>CM067315.1:8083914-9446321 GCA_034231615.1 Meghimatium bilineatum | reverse complement strand
TAATATGCCGAGTTCTCTACGTGAACGTTAAAATAAAGACCAGATTGCAACTAAAATATGTAGATAGAGTCTACATTTGGTGTTAAAATGGAAAGATTGGCTGCAATAAAACAGAGTATGAAACCCTCTACGAGAATAAAATAGAGTTGTTGTTTTTTAAAAGTTCATTTTGTATCGTTATCTTAAAGTTGTTACACTCATCCGTCATGATAGAAACCAAAAAGGCAATTCATAAATTCAATATTCGTTTTGGTGGATCGGTAGGTGTGTGAATTTATTAAATTAGATAAGACAGACAGATAGACATATTGATCGTTTTCTGTTAACTCTGATATAATATTTGTAAAAACATTTGCGTAAATTCATTCATTCATTTCCTTTTGCGCTAAAGTTAGCGCATAGGGCAGATCTCTCCAATTCTGTCTGTTCAAAGCTATTCTGTGCAGTTCTGAATAGTATGGATATTGATTGTTTTACTGTCTCTAAGTATTGTTCTTCTGAGTGTTTCTTTTGGTCTACCCCTGTTCTTTTGCCTGTAGGTATCCATTCAAGAGATTGGTGATGTATTCTGTTGATGTATGCGCGTAGGACATGCCTGATGTAGGACCAACGGCGTTTTCTGATAACATCTGTGATGAAATTTTGATGTGTCTCTTGTGAAGTGGGTCAGTGGATTTTATCATTTGATTTGAATTCATTCCAATGGGTGTTAGTTATCCTACGAAGACATTTGTTTCTCGAAATCAGTAATTTCTTTTCTGAAGATAAAGAGCTTTTCCAGCTCTCACATCATATGATAGCACCAAATAAAAAAGAATTGGAATGAACTGACTTCTGTTACACAAATCGTTCTGGACTTTACGATGTTTGTTGATTAATCCAACGATCGACGGAATGACCCAGACTTGATTAGAGAAACACCCTCCATCAACGGACGTCACTACCGGAAGTAAATAGTCTATCATACAAGAATTTATTTTTTTCTAATTTTTTTTTTACATTTGTTTAAATTTTGGCCCTAAAGAACATCATTACGTTTGCATATCACAACATAACTTTCTATTGTGTTTGCCATATTACAACATAACTTTCTATTGTGTTTGCATATTACAACATAACTTTCTATTGTGTTTGCATATTACAACATAACTTTCTATTGTGTTTGCATATTACAACATAACTTTCTATTGTGTTTGCATATTACAACATAACTTTCTATTGTGTTGCATATTACGACATAACTTTCTATTGTGTTTGCATATTACAACATAACTTTCTATTGTGTTTCCATATTACAACATAAACTTTCTATTGTGTTTGCATATTACATATTTTTCCCATTGTTTTTGCATATTACAACATAACTTTCTATTGTGTTTGCATATTACATATTTTTCCCATGGTTTTTGCATATTACAACATAACTTTCTATTGTGTTTGCATTTACATATTTTTTCCATTGTGTTTGCATATTGCAACATAACTTT
This sequence comes from Meghimatium bilineatum, assembly GCA_034231615.1. Classification (NCBI taxonomy): domain Eukaryota; kingdom Metazoa; phylum Mollusca; class Gastropoda; order Stylommatophora; family Philomycidae; genus Meghimatium; species Meghimatium bilineatum. The sequence continues at coordinate 9,444,834 of CM067315.1, read as the reverse complement.
CTATTGTGTTTGCATATTACATATTTTTTCCTATTGTTATTCCATATTACAACATAACTTTCTATTTTGTTTGCATATTACATATTTTTCCCATGTTTTTGCATATTACAACATAACTTTCTATTGTGTTTTGCATATTACATATTTTTCCCATTGTGTTCGCATATTACATATTTTTCCCATTGTGTTTGCATATTACAACATAACTTTCTATTGTGTTTGCATATTACATATTTTTCCCATTGTGTTCGCATATTACATATTTTTCCCATTGTGTTTGCATATTACAACATAACTTTCTATTGTGTTTGCATATTACAACATAACTTTCTATTGTGTTTGCATATTACAACATAACTTTCTATTGTGTTTGCATATTACAACATAACTTTCTATTGTGTTTGCATATTACAACATAACTTTCTATTGTGTTTGCATATTACAACATAACTTTCTATTGTGTTTGCATATTACAACATAACTTTCTATTGTGTTTGCATATTACAACATAACTTTCTATTGTGTTTGCATATTACAACATAACTTTCTATTGTGTTTGCATATTACAACATAACTTTCTATTGTGTTTGCATATTACAACATAACTTTCTATTGTGTTTGCATATTACAACATAACTTTCTATTGTGTTTGCATATTACAACATAACTTTCTATTGTGTTTGCATATTACAACATAACTTTCTATTGTGTTTGCATATTACAACATAACTTTCTATTGTGTTTGCATATTACAACATAACTTCTATTGTGTTTGCATATTACAACATAACTTTCTATTGTGTTTGCATATTACAACATAACTTTCTATTGTGTTTGCATATTACAACATAACTTTCTATTGTGTTTGCATATTACAACATAACTTTCTATTGTGTTTGCATATTACAACATAACTTTCTATTGTGTTTGCATATTACAGCATAACTTTCTATTGTGTTTGCATATTACAACATAACTTTCTATTGTGTTTGCATATTACAACATAACTTTTCTATTGTGTTTGCATATTACAACATTACTTTCTATTGTGTTTGCATATTACAACATAACTTTCTATTGTGTTTGCATATTACAACATAACTTTCTATTGTGTTTGCATATTTACAACATTACTTTCTATTGTGTTTGCATATTACAACATAACTTTCTATTGTGTTTGCATATTACAACATAACTTTCTATTGTGTTTGCAATATTACAACATAACTTTCTATTGTGTTTGCATATTACAACATTACTTTCTATTGTGTTTGCATATTACAACATACTTTCTATTGTGTTTGCATATTACAACATAACTTTCTATTGTGTTTGCATATTACAACATAACTTTCTATTGTGTTTGCATATTACAACATAACTTTCTATTGTGTTTGCATATTACAACATAACTTTCTATTGTGTTTGCATATTACAACATAACTTTCTATTGTGTTTGCATATTACAACATAACTTTCTATTTGTGTTTGCATATTACAACATAACTTTCTATTGTGTTTGCATATTACAACATAACTTTCTATTGTGTTTGCATATTACAACATAACTTTCTATTGTGTTTGCATATTACAAACATAACTTTCTATTGTGTTTGCATATTACAACATAACTTTCTATTGTGTTTGCATATTACAACATAACTTTCTATTGTGTTTGCATATTACAACATAACTTTCTATTGTGTTTGCATATTACACACATAACTTTCTATTGTGTTTGCATATTACAACATAAACTTTCTATTGTGTTTGCATATTACAACATAACTTCTATTGTGTTTGCATATTACAACATAACTTTCTATTGTGTTTGCATATTACAACATAACTTTCTATTGTGTTTGAGCATATTACAACAATTACTTTCTATTGTGTTTGCATATTACAACATAACTTTCTATTGTGTTTTGCATATTACAACATTACTTTCTAATTGTGTTTGCATATTACAACATTACTTTCTATTGTGTTTGCATATTACAACATAACTTTCTATTGTGTTTGCATATTACAACATTACTTTCTATTGTGTTTACATATTACAGCATCATGTCGCTGAAGTTCAGACAAGGCTTTCCCGCTCCACGTTGCCTGCATTTTTGCTGTTGTACAAGAAAACAAAGAAAACGGCGTATCAACAAGCACTCATACAGCTTCAAATTCTACCCACGAAAACAAATCAACACAAATTGCTCAACTGTAAACGCCAGCAAAAGTAGCATAAATAATAACAATCAAGGGACTGATATGTGTAATCAAACAGCAAGCTCGTTCTGCCGTTCGAGATACCGTAATGCCTGGAAACATTTAGGCAAACGTCCCCTCGTGGAAATATCGTGTGAATCACTCAAAGGACGCAACAACCGAAGTTATATTTTATATAAAAAAATATTAATAAAATGATCTAATGCAATAGGAGTGCACAAAATACGGCCCTTCAAGCTAATTTTACTGGAGTGTCAGACTGATTTAATTGCTATATACACTGATACATAGTGTCCAATAGCATCACGCTTTTATTCCCGAAAAAAAATACTTATGGAATTTCTTGATTCACTATATAATAATTATGACATTTTTCATTCAATAAATAATACATATGACATTCTTCATTCAATTGTTTCTTCTTTCGTTCACTTGAAACATGTCTATATCTGTAATTCTGTCTCCTGAATAAAACTCACTGTCTTTTGTAGTTCATACAGTAGCCTATAGAGCTTCGATTCCAGTGTTGTTTCCTCTGGCCAATATGTCTGCCTCAGCGTTTCATGCTCAGAACACTCTTGAAGTATATGTTTGTCACTCTTTTCATTCAATAAATTATTATAGTAGTTCTGATCAGTGAGAATTCCAGGGAAGGTGATATAATTATATAAACAGATGGGTCGGTTGAGAGACAGATCAGGAGTTCCTGGGCTTTCACGGCTGAAAGGTGGAGGGAGACATCAGAGAGGAAATTGGTGCATTCGCTCAGACGACAAGCAGCTTGACAATGGAGATTCTGGCGGTGACCAAAGCTTTGCAATGGGTCTGCTCACAGACTGTCTGCGAGCATGCATGTATCCTCGGTGACTCGATGAACATGATTGTGAAAGTTCAGACGGGGTACGTTCGAGAACAGTGGCTGAATGCAGTGAATAATTCCTGTGTGCGTACAGTGACTTTTATTTTTTTGCCTGGACACGCTGGAGTCCGGGGTAATGAGAGAGCAGATACGTTGGCCGCCCACGCTGCTACAACGGCTGTTGGTGGAGTGATGGATCGGGCAGACATTTTGAATTATTAGAATAAAGGAGCTTGGTTTGAAATGTGGTGTCGCTAGAAAGGAGAATTTTTGTGGGCGAAAAGAAAGATGGTCAATCAACGACGTACTGGGACTGTCATTCAACGTGTAATGGCGGATACACTCAAGGAAAGATCTGAGCACCTATGAACTTGTCCAAAGTGCAATTACGATGATCCACCAACTAACTAACTATAGTAGTTCTCTTTCCGTCTTTCCAAACGATAGTATTATTGTTGTAATTTAAGAAATACAATATACGATCCAAGAGAATGATGGATTTGTCTCACAAGATCAATCTGAACAAGAAAGAGTATACCACACTATGTACAAGGAACCACATGTATACTTGTAACATCGTGTGTTTTTGTGCATTCTTAGAAGTGCAGCCCTTGAGCTAACTATATGCTATCACTTGTTCCTGTGACTTTATACCATTCCTGATCTGCCCTCCTCATGCAACCCAATCCATGGCATCTTGTTCTCATGATTCATTATCGTGTATATTGCGTTTGCATTTGTCCTTTTACCGAAGCAGAGATCGACACAGATTTTCTCCCAGACTACAATTTTCCACAAAGTAGATGATTCGATAATCTGCCATCTTCATAGTGTGTCCCATCCATCTGAGTCTACGCAGACTGCGCATAGAAAATACTGTGGTATTGCCTGTACTTTCCAGTACATCAGTGTTCATAGCTTGACCTGCCACTTAACTCCCAGAATTCTACGAAGACAACGCATGTGAAATCTAGGCCCAATCACAGATCAGATGCCCTACCGGCTCATTTTAGCGATAATTAATCTAAATATTATATCAATAGTTAATTTAAGTATTAATTTAATATAAAACACAACTCTCCTACAAGATCTATACATAACCCTAAATAAATGAATATGTCAATTAATAAATGATAAACATAAACTTATCGACATTCTGATCGGCAGTTCTGCCACTTCAGTTTTATTTATAAAATACATATAAAATACATGTATTTATAAAATACATATAAAATACATGTATTTATAAAATACATATAAAATACATGTATTTATAAAATACTAAAATATTATTCCCTTATATTTTCATTACTTTTGCAGACAATATTTTCAGCTGGATTAAGAGGAAATGTAGCCAAAGTAATTAATTCTGATCATTAAAAAATGTTTTCAGTAGTGTAGGGCATTTATTTTGTGACAAAAACTAGCACTTGAGTCCATCATACATATCAATAACCCTACTCACAGCTTGCAGTAATGATAACCATCTAGTTTTCACACTTCTACGAACACGCCGTGTGTATTCTTGTGTGTATCCGTGTGTATGCCGTGTGTATACGCGTGTGTTCTGTGAACAAATTCACATCAATTCTTCAATTCTTCTACTCTCACCGAGTAAATATGAAAATACTGAAAAACTTTGTTCACAATTGTTTCAATGTGGACTGGCAACATATCAGCGCTTGTCTGAGCACCACTGTGGACAATGTGAGCAGTACAACCAATACCGTGAATGTTGTTTTTTTAAGACTACTGAGTCTTGCAAGTACATTGTTTGGAAGCCGTTCTTCTGTATCCACCGAAGTTGGTGTTACAATTATTACCAGAAAATTCAATCACCTTTTCTGTCAATTGATGTTTCTGCAAAATGTTCAAGGTGTAATCTGCAAGCATATCCACCGTTACCAAATTATGTTCTGAAACCCAATCACCTTGATTCGAATGCCTTTATATGGAATAAAATACCTAACAAGGGCCGGTATCAACTTCAAATCCTTATGGTTTGATGTGCCCACTATAACTGAAATGTATTTAGCTTCTTCCAATTCTATGTCTATTTCTCGCATTGCAAAAGGTGCTAGCACATTTACTAGAATTGATTTGCACTTCTTTCACCCACATGTAAATTTCTTTTCAAATAAATTTCTAATTATTTGAGAAGTACAATCCATTTATAGATTACGAAATGAAGATATCAGGAAAAGAATAGATATAACACTGTGCACAGAATACATAAAGAGGCAGCTGATCAAGTGGTTTGGCCACATTATGAAAATGCACTACAAGTTGCCCGTACAGGCATATAACCAAATGAGATCAGGGTACATAGTCAGAAGAAAACCACGAAAAAAAATGGATCGAAAACGTCAGGTACATCTTGAATAAACACGATCAAAGCACAGCCAAGGCGACACATCTGGCCTTGGAACACAAGTTCGAGTTCCAATCACCACTACGCTTACCGGCAAGAGTTGATAACAAACCACCAGAAGAAAGACAACAAACAAGATAGTGCAATCCATTGATCTCATGGAAAGATTATGTTTCACTGCAAGAAATGCAAAGAGAGATTATTGGGCTGCTAGACGCTTACTTTCATCCGTTAACTGCCCTGTCTCATATCTTGTAAAAAAAACATTATGCAACACCTTGGCTTTAACTGCTAGCAGCGACTGCCATTTGTGTTTTTGCATCTTCAAGTGTTGTTTTACATTATAGCGACCTCAATTGTCAATGAAAAACACGGAATGACACAAAGTACATTGCACTTTGCTTAGTGTGGCGTCTTCTTTCAAGAAGGGATATTCCTCTTTGATATTTCTGAAACCGCCTCATTGATATTTCTGAAACCGCGCTTTCTTTTCGGCCTGATGCAAGAGACTTAGCGCCTAAAACTTTATTGACATCAAAAGAGTATTATATAAACATCCTGTAAAGAATGGTAACTGTCGGGAAATATATTTAATATAAGTTTAATAATTTTTGTGTACGAATATTGGATATGACATGAGATCAAATTGAAAATAACGCTCAAAGCTTCAAGACCTGCAGCTGTTGTGTCACGCTTATAAATAACACACTTGTGTCTTCTATCCAATAATGTCTTACTTTTGTCTTCTATCCAATAATTTCTTACTTTTGTCTTCTATCCAATAATTTCTTACTTTTGTCTTCTATCCAATAATTTCTTACTTTTGTCTTCTATCCAATAATTTCTTACTTTTGTCTTCTATCCAATAATTTCTTACTTTTGTCTTCTATCCAATAATTTCTTACTTTTGTCTTCTATCCATTTCTTACTTTTGTCTTCTATCCAATAATCCACATGGATGACAAAGAGATGTAGGGGAGGCAACTAGGTGACGGGGAATGCTAGAGATGTACCATCGCTGTGGATGGGTCAACAAATCTAACAGAAACAAATTGATTCAGTTGGCTCAGAGTGTATGCTGTGCTCATGGCAGGAAGTTGGTAATCCTGGAATACTGGCGCATTGGAATGTCCCCCCTCGGGGACTAAACACACATCCACAACCCCCTCCTCCTCCACCCTTACACATCACTGCAACCTTACATGAGTCAGTTGTGCCTAAGTTACACAACTGAAAAGAACTTGTGCTGTTTTGTCAGAAATGCTATGGGATGTTAAGAGTTACTTGCTCACAGCTAAAATGATAAATTTATCATCATCTATACTGACGAACACTCTTCAGTCGAAAAGTCGTATGTCATTGTGTTTGTTGCTAGCTAAGAGCGTGTGCATAATGTATTCAACTTATCTCCGGTGCTTTTCTCCGTCTTATATTCTCAACGTGGTTTCTTGTTTTTGAACTGAAGTCTTTGAGAAAATATTTATTTATTTATTTAACATTCCTTATTAAATTCCTACTGGATTTGTATAATGGTTCTTCACGATTTCCAGCAGGATGTAGTCTAGAGAATTGAGATTGGAGAAAGTTACTTGAGAATAAAACATAGACAGTGGTCAGAAAATCCGTTTTGATATAGCAATCGCCGCGACGTGTACATGTTGAATTATTAATATCCTTAAAATAGAAAAATCAAATTCCAACCTCGATTTGAACCATGGACATCATGATAAACCGGCGTATAAACTATCCGACCAGAAACTTCAACAACAGAGCAATGTTATATTAATATTTTTCTAACATGAAGTCCACAGATTTTCTTCTTCTTAACCCCATAGTCGAACTTGAGTTAACTTTTCCTCCAACTCGTGGGTTCTTGGATTGAGTTTCCGATTGTTTTGCCTCTCCTTCTCCATAGACTACTGGAGCCGTTGGAATAATCATGTCATAAGTTTTTGATTCTATTTTTGACATGGTTGTCGCCATATCTTGTGAGTGTCTGTCTAGATTTGTAGGTAGCAATATTCTTTCTGTTGATGCCAGAGTCTTTCTTTTGGGTTCTCCTTGTGAGGGGATTATGATGATGGTAGGTACAGTACTGTGCCGTGGCGTCTCAGATTGCCTTTCAAATCCGCTGTGTGGGGGGCTCACCAGCGGCAATGTCTTTCCGTATGAGTTAATGTGACGACTTTCACGTGATTTGTAAATTCTTCGAAATGAGCTGTTTGCGGTCTCTGTTTCGTTCTTAATATTTATTTCGCTCCACTCCGCTGGAATCTGAGGCCTATAGGACGAGCAGGACAACGAGGGTGTACAGGATGTATATTTATTGAGTGCAATGTCAGACCAAAATCTCTCACGAGTTGCAAATCTTCTTTGACCTCTTGGCCATGTACTAGACAATTTCTCATTCTCCATATGAAGAGATGCCACTGGTGCTGTTGATAAAAACTCGAGACGTTTAGAAAGTAAAATCAGTTCCTGCTTTGAATGTTTACCTTTACCACCTTGCAGTTTTTCTTGGCTCTTTTCTGCTACTTTATGAATTTCGACTCCAACTTCTTGTTGAATTGCTGTTGGTTGCTGTTTATTGCAATCCTTCACCCCCACATTTTTTTTGTCTTTGCATTTTTCTTTTGATTTTCTTTCTATCCTTTTTCGAATTCGTTCCTCCTCATCTTTTTTAATTGGATCGTAAATTTCATGAATTTCCTTAGCGTATTGGCGTACCGTCCCCAGCAGCTCCAACAGATTGCCCATGCTTATTTCATCATCGTCCTCATCGAACACATCTCTTTTACGAATTTGATCTACTTTGTTTCGCCACCTCACCTCATGCGAGACACCTTTAGTAGATTTCCCTTGAACAGAGAGTAAAGATTTCGTTACTCCTTTTATATTATCAGTTTTATCTACCAATTCTGGACTATTCATATTGACCGATATGGTTGCCAATCTTTCATTATTCTCGTTTCGTTGTGATCCTGAAATTTGCATTTCAATTATATGGCGTTTATCGTTATAGTTATTTTCCTTTGGAACATCCACTTTTCCATGAAGCATGTCCAACGGAAGCTTCATTTCATCTGATGATTCCAGCTGACGCCTATCATCAATGTTTCCATGACCTCTCATATCAACGAGCTCAATTTCCTCTAAATGAACAACGGAATTGGTAAAGTTAACCGCTCTAGCATTGTCCCTATCATTCGACAAACACTGGGATGCTACAGTTATCGTAGAAACCTCATATCCCACCATGTCGATAGAAATGTCTTGGCTAGTCTTGTGTTCCATGACTTATTTTGTCACACTTCTTTTTCTAGTGACACCAACCACATGAATTTATCCATTCTTGACTCAATGTCCATCTGTGGATGGAACAAGATAATATATTTTAATGCTTGGATTAAAAGATTAAAAAATTGATGGTGAATAGTTCTCATTTCTAGAATTTTCTCGACTTACGTAAAACATAGGTCTATATTTCGTTTCAATGAGACACGACAGACTATAGCTAAAACTAATAGGTAATGATGGGCAATGATGAGCACACAAGAAATCATAAAAATAACAATACACAAAGCACATTCAACGTTGCAACCAAAAGGTCTTTCTCAAGACACAAACAAAACATCAAAATACGATGTTCTTGTGTTTCACGTAAGTCTAATTGTTGTTACGTTTCACTCAGTTACTTTGTATTGATTGTGATAGAGTTTTCTCCATAATGTTTCCAGTTATTTCACTTATTTCTTTACGAGAAGTAAGTGAGATATGAGACACGTCAGAAGGACATATTGAGATGATTTCTTGTCTAGTTTGATAGATGGACATGCGAAATGAATTCATGAAAAAAAACAAATCAAGAAGTGTTAATATCAACAACCGTCGAAGAGGGCTGGCTCCTTAATAATATCACATCAGGAAAGCTGTGTTGTTCTTTATGACATAAAAACGTAACAGCATGGAAAGATTAATAGCGGAATGCATAGTTACCGGCAACAGGGGAAGAGGGCGCGGAAGACGACGTTGGTGCAGTGATATATCAGATTGTTTAACTATGTCTGTCTTTAGCTACGGCAGGTCGACTCGCACAGAATCGCAAAGTGTTTAGAGAATCCATAAAAAAGACAACTTTATGGAATAAATATGTCACATGTTGATACACGTACATAACATTTGATACACATACATGACATTTGGCTGTCATATATTTGGCATTTAGCTCTCCGATACATATACACGACATTTGGCTATCCTATACACATACATGACATTTGGTTATCCTATACACATAAATGACGTTTGGTCATCATATATATATATATATATATATATATATATATATATATATATATATATATATATATATATATATATATATATATATATATATATATATATATATATACATGCCATTTGGCTATCCAGTGAATGCATAGCTTTGGTTCTTCATCTTCCGTTTCACGGAGCATGATTACGGTGTATCGCTGTTTTATTTTAGCTAATAGCTCGACACATCCGATTTCGGCATGACAACTACTATGTTCATTATTTTTACCACTTCCACTGAACGGTCGATGTCTGCAAACATATGGCAAGTAGACCCGTCGTACAAGAGAAATAGCTCTCGCACTTACACGCTGGTCACCAAGCTAAAAGCTAACCACGATAACTCGTTGATCTTTTTCGCTTGCGTCGCTATCGATGTAAGCACAGACGACCACAGTGGCAGTCCTTTTCTTCTTTCTTTTGTAATACCAAACTTTCTAGCCTAAAAAAAATGCCTTCCTAGATTTAACTTCGACGAGAAGCGGTTAAACTTAAGACACGACAGACGTCACTTGGGGGATCAGTGACCACTAAATCATATAAGTGACTGGGAATCAGATTACTAAAAATTCCAGACGTGATCAGAATAAAACGCTTGTTATATTTTTAGATCGTCAAACTTGAGCAAATTATGACAACAGCCACAACATCGAGCATGAAAATAGTGGTGACAGCGGTATTAAATTCTATTGTTCTTTCTCTACTTTTGTTGTACCGAGTCGCACGAATGAATGACGAACGGTCTTGGACTATGGAAGTTTGGCACGTTGATGTCGTCAAATATGGTCAATACCATATAAAGGTTGTGTGGTTATATGGTAAGTACCATCAAATGGTTGTGTGGTTAAATATGGTCGGTACCACCAAAAGGTTGTGTGGTCAAATATGGTCAGTACCACCAAATGATTAGATGATTTTATGTTATGTGATATCTGCAGTTATATTACGCTTTCTATACATCTATACATCTATATATCTATGTATCTATTTATCTATGTATCTATATATCTATGTATCTATATATCTATGTATCTATATATCTATGTATCTATTTATCTATGTATCTATATATCTATGTATCTATATATCTATGTATCTATATATCTATGTATCTATATATCTATGTATCTATATATCTATGTATCTATATATCTATGTATCTATTTATCTATGTATCTATTTATCTATGTATCTATATATCTATGTATCTATATATCTATGTATCTATATATCTATGTATCTATATATCTATGTATCTATTTATCTATGTATCTATGTATCTATTTATCTATGTATCTATATAACAATTTTGAGAATACGATGGATAGAGGAAGAGATAAATCATGAAGTGATACGAACAGTGAAGGGATGTCTGTGCATTATGTTAACTATTGGGGATGGGGTGGAGGTGGAGGTTGTATGTAAAGATGACCGTGCATTATATCAACTTTTGGGGAGGGTTTGGAGGTTGTATGTGGGGCTGTCCACACATTATGTCCCCTATTGGGGAGGGGGTGGAGGTGGAGGTTGTATGTGGGGGCTGTCCATACATTATGTAAACTATTGGGGAGGGGGGAGGTGGAAGTTGTATGTAAGGTTGTCCACACGTTATGCCAACTATTGGGGAGGTGGGTGGAGGTTGTATGTAGAGTTGTCCATATATTATGTCAACCATTAAGGGGGGGGTCTGAAAATGTTGACAGGGGTGGGTGAGGATAAATTTGATAAATGACATTTATCAAAAATGACATTTATCATAAATGACATAAATGACATTTGATAAATGTTGACGTCAAGAAACGGTTTTTCAACACCAATTAAATTGTGTGTAAATTTAAAGAAAAAAAGATTATGTCGTTCTTTCGCTCTTTTTGTCAACTAAAACGGGGGGTATTTGTGTGGTGTAAAAAAAATTGATATAATTCAGCAAGGTGGAGAGGAGGTTGGGGGTCATTGGGTTCTAGACAAGTTGTTGATAGAAGGAAGTGAGGACAAAGATTGCTAACAAAGTATTGATGTAATATATGAACGAGAGAGAGAGAGAGAGTTAGCTGTTTACGTCACACAGAAATTAGCTCCTATAGAACAGAATGTACACAGGATTAGTTCCTACATAACAGAGTTACGACAGGATTAATTCCTACATAACAGAGTTACGACAGGATTAGTTCCTACATAACAGAGTTACGACAGGATTAGCTCCTACATAACAGAGTTACGACAGGATTAGTTCCTACATAACAGAGTTACGACAGGATTAGTTCCTACATAACAGAGTTACGACAGGATTAGTTCCTACATAACAGAATGTAAACAGGATTAGTTCCTCCATAACAGAATGTAAACAGGATTAGTTCTTACAGAACAGAATGTACACAGGATTAGTTCCTACATAACAGAGTTACGACAGGATTAGTTTCTACATAACAGAATGTAAACAGGATTAGGTCCTACATAACAGAATGTACACAGGATTAGTTGCTACGTAACAGAATTAAGACAGGATTAGCTTCTACATAAAAAAGGCAGACATCACGTTCTCCGCGATGCGGCCTATTTCTATTATTCATGATTCCAAACTGTAAATAGGAATGGTTTCAAAATAACCATTTCTTCCCCTACCAAAATAACGATTTGTCACGGAAAGGTCATCAAATTTCTCATGTAAATAATTGTATTACATACGAATAATGACCATTATACGGTAACTTCCCTCCCCCCTTCTGAAGACGTATTTATGACCGTGCATGAACCTCAAAGATTATGAGATCAAGTCGACAGACAATGATTTATCAAATAAAAACACACCAAAAAAAACGGTTGATAAGCTGTTCGTGTAAATTGCCTTGGATACTCTCGATTCTTGATTAGAAACTAGCATCACAGCGCGTGGGGCACTCCCATAAGTGCTCCATTCTCCGCTCCAGCAGACATCCAAGTGTATTTAGACTCAGAGACCCAGTTATGTGTTTATTACGTGATCTTCAGGGCCTTCCAAAAATATTACTTTTCCTTCCTTCGTCTCTAGATTTCTGAATGTGTACATTTCTCAGTCTCATTGACATCATCTTCATCCTGAAAGGAATTTATTACTACCTTGATCAAGTCTGCTTTATCTTTTCTCAGCAATGTGTCATCTATCGCTGCATTGCATACCAATAAGTCGGCTCTCTCGTTTTCTCTGACTCCAGCATGACCAGGGCAGTATCCATGTAATGCTCTGGACAATTGAGTTATTCAATAAGTCCCACTATTCTTTTCTCAGCATATACTTTTCTATCTTGCGCAGCATGCTTTGATAGTCTGAATTACCGAGTGTGTTGATGTATCAGTCATCAACCAATTACGTGCAGCAATAACTTTCTCTATCTGCCATGGATATGAACTATAAACTCGGAGGTCCCGTGTATAATTTCCTCTCATTAAAAATTATTTTGGAAATTCAGAAACAAATAGCCTAACAGGAGGCTGAGAGTTTAGTGTCCATATGAAACAAATAACAGGAGACTGAGAGTTTAGTGTCCATATGAAACAAATAATATGTATAACTATTTCAAACAAATAGTATAAAATCGCGGGGATTCCAATGCGAAATGATCATAACAGTGTCTTGTGTAGCAGAGGTTGTGAGTTAGAAAACCGGTCACAACGTCTGGTTTGCAAGTGCATTTCTCCGTGCTATTTGAAAATTATTATTTGATCTGATGAATGATATTCACGTCAGGCGACATATTACTAGACCACGCCTAGCGACAGATGCCACAGAAGCTGCCACAGGCTAAGGAAGCTCACCTGAATTAAAAGCATGTCGAAATCCAGTGTGGTGTGCCTACATGGCGTAAACTGAATGGTAGCACAAAGTACCTAAAGCTCCGTGTCGGATATCATAGGAACATAGTGATGATTATTTGAGAGAGAACGCAGAAGTAGAAGACTGTTCAGAGAGACAAGAGCAAGCCTGTATATGGGGAAATATCCGCACACAATGAAGTCAATTCTCTACTACAACTTCTAAGCACGTTACTATAGCTCTCTTATAGTTAAACCCTGTTCGTGTAATGCCGGGGTCCGTAAATGAAGCAAAGAATAGCGACATTGTTGCAAGTCCCACCGGCCGACGACATACAGCCGGAAGAAATAACCATTGGCTGAAGTGCAATAAATATTTTCTAAACCAATAAAAATAAATAATTTCTTACGATCTTTATACAAGCATGTCTTCTCCGATTACTAGCTTCCATTTTCACATGACTCCATCATCTGGTGGTAATGCCCTTTTGAATTTTCATTAATAAATCCGTTTTATTCTGTTTTGTATTGTTTCTTGACAAATATCCTTTTTGTCGCAACGTCGGAAACGTGTTTATTTTTAATTTACATTTGTATCTTTTTATCATTCATACGTATTTATTTGTTCTTATTTAATAGAGTAGTAATATTAACATTTTATTACCTGTCCTCGTTATATTCATTTCCTATTCGTGTTACTGAGGCCATCTTCTCTTTGTCAGATATAGGTCCTATCCTTTGTAAATTGGTTATTAGATGCACTCATATGTATTCTGTGTATGGCTGAAGTAATGTATGTAGTCTGTGTATGGCTGAAGTAATGTATGTAGTCTGTGTATGGCTGAAGTAATGTATGTAGTCTGTGTATGGCTGAAGTAATGTATGTAGTCTGTGTATGGCTGAAGTAATGTATGTAGTCTGTGTATGGCTGAAGTAATGTATGTAGTCTGTGTATGGCTGAAGTAGTATATTTAGTGTGTTTATCGCTGAAGTAATATATATATATATAGTCTGTATATGGTTGAAGTAATATATTTAGTCTGTATATAGCTGAAGTAATACACGGAGTGCGTAAAACTGAAGTAATATAGGTAGTCTGTGTATTGCTGAAGTAATATATGCAGTCTGTGTATGGCTGAAGTAATATAAATTAATGATGTTATTTCGGTTCATTTTGTCATGTGATATAGTCATCATGATTTCGTGAAAACATCAGAAGACTGACAAATACAATGTCAATCCTGGATTACATCAGAAGACAACAGATTTGGTAGATTTCACAAGCTACCATCAGACAGTGTTCCTCAAAATACATTACTATACAGACACGATGGATACAAATGCAAGGGGCAGATCATGCAAACGATAGATTACAGAAATAAAAGAGTCAACGAAAACAAACATATATGAAGCACACACACAAAATAATCTCCAGAGAACGCATCTATCCCTGACGCTGCAGGGAACAAATATAATGAGACAAGGAAGGATAAGAAGATATGGTCATAATTTTTGGAACATCAAATTTTTTATTAAAATGTTAACATTGTTGATTTTGTATTACTTCACTACTACAATTCCCTAAACATTACACTACAATAGTAATGTAATGAGTCTACTGCCACAGAAATTCAAATAGCGACAACACACATCACTAACATCTAGAGAGACTGTTATACCTCTTCAGGTAAGAATATCAATAATAAACTGACTTACCTTATAATCCTAAATTATTGAAAATGTTTAGTTTTGTTGTTTACATTCCGATACCCGTCAATAATACAAGATGCCACAAAACCAACAAACAATCAGTTTGGCGTCAAATCCAACAATAAAATTAACTGTGCCCGGTGGTCTGTTTGAATCAGTCCAGATCGCTTGAAAAATAAATCGAGGAACCAATAAATATATCTCTTTCTGGAACAATGAAATCGATATAGAGTAATCGATTCAGCAATGCTCTTACTGGTAGTCGTTATCGATTGTCGACCGGATAAAGAGTGTCTGGAATTTGTTATAATCTGTGATGTAGGCCTACATAGCTTTAATAGACTTAACAAAGATATATGGCACAGTAAGTACAGGGGGTCTGTAGGAGATTTTATGACAAAGATATATGGCACAGTAAGTACAGGGGACTGTAGGAGATTTTATGACAAAGATATATGGCACAGTAAGTACAGAGGGTCTGTAGGAGATTTTCTGACAAAGATATATGGCACAGTAAGTACAGGGGGTCTGTAGGAGATTTTCTGACCAAGATCTATGGCACAGTAAGTACAGGGGACTGTAGGAGATTTTATGACAAAGATATATGGCACAGTAAGTACAGAGGGTCTGTAGGAGATTTTCTGACAAAGCACAGATCCTCTTCAGTTGAATAACTGAGGCGATACCTTCGCTGGGAAAAGTTTGGTTTCTGAAAGGTATGGTTGTATTTGTTTTAGGGGGTGTCCATAAGTTACGTCAATAATTAGATACGGGAGGGGGGGGTCTGGAATTGTTCTGGAATTGTTGACAAAAATTGACGTCAACAATACTGCAATTATGCACCAATTCTATTATTTGATATTGAAAAAAAAAATGTTTACACGTGTAAAAAAAAAAAATTTGAACCGGGGGAGGGGGTGGAAAAAGTTTGGCAAAAAAATGAATGGCGTTATTTATGGATAGGCGCTTGGCGGTAGGGGTTTTGGGGCTCGTTTAGTCCCCGAAAGGAGGTATCCGAGTGCAGTGTGCGTCTCTGGGTGGTTATGTGCTATTAGGAGCGTATCATATAGCCTACGTCTGTGTCAACTATCATAATTCTTCTGTAAAATGTAATGAAGATAAAGATAGGTTAAGTTGTGAACCAGCGTTACGACACACGCTTTGCATAAGTGATCAGCTGCCTACTCAGTGGTTGACTAGAAACTAACATCGTTTTCGTACTTTCGCTGTAGCGATTGCGCCATTCGTCAACCTTCCCATAGCACGATCCCTGGTACCCTACTTTCTGGTAGCTGGGTGAGTTTTATTTCAAAACCTAGAATAACGAGCTGACTCGAAACTCAAGTTTACTTACTTGTCGGAAAGAGAATGGCTTGACATTACACTTTTGTTTCTGCATTCAGCATCTGCGGAGGGTTAGATTGTCAAGCGTGTCGTCAGGGTGAAGACCACTTGTCTCCGGGTCAGAGTGGCTGCCCCATAGATTTTGCCTCAAATCTGTATCCTCTGGTCAGACAGGCTGTCCCATAGATTGTGCCTCAAATCTGTATCCTCTGGTCAGACTGGCTGTCTCTGCTGTTTGTATCTTGTGCAGTCCTGAAGTGTGTGTTCGGGGGTTTGGGTTCTGGATTCACGTGGATATTCATCTGCGTATGAAATCCTCAGTTAGTAAAAGTGACCCAACTGTCTGCAGTGGCCTCCTCTACGGAGAACTAGTGTGGTATCTGTGGAGGCGATGTATTATATCAGGTTTGTCTTTCACTTCCATCTGTTTCTTTCACTTCCATCTGTTTCTCTCACTTACATCTGTTTCTTTCACTTCCATCTGTTTCTATCACTTCCATCTGTTTCTCTCACTTACATCTGTTTCTTTCACTTCCATCTGTTTCTATCACTTCCATCTGTTTCTTTCACTTCCATCTGTTTCTTTCACTTCCATCTGTTTCTCTCACTTCCATCTGTTTCTATCTCTTCCATCTGTTTCTTTCACTTCCGTCCCTTTCACTTCCATCTGTTTCTATCACTTCCATCTGTTTCTTTCACTTCCATCTGTTTCTTTCACTTCCATCTGTTTCTTTCACTTCCATCTGTTTCTCTCACTTCCATCTGTTTCTTTCACTTCCATCTGTTTCTTTCACTTCCATCTGTTTCTTTCACTTCCATCTGTTTCTTTCACTTCCATCTGTTTCTTTCACTTCCATCTGTTTCTCTCACTTCTGTCGTCTACTCTGACGTGTATTCGTTATAGATTATTGTTTCTGCTTCTCTGCAGGACAGTTTATGTCTGTGTTGTTCCATTTAACTACCTGTTCTTGACAGATCATCCGTTTTCTCATTTCCCATGATTCCACAGTATGGTGGTGTAATAGCTGAGGATTTTTTTTTTTTGAATATGTAAAAAATTACAGTACCGTAGCTCCGATGCATGTAAATCGTTATGGGTACGTCTCGTAAAAAGTAAAGTAACTCATAGCATTTATTAATGCCGTAGGGGTGTGAGATGTTAGCGATCTCACATTTCAGAGGCTCTGCAAATGAGGGCGGTAGCAATCTCCTCTCCCTCGCAGTCTTTACTTCCCGGATTAATCCGGTACCCATTTAAGGCTGGGTCGATCCGGGAGCCGTTGCGATCTGAAAAACATTTCCGCTTCAACTGGGAAATGAACCCAGCACCACTCATATGCGAAGCCAGTGCGCTAACCACTGCGGTACGTCTCATACCCAACGTTGATCTTAACAAGACATATTTTGCAGCTTATTCGAAATCAGAGATGAGCAACCTTTCCTGAGCCAGCTGTCCGGATTAAACTTTACGCGAGGAAAACCAGCCATTTTTTAATCACTTAACAACTGTACGTTAACAAATTCTACGTTAACAAATTCTACGTTAACAAATTCTACGTTAACAAATTCTACGTTAACACTTTTTTGCCAATATTTTACCCCGTCCACTTTTGTCAGCAACTGCCAATAATTGACGGACCCCCCTCCCCCACCTTAACCTATAGGGAAAGTGTGACCACCCCCCCCCCCCCCCGAATCCAGAAACAAAATAAATGATTGATTTTTTTTTTAAGTTCAAATTCACGTAAGCTAATTGGTGTATAAAAACCGTATTGATGACGTCAACTTTTGCCACACCTCCTCCTTATTAACAACTGTCGAATGTTTTCATACCACTTTATTTTTCTAACTGTTGATTTCTTCTTCTCGTTCGGAGTTTGACATGTCTACACAGCAAGTCCGGTTTTCTTAATAAATGCTGCTGTATTTGAAAACTCCTCAGTGCTGTATATAAATATATAAAATATTGATGGGGTCTTTGTTACCTCTAATATTTTATGGTAGTGTGTCCTGATATAACCTAATTGGACTTTGTCCGCTGGTTGAAAGGGGCACGCCTCTCCAAAAGAGAGGCAAACTCATTAACTACCTACAACTCCTCAGTGCTCCCATACATCTTTCTGTGGATATCCATCTCTGTGGTCCAGTTTTCTTCCCTTAACTGGTTTAGTGTACTGCAGTCTTGCAGGATATGTTCAGTGGTCTGTGCTGCCTGCACAGAGGTGATGTGACCAGTCTTAGTCTATTTAAGTAGCTGGTTAATCTGTTGTGTCCTGTTCTGAGGTGGAAGATAATAACCTGCTCTGCTATGTCGAGATAGTGGTAATTGCCTTTTGGGTGGTCGACTTTCCTGATGGTTTTGATGAGGGAATTTTTGTTGGTGATTTCTTGATCTTTTGTTCCTGTGTTGCTACCATACTTTGCCAGTCGGTCTGCCTCTTCATTTCCTGGTATGCCACATCGAGATGGTTTGTTTGTTTGTTTTTCGTTCGCTCCATTGTAACCATCACGGATATCCGTGCGATTTCCGCCGGGAGCGTGATTACGTTGTGCCACCGTTATGCGCCTTGTAGGCCTAGCACATCCGATTTCGGCATGCCTTGACAATTCGGGTGGGCTACCCTTAGCCTGTGACAGCCTCTATATCTGTCTCCAGGCACGCGTAGTGGAGACTCTTCGCCCAGACTATTTTCTTGCTCTTAGTCTGACTCAAACGAGGTGTTCCACTGTCTATGAACTTGTCTCGTGTAATTGGACGTGCTGTGCCTGTGCCCATTGGGTACTGAACCGTTTCTCATCCGTGAGCCTGGTTCCTTAAGGGGAAGAACTCAACAGAGGAGTTGGACCCTGGCTCTTTCGCCCTCTTAGCCGAGGTGTCATTCACCGACATCGTGTACCCCTTGTCCAAGTTCGAGTCTCACACCACGCGTTTGAGAGCAAGGCGTTCTCGAGCTGAGCATCGAGATGGTATCCACTGTAGTATTACCCTTCTTTGGATGCTCACTTCTCGCATGGCTTCCTTCAGGTCTGGCAGTTTATCGCTGTCATGGGATTGCAGAACAGAAATAGCATCAGTAAGAAACATCACCTGTTGACATTGGCTTTTTGTGTTTAATTATTTCTGCAGCCATGTTTAAAGCCTGTACTTCTGCAGAGTAGTTGGAGCAGAATATTCCAGTTGGTGAACATGTGGATTCATTTTCTTTGCGTGGCTATTTTATGTACATGCCAGCACCTCCATTCTTCACTGCTCTGGTTACTGATCCATCAGTATATACTTGTATCCATGCTTCTCTGGGGTACATATCTTCAATCATATTGCATACTATTGTTTTCTTTTCGAGATTATTCAGTTCTATTTAGCATAATCACAAATGATGGTAGATGTGAAACACATGATGGCAGATGTGAAACACATGACAGCAGATGTGAAACACATGACAGCAGATGTGAAACACATGATGGCAGATTTAGAATTGATGTTAAAAGAAGAATAGTAATCAACAATTAGGGGGAGAAGTGGGTTTGTAAACATTTGACTGTTGTTGACAAAGGGGAGGGGAGATTGACAAAAGCTGACACCAATAAAAGCATCACCTCTCACAACTAAACTCTATTCCTCTTATTACCTTTCGTTCATACCGTACCTCCCTTCCCTTCTACAAATTTCTGTGCCTCTTTCGCCTTTGCTATGGACGATTATGACTTTCTTTAGCATGCCCAGGACATGCTAGACTTCTACATCCGCCGTCTGTACTAAGAAGATGTCCTTCTATCTGCTCTATATCGCGTCTTCCCTATCTCCCGTGTTGATGCCTTATTGCGCACCCCTCGACCACCTTTTCAAACGCTCGAGACTGATCCTCACTTCCACCATCACAACATCCCAGCTCTCAAGATCTGCCTTAGTGATTTCTCTATCCTCACGTCTGACCCACTCACCAAAGCTGCTTTCCTTGCACTGCTTCTTGTGACTTTTCTCAGGAACAGGAGCTATTCATCCTTCAATGTCACCCTCTGTCACCGCCTATGCCTCACTAGTGCATACGTATTCAAAGCTGTTTTATGTCAATCACTTTTGTAATGCTTTAGACTAATGGCTAAAGTGTGGGTGACGTAATGTCTAGGGTGACGTAATGTCTTGGGTGACGTAATGTCTAGGGTGACGTAATCAAGATGGCGTAGTAAACAATCTTTCGCGACTCTTAAGATGTGTATTTCATGTTTTCATCTGGATTAGGCTATTATATGTCATTCTTTAGGATTTTTCTATGTCCAGAATAAAGAAGATTCTATGACAGACCTAGCGAGTCGGTAGATGAATTATTTTGTTCATAACATGTAATTCGCTCAAATAAATTTCATGTGGAAAACATTCCAACAATGGTGGGCGTCGATGTTACCAACAAAGACCATACTTCACAATCGAGATACCAGCCTCCAACACAGAATTAGAAACGATGTCATAAGAGAAAGAGTGGGAGTCATATCAATTCTACAATACATACAAAATCAACAGATACAATGCTCTAGTCATCTGGAAAGAATGCCGTGTGATTCATTAGTTTATAAAGCATATACGAAGAGAGGAGAAGCAGAAAGAAGAGCCAGGGGTAGAACTAGAGTACGCTGGATCGCCAACATCAAAAAGACATTACACGAACACCAAATAACATTATATGAAGCTGCCAGAAAAGCGAGAACCGAACAAGAACATTGTATCTCCCTCGACGCCCGTAAAGGGTAAAAGAGGACAGAAAGAAGAAGACTAACGGCTTTAGACATACTATTGGCCCTGAGAACATATTGGGTTGACTACCAGGACAGTGACTTATGGGGTTTATATGCAGACTGACATACTATCGACACTAGCAATAATTGCATATAGTGATATAGTGATAGTGCAACTGAAAAGTGTGCTCGTTGGCCTCTGTACGCAGCATTTAATGAATATCCATGGAAGGTGAGATCTGATAAAGCAGAGGGAAAGAAATGGGGGTTCATGATGAGAAGAGATAGGGGAGACATGAGTGAATAAACCCATAGAAAGAGAACCTAGAAGGGTATGACATGGGATGGTGTTCGTTCGTCCATCACAAGTGATAATGACCATCTGTTACATCCACTTTTGAAAATTCACTTAGTTATGTCCTTGATTATGAGTTCGTAGATGGCTAAAGATGACATGGGATACAGATGAAACAACCTATAAACCACATGAACAGGACGCCCCCTGCCCAGTAGAAACTCTCAAAACCCCCAGGTGTTTCAACCCACCATCGCACCCACCGGATACAACAGATTTGTTGTAATGATTGCAGATCCTAAAAGCGGTCTGTGACACACACAGCTGACAGATTAGGCTTCATGGTAGTAGTCCGTGTCTTTCACTGAAGTCAATGAGCAATGCCTACTAATGGCTTGTGACATACCGTTAGTTTTCCATTGACAGTAAAGAGGTCTAATTTTTTTAATGGGGTTTATTTTTTGTAACAGTGCTGTATAAAACATTTTAACTTGATTTATTTTGTTTATCTAGCATTTGCTTTTTAGCCTATTCTTATTGGCTTCCAACTTTGAAAGTTATTTTAAAATGCATAAGTTCCGCATGGAACCTCCAAGTTTATCATTCATCTCAGATAGGAATATACATTTGGCATCATCTTATAGTTCACATAAGATTCGCACATTTTTGGGTTCTGGAACCCTTGTCTCTCTGCTTATTTTAGGATTAATCTAAATATTATATCATTTTCTAGGGCTAGGGTTAGGGGTTAGATATGTTTTACATAACTAACCGTAACCCTAAACCTAAATAAATTTATATTTAAATTAATAAATGATAAACATAACCAAGGGAAATAATCAAATAGAGGGACACAAGTTCCAAACCAGAACCCTTTTTTTCTTCTGAATGTCCTCATAATTAAAACATACTTATGATCTAAGAGACAGGCTAGTGTTTCTCAAGTGTCAAATCTCAACACCAGGGCAACCCCAAATAACCAATCACATTATGTAAGATGTATGCACACAAACTAACATGCACAAACCGACACACAAATGAAAATTTAACTATTATCTTGGTAAGGGTTTTATTACCCTATCATAATTTATTCAGAAGTAATTATAAAAATGGAGGCTTTAACAGCTTACCAACAAAACGGGTATGCTTAACTGACTGGTGTTAGCTGCTTACCAGAGATGATAATGATTTTGATAAAAATGAAATAATCCCTTTAGCTGTGAGCAGGTAGCTCTTTACAGCCCATAGCCTTTCTGACAAAAGTACAGGTCCTCCTTAGTTGAGTAACCGAGGCAGTATCTGGACTTATATAAGATTGTCTACAAGGCATGGTTACGTTAAAAGGGTTTATGGATGCATGGTTAGTTCCAGAAGGGAGTCATTTCAGTGGGGTAGTATCTAAGGAGTATCACGTCCAACTAGATATGAGAGTTATACATAGTTGGGCTGAACTGGATGCATCAACACATACACAGTTCTCCAGCATAGTTGTACTGAACTGGATGCATCAATACACACACACATACAGTCCTCCAAAATACTAAACTGGATGCATCAACACACACATACACAGTCCTCCAAAATAGTTGTACTAAACTGGATGCATCAATACATAGAGTCCTCCAACAATTTCTACAAAACCAGAAAAGCATACATAAAACTAAAAGAATTCTATCAAACAAAAATTAAAACTAATATTTTTTAGACAACAATTAAAAATTAACTTTGCTAATTATATACAGCACGCTGTAACGTTAGCAATATCGGGTAAACAGATGTTCACGATCTCAACAATTGTTGGTTCACAAGATATCTGCCATGTTATTCTGCCCTGACTTATAGTTATCAGTGAACATCCTGTTCCTTAACTGTCACCTGTAGATAAGAAAACATAAATTTAAGTTAACTCTTTCAGGATGTGATTATTTTTAGGTTTGGACCAAATTAATTTTCAGGTGTAGAAAAATTTCCTTATATGTGTTTTTTATTGTATCACTTGACATACTAATATTGATAATAGTGTATTTCTAATATATCATTGGAAAGGGGAATGGATACAGAATATGAATATATAAGTACATTGCAAAACGAAAGGCAAAACGAAAGATAACTGATCAATATATGATCGATATAAGCCGTTGATCAAATCAAAGCAAGTAAAGTGGCAAAAGGTCCTGTAGACCCATACTATAAAGCCAGTATACTCGCGATTGGGCCTGAAAGAGTTAAAGCTGCAACATAAGCAGGAACAAAGACATTGTTTGGACATAATCTTAGTAATCTCAGTATCAACGTACAAGAGACAAACAGGTTCTTATTTGCTTTCCTGTCAGGTCTTACTTTACACCAGGGCTATTCAAATGGCGGCCCGCAGGCCCGGCTCGCGTAGGCCTAATAAGTGGCCCGTGGATCATTGCTAAAACAGTGAAATAGTTATAAAAAACTAAATGTATATAACTATATTCTGACCTCTGGCCTGTGATGATCCCCATTTTCTACATTTTGGCCCCCGAGTAAACATAATTGAATAGCCCTGCTTTACACTGATATGATGATGATGGGTTTCCATGTTTTTACACACATTCAAGTAGCAGGTATGTATACATTTCTGAGAACCATTGTCCCTATGTTTTCACACATAACTACTTGCTGGGGCAGATTTCATGCAGAAAGTTCCTGTCCCATGTGCACTAACCCCTTCCTGGCTCTGTTGATTAGTTCCAAGGGAAAAGCAATGCCAATATGCTTGGAAAGAAGAAGAACTGCAGGAGATGTCAGAAAACGGTTTAATACATTATCGACTGCCTTAGGGTCTTTCCTCCAGATTTTCTGTAGAGGTTTTCTCCCTCAGTCTAAGGCACTGTCATACTAACCAGCTAGACAGCGGTGAATAAGTAAGACAGAAGACAAAATTAAGAAATTTAGACAGTGATATGATATAAATTTCTACAATTAAATGTACTGTGATCACCAGGTCTGACATAGGGTCATAGAGTTTGACAATCAGAGCCGTTTGAGGCTAGTTTTCTTCTTGTTGTGTTGTACAGTGGACAGTTCAACTGAATATAATTTTGTTTTCTGCAAATTATCCACAGAGTCACATATCAGTGTTGCCAACTAAAACCCAGAAGCACATATCAGTGTTGCCAACTAAAACCCAGAAGCACATATCAGTGTTGCCAACCCAAACCCAGAGGCACATATCAGTGTTGCCAACCCAAACACAGAGGCACATATCAGTGTTGCCAACCCAAACCCAGAGGCACATATCAGTGTTGCCAACTAAAACCCAGAAGCACATATCAGTGTTGCCAACCCAAACCCAGAGGCACATATCAGTGTTGCCAACCCAAACCCAGAGGCACATATCAGTGTTGCCAACCCAAACCCAGAGGCACATATCAGTGTTGCCAACTAAAACCCAGAGGCACATATCAGTGTTGCCAACCCAAACCCAGAGGCACATATCAGTGTTGCCAACCCAAACCCAGAAGCACATATCAGTGTTGCCAACCCAAACCCTGAGGCACATATCAGTGTTGCCAACCCAAACCCAGAGTCACATATCAGTGTTGCCAACCCAAACCGCCCATGCATATGTTGTTTGAGCCTGTTATGGCCTGTTCTTACTTGAAAGATGATTGTTTGTGCATGTCTTCCAAGCATGTGAATATCATCGTTTTTTTTATTGCTGTATGGGTGAGCAGAGTTTCATAATGAAAACTGTCTGTCTGTGGGCAGGTACGAAAGGTGTATTTCATGACATCATTTTTTTTTATTGAATCATAAACCACATTTTATTTTGTATTTTTTTTTCTTCTTCTTCTTTCTGTCCTCATGTACCTTTCGGTGTTGAGGGGAGAGTGAGTGTACAGTCTTTTGCCCTTCTATTTGCCTCTTCTGCTGTTATATTTCAGAGTGTCTCTAATACACTATCTATCCACCTTTTACGAGGGCGTCCAATAGGTCGACTGTTTTCGTATTTATTTTGTACAGAATCCTCATTTTAACATTTGTGGACAATAATATGAATTTCATAGAAAAGGAAAAAAAAACCTCCAGATCAAATTTATCACAGAAATGGTAAAAAAAACAACAATTCTGTAGATACTCTGTGTGTGTTTTGATGCATCTAGTTCAGTACAATTATGTTTGAGGACTCATTCTCTCTCTCTGTGTGTGCGCACGCACATTTGTAGATGTATCGAGAAGGTGGGGGGGGGGAGGAGGCAGTCCCCCATAATAAGTCAGAGAACATGACACTTAGTACTAGAAAGCAAACCAAAAAGGTAGACAGATCCCCTCCTCCTCATTGGCTTCAGCCAATCTCCGAAAGTTGTCTCCTGCACTGCGGGAAGAGTGGTCAGCCATCCCACAACTACAGATCCAACGTTTTTCATACATTTTTCTAACAATAACATAAAAGTAAGGTCACAGTAAAATGAGTTATGAACCAACATCATAACACACGGTTTCCCATAAGTACGCAGCTGCCGAGTCAGCAGTTGACCAGAAACTAGAGTTACTTACCGCACTTGATCAGTAACGACAGTGCCATTATTTGATCGTTCTAGAACATGATCCCTTGTATACTACTTCCTGTTGGCTGGGTAAACTACACGAGTAATTTTTATTTCAAACACGAATAACAAGTGGATTAAAAACCCAGGTTTGCTAGTCAGAGAGCTAATGACTTAACATTCCACCACCTTCGCGACCTAAGAACACCACAATACCAAACACAACAACACACAAAAAATGAATACTAACATGTTCATGCTTCATGTATGACAAAAATGAGTTCCACATCAATGTTGCTGAGCCAACGTAGACCACACGGAAGTTACTGGGAACAAATCGAAAGTTCACGCATTGTGCTGCTGGCCAAAATAACCAGTCAAACTAGGAGAGAAGGTATGTTATAATATTATTCATATCACACACACACACACTAATGTATGTCAATACATATTTGTGAGTATGTTAGTGGGAAACAGAGGCAATATGTATGTTCAATATGCTAGTGGAAAACCAAGGCAACAAATAAATATTCGCTCATATGTTAGAAAAATAAGCAATGAATATGTATCTAAGTTAGTGGGAAAAACAGAGGCAATGAATATGTATTTGTGAGTTAGTGGGAAAAACAGAGGCAATGAATGTGTATTTGTTAGTTAGTGGGGAAACAGAGGCAATGAATGTGTATTTGTGAGTTAGTGGGGGAAACAGAGGCAATGAATGTGTGTTTGTGAGTTAGTTAGTGGGGAAAACAGAGGCATTGAATATGTATTTGTGAGTTAGTTAGTGGGTAAAACAGAGGCAATGAATATGTATTTGTGAGTTAGTGGGTAAAACAGAGGCAATGAATATGTATTTGTGAGTTAGTTAGTGGGTAAAACAGAGGCAATGAATATGTATTTGTGAGTTAGTGGGTAAAACAGAGGCAATGAATATGTATTTGTGAGTTAGTTAGTGGGTAAAACAGAGGCAATGAATATGTATTTGTGAGTTAGTTAGTGGGTAAAACAAAGGCAATGAATATGTATTTGTGAGTTAGTTAGTGGGGAAAACAGAGGCAATGAATATGTATTTGTGAGTTAGTGGGGAAAACAGAGGCAATGAATGTGTGTTTGTGAGTTAGTTAGTGGGGAAAACTGAGGCACTGACTATGTATTTGTGAGGGAAACAGAGACAGTGAATATGTATTTGTGAGTAAGTGGGGAAAACAATGCTATAATGGATAGGACAAGTGATGACAAGAAACAATTATTGTTGAGTTAATTATAGTAATCACTGATACATTAAAATAATAATCTTATAACCCCTCAGGGTCACAGGGGTGCCACATTGGCGACATTAGTAAAAAAAAAGTTATCCAAACTTCTCTTTCCTCTGCCATTCAGATAACTGTAGAAAAATTATGATTTTCCAGATATTGTCAATCTGAGATTTTCTTATTTCTCCTTCACCCTCAACTGTTACTTACAAAATTATTTTTGAAATTGAGCCGTGCCTCATAACATGTCCACAACAAGCAAGTTCATGATGTTTCACTGAATGTCCAGAACAAGCAAGTTCATGATGTTTCACTGAATGTCCAAAACAAGCAAGTTCATGATGTTTCACTGCATGTCCAAAACAAGCAAGTTCATGATGTTTCACTGCATGTCCAAAACAAGCAAGTTCATGATGTTTCACTGCATGTCCAAAACAAGCAAGTTCATGATGTTTCACTGCATGTCCAAAACAAGCAAGTTCATGATGTTTCACTGCATGTCCACAACAAGCAAGTTCATGATGTTTTTTCACTGCATGTTCAAAACAAGCAAGTTCATGATGTTTTTTCACTGCAGTCAAAGGTGGTACTTGATAACAGAAAGTTTTTTATTTGCTGTTGAACTAATATATTTGGATATACTGGAAAAGATGAAGTTCATGATGTTTCACTGAATGTCCAAAACAAGCAAGTTCATGATGTTTCACTGAATGTCCAAAACAAGCAAGTTCATGATGTTTCACTGCATGTCCAAAACAAGCAAGTTCATGATGTTTCACTGCATGTCCAAAACAAGCAAGTTCATGATGTTTCACTGAATGTCCAAAACAAGCAAGTTCATGATGTTTCACTGAATGTCCAAAACAAGCAAGTTCATGATGTTTCACTGAATGTCCAAAACAAGCAAGTTCATGATGTTTCACTGCATGTCCAAAACAAGCAAGTTCATGATGTTTCACTGCATGTCCAAAACAAGCAAGTTCATGATGTTTCACTGCATGTCCAAAACAAGCAAGTTCATGATGTTTCACTGCATGTCCAAAACAAGCAAGTTCATGATGTTTCACTGCATGTCCAAAACAAGCAAGTTCATGATGTTTCACTGCATGTCCAAAACAAGCAAGTTCATGATGTTTCACTGCATGTCCAAAACAAGCAAGTTCATGATGTTTCACTGCATGTCCAAAACAAGCAAGTTCATGATGTTTCACTGCATGTCCAAAACAAGCAAGTTCATGATGTTTCACTGCATGTCCAAAACAAGCAAGTTCATGATGTTTCACTGCATATCCAAAACAAGCAAGTTCATGATGTTTCACTGCATATCCAAAACAAGCAAGTTCATGATGTTTCACTGCATATCCAAAACAAGCAAGTTCATGATGTGTCACTGCATGTCCAAAACAAGCAAGTTCATGATGTTTCACTGCATGTCCAAAACAAGCAAGTTCATGATGTTTCACTGCATGTCCAAAACAAGCAAGTTCATGATGTTTCACTGCATGTCCAAAACAAGCAAGTTCATGATGTTTCACTGCATGTCCAAAACAAGCAAGTTCATGATGTTTCACTGCATGTCCAAAACAAGCAAGTTCATGATGTTTCACTGCATGTCCAAAACAAGCAAGTTCATGATGTGTCACTGCATGTCCAAAACAAGCAAGTTCATGATGTTTCACTGCATGTCCAAAACAAGCAAGTTCATGATGTTTCACTGCATGTCCAAAACAAGCAAGTTCATGATGTTTCACTGCATGTCCAAAACAAGCAAGTTCATGATGTTTCACTGCATGTCCAAAACAAGCAAGTTCATGATGTTTTTTCACTGCAGTCAAAGGTGGTACTTGATAACAGAAAGTTTTTTATTTGCTGTTAACTAATATATTTGGATATACTGGAAAATGATGAAGTACATGAAATGGGAGTTAATAAAGGTAAACAGGTAGAGGTAAAGCAGAGTTATAAACTAGCGTCATAGAACATGGTTTCCCATAAAGCAGAGTTATAAACTAGCGTCATAGAACATGGTTTCCCATAAAGCAGAGTTATAAACTAGCGCCATAGAACATGGTTTCCCATAAAGCAGAGTTATAAACTAGCGTCATAGAACATGGTTTCCCATAAAGCAGAGTTATAAACTAGCGTCATAGAACATGGTTTCCCATAAAGCAGAGTTATAAACTAGCGTCATAGAACATGGTTTCCCATAAAGCAGAGTTATAAACTAGCGTCATAGAACATGGTTTCCCATAAGTGCTCAGCTGCCTAGTTAGTGATTGACCAGAAATTTCAAGAATAGCATGACTAACTTGCTCAGCAGCGATAACACCATGTCTTGATCTCCCCAGAGCATGAAACTGGTAAACTACTTCCTTGTGACTGGGTGAACCATGAGAGGAAACTGTACGCCACATCATGCAATTACATGATAACCTAGAATCCTGGTCTGATCGTGAGCAACTTAATACAACACCACCTCAGAACTGAGTTCAATAGGGAAAATCTAATAAACTGTGTCTTTACTGGATTTATTGAAAAAAATCCACAATCAACAACTGACTGGTACACTGTGTCATATAGTACGGATTCTCTGTATTGATACGGATTTCGGCACACACATGACTACGCCCTGAATGTTTAAACTCAGAGTGATATGTGGTGATGCTGATTTTGAAAGTCATACTAGATTTATGAACTAAAGATGTTTGATCACATCAACATAAAAGTGGCCTGGCCAACTACAGGGTTCTAAGGATATACTCAAGATGTAATAGGAAAACCTGTAGATTTGTTCCAAGTGCAATTATAATGATTCACTAATTGATATGTGATTTCAATAATAAAAACAAAAACTATGTAACTTTGTGTACATTGGTTTCCATAGAATAAGTTTGTTAAGCATAGATTATGTAATATTTTACTGTGGGTTTGTGTAGAATTCAAATTATTAAAGAAACGCTAGGTTCATTAATATAGAAAAATGTATTTATTATCGATCAATCAATAAACCTGTAACCCTTCAGGGTCGTAGGGGTACCACATTGGATGCCTCAGCACACAGAGTCCTCCAGCGAATTCTATCCTCAACAATGAGGATGAGTGTGGAAATATCTTGCCCTGTCCATTCTTTGATGTTGTCTGTCCATGCCTTTATTTGCCCTCCTCTGCTTCTTCCATCCTCAACAGTTCCCTTCAGTATTATTTTTGAGAAGGAATCGTGCCTGCCTACATGTCCGAACCATGCTAGTTTTATATAATGCATAATCTAGTTAAATACTACAATGGATATTTATTATAAAAAATAACAAATCATCAAAACACTGTCAATAGAAATAGTATTTAAAAATTCATTTAATAACTTCAGGCACCAAATAAAACTAATCATTATAATACTGTTAAATATGTTTAGAAGCAGTAGATATATTTACAACTAGTAGCAGAACTTACACAGAAAATAATGACTCATCCATATTAAGAGTACTCATGCTTTTTTATACTTATTCTATCTATTCGCTGAAACCCTTTGTTGCCTTTCAGTGTCAGGGGTAGAAGAGTTTTCTGGAGACGGCCCTCTGTGTGCTGAGTTTATTGTGGAATTTGTCACCTCTTTTATTTCAGTAATCCATTTTATCTTGGTCTGCATCTAGGTCTGCCTTCGCTGTATCTGTGTAGAATAGCTTGCTGTGGAATGCTGTCTGATGGTAGTCTGCTGATGTGTGCAAACCATTTGATCTGTTGTCTCTTGATATATTCTAAGATTGGGGTGGTGCCAGTTTTTTATCAGATGTCCTCATCCCTCATCCTGTCTCTTAACGATATTCCTAGGATTCTGCGTAAGCACGCCATTTCAGCTGTCACAAGTTTACGTTTGTCTTGCGCTGTCGTTGTCCATGTTTGGCTTTGGTAGCTCAGCGTTGGCATAATAATCGCTTTGAATAGTGTTATTATGGTGTTTAAATCTACGTATTTGTTTCTGAAGATTGGTGTCATTTGTCTTAGGGCTTGGTATGCTTTACTACATCTATTGTGTATTTCTTTGCTGCTCTTGCCATCTGTTGTTATATTACTTCCTAGGTATGTGAATTCTGTCACTTGATTAAGTCTGTTGTTTTCAATATATATATATATATATATATATATATATATATATATATATATATATATATATATATATTGGTGTTTCTTTCTGTTCTTCCTATCTTCATTACTTCTGTTTTTTCTATATTTATCTTCATGTTAAAGGTATGGCATGTTTGATGTAATCTATCTATTTGTCTTTGTAGTTCTTCTGATGATGGTGTCACTAGTGCTTGGTCATCTGCAAATATAAGCTTGTTTAAGTTATCCTTCAGATTGTTTTCTTCCGTTGTCTTTACTACTTTACAGATGTGGTCTATGTATGTTATGAACAGTAAGGGGGATAGTACACATCCCTGTCTCAAACCTGAGTGAATTCGAAATTTATCGGATATGCTCTGACATAGGTTTATCAGATGTTGAGGAACTCCATATGTCTGTAATACTTATTGACACCCCTAATAATTACAGTTAACACTATGGAAACCCATGCACACATATTTTCAAAATCTGGTATTATTTTAGAATCACTTGCCCGCTCACTTCTACTAGAATGACAATCATATGCCAGTTCTTAAAATTATGACTTAGTAATGTGTTTACCATCCATCAGCAAATACATATCTTGACATCTGCTGAGAGGACCAGACAACGAAGGTTTGTCGTAGTTGAGCATCCAGACCAATCCACACACAATGGCAACCTGCCAAAAATAATTTTTGTCTAGAAGACCACTACAACCAAAAAATGCAGGGTTGATCGCTATGTCTTGAATAAGATATGCTA
This sequence comes from Meghimatium bilineatum, assembly GCA_034231615.1. Lineage (NCBI taxonomy): Eukaryota > Metazoa > Mollusca > Gastropoda > Stylommatophora > Philomycidae > Meghimatium > Meghimatium bilineatum. The sequence goes on along the minus strand of CM067315.1, from coordinate 9,412,538 downwards.
CAAACAAGAAAGACAACACAACAATCATTTGGCTATCACAACCTACCATATATATTTTCAGGAATTTCTCTTTCATGTCCTTCTTGGCACCCTCAATGCCATTTCCTTCCAAAATATTTATGCCTAAAACAAACAAAACATACAAAAATACTAAAATGTAACAACAGTATATGTGTGAGTGTGTGTGTGTGTTTATATATATATATATATATATGTATTGAGTGTGTGTGTGGGTGTTTATATATATCTATATATATTTCTTTTACTATTATGTGTTTCTTCTCAAACTCCTGCAGAATAACAGAATGTAGTCCAGAGAACATAACGCATTGAGCCATGTTTACAGCTTGGCTGGAATAACTGCAATAACCCCACTACAACATCAAGTATGAGAATAGAAATAGAAGCGGTGACGGCAGCTCTCACTTGGCTGGAGACGTAACCACCAACAGACTTAGTGATTCTATCGGACTCTCAAAGTATGCTGTGCAAGATAGAAAAGTGTATGATCAGAACTGAATGGGTCACTCTTCTCAACAATGCGCAAAGTATTACATGGATTTACTGTCCAGGTCATGCTGGGGTCAGGGGAAATGAAAAAGCTGATGTGTTGGCTGGTAAAGCTTTGGTGAACGGCACCGAGATAAGAGACAGGATTTAATTGATTAGAGCAGTCATGGATACCCTACGAGAAGACGAGGGGGAAGTCGAATGTGACAATGTACATATTCAGAGAATGGTAGAAATGGGGGTGACTAGAGGCAATGGGAGCAAGTACTCTCTCTCCGGAAAGATCAGAAGAATGCGTAATCAGCAACTGACTGGGACACTGAGCTTAAACACTTTTAGATGGCTGATGGAACGGCAAGCAGAGCATATATGGAAATGCCCCGAGTGCTGTGACGCTTGTTCCTAATCAAGAATCAACTGCATCTTTTGGTCTCCACATCCAACTTCAGCCTAGCTTCTTGGTCACTTTGACCCTCTATGGATTGGGACAGCTAATTTCACCCCCAAAACCTTCTTAGTCATCTCATATGATATGCATGACGGGTAAGTTGGGCACTCAATGGGAACAGACAAAGAAAGATTCAGTCTATTGAAAACAAGTGGTACAGACATTTGTTAAGAATTAGTTATACAGAACACAGGACAAACATATTTGTCCAGCAGCAAATAAACATAATTACAGGTTATCATGTACCACTTTTGGCAGTGGTGAAACAGCATAAACATGTTTGGTTTGGACATGTAACGTGACATGACTTGCTTTCTACAATTATTTTGCAAAATAATAGTCAAGGCTGGAAAAAAGAGAGGCCAGAGAAAATCCTGGATGACATCACAGAATGGTCAGTGTGATTTTCTACACTCCTGAATGGCTGAGGATAGAGTTGTGTGAAGAACTTTTTCTGCTGATGTCTCCAGTGTGGCACCCCCACGACCCTCACGAGTTATGGGTCTCCTTAAAATTATTATTATGGCAGGTAACAGTATTGCTATCGCCAGTGTGTTTCCAGGGCCCTAGAGGGGAGCTAGGAATATCAGCACTGTTTATCTTCAATGCGTGTCACAAGAGGCAACTAAGAAGGTTATGGGATGGAGTTGGCTGTTCTATCCCAGATATGGTCAAAGTGACCCAAAGTCATGCTGATGTCGGATGTGTCAGGTTGAAAGGCGCAGATATCTCACTAATGCTATAAACTATGATACAACACATTATGTTCTCTGGACTACATCCTGCTAATCTGCAGGAGTTTGAGAATGAATGCAGAAAAGTGTTGTTATTCTTTGTTCCCATCTCGGGCTCTAGCAACACACAGGCAACTGGTAACAGAAATGAAAATTTACATAATTCAAAAGAATTATCATAATATTGCATCCATTTGCTCAAAACTGGTTTTTTAATTTTATTATATTATACACAGATTATATGGATTTTGATGAAGTAAATTTATTTGAGGATAGCTGAAACAATATAGAAGAAGAGGAAGAAAATAATAAGATTTTATGAGGAAGAAAATACTAAGACTTGTTGAGAAAGAATATAATAAGACTTGATGAGAAAGAAAAAAATAAGACTTGATGAAGAAGAAAAAATAAGACTTGATAGGAAGAAAAAATAAAGCTTGATGAGAAAGAAGGAAATAAGATTTGATGAGGAAGAAATATAAAACTTGATGAGGAAGAAAATAATAAGACTTGATGAGAAAGAAAATAACAAGATGATGAGAAAGAAAATAATAAGACTTGATGAGAAAGAAAATAACAAGATGATGAGAAAGAAAATAATAAGACTTGTTGAGAAAGAAAATAATAAGATTTGATGAGGAATAAATATAAAACTTGTTGAGAAAGAAAATAATAAGACTTGAGAAAGACAATAAGACTTGTTGAGGAAGAAAATAATAAGACTTGAGAAAGAAAATAATAAGACTTGATGAGGAAGAAAATAATAAGACTTGAGAAAAAATATAACAAGATGATGAGAAAGAAAATAATAAGAGTTGTTGAGGAAGAAAATAAAAAGACTTGATGAGAAAGAAGGAAATAAGATTTGATGAGGAAGAAATATAAAACTTGATGAGAAGGAAAATAATAAGACTTGAAGAGTAAAAAAATAATAAGACTTGAGAAAGAAAATATTAAGACTAAAGAAAGAAAATAATAAGACTTGAGAAAGAAAATAATAAGACTTGAGAAAGAAAATAATAAGACTTGAGAAAGAAAATAATAAGACTTGAGAAAGAAAATAATAAGACTTGAGAAAGAAAATAATAAGACTTGAGAAAGAAAATAATAAGATTTCATGACGATGAAAAAAATAAGACTTCATGAGTATGAAATATGACTTTTTGAGTAAAGATGTAAGACTTCCTGGGGTAGAAATAAAACTAGATGAAAGACAAAAATAATACTTCAGAATAATTATGATGAAACAAAAAAAAATGAAATTGTAGCATTATACATTACCACAGAGAAATGATGAACAGAAGAATGGTCCAGCCACTAGCTGATCACAAGCAATCTTCTTAAGGACATTCACAGCAGAACTACCCTTGATAACTCTGTCAAGAAGAGCATACCAGTAGTGGTTGAAAGGTCCAAGTACAAGTCCGATTACTATCATACGACCTGGATTTGGTAGGTTTATATGATTGTGAAACAGTTCAAATATATGCATGTTATCAGCAGTCATTCTCTTCTTCTTTGTTCAGACTATTGTCCTGTTTGATTATTAGACCTCAAACCAGGATATATACCGGGTAGAGTTCCGGTCTTCTTCAGGATGTCTAGAAGCATCATGTTTTCCTGAACATCCATAAAATGTCCATTTTCTTCAGAACATCCAGAAATACTGTCTTATCTTCAGGGCATCCAGAAATACTGTCATATCTTCAGGGCATCCAGAAATACTGTCTTATCTTCAGGGCATCCAGAGTCCAGTCATCTTCAGTGCATCCAGAATTCCAGTCATCTCAAGGCATATTAAGCCCAATCATTTCCAGGACATCCAAAGAAGTTATATACTGAAACACATTAACAACGCACCACTATTTTATATATATACTGTTGTCAAGAAGCTGGGGGAAAAGTGTGAGAATGAATTTTCTCCGTGTTTGTCATGAGGTAGAGAGCGAATGGCTAACAGAATGAAAAGTTTCATAAGTCAACCTGCTGGCTTGTGTACAGACTACACGAAAACAATGAAAATTACATGTGCAACACGATTCCCAGCAGCTATGACCCTGATAATGGGTAGGCGATGTCGCAGTATATTTGCTATAAAAATGTAGTTGAGACAGAACACCCAGTACATCTGCTTGAAATGTCACGATTATCTGAAAACTGCCACCTACAAGCCATTGGTATGTTGGAGATCAGAATGGGCTTGCAGGCCATTGCCAATAGGAAGAACTGCCACCACAGCACTATTGTACGCCTCAATGAATGTTACGGAACCACTGAAAGTGCCCTGGATAGACTTCGAAGTGGCCAACCACAAGTTACTACCCCTGCACAAGATCGTCATATTGTTCTGAGTTACCTAAGGAATCGCTTCCTCCCAGCAAGTCAAACAGTAAGAGCAATAGTGGGCAGACTTGGGCAAGTCTCTCGAATGACAGTCATGCGATGACTCAGAAATACAGGTCTAACTGCAAGACGACCTTATGTTGGGCCAAACTTGACTCACAGACATCGTCAACAGTGCCTACAATGGGCAGAGCAATATCTCAGATGAACTTGACTACAGTGGAATGTTGTCCTATTCACAGACAATAGCAGATTCAACTTCTCCTTTGCTGATGGATGTATGCAGATTTGGCGATGGTGTAGAGAGTGCTTTGCAGATTGCTGTGTTCATCAGCACAGCCAACTTTGACGTGGCAGTATTCACATTTGAGGAAGATTCCATTTTCACTCTCGCTTGCATCTGCATGTCTTCCATGAAAATGTTAACACTATGAGATAAAGAGATAAGGTTCTGGGTGCATTAGTTGTTCCCGCATTCACAGATTATTCAGTTGCAGCTTCTCCAGCAGGATAACGCATTGAGCTCTGACCACATGCATTACACAGCAATATCTACAGAAGGAGAACATTGTGATGATTGATTGGCCTGCCCTATCACCAGACATGTCCCCTATAGAACATCTGTGGGATGAGCTTGGACGCAGAGTCTACAGGGAAGTTTCTCCAACAAATTTGCAAGAGATCAAAGCTGCTCTTACACGTGAATGGGACTTGATTCCTCGAAATTTCCTTCACAGACTTGTGCTTTCCATGATGAGCAGCTGCCAAGCTTGTTTGCAAACACACAGTGGACATATCAGATACTGAAACATTAGGCCTATGTCGCGAGTGCAGCAAAACATTAGGCCTATGTGATCATATATAAATGCTGCGGCAAGCAGTACATTATGGAAACCGGTTTAAGATTTAGCAACCACTTCTGTAACCATCTTCATGCCATCAAGCACAGAAAACGTACTCCTGTTGCCACACACTTCATGAATGTCATGAATGCGGCAAAATGTAAACATTACATGAGGTTAGTGTGATAAATTTTGCCATTTTTGTTTTCTCCCAATCAAATGCAAGAATTAATGACTAGCATGGATTCATACGAAAATGAATAAAGTATAATATTCATCACAGCATTCAGTTAAGTCCAAGCCCTCTTTATAACCTCCAGAAGATCAACCATCTTCTTGATGTCCAGTCTTCTCCAAGATCAAAAGAAACATCCAAAAATCCAATCTTCTCCAAGACATCAGAAGTCCAGTTTTCTCCAGGACATTGAGTTCAATCTTCTCCAAGACATCAGAAGTTCAATTTTCTCTAGGACATTGAGTTCAATCTTCTCCAAGACATCAGAAGTTCAATTTTCTCCCGGACATTGATTTCAATCTTCTCCAAGACATCAGAAGTTCAATTTTCTCTAGGACATTGAGTTCAATCTTCTCCAAGACATCAGAAGTTCAATTTGCTCTAGGACATTGAGTTCAATCTTCTCCAAGACATCAGAAGTTCAATTTTCTCCCGGACATTGATTTCAATCTTCTCCAAGACATCAGAAGTTCAATTTTCTCCCGGACATTGATTTCAATCTTCTCCAAGACATCAGAAGTTCAATTTTCTCTAGGACATTGAGTTCAATCTTCTCCAAGACATCAGAAGTTCAATTTTCTCCCGGACATTGATTTCAATCTTCTCCAAGACATCAGAAGTTCAATTTTCTCCCGGACATTGATTTCAATCTTCTCCAAGACATCAGAAGTTCAATTTTCTCTAGGACATTGAGTTCAATCTTCTCCAAGACATCAGAAGTTCAATTTGCTCTAGGACATTGAGTTCAATCTTCTCCAAGACATCAGAAGTTCAATTTTCTCCCGGACATTGATTTCAATCTTCTCCAAGACATCAGAAGTTCAATTTTCTCCCGGACATTGATTTCAATCTTCTCCAAGACATCAGAAGTTCAATTTTCTCCAGGACATTGATTTCAATCTTCTCCAAGACATCAGAAGTTCAATTTTCTCTAGGACATTGAGTTCAATCTTCTCCAAGACATCAATATAAGGTAATACGGCATCAAACGTAACAACAATAGTATGTACGTAAAACACAGGTTTTTAGAACATTCCACTTAGACACAATAGACAATCAATAAAACTAGGGGGTTGTGATGTGCAAACAAGAAAACATGCAAATTACAATACACAAAACATTATCAACGTTTCAACCAAAAGGCCTTTATCAAGATATGCACAAAACATCAAAAGATGACGAATATAAATTATCGCAACACACAAACATGTCCAACTGAGATATGGAAGTGAGATGTCAGAAGGACAGGAACAGGAAGTACATAAAGAACGTAAATGTCGGTGGAAACGAGACGAACAAAAAGATGATGTAAATTACCAAACAAAATTAATAAAGATAAAGACCACAACATCCGAGAACTAGATATAAGAGTGATCGGAATTTAGTCCAAAAGGCTTGAGGGTACCCAACTTAAAAATAAGACGATTTTCTAGAGCGTATCTAGATCTATCATCGGTGGTGTAGGATCTGATGGCAGTGACCTGAATATCAAGAACACCATGATGGCCATCACCATTGAAGTGTGTGGCAACAGGAGTAAGTGTTCTGTGCTTGATGGCATGAAGATGGTTACAGAAGTGGTTGCTAAATCTTAAACCAGTTTCCATAATGTACTGCTTGCCGCAGCATTTATATATGATCATGTAAATAACATTACAGGATTCACATGTAAAGGCCGCATCGATGGAGAAAGTGGCCTTGGGAAATAAAATTAAGTGTTTCTGAATCACATGACATGTATAGCAACAGCTACGTGAGCAACGAACAGTACCAAAATGATCAGGAATAGAAGACTTAAGGTGGCTATGGACTAAGATGTCCTTCAGATTTTTGTCGCGCCTATAGGCCACCAGAGGTAAGTCCTGGAAAGCGGCACGGGTGTCAGAATCAGACTGGAGAAGGGAATGTTTAAATATGATGTGTCGGACAGAAGAGTTATGGGGATGAAAGGTAAGAACAAGTTTAACTCTATCAGAAGAGTAGGAAGAACCCTGAGAGTTAGTCAAGGTATTAAGACGAGACAACTGGCGTACACAGAACCAAGCGGATGAAAGAATGCTGCGAGGGAATGAGCGTCTAGGGAAAAACTCAATCATCTCAGAGAATTTGTCAAGAAAAGCGATGCAAGAGTACAAAGTGTGAGTAAAGAATAGTAATACTGTCATCATGTAGGTCACACAATATTATTAAGGAAAGATAGATGTGGGATTCCACATCACAGAAAAATCAATAAAAAATGGCAGCAATCAGATGTGCTGGACTGAAAGTCACAACTATCATAGCTTTTCTGTAAGCTAGCAGTACTTATTTACACTAAAATGGCTTACTTATGTACTTACTTAAGTATTTATATTAAAATGGCTGAAATCACAAAAAGAAATGAGTACAATAAAATACATAACCTGTATGGGTTGTAGGGGCGCTACATTGGGAAAATAAAATACATAATAAATACGTAATCTGTCAGGGTCATAGTAGGGGGCACTAAATTGGGGAAATAAAATACATAACCCATCAGGGTCGTAGTAGGGGGCGCTACATTGGGGAAATAAAATACATGACCCATCAGGGTCATAGTAGTGGGCGCTACATTGGGGAAATAAAATACATAACTTGTCAGGGTCATAGGGGTGCTATATTGGGGGAATTAGATAGATGTGGCTACTGACAGTAAATGCCTCTGAGCAGAAACAATTCCAGCCTTCATATATCACGATTTTGATAATTTCTTTGCTTTTAATTGGTTACCGTGTATATACATTTAATCTCCAATCAACACTGACCAACACTGCACGAAATAAACAAAAACATGATGTATGAAGGTTTGGTTTGATTCTGCTCCATAAACCTCTACTCCTGACAGTCAGCAGCACAAAAAGTCCTCTAAACACCTCGGATCTCAGCCATTTTGATTTGTATTTAAAAAATGGTTCTTTCCTAGTACGCGGGTGCCAGTAATTTAACGAATTTAACCCAACTTTTACAAAATGTGTAGCGAAATATAAGTCAATGTAAGGGGAGAGAACTGGTACCGGAAAACAGTTGTAGCAGACAATGATTATGACTACTGGCTGTGGAATGCAAGTAAATAAATATGAGTTAGGAGGGATGTGGGAAGGGGTAGAATTTGAATAGTTGGTGCATCAATCAGTCATTAGAAACAAAACCAGTTCGAAAAAATGAGTACTTCATGTAACGTAAACAGTTTGGTAATGTTTACATTTTGCCGCATTCATGACATTCATGAAGTGTGTGGCAACAGGAGTAAGTGTTCTGTGCTTGATGGCATGAAGATGGTTACATAAGTGGTTGCTAAATCTTAAACCGGTTTCCATAATGTACTGCTTGCGGCAGCATTTATATATGATCACATAGGCCTAATGTTTTGCTGCACTCGCGACATAGGCCTAATGTTTTGCTGCACTCGCGATATAGGCATATTGTTGTGTTGCATTTGCGACATAGGCCTAATGTTACATTTTAACTACAGGTAACTTGACCAGTTTTGTCATGTTTAAATTTTGCTGCACATTGCCAACATTAATTTTGCGACTTAGGACTAATGTTTTGGTTGGCAACAGGTTGCCGCAACTGGTGCGTTAAAAACTAGAAACCGGAATAAATTATTAAAAATGCGAAATCGGTATAATGAAAAGTGTGACATCCGGCACCCATGTACTAGGAAAGAACCAAAAAAATCTTGTCCCCCCTCTGCTCCTTCTACCCTCAACTGTTACCTGCAGGTCTGTTTTTGACATGGAATGATACTTGATGTACGGACAAGTTAAATTTCGAACAAGAAGAAGCAGACATGGAATCATGTCAGCTTGCATGTCAAAACCATTAAAGTTTTAATTTTTTCATATTGAAAGTAGTGATTCTTATGAACTTGCATGAATCTCGATTTTATTTCTTTCATGTGCACATTTGTTTTATATACTCTAAAGAAAATACAAAATGACAAGTTTCTCCATGTCTGCAGTGAGTGTTAAATTCTCACAAGCATGTAGCATAAGAAAGAACCAGCAAATTTAAATCCTCATACCAACATTCACATACCTGTTCGTGGAAAATCATATTTTTGTTCCGTGTTTAAAATCATATTCATCCGTTGAACAATACAATCTCCGACCCCCAAAAGAGCCCCAGTTGAAACAATATTGGTAGGCAGGAGGTGTTTTGTAAACAGTTTATCCACACCATTTTTTATTATTACGATCAATTTCATCTTGAGTTTGATCAATTTATCATAAATATATATGGTATATCTATTTTGAGAACCAAATGTAGTTTATTTACATTTCTTTGCACATCTTGAAAGCCTGAAAGAATAAAAGTAAATATTAATTCCAACAAAAATACTTGGTAAATGTACAAGGTTGAATTTTGGTTGACAGGGCATAAAGGATTGACATTACTGTAAGCTGGTTACCCCATATTTATTCAGTTGCTTTCAATGAAGCGGTATGCTGCCTGACGAGAGTAACGCTCATCGCACATAACTTTGTAGCTTCAAGCAATACTTTTCAGGGATCTCTGAAAAAAGTCAGTTTATAAACACAATTTCAGTTGGATTTGAACCTGTGACCTCTTGAGCACAAAGTGAATGCCTTATTCTATCTTTTTAGTTGGAATGTTGATGTGTTGAATCTTGTATTTAATTTACATAAAACTGTATCCCTCATTAAATTGCTTTAACAGGCTTTTGTCCACCTTGAAGGAGAGAAATATCTAACTGGTTTGAGGTCCAAAAAGGAGTCAGACAGGGATACATCCTCTCACAACACTGTTCAACATATACACAGAAAACATGTGAAATGTACAAGAAGATCCACATTGTGAACAGTTTCAATCCCTTAACTCAATTCCTACGTATGTCCGTTTTAACGTAGCATAGTCTCTCCCCTTTGACTACGTATGCACGGTATAACGTAACTCTATATATACCCTCCGTTTTGGCCTTGTTTGGTTCGTAAATAACAACTATTAACTTATTTAGCCATTTAACATTTAGAAATCTGGCTAACAAACGGATACCATCAGCGTGATCAGCAATCCCAAGCATGGTAAAATTATTTCAAATTATAATTCAAACAAGTTAGGTTCTGGATTTCAAAATTAGCAAAATGACTTCATGTTGCACTAGCAAGAGAGCTGAATCCTTCAGCAAACATCGGGCTTTATTATTCCTGAGTATTATAATTGGAGATATTATTTCAAGTGATTTCAAGGTAAACAACAGTGCTTTCGATTTTGACAGTGGAGGTTGCCGACTTGTTGAAAATCGGAAAAGAAATAGACCTACACCTAATAGATTAGAGGTAAGAGCTCAAAAATTATAAAACTGTTCCCACTGATATTGTTTCTGAAGAATCAGATAGGCCTAGTGACATCAATGATAATTTTGTATTATGTTATACAGAAAATATAGCTAGACCTAATGATAATATTGAGTGGAATAAAAATTTCATCTTTGAAAATTAAATACTTGGAAATATTTCCTGAATTTTCACAATATTTTTGTTCGGTTCTGAAATTGGACATTGTGCACTAAAAATAGAATAACACACTAGCCAGTTGATAGATTTACTTCAAATAAACTAATTATGATTAGTAAATTGGCTATCAATGCATGTACTTTAGTAAGAATGGATATCAACATTTCAAGACAAGTAAAATTGAGGGTGAGTAGAAGAAAATATATGTTAAAAAAATGTCTATCCAGCTAACATTCCTGTTTCTGGTGCAGTTTTTGTATGTTGTTCTTACAATTATTATATTTTTATATTGTATATGGATTCCACATTCAATTATCTTTCTTTTGATACCTTATATGACCTTCTATAGCTAATACTTTGTCTTCAGGAAGCTTGCGCCTAACTCATGTTGCGGTCCAAAAAGTTAGCCTAAAATTAATTACGTAAAAACCCCGGGTATAATTACGTGCTGAAAGAGTTAATATCAGAAGAAATGAAAATCTAGAAATTAGGTTTGCAGATCCCGCCGAAGACGTATGTGTCGGGTCATTGGCACAAATAAAATGGCGACACAATGCATTTCCATTCTCTGGACTACATTCTGCTGGCAATCCAGTAGGACCATTGTCCTGCTACAAAGAAAGAGCCTGCAGAAGTTTGAGAATGAACATTGAAGAAGAAGAAGGTATGCAAATGATACCACACTAATGTCAAGGAGCCCCACACGTTTAGAACACATAATTAAGTCTGTCAAATATCATAGCAAGGCACAAAATCTTTTCCTCAATGCAAAAAAAAAGACAAAAATTATGCAAATCAGCAGAGATTAACTCACACCTACAATAGTCATTGACAAAGAACAACTACAAAATGTCAAAACCTTTGAATATTTCTGGTCAACCATCAACACCAAAGGCAGTTGCGCTGCAAAAGTATGGCAAAATAATCCCAATAGTTAAAGTGATATAATGACACAGTGTTCGTCCATTACAAGCGATGATGACCATTTGTTACATCCACTTTTGAAATTCAGTTAAAATTATGTCCTTGATTAGTTCGCAGATTGCCAATAAGCCCTATTCAAGCAGCAAATGTCCTTGGACAGTTCGGGCATAAAATGACCACTGTGGACGGTTTTTGGTATACCCGTGACATATTTCACAGTACAGAGTATGGGACAATCACATCACACCTGTTGTTTATCAATCGCAGTCGACAATGACTATTTCTACTCAACTGGGACAAAGTTATTGATGACTGCAATGTGTTAAACTGTCCTACAATAAGTTAATAAGTCCTATGTGTACGTGAAATGTCCATTCATCCTTTAAATCTGTGTTGGAAGAGTCTGTGGGACATTGAGCGGCTCTTCTCTTTTAGCAAGTTATGATTAGCCTAACATTGTTTAAAGTGGGAATGGGTTGTACCATTCATCAACCTCACTCTCTCTTCCTGATCCAACCATGCCCCCAGTGGCAAGATAGATCAAGACGACTATTGATGTATCAGGATCTAGTAAGTAGCCAGCATTCTAAGTGTCTCACAAATCCTTTTGCATTCCACAACACTCGTTGCAAGTGCAAGTGATGAAGTGCTTTCCAGTCTATTGTACATCTGATATTTCATCTATGCTGTCATATCCAAGCTTCACATGCCTTTGTATTTTCCTCTGGGCCGAAGCCCCTCGGTTACCCTCACCTGATTTGGCCGACCTGTCAAAGTCATTATTGGGATGTGATCGCTGCTGTATGCAGGCAGTTACTGGGAGCCACACGTGTGGGCTTAGTGCCAGGTGAGGACTAAGTCTCATGAACTACCTGAGTCTCAACATCAGAGGTCTCACCTATTTCATACTAGGATCATAGTAAAAGTTATGATATGGCTTCCTTCTTCATCTTCCCTGGCTATCACGGTGTTTCGCTTTGTATTGGTAAGAGAAAAAAGTGTCATTGTAACCTAACCTTACATATAGAGCTTGTATATCTATATGTTGTAAAGTAAAGTGACTTGGGGGATATTATGGGGTGGAGGTGTAAAAATCTCTAATACCACTGAAATTCTGATTGAAATTAAACCAGTAGCTGAGTAGACCTATTAATTATACATAACATCATAAGCTACTTGGAGAACAAGGAGACTGGTTAGTCTAGGGACAGAATGAAGCTATCTATTCGCTAAACCCTTTTTGTTATCTTTCAACATCAGGTGCATAGAGTTTTCTGGATATCGTCGTGTGTGCTGTATTGTATTGATTGTGGAATTTGTTGCCTCTTTTCGTGGTCGGCCTCTTGGAAGTCTGCCTTTTAATTTATGTACAGGATCGCTTGTCCAAGAACAAGTTTTCTTGTTCTCAGACGTATCGCATGGAAAGAGTCAGACCGAAAGAGGCGTTCAGAGTGGGAGAAAATCGTCTGTCACGCCGGTCATGGGCCAAAGGATTTGGTTGATTGGTTGCTAGGCCTATTATTAAATACATAATACATGATGATACTAGGCTACACTCACTACACTTTCATTTGTATATCCCTCACTTGTTGAAATTTTATGTTCACACTAATAACAATCAGTCTTGAAATAAAATAAGAATTCTGACTGTTAATACGCGAGTTTCACCTCTGAAATCCTGTAATAAGTAATATCCTTCAAACTCTTTTTGAAGGCCACCACAGGGACGGGGAACGTTCACTTCAAAAATAAGGTTTATGTTTTTAAGTTGTTTAGTTTCGTTTTTACGTTACCGCTGTTACCGCTGAATTTTTAGAACTCCAGTTTCTCTTAGAAAAAAACAACCCCAGCTTATATTGCAATAACTTCATCATCATCAGGTGCCATGCCGGGTGGCGTAGGCGGTCATGGCTCTCCACAGCTCTCTGTCCACAGTATTATGTGTCAAAGTCGTTGTTGTTTCCTTGCCGTGCCAGGTTGTCAAACTGTCTAATATTTTCTCACGTTGTCGCCCTCTGTCTCTGGTGCCTTCAATCTTTCCTGTTGTGATTATGTTCTCTAAACCTGCCTGTCTCATGAAGTGGCCAAAAAAATAAGATTGCTTTTTCTTATATTGTTGATTAAGGTCCGATTCGCATTTAACTCTTTCAACACCTCTACATTAGTTTTTCTGGCAGTCCATGGTATTCTCAGCATTCTTATGTAGAACCACATCTCTGTTGCCTCTAATTTCCCACTTTCCAGTTTGTTATTGTCCAAGACTCGCACCCATATGTTAGTATAGGGGTTATATAGCACTGCAGAACTCTCTTTCTCACCTCTAATGACAAGGTCTTATTACACAGTAGATTTTTCATGTTTCTGAATGTTGTTTTTGCCTGTCCTATCCTGCATCTTATTTCTGTTGAACTTCTTCCATCTGCTGTAATCATTGTTCCTAGATATTTGAATTGGTGGACCTGTTTTAATACTATATCATTCACTTTGATCTTGCAAGGTGTGTTATTTTGTTTCTTTGAAATAACCATTACTTCTGTTTTCTTGATATTTAGGAAGATGCCTTTCTCTTTACTTTCTGTGACTACTACTTTAATTAAATGTTGAAGGTCTTCCTTCCTGCAATACCTTAATAGAATCAAATCGTGTATTGACACGGTTTTTTTTAAAATCATGCATCGACCAAAGAATAATCGCGAACTCCATGTATGTGCCAGTTCACTGGAAGCGAAGTTGTTGAATGTTGGACGAATATTAAATATTCGTTCGGTAGCATCCAGCTTTCGCTCAGTATCTGCAGTTTGGTAGGATTATAAAGATTTAGTTTGTCATTTAAGAATGCTTAAGATGATAATTCCAGAGATTAAAAAAAATATAGGAGCACATACGAGGGATTGATGGAGAAGACTACTACTGTGTGGATTTTATTCTAGACTTAGGATTGATGTGTGATGCACTTCAAGAGCTTTCTGAACTTAGCCTGATATCGCAAGAACGAAACATATATTCAAATGGTGCCAATAAAGCAATTAAGCGCACTATACAGTTGTTTGTAGATAGGAGATCATATCCCGGACAGTAAGCCTACTATAAGGAAACCGTCCAAGCTGCTAAGTCTATAATTTTCCAAGGAATTCCTATTTACAATAGAGATAAAAAAATATGACCAACTAATATGTCCTGTTTCCTTTCATGACAGCAAGGAGGCTTCACTAAAACAACGACGGCTTTTTGGGCACCAGACAGCAACAGATTAAAGTAGCAAGGAAAGAAATAGAAATATTGAACTTTCTAAAGGCATGGATAGATTATGGTTTTTATTATAAACCTGGTTAAAGTAAGCATTATATTAGTGCATGTATGTCGGTATGTATGTATGTATGTATGTATGTATATGTGTCTGTATGGGTGGAGTTGTGAGGTCCATATATATATAGGAAGGTTTGAATGGTTCTATTTGTTGCTCGTTCTCATACTCAACACTAACCTCAAACCTATTAGTAGTCTCTTATG
Source organism: Meghimatium bilineatum (assembly GCA_034231615.1). NCBI lineage: Eukaryota > Metazoa > Mollusca > Gastropoda > Stylommatophora > Philomycidae > Meghimatium > Meghimatium bilineatum. The sequence goes on along the minus strand of CM067315.1, from coordinate 9,397,494 downwards.
ACATGCATGGCAGATCAGAGTGTTAATATTCTTCGCTCCTCCTTCTGACAATGTCAACACACGAAATTATTGAACCCTCCCTCTTTAGATAACGTAACCTCATAATTAACGCTACAGAGAATACACAACAAACCACACCGCCGCCCGTTTTTTTAGTATGACAGTAGAACTATAAGAAAACTATTTGATTACTCAAAATGTTTCATACATAAGCTTGGGTGTTTTGTTTTTTTCAAAACTCACTATGTGCAAAGTATGCCGGCTAAAATGGGGGGGGGGGGGCGGGGCGTTGACCATTCATGTTAAAGTTTTGACCATCCACTTCTGTAAACGCAATATACCCAGATTATTTTCCTAGAAAAAAGCACTGTATGTATATATATATATATACTTAGACATTTCGGAAATTTCGATCTTTCTCTTATGTGTAGGTGTTAGTTGCCACGTCTGGCATTGGTAGCATAGTGTTGGTACAAAGATGATCTTACTTATGTGTAGGTGTTAGTTGCCACGTCTGGCATTGGTAGCATAGTGTTGGTACAAAGATGATCTTACTTATGTGTTTCTGTACTTCCATGTTGTTTTTTTGGGTGCTATAGCAAAAGTGACATCTGGTATATCACAATATTTTCATTTTGACATCTTGTTTCTATCTCTCAATTGACTTCTGTGAAGATACTTCGTAGGTACTTGAACTCTTTAAATTGTCTTATTTTTGTGTTCTCTATTTGAATGTTTAAATGCTCTGTTGATCTCGTTATTTGAATAGTTTCTGCCTTTTGTCTATTGATCCGCTTGTTGTATTTATTGCATATGCTTGATTGTGAGTTGATGTTAGTTGGCAGTTTTTATTTATCATCATACATGATGTTTTTATCGTCAGCGAAAAGCAGTTTATTGAGTTTGTTTTTACGTTGTTCATTCTCTGTTGTTTCATAAATCAGAAGTTGTATAAGAATACGCATATAAATTCTACTACATATAACTGTATGTAAAAAATAAGATGACAGCTATGTTGATGGAAAAGATCTAAAGATAGTAAGAAACATGTATTGGAAACAAACAGCTGTGTCGAGGGTTTACGATAATGTAGGAGAATGTCAAAAGATAGAAATGGGCATCAGACAATGATGTGTAATGTCACCAGATCTTTTGTTCCTGTATACAGAGGATATTATGTGAAACTTAGAAAGCATGCTAGGAATAGCAGTTGGAGGTTACAAAATCTGAATAATCTAAAATATGCTGACGATACAGTTCTGATTGCAGGGATAGAACAAGAAATTTAAACCTTGTTAGACATGGTTGTAAAAAAAGTGAAAACAAAGCTCTCAGTCTAAACCAGAAGAAACCAGAAGTAATGGTTGTTTCAAGAAATACACAACGCCAAAATACAGCATTACTATCTATGATTCAACATTTAATCATGGGATAAAGTCAAGTATCTTGGCACCATTTTAACATCAGATGACAGGGGCTCCAACGAGTAACAGTAATTACAGTAAGAATAACTGTAACAATGAATCAGTAACCCTAAGATTATTTTTTTTCATTGATAGAACAAGGGGATCTCATCCAAATTTCTCGTTTTTGTATATAGGAAACAATAATTTTTTTTAATATTTTAGACAGATGCATACAATTAAAATCAAGAACACACTAATTGGTAAATGCAAGTTTAAAGTGAAAGTACATCAGGAGTAGATTTCTCAACTTTGTTTTGACACAATAATTAATTAAAACAAATCTGTTGACAACTGTGTATATTATCTCCCCTTCATTGCAAACGTAAAACCACCTTCTATAAAGTGAAAACCACCTTCTATAAAGTGGGAAGTTCTCTGTTTACTGTGACTAAATTATATTTTATTAATGAAGCATTATGTTTAGTCAGTGTGACTATCTAAGACACAATAGTCAAGTTTTCTTCCAGTAAACAGAGCCCTATTTCTATCTCATGAGCACAGTTCACGAAAGTAAGATTGCTCCTAAGATGTCAACATTAGGACTAGTAAGAGAAACCAAAACACAAACAATGCGTGGTGTGGACTGTGCTATGTGGTTTAGATCAGTGGATGTGGTTTAGATCAGTGGTGCCAATGTGGTGTGGAAAATCAAGCAAAGTTAGTAGTACTGTTAATGTTGCCTACCATGTACATCGTAAAACGTGACTAAGAAGGTTTTGGTGGGTTGAGTTAGCTCTCTTATTCAATAGAGGATCATGTTATCCAGAAATCATGCTGAAGTTGGTTGTGTCAGATCGAAAGGCGCAGATATCGCAACCACGATTATAATCATGACATACCACATTCCATTTTCCGGATTACATGCTGATAACATACAGGAGTTTGAGGACGAACACATAAAAAGAAGATCAGTGGTTCTCAAAATGTAATTAGGTCCACGTTTGGGGGCTATATATTTGAAGGGAGGGGGATAATTGCACCCAGAAAATGAAACTATGACGCAGATTTTTTCCAGATCTTTGACAGAAAAATCAGTTTTTGAATGTTGCTATTATTTTACAAAACTGCCCACTATATCACAGCACAAGGGGGGAACGATGACTATCTGAAATAGCTCTGGTGGAAAGCTCTACTGCATTGTCTAACTACTGCACTGTCTAACTACTGCACTGTCTAACTACTGCACTGTCTAACTGATGCACTGTCTAACTACTGCACTGTCTGACTACTGCACTGTCTAACTGCTGCACTGTCTAACTACTGCACTGTCTGACTACTGCACTGTCTAACTACTGCACTGTCTAACTACTGCACTGTCTAACTACTGCACTGTCTAACTACTGCACTGTCTAACTGCTGCACTGTCTAACTGCTGCACTGTCTAACTGCTGCACTGTCTAACTGCTGCACTGTCTAACTGCTGCACTGTCTAACTACTGCACTGTCTAACTGCTGCACTGTCTAACTGCTGCACTGTCTAACTGCTGCACTGTCTAACTACTGCACTGTCTAACTGCTGCACTGTCTAACTGATGACAGGCTTTTTTCTGGTCTATAGGAATTAATCTCTAGTGCCGGGAACAACACATCGGCTGGAAATACGAGGGCTGGGGCAACACAGTGCAATATAAGGAAAAATGGGTTTAGATGTTGTCAATATGTATACACAAGACATACGACGTTTTGAATAAGAAACCATCATCATGACAAACGACAGCTGACTAACAATGACTAGAAACATACATATGAAGGAATAGGGATGATAAAAGTGGGAGAGAAAGAAGTGAAGCACAAGTGGATATTAAGGGAAAGATATTACGGACGATGTGATCAACTCTGGCAAAAAGGACATTGAGATCTCGTCAACTAGGAATAGATGCTTTCCATCTTAGTTCTCACTCTGGATAATTGAGTTTCTGCGTTTGTTCTCAAACTCCTGCAGATTAGCAGGATGTATTTCGTAATGCGTTTTGTCATGGTTCACAACATGGATGCGAGATCTTCGCTTTAACACATTCGATTTTATAATGGCACTGGATCATTTTGACCCTATTATAGGATGGGGCAGCCAACTCCACCATATAACCTCCTTAGTCGCTTCTTAAAATGTACATGGAAGGCAAACAGTATTGCTATTCTTTGTTCCCTTCTCGAAGCTTTTAAAAAAAACTAGTGGTGTGTGAATTTTTAAAAACAATTTGTGTTGTCTAGTGCTTTTGACGGAACGAGTTGGAAGCACTTGCCTAAACACAATACGTATTAAAAGATGGTTATTTAGTGCATAAATCATTCAGGGCAATATACTGCTAATTTTCCCAATCAAAATTAATATCATATATTAATAAAAGAAAAGTGTGAAAACCAGAATACTGGTTTCATTAGTTATTATAAAGATAAAGAATGCAACAGATCGCATGTAACCCCTGTCTGCTGAACGACACAGTAAAAATAGAAATGACCGGAATATACCGTTGTTGTATAAAAAATTCCCCATTACACATTGTTTACTACACTGTATAACCGTGTCTCTCAATTAGTTGTGTGGACTATTTGGAAATAATCCATCTGAAGTCACATTATTTAACCATTACAGTGATTTTCATTAGTCACTTTGTGTATACATTGTGTCGACAGCCAATGACAAATCAACGTCAAGTAAAGTCATTTAGAATAATGAGTTCACGTGACTGTATTTGACGAGAGACACGGTACAGTAAGTCGATATGACCTAGCAAAAGACACCTCACAAAACATTTACAAACAAAAGTGTAATAGTCATGATTGAATGATTGTCCAAACAAATGTCATGTGTTTTGTTTTTGCGAAAACTAATTGTACTTGAATTAAACTCACAACATAAAAACATGACTCTTTTTGGAACTTGACGTTTTAAAAAGATAAAAACGTGATTGCAATGCAAAAATAGGATAAAAACTGAGGCTCTGTATGGAAAAATAATTTTGTGAAATATATTTTGAGGCTCTGTCTAGGATAGCAGGGTTATAGAGAGTGGACATTTCCATTATTCATTAAGGGTCATAACCCCGCAGATACTATCAGTTAAGGGGATGTAATACATGTGAAATGTATTAATATGTGCAAATATATTAATAAATCATAAGAACACAAATATTTTGATCTGATCATGTGGTAATATAATTTAAATAAACAACTCTCATTTATCTTGAGTGATTTTATGTAACTTTTCCCCGTTCTACTATTTATAAAAACGTTTTTTGAAAGCAATATGCACGACATTCTTCCCTAACTGTTGACATGGTGAACAAAAGTGTGGCACATAAACTTTTGGATGTTAAGGGATAATGTCCGTATAAGGTTCAAGTTCCCCGCGGAACTTTACATGCAAAAGTTGGCTCTTGACTTTGTATGGGAACTAGTGTCAGTAGTCCGTTCACATGTCTTAGACTCCACCGCGGGGTCAAGGTTCAGCCAGTGTCGAGTCAGCTCGCTCGTCACAGTACCGCTTGGGATCTAGGCTGGTTCCTCCCCATATGACATGTTAAGACAGGACGAAGTCACCGGGGTGAAGTTTTCGGTCGTACGGAATGTTAACAGCATAAACGTGCTCAGCTAAGTGGTGAGCTATACTTAGCGTCCGAGTGGCTTTCGATGTCGGCGTCTGCTATGTCATACCGCCTCGAGAGAGGATTACGGGGGTATAGGAGAGCTGCTTAGAAAGTGCTTCACTCGACTTTTTTGTCATGAAATTATCTAAATTTGTATTTACACGGTTAACTCCCTTACACTTAAACGTATTTTTTATTCAACATTTGGATACTGTTATTTATTGAAAAGAATAAATAAAGTATTTTGATACAAAGTAGTAATTTAGTCTTACAGTTTTTATGGCCATAATTCTTATTTAAAGATCTTAATTAAAAGGCCATAATTAAAAGATCTTAATTATCTAATTATAATTTCGTTAACAAAAGAAAATAAATTTAGTATTCACGAGGAAAAAAAATGGATTTGCAATTTGTGAGTTTTAAAACGCTTCATTTTTTAGAGAAAATTTACTTTCAACAATAACGCAATTTCACAATATAACGACATCCACCTGTGTCAACTGAGTTTTAAAAAAAAAAAACAACACAAAATATTTTGACTTGATACATTGCTTACTAAAATTGCGGAAATATACATTTGTTTATATTAATGGCACATATGTATTGTAATTGTATGTAATGAGTGCAATGATGTGTCCAGGTCTGAATGAGATTGTCTTGGTTTTATAACGCTGCCTATGTCCCAGTTTCCGATTTGAACAGTTTACAAATACAACAAATCTGTTAATTGTTCGAATCAACACACTTGGTCTCGCTTCATTCAAGCGAATAAACACGCTTGGTAACACTAAATGCGGTAGAGCGTGAAGACTTTGATTTATATATACATAGATGAGTGGTCATAAAGTATTTTCTGTGGAAGTATCAATTAATTCACAGAATTATGTGATTGCCATTGATCTTTTGTCGCGGAGATCATCCAGTAAATAAATTAAATTTCCAACACAACTTACATATGTTCTTTGACATAATTAAAAAGGAAGAATCTTTTGGCTGAAGTACATCATAGTTCTTCGCTGTGACCTTTGCTCTAGTTTCGAGGTGTTACCTGACCTTTGTTGTGTGATTTGGCAAGCTTACGGGGTAAGTACTTAGAGTAAGGTTAGGATTAGAAATAATATTTATAAGGTGTGCGCGCACCTCGCTCCGTGTGTAGCGGGAGAAATACTGATCGCTCACCACAAATAATAGGAAATTATAAAAAATAGGCCTATGTAAATTGGAAAACAAACAGATTATGCATAAGTTCGTCTGTGTCTAGATTTGAACTCAAGTGATTGTCGGATGTGACTTCACGGCAGACATTATTTTGATTGGCGTTACACGGGAATCCATGACGTTGGATAGTTAAAATTGTCAACAGTGTGCTATTTATAGCATAGCGGAGAACTATTCTGTACTTTCACAGACATCGTCCTTGGTTGGCGGGTCTGAAAGGGGAGCATGTGATAGCTAAACTGTTACCTGTCAAGCATATCGTAAGCAGCAACTAAGTGGATTTCGAAGTGGAGTTTGTTGTCCCATAAAGGCACGTAGATAATTGAAGGGTTGAGGTATTAAACTTCCCACCCTTTTAGCAAACTGGAATGGCTGAAGTACATTGTAGTTCTCCGCTGTGACCTTTGCTCTAGTTTCGATGTGTTTTCTGACCTTTGTTTTGGGATTGCCTTGTAGAGTGCTATTAATAAGGGGCATGCGCAGTGGTATACAGTAGCAGACGGGAAAACGAACAGGAGCAGACGATACAAATACTATAGAGGGTTTATGGGGCAGTGTTTAAAGAGAATTTAGAATTCAGTGTAGATGTTCATGGCAATTTTCATCGTATTTATGTGAGTATATATGAAGAAAGAAGCATGTCGGTTCGAATGATATATTCATGGAGTTCCTTTCTGGAGTTAAAAACGTGTATGCTGCAGATAATTCTCAATAAGGTGAGTGTCGTATTATTCATGTTGTTACACACGTTGCTTGTAATGCTACGTTGTGACCCTTGCTCTAGTGTCGTGGTATATCGTAACCTTTGGGCTAACCGTAGGGATTAGGAAGTAGGTATGGGGAATAGGGAGTACGTTTGGGGAATAGGGATTCGTTTGGGGAATAGAGAGTAGGGATTAGGGGATATTATTAGGTTTAGGGGTTGGGGGTTAGGAATCGCATTAGCACACCGTTTACATCTTTAACTATTCGACCTCATGGATTTCTGTGTAACACCAGTGAAATTGATAGATGACGATACGTAGAAAACACACAAACGTTAGCGCATTTTCGGCAGGTAGAGACAGCACACCGCGTAACAAAATGTCATTTTCTTCAGTGCTATTATGTGCAGCGATAGTGATAACTAAAACACGTTTACGTCGGGACATGTGACACCACGGCATCTATTTCAACTTTATTTGTGTTACACCGGAATCCGTGACGTCACCTAGTTAAAAATGTAAACAGTGTGCTATTTATAGCACAGCGGAGAATTATTCTGTACTTTCACCAACTGGAATAGAACTATGACTTTTAGTATTAGAAATTTGGCCAAAATGCGGGCAAGAAGACCCACCCCTAGAGATTTTCACTAAAAAAAACATCACATTTCACATCAAGAAGATCTGATACACGAAAACACACGAATTACCTTTTTTAAGGGAATTACCCCTCCCCCTACTTTATAACATTTTTATGACACTGGTCTCACCCCAATATCAAATTGACCTAGAGGCTATACTGAAATCCGATTTGTCAATTAAGCTGTCAATTATGGCACAACTTATATCTGGACTATATCCTGCTGATCTGCAGGAGCTTGAGAATGGACACACAAGATGAAACAAGAAGTTGAAAAGATGTTTACACCAGAAGATATCGATCTTGAACAGATGTGTGCACCAGAAGGCATCGATCTTGAACAGATGTGTGCACCAGAAGGCATCGATCTTGAACAGATGTGTGCACCAGAAGGCATTGATCTTGGTGAAGAATGGATTATCTTTTCAAGACTATCTTCGCAATCACTAGAGCGTTCATTGATAAACATATGAATGTGAATGAATGCTGTATTCACGGAGTTCATCTCCGAACATTTTTATGACACGGATGTTGTGAAACACAGACGATCAAAATAATCCACAATCATGGACTTTTACCACCAGATCACGTGGAAGAACAGTTCACGAAGCCAGTGGAACCTTCACCAAACAACAAGCAGCCTAACGATATGTGTGTTTGCTGTAACGCAAGTACACTTGCTAGAAATTGAAGTCTATTTCCAATAAGACGATATCATCATCAGGTGCCATGTCGGCTGGTATTAAAAGCTCTAATAACAAAAATGTTATTGAGTTTTCCGAACACCCATGTCTTTTTTTAATGTCTTGTTTTTTCGAGAAAATGTCTTCACCTCTTGCGCAAACCTCGGTTAGGATACATAAAAAACCAATTACACACCCGTTAACAGGATTCAATTCTGCATTTAAATCTGTTGAAATTATTTTAAAAGCTCTAATAACAAAAATGTTATTGAGGTTTCCGAACACCCATGTCTTGTTGTTTTTGTTGGTTTTTTGCGAAAAAAAGGTCTTCACTTCTTGCGCAAAACCCGGGTAGGTTACATTTTTTTTTAAATACATACATTTGCGGTATTCAATTCTGCATTTGCATGCGAAAATTACTTTTTTAATCTCTAATAATAAAAAAGTTATTGCGTTTCCGTAACACCAACCAGAAAAGATGAAAATTCTCAAAAAAGAATCCGGTGGCAGGAAGAGGTTTTGTATTTTTTAATCCGGCTTGCTAAAGTTTAATCAACAATATAAGAAAAAAGCAATCTGCTTTTTTTGTGGCCACTTCATGAGACAGGCAGGTTTAGAGAACATAGTCACAACAGGCAAGATTGAAGGCACCAGAGACAGAGGGCGACAACGTGAGAAAATATTAGACAGTTTTACAACCTGGCACGGCAAGGAAACAACAACGACTTTGATACATAATACTGTGGAGAGCCATGACCGCCTACGCCAGCCGGCATGGCACATGGTGATGATATTGCAATAAAATCATAATTATGTAATATGACTTTACCAAAAATTACTTGAGATATGCTGACTACAAGACTTGTTTGGTAAAATAGAAAATGAAAATAAAATGAAAAGAAAGTGAAAACAAAGGCCTCAGATTAAACGATAAGAAAAGAGATATAATTATGGAAGGGAATCATGGACTGTAAACACAAAATTGAAAGTGAATTAGAAGCTACAGAGATGTGGTTTCTGAGAAGAATGATGAAAATACCATGAGTAGCTAAGAAAAGTAATGCAGAGGTTCTCATTGATACTGGCGTAAAAAGATCAATCATATCAAACATTAGGGGCAGACAGTCAAGATTTATAGGGCATGTGCTAAGAAGAACACATCTTTAACTCTTAATAAACACTGTAAATATCAAGGGGAGAAGAGATAGGGGACAACAAAGAGAAAAGTTGCTAGATGGACTAGTATTGTTTCACAGTAGAAATTACCAGACGAGCGTATTGACAACAGAAGAGAGAGAGAGAGAGAGAGAGAGAGAGAGAGTCGTAGAGAATCATGATCGCCTACGCCATTTGGCATGGCACTTGATTAATTGAATACATAGAAACATTACATGGGAAACCTTAGAAATATATAACATCAGAGGACAACTGTTAGATAATATAAAAGCGATATATCAAAAATGCCAAAGCTCAGTAAGAACAACAGATGGAATGACTGAACTTTTTGAAACAAGATCTGGAGTAAGACAAGGATGCGTACTTTCACCCCTACTTTTCAACATATACATGGACAGAATAATAAAAGAAGCTCATATCAACACAGAGGAAAACATTGCAAATAAACCTGATGAAGAACTTAATAATGAAATCAATGAACTATTATTTGCTGATGATCAAAGTTTAATATACAAAGATGAGGAAACTTTGCAAAAGCACATCAATGCATTGTTGTTAGCATGTCAGAAGTACAACATGAAAATTAATGTACAAAAAAAACAGAATTTATGAAAATTAGCAAGTCTTCAACACCAATGAATATAACAATAGATAACACCAAAGTGAAACAAGCCAAAGAATTTAAATATCTAAGCAGCATTTTTTCCGAAAATGGAAGACTAGACAGAGAAATAGAAAGAAGGTGTCAGAAAGCAAACACAGTGACTTACCAAATTTCACCATCACTTCTTCATCCAAAGATCAAGATGGAAATTTAAAAAACAAATAATATCTACAATTTTTCTACCAACACTGTGCTACCAATGTCAAACATGGTCTTTAACAGCTTCGCAGCAAAGAAATATCTTCACATGTGAAATGAAGTGTCTGAGAAAAGCTGCAATGGTTACCAAACTAGATAAAATAAGAAATGAAGAAATTAGGAAAAGAGTTGGTATAATATCATGTATCGAACATATTGAGAGACAGCAAGTAAAATGGTTCGGTCACCTTATGAGAATAAAGCCAACCCAAATACCAATAAGAGCATATAATACAAGAATATCCGGGCGTAAAGCCAAAGGTAGACCAAGAAAACGGTGGATAGAAAACATCAAGATAACCTTAAACAAACATGGACTAAATGCAACCTCGGCGACACAACTGGCCTTGAAACGACAGCTTAAGATACCACCCACTACGCTTGACGGCAAGTGTGAATGCGATCAACAATCATTCACCTGGGGAAAGACAATAGACAATAGACTTGATTAATTGAAAAATTACAAAATTTAGCATTGGGAATATCAGAATATCTCACCAATATCCTATTAGACGAATCATACCGCATTAGTAAATCCATAATAAATGACATGCATGTATAAGAAGTTTCTTTTTTATGGAAAGTATATAGCACTTCATCTGCACAATTGTACATTTATTCCCTCTGAGTACGAGGTCACTTCTCAAAGCGTTTGTAGATTTCTTGGTATCAATAAAGTTCTTTAAAAAAATAGCCCCATTGCACAAAAGAAATGAAAAGCATTATTGCTCATAGTTTCTGGAGAAAAGAAATATGCGATCCAATATTCTGCATGAACTCTTCTCCTTCATAAAGAAAATATTTTTGAATTGACAGAGAAGGGTCTTGAGCGTGTTCCACAATTTTTGCACATCTCTGCAGTCAGCGTCCTTCACACACATTTTCAGTTCATCATCATCATCAAGTGCCGTCTCCGCAACGAAGGTTGGCTGCAACGTATCTCCAACATCTCCTGTCTCTTGTCTCGGTGGTGCACTCTGCTAGACTGTAACCTGTCCATCGTGTAATGTTACTCTCCCACTTGTATCTCTGCCTACCTCTTGCTCGCTTCCCTTTGACTTTACCCTCAAGTAAGGTCTTCAATAGGGTGTCATGTCTTTTAATGTGTCCAAAGTATTTTATTTGCCTGATCTTTATTTCTCTTAGTAGTTCTTTCTTCATATTAAGTGTTTTTAGCACCTCTTTATTTGTTTTCTTCTCTTTCCATGATGTTCTCCCTATTCTTCTATATACCCACATCTCAAAGGCATCAATTTTGTCTTCTAATTGTTTATTTAGTGTCCATGTTTCTGAGCCATACATTAATATGGAATAGATGTAGCATTTTATCATTCTCATTTTTAACTTGTTTGTAATTTTCTTGTAACATTTTCAGTTAAACATTTACAAAGATTAAAACCAACCACATTCTATCTTGAGCAGTTCCTTTGCGCGACTAGTATCTTCTTCTTCTTCAGCGTTCGCTCTCAAATAACCACAACGAATATTTCGTGTGATTTCCGCCAGGGAGCGTGAAGTACGTTGTGCTGCAAGTTCCACAGTAAAACTGTGATTATTTGCACCCCGGTTGGCCACTTGTGGTCAGGACGTCCGAGGTCCAGCACATCCGTTTTCGTCATTCCTTTATTTCGGGTTTGGTCCCTAGCGCGACTAGTATTAGATTCAAAGCTGTTTCACGCAAAAAGAAATGTGTTCATTTATTTTAACTAAGCTAACTTTCCACTCAGGCTTATGAATGAAGCAATTCCATAAGTGTGCACATGCGAAGCACAAAATTGTATAATTTCTTCTGGTTAATCTTTAATTTCTTAAGCTTCAACTAGAATTTATGAAGATCTTCATCCACGAAAATTCAAAAATTTTTGACGTTATGATGATAATTCTCACTATTGGTCAAACAGATTCATTCATTCATTTTCCTTTTGCGCTGAAGTTAGCGCATAGGGCAGAGGTCAGATCTCTCCAATTATGTCTGTTCAAAGCTATTCTGTGCAGTTCTTGGATAGTATGGATATTGATTGTTTTACTTTCTCTAAGTATTGTTCTTCTGAGTGTTTCTTTTGGTCTACTCCTGGCTCTTTTACCTGTAGGTATCTATTCAAGAGATTGGTGAATGTATTATGTTGATGTCTGCGCGTAGGACATGCCCGATGTAGGACCAACAGCGTTTCCAGATAACATCTTTGATGAAATTTGGATGTTTCTCTTCTCTGATTTTATCATTTGATTTGAATTCACTCCAATGGGTGTTAGTTATCCTACGAAGACATTTGTTCTCGAAACTCAGTAATTTCTTTTCTGGAGATAAAGAGCTTTTCCAGCTCTCACATCTATATGATAGCACCGGAATAACGCAGGAATTAAATAAGTGCATTTTTCCTGCGTGTACTGATTGACTTTGATCTCCAGATATTAGATAGTCTGTTAAAGGCACTGTCAAAACAGATTATCAGTGTTCTATTCTAACATAATTGTTGGAAACTGCTCTTATAATGGAATTGTTTGACAATTTTACTTTGAAACCAACACTGTATTTTCATTATACACCTTTTTTTCTTCTTAAAATATGAATATAAACCAAATACACTCTTACATTATAGCGGCACATTTATTTGTGGCAAAACATAATACTACTAGGCGTAATTTCATGAGTGTTCAACAATTTAGAAACATCATTGCGCCCGTGTGTTGTCGGGGCCCGAAAGGGGAGCAAAGAATAGCAACACTGTTTACCTTCCATGCATGTCGTACGAGGCGATTAATGAGGTTATGGGATAGAGTTGATTGTCCCATCCCATATCGGGTCAGTGACCCAAAGCCATGCTGAAGTCGGATGTGTCAGGCCGAAAGGCACAACGCGCTCCGTTCTCCGGACTACATCCTGTTAATCTACAGGAGTTTGAGAACAAACGTAGAAGAAGAAGAAACATCTGTAACTAAACAAAGATCTATATACTTAGGATCTAAACTTGAGGTTTTCGAGGCTGCATTACCAAACCCGCTATCGTCCACTATTTTTTTATGATTAAAAACTCTGAACTAACTAAAGTGAACTAACGTCCACTTTTGAAAGGGGAGTACCGTGCTAGAAGAGGTAGGCAGGACATTTTACTTAACCAAAAATTGTAGAATCATCTATAAAGTATGACATTTAATCCAGTGGTTTGTTTACAAAAAAATAGGTGATGTATTTTTTTTAATATGTCAAGATGTATTTCTGCTTTAGTAACTTTGTCTTGGAGAAAGTTTTTTTAATTTATTTTTTTGTCTGTAAAGAAATGATAATGTTTGGAGTTTTGATTTTGACGTTGTTCATGTTTCTGTATAATTGTATTTATTAATTTTAAAAAAAAAGTTTTGCTGACATTAGTAAATGTCCAGGAACATACAGTAACCAAAGCATTGATATGGGTGTGTTCGCAGACTGCAAGTCATGCCTGTAACTCAGTGACTCGATGAGCATGATTGTGAAAGTGCAAGCCGCATTCATTCAATAACACTGGCTGGATGCAGTGAAGAATTCCTGTGTGTGTGGAAAGTGACTTATTTTTCTACCGGGGCATGCGGGAGTCTGGGTAATGAGAGCGCAGATATTATGGCCGCACACGCGCGGCTACTACTGTATGGATCGGGCAGACATTTTGAACGCCCTACTGGAAAACGCACCAACAAATTATTGTATAAGTGACGATGACGCTTGTTCCATGACTAGAATAAGGGAGCTTGGTTTTTAATGTGGTGGCGCTAGAAAGGAGCGGCTTCCTTGGCGAGAATGAATGATGGTCAATAAACGGCATACTGGGACAGTCAGTCAACGTGTAATGGCCGATACACTCAAGAAGAGATCTGAGAACGTATTGACTTGTCCGTAGTGTAGTGACGATGATTTAACGATTAAATAGTTAACGTATCTGAAACATGGACCAAACATAAGAGGAGATTTAACATTTCTCATCTAAGATGTCTCCGCAAGATCTTAAACATTAAATGACACGACACAATCACCAACATGGAAGTGGTGCCCCGTTGGCAACTACCATATGCTAAGAAAACACTTAATATAAATAGATTGCATTGGCTGGGTCAAGTCCATAGAATGCCGAACTACCGCATCCGAAAAGTAATATTCAGGGGGCTGGCTGAAGGCCATCGAGCCCGCGGTAGACCATTGCTGAGGTATAAAGACATCTGTAAATCCTCAATGAAAGGCTTCCACATAGAATCCAAAAAACCTGGAAAACACGGCCGAAATTCGGGATGTCTGGAGGCAGAACCTGCGTGCGGGAGAAGCATTGTTCCGAAATAATATATTTAAAGATATGGGCGAAAAAAAGAAAAAGGCGCAAACTAACAATCTTACGTTGTGATATGATCGCTTGAAATCTTCCGTTGTTGTGATATGATCGCTTGAAATCTTCCGTTGTTGTGATATGATCGCTTGAAATCTTCCGTTGCTGTGATATGATCGCTTGAAATCTTCCGTTGTTGTGATATGATCGCTTGAAATCTTCCGTTGTTGTGATATGATCGCTTGAAATCTTCCGTTGTTGTGATATGATCGCTTGAAATCTTCCGTTGTTGTGATATGATCGCTTGAAATCTTCCGTTGTTGTGATATGATCGCTTGAAATCTTCCGTTGTTGTGATATGATCGCTTGAAATCTTCCGTTGTTGTGATATGATCGCTTGAAATCTTCCGTTGCTGTGATATGATCGCTTGAAATCTTCCGTTGTTGTGATATGATCGCTTGAAATCTTCCGTTGTTGTGATATGATCGCTTGAAATCTTCCGTTGTTGTGATATAATCGCTTGAAATCTTCCGTTGTTGTGATATGATCGCTTGAAATCTTCCGTTGTTGTGATATGATCGCTTGAAATCTTCCGTTGTTGTGATATGATCGCTTGAAATCTTCCGTTGTTGTGATATGATCGCTTGAAATCTTCCGTTGTTGTGATATGATCGCTTGAAATCTTCCGTTGTTGTGATATGATCGCTTGAAATCTTCCGTTGTTGTGATATGATCGCTTGAAATCTTCCGTTGTTGTGATATGATCGCTTGAAATCTTCCGTTGTTGTGATATGATCGCTTGAAATCTTCCGTTGCTGTGATATGATCGCTTGAAATCTTCCGTTGTTGTGATATGATCGCTTGAAATCTTCCGTTGTTGTGATATGATCGCTTGAAATCTTCCGTTGTTGTGATATGATCGCTTGAAATCTTACGTTGTTGTGATATGATCGCTTGAAATCTTCCGTTGTTGTGATATGATCGCTTGAAATCTTCCGTTGTTGTGATATGATCGCTTGAAATCTTCCGTTGTTGTGATATGATCGCTTGAAATCTTCCGTTGTTGTGATATGATCGCTTGAAAAATCACCGGTTTTGAGTCAATATTCAACAGATTGCTTCTTCTTATTGTTAAATGACCGTCTTCAAGACGTAAAATGTCATAAAAATATTCATTGAACCGATCTGAAGTCGCACACTTCCATTATAAGAACGGAAACATTAATGTGTTCATTTTGCATCAGAGAATGTTAATTTTTTAACTTGTTATAACCTAGGACTTAATAAAAACAACGTGACACAGAGACAGACGACTTTTCGACTAAAAAGCCTTCATCTGGTCGAAAGACGTAGACAAACAATAACCTTTATTAAACACAGAAACAAGAGAAAATAATGAAGTAAAATGCAATATCCAAGCAATCACAGCCCTTGTAGTTGCTTCCCGTCACTGGAAGTTTATATCTTTATTATTCCTTTTGACTGCTACCTGTCTCTGTGTTTGTTATCTTCCCGTTTGCTTTGTTTTAGACTACAATATCAATTATTATATAGAAGAATAGGGAGAACATCATGGAAAGAGAATAAAACAAATAAAGAGGTGCTAAAAAGACTTAATATGAAGAAAGAACTACTAAGAGAAATAAAGATCAGGCAAATAAAATATTTTGGACACATTAAAAGACATGACACCATATTGAAGACCTTACTTGAGGGTAAAGTCAAAGGGAAACGAGCAAGAGGTAGGCAGAGATACAAGTTGGAGAGTAACATCACACGATGGGCAGGTTATAGTCTAGTAGAGTGCACCACCAAGACAAGAGACAGGGGATGTTGGAGATCCGTTGCAGCCAACCTTCGTTGCGGAGACGGCACTTGATGATGCTGATGACCAATCTTTGAGATTACCTTAAATGAGTCCGGTCGTCGTCGCCCCAAGTGCACAATTGAGACGAACATGTTCTTTCAACAGAAATGCCGTGGACTGTCAATACTTTAGTACTGCTAACAGCAGTGCCGAATAGGTCTAGTAATTAGCTACGTCTGCCTACGATCAGGTAGGACTGAATGATCACAGCTTAAGGTATTATTTCATCATCATCATGTGTCAAGAGATACCTGCTCACAGCTTAAGGTATTATTTCATCATCATCATGTGTCAAGAGAAACCTGCTCACAGCTTGAGGTATTATTTCATCATCATCATGTGTCAAGAGATACCTGCTCACAGCTTAAGGTATTATTTCATCATCATCATGTGTCAAGAGATACCTGCTCACAGCTTAAGGTATTATTTCATCATCATCATGTGTCAAGAGATACCTGCTCACAGTTAAAGGTATTATTTCATCATATCTTTTAATATATAGTTTTATTGTAAATGTAAACGTTCATAAAGTTAATTTTAGAATTTACGGACCCCCCCCCCCCACCCAACAATTTCTCTGAGATATATATTTTTGTCCCCCTGAGAAAGCATTGTGGTCGCCCTGAACTGAGCATCACACCCCCCCCCCCAACCTCCGAAGTTATTCTGGATCCCTGATTAAGAACCACACTGTATCAGTATAGTTCACCTACCACAATTCAGTGAATCAAAACTTCGCTACCGATTATCGATTTACGGATCAAATTATTGATCGGTACCAGTTATTTTCTAAACCAATGTTCATTAACTTGTCTTACCCAAATCGGGATCAGTCTATTTCCTTACATTTGTGTCGCAGAGTCTGTTTCCCCTAAGACAGTGTTTAAAATATCCTAGTCCGGGTCTCGGCATGCTCAGATATAAAATAGCACATTCCAGTATTTGTACAGGATCTCGACTACTCTAATATTATTTTAGGGATAAAATACATCACATTCCAGCAAATATATTCCTTTTATGTCATAAAAGTATATGTTTTTTAAACAGATTGTTCAAATCTTGCAAAATAATTAATTAAACTATCTCTCAAGTTTTAAGTTATTTGCTTTGATTACTTATTTGTTCAGGTTGCATAAACTTATCACCCCCATTCCTTTGAACTTAACCAATGCCAAATACATAGGAAAGACGTTTCCCATTATCAAAATATATTCACAGAATTGTTCAGTATTACGTGTTCACTAACTAACTAACTAACTAACTAACTAACTAACTAACTAACTAACTAACTAACTAACTAACTAACTACCTAACTAACTAACTAACTAACGTGTTCACTTCCACACAATAAAACTCTGCATGCACGCAAGTAATTTATAAGATATGTAAATATGTAGGTGAGGGTTTGAAGGAGAGGGTCGATCAAGCCCATTTCCTTCCCTTTGGAAGTCAGACTAACAATGAGCACTGGATAGAAAGAATTCACCCCACCCAAAAAAAAAATATTTAAAAATACAATAACAACGGGTAAGCCTCCGATGTGATCTTTCCACAAAAAGGACATTACAATCAACGAGGAAATTTACGTTATTTTTGTTGTTGTTGTTATGTAACATTCCTCTTTCATTACCACAGACTTATCTATGGCGATTCATAAAGATTAATCTAAAAATAGCAACAAACACAGAATGTCGGATTGAAGAAATTTATAACGAACTTGGCGGAATGTGTTATGGGATTGAACATGTTTTTTTCTGACGTAAACTTTCTGTGAACTTGACTAAACAAGCTTGTGCGCTGCTAAACTGATCGAACTATGATCGATTTCTGATCAATGATTCCCGATCATTACCTACTCCTTTATTGCGATTCCGAAAATCACGTTTTGCAAGTTCGTGCGAGTGGTGACAAGATTTCGGTCACAATAACGAAATAAAGCAGATACTCTCTACGCTTACAAGGTCTAATCGGATTAAACAACTATCGATTTATTAAGTCTGTTAAAATCGATAACAAATAGATCACATAGTCGTCAGCACCAGAGAGGAGCAGGTCAAGTAAACACTTAGATAGGCGTCCCGCCCGTGTGTTGCCGGGGCCCGAAAGGGAAGCAAAGAATAGCAACACTGTTTACCTTCCATGCATGTCGTAAAAGGCGACTAAGGAGGTTATGGGATGGAGTTGGCTGTCCCATCCCATATAGGGTCAGTGACCCAAAGCCATGTTGAAGTCGGATGTGTCAGGCCGAAAGGCGCAGATACCGCAGCAATGATGTAAACCATGACACAACGCGTTCCGTTCTCCGGACTACATCCTGCTAATCTGCAGGAGTTTGAGAACGAACGCAGGAGAAGAAGAAGATATTTCCTCATACTTCCTATTTGAATTTACTCCCCCCACCCCTATCTATTCAGGAATTCAGGGATAGATGTTTAACGAAAGACAGTGGCGTAACTAGGGTAAGTGCTGCCCTGTGCGTTGAAGATTTTGATTCTCTCCCCCCCCCCCCCCCCCCCGGAATGAAAATAAAAACACCAGAAAATCCCAAGTGAAATTGTACAAGTTACCATTGTTATCGATTTTATCCACATTTAACAAAGATAAAATTAAATTTTTAAATTTCAAATTACAAATTCACTATACAAGCTTTTTGACTAGCGACGTCATTAATGACTGCGTCGAAGCTCACATCATTGACTAGCTCATGTTCGATTGACATAATTACGAGGTTCATTCATGAATGAATGATCATAAGTCAATATCGAGAATGCGCGAATTAGGAGTGAGGATGGGCGTGGCTCGTAGAGAACCCCTGACAAAGATTTCAAAAAGAGCAGTGAACCAACATAGAACCGGAACCATCACCCGTTATACCCTGAGAGATTTACTGAAGCGGAGATCTGAGTACCTATAGACGTGTCTGTTGTGCGAAGAGGATAATCAACATACCTAATACCTAATTGCGAGGTTGTTCAATCTCAAGTTGCTCATATTTGACCTGAGATAGTTTTAGATTAACAGAGTTTTGAGAAACTCCTTTCACATGTAGCTATACTAACTCATAGAGTTAGGAATACACGCAGTAAAATGACAATGTTGGGTACTGAATGGGAAAGCTGATGTTTCTGAATAAAGGCAAGTAATCCCATAGACCCTTGGTCCTTTAAGTTCAAGGCCGACAATGATGCGACAAAATTTATTAGTCACTTTCTCTCGAGTAAAAATTCATCCTTGTCGATGTCATCAGCAGGAACGCTGCGAAGAACAATATCGACTCGATCTTCTAACAGTTGCGTTGGAGAAAGAAAGCCAAACTTGTCAGCAACCTCATGCAGTTGTGTAATTCTTGTTGAAATCTCCTGATTCACTCTGTCCATCGAAGTTCATTTCTGTAGCTTAACCCGGCATCGGTGACTTCTTCTCCAGGTATGTTCTTTTTACGACGTTTTGGCCGCTGTGGCCCCGTAGGAATTCCAAGTTAAGAACACACCAACTGCGCATAGCTCAAACTCGCATCGGCTACTGTTTGCCCCGAAGTTGTGAGGACATCACTCAAAGCTTTCATTTTTGTTGCACAATCCCGAACGCTCAAGCCCTTCTTCTTCATATATGCCTGCGCGTCGTTTATTTCCGTTAAAACTGGAGCCAAGTACTCTTCTTTTACCCGCTGGATAATACGATGCCGAACTTGTTCACCCAATATATTGATAAATTCGTTTTGAATTTTCGGGGACAAGAAAGATGGTCGTGGAGCACCTCCAAGTTGGATCCGAAGAGTGTGTTATCTGAGAACGGGATCATATTTTGACAAAAGCTTT
Organism: Meghimatium bilineatum; assembly: GCA_034231615.1. Classification (NCBI taxonomy): domain Eukaryota; kingdom Metazoa; phylum Mollusca; class Gastropoda; order Stylommatophora; family Philomycidae; genus Meghimatium; species Meghimatium bilineatum. The sequence goes on along the minus strand of CM067315.1, from coordinate 9,377,183 downwards.
ACAAGCTCAAGGAATTGCATTTGTTCTGCGTCGATTCGAATGGGTCACCCTCCCGATGACCCCGTAGATCCAAGTTTTGTTTGTATTCGTTAAGAATATCTCGCCATTTTTCTTGCTCTTTCTGAATTTGTAATTGAGTGGTACTGTCAAGAGTGTAACCGGTAGATGACGAAGTTCAAGCTCCTTCCATTTCATCAGCAATTGTTGATGTGATGGACTGGACATGTGGTTTGTTACTCGGGGCGGGTGTTTTCTCCAGTATTTGAAAACTTCTGAAACAAAGGCAGGTTCAGACTGGGTCAGGGTCAGGAACAAGCGACAACAGAAATAAAACAAGTAGTTTCTTGTTGGAGAATAACCCATCCATATTCGGCGTATAATTTCGCCATTTTCTTAAGGAACCAGGCTTTGGTCAGCTTCCTCTTTTCTCCGACTGCAGTTGTAACCTCATCGAACGGGTGGTTTATGTTCTGGAGTTGTTTCGAACCAGTCAAAATTAGGTGCATCCTAACGTTGTCCGAAATAACGCTGGCCACTGCCCGATATAGGTCAAATCCAACGCGCCTTCTAAAATAACCTTGTAAGTAGAACTGACAAACTGACAACTAATACATCAGACTGATTAGAAATATATATTGGGAACAAACTGCATCAATAAGGTATGAAAACAGCTACTCCCCATACATAGAAATAAGAAGAGGGGTAAGACAAGGATGCATTTTATCACCAAGCCTATTTAATATCTACACAAAGAATATCTTTAAAAATATAGAAGAAATACCAGGACTCAAGATCAATGGGAAAATAATAAACAACCTTAGATATGCAGAGGACACTGTTCTTTTGGCAGAAAGTGAACATGAACTACAAAGACTAATAGATCATGTCAATAAATCAAGCAATGAATATGGACTGGATATAAATATTTAAAAAACAAAAACCATGATAATCAGCAAAGACACAGAAGAACAGGAGGTAAACATAAACATACAGGGAGAGAAACTACAACAATTAAAACAGTATCAATATCTTGGACACATAGTCACAAATGATGGCAGATGTGAAACAGAAGTTGAAAGGAGAATAGGAATGGCAAAAAGTACCTTCAATGACATGAGGAAATTATTAATATCTAAACAAATTACAAACAAGTTAAAAATGAGAATTATAAAATGCTATATCTATTCCATATTAATGTATGGCTCTGAAACATGGACACTAAATAAATAATTAGAAGACAAAATTGATGCCTTTGAGATGTGGGTATATAAAAGAATAGGGAGAACATCATGGAAAGAGAAGAAAACTAAAGAGGTGCTAAAGGCACTTAATATGAAGAAAGAACTACTAAGAGAAATAAAGATCAGGCAAATAAAATACTTTGGACACATTAAAAGACATGACACCCTATTGAAGACCTTACTTGAGGGTAAAGTCAAAGGGAAACGAGCAAGAGGTAGGCAGAGATACAAGTTGGAGAGTAACATTACACGATGGACAGGTTACAGTCTAGCAGAGTGCACCACCAAGACAAGAGACAGGAGATGTTGGAGATACGTTGCAGCCAACCTTCGTTGCGGAGACGGCACTTGATGATGATGAAGAAGTAGAACTGGATTCTGTCTCGGCGGAGATCTGAGGTTTTTCAGTTTCAACTCTTGTTGTAGTTTCCGTGATGTCACCGTGATCTTGAACTGTTACTACAGTTTAAGTTTCATCATCAGTTCCTGAAACCTCGACAAAGTTTTTGACTGGCACAACTGTTGTTGGCATCGAGCCAAGGAATTTCAATAGTGCTCCTTCTTGCTTTTTACTTTGCTTCATCCTTCACTTTTTTCTTCGCCCTGTTCTCAGTATCACTTGGTTGTTGTCGTTTCATCTGTAAAAATAGTGGTTTTAGTAAATCTCGTTAGTTATCGGCAAAGAATCAATTAATTGTAATGGTTCACCCTTTAGTATTATATTAAATAAATGAACCGTTAGATATTTATACCGTGTGAATTTTTCACGATAAGTGCATCGAATAATTGTTGGAACGATTTAAATTCTTTGATAATCCCGAAAATTTGCGATATTTAAAAAAAAAAACATTATTAAAGGCATTTTGAATAAGTTTAAATGGCTTTTTGAAGAAAAAATCTAAAATTACCCTAAAAGTATTGAAATTAATTCTAATATGATTCTTACTGAAGATAATTTAAAAAAAAATAGAAACAGAAACAAAAATTGAAAATATAAATAAAATGATAATTCTTTAAAGACTAGCTCATCGTTAAGGAGTTCTTCTAATATCCAGAAAGCACTTGTACACAACACTTTTTACACTTTTTCCACAATCTGATTTCTTCACTGGTTATAGTTAGTTTATAGGACGTTATGATGTGTTGAAACACGAGCCTGATTGCGCCTTTTAAAGTTGAACAATTCATTAAAATTGTAAATCAATATCGATGCTGAAATCGTTGAATGATAACATTCAAAGTTAAAATGCTAGAAATAAACTGTTAATAGGTCGTCGCAGTGGCGTAGTGAGAGGGGGAGGTGTGGACCGCCCCGGGCGGCATCATCAGGAGGGCGGCAAATTTATTTTCGTCCAGTCTTTCACAATCACTGACATATTTTTTTAATGTCACAAAGGCGGAAAATTATGATTCCGCCCCGGGTGCCATTGATTCACGCTACGCCACTATGTCGTCGAACTAAAAGACTGCTCAAATAATCAAACTCAAAGACTTTTACGGTGCTCAATGAACGACTGAATATTTTGACTACTCGATCGAAACTGAAACTTATTTTTTCGTTTTTCTTACAAGCTAAAAATATAATTTTGAAGTAAATTATGGGAGTGTCTTCTTTCAAGAGGAACTAGTTTTACTTATTAATTAATTTTAATTTTAAGATGTTTCATAATAATGTGCCAAAAAATGTGCTATTGCATAATCGCCAAATAATTGTGCTTAACAAGAAAAACAAATGTGATTTTTTAACTGTGCCGGGTATCAACTTTGGCACGGCAAAGGCACTTAAACCCAATTTCAAAGTTTTCATTATTTTGATGGGCATTTTGATGCTTTCAAGCCTTGATGCCCGGTGCGGCCGCATTTTGGGAGCCCTAAGAAAGTGGGGGTTCTAAGCTATACAAATAAATTCAAGTAGGAAGCATGAGGATAAATTAAAATAATTCTTACAGCTGACGTGAAATTGGATGTGGTTGGTCAAGTACGGAAAACCTGTTTACTTGTGTTGCAAAGCGATTCGGTGCTGCTAGAACAGACCTGGTTCAATTCCAGTCAGCCCTAAGCTATAGCTTGTTTAGTTTATAGGTAAATCCGGCACTGTACGTCAACAATGTTTGCCACTATTTTACCCCTCAATCTGTCAGCAATTATCATGAAATCATAACCCCCACCCCGCTTTCATTATGTCATTGTAACCCCCCCCCCCTTCCAATAAAATGTTTCGTACAAAAACTACAACAAAAAACTAAGTTTTACATGTTTGTTTTTTTCAAAGAAAATAAAAATTACAACTATTTAATTAGTGTATATGAACAGTATTGTTGATGTCAACTTTTGTCAAATCCCCTCTCCTTGTCAAGACTGTCAAACTTTTCCAGACGCCCCTCATTGTTGACGTAATTTATAGACAGGCCTTATCCCATTCAGGATTTAGCATGACCTCGGCTGCAGTTTCTTTCTTGACAGTATTACGTGATGTAGTTTGTCATTGCTTTCTGAAAGGTTTGGATGCACAAATGCCGCGACATAGATTTAAACCAGGTACCTCGTCGCCGCAAATGAATGAATCTAGACCTATGTTATTACATCTTTGTTGCTAAAAAATTACGAGCAACGGAGTTCTTGTTCTTTTAGTGATTTTTTTGGGGCGGGGAGGAGAAAGTTAACTCTATAACACAGACCACATAATTGTCCAAGTTTCGCTATTCTCAGACCGACAATAGGCCAACAGGAGCTTCTCCGCAAAATAAGTGGGGAACCCTTGATAACCTAAAACAAACCTCTTTGCGTATCACCAATATTGGATGTTTACAAATTATCGCAGAAGTTACCTATTTGGTCATATAAAGAGGCACAACTGTTTAGAAAGACAAATAATGGAGGACAGAGACCATGGAAGGTGGAGAAAGGGCAGACCAAGAAGACATGGACTGACGACATTAAGATAACATGAATACGTAGTTGAAAAATTCATTTCCACATGACCCAAAGTAGAGAAGGATTCATGGTGTTCATTGGGAAGACAACCGGATTAAAATTAAGATAAATTAAAATATCTCGAGACTAACAGATTACGATTAAGCTGCTCAAATGCATCACATGCTTGTGTGATTCAGCTGCGCGGATGCAAAATGAACGAAAAATAACGAGTACATATTAAGATGCCAAAAATAAAATAAATAATGGAATGAGAGATGGTTATCTAAAGTGTAACTTTCTTTCGTTAGAGAGCACAAACATAACTTCCGATGTTCCATAACCGGAAGACTGACAATTATTTGCATAGAATTGGCTGAAAGATCTGTCACGTAGCAAATGCTACCACATTTGCAGACAAATACCACTAATTAGTTAATATTTTATAGGTGAAATAGATACGTTCTGTTACCTACGTTTTTTCCCCCTATATATGATGCCCTTTTAATTTCTGTAATGCCATTAACATGCCACTACTACGACTAAAGATAACAGGGGAATGGGCTGACTCAGCCGCTGAGTCGTATGATGACATATGATGTAGCGTAGGATTGTAGGAGGAATAGGGGTAGGCTATCATCTTGCCTAACATTTAAATATATAGGCATAAGCCTTTAAGCACTGAAGACTCAGACTGCAGCGTAGAATGGTAGGAAGTGCTTGACTACACGAAAAGCAGACTATCAAATAAAAGTATATAAGAAAAGTTGTTTTTTTTTTCTAGGAAAAAGGTGGGTGTGTTGAGTAAAAATTGTGTTGCCTAGATTTTTAGTGCTAACAGGAGCACCAACCGGAATAACTCAGAATAGTCACAAACAACACAATTCCAGGTCATTAATCCTACTTCGACAATCAATATTTATAAAAATGTTGATATGAGACATACCTTTAAAAAGTTATATTTAGCTAGTAAACAATTAAACATTCTTTTCTTCCTTAACTCATCTGTGTGGTAGTGTGGACATAAAAGGGCTGAATCCTAGTTTGATTCTCCACTGTGACCTTTGTTCTGCTTTCAAGGTATTACCTGACCCTTGCAGCGTGATTAGTAGAATTTGTATTTAAAATTAAGGTATATTAATTGAAAAGGCATATTAATTTAGTATTTACATTAGGGATGGGTGTAAGGGTTAGGATCAGTTATAAATGAAATAATAAAGTAGTTATCAAAATTGTAATTATAAGTGTGCTTGAGATGTCGTTTGTGTCGGGAGATGTGATGTCACGGCATCCATTACTTTCGATAATTTCATTGGTGTTACATGGAAATCCGTGACAACTGTGACTTAAACTAGGATTCAACCCATAAGTTCTGGGCCAATCTCTAGTATAGGTCTCAGTTGTGACCTTTGCTCTACTTTTAAGGTATTACCTAACCTTTACAGTGTTAGATACGTCACGTACAGTTACAGATTTTTGGGGGAGGGGGGTTAACAGGATTTGAATTAGTTTATAGATTTTGGGGGGAGAAGGATTAGAGTTAGTGTTTAGAATTAATAATTAATTCTCATCTAAGGCTTGAACCGATATGATTGGTTTTTCAGGGAAATCCGTGACATTAATGTAAATAGGGCGCTATTTATAGCCCAACAGAGACATATACTAGATTTTCACCAGCTCTTCTAATTAATCCTATGGAGACACTGCTGCGCACAGTGTCACTTACTTTAGCTGATGTCTCTGATCATTGGTAATTTTTTACGTATATTTCAATGTGCCAGCCTATAAAAAGCACAGGAAAAGTTGGCTCAGCAAAGATAAATAAAATTGGGATCCACACAAAGAATTATTATAGAAAAAGACTTCTGTAAATGCCATGCCAAAAGTAGATAGGCTATAAGTTTGTTTGAAAATGTGTAAAATGCACTTTATCGCTAGTGGACCGCCTGAGATTGTTATGCTTGATTTCTACTGGTGGCACAGTATTCCTGTGTTTGTCACCATGGATTTTACAAGACTTATGGGCTAAATTGAGATTCTTCCTTCTATTGTGATGCAGTTGACTTGTGTGGTGATTTTCTTTGGCTATCAACACAAATTAACCAATGGAAATCACAGAAAACTTATAATGTGTCACTTCAGAAGGATGAATCCTGATTAGATGAATGAGGGGGTGAAATTGTCCAATTTTTGTCAAAGATGAAATCAGATATTTCTAAACTGGAGACTAGCTTTGTTATAAATTTTACCACCAGGGAAAGTGGGCAATATCTACCATGAATCCAGAACCCAGTACTTTCGTTAGGCCTATCATGGAGTCAATGTCCTTGATCATTTAGAAAAAAACTGACAAAAAATAGATGAGATAATCTTTTGAGTGTGTCATGGTGGAATATTTGTTTTCTAGGAGAGGACAATTTCTTTAGGTTGATACTCAGAACCAAAATAACCAAAGAAAAAAACACTGTCTTATAAGATAATGATGGTTTGTAGGTAATGTTGTAATACTTGGATGTTGTTATATCCACGCTAGATTATTTGTTTCGTGTGATGTTCTTGATATGTTCCTCTATTTCATTGTCTAGTATTTCTGGTTCTGCTTCTTTCTTCTTTTCGCTATATGCCTTCAGCGCCAAGGGTAGAAGAGTTCTCTGGGAATGGATTTTGTATGTGCTTCATGTTTGTTTGGTTCTCTTTTATTTGTGTTATCCATTGCTTGCAAAGTCTGCCCATGGCTTTGTATCCATGTATAGTAATGTATACTATAGTCTGTATATTAATGCTTTTTAAAGGGCAGTATCTGAGGGTTGTCTGGAAGCATGTGAAAACCACTTAATCTGTTGTCTTATGGTGTAATCCAGGATTGACATTGTGTTTGTTAGTCTTCTGATGTTTCTGATTCTGTCTCTTATTCTGGTTCTGCACTGTGAATGTCAGGAAGTGAATAGTTTCTTCTTGAATTGGTTGATGGGTTGTACAATTCTTTAATATATTGTAGCCACTTTGTTTTTCTGTCTTTTCCACTGAATTCGGCGGTATTGTTTTTACTGTTTATGATAGTCGGGGGGGGGGGGGGGGGGGGTTATGTTGTCTGCTTTTATCCTTTTGAAGAAGTACCTTGGTCTTTTGGTGCATGTCAGAGAGTTGTTCACCATATATTTTCCACACATTATCTTTCACTTGTGTGATTAGTAATTTGACATTTCTTCTTTCTGTACAATAATAAATATAATGCTTTTGATTGTTTTTACCCATATTTTGAATATTTGCTTCTTTTTACAAATTGCTTGTTTGATTTCATCATTCCACTACGTAGTTCTTTTAACCCCTTCATTTTATTTTTGGCGCCACATAAGGTTTTTAGATTGTCATTGATGATTTAAACATTTCTCATTATGTTTGTTGTCAATAGTGTTAAGATAGTTTTTCTCGCCCGTGTGTTGCCAGGGCCCGAAAGGGGAGCAAAGAATAGCAACACTGTTTACCTTCCATGCATGCCATAAAAGGCGACTAAGGAGGTTATGGGATGGAGTTGGCTGTCCCATCCCATATAGGGTCAGTGACCCAAAGCCATGCTGAAGTCGGATGTGTCAGGCTGAAAGGCGCAGATATCGCAGCAATGCTGTAAACCATGACACAACGTATTCCGTTCTCCAGACTGCATCCTGCTAATCTGCAGGAGTTTGAGAACATACGCAGAAGAAGAAGAAGCAGATAGTTTTTCTTAAACTTTAGCTATTGCTTGATGAAGGTTGTCTCTTATTGTTTCATCCGGTAGCTTACACAAGTTTACACTTAGGTCTTGTGTTTGTCTAGTTAGTTCCTGCCTTTGTTGTATCTCATGGTTGTATTCTTGTGTTTGTCTAGTTGATTTCTACCTTGGTTGTACCTGTCTTGGTATTCTCTCTGCCTGTGGTCAGTTTCTATTTTGATGTTAGGGAGTACTCATGCATCTGTGATTATCTTTTTTGTCTGTGTCTGATGAATGTTTAGGTATTCTCTATTATTCTATTATTCCCCGCCGAAGACGGATGTGTCGGCCATTGGCGCAAATAAAACGGCGACACAACACATTTCCATTCTCTGGACTACATCCTGCTGGAAATATATTAGGACCATTATCCAGTGGGTGTTTGAGAATAAACGCAGGAGGAGGGAGGAGATTCTATTATTCTTGATGTTGAATTTATGTATCAGTAGGGTGGGGCAAATGTATGAAATGACCTGTGTCTTTCCGTTGCTAAATTTGGGTTATTTTCATTTTAGCAATATTTAACAATTATTATATATTTTATTTGATTCCACATGATTATTACCAATATTATTTTTGTATACCTAGGTCAATACACTGCATTACTAATTTGGTCACATTTTGGACATTAAAGTTACATCATCAGCATATATATGGATCAGTTTATATTCTGAAATATACAGTAATACAAATAAAATTACTTTGCAATCTAACACTTTACATTTCTTTGAAGGTAAAGATTAAAAAACTGTCCCGTCTTGGGGGTTACTGGTCATTAGTGCAACATGTCGGCATCCGCCATATATATTCTGGATGTGAAGGGGAAGGTAAGTTTATGATGGAAATATTTTCTTTACTTGAATGTTGGATATGAAATAGTGTATTTTCATGACAAGAGTGCATGGAGAGCTAATATAAGCAAACAGTAAGGTAGACCCAAAAATCCAGTTTCAAGGGAATTAGCAGATCATACTGCTTCATTTGAGAGCTGGCCAAAGCAGAATGCTGAACTGCTATATAAAGCCATTCCTATATAGCCCACCGAGCCATTTTTAATGTCCTGCCAGGATGACTATATATACATACATATATATAAAACATTTAAATATACATTTTTTTCACAACTAAGTGGATGCTGTAGATTCAGATGATATCTGAAACTCGTGTATTTTATATTTGGGGTTAGATGCATGTGATACAGTAAGGTCGGCATTTTCGTTTTCGGACAATGATGGATCGTTTTGATCATTTTATGACTCCTCCATAGTATAAAGAAGCATTATGCTTGTAAAAAATATTATGCTTGTCATACTGTATTTTTCCCATTAGGGAGTTGCAGAGAGTATTTAAGTGGTTTGTGTGATAAAGTTAGGGAGTTGCAGAGAGTATTTGAGTGGCTTGTGTGATAGAGTTAGGGAGTTATAGAGAGTATTTGAGTGGAATGTGATAAAGATCGCATGCCCTTGCTGTCACAACATCATGTTCAAGGTGAGTTTTTTAATTTACACTAAATAAAACTCAGTCCTTACCGGGGATTGAACTCTGGACTCACAGTTGTAAGATAAATGCTCTAACCTCTTTGTCATGTGCCACACCATGAAAATTAGACTGTAAATAATAATACACTCAAATTGTTGAATGCAAGAAATGCGGTGGGCTAATTGGTTAGTGAACAACAATTCAAGGACTATAAACAATTTTTTTGATCGGCACTGTCAGTTTTACCAATTTACCCTACAGCTAAGGGGTTAGTACCAACTTCAGGACTTTGAATTTTCAATAATTTACCAAGTAAAATCCATAGGATTTCTATTATTCAGAGGGAATCTGAAGTTTATAATTTTTTCCTCTGCCTGAGTTTTATATTCAATGAGGGTGTTTGCTGCATGTCTGATAAAATCCTCTTCTGCTTCAGTTGTTGCAGTATTTCTCAGAATCATTTGAAAGTGAGAGGTCCTTATCCTTAATTTTTTTATCAGTATACTTCCTTCCCCATTTTCAATAGAATTTCTATCAGACTCATAATTAATTGTACAGATGACATGATGCAGGACTTTCACAAGATATAAGGTAAAGATAGGTCCCATGGCAGCAACCTGATGTTGGGGATGAAGATAACACTTTATGTACTACGCCTCAGTAACTATTAGGTGGGGTAGCCAGTTTTCTTCCTTGCTGTGTTTACCTTCCCTAATACATGCCTCAGGTACCCATTTACAGCTGGGTTGACTGGAGGAATGGTCGTGTCAGGCAAGAAATTATAAACTGGAACTTTTTTGGTCAGGATGTGGTTTTGAATCCGACTCACTGTAACCCGGTGATAGTAGACAAGCTCATTATCAACTTGGCTACAGTGCTCCTCCCAAGATGTAAGTCTCAGTATATTGGCATGCCATTTACAAAGGGTTTACTGTTGCATGGTTGTTAGTCTAATGGTGCTTAACTCAGATAAACCACTGGAAAGACCTTCTTCCCTTCCGTGTTTGGAAAAAAATATTTATCACAAACATAAAGGAGAAATATTAATATGAAAAAAATATTTTAGGATATTTTCAAATTTGTGATTACTTATGTGATTCTCAGGTGATGATTAGCCGCAACTACCGTGGTGACATTGACATGTCAGTTATAGACAAGTTTATGACACTAGTTATGGAGAAGGAAGAAGACAGTAATCTGACACCAATAATCCAGCATGGTGATGTGGCTTTCATGTACATCAAATATAACAATCTCTATCTGGTAGCTACGTCCAAGAAGAATGCAAATGTCACACTGGTCTTCTCGTTTCTGCATAAACTTGTCCAGGTGAGAAGAATTGTACCGTAACATATTTGTTGATATTATTAGTTGTGAACTGATGTTAATGTACTCTGGATGGACCCATATGTTTTCAGTTTCTCATAACAGATATCTAATTCTTATTCTTCAGCATTCATTCTCAAACTCCCACTGGATCTCCCTTGTAGCAGGACCATTGTCCTACTAGATTTCCAGCAGGATGTAGTCTAGAGAATGGAAATGTGTTGTGGTGTCATTTTATTTGCACCAATGGCTAGACACATCCGTCTTCAGTGGGAGATATCTAATACTTCTGCATTTGTTTTTAACAGGATGTAGTTTGCAGACCGAAAACAAATAATTTGGATGAGGGTTTTGTTGCCTTCAAGTTGTATATTTTTAATGGGCTTTTGTTGCCTACAAGAATAATGTGGATGAGGTTTGTTGCCTACAAAAATGTATAATATAGATGGGGTTTTGTTGCCTACAAGAATATTGTGGATGGGGTTTTAGTTGCCTACATGAATGCCAGGAAGAAACTTCAGAAGTTATATTCCTACTGCACTAAAACATTGAACATGAAAATAGAAACTGACGACAACATTCAATTGGTTAGTGAGTGAAATATCGCCCCCACATGGTTATATTCTGAGACTCCCAGAGTATGATATATAAGATAGAATGGGGAATGTTAAGAAAAGAATTGGTTGTATTGTAAGAGTAGTACATGGATATACTGCCCTGGTCATGCAGAGAGGCAACGAAAGAGCAGATTCAGGATGACGTTCACATACAAAAATTGGCAAAAATGGGGTTGGCGAGCAGTGAGGGGAGAAAGTGTGCCCTCTCTGGAAAGACCTGAAGATCACATAGTTTGTACAAAAGTAAATCCATAGCATTTATTAATGCCGTAGTGATGTGAGATCTTACATGTCAGTGGCTTTGCTATATGAGGGTGGTACCTATCTCTTCTCCCTCAAAGTTTTTACTTACCGGATCAGTCCGGCGCCGAAATATCGCTGGGTCGACACGGGAGCCATTGCAATCTGAAAAAAACCATTTCCACCTCAACTGGGTAATGAACCCAGAACCACTCGGCTACGCAGCCTCCTGAAGATCACATATTATCTGATTGGTACATTGAGTTTGCAAACTCTTGGATGGTTTCTAATTAAGAATCAAGTCTGGAGAGCAGAATTAATTGTGTGATGGTTTACAGCTATCCTGCAATATCTACAGCAAGAAGATAAGTAGAGTTTGGGTCATTGCAACCTTTTATGTGACAGGACAACCAACTGGAAATCTCCTTAGCCCTCTATTATGATGGTTGGTTGGTTGCTGATCAGCGGTCCATGGGCTCATGCCCTTTGATCCAATGCCATTACATGACATCATATTGCTGGGAAGTCTGTGGATTTTCGGCCCACCCTGGGACAGAGTCAGAGAATAACTATCACACCTCCAGGAAGGTAGGTTTCAACCTATGCACTGCTCCGAGCTGCTGGAACCAAGATAGGGTTCACTGTGCTCATTCCCCGCCACCAATTACTGGTTATGCCAAACTTCTCTATTGCTCCAGGCATGCAACCAAATGTTCAAGTCAAAAGGATTATCACGTCCTGAGTCACTGTGCCTCTATGATGGGCCTCAGCCATAGGAAAAAACAGTGCTGTCAGTTTCCTCCTCCCCAGTGCTGCACAGTAAATCTCTGGCTCCCTCCCAACCACAGAGGGTGCATACATATATTCAAGTAATCATGAAACACATTTCAACAACAAAATAACAGCATAATAAGCATAATTGTATAGATGACGTGCCATGAAGCTTCTATAAGAAGATAACCTCAATATAACGGCATGTCATCTACTAAGGTCTTCTGTTGCATGGGTGGTTTTTCTAGTGAGCCATTGGTGAGACCAACAGACGCAACCACATGCGTCTCTATTATGATATGCAAGTCAGGTCTCTGTGGTGCTATTTTTTGCTCACATTTTAGGCCGTCACAGTAAGTATGCTCTTAAGACATCCATATTAATTATTATAAAAGAGTGAGTTTTAGGGCACCTGGTCTATTTGTCTGTTTCCTTTTTTTATTTACTTACAAACATTCATGCCTTATGACCCTGTGGCGTTGGTTCTGGCTAAGCTCAAAGCGTAGGGTAGAAGACACATGAATAAGTAAAAAACAGAGAACATATTTCATGTCACAAACCTAGTGTTGTATATCTAATATTACCTTGTGGTATATTTTTGCAGATATTTGTGGAATATTTCAAGGAACTTGAAGAGGAAAGTATCCGGGACAATTTTGTCATTATTTATGAGCTTCTGGATGAGGTCATGGATTTTGGGTATCCACAGACAACGGACAGTAAAATATTACAAGAGTGAGTGCTCTCGTGCATTTAATTTGTGTCTAAGTAGTTGTAGCTGCTTGTGTGTTTGCTGGAGCCAGAAAAGGGAACAAAGAATAGATACACTGCGACACACCATGCATGTCATATAAGGTGACTAAGGAGGTTATGGAGTGGAGTTGGCTCTTCGATTCCATGTAAGATCAAAGTGACCCAGAAGCTATGCTGAAGTCGGATATATCAGGCAGAAAGGCATAGATATCATAGTTAAGCTGTAAACCACGACAATGCATTCAATTCTCTGAACTACATCCTGCTAATTGGCACTAGTGTGAGTATGAACACAGAAGAAGAAGTTTAAGTGCAGTAAGACTGTACCTACACATACGATGAAGTAATGCTGTACCTGTACATAAGATGCAATAAGACTGTACCTATACATAAGATGCAATAAGACTGTACCTATAGATAAGATGCATGGAGACTGTACCTAAAATATTGTTGTAATACTTGATTTTTGAATTCTCAAAATTGGAGTTCTCTAATATTATGCCATTATTCCTGTTGGATTTCAAAGTATCAGCTTCTTCTTTGTTCCTCTGTCGGAGTCATAGAGTGATACTGTTTCTTCATTGAACTGTATTGTGGTCACTGCGGGCCACCTAACGCAGTGGTTAGCACACTGGCTTTGCATATGAGTCATCCTGTGTTTATTCCCAGTTGTGGCAGAAAAGTTTTTTTAGGTTGCAGCGGCTCCCGGGTCTACCCAGCCTTATTTGGGTACTGAATTAATCCATGAAGTAAAGACTGCGAGGGAGAGAAGATGATGACCACCTTCATATAGAAGAGCCACTGAAATGTGAGATTGCTAACATCACACATCCCTACGACATTAATAATGATATTGGTAAACTTTACTTTTTGACTTTTGCTGTGGTCACTACCCTGAGACAGGTCCATATAATATGTCTATCAGACCTGTTATCAATGACCATAGTTTTCTTGTGGTGTGGTACAATGAGTAGTTTTGTCGAATATTTTCTGTGTTTCCTATAGATTAGGGGTCGGGAACCTTTTTGTCTGAGAGAGCCATGGTCACCACATATTTTGAAAAGTAATTCTGTGAGAGCCATACATTATGTTTAAAACTAAAAATTCAAGTAAATGTGTGCATTTTGTGTAATTTCAACACTAAAGGTACAATAATTATGTCTCGGAATTCTTTTTAACAACATTGTTATGCTGTTGCTAATCAATAATGAGTATTTCGTACCATTAATGCGACTTCTGATGCTGAGTTGCAATAGACTTTAGCTCATTTGTAGAATGAAATATTGATATGCAATTAATATGTAGATCACAGGAGTCTAAAGAAACATTTTTTTAATAATCGCATCAATAGTCATATCTGGCTCGTGAGCCATGGGTTCCCAACCCCTGCTATAGATTATCCACAGGGGCAAATTTCAGTATTGAGAACAATAAACCTTTATACATGTGCTGTTTTAGTCTGTTGTGGAATGTTATCAAATCTATAAATAATTGTTCCTTACTTCCCAACTTATAGATGGCATCATCTTATGTTTACTACATAAGTCTAAACAGATGGGCAAATAGATTGACTTGTTTTACTACATAAGTCTAAACAGATGGGCAAATGGGTTGACTTGTTTTACTACATAAGTCTGAACAGATGGGCAAATGGGTTGACTTGTTTTACTGCATAAGTCTAAACAGATGGGCAAATGAGTTGACTTGTTTTACTGCATAAGTCTAAACAGATGGGCAAATGAGTTGACTTGTTTTACTGCATAAGTCTAAACAGATGGGCAAATGGGTTGACTTGTTTTACTGCATAAGTCTAAACAGATGGGCAAATGGGTTGACTTGTTTTACTGCATAAGTCTAAACAGATGGGCAAATGGGTTGACTTGTTTTACTACATAAGTCTAAACAGATGGGCAAATGGGTTGACTTGTTTTACTGCATAAGTCTAAACAGATGGGCAAATGAGTTGACTTGTTTTACTGCATAAGTCTAAACAGATGGGCAAATGAGTTGACTTGTTTTACTGCATAAGTCTAAACAGATGGGCAAATGAGTTGACTTGTTTTACTGCATAAGTCTAAACAGATGGGCAAATGAGTTGACTTGTTTTACTGCATAAGTCTAAACAGATGGGCAAATGAGTTGACTTGTTTTACTGCATAAGTCTAAACAGATGGGCAAATGAGTTGACTTGTTTTACTGCATAAGTCTAAACAGATGGGCAAATGAGTTGACTTGTTTTACTGCATAAGTCTAAACAGATGGGCAAATGGGTTGACTTGTTTTACTACATAAGTCTAAACAGATGGGCAAATGGGTTGACTTGTTTTACTGCATAAGTTCCAGCAGAGGCTGGAAACTAATATTGTTTGGGTCATCCCTGACATCGAGCAGGACCATGGTTCTGCCCAAGAAATCATTAGTGCTGAAGTCAGAGATATCAGGCTGAGAAGCACACCAGCATCCATGATATCACGCAACACGACTGATGACATGTCTTCACAATAAAAAAAAAACCATATCAGTCCCCGGCAACTGCACACATGTAGGCACTGCTCTCATCCCACTGAAATAGTCAAATATCTCCCTATTGACTATCGTTCCTTCTCAATTAACATGAAAAAAGTTTTACAAACAACCATAACATTACTATTTCACTATTTGAATATTAATAATTCACTAGTCAACTTCAGAAGACTTGCACTTTTTTTAAGAATAGCTTTGAGCTACCTAGAGTGGATCAACTCAGCAGCAATTGGATATCGAAAACAAAAACAATTGCATGAGTGTGTTGAGTAAGCTGGAAAACACAGTAATGGCAAGTAGAAGACGCTGTATCATTTTCAGAAATGAAGTCAGTAATGACGCATATGGTACTAACAACAGAGTACTGGATCCTGCAAAAGTTCTTGACAAAGTCATTTCCCTCCATCAACGTCACCTAAGATGGCTGGTCCACGAATTTCAAATGCAGGTTCCAGACCCCATACACCAACTTCATAGGCAACAACAGACCATCTTTTGACTAGAACTGATTACTGCATGCTACATAGCCTCCTGTACAGGATCAGGGTGGCCCACACAAATAAATGTCCATGCAGAACAAACATAGACCCCTGAACACATACTCCCAGATTGTCCAAGATACAGAGAACTGCGAGGCAAGACATGGCACAATGGACTTAAGTGAGACAAAAACTTTGGGGAAGTCACTCTGACCTGGAGAAGACTGGGAGCTTCATCCTGGCGACTGGTCTGAAGATCTAGCAAGACCAAATGATTCCTGAACCTGGAAGAAAAATATCAAATGCAGGATAGAAGGCTTCAAAAATATTATGTGCTGTAAATTGACCTCAATACAATAAACTATACAACTGTATTCATGTTTTATATTGACAAGTGTTTTTACTGTGTGGCCAAGATTATAACTCCAGATTGTAACTTAGAATAGGTCCCCCATTAAGCCTGTGTTGTCCTGGGCTGAAAGGGGAGTAAAGAATGGTAACACTATTTACCTTCCATGTATGTTGTAGGCATGTTTTAGAGGGGTGGAATTGGCTGTTCCATCCCATGTAGGGTCAAAGTGACCAAGGAGCCCTGCTGAAGTCAAATGTGTCAATCCGAAAGGTACAGACATTACAGCTAAGTTGTTGTTCTTCTTCAGCGTTCATTCTCAAACTGACGCTGGATCTCTCTTGTGGAAGGTCAATGGTCCTACTAGATTTCCAGCAGGATGTAGTCAAGAGAATAGAAATGTGCTCTGTCACAGTGTTATTTGCAACAATGTCCTGACACATCCGTCTTTGTCGGACATCTAAGTTGTAAGCCATGACACAACATATTCTATTCTCTGGACTGCATCCTGATTATCTGCAGGAGTTTGAGAATGAATGAAGAAGGTACCCCGTGTATGTATGAATACATCATTTCATATTTCATTGTCAGATATATTACTCAAGAAGGTCAGAAACTTGAGATTGCTCCCCGACCTCCCCCAGCTGTCACTAATGCTGTGTCTTGGAGAACAGAGGGAGTCAAGTATCGTAAAAATGAAGTATTCCTTGATGTGATTGAATCAGTCAATCTCCTAGTAAGTACATGATCTATGTAAAAATCAATATGACAATCAATACAAGGTAACTGCATGAAACGTAACAACAATTAGACTTACGTAAAACACAGGTTTATATATCGCTTCAATGAGACATGACAGACTATAGCTAAAACTAGTAGGTAATGAATGCTGCGCACACAAGAAATCATACAAATTACAATACACAAATCATATTCAACGTTTTAACCAAAAGGTCTTTATCAAGACACAAACAAAGCATCAAAAGACGAATGGAAAAATTATCACAACATCCAATGGAAATATGGAAATGAGATGCCGGAAGATCAGAAAGTAAATAAAAACGTAAATATATGTGGAAATGAAACGGACAAATAGATGAGTAATTTTGTAATTTTACTCATCTGTTGGTCCGTTTAATTTCCACATATATTTATGTTTTTACGTACTTTCTGACCTTCCGGCATCTCATTTCCGTTGGCTGTTGTGATATTTTTTTCATTCGTCGTCTTTTGATGCTTTGTTTGTGTCTTGATAAAGACCTTTTGGTTGAAACGTTGAATATGATTTGTGTATTGTAATTTGTATGATTTCTTGTGTGCGCAGCATTCATTACCTACTAGTTTTAGCTATAGTCTGTCGTGTCTCATTGAAGCAATATATAAACCTGTGTTTTACGTAAGTCTAATTGTAAAAATAAAGTATTCCTTGATGTGATTGAATCTGTCAATCTCCTAAGTAAATACATGATCTATGTAAAAAAATCAAGTATTCCTCGATGTGATTGAATCCACAGAGCTGGTCTTTTACATCGGAAGTACACTTAAAATGAAAGAAGAAAAACTACTATCCATCTTTTCCGTGGTCTTCCTTTGATTTTGTACCCTGATCTCATTTGGTTATATGCTTGTACGGGCAACTTTTCGTGATGCATTCTCATAATGTGGCCAAACCACGTGATCTGTTCTCTCTCTATGTAATCTGTACAAGATATTATACCTATTCTTTCCCTGATATATTCATTCCGCAATCTATCAAGCCTGGTGACCCCGGCAGCTTTCAATATGTCTTTTTATATGTCTAAAATATGTTAGCTTGCATTTTTTTTATAGCTTTCAGGATCCATTCTTCTTCCATGTTCAGATCTTTGTGGACATCTACTTTGTGGACATCTACTTTGTGGACATCTACTTTGTGGACATCTACTTTGTGGACATCTACTTTGTGGACATCTACTTTGGTTCATCTTTTTGTCCAAGACCTTTCATTTACATTTCTTTTTAAATGTTGATTTTTTTCTTCTTATTGCAGATGTCATTGCCCACATTTCACAACTGTATGTTGCCACTGGAAATGTATAGCACCTTAATAGTTGTAACTTTGTTTTTCTGTTTGCCCCTTGCAATAGACCAAGAAGACGATTGACTTACGACATTAAAGATAATATGAATACATCGTTAGAAAATGCAAGCCACATCGCCCAAGACAGAGAGAGGTTCAGAGAGTTCATTGGGAAGACAACGTTCTGGAAGGAATATCTGGAAGGAATACATCACATGACCAATAGATTTATGATCTATGATGTGTTTGTAGGGTCATTGCTAATCTCTTTCTGATCTCTACTGAGAAATCTCACGTGGTGTTGATGGTTGATTAGAGATATTTTAAAAGTTGCTGACATTTTCTAGTTGTTCTTTGTCAATGACTATTGTAGATGCGAGTTCATCTCTATTTATTTGCATTATTTTTATCTTTTTTGTATTGTGGAAAAGATGTGAACTGTTTCAGGTTGCATCTAGTAAAAATAAGGATGGATGGTAACCGTTTCAGGTGGCACCACATATTTTTTGAGTTAAAAGTAAACCTTTGATGTATAAATTGAGTTTTATTTTTACATGTGATATTTAAATCAAACTGTGAATAAATGTCCAGCAGGGTGCACTACCATGGCAAGAGTTATATAATAGAGGTCTATTACAAGTAACTTTACTTGTGTAGATGACACTTGTCTTCTACGTATGTTCTCAAACTCCTGCAGTTTACCATGCTGTAGTCTGGAGAATGGAATATGTTGTGTCATGGTCTACAGCTGTGCTGCTATATTTTGGCCTGACACACCTGACTTCACCATGATTTCTGGGTCCGTTTGGCCCTCTATGGGATGGAGCAGCCAACTCAACCACCAAACCTCCCTAGTCACCTCTTGCAATGTGCATGACAGGTAACAGTGTCACTATTCTTTGCTCCCTTTTTGAACCTGGCAACAGACTGCAAGAACACTTGGTCTGATCTGATATGTACTGTAGCAGAATGTGATAATGCCACCTGAACACTCAAACATATGAGCTAAAGATTCCTTAACTCAAACATATGAGCTAAAGATTCCTTAACTCAAACATGAGCTAAAGGTTCCTTAACCCAAACATGTGAGCTAAAGATTCCTTAACTCAAACATATGAGCTAAAGATTCCTTAACCCAAACATATGAGCTAAAGATTCCTTAACCCAAACATATGAACTCATCATCAAGTGCCGTCTTGCAACAAAGGTTGGCCGCAATGGATCTCCCAACATCCCCTGTCTCTTGTCTTGTGGTGCACTCTGCTAGACTGTAACCTGTCCATTGTGTGATGTTACTCTCCCGCTTGTAACTCTGCCTACCTCTTGCTCGCTTCCCTTTGACTTTACCCTGTGGTAAGGTCTTCAATAACGTGTCATGTCTTTTAATGTATTAAAAATATTTTATTTGCCTGATCTATATTTCTCTTAGTAGTTCTTTCTTCATATTAAGTGTCTTTAGCACCTCTTTATTTGTTTTCTTCTCTTTCCATGATGTTCTCCCTATTATTCTATATACCCACATCTCAAAGGTATCAATTCTGTCTTCTAATTGTTTATTTAGTGTCCATGTTTCTGATCCATACATTAATATAGAATAGATGTAGCATTAAAATATTTTTTTTTAATTGTTTGTAATTTGTTTAGATATTAATAATTTCCTCATGTCATTGAAGGTACTTTTAGCCATTCCTATTCTCCTTTTAACTTCTGTTTCACATCTGCTATCATTTGTGACTATGTGTCCAAGATATTGATACTGTTTTACCTGTTGTAGTATCTCTCCATGTATGTTTATGTTTATCTCTTGTTTTTCTGTGTCTTTGCTGATTATCATGGTTTTTGTTTTTTGAATATTTATATCCAGTCCATATTCATTGCTTGATTTATTGACTTGATCTATTAGTCTTTGTAGTTCATATTCACTTTCTGCTAAAAGAACAGTGTCCTCTGCATATCTAAGGTTGTTTATTATTTTCCCATTGATCTTGAGTCCTGGCATTTCTTCTATATTTTTAAAGATATTCTCTGTGTAGATATTAAATAGGCTTGGTGATAAAATGCATCCTTGCCATACCCCTCTTCTTATTTCTATGTATGGTGAGTAGCTGTTTTCATACTTTATTAATTCAGTCTGTTCCCAATATATATTTCTAATCAGTCTGATGTCTTTTCCATCTATACCTATTTCTTGAAGACATTTGATTAATTTTTCATGTTAGACCCTGTCAAAGACCTTGCTGTAGTCTATGAAGCAAATATAGATACTTTTTTGGGATATTTATCTATCACTAGTTGGATACTCAGTATAGCTTCTCTGGTTCCTTTGTTTTCCTAAAATCGAATTGTTCTTCACCGACCTCCGTGTCTATCTTGTTCTGAATTCTTTCATGTATTATCTTGAAGAGTATTTTAGTTAAATGACTCCTTAACCAACCCAATGATTCTAAGCTAATGAGCTAATGATTCCTTAACCCAAAAACAAAATGTATGTGCTATCACATGAAGAACAGTGGAAACTAAAGCCGAAATTTTAATGTTGGTACCTAAAAGTACACACAGAAGATATTGATGCCGTTGCTTTCTTTTCGTTTTTCTTTTTTCTTTTTCCCTTTGTACTATGTAGCTTCAGGGCTAGAAGAGTTTGATTTTGTGTGTTTTCATTGCCAGTGACTTTATTGCTAATTGTGAATATTATCTTGTCTTTTCTCAGGTGAGTGCTAATGGAAATGTGCTGCGTAGCGAGATTGTGGGATCTGTCAAGATGCGCGTGTTCCTATCTGGCATGCCAGAGCTGAGACTTGGATTGAATGATAAAGTTCTGTTTGAAAGTACAGGCAGTAAGTTTGACCGGTTTTTAGGTTTCCTAATATAATAATAAAATATATGTAATCCTTTTAGGGGTTTAGAGCTGTCACATTGGAGCTATCATCAGCCCGCCACACATCCCTATCCTCGATCATATGCATTGCTCTCATTTCCTGTTGATTATATATCTTTCTCATCCTACCCCCATTTCAATTCTCTGGACTACATCCTGCTGGAAATCTAGTAGGACAATGGTCCTGCTACAAGGGAGATCCAGCAGGAGTTTGAGAATGAACGCTGAAGAAGAAGAAGATCCTACCCCCTTGATTGTCCCCTCTACAATCTTCCAGAGCAATACCAAATTCCTTCAATCTCATTATTCTCACCCACCATGATATTCCTATCCAAGAGACAAATGTAAAGTGTTGTTTAAAATGTTGTCTTATCCATTTATCATCTGTCTTGAAACCTGTCTTTTTGAAGGAAGCCAGTCTGTCAACTCTCTCATTACCATTAACTCAGCATTTCCAGGGTTAAATTTCCTTGTACATCTCTGCAGACATGGAATCCTTATTTTTTTCCATCCTCTCATAACATAGCCATCCATTTTGAATCATGTGGGTCATGGACTGAGAGTCCAACACAATAATGGCCCTAGTCATCACTGTTTCAAAGACTCATTTTAGGGTGGCTGTAATGGTCTCAAGGGAGGGAACTGGCCACCACACCTAATAGTTGCTGCGGCCTAGTACATGAAGAGTTATCTTCATCCCGATAGCAGTTTGCTGATATGGAACATACCTTTAACGGCCCCATTCTCCTTTCTCAAGGTTGAGGTGAATCAAGATGAATCAGTGACATGTAAATAAGTAATCTCTTGACACACTATTGAAACGTATGGAAAATATAGTTATGCCAGTGCTTTTTCTTTGAATAGTAGCACACTAAAGGGGGATGTGGTCAGCATTGCACCACTTTTACTTTCCCCAATTTCTTCTCCAGTGTTCTTGAATGATAACTAATTGTTCAAGATTGACAACCATAGACTAAGTTTGGTTCTATACAACATTTGAGGACATCTTTTCTCACTTTTAGCAATAAGAAATTGTTATACAATATACGGTTCGTCTTCTGTAAATGTATCTTGAATAACCATCTTTCAATAAAATATTTAATCTCTGAAGTTTTTAGCTGACTTTGTAAACTATTGATATATGCTTTCGGCCCAATGCAGCCCATAGGCCAAATTCGGTCTACCAAGCCATTTTTACTGGTCCACTTGACAGATTTAACACTTTCACCCTTATGAGATTTCCCCAATTGTCAATCCCTGATCCCTAAGGCAAGGGACACAACTCCTCCAAATTATGGATATGATGATGATAAAATTGCATTTTCTTTCAAACTATTAATCATATCACACTCAGACATGGCAGATCCACAGAAAAATGAATAGTCTTGCATAAACCTATATCAAAGATAACTTAATACATATATGTTTTAAATAATAAATTGTCAAACTCATCATAATGTGGAGAAAATTTTCTCAAACAGGGTGATATGCCCAAAACGTTGAACCCATCATTTGTACTCCAGTACATTGCCATACTCAAACAGAATACACAGGTCCATCATAATATGAATATAAATATAATATGAATATAAATATGACATTCTATTTCAATGTTTATATTTCAATATATTTATATTTATTATTTATATATATTTATATTTCAATATAAATATAATATGAAATATATTGAATATAAATATATTGAATATGAATATATTATATTCATATTCAATATATTTTTAATGAATATATAACATATTCATATTCAATATATTTTTAATGAATATATAACATATTCATATTCAATATATTTTTAAATTATAATTGAATATATTTAATATGAATATATTAAATATATTGAATATGAATATATTGAAACATATTTATAATATTTAAACATATTTATATTTCAATATAAATATAATATGAATATAAATATGACATTCTATTTCAATGGCAGTTGCAGATGTTTAGTATGTGTATTCATTTGTTGTTTGTTCTGTGGGTTATGTTACATTCAAATTTGTCCGATCGGCTGCAAATTGATAAACTCATCGTTGACAATGATGCTAAAGTATTCATAACGTATGGTAATCTCATCAAGATTATCTACAGACCCAATGTTTTGTACAAAATTCTCAACTTCTACTCGAAAAACTACATCACTAGGACAAAATTTGCGATATCACAATTAGTACCATTAATGTCCTTCTCTTTGTCGGAAACATTAGATAAAATGTCACTGTCACTAAGTCTAAAACAGCTAATTAAAAAAAATTTGTAACAAATCAGTCTTATGTCCGATTGCTTCTATTGAAACTGAAAAGAGGAAGCTAAGCCACATATCTGCACAATAGTCACGGCTTTTAATAAACACTGCGCAAACTAAAAATATAATATCGATCGCAATGAAACAAGTAAAAAAAAGTAGTAGGTCTGTAGGAATCAGCCAGGTGAAGTGACAAGAGCGACACTAATTGCAGTGGTTAAGGAGGACTGCGCTATGGTTTCTGAGCTCAGAAATTATAAAACCACAAGCTATCTGAACCAGTAGAGGCATAAATGCAGTGCCAGATTTACCTATAAGCTAAACAAGCTATAGCTTAGGGCCCCCACTTTTTTTTGGGGGCCCCCAAAAATATTTTTATTACACTCTCTAAATATTCTTCATCATTCTTCTTCTTCTTTCGTTCACTTGAAACATGTCTATATCTGTAATTCTATCTCCTTAATAAAACTCACTGTCTTTTGTAGTTCATACAGTGTCCCATAGAGTTTTGATTCCAGTGTTGTTTCCTCTGGCCAATATGTCTGCCTCAGCGTTTCATGCTCAGAACACTCTTGAAGTATATGTTTGGCACTCTGTGCTGCCTGTCCACATGTACACATGGCTGTGTTGCCAATCTTGAACTTTGTATACATATGACTGCGGAGTCGGTTGTGTCCTGTTCTGAGACGTAGAATTATAACTTGTTCTGATCTGTTCATAATGTGATAGTCATCTTGTGTTGGTGTTTGTGGCTTTCTTATTGACTTGATTATCTGTTTTTTCTGATGGTAGGTGATTGGTATATCTGGTTGGTCTTTGGCAGCACCTTCCTTAGCCAGTTGGTCTGCTTTTTCATTTCCTGTTATTCCACAGTGAGAGGGTATCCACTGCATGGTTACCCTATACTGGTAAGACAATTCGCTAAGTAGTTTTTTCAAGTCTGTTAGTTTTTCAGACTGGAGAGCTTGAAGCACTGACCTTGCATCTGTCAGGAATACCACAGGCTGTAGGTCAGAGTTGGAGTTCAGCAGTTTTTTAGCTGCCACACTAATTGCCTGCCTTCATCATTAAAGCGCCCCGTATCTCAAATAGCTTAGGGCCTCATATCTCAAATAGCTTAGGGCCCTATCAAATCTAAATCCAGCCCTGCATAAATGGCCAGCTGGATCATTTGGTGTGGCCTGTCGAAGGTAACAGAGGCTGGACTAAATATTAAATAAATCTATGATCATGTTACATAGCACCATAAATTTATATCAAATGAATCTGGATAATAACGTACATACATGCCTCACCACAGTGAAGCAGTTTCATCTTCCACATTAGGGGTGAGTTACTGAAATATTAGAGTAAATATTTTAGTCTAATTTTTAAATTGATATTTTTGTATGATATACATTTACAAATGGCCCTTGGTACAAAAAATGGTTCCCCACTGTTGCACAAGTGTTTCTAAGAGATGTAAAAAATATGTGCTGACTCCCACCTCACGCAAGATATGTACATTCTGACATGTCAATCTGAAAGGGTTGGCCAACCTATAGAGTATATTACGAGCATATCTTAATTGCAGTGAGGTGTTACTTGTTACTTTCTGCTTAATATTAGGGGGCAAGAGCAAGTCTGTCGAGCTGGAGGATGTCAAGTTTCATCAGTGTGTCCGATTGTCCAGGTTTGAGAATGACCGCACTATATCATTCATACCCCCGGATGGTGAATTTGAACTCATGTCCTACAGGCTTAACACACATGTGAGTATGTTCTGAATATTGATGAGCAATGGCAGCAGGAATTCAAATAAGTACATGGTCAGACTTTGGGACAGGTGTACTTTGAACTAAAACATAGTAAGTAGATGGTCAAACTTTGGGACGGGTACTTTGATCTAAAATAAAGTAAGTAGATGGTCAGACTTTGGTATGGGTACTTTGAACTAAAATAAAGTAAGTAGATGGTGAGACTTTGGGATGGGTACTTTGATCTAAAATAAAGTAAGTAGATGGTCAGACTTTGGGACGGGTACTTTGATCTAAAATAAAGTAAGTAGATGGTCAGACTTTGGTATGGGTACTTTGAACTAAAATAAAGTAAGTAGATGGTGAGACTTTGGGATGGGTACTTTGATCTAAAATAAAGTAAGTAGATGGTGAGACTTTGAACTAAAATAAAGTAATTAGATGGTCAGACTTTGGTATGGGTACTTTGAACTAAAATTCACTTGTCTGAAAGAGGAACAAAGAATAGAGCCGCTGTTACCTTCTATGTGTGTCATAAAAGGTGGCTACACCAGTTTTATGGTAAAGTTGTCTGTCACATTCCAGAGGGTCAAAAGGATTTTATGATATACTGAAGTCTGTTGTGTCAGGCTGAAAGGTGCAAACATCGCAGCCAAGCTGTAGACCCTGATGCAATGCATTTCATCCTCCAGAACATATTGTAATTGATATTAATAAGGATATGTATGGAAATGCACCATAGATAAAAATGTAATAAATACCGGTAACTATAAATAATCAATAAGTATCAATCAATCAATAAAACCCATAACCCTTCAGGGTCGTAGGGGTACCACATTGGAAGCTTCAGCACACAGAGTCCTCCAGCGAATTCTATCCTCATAAAATTTATACAATAAGTATAAATTGTAATAAATATAAATGATAAGAAAGAAAGATCATTTTAAAATTGTGGACATCTTTCTTCTTCTCACTTTATCTTTTTATGACTTGCAGTGTCAGAGTTAGAATTCTCTGGAGACGGACAGCCTTTTGTGTTCTTCATGTATGTTGTTCTCGAGGCTTCTTTTTTTTTTTCTTTCTGTAATCCATCTTTTGCATGGTCTGCCTCTGGTTGTGTACCTATTGTCTGTATAGTATTGTTTTTCTGGATTACTGTCTGATGGTAGTCTGGTGGAGTGTGTAAACTATTTAGTATGTTGTCTTTTGATGTAATCTAGAACTGGCATTGTGTTTGTCTCCAGATGTTTTCATTTCTGATTTTGTCTTATTGTTACGCAGAGAATAGCAACACTTTTTACCTTCCATGCATGTCGTAAAATGCGACTAAGGAGGTTATGGGATGGAGTTGGCTGTCCCATCCCATATAGGGGCAGTACCCAAAGCCATGCTGAAGTCGGATGTGTCGGGCCGAAAGGCGCAGATATCGCAGCAATGCTGTAAATCATGACACAACTCATTCCGTTCTCCGGACTACATCCTGCTAATCTGTAGTAGTTTTAGAACGAACGCAGAAGAAGTATGTGTCTTTTGATGTAATCCAGAACTGGCATTGTGTTAGTCTCCAGATGTTTTCATTTCTGATTTTGTCTTATTGTTACGCAGAGAATTCTAAAATGACATTTCTGTCGTAACAGGCCTTTGTTAGTTAGTTAGTTAGTCGTCGGATCATCATCATGCAAACTGGACACGTCCATAGTTGCTCTGATCTCTCTTGAGTGTATCCGCCATTACACTTCTGCTGACAGTACCGGTCCTATGCTGGTTGACCATCATTCTTCTGCGCCCTCCAAAGTGTTCACCTCTAGCAACACCGCTATTTCAATCCCTGATCTTTAATCCTAGCCATTGAAAAGGAATCATCATCCACATTAGTCTCACTCTCGCATGTTATATCTCTTAAGGAGTTCAAAACGTCAGCTCGATCCATTGCCCCATTGCCCTGTGCCACAATCGCGCACGATGCCAGTTGATCCGCTCTTTCATTGCCTCTAACGCCCACATGTCCCGGCATGAAAATAAATGTAACCACTTTCAAACTCGCCTTTCTCAAGACCTCAATCCACTATTCGTGAACGAGACCCACTTGTACCTTCTTAATCATACTCATAGAGTCACTCAAGATGCAGACCTGCGTTACCTTCTGTGTGCATAGCCACTCAAATGCCTTGGTCACCGCCATAGTACTTTGGCCTTTATCAAGAAATAACAAATATCTAGTAGCTAAGTTGCCAGAGTGTTGGTTATGCTCTGATATCTAGTTATTAGATCATGGTAGATGACAGCAGCTTCAGAACAGATATAGAATTAGAAGAATGAATGAGAGAGTCCAGCCTCTATTCAGTTCATTATGGAATGATATGCCCACATTTTTAGCGAAACAAATTATAAATTATTTAACGCAACAAACTTTTGCTAAATGTGAATACAACGCAGCATTCTTTCGATCTGCATACAACACACTGAGAGGACTTCCCCTGAAAGACCCTATTGTTGGGGGGGGGGGCCTCTCAGTGAGCTGCGTGCATATCGAATGATCGCTAGCAGGCGCTGCATGATTTTTATCTCCACATCACGGAAGCTGTATGAAATCAAGCCTAATATTAAAAAGTTGGAATATGTGAGCATATAATTCTGTATACAACCCTCTATTCTTTTATTTGTCTGTCCCTATCTTGATAAAGACCTTTTGGTCGAAACTTCAATTTGTTCTTTGTTGTTAGCTCTCTGGGAAACCTATTTAACTAATTTTATAATTTTAAAAAATGTATCTACCACAAAAGTAAAAAAAAAAACTTGCATGTATGTTTTATGTTTATGTGTTGATGTTTTATGTATTTGAGTTTATGGACATCCAATAATTTGTGTACATATCACCAACTTTGTAAACATTGATTGACAGGTAAAACCTCTTATATGGGTGGAGTCTGTGATTGAGAGACATGTACACAGTAGAGTTGAATACATGATCAAGGTAAATTTTCTTGCCTTAGCTGCTTATGTTTCTTTTTTTGTGTGTGTGTGTGAGCACTACTATTCGAAAAATGACATACTCCTTTTTCTGCATTCAGAGTTCTTTTGGTCGTGCTAGATTTTCAGGGCAGTCACCAGGACAAAAGCTCCCAGTCTTTTGGTCGTGCTAGATTTTCAGGGCAGTCACCAGGACAAAAGCTCCCAGTCTTTTGGTCGTGCTAGATTTTCAGGGCAGTCACCAGGACAAAAGCTCCCAGTCTTTTGGTCTTGCTAGATTTTCAGGGCAGTCACCAGGACAAAAGCTCCCAGTCTTTTGGTCTTGCTAGATTTTCAGGGCAGTCACCAGGACAAAAGCTCCCAGTCTTTTGGTCTTGCTAGATTTTGAGGGCAGTCACCAGGACAAAAGCTCCCAGTCTTTTGGTCTTGCTAGATGTCCAGGTGAATGATATAGTATTAAAACAGGTACACCAGTTCAAATATTTAGGTACAACGATTACAGCAGATGGAAGAAGTTCAACAGAAATCAGAAGCAGAATAGGGCAGGCAAAAACAGCATTCAGAAAAATGAAAAATATTTTGTGTAATATGATGTTGTCATTAGAAGTGAGGAAGAGAGATCTGCATATATAACTCCAATACTAATGTATGGATGACATATGTGATTCTCGGACAATAAACAAACAATAAATTGGGAAATTTCACACAGATTTTTTGCCGTGAGGCTGTGTAGGATCTTGAAGAAATTGAATTGCCACCCAGATTTCATGTCTTTGAGATGGAGATGGAATGTGAATAATTGGATTGTCACCCAGATTTCTTGTCTTTGAAATGGTGAAGGAACATGAAGAAATTGGATTGCCACCCAGATTTCTTGTCTTTGAGATGGAATGTGAATAACTGGATTGCCACCCATATTTCTTGCCTTGAGACTGTGAAGGAACTTGAAGAAAAATACTTCATTAAACAACTTTGAACATCAGTAAACTGGGTTAACTATTTTTGATGAAAATGAAAAAACAGAATTAATACTTCAGTATGTGCTGTCCTTTAGACAAGAGTGTCTCACTGACTTGCAAGACAGAGACATTGCAAATATTCAAGTATTGTTGAATTGTGTTAGATATCACTCGTACATTAGTTGATATTGCATATCCTGTATAGGGGTCATATAGTTTTCAGGAATCAATACAAGATGTAGCTAGACAAACAGAACAAAGATACAATGAAGACTTAGGATGACATGTAAAAGAGTGACCATGAAAGATTTGATGACAGAGAATAAGACTATGCAAGGAGATAGTTAAAAATGGAAAGTCCTTGTTCATGGCTTATGCCACAGAGGATGTGTAGACACTATGGCAGCGGTTCTCATCATGGGCCATATGCCCCTGCTAGCACACAAGTTCTCACATTGATAGTGCATAGGTTGGTCCTCTAATTGGTAGCACACAAGTAAATACTCATATTGATGGCATACACGTTCTCACATTGATAGCACACAAGTTCTCACAGTGATAGCACACAAGTTCTCACAGTGATAGCACACAAGTTCTCACAGTGATAGCACACACAAGTTCTCACAGTGATAGCACACACAAGTTCTCACAGTGATAGCACACACAAGTTCTTACAGTGATAGCACACACAAGTTCTCACATTGATAGCACACACAAGTTCTTACAGTGATAGCACACACAAGTTCTCACATTGATAGCACACATAAATTCTCACATTGATAGCATACAAGTTCTTATCTTGATAACACACAATAATTAAGTAGATTTATACCTCTTGTTGATATTGTGCACACGCACAGCAACAAAATAGTACAAGATTTCTATTTGTATAATATTAATGTATTTGTTGAAACCATTCAGGCTAAGAGCCAGTTCAAGAGGAGATCAACTGCCAACAATGTTGAAATCATTATCCCCGTCCCGAATGATGCAGACTCCCCAAAGTTCAAGACCACAGTTGGAAATTGCAAATATGTTCCAGAGATCAACTGTGTCATCTGGACAATCAAATCATTTCCTGTAAGTTGTCCATGTTTTGTATATTTCAATAAGCAACAAATAAATTTACGCTGATCAGAACAAGGCACAATCTTTCACACAACAAAATAAAACACTTTAGACTTAGTGAACCCATTATAAACATAAACAGATACCAGAAGAGATAAACAGATACCATTAGAGATAAACATAAACAGATACCAGTAGAGATAAACATATACCAGTAGAGATAAACATAAACGGATACCAGTAGAGATAAACATAAATATAAACAGATACCAGACATAAACGGATACCAGTAGAGATAAACATAAACAGATACCAGTAGAGATAAACATAAACAGATACCAGTAGAGATAAACATAAACAGATACCAGTAGAGATAAACAGATACCAGTAGAGATAAACATAAACAGATACCAGTAGAGATAAACAGATACCAGTAGAGATAAACAGATACCAGTAGAGATAAACAGATACCAGTAGAGATAAACAGATACCAGTAGAGCTAAACATAAACAGATACCAGTAGAGATAAACATAAATATAAACAGATACCAGTAGAGATAAACATAAATATAAACAGATACCAGTAGAGATAAACATAAACAGATACCAGTAGAGATAAACATAAACGGATACCAGTAGAGCTAAACATAAACAGATACCAGTAGAGCTAAACATAAACAGATACCAGTAGAGATAAACAGATACCAGCAGAGATAAACATAAACAGATACCAGTAGAGCTAAACATAAACAGATACCAGTAGAGATAAACATAAATATAAACAGATACCAGTAGAGATAAACAGATACCAGTAGCGATAAACATAAATATAAACAGATACCAGTAGAAATAAACATAAACAGATACCAGTAGAGATAAACATAAATATAAACAGATACCAGTAGAGATAAACATAAATATAAACAGATACCAGTAGAGATAAACATAAACAGATACTAGTAGAGATAAACATAAACAGATACTAGTAGAGATAAACATAAACAGATACTAGTAGAGATAAACATAAGTATAAACAGATACCAGTAGAGATAAACATAAACAGATACCAGTAGAGATAGATACTAAAGAAATTGGGCTGGAGATGGTTAGGGACATACATTAAGAAGATCATCAGAAGGAATTGTAAGACATGCATTGTTCTGGAATTCGCAGGGAAAGAGAAGAAAGAGGAAGACAAAGACATGCATGGAGGAAAGAATTAAATACAAAGAGATAACAAAAGCACTGGAGAAGAAATTAAATTCTTTTGAAAATTCATTTCTTAGAAAACTCTTAAATATTGTTTGAGAAGAATTAAAGTCAAACAAGCAAGTATGAGAAGGCACCAACAGCAATATGTTTCTACAATAATAATAAGAAAAGGATGGAAATATATCGGACATGAACTTAGAATGAATGAAACAGACTGCTACTACAAGCATAAAAATGGGTATTTCAGATGGCATAAGAAAAAGCGGAAGACCAAAAGAGACTCTTTGCAGAATAACTATCAAAGAGGGTATGACTATAGGTCTGATCAACATGCAAGAATTACACGCAGCAGCATCACATTACTCAAACTGGAGAGCTCTGGTTTCTGCCCTTTACACTGTATTCATCGCTGAAAGAACATATGATGATGATGATGTTCCTCCTTCGCAAGCAAGATGAGCATGGCATGAAAAACATTAAATGTGATGGGAAAAAATTAATTAAATATGGTAATTAACTAATTTGGTTTGTGAGTTCGTAGATGCCCGATGAGTCCGATTCGTGCACGGAAATTTCTATTGCAGTGCATGCAGGAGAGCTGAAGGTTCAGGGTAGAAGAATTTTCTGATTTGTCCTTCCGCTTCTTGCGCTTGTGGATTGCCCGCAGTGTTCTTTCTTTTTCAAATTTCGTGATGCCAGCAGTGATCTGAGTGCCAGGCTGAGCGATCAAGGGCTGCAGTCTCCCAGGAGCTAGGATCAATAAAGAACATATATAGAGAGATTGGGAAGGAAAGAACTGAAAGCAAATAGGTAAGGATAGGACAAAATGAACACATTTTGTTTAAGTGTAATGCTTCATAGGGAATGATAATTGAATAGAAACACTTGAACAGAATAAACTCCTCTCACAAGTCAACTGTAGCAGCAGTACCAATTATACTAACAAGATAGTACAAACATGAGGGTAGATAAATATACACAAAAATGGTAGAATAAGTAAAATACACAGAGCCTACTACAAAGAATAGATCAATATTTTTATCTGAAAGGTCCCCTAATCAAAGCCATCAGGAAAGTCGACCACCCAAAAGACAATTACCACTATCTTGACAGAGCAGAGCAGGTTATTATCTTCCTCCTCAGAACAGGACACAACAGATTAAACAGCCACTTAAATAGGCTAAGATTGGTCCCATCACCACTGTGCCTTTGTGGGCAGGCAGCACAGACAGCTGAACATATCTTGCAAGACTCCAATACACTAAACCAGTTAAGGGAAGAACACTGGCCCACAGAGATGGATATCCACAGAAAGATGTATGGGAGCAATGAGGAGCTTTCAAATACAGCAGCATTTATTAAGAAAACAGGACTTGCTGTGTAGACATGTCATACTCCGAACGAGAAGAAGAAGAAGAAGACTGAAAGGTCTTTATCAAGATAAGTACCAGAAAACCTAAAATAGAGAACCAATATAGAACAAGACTACATGACATTATGTCATCTATAAACTAACAGAAATAAATGCTATTGCTTTACCATACTTGTATTTCCATTTGTATTAGTTTATCACCATTAGGAAGTGGTGTCTCTGCAACAGATCTCCAACATCCCCTGTCTCTTGTTTTGGTGGTGCACTTTGCTAGACTGTAACCTGTCCATCTCGTCGTGTTACTCTCTCACTTGTATCTCTGTTTCAATCTTGCTTGTCCCTCCTTTACTTTGCCCTCAACTAAATTCTTCAACAAGGTGTCATGTCATTTATTTGTTTGATCTTTATTTGCTTTAGTAATTCTTTCTTTATGCAAAGTGTTGTTAAAACTTCTTTGTTGGTTTTCTTCCTTTGTTGGTTTTCTTTCTTTGTTGGTTTTCTTCCTTTGTTGGTTTTCTTTCTTTGTTGGTTTTCTTCCTTTGTTGGTTTTCTTTCTTTGTTGGTTTTCTTTCTTTATACAAAGTGTTGTTAGAACTTCTTTGTTGGTTTTCTTCCTTTGTTGGTTTTCTTCCTTTGTTGGTTTTCTTCCTTTGTTGGTTTTCTTTCTTTATACAAAGTGTTGTTAGAACTTCTTTGTTGGTTTTCTTCCCTTTCCATGATATTCTCTCTATTCTTCTATATATCGACCACCCGAGGATATGTGAACGCCCTATGGGACACAAGAGAGTTGCAGTTGTTTGAACTGAGGATACTTTGCTAGGAACATTTACAATCACAATTACTTTGAGAACCAACAAACTACCACTTCATCATTGTCATCTTCACATTTTACTTATTCTTGTTGCCAGTTTGCACTATTGAATCTTGTGTTGACCAAATTCCCAGGGTGGCAAAGAGTATCTGATGCGTGCGCACTTCGGACTACCAAGTGTGCAGAATGAAGAGATAGAAGGCAAGCCCCCCATCAGTGTCAAATTTGAGATTCCATATTTTACTGTTTCAGGCATTCAGGTATGTCATTCTTTCTCAATCTTTTCTGTATAGATGTCATATGTCATTTTATTATTCTTAACACTTTTCTGACCAATTCCAACGCTAGTCGAATTTCCGTTACAGAACCTTGCTGACCAAGTTTGACTCTAGTCGAATGCGCTATGATAGATCAGAAAAATGGGAATACCCATTGCAATAATGTGCTAAAAATAGTGTTTCCGGGAAATTATGTTCTGTAAAAATGTCCGCACTTTGGGAATAACGATATAGACATAGGTGAGTTTTAATCAAGAAATATCGGAATTTTCGAAGTAAATATTGTATGATATATAGAAATTAATGTAAATCTAGGCCTAGCATTATGATAAGTAGCATTATGCACTTGAAATGACTGGAGCTTTCAAATTCATTCAGAAAGTGCAAGCAGTCATTACAACACATAGAAAATTTCACGGCTTTCTTGCGCTAGATCGATTTCATACAAATTTTTAAAGAAGGCGATGTCAATATATAAAATTTTGCATGCACCCTCGGTAATCGCGGACAAGTACGCTCTGGATTGCTGGTGAGCAAAGTGTTAAACATACCTAATACAGTGGATTGCCTCATTTTTTTATAACAAATTTCCCTATATAACAACAACTTTTCAAAGTCCCCAATTATATTTATTCTATATAGTTTGTACTGTATATAACATTTCTGTTATTACATAATATTCCGGCAGTTCGGACCAAGTTATTATAACAGGATTCCGCTGTACTTTAAAACACAATGCTGTGCACATTTACTATGTTATATTAGGAATTAGTGTTACTGGAGCCCAAAATAATAAAACCTGTCATGTATGTGGTAAAAGATGACTAAGAAAATTTTGAGGTGGGCGTTGACTTTCCAATCTCATAAGAAAAAATGACTCAAAAGCCATACTGAAATCGGATGTGTCATGCTGAAAGGAGCAAATATTACAGCCAAACTGTAAACCATGTCACATAATGCATTCCATTCTCTGGATTATATCTTGCTAACTAGCAGGAGTTTGAGAATGAGCAAAGAAGAAGTAGTAATAGCTAGTGTTTTGACACTGAATCAACATTACGGCATTGGTTGTTATGAGCCCGTATTGTTTAGCATTGATATCCTGATAACATCTGGCTCATTGCTGGTGAGGTATAGAGTGCATCTGTAACTGCCAAAGTACCGGGTCCAAATCTCGCAGCAGACAATTGTACATCCAGACAGTTAAATAAAACATTGGCAAACTACTGAATAAAATACTGCCAAAATTACTACAACCAAAATATTCTGGGTTATGGCTAAATCTTGAGCAGGATTTTTGTTTAAACGCCAGGGAGTTAAAAGAAGCAAAGAATAACAACATTGTTGTCTGATAGGCATGTCGTAAGAGATGACTACGGTGGTTGGGTGTGGGTTTTAAAAACCCCACCCCCATGATTGCTGCTATGATGAAGCCTGGTGAGGACCCATACCTGGAATGCTGGAAGGGGATTAACATTTATATTCAGCTTGTCTGAAGATTGCAAGTAAATAATTGTAAAGTCCCCATCCAGAGTATAGAAAGCACTGTACATCACATGGCATTGCATCCTACAGACATATTGAGTAAAACAGTCATCTAAGGCATACTACAGATCTGGAAATTCTATCAGATGCCCAGTCCTACTCATGCCACACTTAGTACTATCAGATGCCCAGTCCTACTCGTGCCACACTTAGTACTATCAGATGCCCAGTCATACTCGTGCCACACTTAGTACTATCAGATGCCCAGTCCTACTCGTGCCACACTTAGTACCAAATTGTCTAAATAGTTGGTTGGTTGGTTGCTGATCCAGCAGTTCATGGGCTCATGCCCTTTGACCTAATGCCATTATATTGCTGGGAAGTCTGGATTTTCTGCCCACCCCGGGACAGAGCCAGAGAATAACTATCACACCTCCAGGAAGGTAGGTTTCAACCTATGGACTGCTCCTAGCCACTGTAGCCAAGATAGGGTTCACTGTGCTCATTCCCCACCACCAATTGACTACTGGTTATGCTGAGATTCTCCATTGCTCTAGGCATGCAACCAAATGTTCACGTCAAAAGGATTGTCACATCCTGAGTAACTGTGCCTCTATGATGGGTCTAAACCATAGGGAAAAAAGTGCTGTCAGTTTCCTCCTCCCTAGTGCTGCACAGTACATCTCTGGCTCCCTCCCAACCACAATATGCATATATATTCAGGTAAACATGAAACACACATTTCAACAACAAAATACAAGCATAATTGTATAGATGACGTGCAATGAAGCTTCTCTAAGAAGATAACCTCAATATAACGGCATGTCATCCACTAAGGTTTTCTGTTGCATGGATGGTGGTTTGTCTAGTGGACCATTGGTGAGACCCATAGACGCAACCACATGCGTAATTGTCTAAATAAGATCCTAGAAGATTCCCCCATGGTGATTACTTGTATCTGAGTTTGAACTAATTTCAGGTGCGCTACCTCAAGATCATTGAGAAGAGTGGCTACCAAGCTCTTCCCTGGGTCAGGTACATCACACAGAATGGAGACTATCAGCTCAGGACAAACTAAACAGAACTTGAAAATCATAAGCACAGAAACTACAAGATGTGAATTTTTTCATGGAAGTTTATAACAGAACAAATATGTGAGAGCATGCTGTGACAATTGCAAGTGTCACAATTTCATTTATAGATAACATAAATGAAATAAAGCATTCAAATACAAGTATTTATATCTAATTGTAATTGTCACATATTGCAACTTCATTTATAGCTCATTTTGATACGGTTAAATGTGTGCAAATTTCATTTATAGATTATCGCAAATATAAGATTGTTACAATTTCATTTATACTTCATCGCAATTGTGGAATATGTTTTCCCTTGGTTTGGTACTTTTCTGATTAGAGGGGATTACAAATTTAGCGAAATAAACTAATAAAAAATGACATATGATAAACCGGAAAGCAACCAAGAGTGATACAAGAATAAGGAGGAACATGTTACTCTTGGAACCAGTAGCCGTTATTTATTCGAGAATGATGTAAAATGTTGTCTCTACAGCTGTCAGCTGTTCTCTACAGCTGTCAGCTGTGTACAAAAGAATTTGGCTAGGTAACTATTAAGATGTTTTATAACCAATGTATGATGTTTTTTTGTTTTTCTTGTTGCCACTGTGCAACAACTACACCATAGGCTAGCTACCATTGCTGTGAGAATAATGTCATATTGAAAAGTCTGTATAAAAAGTATGACTAGTGAAATAAAAACCCGAACTGTGTGATGCTAAACAAAGATGTACTGATCCTTTTATAGCTTTGTAAAATGTAGGATTATTACAATTTTATTTGTAATTCACGGCAGTTACAGAAATTCTTAACTCTGCTATGCAGAATAAAATAATATTATTTCTGTACAAAGACCCAATATTAATTTGTTTTCTTCAAATAATACATTTTTGGGATTTTTTTTATTTCTTAGATGGGTAATCATGAATGATATTGTGCTGCCAATTTTTCAGTGTTTCCACAGTGTCAGAAAAATAAGAGATAAAATCTATATTAATTTGCAATTGTAAGAAATGAAATTTGTTTCATCAGGTTGATACAGAACATGAACATTGTTTATTTTGCTGTAGCAAATTAAAACTGCTGACCAGCAACCCAGAGCATACTTATCTCCCATTACCAAGGGCGATAATAACTGTGTGAACAAATAACATGTAGTCCTAAAATGTGTTTAAAATCAAACTCATGATATATAATTTTCGCATTTTACAGGTGTCATAATGAATGTTTGCATTTTCTGAATGAGTTTGAAAGCCCCAGAGTTATTCTAGTTGTTTTAAGAGCTGAATTGTAATATAATGACTAGCCTGTTTTACATTACATTTAAAATATCACACAAACTCACCTGCGATAAGTTATAAATTATTAGAGAATTCATACACAAACCACGAAGTAAGACCATTTTGTGACCGCAACCATTTTGAAATAACATACTGCCCAGGATGAGTTATACTATCACTACAGTTGCCATATTACAGGAGTATCATAGCATATTTGAGTTTCATCAAAGTTGGTCACCAAGGGTATATACCAGAAATTCAACTATTGGTCAAACTTGGTCAGCAAAGTGTTCATGAAGCAAATCATTCAAAATTGGACTATTTAATGTGCAATCCCATGTCATTGTGAATAAGTTATGTTTCATGTTAATATTGAAGATGGAATATAATAAACTCAGACATAACATTTTTCATGACAGTCCATCAGTTATTGGTCATAAGCCCACATTGCACTGCAGGCAAA
Source organism: Meghimatium bilineatum (assembly GCA_034231615.1). Taxonomy (NCBI): domain Eukaryota; kingdom Metazoa; phylum Mollusca; class Gastropoda; order Stylommatophora; family Philomycidae; genus Meghimatium; species Meghimatium bilineatum. The sequence goes on along the minus strand of CM067315.1, from coordinate 9,338,825 downwards.
CACACAACAGAGGTCCATCGAAGGTGATGATGACAACAGTTTCAGGCTTATCTTGTTGCTTCTCTTTGTGTGGAGATGACTGAAAAGTTAAATCTGGACTTACAATCCTCCGCCACATGTGGGACACGTATGATCAGAATCGGATATCTGTGTATTTGTTGTTCTGTCTGTTTTGACAACACGTTTTCTCTGTGCCTCTGAGGTTTTATGCTTCTCGGCAATGCTAGCAGTGTTGCTGCGTTGGTTGGTTGCTGATCCAGCGGTCCATGGGCTCATGCCCTTTGACCCAATGCCATTGAAAATACTGGCATTATATTGCTGGGGAGTCTGTGGATTTTCTGTCCACCCCGGGACAGAGCCAGAGAATAACTATCACACCTCCAGGAAGGTAGGTTTCAACCTGTGCACTGCTCCAAGCCACTGCAGCCAAGATAGGGTTCACTGTGCTCATTCCCCGCCACCAATTGATTACTGGTTATGCCGAACTTCTCTATTGCTCCAGGCATGCAACCAAATGTTCAAGTCAAAAGGATTGTCATGTCCTGAGTCAGTGTGCCTATATGATGGGCCTCAGCCATAGGAAAAACAGTGCTATCAGTTTCCTTCTCCCCACTGCTGCGCAGCAAATCTCTTGCTCCCTCCCAACCACAGAGGGTGCATACATAAACCAAAAAAAAGAAAACAACATGGCATAAAATACATTGTAACATAAAAAATAAAAGTATGAGAGGCATAATTGTATAGATGACATGCCATGAAGCTTCTATAAGAAGATAACCTCAATATAACGGCATGTCATCTACTAAGGTTTTTCTGCTGCATGGGTGGTTTATCTAATGGGACATTGGTGAGACGCACAGACGCAAACCATGCAATGTTGCTGCGTCAAACTGGATGATTCTCAGCGATAGACTCCCAAGGTGTGGAGTCAGTCTTGAAGCTCTTTAGAGACGCTTTGTGACAGTCCTTGCAGCGTTTCTTCTGTCTATCACCCAGTCATTTTCCCCTTGAGAAGCTAACCATATGTCAGCTGTTTTGGGATGCAAACATGAATATGGTCAGACTCATCCAGTAGATATTGAAGAGTGTGTATTCTTAGAGTTCCTGTATCCCCTCCAGCAGATATTGAAGGGTGTGTATTCTTAGAGTTCCTGTATCCCCTCCAGCAGATATTGAAGAGTGTGTATTCTTAGAGTTCCTGTATCCCCTCCAGCAGATATTGAACAGTGTGTATTCTTAGAGTTCCTGTGCTTTACTGTTACACACTCTTCATTCTGCTGCGTCATGAGGCAAGTCTTACTTGTGTCACATCATTTGTGACAGTTCATTCTTTATCTCTGATAAGTAGCTATAATCTTCACTTAGAAGACAACACTTATAATCTTCACTTAGAAGACAACACTTATAACCTTCACTTAGAAGACAACACTTATAACCTTCACTTAGAAGACAACACTTATAACCTTCACTTAGAAGACAACACTTATAACCTTCACTTAGAAGACAACACTTATAATCTTCACTTAGAAGACAACACTTATAACCTTCACTTAGAAGACAACACTTATAACCTTCACTTAGAAGACAACACTTATAACCTTCACTTAGAAGACAACACTTATAACCTTCACTTAGAAGACAACACTTATAACCTCCTTCACTTAGAAGACAACACTTATAACCTTCACTTAGAAGACAACACTTATAACCTTCAATTAGAAGATAACACTTATAACTTCCACTTAGAAGATAACGCTTATAACTTCCACTTAGAAGATAACGCTTATAACTTCCACATTATATGATGGACACCTAGATTAAAAAGATAAATTTGAAATGGATTAGGAACAAATCTGACAATCAGTTGCTAGATATAGCAACAAAACAAAATTGAGCTTGGAGTAAATAGGGAAACGGGAAAGACATAGGAACACATGAAGAGGAGAGATCATAAAGGACTTGACAGAGATTTTAATTGCATGTAATAAGTATCCATGTGTTGCCAGGACCTGAAACGGGAGCAAAGATTATCGACACTGTTTACCTTCCATGGATGTTGTAATAGGAGGCTAAGGAGGTTATGGGGTGCAGATGACTAGCCCATATAGGGTCAGAGTGATCCAGAAGCAATGCTGAAATTAGATTTGTCAGACTGAAATGCACATCTATCGCTAAAACCATTCCGTTGTCCGGACTACATCCTGCGAATCTGCAAGAATTTGAAAACGAATATAGAAAGATGTGTAATGAGTGAAAACTCTTGTCTGGGGATCTCCCTGACGCATTGGTTAAACCGTTCGCTTTGTGCTCAAGAGGTAGCGAGTTCAAATCACGCTCGCATCATCTTGTTTATAAGGTGGATTTTTCTGAGATCCCAGTGGATTATCGCTTGAAGCTACAGAGTTACGTGCTATGAGTGGTACTCTTTGCAGGTGGCGTGCCACATCGTTGAGAGGGGCAGAGTACTTATGGGGTAACCTGAGTGCAGTGAAGTCAATCCTCTACACCTTTTCAACCTAAGATGTGTAAACTGGTTAGATTGATTGACTTGCCCAAGCTGTCACGACACAATCTACAGGTTGCATCAATATTTAAAAAATACTCCAGAAATACAATACACTTATGACCTTACAGATGCTGACTAAATATTCACAAAATAGAGAGACATGTATTCTATACAAGCTCCAAGTCAGTCATTAATGTTAAGAAATATTTTTCTAAATTTTGTATTGTGATGTATTCTTTGTGAAAATTGTGTTCCTTTCTACTGTTAATATGTAATCTCATTATGAGGTGTCGTTATTGTCATTGACAACAGTATTGTAATCAGAATATGTGGGGGTCAAAGGTTGGGGGCGGTCAGATTTTGTGCATGATATTTTATTATGATTTGTTTAAATCACTAGTCACATGATTTTCTTTAACAAAAATCAGTGAAGTGAAGAAATCAGACTTGTCACATTTTTTTGCTTCAATAAAAATAAGTGAAGAGATGAGACTTGTTGGTCTGCTTCAACAAAAATCAGTGAAGTGAAAAAAATCATATTTTTCACATATGATTTTCTTCTACCAATGAGGTGAAGAGATCAGACTTGTCATATATGATTTTCTTCAACCAATGAAGTGAAAAGATGGAACTTGTGACATCAGATATGATCAAGCTTATTTGACTCTTGTTTGAAAAATGATCTCTGTGTCACAAGTTCATTATAATGTAAGCAAATAAAACATTCCTTAGTTGTTTGAGATTTTTCATTCTTTTCTAGTTTCTTGTGCGTGTGTCTATCTATTTTCTAACAGTATAGTTTTGAAGTATCTATTTTCTAACAAATAGTTTGGAAGTATGTATTTTCGAAGTTTTTTTTTTTTTAGTTTGTTCCTTTAGTGCCGCAGGTGACACATAGAGCAGAGGTTTTGATTCTTCATGTGTTGCGGTCCGCCGCCTGTACTTTTAGTTCTTGTATGGTCTTGCAGCCTATTATTTCCCAATGATAGTTTGTAGGTATCTATGTAACAACAGAAATCTGCTATATACATTATATACAATAACGAATAAATATATTTGGGGATGTTGAAAAGTGTTGTTAAATAGGGAAATCCCACCGAAGATGGATGTGCCGTCGGGCCATTGGCACAAATATCACACACAATTGTCCCCTGTAGCAGGTGACAAAACACTTTTCCATTCTCTGGACTACATCCTGCTGGAAATCTAGTTAGCAATTGTCCTGCTACAAGAGATTCAGCGGGAGTTTGAAAATGAATGTTGAAGCAGAAGAAGAAGTAGGGAATTTTGTTATAAAAGGATTCGCTATTGAGGGATTGTACTGTGTGTGTGTTTGTATATAAAACTCCTATTTATCCTGTTTTTGCTTATGTCTATCCCTCATTGTTCATTAAATCTCCTGCAGATTAACAGGACTTAGTCCGGAGAATAGAATGTGATGTGTTATGGTTTACAGCATGGCTGCGATGTCTGCGCCATTTGTCATAGCACACCTCTGAATTTCCAATTTCAGCATGACAACATTTCCTCTGGGTCACTTTGGCTCTCTACGGAATGAGACAGCCAACTCCACCCCCAAACCTGATTAGTCATCTTTTATGACATACATGGCAGATAACAATGTTGCTATCCTTTGCTCCATTTTCAGGCTCTGGCAACACATGCAATTGCTTATGTTTATTTACCTTTTGATGATGAAAAAACAGATACTTCAGTAGTGTTGCAGCAAAGTACACAACACACTAATGACATCAGAAACAAATGATGTTTCCACTCAAAAGTCTTCAGGACCAAAAACAAAGAAGCAAGGGGATTTGTGACTTTTCTACATTTTCGCAAGATGCTGAGTTGGAACCATGAACTTCAATTTCCTTGTCAAGCCTGACTTCCTATCAGGTATCCATGGAAACCCAGATCTGGACTATGTCCACTGATATGGGTGGAGCAGCCAGCTATGCAAAAGTTTTAAAAAAGGGTTCAAAAGTCTTAGAGGATTGACTTCACTGTACTAGGTTTCCCATATGTACTCCATCAAGGATCTCCGAAAAAAATCCACCATGTAAACAAGACGACATGAGCCGGATTAGAACCCATGACCTCTTGAACACAAGGCGAACAGAGTAACCACTACGCTAAGAAGATCCCCAGCCAGCCAACTATGCATTTCCCATCAAACTCTATAGGGGCTCTCAAATTATGCAGGGCCAAACGGATAAATGCAAAGTGTCAGAAAACAACATGAGGTACTAAAAATGTGAGGACTGGTGCAACGACGGGGGGAAAAAATGATTTCTCCTCCCCTATGCAAAGGACTAAGATGTTTTCCTGAATCTGGGATCTCCCAGGGAATTGTCATGTCTGACACAGAATTGTTTTTCACCACATCCAATGTGCCACATATTCATAGCCGGGGCTCCATGTAAACAAAACATTCGCAGCTAGGGTCATGTTCAGAAATGTGAGATAATTTGACTTCCCCCAATGCTGGATCTCTCTGAATGTTACAACACAGAATGAAGTGTAATTGTACAGATACAATCCTGTGGAGCTTCCACAAGAGGAAAACCCTCAGTATATTGGCATATCATCTAATGAGAGTTATTTCTTCAGCTTTCATTCTCAAACTCCTACTGAATCTCCTTTGTAGCAGGACCATGGTCCTACTAGATTCCCAGCAGGATGTAGTCCTGAGAATGGAAATGCGTTGTGTCGCCGTTTTATTTGCGCCAATGGCCAGACACATCCGTCTTCGGCTGCTAATGAGTGTTTAAATGTTGGATTATCGTTCACACGATAGTGAGACCTTCTTCGTATGGAAAAACATATCGGACATAGATTAGTGAATTTGATTATTGTCATTACACACACCGGACATGTCCATAGATCTCCACTGTATGAAACCTCTCAGGGTGTTCTCAGGGCCGTAGATACGCTTAACTTGTTGGGGGGGGGGTACCTAAAAAGTTGTCTTTCGTATGTAAATGTCTCTGATGACCGTTTCGTGAACAAACGCTAAGAGGGAGAGGCTAGAAGGGGGGGGGGCTTGTTAAAGCCGATTTTACAAAAATTAGTATGTAGTACTAAACGTCCTTTTCTGTGGGAGGATTGAACACCACCCCCCCCCCCTGTATCTACGGTCGTGGGATCGCAGCTGACTGATGGTTCTGTGATAGCTGATTTTTAAAAAATTTTGTGAGGTCTTTTCTCCGTGATATGTTTAAGCTGACTCAGATTTTGCACCAACCTCAAGATCCTCTGATCGTTCACATTCTCGTAAAGTATCAAGCAGATCTAGGTATGCTGTGTCTATATGTTGAGCACCTGTTATGGTAGCAGAACTAGCAAACATGTCAGTGCAATTGTTTCTCTTCACAGAGTTAATTAGTTAGTCGTTGTATCATCGTCACTGCACTCCGGACAAGTCCATAGGTGGTCAGATATCTCCTTGAGTGTATACGCCAGGGGTCGGCAACCTTTTGCTAACTGTGTGCCAACTTAAGGTTTCAAAGTGCCAAGCCCAAATGCCGAAATGAGCGAGGAAACCCCGCTTATCGATTTATAATCAACTTTATACAAGAAACGTGAAGAGTGCGTGCCATTTGAAACTGCTTGGCGGCACGCGTGCCATAGGTTGCCGACCCCTGGTATACGACATTACACGTTGACTGACCATCATTCAGGCCTAAGTAATTTTGCGTAATGAAATCCACTTTTTATACCTCCCTATCTGTCTCCATCCATCGCCTAAAGCACATCGAATTTCTGAATTAGAAAATATAGGCCCTATTTTCAGTACAATAATTTATGGGTGTATTATTCAAACTTTAAAGGCACTAATTAAACATAAAGTTGCTTTAAAATCAATGAAGTTCGTTAAGTTTACTGTTACATCCATCAACTTCACAAACCTTCATGACTCCAAATGGTGTCGTGATCCATGGTTTGGGAACCTGTGACCTAGAAAATCACTACATCCAAGAAATGTTGGGGATCATCGTGACATCTGAAATAGGATATGGGCCTAAACCAGAATACATTTATTTTCCTATTTACAAATGAAGAAAACCCATTTGTATACTTTATGCTAATTTGTAGCACTGCAGACTCTTATGGATAAACAAATTATGTAAATGTAATGCATGGGCGAGATTGTGTAAATGTTAATTATTCTGAACTGTATTTATGCAAATGAAGAAGTACGTTGATAAAATCTGATTTAACAGCATCCAATATATAATGAAATAATGTCAAGATAAACAAAAATAGGTAGATGTGTTACCAAAATAAAATAACAATGAGATACAGGGACAGATGACGTTTCGACTAAAAAGTGCCTTCATCAGGACAAACAAACGACCACAATAAAATAAATCTTACATGGAGACAAATAGGGTTATAATAAACAAGGAGGGCAATAGCAGATAGGTAATGGAGGAAGCAAAGATGTAGGTGCGTGACAGGAGAGAAGACGGTATGGGGAGAAGATAGTAATAAGTGGGGAGGGGAAAGTCAAACAAATCTCCCAGTCTCCACATGTTACGTTACTGTAAGGGTAGCCGATCCATCAAAGCCAAAAAAGGCCAGCCAGAAAGTGACCAAAAGCAATAGGATAATAGGCACGTAGTGGCGCCCAAGGGTTACTGAAAATAGCATAGGACAAAGAGAGGACACAGTCCAAAGTAATGGGAATGGAGAAAGTAGACAAAGTAGGACGAAGAATCTAAAGAAGAGGAGAATGAAGCATGGGTGAAACAAACCGTAGAAAGAGAGTAGAGTGTGATATGAAATAACATCCGGATCTGTGGCAGAGTGGTACAGGGCGCGTCTGCGACAGCAAAGGTACCTAGTTTTATCCCCGACACGGGCAATTGTGCATTCGGAACGTTCAGCAATGGCAACTGTGCTACTGAACGTGTTTATATTGCCTAGAAAATTACTACAACTTGGTAGCTAATGAGTTTGCCTCTCTTTTGGAAAGGCGTGCTCTTTCAACCAGCGGACAAAGTCCAATTAGGTTATATCAGGACACATTACCATAAAATATTAACAAAGACCGTATCGATATAACCAATACAATGGCAACTGAGCTACTGAACGTGTTTATATTGCCTAGAAAATCACTACAACTGCTACGCCCTGAATAAGATACAATACCTAAGAAAATGGCACAATAAGACTGTTTCAAGAATGCGGACAGTGGTAGTGTTATTCTATTCATCTCCGTGACCGTCGGTGGTATAGAAGACCTACCTGCTAAATGTAAACAGGTCTTCATGCTGTGCGTTTTTGATTATTATTGCTGGCCACTCTTTATATCATTGGAGTCGCCCGCAAAAAATAGCCAAGACAGACCAATTAAACTTAGACAATAATCACAATCGGCTTTCTATGTCATCAGTCCACAGGTCGTGACTCGAGACCGGTCGTGCGTAAACCCATAACCCGTTAGGTTCGTTGGGGTATCACATTGTATGATTCAGCGCACAGTCCTCCAGCGGTTTCTATCTTCAACGATACGGATAAGTGAAGAGAAATTTAGTATTTAGTCCTGTTCGCTCCTTGATGCTGTCTGTCCATGTTTTTATTTGTCATCCTTTGCTTCTTCTACCTTTGGCGGTTCTCTGCAGTATTGTTTTTGACAAGGATTCATGTCTGTATACATCATGCTAGTTTTCGTCGTTTCACTATTGAAAGCAATGGTTCCTGTCGGCATATGGTAGTGTTATTATGAAGCGGTGAATTCTTAGAGACAATTTGTGTACAAGGATACAAATGTAGTATTCTAAGGACAGGCAAAGAAACATGAACTCATCAGATATGTGGTTTATAACATTAAAGGACCAGGTCCATAGATAGAACGGGGAGATGTTGTGTGTAGAAACCATCTTCACATTAACAGATAGGAACGTGACTTATAATAATACTAGGAACTTGAATAAAAGTATATATATATATATATATAATATTACATTTTAAACTGAACTTTTTTGGTCTTCGAAACTGGGAACTTTATAACTTTATTAACGATTGAGTAGTAACGCTGGTCGTGTGGGATAGTTGGAGTTTGTTGTCTATCTGTGGTCATTTTACATGGTCAGCCAGTGTCCATGGAACTTTCTATAATTTCAATTGTTTAGAACGATTAATCATGGAGAGAAAATTGCTATGAAAAAGAGGCTGATCAAGACTACGACGGACACAGAATATCGAAGACTTTTTGAACATAACACTGGAACTTTATTCAAGTTCCTAGTATTATTATAAGTCACGTTCCTATCTGTTAATGTGAAGAGGGTTTCTACACACAACATCTCCCCGTTCTATCTATGGACCTGGTCCTTTAATGTTATAAACCACATATCTGATGAGTTCATGTTTCTTTGCCTGTCCTTAAAATACTACATTTTTATCCTTGTACACAAATTGTCTCTAAGAATTCACCGCTTCATAATAACACTACCATATGCCGACAGGAACCATTGCTTTCAATAGTGAAACGACGAAAACTAGCATGGTTTAGACATGCATACAGACATGAATCCTTGTCAAAAACAATACTGCAGAGAACCGTCAAAGGTAGAAGAAGCAAAGGATGACAAATAAAAACATGGACAGCATCAAGGAGTGAAGAGGACTAAATTTCTCTTCACTTATCCGTATCGTTGAAGATAGAAATAGCTGGAGGACTGTGTGCTGAATCATACAATGTGATACCCCAACGAACCTAACGGGTTATGGGTTTACGCACGACCGGTCTCGAGTCACACACAAGTTTTATATATATATATATATAAATCAGATAGCATATCCTGAACTGGGTGTAGCAGTCTTTCGACACTGTTGTCAATCTTGAGCCAGTCTTCCTGCTTCTGTTAGTGTCATGTTCAGGTGGTCTTTGAAATCTTGCGTGCATCTTCTTTTTGGTCTGCCTCTTGTTCGTCTTCCTGGTATCATCCCCTCAACAATGGTCTTCTCTAGGTTGTCATGGCGTTTGATGTGGCCACAATATTGTAGTTTACTTAAAATGTTCTCGGGGAATGTTCATAAGTGTTCAGTGTGAGTGTTGTTGTTGTTGTTTGTGTGTCGTTCGACCGACCCATATTCATATTATGTATACAGTCGGTCTGGGCCAAGTTTTTATAATTGGATTTGGCTGTATTATTTATTTGCTGTCAAACCTTCATATTAACTCTTTCCATCACTGTATAGGTTTTCCTGTCTTGTCATGTTGTTCGTCCGTCGTCGCCATCGATGACACTTTGAGTTTATCTAGGATGAAGATTATGACTGAGTTACGACTAATGAGTCATATCTATACACCTTTTACGCTCCCTGCGAAGAATATGTCCTCAACAAATCTCATTCATCTTGTCTTATCGTTAACAATTGATTCCAACACTGTTATATCAAGCCTTTGTGTCTCTGCATCTAATTCTTTCCTGTGTGTATTTCTTGGACTTTACCTTTTTCCTTGTGGGTTCCAGAACAATACACATCTTACAATGCTTACAACTTGTCATCTGAATGTATGTCCTGTCCATCTCCAGTGCCGTTTCCTTATCTTTTGTTTCCTCCATTGGAGTTTGTTTAGTTGTTTCTATACGTTTGTCATTGATCGTCTTATCCTATAGTTAACATTATATTCTACGCCGGCATCTATTGATGAATTATGCAAGTCAATTCAAGAAACAAGCAAGAGGATAAATAAAAGATTATGCAGAGGCTATTATTTGAAGTAGCATTGTACTGTCTCTATGGTATTTATGTTTACAAGAAGACCTATTGGCCCTTGTAGTACGAATACGGATGTTTTATGTTTGTGTTACTGAGGATACTTAAATATTTGTACGGGATGTTCGTTGTTGTTGTAATAGTTCTTGTCTCGATTGGTCCGTTCTCAGCGACTTGAGTACACAGTTTGAATGTCTTGACAAAATCCCATCTTTTTTTTGGTGGGGGGGGGGGGGATGTGGTTAGTCAAGTACGGAAAAACCTGTTTACTCGATTTGCAAGGCGATTATGTGCCGCTAGAACGTACCAGGTTCAATTCCTGTTAGTCTCAACCGTTGATGAATGTAGTTTTCTGGTTGTCTACACCGTTTCTGAGTTATACAACAGCAATGATTTAACATTTGAGCTGAACATAATGAGTCATATCTGCGCCTAGAAATTCCTTTCACACTGAACTTGTGTGTGAAGAGTTTATGGAGAATAGAGCAAATGTCTTTTCTTCTAGCACGTTTAAGCTTTAACTTGTAAACACACACGAAACGAAAATCATTAACTTTACCGGCCTGACAGAATCAATTACCCTAGGTGACAATATACTAGACAACGTTTCCTATTTCGTATATTTGGAAAGCAAGATAACAACAGACGGGGATACCAACTCAGAAATCAAGACTCGAATCGATATCGCCTCCAACGCAAGTAAACACATGAAACTGCGACTATTCAGTGCAAGTGTGATTCCATTATTGACATAAAGTGTGATTCCATTATTGACATAAAGTGTGATTCCATTATTGACATAAAGTGTGATTCCATTATTGACATAAAGTGTGATTCCATTATTGACATAAAGTGTGATTCCATTATTGACATAAAGTGTGATTCCATTATTGACATAAAGTGTGATTCCATTATTGACATAAAGTGTGATTCCATTATTGACATAAAGTGTGATTCCATTATTGACATAAAGTGTGATTCCATTATTGACATAAAGTGTGATTCCATTATTGACATAAAGTGTGATTCCATTATTGACATAAAGTGTGATTCCATTATTGACATAAAGTGTGATTCCATTATTGACATAAAGTGTGATTCCATTATTGACATAAAGTGTGATTCCATTATTGACATAAAGTGTGATTCCATTATTGACATAAAGTGTGATTCCATTATTGACATAAAGTGTGATTCCATTATTGACATAAAGTGTGATTCCATTATTGACATAAAGTGTGATTCCATTATTGACATAAAGTGTGATTCCATTATTGACATAAAGTGTGATTCCATTATTGACATAAAGTGTGATTCCATTATTGACATAAAGTGTGATTCCATTATTGACATAAAGTGTGATTCCATTATTGACATAAAGTGTGATTCCATTATTGACATAAAGTGTGATTCCATTATTGACATAAAGTGTGATTCCATTATTGACATAAAGTGTGATTCCATTATTGACATAAAGTGTGATTCCATTATTGACATAAAGTGTGATTCCATTATTGACATAAAGTGTGATTCCATTATTGACATAAAGTGTGATTCCATTATTGACATAAAGTGTGATTCCATTATTGACATAAAGTGTGATTCCATTATTGACATAAAGTGTGATTCCATTATTGACATAAAGTGTGATTCCATTATTGACATAAAGTGTGATTCCATTATTGACATAAAGTGTGATTCCATTATTGACATAAAGTGTGATTCCATTATTGACATAAAGTGTGATTCCATTATTGACATAAAGTGTGATTCCATTATTGACATAAAGTGTGATTCCATTATTGACATATGGATGTGCAAGTTGGAAATCTACCGCAATAATGGACAGGAAGCTAGTTGCCTTCGAGAATAGATGCCTCAGGAAAATCACAAATACTAATTGAAAAGACTTCAAACGACATACTAAGACAGAAGACAAACCAAGAATATGTGCCGAACATTATCAGAAAACGTTGCTAGACATACATCGGCCACATACTTAGAATGAAGGAAGACATAATTCCACGACAAGTCTTCATGTGGACAACAGACGGGAAAATAAAACGGAATACCACATACAACGCTCATAAAAACATTTATGAATGAATTAAAATCAACAGACATAAACGCACACGACCTGTAATCCTTGGCAACTGACCGACAGACATGGAGAACTATGACATCCGCCCTATGTGCCAAACTTGGTAAAAGAGGAACTGACTGACTGATTAACTTGTGTTGGTTTCTTTACAGCAGCTCTACCAATCTGGTGTCCACAATCTGGTGTCCACAATCTGGTGTGAGACGCCAGTCAAATCTGTTTTGCGTTAACCTTCACCCACGAATCTATACCTACATGGAAGTTTTCGTCTTCTTTGATCAAGTCTGGGGACTGTCGAGCTGAACATTTATGGGAATTTCCCCAGTCCCGTGATACTGGTTATTTTAGGGAATTTCCCCAGTACGTGATACTGGTTCCTACTCAAGAATTTATATACACTGCGCATACATTGTGAAAACTAATGAACACTTTATAACCCACGGGGTTCTAGATAGAATTACCTTAAGTATGGGGATTTTACGTAAAAAAAACCACAAAACACATTCAGAACATTGAATAAACATTCCGCCAAAGACAGATGTGTCGGGCCATTGGCGCAAATAAAATTGCGACACAACGCATTTCCATTCTCTGGACTGCATCCTGCTGGAGATCTAGTAGTACTGCTACAGGAGAGATCCAGCAGGAGTTTGAGAATGAACGCTGAAGAAGAAGAAGAATAAACATAAGGTCAGTTGTCTGTTTTCGTATTCAAATTTCATTATTTGACGTGGGAAATTTTAAGACTTTTTTTGTGAAAAATCGTCAAGGGAGGGTTTTTGTTTTTGCCGAGACAGCATGCATTATAGAAGACCTTTCAACGGAATTAGTTAGAACTCCAGTTTTTGTTTATTGTTGGGATTTCGGTTGGTCACTATTTATACACTTGACGTCGCGCTGGCTTATTTTTGGCATGCGATTTCAATTCTGTAAATAGTGACCAACCGAAATCCAAACAATAATAAAAAAACGTAATGAATGGGGTCCAAATAAATTATGTTGGAAGGTTTTTATTGGAAACTGTTTTACCGATATTTTTGGTTAAGTTCCTAGTACGAAAGATCATATTCAAATTTGCTAATGGAGAGGGGATTTAAACATCCCCGCGTCCCCCTTTACGTGATTGTAACCCTATATAACACACGTAATGCAAACATAAAGTTTTGTTGCAAGGAAACAATGACTGTGATTCATCCAACAGCGAACGAAACGCCAAAAAAAGTGCATATAAATAAAACCAAATTAACTGTTTTAACGACGAAACAATACATCAAAATCTCGTTTCTAGTTAGGAGAGGTAAAGACAACAAGGAAGAGAACTGGCAACCCCCACCTAATAGTTGCTGCGACTTAGTACATGAATATGGAATATGAAATCAAGTAATGAAATATGGACTGGATATAAATATTCAAAAAACAAAAGCCATGATAATCAGCAAAGACACAGAAGAACAGGAGGTAAACATAAACATACAGGGAGAGAAACTACAACAAGTAAAACAGTATCAATATCTTGGACACATAGTCACAAATGATGGCAGATGTGAAACAGAAGTTAAAAGGAGAATATGAATGGCTAAAAGTACCTTTAATGGCATGAGGAAATTATTAATATCTAAACAAATTACAAACAAGTTAAAAATGAGAATTATAAAATGCTACATCTATTCCATATTAATGTATGGCTCAGAAACATGGACACTAAATAAACAATTAGAAGACAAAATTGATGCCTTTGAGATGTGGATATATAGAAGAATAGGGAGAACATCATGGAAAGAGAATAAAACAAATAAAGAGGTGCTAAAGACACTTAATATGAAGAAAGAATTATCAAGAGAAATAAAGATCAGGCAAATCAAATACTTTGGACACATTAAAAGACATGACACCTTATTGAAGACCTTACTTGAGGGTAAAGTCAAAGGGAAGCGAGCAAGAGGTAGGCAGAGTTACAAGCGGGAGAGTAACATTACACGATGGACAGGTTACAGTCTAGCAGAGTGCACCACCAAGACAAGAGACAGGAGATGTTGGAGACACGTTGCAGCCAACCTTCGTTGCGGAGACGGCACTTGATGATGATGAGTACATGAAGAGTTATCTTCATCTCCGACGACAGGTCGCTGCCATGGAACCTACTATTACCTTTCTAAATACTGTTTAGCGTTATAGCCCTATTTTCCAAACAATTCAGTAAGCTCCTTACACATCTATTATATCTTCGTTCGCCCATGTGATGCCGGGGCCCGAAGGGGAGCAAAGAATAGCAACACTGCTTACCTTCCATGTCGTAAAAGGCGACTAAGTAGGTTATGGGATGTAGTTGGCTGTCCCATCCCATATAGGGTCAGTGACCCAAAGCCATGCTGAAGTCAGATGTTTCAGGCCGAAAGGCGCAGATATCGCAGCAATGCTGTAGACCATGACACAACGCATTTCGTTCTCCGGACTACATCCTGCTGATCTGCAGGAGTTTGAGAACGAACGCAGAAGAAGATATCTTCGTTGCCTGCATTAACTTGACGTGCGGCGATTACCCGTAGCTAGTCAAATATTACCGGTTGAGAACCACTGATTTAATGTTAGTTGCTGGTGTTAAATAACTCAAGTGTCTTGCACAGCGGCGAAGGTCACCATGAATCTCCATAACTTCATATCTATTGTGTTTTTAGTAAGTTATGTTAACGATTGTATCACGCCCATAACAATAACACACCCTCAACACATTCTTTCTGTGTCTTCCTCTGTCTCTTCTCTCCCTCGATCTTTCCGGTGGTTACTACATGTTCAGGTTTCGCTCATTTCATCACGCAGATTAAATCTTAACTGTCTGCTTCTAATCGTGTTATAATTTATCCTTCTAATCGTGTTATAATTTATCCTTCTAATCGTGTTATAATTTATCCTTCTAATCGTGTTATAATTTATCCTTCTAATCGTGTTATAATTTATCCTTCTAATCGTGTTATAATTTATCCTTCTAATCGTGTTATAATTTATCCTTCTAATCGTGTTATAATTTATCCTTCTAATCGTGTTATAATTTATCCTTCTAATCGTGTTATAATTTAACCTTCTAATTGTGTTATAATTTATCCTTCTAATCGTGTTATAATTTATCCTTCTAATCGTGTTATAATTTATCCTTCTAATCGTGTTATAATTTATCCTTCTTAATCGTGTTATAATTTATCCTTCTAATCGTGTTATCATTTATCCTTTTACTCCAGCATCTTTGAGGAGTTGTGCATTAGTTTCCTTTACTGCTCATTATATTCTCATCATTCTACTCAAAACCACAGCTCAGTAACCACCCAGTTCACAGCTCAGTAACCACCCAGTTCACAGCTCAGTAACCACCCAGTTCACAGCTCAGTAACCACCCAGTTCACAGCTCAGTAACCACCCAGTTCACAGCTCAGTAACCACCCAGTTCATATCTCAGTAACCCCTCAGTTCATATCTCAGTAACACCCCAGTTTATATCTCAGTAACACCTCAGTTCATATCTCAGTAACACCTCAGTTCATATCTCAGTAACCCCTCAGTTCTTATCTCAGAAACTACGCAGTTCACATCTCCATAATCTCTCAGTTCACATCTCAATAATCCCTCAGTTCACATGTTCAGTAATCCATATTTCACACCTCAGTAACGCCTAATTCACACCACAGTAACCG
Organism: Meghimatium bilineatum; assembly: GCA_034231615.1. Lineage (NCBI taxonomy): Eukaryota > Metazoa > Mollusca > Gastropoda > Stylommatophora > Philomycidae > Meghimatium > Meghimatium bilineatum. The sequence goes on along the minus strand of CM067315.1, from coordinate 9,322,804 downwards.
CTAGTTCACAGCTCAGTAAGCCCTAATTCACAGCTCATTATCCTCCAGTTCACTTTGAACTCGTTTGTTAACAGTCAATAATTCACATTCATAGAAACTAAATATCAGAACAGACTCAACTAAAACATATATATGAGATTTGGACAACGATATGTGCCACTGTGAACATCATCATGTGCCGTCTCCGCAACGAAGGTTGGCTGCAACAGACCTTCAACATCCCCTATCTCTAACTAACTAAAACGTTCATCTCGTTATATTACTCTCCAACTTGTATCTCTTGCATACCCCTTGCTCATTTTCCTTAGACTTTACCCTCAAGTAAGGCCTTTAACAAGGTGTCATGTCTTTTAATGTGTCCAAAATATTTTATTTGCTTGATCTTTATTTCCTTTAATAATCCTTTCTTCATATTAAGTGTTGTTAGAACCTCTGTTTTCTTCTCTTTCTATGGTGTTCTCCCTATTCTTCTATATACCCACATCACAAAGATGTGAACAATCCGCAGAAAACAACATATTTTACAGATGTGCTCATTGGAAGACCACACCACAAGAAGAGAACAATGGACGTATGAAACAGTCCTCGGGGACAAGCTTAACCGCTGGTCATCGTAGAACCGGTTTATTGAAGAAATCGATACCACCGCCTGACTCATAGAGAACAAGGAAGAAGATAAATAACTATATCGATATAACGCCCTAATTTTTGAATTTACGTATGCATTTGATAATATTTCATTGCAAAGAATTTACCTTTTTTTTAAATTTTAAATGTCGATCTTGATCTTTGGCGAGTTATTGATATTCAGTCCTGTGGAACAGTTCAAAAGACGTAGAATAGGGAATTGATATCGACAACAAAGGGGCCGGATTAACCACTACACCAGGAAGATCCCTTGTAAGTATATAAAATAAAATGACAGTTTCATGTCGCCATCTTCTCCAATAAAAATAAAGACCTCTCAGCTAAAACGTAAACATGAACTGGAGGGGGGGGGATTTTCTTGAAATCTATTGGTCGAACTCTTGGCTATTTTTGACATGCGACTATATGTGTATAAATATTGCCAAATCGAAAAGCGAACAATAATAAAAACAAAACGTCACGAATGGGATCTTAATTAATTCAGCGAACAGGTCTTTCTAACAAATAGTTCGGTCACGTTCACGCCCAGATGGTTTTACACACGCTCTTATGAATTCATGAAACACATTCAGGATGTGTTTACGATGGTAATGAACCCACATACATAAATGATGTGCAGACTTTTCATTTTATGATATTTTAAGAAACGACATACAACCGGAGATGGTCTAATACCTGATCACAGCGTGACTTCTATACACCTGACAGGTGACCTCTACCTGTGTCCTGATGTCGTTCAGCATCTGCACTGACTATGACACAACCTCAAGCAAGTCTGTATGTAAATATAATTCTCATGTGTCTTTATTTATTCTGAGGGCCGCAGCTAGAATCTTCTTAACACTGAGGGGGAAGTGGTTATATATAAACTTGTCCCGTCTCTTTCGAGAACTTTTTATTGAGAAAAGCATTTTATCCACCCCCCCCCCCCCCCCGTAAAAGACAGAAAAAGGAAGGGGGGAGGGTCTGTTCGCTTTAGTTTATGGTGGGTATAACCGCGAAAATGAGAATTATAAAATTCTACATCTGTTCTATGTGACTCAGAATCATGGACACTAAATAAACAATTAGAAGACAGAATTTGTGCCTTTGCGGTGTGGGTATATAGGAGAATAGGGAGAACATCATGGAAAGAGAAGAACACAAATAAAGAGGTGCTAAAGACACTTAATATGAAGACAGAATTACTAAGAGAAATAAAGATCAGGCAAATAAAATACTTTGGACACATTAAAAGACACGACACCCTATTGAAGACCTTACTTGAGGGTAAAGTCAAAGGAAGCGAGCAAGAGGTAGGCAGAGTTACAAGCGGGAGAGTAACATCACACGATGGACAGGTTACAGTCTAGCAGAGTGCACCAATAAGACAAGAGACAGGGAATGTTGGAGATATGTTGCAACCAACCTTCGTTGAGTATCACTACTTATTGTAACGTGTATCACTGCCTACTCCAAATTATATCACTACTTGTTGTAACGTGTATCACTGCTACTCTAAATTATATCACTACTTATTGTAACGTGTATCACTGCCTACTCTAAATTATATCACTACTTGTTGTAACGTGTATCACTGCCTACTCTAAATTATATCACTACTTGTTGTAACGTGTATCACTGCCTACTCTAAATTATATCGCTACTTGTTGTTACGTGTATCACTGCCTACTCTAAATTATATCACTACTTGTTGTAACGTGTATCACTGCCTACTCTAAATTATATCACTACTTTTTGTAACGTGTATCACTGCCTACTCTAAATTATATCACTACTTTTTGTAACGTGTATCACTGCCTACTCTAAATTATATCACTACTTGTTGTAACGTGTATCACTGCCTACTCTAAATTATATCACTACTTGTTGTAACGTGTATCACTGCCTTATCTAAAGTTTTTCAATACCTGCTCTAAGGTGTGTCACTACCTGCACTAAGGTGTGTCAATACCTGCTATAAGGTGTGTCACTACCTGCACTAAGGTGTGTCAATACCTGCTCTAAGGTGTGTAACTTTGCCAGTGATTTTCGTTGGCTGCATATACAAAGCTATCAATTAAAATACACGAAGTAAAAAGTCAAATATCGTTAATTTTGAAGTAGACATATGACACGATGAGTCCACATGACTGCATAATTGAAGAGAGACTCGCGTAAAGCAGTATGATACTTTCTGCACTTTAAAAAAAAAATAAGAGATGGACGTCTCAGCTAACGTTGTTGTGGCAAGTATACGTGTTATTTATGTCCAAGTGTTTCGTCAATAATACAGTCCCGTAGACTTTTAGGTTTATCCTTCGAAAGTGACGTCATTTGACTTCATGCATAATTTTCATTACTCACATTTGATTCAACAGCCAATGAAAATCACGGCATAGGTCAAAAGCATCACTTCTGAACTTCTGAAGGATGATTTCGATGATTCCAGGTGTCTATAATTCGCAAGAGACTCGGTTATGTTGTAATAAATACTGTAAACAACAAGGCCTTATTTTCCAAGTGTTTATTTCTTTTTATCACAGAAATTAGGAGCGATACCATTCGTATATCATGCTGCGCAATGGGTGGATGTTGTCCAGATACACAGAATACTCTAACAAATTCTTATCATTGTTCAATGGATGAATGTTGTTCAGATACACAGAATACTCTAACAAATTCTTATCATTGTTCAATGGATGAATGTTGTCCAGATACACAGAATACTCTAACAAATTCTTATCATTGTTCAATGGATGAATGTTGTTCAGATACACAGAATACTCTAACAAATTCTTATCATTGTTCAATGGATGAATGTTGTTCAGATACACAGAATACTCTAACAAATTCTTAACATTGTTCAATGGATGAATGTTGTCCAGATATCCAGAAAAATCCAAGTCACAGATGATCTAATGCTTCAAGAATATGCCTCTTACTAAATGTAGTTAGAAGACATGCTTCATTATTTGAAGATTGTACTTTACTGTTGGTTTCGGAGTCAGACCAGAAGTTATACTAACATTAGTGACTTACATATATTTCCATTTTATTGTCTCATTCATTCTCATACCTTACTAAATCATTTTCATTTTCAGTTCATCCTCTCATTGTGTTATGTCTGTTTCCTCTTATCTTGCTGGACCCTTCCAGCTTTGATCCTTTTCTTTCCCATTTCCCATATGTTTCATTACCAAGCTAAAATCTCCGTTTTCAACATCGTTAAATCATATATATTTTATTATGTAAAGTATATTGTTTGTATGTTGTCTTTCGTTCTTATGAAGGTTTTTAGTCGAAACGTCATCTGTCACTGTGTAACGTTGCTAGTTTTTTTAATCTATAAATATTGGTAACACATACATATTTCCGTTTATCTTAACATTTGACATCTGTTGCCCCAGCCTCCGCACCCAGTATCAGGTTGTCTCCAGTCACTGCTGTCTTATCCCTTGATTATTATTTTGTATGCATCCATCAAATCACATAAAAGCTTGCAATCATCGTATGACACTAATTTTGGCCACTTGTAACCACATGCAACCTACATACCACTGCATGATGTTCATTCAATCAATTTTGGCCACTTGTAACCACATGCAACTTGCATACCACTGCATGATGTTCATTCAAACAATTTTGGCCACTTGTAACCACATGCAACTTACATACCACTGCATGATGTTCATTCAATCAATTTTGGCCACTTGTAACCACATGCAACCTACATACCACTGCATGACGTTCATTCAATCAATTTTGGCCACTTGTAACCACATGCAACCTACATAAAAAGTAAAAGTAAAGTAACCCATAGCATTTATTAATGCCGTAGGGGTGTGAGATGTTAGCGATCTCACATTTCACAGGCTCTGCAAATGAGGGCGGTAGCCATCTCCTCTCCCTCGCAGTCTTTACTTCCCGGATTAATCCGGTACCCATTTAAGGCTGGGTCGACCTGGGAGCCGTTGCGATCTGAAAACATTTCCGCCTCAGCTGGAGAATGAACCCAGGACCACTCATATGCGAAGCCAGTGCGCAACCTACATACCACTGCATGATGTTCATTCAATCAATTTTGGCCACTTGTAATTATATACGACCTACAATACGACTGCATTACGTGAATGCAATCAATATTTGTCACTTGTAGCCACATAGAAAATGTAATGGCAACAAGCTGCTGTCGGGGGTGAAGATAACTATTCATGTACTAAGCTACAGAAACTACATGTATTAAGTGGGATGTCTAAATTTTCCTGCCTTGCTGTCTTTACCTCCCCTAACTCATGCGCCAGGTACCCATTTACAGTATAGGCGACTGGAGGAGCGGTTGTGTCAGTCGAGAAATCACCACCTAGATATTTCATTTTTTTCCGGGGGTAGTTTCGAACCTGGCACGCTATAACTCGGTGGTAGTAAGCAAGCTCACTATCAACTAGACTAAAACTAACATAACATATGATTACATGGCGTGAATACAGTCAATGCAAAGTTTAAATAATTGTTTCTCGGCACAATATGACTTTCATCTCCAATTTACCTACAAATTACTACATAACTGAAGCTTACTATAACCAAATCATGGTTTAATACAACCTAGTTCAGGCTTACCATTACCAAATCATGGTTTAACACGACCTAGTTCGGACTTACCATTACCAAATCATGGTTGAACACGACATAGTTCAGGTTTACCATCACCAAATCATGATTTCTCTCCAAACAACCATCTGATTAGCGAACACTGGAAAATTTTGAGATCCAACTAAGTTTGGTGTTTTTGTTTTGGAAGGGGGAGGGGGGATGGAGGCACGACTAAGTCCAGGGTTACCTTCAGTAACCTAATTTCAAACATCCTTTATTTGACAATAATTCACATACTTTTTTACTATCATCGCTTCACTTCAAAACGTGTAAACAACATTTTCAAGCACAGTTTCGGTGCAATATTATGTAGGCCTATGCACGGCAGTGAATAGATAGACATTTTTAATACTGCTGAGACTATTATACAGTTTGTTGGATGTTTCAATGTGAAGTTACGTAGACAAATAAGGTTTGAAAAATGATTCTTTTATCGGGGCAAAAAATCAGCCGATGAAGGTGATAGGGGGACAAAAGCAATGATATTGCTGAAATTGCTACATATGTCTGTTTTTATTGACTAATTCTATAAACATGCCTTGTAAGATTCAGTCTGGGTATATACGGTGAAAAAGGCTGGAGTCCATGACGAAATCTTTGAGGAAGAGAACTCAATTTTTTTGCATGGACCTTCGTTGTTGCAGGGAAGTAAAAGAGTAAACTAGACATGCCAACGTCGGCACAGCGATCAATGAACCATGTTGATATTTTGCATGCAGTCAAGCAGTTAAACCAGTTGGAAGAAATAGGATGTGTTTTTTCATCCATGTCTATGGATACAATGTATGACTGTAAAATGAAGCCATGTGTTGCAAGAAAGTATTGGCATGTAGAAATATAAATATATATTACAATATTGCTCGTATAGCAATCGGGGTCTGGACTTCTAGTTCAGGGTGCAAAGATTAGCGTCACTTTCTTCTTTTCATGCATGTAGTAGAAATCGACTAAGGAAATTTAGGGATAGGATGACACCATGTCACTTTTGTATCTTTTTTTTTTTCAATTTACATCTTGTCTCAATTTCTTGTTTTTTCCCCGGGTCTTATATCAAATAATCCCCCAAGGATGATGACGACGGCAGACAATGCAACGTTGTCCTTTTGTGGAAGACTCCTAGTGACTGTCAATGCTAAATGTGTCATTACTGCTGATAGGACAACAGATCCGACAGAAGAATAATGAGTTAGTCGGCCTAGAAGTGTGCCCTGTGCCACAGATCCGACAGAAGAATAATGAGTTAGTCGGCCTAGAAGTGTGCCCTGTGCCCCTATCAGGGCATGGTAATCCTGGGATACTGGCGCATTGGAATGCCTCTATTCGTGAACAAAACTTACATCCAAAACCCCCACCCCCGTCCATGTCTTTGAGTGCTTATATGAGTCTGAGTGTCACCTCAGTTACACAACTTGAGAACCTCTGCTTTTGTCATAAATGTTATGGACTGTCAAGAGATAACCGCCTACCGCCACAGGAATTATGTCATTATCATCATATTGAAACTACACCACCAATCTCTTGCATGGATACCAACAGGCAGACGAGTCAGTGGTAGACTAAAGGAAACACTCAGAAGAACAATACTTAGAGAAAGTAAAACAACCAATGTTCACACTATTCAAGAACTGCACAGAATAGCTTTGAACAGACATATTTGGAGAGATATGACATCTGCCCTATGCGCTAACTTCATCGCTAAAGGAAAATGAATGAATGAATGAATGTATCAATCGATACCTGCTCACAGCTAAAGGGATTATTTCATCATCATCATGTGTCAAGAGCTACCTGCTCACAGCTAAGAGGATTATTTCATCATCATCATATAGGATGTCTGTGAAGTCGCTGTTCATTGACGTTACACATTCCAGCACAATTCATATGACGTCACACAGACCCGCACTAAGTACAAATCATATGACGTCGTGTAGCCTCCAATGTATATGAGGGTAATATACAATAATCAGTGGACAGGTTTCTACGGAACAAAAAAGCTGACATATTTAAACGGAACGAAATTCCATTAAAGACACATATTCCGACACAGCCACCGTTCTACACGTTTAGTAATGAGAGCCCTTTATCAGTCGATATGCGAGCTATACACTGAGTGGGGGTGGTTGTCCAGTGTGTTGCACGCAAATCGTTAGATCAGTATCGTTAATCACATTTTTTTTAAATCTCCAAGAAACGGAAGTTCAGTACAATAACATATGAAATTAAAAAGTCGGACTGTTGTCACGTGATTTGTCCACTGATTTTTGTATTGAACTTAAATGAGTAGGTTTCTGTGACTTTCTGCACACCTTATATATATAATTCTGATATGGATGGAGTCCCATAGTGCTACTGGTGTCTGTATTATGGTGTCAGTCTATGAGTATGCTTCGAAAGATTCAGTTGGGCTATCTACACCGTCAATGGCTTGAATCAATGACGAAATATGTGTTAGAGAGAGTTACCTTGTACCTTGACACGTGGGTGGTAAGGGAATGGAAAGAGCAGACAGACCTGCCAGCGTGGTCACAGTGACTAGTGGTAGTTTAATGAACCGTACTAATATTTTGAACGCAATCATGGAGTTGAAAGTTATGAGGTGTATTTCTTCTTCCGCAAGAATGGATAGATTGCAGGACTGCGAAGTAAAGCGTGACGTTGATACAAGCGACATCTGAAGTCAAATCTATTTGTGCAGCTACAGAAAAACTTTTAACATCGGACTGGACCTCACACCCTATTGTAATACTCACAGATGCAAGATCAGTACTAGAGGCACTACAATCCAATAAACTCATTCAATCAAGTGCCATGCCGAATGGCGTAGGCGATCATGCTTCCCCACGACCCACTGTCTCTTGTGTTGTCAATGATCTCGGTTGGTGAACTTCTACCGTGCCACAATACTAATCCATCTAGTAACTTTTCTCTGTTTCTTCCCGTCTCTTCTCCTCTTGATCTTTCCAGTGGTTTTATTAAGTGTTCAAGCTGTGTTCTTCTCAGCACATGCCCTAGAAATCTTGACTGTCTGTCCCTAATGTTTGACATGATTGATCTTTTTACACTAGCATCAATGAGAACTTCTGCATTAGTTTTCTAAGCTGTTCATGATATTTTCATCATTCTTCTCAGAAAAAAACGTCTCTTTATCCTCTAATTGGCTCTGAATTTTTTTGTTTACAGTCCATACTTTACATCCATAAAAAAGAATTGGTTCAATATAACATCTCAGCGCTCGAATTCGGGTCTGCATTGATTAACTAGAGTTAAAGAAAGAAGTATTTCCATAGTGCAAAATAGATGTAGAATTATACTGCAATGGATTCCATCACACTGTGGAATAGCAGAAAATGAGAGAGCTGATCAACTTGCCAAGGAAGGTGCTAACATGCAGAAACCGGATGTACCAATCAGCTATCACCAAAAGAAATCCATGATAAAGGTACAACGAAAGCCTAACTTACCTTCACGGGACGACTACCGCCTATTTAACAGACAAGAACATGTCATTATATTTCGACTCAGAACTGAACACAATAGACTAAACAGCCATATGTATACACAATTCAAAATTGGTACAACAACAAAGTGTAATTGTGGACAAGCCAACCAAACTTCAGAACATATCCTTCAAGAATGTGCAAACTATGACACATTAACATGCACATACTGGCCTTCTGATACACCAATGAATGATAAACTTTATGGTACAAAACAATAAATGGAAAACAATGTCCAATTTATACAATAAACAACACTGCAGATATAGACATTATTAGCAAACCAAAGACGATTCAGAAGAATTTAAATTCGCTTAGATCAAAAGTGAATGGAAATTGGAATAAAAAGAAAAGTTGTCAACAATACAGAACTAGAACAGTAACCAGATTCTGAAGAAAATACTGAAAATGAGATCGGAGCACCTATGGACTTGACTGGAGCGACATAATGATATGAAGACTAATTATTTATTGCTTATTTTCTCGTATGAATTATCTTTTCTATATTAGGGGCCTTTCTGGCGTAGTAATTAATTAAGTAGTTCTTTGTGCTCAAGCTGTCGCGGGTTTGAATCTTGGTAGCAACGTCTTGTTTATAAAGTGAATTGTTTAAGAGATTCATGGAGATATCGATTTAAGCTACGGAGTTACGTGCTATGAGTGATTATACTCCCGAAGTTCGCGTGCCACCTGGTTTATTAAGTGGATGGAGTACATATGGGGGTATCGGAGTATGGTGGAGTCAATCCGCTACGCCATTTCAACGCCCTTGTATATTATTCCATGCATTTGATAATAATTAATAGGTATTCATACCTGTTCTTTACCTCTACCAGGTATTGTCATTGTATATCTGGTTATTTCAACGCTGATGCATTTTCTCCGCGTAGATCTTAATTTCTTCTCTGAATTTATAAGCTTTATGATGTCGACGTCTGTTTCGACGGCATTGGACTCGAAACACCATCGAGTCGAATGGCTGCTGGAACAGAGAGCAGAGCACTTATGGGAATGCCCCACGTGCTGTGAGGCCAGTTTTCTATTCAAGAAGCTTTCTACGCGTAGATCTTAATTTCTTCACATTGGACTAGTACTGTTTGATTTTTCACATTAAACCAGTGCTGTTTGTCAGTTTCTTCACATTAAACCGGTGCTGTTTGTCAGTTTCTTCACATTAAACCGGTGCTGTTTGTCAGTTTCTTCACATTAAACCGGCGCTGTTTGTCAGTTTCTTCACATTAAACCGGCGCTGTTTGTCAGTTTCTTCACATTAAACCGGCGCTGTTTGTCAGTTTCTTCACATTAAACCGGCGCTGTTTGTCAGTTTCTTCACATTAAACCGGCGCTGTTTGTCAGTTTCTTCACATTAAACCGGTGCTGATTGTAATTTTTTTCACTTGTTATCTATTTCTATCTCTGTATTATTTTCACTACCAGTATCCATTCAGTATCAGCTCCCTATGAAGCATATATCTTCAAGAAATCTTCACTAATCATTAGTTGGCCATCAGTTTGCACCATGTTTCTAACTTGAGTGTACAAATCACTTCTTCTACAAGATAAAGGTCCTGCTAACTAGTGACATGTAGTTTAAAATTCATCATGATTCGCCTGTGTGTTGCCGGGGCCCGAAAGGGAGCAAAGAATAGCAACACTGTTTACCTTCAGTGCATGTCGTAAGACGCGACTAATGAGGTTATGGGATGGAGTTGGCTGCCCCATCCCATATAGGGTCAGTGACCCAAAGCCATGTTGAAGTCGGATGTGCCAGGCCGAAAGGCGAAGATATCGCAGCAATGCTGTAAACCATGACACAACGCATTCCGTTCTCCGGACTATATCCTGCTAATCTGCAGGAGTTTGAGAACGAACGCAGAAGAAGAAGATAATTCATCGTGGTCGATCTGATTGGCCCATGTTTTCATGAGATGACGGTAAATTAACCATAGTCATCTCCTCTCCCTCGCAGTCTTTACTTCCCGGATTAATCCGGTACCCATTAAGGCTGGGTCGACCCGGGAGCCGTTGCGATCTGGAAAACATTCCGCCTCAACTGGGGAATGAATCCAGTACCAATCATATGCGAAGTCAGTGCGCTAACCACTGCGCTATGCGGCTCCCCTAAGCTTATATAACGGTACAAAGTACTGTAACGTAAAATGACCAATAAAAAGTTAGATTCGCTTCGATGAATGACGATATGTGTCACCAGTTAGCAGGACTTTTTATCTGGAAAAGGGCGTGGTCATTAATTCAAGTGGCATTACTTTTAGAATGCGGTACTCTTTATTATATCTATTGTCATTTCCACTTGTTCCGTTAAGAGTCATTAAGGGATTCCGGAGCTTTTTGTCTTTGTTCATTTGATTTGCATTGGACACGGTAAAAAGCCCGTTTCTATTTAGTGTTTCCTTGATTGTCTCTTCCAATCTAGTTCTTGGTTTTCATCGTGCCTTGTGGCCTGGTCTTCTGCTGATGTATGCATGAAGGGCTCGTTGTGCAGGTGTCATTCTCAAGACGTGATCAAACCATCTGGTTTGCTGCCTATCGATGTAGTCTTGACTAGTACATTTTATTAATTAAATTATCTTAATTCGTAAACATTTTGGGCTGGTTGATATGTTACAGTCAACGATGTTTACATAATCTGAGTCTCTTATTCATCTTCTTGGGCGGCCCTTAATTCTGTCAAAAAACAACCACACCTACCATTAATTTTTACCAACCAATAAAAAAACTCCATAAAATTATGCACTCTTGCTCTCCTCATTTACTGCGCTTCCCTCTCAACTGCCAGAAAAAACTTTTTACAAACATCCTTAACAAATTACTAATTCACTATATGGATCGTGTAATTCAACTTCAGTAACCCAGCACTTTTGTAAGAATGTCATTCAGTTGTCAAAAGTACATTCGCTCGGCAGCAGCTGGAAATCAACAATAACAACTTGTTAACCAACATAATATGCACTTAGTATCGCAACACTGAAATCCAACAGGTAAATCCAGGAATATGGTAATGCAGTTTTGCTAATCACTAAAGACATATAACACACACAAATCGATGTTTCGACCAAAAGGGCTTTATCAAGACAAAAATTAAAACGAAATTAAAACATACAACAGAAAACGGAAAGTAAGGATCATGGACGTTCATATTGACATGTGTAATGTAGATTGACCGGAAGAGGTGAAACGACACCGGACAGGGAATATACAAAAATGACTACACACACGTGACACGAAACAAACAGAAACTATGTAACAACTAGAATCACACATGAACAGACGCTCATTGATACCCTCAGGTTTAAGTTAACAAACATAAAAGAGAACATTGTTACCTTTAATGTAAGTATATTTCGTTTATTTTTGTTTAACACACTGTAATGTATTTATATATCAGGCTGTTCACAATTAAATGACGCATTCAAAATAGAAAGTAAAATATTAAAAAATTATTACTAAGAATATTAGGAAAACAAATACATAAAAAAAGGTCAACAGACAATTTAAATTGAGATCACCCATAGGTCAATGTTTCTCAACATAATTTGACTATGTCATCGCCTCAGAAATTTTGGTGCCCCTACATAATCAAATGCCAAGCGAACTTTTTTTAAATTTTTTTAAAAGGGGTCGGGGTGGAATAATACGCGAAAAAAGTACTTCAAATAGAAAAAAAAAATACATATTGGTTCTTCCCCTAAATTTATTAAAATAAGCAGCACCTCAAACTGGAAAAATTTGGTCGCAAGCATCACGTTGAGAAACAATGCTCAATGTTGTCTATTCACACGAGTCGTCAAAAAACAAGGCCCAAAAGGCGTAGAGGATTGACTTCATTGTACTCGGGTTTCCCCTTGCGTACTCCGTCCCTCTCAGCGAAGCGGCACCCCGCCTGCCGAGAGTATCACTCATAGCACGTAACTCCGCAACTTCAAGTGATAATCCCCAGATATCGACGAAGAAACGTGTCACTTTTAAACAAGTCATCATGACTCGGAATGGAACTGCAATGTCTTGAGCACAAGGTCAATGACTTAAGAACTATGCCATAGAGGAAAAGTGGCATCAAATCTGTATATAAGTATGCTATCCGTATAACAACAAATACTATAGACCGCCCACGTGGTGCATAATCCCGAATGGTGATCAATAACAGTGTGACGTGCCACGCATGTCGCAGAAGACGGTCATGGATGTATGGATAATTGAGATGGAGTTATGGATAGTTGGGATGAGGTTATAGGTAATTGAGATGGAGTTATGGATAGTTGGGATGAGGTTATAGGTAATTGAGATGGAGTTATGGATAGTTGGGATGAGGTTATAGGTAATTGAGATGGAGTTATGGATAGTTGGGATGAGGTTATAGGTAATTGAGATTGAGTTATGGATAGTTGGGATGAGGTTATAGGTAATTGAGATTGAGTTATGGATAGTAGCAAAATAATTTAACCACGTTTTAAAGAAAGAATATTGAAATGCCACTCAGCAGCGATTCGATCTCGACAACAACATGATGTATGGCTTATGTGCTACGAATATGACGTTTTCATTAAGCTGAAATAGATTGTGCGCTTGTATTGACGGTCTAAGTACATTGAATCTATTCTACATAACTTTCGTATGTTAAAATTACATAATCTTACTGACGGTCTAAGTACATTGAATCTATTCTACATAACTTTCCATCTTATACCATATTTCAACACAATACAAAAACGTTATTTTTCAAATGTTCCTTTATTTCCACTCTATATAAGAATGATAAAATTGTGTAAAATTTGATCAATTCATTTTTGTTATATATTTTTACACAATCAAGAATGTTGAATGTGTTCAACTTATCGAATTTCAGTTTTTAGTTCCATTTCAATTATTTGCAAGCTAAAATATTTTTGTTTCCACACTAGATGCTGATTCACATGGCTTCTTTCTACTTGGTCCTACTTACAATGTTAATACGTGACTATTCTGTATTTATTAATACATCGTATGATGGCTTCTCCGAGCATGTCTCTGCACAAATAAATTTCTAAGGTAGTTTATGAACAAACACGTAGAAAAGGGCATGGTGTTCACACTACCACCCCTCACCCAACTTAGAAATTGGAGCACGACTTTGATTACTAGAAACTGAGCCAAAATGTGGGTACCACCCTCATCCTCGTATCTATTTGCTGTACTCTAGTTATATCCGGTATATTGTGTTTTTCTTCTTTCAACCCCAGATGGAAATTCTCACATTAATTATGTCTTACCTTTGGCAAACACAGGTGGGAATTCTCATATCAATTATTTCTTTGCTCTTGCAACCACAAGTGAATATTTTCACACCACTTATGTTTTTCTTCTTGCAACTCCAGATGGTAATTATCCCACCACCATTTTACTATGTGTCATTATGTTATTATTGAATCATAAGGGCGTGGACTGCAGTATCACAAATGAACATTACTATGGCAAATGATACGTAGTGACATGTTACAGGAAAATGATTCTAAAATAATATAAACAGGGGCCTTAAATCACACCAGGTAGAATGTCCACAAGGAAGAGTGGCAGTCAATTATATCTAAAACATCGCCTCTAGCTAGGGTCAATTATATCTAGAACATCGCCTCTAGCTAGGGTCAATTATATCTAGAACATCGCCTCTAGCTAGGGTCAATTATATCTAGAACATCGCCTCTAGCTAGGGTCAATTATATCTAGAACATCAAATCTCTAGCTAAGGTAGTCAGTTATATCTAGAACATCAAATCTCTAGCTAAGGTAGTCAGTTATATCTAGAACATCAAATCTCTAGCTAAGGTAGGCAGTTATATCTAGAACATCAAATCTCTAGCTAAGGTAGTCAATTATATATCTATAAAATTGCCTATAGCTAGGGTCAGTTATATCTAAAACATCGCCTCTAGCTAGGGTCAGTTATATCAAACATCAAGTCTCTAGCTAAAATAGTCAAGCTTTTCCTGTGGATTCCTCAACGATGTTTTCCTACAATATTTCTCGTTGGGTCTTCTTAATACATGTGCTATTCATCTCCAGTGCTTTTCTTGAATTTGATCTTTATTGGTGTCTTTAGTTTTTTCAGTGAGTTTCTCATCAGTGTTATGCAACCATTTCAATGCTTCTATTCTACGTTGTTTGATCATTTACATAAACAAAAATAACATATAGTTCTTAAACAAAATAATAACACACAGAAGATATATAATATTGTCAAAAAAAAGTAGAAGAGTGGAAACAGTTACACAAGATTATTCTTGTAAACAGATGAAATGATTCATCTGGATAGAACAAAACTTGATATTCTGTACAATATAACGGCTACTGCCATCTGAATAAGCAAAGATGGGCAAGTGGGGTTGCCACTGCCGTTGGTGGTTGACTGCATTGCGGCTGTTGTGCCTGAAAAAAGAATGCATTATTTAAAAAAAAACAATCTGCAGCTGGTGGTAGAGATTATGTTAGCACATGTGTTTGTGTTCGTGTGTGTGTGTGTATTCTTTTTTTCTCATATTTTTACAATAACTTCAAAGTTGACATTACATTTTATAATAGGTAGTAAATGCAGCAAAACTGAAATCCAACAGGAGAAACTAGGAAAATGTGTTGAAAATCATTGGATACAAATATTAAAATACAGAGAATCGACGTTTCGTCCAAATAGCCTTTATCGAAAACACATTAACAAACAACGAGTAAGAATAGCATTGCACACGTTCACATGACAGAGCTGACGTGTACCGTGAGGCGTCATGGGGGGGCTGAATATTTATGTTCATAGCCAGTTGGAAGGCTTAGTAGAATTTTGTGTCTCTTTAAAATATATTTGGTGTTGTCGATCCACCTGCAACTTGGTCGGCATTTCGTTTTATATCCTGGCATTCTTCTGTTGCACAAGAGTTTACCCGCATTAAATGTTAGTGATGTTAGTTGACAACATAACTTTTACCCCAAATCATTTTATTCTACTTTTGGTCCGACATGAAAGGGTTAATGTATAGTAGGTGTAAAATCGATGAGAAGAGGCATAGCATGGTTATTATAGTAATCATGAATACGTTACAAAATTATGAAGTAGATGAAGTACATAAATAGCTGGTGTTAGAAATGTGAGTGACCAGGGCATGTGTGAATGATACACTACAATCACTGATTGGGCATGTGTGAATGATACACTACAATCACTGATTGGGCATGTGTGAATGATACATTACAATCACTGATTGGACAAGTGTGAATGATACACTACAATCACTGTATCAGGCCTAAACTTAACAAGCCTATATTCCCTTGCTTCTCCATGTTCTATATTCATATTCCTAATGTGTATTCAAATCGAATGATAAAATCAGAAAAGAGACACATCAAAACGTCATCACAGATGTTATCAGAAAACGCTGTTGGTCCTACATCGGGCATGTCCTACGCGCAGACACCAACAGAATACACCACCAATCTCTTGAATGAATACCTACAGGCAAAAGAGAAAGGGGTAGACCAAAAGAAACACTCAGAAGAACAATACTTAGAGAAAGTAAAACAACCAATATTCATACTATTAAAGAACTGCACAGAATACATTTGAACAGACAGAATTGGAGAGATCTCTGCCCTATGAGCTAACTTCAGCGCAAAAGGAAAATGAATGAATGAATGTGTATATATTATAATCAGGACGGTATATAAGGGTTGGTGTGGGGTGTTCAAATCCTACCCGTAGCAAATCTAACATGACTTTTAGCACTAGAAAATTTACCAAAGGGTCGATGAAAACCCCTCCTTTAAGAATATTCATAAAAAGTTCTTCAAATTTCCCGTCAAATATTGAAATTTACACACAAAAACAGACGGACGCCTTTTTTAATAGATAAAACGCCCTCCTTAAGGTAATCATATGTGCGACCCTGTATATTATATAATCTCCTTCGTCTTGCCAAGACTCACCAAAAATATATTATTCCGTATTTGATATAACACATTTCTCACATTAACAGTTTTATATCTACAACGTCCTCAAGTTTAGTACGAGGTGACCCAGTAGTCTTGAGGTATGTTTTCCTGAGTAAACCAACACAAATGTCATCTATTCATGGTGAACGATAAACTCTTGCCTACTGGGTCACCTCGTTCCAATTTGAGGACATCAAAGACATAAACGTCCACATTTAAAAAACGGGATATATCCAACCACGGAGCAATATATATATATATATATATATATAAATTAGATCACTAAAATCAAATTCAATGAATGTTCACATCACTGTCAACTGTACCTCTCTGATTGCCAAAACTTGAAATGCATATGACAGCAATTACAAATTCAAATCTCGGCACCATACGACTATATTGAACTTAGTTTCAATAATTCATATATGCAAATATTCGTATGTAACATTATGTTTTCCTACTCCCTGTAATTTTGTTACGTTTAAATTCTCCTTTACAGCTTTTTGAATTACATTTCTTTTTTATTGTTCTCCTTTAAAAAAAAGGACACTGTATAGCTGCCTTAGAAACGTTCAACGACCTAAAGAAAATATCAGGAGCTTTGGATAAATTATGTCAACAATTGAAGGAGGGAGAGAAGGGGGTATGGTGTCTGAAAATGTCACTGGATAGGGTGGTTAACATAAACTGATATTGACACTGGATAGGGTGGTTAATATAAACTTTTGACACTGGATAGGGTGGTTAACATAAACTGATATTGACACTGGATAGGGTGGTTAACATAAACTGATATTGACACTGGATAGGGTGGTTAACATAAACTGATATTGACACTGGATAGGGTGGTTAATATAAACTTTTGACACTGGATAGGGTGGTTAACATAAACTGATATTGACACTGGATAGGGTGGTTAACATAAACTGATATTGACACTGGATAGGGTGGTTAATATAAACTTTTGACACTGGATAGGGTGGTTAACATAAACTGATATTGACACTGGATAGGGTGGTTAACATAAACTGATATTGACACTGGATAGGGTGGTTAATATAAACTGTTGTTGCTAATATTACTGACTGGCACGCAAAAAAAACGGATTAAATTTGAAACATTTTTATATAACTGAAACAATTCGTTTATTTTGTAATTTTATGTGATGAGAATGTTTTAATTTTTAAATTTAATCCGGGGGGGGGGGTTACATTTTTAATTTGGACATAATTAGGCAGGGGAGTTGTTTATTTAGTTTTTAATAAACATTAACAAATGTTGCCCAATGATTGGATATACAACATCAAAACAAATCACAAACTAAATATGAAGAATTATGAAATGTTACATACATTCTATATTAATGTAAGGCTCAGAAACATGGATAATGAAAAAAAAACAACTAGAAGACAAGAATTGATGCCTTTGAGATAAGGATATAGAGGAATGTAGAGATATTCATGGAAAGAGAAAACAGACAGAGAGGTTCCACCAAAATTGATTATTTTAAAAAAAAAAGAATTATTAAAGAAAATAAATAATAAAACAAGTGAAATGTTACGAGATATTATAATACATGGCAGCCTTGGTGAAGACTTTTCTAGAATTTAGAGTCGACAGGCGGAGAGCAAGAGGTAGGCAGATATATAGGTGGGGAAGGAAACATTTTGAGATGAGAAATACAGGCTAGAAAAGTGCACTACCAAAGCAAGAAACAGAAGACGTTGGAGGTCCGCTGCAGCCAATCGTCGATGCGAATACGGCACTTGATGATGATCCTTACAATAAGGATTCCTTTTTTTTTTATAGTTGTTTACATTCAGGGGACAAACCTCTTGTTTAGGGAACAGGGGACAATCCTCTATTGTTTAGGGAACAGGGGACAAACCTCTATTGTTTAGGGAACAGGGGACAAACCTCTATTGTTTAGGGAACAGGGGACAAACCTCTATTGTTTAGGCAACAGGGGACAAACCTCTATTGTTTAGGCAACAGGGGACAAACCTCTATTGTTTAGGGAACAGGGGACAAACCTATATTGTTTAGGGAACAGGGGACAAACCTATATTGTTTAGGGAACAGTGGACAAACCTATATTGTTTAGGAAACAGGGAACAAACCTCGATTGTTTAGGGAACAGGGAACAAACTTATTGTTTAGGGAACCGGGGACAAACCTCTATTGTTTAGGGAACAGGGGACAAACCTCTATTGTTTAGGGAACATGGGACAAACCTCTATTGTTTAGGGAACAGGGGACAAACCTCTATTGTTTAGGGAACAGGGGACAAACCTCTATTGTTTAGGGAACATGGAACAAACCTCTATTGTTTAGGGAACAGGGGACAAACCTCTATTGTTTAGGGAACAGGGGACAAACCTCTATTGTTTAGGGAACAAGGGGCAAACCTCTATTGTTTAGGGAACAGGGGAACAAACTTCTTCCGACGGGCGTGACTGGGGCAACCAATTTGTTTCCATACAGAAAAACAGAAAAATTTACATCTCATATATATGTCAACTCTCGGCAATGACGATTTATCACCGGCAGTGTCCTAGAACTTTGTAGGTCAAAACATATCCCAAGGTGACAGTTATTTCTCTTTTTAGTCCTCTAGAATTATTGTTTTTAAGTCGGTGCAAAAAAGTCGTTTCCCCTATTCATGCTTGACACACAACAGTCTCCAGTAAGCCTGTTATCTAGAATTGTTACGTGACCGGACCCTTGTTGGCTTTCAGTTGGTAACTATCTATATTCAATGAGTCGTTTTTGCCAATTTTTCTTATTTATTCAAGTATGTAAATTGTGACAAACCGAAACACTTCAATAATTAAAAAAGGTAAAGAATGGGGTCTTAATTAATTATGTTTTTATGAGGTCTTTATTGCAGTCTGGCAAGCCTGATGCATGTTGGGTAATCGGGCGCTACGCCGTCATTT
Organism: Meghimatium bilineatum; assembly: GCA_034231615.1. Taxonomy (NCBI): domain Eukaryota; kingdom Metazoa; phylum Mollusca; class Gastropoda; order Stylommatophora; family Philomycidae; genus Meghimatium; species Meghimatium bilineatum. Next base: position 9,303,120 of record CM067315.1, on the reverse strand, counting down.
TTTTCTTTTATAACAGCATATTAACGGATGGTATGATTAGCATCAGACTCGCCGCTTTAACTTTATCAGGTGATCTGGTACCCATTTCCTTCGATCGAGTCTGCTTAGTTGCCGTTGATGATTTTTTAAAAATACTTCTAGTTGAACTGAGAATTGAACATCGGATCACTAAATTAGGAAGCCAGTGCACGAACCACTGCGCTACTGCGGCCATTTACCCTTAGGCCTCTTGTGTATACTCAAAATCTAAAAGCTCCAACCATTAAGACCAATGGCAGGACATGTCTGCATGATACAACACAACGACCACTGACAAGGTATGTGTGGTTGAGAAATTACGACTACTGACAGGGCATGTGTGATTGAAACATTACATCCACTGACAGGACATGTCTTGACGATTAAACATTGCGACCACTGACAGGGCATGTGTGGTTGAAACATTACATCCACTGACAGGACATGTGTGGTTGAAACATTACATCCACTGACAGGACATGTGTGGTTGAAACATTACATCCACTGACAGGGCATGTGTGGTTGAGACAGTACATCCACTGACAGGGCATGTGTGGTTGAAACATTACATCCACTGACAGGGCATGTGTGGTTGAGACAGTACATCCACTGACAGGACATGTGTGGTTGAAACATTACATCCACTGACAGGACATGTGTGGTTGAAATATTACATCCACTGACAGGACATGTGTGGTTGAAACATTACATCCACTGGTAGGGCGTGTGTGGTTGAGACAGTACATCCACTGACAGGACATGTGTGGTTGAAACATTACATCCACTGGTAGGGCGTGTGTGGTTGAGACAGTACATCCACTGACAGGACATGTGTGGTTGAAACAGTACATCCACTGACATGACATATCTGGATGATACACCAAAAAGCTAAGATGACAAAAATTTAGCACTCAAGAGAGCGTGATGACTGGAATACCAGAATCATGTTTCCCACTGTTTTCTGAATGTGAAAAGCTCTAATATAACTAAATTGGACTAATGTCTGAGGTTGAAATGGTGCACCACACCATAACAACTACTTTTTCATTAAATAAAATGACAGTCTTCTTCTGCGTTTATTCTCAGACTCCTGAGAATGATATAGTCTGGAGAACAATTCGGCGTGTCATTGCTCACAGATTGACTGCGATATCTGCGTCTTTCGACATGACACATCCAAATTCAGAATGGCTTCTGTGTCACTTTGACCCTCTATAGGATGGGAGCGAGTGGACAAATGGCAAGTACTCCGTATCGGAACCGTAAAATCTCTCAAATCTTGGGTTCAAATATAGGTTTGGGCAATATTTCATCTTTAGGAGGTACAATAAAAATTCATCCTGTACACGCCGTGGCGACTGCTATGGAAAAACATCTTTTATTTTCAATGCCTACAGCATTCATACGCTCTTTAACATGACAATTTCAGTAACAAAAGTTTCTTGGTTTTTACACATTTACTTACTCCACTAATCATTTCCGTATATATTGTTACACTTTTATCTATTGACCGTACGAATGTAGTTTACTTACCTGTCATCATTGTACTGGCGGCGGCTGTGGTACCTGTGGGTAATTATAAATATATACATTTATTATAGTAAACAAAACGTTCTCAAAACCAACCATCACAGTGTATAGAATAACTCAATTTTTGTAAAGCTAAGATGTTTTTTTCCCCAGACACAGAGTGGCAAACTAACAATAATGTGGTCATCACTATGTCTCCGCCTATTCTTTACACAAAAGGTCGTGTACCCATTTTCTTATGTAGAATCGACATGGGAACCATTTGTGGTCTACACATTTGTTCACGTTAAACTTGAAAATCAGACTTGTACCACTAAACCTTCTCACATTTCTTCACCTTTACAATTAAGTTTTTACCCAGTTACGAATGGGACTTCTTAAGCTATTGCGTACCAACTGAAAGTTAAGTCTTCTGTGTACGAAATAGCACTCAAAGACATTGTTCCATTGCACCCCAACTGAAAGTTAAGTCTTTTGTGTACGAAATAGCACTCCAGAGACATTACTGACATAACACCATATTTATACCTCAGCATCAAAAGTCCAAAACATTGTTATTTTTACAGACTATGTCCACTCTTCAAGCATTAGAATATGATGGACATTGTAAACATGAGCTAGTTGAAATATTTCACCACGCCAACCAGCTGCTTACATCTTACGAAGTCAGCATTGTTATGCAGTGTATTCCTGGCACAGAAACAACGCAATATACACAAACAACCATACACACCGTTAAAATGATTTTGAAATCTGTGAACAAAGAAAACTGGATGAACAGATGGGACATGGGAAACACTGGGAGGGAAATCTATAAATGTATGACCAACCCAAATCCTAAAGACAATATCAACCTCCTGGGAAGGAAAGATCAGATTATCATTTGCTGACTTCGCAGGCAACATGTGACAGAATACATCCACAACACACTCGAGGGTGCCGGATGTGCACTCATCCCTATGAAACTGCTGACGACAACCTTTTTGAATGTCCAGCGCCGGATGTCGTCAGGAAAATGCTTCTCCATCCAAGGCTAGATAAATGGAACAAAACAACAGCTCACAAACACAGGCATCCCGACGAAGACATATCAAGCCATTGGCGCAAATAAAACGACAAGACAACGCATTTCCACTCTCTGCACTATAACCTGCTTGAAATCTAGTAGGACCATTGTCCTGCTACAAGAGAGATCTAGTTAGATTTTGAGAATAAACACTGAAGAAGAAGAAACACATGCATATTAACACACAATGGCATTGGGCAAAAGGACTGAGCACATGGACCGATGAATCACCAACCAACCATCCAACCAGTCAATCAACCAACCAGCCAACTAACCAACCAGCCACTCAACCAACCAACCAACCAGCCAACCAACCAGCCAACCAACCAACCAAGAGAACAATGATATCTCAGTTTATTATGTTTCTGTGTTTTACTTGATAGATCGAAGAATAACTTGTATGTATTTTATATATTACTACTACATACACGTTCGTGTATAATCTATATATGGCGCAATAACTAAGCGAAAATTCCAACCAATAATATGGCCGGTACACGTCACTACAGTTTCCTGTTACATTTACTTCAGTATTACCAACGCTTCATGATTAAGAAAAATAGGTATTAAATAAAAAATTGTTACTTTAACATTTCAATAAAGTTATACAAATATTTTTCCAAGCAAGCTAATCGTTGTTCTGTTTCCAAGCAAGCTAAACGTTGTTCTGTTTCCAAGCAAGCTAATCGTTGTTCTGTTTCCAAGCAACCTAAACGTTGTTCTGTTTCCAAGGAAACTAAACGTTGTTCTGGTTCCAAGGAAGCTAAACCTTGTTCACAGTATTTCAACTTCCTAGTTTCCTCAATTCTTTATTTTTAAACTTTTAAAATTTGTATTTAAACTCTTTATTTTTTAAAGTTCAAAGAGAAACTAAATTGAAGCATATTATTCGACATGTGTAAAGTCATGAAATAATTCGAGATACGCCGCGACCTCCAACAATAAAGACCAACAAGTTGAATCAAAACATTTTGTCCATCTCACAAAACAGCAAATATTCTGCCGAGATATAATGTAGAATCATATTCTTAAAGCGACAATACCAAAGGATATCCTAAAAAAATGCTCTTGTAAACAGGTTCTTGAAATGTTCTTGATTAGAAACTGGCATCACAGCACGTGGGGCATTCCCATAAGTGCTCCGCCCTCTGTTCCAGCAGCCATTCGACTCGATGGTGTTTCGAGTCTAATGTTGCCGAAACAGACGTCGACATCAGGGCACAACTCTGGCCCTTGAGACAGGTTTCTTTGTTGTTCCGCCCACCCACGCCGTGCCCGTAACTAGTTCAAACACAACGTCGGCCTGTCGGAACAACATGGTAACTGTTATCGAAGATACGACTACGGGATTGTATAGACGACATGCCATGAAGCTTCTATAAGACGATAACCTCAATTAATGTTATCTACTAAGGTTTTCTGTTCTAAGGCTCTTGTAAATATCAGGAACCCACAACCTTGTGATCACAAGGCAAATGATGTAACAATTACTCCACGAGATCCCCATGATATGGAACGCTTTACGGAATTTGAGAAGCATCATCTGTTTATCAGTAACATTGTTGTCTATATATTTAGGTGTCCGGCTTTGTGGCAGCATGGTACACTGGCGGCTTTGTGGCAGCTGTGACGACCAAGGTACCGGCTTCGAATCCCGCTACAGACAACTGTACATCCTGACCTTTCAGAAAGCAATGGCAAACTGCTAAACATATTTATACTGCCCAGAAAATCTCTATAGCAAAAAAAAATGCTGAATTTATGGCTACGTCATGATTCCTACCACAAATAAATTGTAGGAAGTAAGATTCTATATCCATATGGAGATTTAAAGAGTCACTATTGTCATGGGACAACTAAAAAAAACTAATAAAAAGGAGACTAACTACAGTAATACAGGATCACTAAATATGAACAGAAACATGTAAAATAAAGTGCTACCATTAGCTAAAACAACACACTAAGACCAAAACAAATATCGTAAACAACGTTTCGGATACACATCTTTTATCATGAACATAAAACAAATCCAGTGTTATTGAATTATGCTTGTATTTTCAGCGAGGCTGGTACCATCTGATTGATTATTTTAAAATATCTTCATCGATGAGTCCTAGTGAGTTTGCTTACTATCACCCGGGTATAGAGTGTCGGGGTACCGACAATAGCAATCCACTCGAATTTTCCCTGATGTACCCACCATTTAGTGTTTACAACTCTGCACCCTTCGACCCAACACCCAAGACTTGAGTGTGGGAATTTGAAGTCACTTTAACCTTCTATTGGAGGAAGTTAACTACGGTTACCCAAATCAAACCCTTTCTGTCTATCGTACGACATGTACTGGCGCCTATAGTGTTACTATTATTTGCATTATATTACAATGTAACACATCCCAGTATAAGGTATAATATTACTATGTAACATCCAGGTCTAGGGTAATTATATTACTATGTAACACATCCTCGTCTAGAGTAATTATATTACTATGTAACACATCCTCGTCTAGAGTAATTTTATTACTATGTAACACATCCTCGTCTAGAGTAATTTTATTACTATGTAACACATTTCTGTATATATTATTACACTTTTATCTATTGACCGTACGAATATAGTTTACTTACCTGTTGTGGCGACGGTAGCTGTGGATAATTATAAATATATATTTATTATAATAAGTGAAAATCTCAAACTCCCCTCCCCTTCCACAATTACATTGTATAGAGTAACTCAATTTTTTTAAAGCTAAGATGTTTTTTCCCCAGACACAAACGTAAGAATAATGTGGCCATCACCATGTCATCGCCACTTCTTTACTCAAAATATCTGGTACTCATTTTCTTATGTAGAATCGACATGGGAACCACTTGTGGTCTAAAGATTTGTTCACGTTAAACTGGAAAATCAAACTTGGACCACCAAACCTTCTATGTAAGAATTCTGATTGTTATTTGTTTCCTATTGTAAGCATGAATTAGTTGTTCATAGGTATAACTTATAACAAGTGTGATAAATTGCTCATAGGTATAACTTATAACATAGGTATAACTTATAACATAGGTATAACTTATAACATAGGTATAACTTATAACATAGGTATAACTTATAACATAGGTATAACTTATAACATAGGTATAACTTATAACATAGGTATAACTTATAACAAGTGTGATAAATTGTTCATATGTATATCTTATAACATAGGTATAACTTATAACATATGTATAACACAACATAGGTATAACTTATAACAGTTATAACTTATAACACAGGTATAACTTATAACACAGGTATAACTTATAACATAGGTATAACTTATAACATAGGTATTACTTATAGGTATAACTTATAATATAGGTATAAATTATATAGGTATAACTTATAATATAGGTATAACTTATAATAGAGGTAACACTTTTAACAAGTGCGATAAGTTGCTTATAAGTATAGATTATATCAGAGGTATAACGTATAACATATATATATAACTTATAATATAGGTATAACTTGTAACAAGTGCGATAAGTTAAGGGCGGGACATGGTAGTACAGGAACTCGATACAACGAGGGACATACATTATTAGGGTACGGGATATATTAGTTAGTGAATGAGTGAATGAGTATGAGAATAAGTTAGTGAATGAGTGAACATGTTAGTGAGTGAGTGAACAAGTTAGTGAAAAAGAACACTTTAGCGAGTGAACACTTTAGCGAGTGAACACGTTAGTGGGTGACGATATATGTTAATCAGTGACGGAACAGAGTAATCATCCTCTCCAATAATCAGAACATGTCCTCTCCAATAATCAGACCATGTCCTCTCCAATAATCAGAACATGTCCTCTCCAATAATCAGACCATGTCCTCTCCAATAATCAGAACATGTCCTCTCCAATAATCAGAACATGTCCTCTCCAATAATCAGAACATGTCCTCTCCAATAATCAGACCATGTCCTCTCCAATAATCAGACCATGTCCTCTTTAATAATCAGACCATGTCCTCTTTAATAATCAGACCATGTCCTCTCCAATAATCAGAACATGTCCTCTCCAATAATCAGACCATGTCCTCTCCAATAATCAGAACATGTCCTCTCCAATAATCAGAACATGTCCTCTCCAATAATCAGACCATGTCCTCTCCAATAATCAGACCATGTCCTCTCCAATAATCAGAACATGTCTTCTCCAATAATCAGACCATGTCCTCTCCAATAATCAGACCATGTCCTCTCCAATAATCAGAACATGTCCTCTCCAATAATCAGAACATGTCCTCTCCAATAATCAGACCATGTCCTCTCCAATAATCAGACCATGTCCTCTCCAATAATCAGACCATGTCCTCTCCAATAATCAGACCATGTCCTCTCCAATAATCAGAACATGTCTTCTCCAATAATCAGACCATGTCCTCTCCAATAATCAGAACATGTCCTCTCCAATAATCAGAACATGTCCTCTCCAATAATCAGAACATGTCTTCTCCAATAATCAGAACATGTCCTCTCCAATAATCAGACCATGTCCTCTCCAATAATCAGACCATGTCCTCTCCAATAATCAGAACATGTCTTCTCCAATAATCAGAACATGTCCTCTCCAATAATCAGACCATGTCCTCTCCAATAATCAGACCATGTCCTCTCCAATAATCAGACCATGTCCTCTCCAATAATCAGACCATGTCCTCTCCAATAATCAGACCATGTCCTCTCCAATAATCAGAACATGTCTTCTCCAATAATCAGACCATGTCCTCTCCAATAATCAGAACATGTCCTCTCCAATAATCAGAACGTGTCCTCCTGTGATTTGAGTACTAGAGAGCGAAGTGTGTTGTGCCGCTAGTTTAACTTAAAACACGTCACACAGTATCACTGACTTGCGCTCACAATCCTCATTCATCTCCTACACACACTCCGTCTCTGCAGTCCAGAGATCGGAATGTGATGTGTTATAGTTTAAATCTTAGCCGAAATTTCTGCGCTTTTCGGTCTGATACATCCGCTTTCAGCATGTACCACAGATCAAGAATCAATTGAAACTTTCCGATGTGGGAACAAATTCAAACCAGCAGCCTGAGCTAATATACGAGTTTCTTTGTTTAAGTCCCCAGGAAGAATGAGTTAATGTGTATATGCAATGGGTTTTTTTTATCCCGGACACCCTTCCTACTCAAAAGACTAGACACAGAGGGGTAAGAAATGCTCCGAAACTTTCAACTCCAAGGGGAGTTACGTGTTATATATAAACCATGTTCCATCCTATTTTGCATGCAGCCAAGACCTTTTTTTTCAGCTTTCATTCTCAAACTCCCGCTGCATCTTTCTTGTTCAGGAAAATTATCCCACTAGATTTCTTCTACAGCATTCATACTAAAACTCCCGCTGGATCTCTCTTGTAGCAGGACAATGGTCACACTGGATCTCTCTTGTAGCAGGACAATGGTCCCACTGGATATCTCTTGTAGCAGGACAATGGTCCCGCTGGATCTCTCTTGTAGCAGGACAATGGTCCCGCTGGATCTCTCTTGTAGCAGGACAATGGTCCCACTGGATCTCTCTTGTAGCAGGACAATGGTCCCACTGGATCTCTCTTGTAGCACGACAATGGCCCCACTGGATCTCTCTTGTAGCAGGACAATGGTCCACTGGATTTCCAGCAAAATGCAACCCAGCGTATATATGCGTTATGTCGCCGTTTTATTTACACATCCGTCTTCGGCAGTATGTAAACATTCAATCACATGAATCTCTACAGCTAAATGGTGGTGTTGATGTTAGCCATGGCCATTGTTGATTATAGACCTGCTAATCGTCAGTTAAAATCGAGGATGACCATTCGGCTCAGTTCGAAGGATGATGAAGACCTTATCTATTCAATTTATATTAGATACGCATTAGATTATGATAACCATAGACTTATTCTATATGACTGCGTGAAGTGTTTCTATACACGTCACATGATGACGTGCAACCCGCTTACAGTTTCTATACACGTCTTTTAAGAACTTCCTGGTAACTGTTGTTTATACTATCTGCGTGTCATTTTTTTCCTTGCTATGTTTCTTTAGAGAAGTCACATCAAAGTCTAATGTATACTCAAAGGGTCTCTTAGTTAAGCTGTCAATACACGGAGAATAGTTACATCAAAGTCTAATCTCTACTCAACAAGTCTCTTAGTTTAACTGTCAATAGACGGAAAATAGTTACATCAAAGTCTAATGTATACTCAACGGGTCTCTTAGTTAAGCTGTCAATAGACGGAGAATAGTTACATCAAAGTCTAATATCTGGTCTACATGTCTCTTAGTTAATCTGTCAATAGACGGGGAATAGTTAAGGGAATAGTTAGGCCTACATCAAAGTCGAATATCTTATATCTGGCCCATATGGCTCTGTTAGTGAATCTGTCAATACAAGAAGACTGGGAATAGTTACAGCACAGTTTAAGATCTGGTCAATAATTCTCTGTTAATCAAGCTGCCAAAAGACGTGTGAAAATAAATCTGTGCCATTTTCAAAAAAGATAGTCATATATGCTGGCCAAATCATGAGATGATTAGGTTTGTAATAGGCTGTAACAACCGGTAAAATTGAGGGTGAGATGTTTTAAGTGGTAGAACCACAGAGAGACAGACGATACTGGATAGGCTGACATCATTACATAGAAGAGTTCTCATCGGAGTTGATATGATACACTGTATAAGAGTGTCGTGAATCAAAGATTACCTACACTACTCGGCACATGATGATGATGTACAACCCGCTTACAGTTAAAAAACATAAGAACCTTCAAACTTTAAAATTAACTTTATACATATGATCATTATTATTATTCTTACTTGAGTCTTGACCCAAAACAGTCGCAGCGCAGCTGATAACCAGAAGAAAACAGCAAAAACCGGCTTTCGTGTTCATGGTTAAGTCAAACTTTTTTAAAAAGATACCACCTTTTTACTAAGAAACTATTTAAACTGTGTTGAAATATGACTATTTTGTTTTGATTTCACTGAATTTTATTAACTCAACTAAGAACAGGTAGTTAACAGCAGCTTGTTTGATTGGTTAATAGGAACTAGCTCATTCCGCATGCGTCGTAATTTGTAAACAACCCAGTCTTTTGCGTTTGTCACACTTTTAAAATGTTTCTTGCTGTCGGGGAGGTTACGCATCGGTGGAAGAAATAAATGACATCCTAACTTGTTTCCTTTTATGGTTTGAATATTCTCCCGGTGTGTATGATGTTTCCTCATTAAAACTGTATGATACCTACAGTAAATGAGGGATGGAGCGGGGAGGCAGTTGCATTACCTGAATCTAGTTTCCATTTTGTTTTCTTGTGTTTTTTATTTGTAGTGTGTCGACATTTGAAACGCCATCGGTCTGGTATTTTATGTGTGTGTGTGTGTGTGTGTGTGTGTGTGTGTATATATATATATATATATATTGTATTATATGTGTGTGTATACACATTGTATTATATGTGGGTATACTTATTGTATTATATGTGGCACATGTGTTGCCGGGGCCCGAAAGGGGAGCAAAGAATATCACCACTTTTACCTTACATGCATGTCGTAAGAGGCGATTAAGGAGGTTATGGGAATGAGTTGGCTGCCCCATCCCATATAGGTAGGGCCGGCCTTAAGCCACTGCAACCTATGCGGCCGCAGTAGGCCCCACACTTTCATAGGCCCCGCGCTAATTTATTTTCTAATACAAAATCTTAATTTTCACTTATTATCCTTATCCCTACCAAGAATGGGCCCCGCGCAATCCGTTTCGCATAGGGCCCCTCAATTGTTAGGGCCGGCCCTGCATTTAGGGTCAGTGACCCAAAGCCGTGCTGAAATCGAATGTGTCAGACCGAAAGGCGCAGATATCGCAGCAATGCTGTAAACCATGACACAACGCATTCCGTTCTCCGGACAACATCCTGCTAATCTGCAGGAGTTTGAGAACGAACGCAGAAGAAGAAGAAGAAAGTTGAAGTATTATATGTGGGTATACGTATTGTATTGTACTCGGGTAAAGGCGCCTACATATGTGGGTATACATATTGTATTATATGTAGGTAAAAGCGCCTACATATTGTAGTATATGTGGGTATACATAATCTGGTAATACGCCTACATTACCTTAAGGAGGGCGTTTTACCAATAATTTGAGTTAGTCATTCGTTTTCATGTGTAAATATCATTGTTTGAACGGAACATTGAAACTGTTTTTGTGAAAAATCGCTACGGGAGGGTTTTTACTGACCAAATTGACGGTAAATACGTGTTTTGGGTACTACAAGTCATCTTTGGGTGTGTTCATAGGAAGGGAGGAGGGAGTTGAGGGTTCAAACTATTCGTTATTATCTACGGGCCTGATTACATGCACACACACACACACACACACACATACATACATACATACATGCACATACACATACATTCATACACACATACATATACAGACACACACGCACTCATACACACACATACACACATGCATGATAGCAGTCTCACACATATACACCCATGAGCGTAGAAAGTAGGCAGGGTGACTGGCGACGACCGCCACGTTTGAAGACGCCAAAAGCAATCCAAATGGGAGCCGCAGTCACAATGAATTTAGTGTAAGTAGAAAACGATGGGAGCTCCGGTATAGGTGGTTGTTTAACTTTCATTACTGCATGTTTTCCTGTGAAGGAGTGCAGGACGGCTTTCTATGGGCTGTGGAAATAAAGGCCGGTTTACCATATCAGACGCCGCGACATGTACAGGAAGGATTTTGATTGTACTTCCGAAAAAAAAATTATGTCCCAACCGTGGATTTAACCCGGTACCTTAAGGGTATTGCTAACGCCAAAATTCCTAGTACCGCCACTGACATTATAATATAACAAACATTATATTGTACACCCATACATTATATACACACACTAAGACCAGGGAAAAAAATCTTGGAGAATCCCGCCAAAAAATATACCGACTGAAAATCTCCAAAGGTTTCTTGGTCACATGCACTGTCCTGCTGCCTCATTGAGAATAATCCTTCTGAACCGACGCATTGACTTTTTTCCCGTGATTTTCATCTCTGATTCTGTGTACTTTGTGTCGACAGTTAATCAAAATCACAGAGGAAAGTTAAATGCGTCACGCAGAAAGGATGATTTCCCCATATGCCCCAGGTCTTACAATGATGCAGTCACGTCCCAAACAAACCTAACAATATTAACCCATGACCAACCAGGAAGATGATTCTTTGTAGATAATAAAGTGATCCCTTTCTTCGCCCTTCAAGCAAGTCCTTCTTCTGCATAGTCACTTCGTGCTAGTCCCAAACAGTGTCACTTAAATTACATTAGCTGACCCGACTTATTCCGTGCTTTCCCATTGGTTGAAAGACACAAAATATAAGGATCGAAATAATGTCTAGACTAGATGCTAATCCTCTGACGTCATATGTTTATGTGTATGATACCACCCGCACGCGCAATAGTTTTTCGTCTTCTGAGTCTTTAGACTGACTCTTATATATGACTCACCTGCGATGACTCACAGGAAACGAGTCGTATAACTAGTCTGACAACTAGTTGAAAAATGTTTTGGGATGACGTCATGATGTCCTCTGATTATATGTAAGATAGGACACTATAGTGTTGTGAGACCATATACTCGCGGTCGGTGATCGCCACGACACGGTACGGTCATAGTCTCGAGGGTGGTAATCGCCACGATCACATGTGATCCACAGGAGCTGGGAGCGGTCCGAGAGAGAGAGAAGCACCACCTGTCCGAGGGACCCAGTACCCTCTTGGGCTTCATTGGGAAGCCATACAAGAGCCGGTAACCAAGAAGAGTTATGACCCTCGCGGGGTGGATACTCGCATGCTGGTCTAACCGACGACAGACCCGGCCGAGCGTGATCGAAAATTGTCGAGTGACACCCCAACGGGTCTTTTCTGCGTTCATATACACATGATCTACGAACGTCAAACCGCAGATTTTGTGTGTTCTTTGAGTCATTTTAGCGCCATAACGTCTTTTTTTGGCGTTCCTATTTGTGCCTTTTTAAAAATAGTCTTTTCGGCGCTTCATTTTGTTCTTTGGGCCTTATACACGCAGATCAACTTTTGGGTATTTCAGATTATTTTTTTCTTTGAGCTTATTGGCGCGAACAATTTTTGGCGTTACTATATTTTATCTGTTGTGTCGTCATGAAGAATACCATACATCTATAACTACTAATATTTTCCCAGCAACAAGGGGGCACAAAAATTTTCTGGAGAACTTGTTTGAAGTGTTATCAACTGTATTATGCTGGCATTTAACAACAAAAAATTTTGATCGACAAACATAACTTCTACCGTGATTAATCGTCAATATAAAACATATATGCTCACTGGTAAACATCATTCTAACATGACCTTTTTTTTTTTAAATTTTTTTCGGGGTTTCATTGGCCACAGTGTATATTTCGTATCGACAGCCAGTGAAAATCACAGGAAAAGACACACCCACTTGTTACGGAGATACAAAGTTATACATTGTTTTCGTGTGATCCCAGGGTTAGCGAATAACCAATATCCTAAAAGCAACTATTATTCACTATCGGTATCAGAAACAGTGAAGATCTAAAGCAAATTGGAATGAAACGAGAAACATGGAAATCTATGACATTCGTCCTATGTGCCGTCTTTGGCCCTAGAAGAATAACTAACTAACCTATTAATTAATGACTTTTGAGAAATGTTTTCCAAATAGCCCACATGTCTTATATTGTCGATGTGTCTAGATTTCTAATGATTAGTTAATTAGCTCCACTTCAACCCACACATTTATTAGTTGTGCCCTACAACATGCATGGCATGTGGTGCTGTTCTGTGCTCCTCTTTCATGTACCGGCAACACACGTACGATATTTAATTTCTGAATATAAACTATAATCGCGTTCACAGCATGAAGCTATGAACGCCATCATAGAACGGTATAGAACGCCGTCCTCAGACCCTTGAGGTCTCGAGTTCAATCCACTGTTTGGACAGGATTTTTTTCTTTCGGAAGTACAATAAAAAACCTTCCTGTACATGTCGCAACGTCTGCTATGGTAAATCGGCGTTTATCTCGACAGCTCATAGAAAGCCTCCCTGCCCTCCTTCACAGAAAAACATGCAGTAACAAAAGTATACTCCTCTGACACGGAGGTTACTACTCAATGCATACCGTCTTCTATGTGTGAAATAACGATCTTGAGAAACTTCCCCATCGCTTAAAATGGTATAAGAGCTGTACTACTCGCAACCATTGTCCTACAAAAGAGACTTAGTGGGATCATTGTCCTACAAAAGAGACTTAGTGGGATCATTGTCCTACAAAAGAGACTTAGTGGGATCATTGTCCTGCTACAAGAGAAACCAAGTGGGATCATTGTCCTGCTACAAGAGAGACCTAGTGGGATCATTGTCCTGCTACAAGAGAAACCTAGTGGGATCATTGTCCTGCTACAAGAGAGACCTAGTGGGATCATTGTCCTGCTACAAGAGAGACCTAGTGGGATCATTGTCCTGCTACAAGAGACCTAGTGGGATCATTGTCCTGCTACAAGAGAGACCTAGTGGGATCATTGTCCTGCTACAAGAGAGACCTAGTGGGACCATTGTCCTACTACAAGAGATAACTAGTAGAAGTTTGAGAATAAACGCTGAAGAAGAAAAGTATATGTAAAAGAAGTCAGCATATTTTTGGGTTATTTTTCTTCTTGATAAATGTGTTTATTTCTTAGAGAAAACGGCAGACACATGACTACACTATAAACACATATTTATATTAAAGCCACAATTTGTGCAATTACCTTCATAGGCAAAAGCTAACATACTGCTCATTACTTTGCTATGATATCTGTCCTGGCATCCACATTGGAGAACCTTTCATTGAGATTTAGAAAATCTAGACAAACAAGTAAGTCAATGGCTTTTAAAACTCAATTCGTAGACGTAATCGACCTAAATCAAAATATGGGACAGACTTCCACAAATACTGAAAATTATGATTACTTTCGTAGCCTACATTATTATTAAAAAGAAAAGCCTATTTTATTTGCTGTACCTGTTTCGGCAACTGTTGGACCGGTTGATCCAGAGACTGATGTACCGGATGATGCACTCACTGTATTGACTGGTGTACTGGCTGTTGAGCTGCTGGCATCTGTATATGGACAGAAGCAGAAATTTAATCTCACAGATACAAGCCACGTAAAGTTATCATGAAATTATAACATTTAATAATGGACGGTGGTATATTGATATCATGAATTAAGATCTTATAGACAGAATGAAGGAAGATCTTATAGACAGAATGAAAGAAGATCTTATAGACAGCATGAATGAAGATCTTATATACAGATGAATGAAGATCTTATATACAGCCTGAATGAAGATCTTAGAGACACTATGAATGAAGATCTTAGAGACAGCATGAATGAAGATCTTAGAGACACTATGAATGAAGATCTTAGAGACACTATGAATGAAGATCTTAGAGTCATCATGAATGAAGATCTTAGAGACATCATGAATGAAGATCTTAGAGACATCATGAATGAAGATCTTAGAGACATCATGAATGAAGATCTTAGAGACAGCATGAATGAAGATCTTAGAGACATCATGAATGAAGATCTTATATACAGATGAATGAAGATCTTATAGACAGCATGAATGAACATCTTAGAGACATCATGAATGAACATCTTAGAGACATCATGAATGAAGATCTTAGAGACATCATGAATGAAGATCTTAGAGACATCATGAATGAAGATCTTATAGACAGCATGAATGAACATCTTAGAGACATCATGAATGAAGATCTTATAGACAGCATGAATGAACATCTTAGAGACATCATGAATGAAGATCTTAGAGACAGCATGAATGAAGATCTTAGAGACATCATGAATGAAGATCTTAGAGACATCATGAATGAAGATCTTAGAGACATCATGAATGAAGATCTTAGAGACATCATGAATGACGATCTTAGAGACAGCATGAATGAAGATCTTAGAGACAGCATGAATGAAGATCTTAGAGACATCATGAATGAAGATCTTAGAGACAGCATGAATGAAGATCTTAGAGACATCATGAATGAAGATCTTAGAGACATCATGAATGAAGATCTCAGAGACATCATGAATGAAGATCTTATAGACAGCATGAATGAACATCTTAGAGACATCATGAATGAACATCTTAGAGACATCATGAATGAACATCTTAGAGACAGCATGAATGAAGATCTTAGAGACATCATGAATGAACATCTTAGAGACAGCATGAATGAAGATCTTAGAGACATCATGAATGAACATCTTAGAGACAGCATGAATGAAGATCTTAGAGACAGCATGAATGAACATCTTAGAGACATCATGAATGAACATCTTAGAGACAGCATGAATGAAGATCTTAGAGACATCATGAATGAAGATCTTAGAGACAGCATGAATGAAGATCTTAGAGACATCATGAATGACGATCTTAGAGACATCATGAATGAAGATCTTAGAGACAGCATGAATGAAGATCTTAGAGACAGCATGAATGAAGATCTTAGAGACAGCATGAATGAACATCTTAGAGACATCATGAATGAAGATCTTATAGACATCATGAATGAACATCTTAGAGACAGCATGAATGAAGATCTTAGAGACATCATGAATGAACATCTTAGAGACAGCATGAATGAAGATCTTAGAGACATCATGAATGAACATCTTAGAGACAGCATGAATGAAGATCTTAGAGACAGCATGAATGAACATCTTAGAGACATCATGAATGAACATCTTAGAGACAGCATGAATGAAGATCTTAGAGACATCATGAATGAAGATCTTAGAGACAGCATGAATGAAGATCTTAGAGACATCATGAATGACGATCTTAGAGACATCATGAATGAAGATCTTAGAGACAGCATGAATGAAGATCTTAGAGACAGCATGAATGAAGATCTTAGAGACAGCATGAATGAACATCTTAGAGACATCATGAATGAAGATCTTAGAGACAGCATGAATGAAGATCTTAGAGACATCATGAATGAAGATCTTATAGACAGCATGAATGAACATCTTAGAGACATCATGAATGAACATCTTAGAGACATCATGAATGAAGATCTTAGAGACAGCATGAATGAACATCTTAGAGACATCATGAATGAACATCTTAGAGACAGCATGAATGAAGATCTTAGAGACATCATGAATGAAGATCTTAGAGACAGCATGAATGAAGATCTTAGAGACATCATGAATGACGATCTTAGAGACATCATGAATGAAGATCTTAGAGACAGCATGAATGAAGATCTTAGAGACAGCATGAATGAAGATCTTAGAGACAGCATGAATGAACATCTTAGAGACATCATGAATGAAGATCTTAGAGACAGCATGAATGAAGATCTTAGAGACATCATGAATGAAGATCTTATAGACAGCATGAATGAACATCTTAGAGACAGCATTAGTCAACAGTATTAACTACTTTCAAACATATCGTTGCATCCTAAGCTTTTCACGGCGAGTTGTTTGTCGGTTCGTGTTTAACCATGATTAAGTTGTTCGTGTTCAACCATGATCAAGTTGTTCGTGTTTAACAATGATCAAGTTGTTCGTGTTTAACAATGATCAAGTTGTTCATGTTTAACAATGATCAAGTTGTTCGTATTTAACAATGATCAAGTTGTTCGTGTTCAACAATGATCAAGTTGTTCGTGTTCAACCAACGCGAATTCCTTGTATAATCTTATTCCAAGAGTTTGAATACGTTATATCCCGTTTCAGGTTAATTTGTTAATCGTCAGATTATCATCACGACAATCCGGACACGACCCATGGGTGCTCCGATCTCACATTCAGTATGTGCTTCGGCATATGGTAACTAACTGTTTCGGTTCTGTGTTGATTGATAACTCTTACTTTTACTACTATACACCGCTGTTTTCTTGCAACACCACTCTTCACTCAACGGTCCTGCTTCTAGCCATTGATGAGGAGGGAGATATACACGCAACATCGTCCAACGAGTATAACTCATTGTTTGCATTGAAAATACAAGAACAGTTCATGTAACTAGTTTAAGTTGTGTCGCATAGGATTAGTACATACGCTTTTTCGCAAACCTTGTGAGTTTTTATATCCTGTGACAAACTTTCAATCTGTGAAAAGGAGTACGCGTGTATCAATCAAGAGGAGTGCGTGTGTATCAATCAAGAGAGGTGCGTGCTTATCAATCAAGAGAGGTGCATACTTATCAATCAAGAGAGGTGCGTGCTTATCAATCAAGAAAGGTGCGTGTTTATCAATCAAGAGAGGTGCGTGCTTATCAATCAAGAGAGGTGCATACTTATCAATCAAGAGAGGTGCATACTTATCAATCAAGAGAGGTGCGTGCTTATCAATCAAGAGAGGTGCGTGCTTATCAATCAAGAGAGGTGCGTGCTTATCAATCAAGAGAGGTGCGTGCTTATCAATCAAGAGAGGTGCGTGCTTATCAATCAAGAGAGGTGCATAGTTATCAATCAAGAGAGGTGCGTCCTTATCAATCAAGAGAGGTGCGTGCTTATCAATCAAGAGAGGTGCGTGCTTATCAATCAAGAGAGGTGCGTGCTTATCAATCAAGAGAGGTGCGTGCTTATCAATCAAGAGAGGTGCGTGCTTATCAATCAAGAGAGGTGCGTGCTTATCAATCAAGAGAGGTGCGTGCTTATCAATCAAGAGAGGTGCATAGTTATCAATCAAGAGAGGTGCGTGCTTATCAATCAAGAGAGGTGCGTGCTTATCAATCAAGAGAGGTGCGTGCTTATCAATCAAGAGAGGTGCATAGTTATCAATCAAGAGAGGTGCGTCCTTATCAATCAAGAGAGGTGCGTGCTTATCAATCAAGAGAGGTGCGTGCTTATCAATCAAGAGAGGTGCGTACTTATCAATCAGGAGGAATGCGTGTGTATCAATCAAAAGATGTGTGTGGGTGTATCTATCAAGATTAGCATCAGTTACTAGAGGTAGAGGATAAAGTTAACCCCTAGAGGTAGAGGATGTAGATATTTCCAATGTTGAGAACCGCCGGTATAGTATATCCTTGTCTCTGGCAGTTTCATTAAACTTGTAACAGACTTTTCATAATAGTTACTATAATGGTTCTTAAATTTTTCATAAGTTAATTATCCGAAATAATTCGAGCAAGTTTATTCTTGTTGAATGGTTGTCCGAACTCTTGTAAACGAAACATGTTGTCATTAATTAGTTAGTTTGTTCCTTTTGTGCCGCAGCGGCACATAGTGTAGAGTTTTTGATTCTCCGTGTGATGGCGGTCCGATTCCTGCAGCTTTAGTCCTTGTGTGGTCTTGCAGCTTATTATTTCCCCTTCTTTAAGTATTTATTGATGCTGACATGGTTACTGAATTATGAGCGTTTGTATACATGAAGTATTTGACTATCTTCGTCTTCTTCTTTCTTTCTCAAACTCATACAGGATTAGCAGGATGTAGTCCGGAGAACGGAATATGCCGTGTCATGGTTTACAGCTAGGCTGCGATTTAAGCACCTTTCGACATGACGCATCCGATTTCCTCATAGTTTCTGGGTGATGAAATGGGATGTCAACTCCTTCTCCAACATCTACTCAGTCACCTCTTATGACGTACATGACATGTACTTTGTCGTTATTCTTTGCTCCCATCTTGAACGCCGGCAGCACATGGGTGAGTGGTATGCGTGCATTCGATGTGTTATACCGTAGCACTTGTAGAGGCCAGTCTGTACACTGCAATATTCGATGTGTTATCCCGTAGTCGTAACCTTCGATAACAGTTACCATGTTGTTCCGACATGCCGACATTGTGCTTGAACTAGTTACGGGCATGGCGTGGGCGGAACAACAAAGAAAACTGTCGCAAAGGCCAGAGTTGTGCCCTGATGTCGACGTCTGTTTCGGCGGCATTGGACTCGAAACACCATCGAGTCGAATGTCTGCTGGAACAGAGAGCGGAGCACTTATGGGAATGCCCCACGTGCTGTGATGCCAGTTTTCTAATCAAGAATCAAGAATGTGTTATACCGTATCACTTGTAGAGGCCAGTCTGTACACTGCAACATATACATCAACTCACGCACTCTGCACGCAAACGTATTTCTTTCATCCGTGGCTATCGACACAGTAATACAGACCACCTAGCTGAATTAATCACGACCCCGTTCGTTACGTTTTTGATTATTGTTGGGTCTTTAATTATTCGCTATTTACATACTTGGAGTCGCATGCTAAAAATAGCTAAAGCTAACCAATAGATTCCACGCAACTCGGAAACTAGTTTATGTTTACGCTTCAGTTGACAGGTCTTCTATACGGCCGAAGATTTCGGTGCAGCTTATTACCAAGATCATCGTTGATTGACCTTTTTCGTCGATGTATAGGCGACTAACGACTTGACACGAAAGTCCACCTGTCTGTTGAATCGTTGCTATCGACAGAGTATTACACGCCTTCTAACATAATTAATGAGGACTTCATTCGTTACTTTTCTTGATTATCGTTGTTTTTACCGATGTTTTTCGTTGGCCAATATTTATATTCTTGGACTCGAATGCCAAAAATAGCCAGGGCTACTCCAAGTATATAAATATTAACCAATGAAAAACGTGAAAATAATATAAAACGTACCAAATGAAGGTCTGTTTACATTTAACATTTCGTCTTTTCGCCTCTTCCGGTCAATCCATACTACTCATATCAATGTGACGCTTTCTGTTATATGTTTTAATTTTGTTTCAATTGTCTGTCTCGATAAAGGCCTTTTGGTCGAAACGTCGATTTGTGTGTGTCATTATGTGTGTTACCTAGTAGCAGCAAAACTTTATTACCCTTTTCATGGATCTACCTGTTACTTTTAGCAGTTAGATCTTTATAACAGAACGCTCACAGTTGAATGTAGAATTCGTGGGTGGACAATTTTTTGGGGTTCGCGACTCAAACTGATGGCTTCTTTGCGTGGATGGGGTAAGCAAGTTATTATAATTTCAGTCCTTAAAAATACCACTTGGTAGGTCTATTTTCTAAACTCGGAGATCAGTTTTAAATAAGCCTCCTGGTCAGTTAGGTTAGGTATGTTGGTTATCCTCTTCGCACACCGGACATGTCCATAGGTGCTGATATCTCTGTTTCTGTAAAACTCTCAGGGTATAACGGCTGATGGTTCCGGTTCTACGTTGTTAAAGTGCTCATTTTTGGAATCATTGTTAGGTGTCCTATGCGAGCCACGCCTATCCTCATTCCCAAATTGCGTTTTCTCGATACTGATTCATGCTTATTTACCTCACAATCTTCTGATCGCGCTGACTATCAAAGAATACTCCTCTGTCCATAAGCGGGAAAGTAAATTTGGCTAATGATGACCAGTTGTAAGCCGCGGGCACTATTTATTATGCATATTTTCCTATTCCTTATGACGATACTGCCACGGAAGATTAATCTGTGCTGGGTTTGACGGAGTTGGTTAGTGAACATGACATGACTTGTAGCCAGATTAGTCAAGAAATCAGTGATTCATCAACATTCATACCATTCATCAGCGCTTTATCATTCGACTTACGATGGAGAACAGAACACGCCTCAGAACAGGACACAACCGACTCCGCAGTCACATGTATACAAAGTTCAAGATTGGCAACACTGCCATGTGTACATGTGGACAGGCAGCACAGAGTGCCAAGCATATACTTCAATAGTGTTCTGAGTATGAAACGCTGAGGCAGACATATTGGCCAGAGAAAAGAACATTGGAATCAAAGCTCTATGGGACACTGTATGAACTACAGAAGACAGTGAGTTTTATTCTTCTTCTTCTTCTGCGTTCATTTTCAAACTCCCACTGGATCTAGCAGCATCATGGTCCTGCTAGATTTCCAGGAGGATGTAGTCCAGAAAATGGAAATGCGTTGTTTCGCCGTTTTATTTGCGACAATGACCCGACACATCCGTCTTCGGCGGGAGTTTTATTCAGGAGACAGAAATACAGATATAGACATGTTTCAAGTGTGAGTTTTATTCAGGAGACAGAAATACAGATATAGACATGTTTCAAGTGAATGAAAGAAGAAGAAATGATGGAGAATAGATCAGTCAAGCGTGCAGTGACGAATGTTAACAATTAAAAACAGTAGTTTCCCCACTCTTGCACCTTTCATATTGATAATGTATTACATCGAGCAGAAAGGATGTAGAATTTTAACCTTGTGACCTGCCATGAATATTATAAGAGACGATTAGAAAGTCCGGTTGTGAGATTGATTAAACGAATGGTTCTCAACGTGGGTTATATGTCCTCCTAGGGGCCACCAAGACATGAAGTAGAAGAGGGATCACAGAGTAAATATTCCTGAAATTGTGAGAGCACAGACACACAAAGGAATGAAGAGATTATAAGAACTTTTGGAACAACATATATAGGAAAACAGAGACTGACATAGTTCGATCACTTAATGGGAATGAATCCGTATTGGCCAGCGGCAAGAGTGTGAAACATTAAAATAGAAACAGCATATATTCAAAGGAAGACTATGAAGAGGGTGGATTGAAGGAGTTACAGACATTCTGAGATATCAAAATATTACTGCATATCAAGCGACCAAACGTGCCATAGCCCACAAACAGATCACCATTCATTCATGCGACGCCTCACAGCAAAAGCAGAGAAAAGACAATATATAGATAGACAGACACATCCAGGTGTTTACAGAACTAGAAGATAAGCACGTAAACGATACACAGCAAGAATTATAGCGACAATGTTTAGAAAAGATTTTGGTGACACGTAAAGAAAGATACATACGGTTTTTAGGCGATAAGGGGCTGCGGTAGAAAGGTGTCTCAAAGGGGGAAAATGAGCCACAACAGGTTGAGAACTACTGGACTAATCCACCTATAACAGGTTGAGAACTACTGAACTAATCCACCTATAACAGGTTGATAACTACTGTACTAATCCACCTATAACAGGTTGAGAACTACTGGACTAATCCACATATAATAGGTTGAGAACTACTGGACTAATCCACCTACAACAGGTTGACAACCACTGGATTAATCCACCTACAACAGGTTGACAACCACTTGACTAATCCACCTACAACAGGTTGACAACCATTGGATTAATCCACCTACAACAGGTTGAGACCTACTGGACTAATCCATCTACAACAGGTTGACAACCACTGGACTAATCCACATACAACAAGTTGACAACCACTGGACGATAAAAGTTATGGCTGCTGCTCAATGTGAACAGGGGCTGCTATTTCTGCTGTATCAGGGATTGGTGGTCGCAGTGGTAGAGCACGCAATGGCAGTTCTAACAGTCAGATTCAAACAGAAAGATTGAATAGAATACAGAATGAGGCAATGTGAATCATTTTGGGGTGTACGAGAGATACGCCGGTACAGGCTATGCGATACCTACTGGATTGCCCAACAGCAGAGCAAAGAATACAAATCTGCAGGTCGTGGGCCTACCAACAAATCACCGTTGATAAAGAACACCCTCTACACCCAGAAATTCCCAAAGTGAAAGGCAGTCGACTTAAGAGAGGAAAGTCATGGATGGGGCGCGCAGAGGACGTTATACAGAGAGTGTGCAGATTGGTGGATGTACTACCTGATGCCGAATGGAGTCTGATGCCCTCACAGATTGCCTAACCGCCTTCGAAGGATTAATAACACTCAATAGAGAGTGCAGGGAATGTTGCCCGACAGTTGTGGAGTCGGAGGTACTCGCTCTAATCGGTGAAAATTCAAGGGAAGTTGATATGATTGTATATACAGATGGGTCGGTTGAGAGATACATCACGAGTGCCTGGGCCTTCACGGTTCAAAGGTAGGGGGAGACCATCATAGAGGAAAGTGATGCATTCGCTCAGACAACAAGCAGCATGACAATGGAGATTTTGGTAGTAAACAAATCTTTAAAATAGGTGTGCTCACAGACTGTCTGCGAGCATGCCTGTATACTCAGTGACTCGATGAGCATGATTGTGAAAGCTCAGGCGGGGTACGTTCGGGAACATTGGCTGGATGCAGTGAATAATTAATGTGTGCGTAGAGCGACTTTTATTTTTGTGCCGGGACATACGGAAGTCTGAGGTAATGAGAGAGCAGACAGGTTGGCTGCCCACGCTGCTACTACAGCTGTTGGTGGAGCGATGGATCGGGCAGACATTTTGAATGCCCTACGGAAAAACGCACGAACAAATGACTGTACAAGTGACTATGACTCTTGCTCCATGACTAGAATAAAGGAACTTGGTTTGATATGTGGTGTCGCTAGAAAAGAACGGTTTCGTGGGCGAGAAAGAATGATGGTCACCCATCGATGTACTGGAACCGTCAGTCAACGTGTAATAGCGGATACACTCACGGAGAGATCTGAGGACCTATGGACGTGTCCGGAGTGCTGTAACGATGATCCAACGACTTACTAACTAATCACTGGACTAATCCAACTATAACAGGTTGACAACGACTGGACTAAATATAACAGGTTGAAAACGACTGGACTAACTGTAACAGGTGTGATAACCACTGGACTAATCCACACATAACAGGTGTGATAACCACTGGACTAATCCACTTTGTAGAGAACCAAAGTAAGAAAAACTAACGACGTATTTGCTAGTACTGACCGTACACAAGAGGCAAATATTGCAGCTCTAATTGTAAGCTAACAGTATAATAACTATTACAGTGGGCTCACGATAGTGTTTCGTTAAGTCACTCTCCGCCGACCAATTTTTAAAAAAAAATCGCTATTCGTAATTTGAAATAAAATTTACTCCCGTCGTTCACCCAGCCACCGAGAAGTAAGGGTAACAGAGTTCATGCTCTAGAATGGTCGAGGAATGGCGCCATCGCAACTCTGCGATTGCGGCAGTCGGCGCTAATCAAGTAGTTTCTGATCACCCACTGACTTAGCAGTTGAGCACTTATGGGAAAACTGTGTTCTATGGCGGTAGTTTATAACTCAGCTCACCTTGACCTTTACACTTACATATTCCTTGTCCGGTGTTGTTCCCCCTCTTCCGGTCAATTTATATTACACATGCCAATGTGAACGCCCATATCCATACTGTCCGTTTTCTTCTGTATATTTTAATGTTGTTGTCATTTGTGTCTTGATAAAGGCCTTTTGGTCGAAACGTCGAATTGTGTGTGTTATTATGTATGTCTTCAGTGATTAGCAAAACTTTATTACCATATTCCTGGATTTACCTTTACACGTACACTCAACTGGTTGACATTCTGAAGAAATAAATATGGCGACTTTTGGAGCAAATACAACTAGAGTAGATGGTGTGCAACCTTGTTTGATTCGGCTGGTTGTTGGCTCGGCTGGTTGTTGGCTCGGCTGGTTAGGTTGAGCACTGTTCATGTGCGATGTGCCATCAAGCTTTTCTTTAGTCCTTTGAAGTTCAAAGTAATACTTTCTGAGCTCAGATAACAGTGTTTATTGCAATATTAAATAAGTATGGCTGCCCAGTTAAAATGGCTTTGCGGGCCGAATTTGTTAAGGGGCCGTATTTTGTTCACTCTTCTGTGAGGAAACGTTGAAAAGGAAGTAAAAGATCCACATGAAAACATCAAAGCTAATTGGCTGTTTCGTTTGTTGTCTTTCGTTCTGATGAAGGCTTTTAGTCGAAACGTCGTATATCGCTGTGCCTCGTCGCTAGTTTGTTTTATTGACTAATATTGGTACCACGTACCTATTTTTGTTCATTTTGATATTTCGCCTTGTGTTACTCCAGCCCCCCCCCCCCCCCCGTTTCCTGTTTCGTGTTGTTTCCGACACTGAAGCTTTATCTCTTGATTACACTTAATCCACTTGACTTCTTTGTCTACACTGGCCTTGACAAGTCAGGACTTTCTTCTTCTTTCTGTCCTCATGTACCTTTCGGTGTTGAGGGGAGAGTGAGTGTACGGTTTTTTGCCCTTCTATTTGCCTCCTCTGCTGTTATATTTCCGAGTGTCTCTAATACACTATCTATCCCCCTTTTACGAGGGCGTCCAATAGGTCTCCTGTTTTCGTATCGTTTGTTAAGTGTTTTTTTGATAATACTTTGCTCTTTCTGTCTGGTTATGTGGCCGTACCATTTAACTTGTTGTTTCTGTATGTATTCTATTGTTGGCTTGATCCCTAATTGTTTCCTTAGTGCTTCATTCCTGATTTTGTCTCTCAAGCTAACTCCAATCATACGTCTCACACATTTCATTTCAGTGGTGTTAATCTTATGTATTGTTCTAGAATCTAATGTCCAAGTTTGACACTGATAACACAATGTTGGTAAGAAAATGGTGTTGAAAAGCGCTTTCTATGTTTCTAGTGTAATATCTTTGTTCCTTAGTAAAGGTGTTAATTGACCAATGATCTGACAGGCCTTATTACATCTTGCGTTTATTTCTGCTTCTTGTTTGTTGTCATATCTCAATGTGCTGCCCAGATATTTGAATTCATCTACTTGTTTTAGTTGTTTATTATTTATCTGTATGTTGATGTTCTCCTTTTCTCTTGCAATATTCATTACTTCTGTTTTGTCTATGTTGATTTTCATTCCAAATTGCTTGCCTGCTGTGTCTATTATGTTTAGGTGGTCTTGCAGGTTTTTAATGCTGTTGTGGAATAAAACCTGGTCATCTTCAAAAAGCAGTCAGGACTTTAGGTACAAATTATGACATCCTAACTTGAAGGGACTGATTGACACAACCTGTTAATATCCCTTGAGTTCAAGGGATATTATATGACTTAAGTACACAGGTCGAATGTTTTGACGAGATCACATCTTTTTTATTATTGGATGTGGTTGGTCAAGTACGGAAAACATGTTTACTTCAGTTGTAAGGTAATTCGGTGCCGCTAGAACGGACATGGTCCAATTCCCGTCAGCTGTAAGAATATTACATGACATACCCAGATCATGGTAAAATGTCATGCTTAAAGAATCAATCGTGAGAAATACCGACAATTATGGACGAGTGTTACTAGGTCTAGAATACCGACAATTATGGACGAGTGTTACTAGGTCTAGAATACCGACAATTATGGACGAGTGTTACTAGGTCTAGAATACCGACAATTATGGACGAGTGTTACTAGGTCTAGAATACCGACAATTATGGACGAGTGTTACTAGGTCTAGAATACCGACAATTATGGACGAGTGTTACTAGGTCTAGAATACCGACAATTATGGACGAGTGTTACTAGGTCTAGAATACCGACAATTATGGACATTGTGTTATGTTATGTTATGTTCCTCCAGGGCCATAGGCGGCGCATAGGGCAGAAACCATAGCCTTCCATTTCTGTCTTAGTGTTGCCAGGTCTTTCAATTGTTGCGTGTTGTTTAGGTTCATTGACATGCCTTCTCTATTAATGGTTCTTCGTAGAGTTTCTCTAGGTCTCCCTCTTCTTCTTACTCCAGGTGGCACCCAATATAGTGATTGCTGGGGAATTCTTAGGCTGTTCATTCTGAGAACATGGCCGATGTAAGTCCAACGCCTTTGTCTAATGAAGGAAGATATATAGGTTTGTTTGCTTTCCTCTTTTATAGTAGTGTTAGATTTAAAGTCACTCCACTTAACGTTCAGAATGGTACGTAGGCATTTGTTTTCAAAGGAGTCGAGTCTTTTATCTGTGGCTTTTGTGGCTTTCCAACTTTCGCACCCATATGATAGAATAGGGATGATGTTGGAGTTAAATAACTTGAGTTTTGTGGTGTTTCTTAGTGTGTTTGACGTCCATATGTTGCGTAGTTTATTGAAAGTACCCGCTGCAAGGGCAATACGGTGTAAAATTTCTTTTGATGAGTCTCCATCCAATGCTAGATTGGTGCCTAAATATGTAAAATTGTTGACTTTTAATAATAGAACATTTTGAATTTCTATGTTGTCGTTGGATCTCGTAAAATCTAGTATATGAGTTTTTGATGTGTTGATTTTCAACCCTATCTGATTTGAGTAGTGTTGGAGATTGTCAAACTTAGATTGAGCATCTGTGTGGTTTGCGCTCAAAAGGGCTAGGTCATCTGCGTAGTCAAGATCTTCGAGAACGGTGGACATTGTGTTACTAGGTCCAAATAGGGACCTACCAAATAAAAAGAAAATTAACACTGTTACCTACAACGCATATTCTTGGAAGCGAATAAGGACGTTTTTTTGAGTGAATTTGGTTGTACCATCATACACAGGGTCAAAATGACCCAAAAGCCATGTTGAAATCAGAATTGTCAGACTGAACGGTGCAGATATCGCAGCCAAGCTGTTAACATAATGCCGTTATGGCACAACACATTTCACTCTCCGGAACACATCCTGTTAATCTGTATGAGTTTGAGAATTAACGCAGAGAAAAAAATATTCCCAAGATAAAAAAAATAGCAAGATGTACTTTACCAATGGGGTAAATGTTCCAGTGTTTAGTAACAACGCTAAACATGAAATGGGTGGCTGGGGCTATGTACTTTCTCTTGAATTCCCGGAAACGACTATTCACCAGTGGGCCCACTCAAAAAATAAAAATGAGCTTTTAGTTCGTACAGTTAAAAAGAATGATAACTGGAAGAAATAAAACTGGACCGTTCATTTCACAGAAAGCGAATGTTTAGTTCCGAAACCTAGATTATACATGACATCCCTTCGGCATTTTGTGGAACTATCGTTTTCCTTCATTATTCAGAAGGCGACAATCGGGTTTAAAAACAGGTCTGTTCATATAGCATATAATGAGTTAAACGGACCTAGTTCAAATTCTGTTTCGCCCGTGTGTTACCGGGGCCCGAAAGTGGAGCAAAGAATAGCAACACTGTTTACCTTCCACTCATGTCGTAAAAGGCAACTAAGGAGATTATGGGATGGAGTTGGCTATCCCATCCCATATAGGGTCAGTGACCAAAAGCCACGCTGAAGTCGGATGTGCCAGGTCGAAATGCGCAGTTATCACAGCAGTGCTGTAAACCATGACACAACGCATTCCGTTTTCCGGACTACATCCTGCTAATCTGCATGAGTTTGAGAACGAACGCAGAAGAAGAAGAAGAAATTCTGTTAACTGCTTTGTTTGTTTTTTTTTTTCTATGACTCATCGATGGGTTCTTACTTGAATTATTGATTTACCGATGTTACTGACATTAGGTATGTTTCATCACTGACATTAGGTATGTTTCATCACTGACATTAGGTATGTTTCATCATTGACATTAGGTGTGTCTTATCACTGACATTAGGTATGTCTCATCACTGACATTAGGTATGTTTCATCACTGACATTAGGTATGTTTCATCACTGACATTAGGTGTGTCTTATCACTGACATTAGGTATGTCTCATCACTGACATTAGGTATGTTTCATCACTGACATTAGGTATGTCTTATCACTGACATTAGGTGTGTCTCATCACTGACATTAGGTGTGTCTCATTACTGAAATTATATGTTTCATCACTGATATTAGATGTGTATTATCACTGACATTATATGTTTCATCACTGACATTAGGTATGTCTTGTCACTGACATTATATGTTTCATCACTGACATTATATGTTTCATCACTGACATTATATGTTTCATCACTGACATTAGGTATGTCTTATCACTGACATTATATGTTTCATCACTGACATTAGGTATGTCTTATCACTGACATTAGGTATGTCTTATCACTGACATTATATGTTTCATCACTGACATTATATGTTTCATCACTGACATTATATGTTTCATCACTGACATTATATGTTTCATCACTGACATTAGGTATGTCTTATCACTGACATTAGGTATGTCTTATCACTGACATTAGGTATGTCTTATCACTGACATTATATGTTTCATCACAGACATTATATGTTTCATCACTGACATTAGGTATGTCTTATCACTGACATTAGGTATGTCTTATCACTGACATTAGGTATGTCTTATCACTGACATTATATGTTTCATCACTGACATTATATGTTTCATCACTGACATTATATGTTTCATCACAGACATTAGGTATGTCTTATCACTGACATTAGGTATGTCTTATCACTGACATTATATGTTTCATCACTGACATTATATGTTTCATCACAGACATTATATGTTTCATCACTGACATTATATGTTTCATCACAGACATTATGTATGTCTTATCACTGATATGTTATATATTATATGTTTCATTGAAGTGTTCTACGTCACGCCAATATGGCGCGGTATTTTTTTTCAGTCTCAGTTGTGCTATGTTTTCAAAGTTGTGTTAACATCATAACCAGTGTATAACATCAAATTGTGTATTTTAAGACAGTCTAGTTGAGGCTATCAAATGGATATATCTGCGGGATGTGTAAATCATGTTTATATATAATAATGTTGAAGTTTATGTGATGAACAAATTTACTTCGGTGTCAATAACACATTGAAATCTCTCACTATTCACCATGTAGTTACAACAACAGGTTTGACGTGTCGTGTGAACACAGCACCAGTGGACTGCCTGGGGCGTGTTCTGGCTCCACTCTCGACTGACAGCCTGTTAGGCAGTCATAAAGTAGGTGATATTGTGCTGAGACTATCTCAAAAAGCATAACGGTCTTGTCAACCTAAACACGTAAAGTCTGATATTCGGCGAATTTACGCGTACGAGGTACGATGGTTTATCGGCCCACCGGGTAATGTGGGCGAACGCCAGCAACGCGGTGTGGACCGCATCGGGCATGGTGAGACACGTAGAAAACCATGGTCATCCACTGCATCGTACTTCACTTCCAGTCGTCTCGATTCGTCTTGCCACTGGTTTCAAATGAGGTCCGACAAGAGAATGAGGGCGACGCTTTGCACAACTCTTCCTCACTTTAATCAAAATCCCCAGTGCAAGTCATTCACGAAAATTTACCCGAAGGGAAAAGCTTTTCACACTGACTCTAGGAGCATGGAATGTACGTACACTCCTCGACAATGACTCTAACACAAATAGACCGATTCGAAGAACAGCCCTGATTGGGAGAGAGTTAGCAAGGTACCATATTGACATAGCAGCTCTGAGTGAAACACGACTTGCTGGAGTCGGTCAGCTCTGTGAAAGAGTTGCAGGATATACATTCTTTTGGAGCGGAAGAGATATTAAGGAAAGACGTGAAGCAGGAGTAGGCTTCGCCATTAAAACAACACTCGTTGGCAAACTAGCAGGCCCACCAAAGGCAATAAATGACTGCCTCATGACAGTAAAAATCCCCCTGCTCTCTGGTAAAATAATATGCAACAATCATCAGTGCGTATGCACCAACACTGACAAATCCAGAAGAAGCTAAAGATAAGTTCTATGATGAACTTCATGCAACTATCAGTGCAGTTCCAAAAACTGATAAGCTCATATTACTGGGAGACTTCAATGCAAGGGTGGGTAAAGACAATATCTCCTGGAACGGTGTAATAGGGAAATATGGAGTGGGTCAGTGCAACAACAATGGACTTCGTCTGTTACAAACTTGTGGCGAACATGACCTGCTCATTACCAACACCATAGTTCAACTCCCAATCCGAAACCGGACCTCCTGGATGCACCCTCAATCAAAACACTGGCATCTTATAGATTATATAATTGTAAGAAGAAAGGACTGCCAAGATGTTAGAGTGACAAAATCCATGTGCGGTGCAGACTGCTGGACTGACCATCGTCTTATTGTGTCAAAACTAAGAATTCGCATACAGTCTGCCAGACGCCCACAAGGAAGCAAAGCAAAGAAACGTATAGACGTCAGTAAGTTATCAAATGTAAACACACAACAGTCCCTAGCCTCTACTCTGGATGAATGTCTGAAATCTGCACAACTAGAGCAAGATGTAGATACGAACTGGACATATCTGAGCAAGCAAATTTACGACACTGCTACTGAGGAACAAGGTCATTCTATCAAAAAACATAATGACTGGTTTGATGAGAATGATAATAAAATCAAAGAAATGTTGAACGAAAAACACCACCTTTTCAAAGCATACTTAAATGATCCAAAATCAATGTCTAAAAAAGAAGCACTCAATTGCAAACGGAAAATAATTCAAAATAAACTACGCCATATGAGAGACTCATGGCTGAATAAGAAAGCAGATGAGATACAAAGATTTGCAGACACAAACGATTTGAGAAACTTCTATGATGCACTTAAAATGTTATATGGCCCAACCTCATCAGGATCTTTTCCACTTCTCAATGTAAATGAAACACAACTAATCGTAGAAAAAGATAAAATCCTGCAGCGCTGGGTAGAACACTTTGAGCACATTTTGAATAACCCATCATCAATAAATGAAGAGGCTATCAACCGACTACCGCAGGTTCCTCTCAATGAAATGCTAGGTGACATCCCTACTTTGGAGAAAACTCGTAAAGCAGTTCATCAGCTTTCTAGTGGAAAAGCACATGGCTCCAACTCAATACCAATCGAAATATACAAATATGGTGGTAAAAATCTTATTGAGAAACTTCACATAATTTTCCAACAGTCATGGATAAGCGAAAAAATTCCACAAAATTTTAAGGATGCTACAATTATACACCTGTATAAACGTAAAGGAAACCGCCAGTCCTGTAACAACTATCGTGGTATCTCTCTACTGTCCATTGCTGGAAAGATATTTGCCAGAATCCTTTTGAACCGTCTTACATCTCATCTAAATGAAAGACTACTACCCGAAAGCCAATGTGGTTTCAGAAAAGAACGTGGAACAACTGATATGATCTTTGCTGAAAGACAGCTTCAAGAAAAATGTCAAGAACAACACTGTGACCTGTACACATCATTCATAGACTTGACAAAAGCATTTGACACAGTAAGTAGAGAGGGTCTGTGGAAGATTCTGGCAAAGTATGGATGTCCACAGAAATTTATCTCAATGGTGCAGCAATTGCATGATGGAATGCAAGCTAGAGTTCAGGATGATGGAGAGTTATCTGAAACCTTTCCTGTCTCAAATGGAGTAAAACAAGGATGTGTATTAGCACATATCCTATTTAGCATCATGTTCTCTGCTATGTTGAATGATGCTTTCAGAAATCTAGACCTGGGAGTAAACATCACCTATCGCATAGACGGAAAATTGTTCAACCTTCGGCGGCTTCGATCAAAAACCAAAGTTAAATCACACACAATCAGGGATCTTCTATTTGCTAATGACTGTGCCCTAAATGTCAACTCTGAGGCTGATCTACAATGTATTATAGACAGATTCTCCAAAGCCTGTACCAACTTTGGGCTTACCATTAACACAGATAAAACAGAAGTCATGTTACAACCAGCACTTGGTAAAAGCTATCTCGAGCCCTGCATAAAGGTAAATGGTGTAGCACTGAAAGTTGTGAATAGATTCACATATCTAGGCAGTACGTTATCACAAAATGCCAACGTTGATGATGAAGTGTATACAAGGATCGCCAAAGCAAGCAGTACTTTCGGCAGATTGTACGCAAATGTTTGGCGTAGAAATGGCATTAACCTACAGACTAAGCTGAAAGTTTACAGAGCAGTGGTACTTCCAGTGCTGCTATACGCTAGTGAAACATGGACTGTGTATAGACGTCATGTGAAAAAACTCAATCATTTTCATACAAATTGTCTCAGAAAAGTTATGAACATCAGATGGCAAGACAAGATTCCAGATACCACTGTCCTTGATAGAGCTGGTATCCCAAGCATTGACACGATCCTGACGCAGACACAGATTCGTTGGGCAGGTCATTTGGTACGTAAGCCAGACCATCGTCTGCGAAAGATACTTCTCTATGGTGAGCTAGAGAAGGGTATACGATCTCAAGCTGGCCAAAGGAAGAGCTACAAGTACTCGTTAAAGAACTCACTGAAAGCCTTTGAAATAGACCACGATACATGGGAAGAACTTGCACAAAATAGATCTACATGGCGTTCTAAAATAAAAAAGAGCGCATCATCTTGTGAAAAGAAAAGAAATGCAGCAACTCAACAGCGGAGAGCAGCTAGAAAGTCACGGATAGACCAAGACCCGTCTACAGTCGTCATTCCATGTCCGAACTGTCCAATGACATTTACAGCTCGAATAGGGCTCATTAGCCATCTACGAACTCATAATCAAGGACATAACTAAAATTGAATTTTCAAAAGTGGATGTAACAAATGGTCATCATCACTTGTGATGGACGAACAAAACACATGTTTCATCACTGACATTATATGTTTCATCACTGACATTATGTGTCTCATCACTGACATTAGGTATTTCTCATCACTGACATTAGGTATGTCGTATCACTGACATTAGGTATGTCGTATCACTGACATTAGGTATGTCGTATCACTGACATTAGGTATGTCTTATCACTGACATTATGTATGTTTCATCACTGACATTATATTTTTCATCACTGACATTAGGTATGTCTTATCACTGACAGTAGGTATGTCTCATCACTGACATTAGGTATGTCTCATCACTGACATTATATGTTTCATCACTGACATTAGGTATGTCTTATCACTGACATTAGGTATGTCTCATCACTGAAATTAGGTATGTCTTATCACTGACATTAGGTATGTCTTATCACTGACATTAGGTATTTCTCATCACTGACATTATATGTTTCATCACTGACATTATATGTTTCATCACTGACATTAGGTATGTCTTATCACTAACATTAGGTATGTCTCATCACTGACATTAGGTATGTCTCATCACTGACATTATATGTTTCATCACTGACATTAGGTATGTCTTATCACTGACATTAGGTATGTCTCATCATTGACATTAGGTATGTCTTATCACTG
Organism: Meghimatium bilineatum; assembly: GCA_034231615.1. Taxonomy (NCBI): domain Eukaryota; kingdom Metazoa; phylum Mollusca; class Gastropoda; order Stylommatophora; family Philomycidae; genus Meghimatium; species Meghimatium bilineatum. The sequence continues at coordinate 9,268,600 of CM067315.1, read as the reverse complement.
ACATTAGGTATGTCTTAAGACTGACATTAGGTATGTCTTATCACTGACATTATGTATGTCTTATCACTGACATTAGGTATGTCTTATCACTGACATTAGGTATGTCTCATCACTGACATTAGGTATGTCTTATCACTGACATTAGGTATGTCTTATCACTGACATTATGTATGTCTTATCACTGACATTAGGTATGTCTTATCACTGACATTAGGTATGTCTCATCACTGACATTAGGTATGTCTCATCACTGACATTAGGTATGTTTCATCACTGAAATTATGTTTCATCACTGACATTAGGTATGTCTCATCACTGACATTATGTTTCATCACTGACATTAGGTATGTCTCATCACTGACATTATGTTTCATCACTGACATTAGGTATGTCTTATCACTGACATTATGTATGTCTTATCACTGACATTAGGTATGTCTTATCACTGACATTAGGTATGTCTCATCACTGACATTAGGTATGTCTTATCACTGACATTAGGTATGTCTTATCACTGACATTATGTATGTCTTATCACTGACATTAGGTATGTCTTATCACTGACATTAGGTATGTCTCATCACTGACATTAGGTATGTCTCATCACTGACATTAGGTATGTTTCATCACTGACATTATGTTTCATCACTGACATTAGGTATGTCTCATCACTGACACTATGTTTCATCACTGACATTAGGTATGTCTCATCACTGACATTATGTATTTCAATTCAGTTTGATTTCTGGTGGCGAAAAAAGAAAGGAAAAAATGTGGGGGTGGGGGGATAGTACAAAACAGTACCACTGATATGTAAACAGTACCACTGATATGTTCTCCCCAAGGATGGGGATATACCTAAAAAATAGAAGTGCCACTCGCGCGTTGTCATGTGCCATCATCACCATCTGGCTGCACCAGACCTCCAATATCCCCTGTCCCCTGTCTTGGTGGTGCACTCTGATAGACTGTAACCTGTCCATCTTATGATTTTATTCTCCCACTTAGTGTCCATGTTTCTGATCCATACATTAATATAGAATAGATGTAGTATTTTATAATTCTCATTTTTAACTTGTTTGTAATTTGTTTAGATGTTACTATTTTCCTCATGTCATTGAAGGTATGTTTAACCTATTCTCCTTTTAACTTCTGTTTCACATCTGCCATTATTTGTGACTATGTGTCCAAGATATTGATAATGTTTTACTTGTTGCAGTTTCTCTCCACGTATGTTTATGTACGCTAGATCTTCTTTCTTCATGAACAATTGTATATCTATTAATTTGTTTGTTTTGTTTTGCGTTCGCTCCATTGTAATCAGCACAGATAGTCGTGTGATTTGCACCTGGAGCGTAGTTACGTTGTGCCACCGATATGCACCTTGTAGGCCCAGCACATTCGATTTCGGCATGCCTTGACATTTACCATTTAGTGAAAATTCACTAAAGTAGGAGGTGGTTGGATTTTGACCAAGTTCCTCTTACTAAAAGTCATGTTGCGAATTACTATTTTTTTAAAAAGGGGGGGATTAACACGCTCACCCCCCACCCCGCCTTATCTACGTGCCTGGTACAAAGAATATTTTTATTTTGGTTACACCTACAAAATGTTTTCCCTATCTGCAACTTAATGTTCCCCTACCTGCTACATAATATTCCTCTACCTGCTACATAATGTTCCCCTACCTGCTACATAATGTTCCCCTACCTGCTACATAATATTCCCCTACCTGCTACATAATGTTCCCCTACTTGATATATAAAGCTCTCCCTACCTGCTACATAAAGCTCTCCCTACCTACTAAATAAAACTCTCCCTACCTACTACACAAGCCCTCCCTACCTACTACATAAAGCTCTCCCTGCCTACTACATAAATTACTCCCTACCTACTACATAAAGCTCTCCATACCTGCTACATAAATTACTCCCTACCTGCTGAGTCCATAACCTGGATACCTACAAGAAAACAAACGGCCACTGAGACCACAAGTATGTTATTTTTAACGTTTGTTCTCATGATGATAAAGAAGCGAGTTCACGAAATGAAATTTCAGTTTCACCTTGTCCACGTCTGAAAGTCTGGCTACTATAAAGTGTTTCATTGACTCTTTTTATTATTTTATAGTCACCAGTCTATACGATACTTTTTGGTCATGCGCAGTAGAAGTCGACGTTAGATCATTTGGGGGTTGGTTTTTTTTATGTGACATCTGAAAGATTTGGTTTTATTGTTTTCTATCAAGTTTGTTTACAAGTTGAAACTTGGGTCACGTAGATTGTGTTTTGTACTCCTAGCAACAGAACAACAATTCCAAACGGTAACCATATTAATTACAAGGAAATGTAGGATATTGTCGCATAGTTTATCACTAACTTGCAGCGTCGTTATGAGGAATTTTGGTGCCCTGAAAAATTCTGGATCCGACACCCCCCTTTGCTTTTACATAAATGAAATTCCTTTTGGTTTATAGTATGCCTGGGGACTCATTTTGGCGTCCCCAACGCGAACGGATGACTTGACTATATTTTATGTTGCCAAGTTACTTGTTGGTTCATTGCATGGTTGGTTGGTTGGTTGGTTGATTGGTTACTCTTCTTCTTTGCGTTCGTTCTCAAACTCCTGCAGATTAGCAAGATGTAGTCCGGAGAACCGAATGCATTGTGTCATGGTTTACAGCATTGCTGCGATATATGCGCCTTTCGGTCTGACACATCCGACTTCAGCATGGCTTTGGGTCACTGACCCTATATGGGATGGGACAGCCAACTCCATCCCATAACTTCCTTAGTCGCCTTTTACGACATGCATGGAAGGTAAACAGTGTTGCTACTCTTTGCTCTCCTTTCGGGCTCCGGCAACACACGGGCGTATTGGTTACTGATCCAGCTTTTTATAGGTTTATGAAAGTTGGCCTGTCGGTGTCTGATATATGCACGTGTTTGTAAGCAGTTGCTTTGAAAGTTGTATGAAAGTTGCTTTGAAAGTTGTATGAAAGTTGTATGAAAGTTGGCTTTGATTCATATATGTATTCCATTTACCATTTATCTGGTCCGGGAGGGAGAAACATTTTTTGTGATATCATCAAACGTAGACATTTTTAAAAAGGTAAAGGTCAAGATTGTCGTAAGTATGAGGGCACTGTCATCACCTTGAAGTGTGTTGCGGTTGCATTATGTTCAGGCTATTTTTAAGCTGTACATGTTGGGTACACAGTCAGAAGACCGTGTTGTTGTCTTTCGATCCCATGGGGTTGGTGCTGTCATTGGAATTTGGGCTGATCGTACACTAGTAGATATCACTCCTAGTGTTTCCAATGGTTCATCTGTTCAGCCAATTCTCTTTATTCATAGATTTAGTATCTTTTTAGGTCATTAGTGTGTATACTGTATAGTATGTTTTAGGTCGTTAGTGTGAATACTGTAAAGTATGTTTTAGGTCGTTAGTGTGTATAGTATGTTTTAGGTCGTTAGTGTGAATACTGTAAAGTATGTTTTAGGTCATTAGTGTGTATACTGTATAGTATATTTTAGGTCATTAGTGTGTATACTGTATAGTATGTTTTAGGTCATTAGCGTGTATACTGTATAGTATGTTTTAGGTCATTAGTGTGTATACTGTATAGTATGTTTTAGGTCGTTAGTGTGTATAGTATGTTTTAGGTCGTTAGTGTGTATAGTATGTTTTAGGTCGTTAGTGTGTATAGTATGTTTTAGGTCGTTAGTGTGTATAGTATGTTTTAGGTCGTTAGTGTGTATAGTATGTTTTAGGTCGTTAGTGTGTATAGTATGTTTTAGGTCGTTAGTGTGTATAGTATGTTTTAGGTCGTTGGTGTGTATAGTATGTTTTAGGTCGTTAGTGTGTATACTGTATACTATGTTTTAGGACGTGAGTGTGTATAGTATGTTTTTAACGCTGTCATTTGAGCATATGCATATGCGCATGCCCTTCTTTTGCTGGTTGCATGCTGGGAGGGAGCCATAGATGGGATGGGGCCAGCTGGGGAGGCAGAAACAGAGGGTGCATACTGGGAAGGAACCAGAGATGTACCACTCAGCACTTGTCAGTATGTACTATGCAGCACTGGGGGAGTATGTACCACGCGGCACCGGGTAGTATGTACTACTAGCTACACCGATGCCTACTATAAAGGACAATCTTCCGTGTTCTCGAGTTTCACCCCATGTACTACGCACTAGTCATCAAACCAGAATACTATCTGCTGAGAGTATCACTCAGAGCACGTACACTGTAGCTTTAAGCAATACTCCCCGGAGATAACTTATATGCAAGTCGCTGTGTGTATGTATGTATGTATGTATGTATGTATGTATGTATGTATGTATGTATGTATGTATGTATGTATGTATGTATGTATGTATGTATGTATGTATGTATGTATGTATATGACATTTATATTTGGTCTGTATACATATATATATATATATATGCCATCCATTCCTTATATTCTCTTTCAATGAGAGAGAGAGAGAGAGAGAGAGAGAGAGAGAGAGAGAGAGAGAGAGAGAGAGAGAGAGAGAGAGACTGAAATAAACTCTTCACACAGAACAACCACCTATTAAAGTAAACCTATACATCTCTGCAACATGCAAGAACTTCAGCGAAGTTTATTTAATTTTTTTCGAAGTTTAGTTAGTGCATACTCGCTGCACATCGAACCATCGGCCCATACGAGCTCTGATCTCCTCCTCAAGATATCCCTCAGGGTGTAGTGATTCACGTCCACTTTAACTTGGTTTACTATCCTTTTCTGGTAACCTACTTAACGTTCTTATTTAGCCAAACCCATCTTTATATGATGTTCTTGCAGCCTGCTCAAGGTTTAAAAATCGCAAACATTTTCTTCATCGGCCACTTTCCTAAGGACATTCAGAACATCAGCTCGGTTCCTTGCTTGTTCCGTATCCGTCATTTTCGTACTAACAAGCCTGTTTGCGCGCTAATTTCCTCCATCACCGACATGTGCATACACAAATATAACGTCGATTCTTGTCGGCTTATACCGCTTCACCAACTCAGACCACAGCCTTCGTGCCCAGTCATGCTAAATCTTGTGTATGCACATTAAATTTCCAAGAAAGCATGCCCAGCCATACTAAATCTTTTGTATGCACATTGAATGGTCGAGAAATCATACATGTTCCGGTTTGTTAATTTAATCCCAGATTTCTTCTAGTTACTTCCGTAATCTAAATATTCTTCATATTCGTGATCATCACAATGGAAACACGGTCTTCACTCAAAATTCCCTTTCCAACCTGTGCCGTGAACGCCTATGAGTTGTCCGCAGTACGAACTATAGAACCATCTATATAAATTATTACCTATCCCTCAGAGGATTTCGTATCGTCAAGATCTGATCTGCTTTTACTAACAAGACGTTCTGTAACCGATACACTTTGTCAAGACTCATGTGTGCACACAAGGCATTGCGTAGTTTTAATTACACTTTCACCAATTCTACTCCAGGAGCTATGTCATCTGATGGCACTTTCCCCCATTCTGTTCCAGTATCTATGTCATCTGATGGCACTTTCCCCCATTCTGTTCCAGTATCTATGTCATCTGATGGCACTTTACCCCATTCTGTTCCAGGATCTATGTCCTCTGATGGCACTTTCCCCCATTCTGCTCCAGGATCTATGTCCTCTGATGACACCTCCCCCCATTCTGCTCCAGGATCAATGTCCTCTGATGACACTTCCCCCGCATTCTGCTCCAGGATCAATGTCCTCTGATGACACTTCCCCCATTCTGTTCCAGGATCTATGTCATCTGATGACACTTTCCCCCATTCTGCTCCATGATCTATGTCATCTGATGACACTTTCCCCCATTCTGTTCCAGGATCTATGTCATCTGATGACACTTTCCCCCATTCTGCTCCATGATCTATGTCATCTGATGACACTTTCCCCCATTCTGTTCCAGGATCTATGTCATCTGATGACACTTTCCCCCATTCTGCTCCATGATCTATGTCATCTGATGACACTTTCCCCCATTCTGTTCCAGGATCTATGTCATCTGATGACACTTTCCCCCATTCTGCTCCAGGATCTATGTCCTCTGATGGACAATTACGCTGAGAATAATATTTCCCTTCTAGCACATACAAGATTTTCCTTTTTTTCAAAGTCAGCTTCATTTTATCCTCCTAAATTCGAATTACTCGTAAAATCAAAGTTTGTCGAACTTTATTCAACTGTATTGAACATTATAGAACTTTATCAATCTAATTTATTGAAGTCTTTTTTGAGATTTTTAGCTTTGTCATGTGAACGCCAATAGTGCAGTTCTTACTCGTCGTTGTTTGTTGTGAATATGTTTTTGATAAAGGCCTTTTGGTATAAACGTCGATATGTGTGTGTTATTTTCTGTGTTTCCAGTGATTAGCAAAACTTCATTATCCTATTCCAAGTTTCGCCTGTTGGATTTCAGTTTTGCCGCAGTGAGTTCATAGTATTCGTATCCTTATGCTGGGTTGACTTAATTACTTGTTGGTGATTTTTTTTTTAAATATTTATAATTAGTGTGGAAAATTAAACTTGGACCAACCGACTATGATACCAGTGCAATAACCAACCAATATGCAGCGGCGGCTAGCCACTATCAAATCGCTCACTAAAAACGCGATCTCACCGCGAAGTGGTTAGCATTCGCTTTGTGCTCTGGAGGTTATGGGTTCGAATCACTCTCGGGTTGTCTTGTTCTAAAAAAGTGAATTTATTTGTCCGGAGGTCGCATGATGATTGTTGCCGTATGCTGCATGGCCGCGACATCTGAGCTGTCCAAGCTGATAATTAAAAACTCCATCTTGGTATTGTTTGGTCGCTTTAACCTAGTCCTTCAAATATTTAAGCATGCAGACGTACCGGGGTTCTTCCTTCAGAAGTGACGCTTTTTTACTTTCCGGTGATTTTTACTGTGGAAAAAGTATGTGCAATCTACAAAGTAGATCACAGCACAGTAGATCTTATTTCTGACAACGCCGCATTTTCAAGTCCAGTTCCTTTAGTCTGGACATGGAAAATAAAACAAAATCGATTAATTTCATTTGCCAGATTTGTTTCTTGTAAGGAATTCAATATGTTTGCACGATCCATTGCCCTGCCGCCGAATACAGTAATAGTTTAAGTCACACGATACGCTCTATGTTCGCCCTGAACACTATATTTGTTTAGTGACACATTCTAACTACGACCTCTACCACTACCTCAAGTTATTTTTCTTTGTTATTTGGGCAACTGATACACCTTGTGCTCTTATCCTGAGCCAGGTTGAACAACATGTTTTTATCCGCGGATAAATTACAGGATTATCTCGCCGGTCACGGTTGTATTTGGGCCTGCGCACACTAATTTTAGTCACCAGATCAGAGTTTATTATATTGACCGTCCTCTTGCCAAATTTTTAAAATTAGCTTTCAATGTAAAAGCTGGACATTCAATGCCGATACGGGAAGACATTTACATACTTTTGAATATTATTTAATATTAGACAGACGTCTGACAATTAGTTATATAGACAAATATATTCGTCCGGCAACAAATAAACAAACCTGCAGGTTATCATAAACTACATATGGTAGTGAGAAGACGTTGTAAACTTGTTTGGTTGGACATTTGACGCGACACTCATTTTCTTAATTTATTTTTTAAGGGACACTTGAGGGTTGAAGGATAAGAACGTATCAAAGAAAATCTTGGAATGGCATTATCAAGGAATTGACGGCATGTTTTTTCTACACTCGTTCGAATAGCTATGGCCAAAGGTGTTTGAAGGGAGTAGGGTTTAGAGATTCACAACCCTCCCCCTCTTTCGCATTTAGCAAGTCAGAAACCGACGTTTAATTCTAGGAATTAAGTCCATAATAGCGGTTAAACCCCCTCACAAGAGGTTTTCCAAGAAAGGTCACCAAAAACTCCACAAAATCGAAAATGGAATAAATTACATTTTTACATACCCCCCCCCCCCCCCCCCAATCTTCATCATAACCGAAGACGCATCTATGGTTCTGGGGAGGGAGGGGTGTAAAGCTGTTTATTCATTTCGCTCTTTCTATTGTCTTCTCTGTAGAAGAAGAGAAGATAATGGACTGATAAAAATAGTAATGAAGATGTCTTGAAACAAGTTAATTAAATAAAGGGGTAATGAAGATGTCTTGAAACAATTTTCCTTGTGAACGTCTTAACATCTTTGGAGCTGTCCATAAAAGTACGCCAAGAATTTGGGATTTGTCTGAAAAAGTTTGACTGTTGTTGACAAGGGAGAGTGGGATGTTTGACAGTTATTGACAAGGGAGAGTGGTATGTTTGACAGTTATTGACAAGAGACAGTGGTATGTTTGACAGTTATTGACAAGGGAGAGTGGGATGTTTGAAAGTTATTGACAAGGGGAGTATGCTGTTTGACAGTTATTGACAAGGGAGAGTGGGATGTTTGACAGTTATTGACAAGGGAGAGTGGGATGTTTTGACAGTTATTGACAAGGGAGAGTGGGATGTTAGATAGTTATTGACAAGGGAGAGTGGGATGTTTGACAGTTGTTGACAAGGGGTAGTGGGTTGTTTGACAGTTGTTGACAAGGGGAGTGGGTTGTTTGACAGTTGTTGACAAGGGGAGTGGTTTGTTTGAGTTATTGAAAAGGGGAGTGGGTTGTTTGACAGTTGTTGACAAGGGTGAGTGGGTTGTTTGACAAAACTTGATGTAAACAATACTGTTTTTTCTACAGCAATTAAAGTTGCTCAAATGTGAAATTTATAAAGTTCTAAACATCTGGGGGGGGGGGACCATAGGCCTATAGTTATTTCGTAATTATTCTGCCAAACCTTTTGTATCAGAGGTGAGGCGTGCTAAAATTTGTAGACATAATTAAACAGGAGAGACCCCGTATTATTGACAGTTGTTGCCATGGAAGGGCCACAAATTGGTCAAAAATTGTTGAGTCATTTATTGACAGCCTCCATTCCGGGCGAGATCTATGACCCTTATATCATAAGAATTGATTCACAGACTTAATTCATAACAGCTAACTACAGACTTTACTCGAGACAGCTAACTGCAGACTTAACGCACTTTTCTATACTAAAGTAACCCTGAAAATATTAAAATGTATAAATAACACTTTTGGTTAATTATTAAGTTTGAATGTATAATAAACAGTCCGGGCTCAGGAAAAACAAAATAAACAGTCCGGGCTCAGGAAAAAAAGGTAGAACTACTGAGCCAATCGTCAATATCAGACTGCTAATTGAAAAGAGTTTCCATCAATACGACATATACCATTACTTCATTTATTTTACAAAGGCGTTTGACGCCAATGTCAATGGCACATCATGATGCCATTCAACTTCAATATGAATATCATTGACGTTATTACAGCACTTTAAACAGATGTAAATAGCTGATGTTTTCATGAACGATTATATTAGTGAATTTTTAGTGCAAATGTAGTTGTGCTGTAAGGATGCAATTTGTTTGGCAATTCTTTTTACATCTGGGACACATGATGCCTGACAAACTAGAAGATTATCAACCGACGACATTTATTGTGGAGGATTACTTTCTAATCTTCGCTTTCCCGATGATATTGATCGCATGGATGATTCTTAGATTGAGCTTCAAGAACTCACTTCCATGTTGAAGATAAGTAGAGAATATATTGCATGAACATAAATGCAGAACAGAGCAGAATAATGGTAAACAGAAGTATTTTTGTTCATGATCCAATTAGCATTGCACTATCATATCTATCCCTACGCTGTGGCTATTGTTTGCCTTGCGGCGTCAGGGGTGGAGGAGTTCCCTGGAGATGGCCATCTTGATCGTTTTTCGTTTCGTCGTCTCCTGAGCACTCTTCATTTTCTATCAGCAGTGTATCATTGCACTAAATCATGACATTTTAGAAGTTTTTACCTTTACATAAATCCGATTACAAATATGCAACGATTCATGTTCCAGTGTCACAATCAAGAGCCGACTCGAAATGGTTATGGATGTCATGGTAGGGTAGGATATAGAATGAACAACAAGTAAAATCGGTACCTTAAGATCAATCTACACAAATCAATCTACACAATCAATCTACACAAATCAATCTACACAAATCACTGGTGATATCCATTCATTCTTTAGTATGGTTGTGAAAGCTGGAAATACATACTCACTGCACATACAGAAAGAAGGCTGCAAGATGTTGAATACAGAAGTGTATTAAAATATTTCTGAACAAATTATAAAACAAATGTATTTGAGACAAAATAACTGAGCTGCTAGGTTGATGGAAAGCATTGTTGACTGGTGAAGTGGTGCACACGTTTTTTGTTTGATCATGAAATGAAACACAATTCGTTTTGAAAGACAATACAGATACAGACATGTTTCAAGTGAACGAAAGAAGAAGAAGATTTAACCACAGTAAACAGTTGAGAAGAGAACAAGAAATGGCGAGAAAGGAAATCCTAGACTGATAACGTCAAGAAAAGGCCAGAGCGTGATTTCTCCTGGTGTGAAAAGTCCGTTTCAGGAAAAAATGGAAGTATTACTGAGCCAATCGTCAATATCAGATTGCTATTTGGAAAGAGTTTACATCAATACAACATATACCATTACTTTATCTACTTGATTTCTCACACATTCGCCTGTATGATCCAAGATATGGAGATTTAACAGGCTGTGTGTGAAGTTGTTTCTAATGTGACACCTTTACGATCCTAACAGGCTGTGTGTGATGTTGTTTCTAATGTGACACCTTTACGATCCTAACAGGCTGTGTGTGATGTTGTTTCTAATGTGACACCTTTACGATCCTAACGGGATGTGTGTGATGTTGTTTCTAATGTGACACATTTACGATCCTAACGGGTTGTGTGTGATGTTGTTCCTAATGAGACACATTTACGATCCTAACAGGCTGTGTGTGATGTTGTTTCTAATGTGACACCTTTACGATCCTAACGGGCTGTGTGTGATGTTGTTTCTAATGTGACACCTTTACGATCCTAACAGGCTGTGTGTGATTTTGTTTCTAATGTGACACCTTTACGATCCTAACAGGCTGTGTGTGATGTTGTTTCTAATGTGACACATTTACGATCCTAACAGGCTGTGTGTGATGTTGTTTCTAATGTGACACCTTTACGATCCTAACGGGATGTGTGTGATGTTGTTTCTAATGTGACACATTTACGATCCTAACGGGTTGTGTGTGATGTTGTTTCTAATGTGACACATTTACGATCCTAACAGGCTGTGTGTGATGTTGTTTCTAATGTGACACATTTACGATCCTAACGGGTTGTGTGTGATGTTGTTTCTAATGTGACACCTTTACGATCCTAACAGGCTGTGTGTGATGTTGTTTCTAATGTGACACCTTTACGATCCTAACGGGATGTGTGTGATGTTGTTTCTAATGTGACACATTTACGATCCTAACGGGTTGTGTGTGATGTTGTTTCTAATGTGACACATTTACGATCCTAACAGGCTGTGTGTGATGTTGTTTCTAATGTGACACCTTTACGATCCTAACGGGCTTTGTGTGATGTTGTTTCTAATGTGACACCTTTACGATCCTAACAGGCTGTGTGTGATGTTGTTTCTAATGTGACACATTTACATTCTTAACAGGCTGTGTGTGATGTTGTTTCTAATGTGACACATTTACGATCCTAACAGGCTGTGTGTGATGTTGTTTCTAATGTGACACATTTACGATCCTAACGGGTTGTGTGTGATGTTGTTTCTAAAGTGACACATTTACGATCCTAACAGGCTGTGTGTGATGTTGTTTCTAATGTGACACCTTTACGATCCTAACAGGCTGTGTGTCATTTTGTTTCTAATGTGGCACATTTACGATCCTATAAGGTTGCAATTTTCATTATTATTATTAGTATTATTATTATTATTATTATTATTATTATTATTATTATTATTATTATTATTATTGTGCGAAAATAATATTATCGAGAGAAAATTTAAGTTGAAACGAGAGAGAAAGGCAGCGAGAGAAAGGGCGTTTAGAAAGAAATGTAGAGTACGAGAGAACATGCCAATAACTTAAAAATAGCTATCGATAGTCACGGTTTGACCCTGTCCAAATTCAGTGGTGTTTACAAACAGCATTGGTACATTGTTCCTGAAAACGTCGAAGTTGTTTACCTACTATGAAGTTATATCTTGAAATTACCATAGTTTCACTAACATGCGCCAACGTTCACCGTCGTATACCCTTACTGAAACCTAAACCGAAGCCTCAGATAGATTAAATCATAACGTGATATTTCATATCAGAAACTCGAGACTATGATAAAAGTAGAGTTCAAGACAAGGTGGACGTATGCGTACCCAGCTACAGAAACTAGTGTCCATTGCCAACAAATGTCACACAAACAACAAAACATTGTCTTCAGAGTATGATGGAATCTCAAAGGCTGATAATGTTACAAATTAGTGAGACAGACCTGTGCAGCTAAGGATTGAACCTAGACAAAGCAGAACATATTCTTCATGCATGTCAACTCTACCAGAGAAGACAAGGAAAACATAGCCTACTGAAAGATCGGATGGTCCATCTGGAAGAGGATGACCTGAAGAGAAACAACAATTCATTCAAACTATTACTGTTGTATTCTGATGAGTGAAGAGAAACAACAGTTCATTCAAGGTAATAAATGGCAAAGCTGACCATTGATGTGGTTGGGTAACCTTTTACCTCTGACCGATGTACAAAGTTCAAACACATGTAAACAATTGTCGATAATGGCTAGATCTAATGAGCATTGAAAATTTGCATTACTACATTTTTATCGGCGTGTAATTTTTTTTTTCAGTCGACATTTACGATATTTTAATCTATTAACTATGGTTTTTACTTCATAATACTTTATATATATGTATATATATATGCGTTTCTGTTGTGGTCTTAAATTTAAACCGATCGGGCGTTGAATTCACTAGTGAACTTTGTAGTCATTAAGTTTTTGAAAGAATACGGCACATAACACACATGAGAGTACGTAACTTTTATAAAGCTACAATTTTACGCTGTCTTTCGTGACCGGAATAGCTCAATTCGTATATGTGATCGTTGGTGTTTGATACATGTATGTTTAAAAAAATGTGCAGTTAATATATAGAAGCTAAAGAATATCAAAGTCATCAGTATAAGAAAAAAAATCACATCTATTCTATTTGAATTTTTTGTTTTATCCACGCCCGGTCAACACCTGACTTTGCTTTTATTGTATTATAAAATTGTTATTTCGAAAGTAAAAATACAAATCAAAAATTAAATAAGAAGTTAATGTGAAGGATGAGCCTGGTGCATTTTTAAAAATTTGTTAACACCGGGTTCAACTTTCGCTAAAAACTGTTGTAAATAGTCAGACTCAGTTATATGCAATTGGGGCGTTTCCTTAGATAGTAAATTTGATACAGCACTAGACCCAGGTTCAGTGAAATGATACGATTGAATTGCAAGTAATAATTTTCAGTAATTAATTAATTAATTTTCAAATCATTCAATAATTAAAATATAAAATTGATGAAAAAAAAGGATTGTTAAGACGGGCTTAACATGAATTAAAATGCAGAATTTACATTTTAAATGATTATCCAATCACAACAGCAGGAACATAAATTAATTTTTTAATATATATTATTAATTTCTTCTATAAGGAGTCACCGACCACTAGACCGCCTGAACGCTCTCTAATTTCTTCTATAAGGAGTCACCGACCACTAGACCGCCTGAACGCTCTCTAATTTCTTCTATAAGGAGTCACTTACCACTAGACCGCCTGAACGCTCTTTAATTTCTTCTATAAGGAGTCACCGACCACTAGACCGCCTGAACGCTGTCTAATTGCTTCTGAATCCACCGTCGCCACCTAGAAGGTGTCAGCGCCCAGTGCCGACGGTCCCGCGCACTTTGAGAACCTATTGGTTAGATCTGTAGGAGACGCAATCCGTATATAAAGATTGAGGGGGTAGGATTTAAATTCCAATCGATACTCCTTAGGAAATCGGAACATGACATATAGTAAGTACTAGGAGACAGACCCAAAAATACCCCCCCCCCCCAATTCCCCGCTTTTAAACTTTTAATGCTTTCCTTTCAAACAAATACCATCACATCCTCAGGCAAACGACGAAATTTGTGAATTTATTTTGAAAAATGTAGTCCCTCATATTAAAGACGCATCTACGGTCCTGAGAAGACATTATATTATCAAGAAATACAAAAATAGGTAGGTGTGTTACCAAAATGAAACATAAAACAACTTAACAACGAGATACAGAGACAGACGACGTTTCGACTATAAAGCCTTCATCAGGACAAACAAATGACCACAATAAAACAAGTCTTACATGGAGACAAATAGGGTTATAATGAGGACAATCGCAGATAGGTAATGAGGGAAGAAAGGATGTGGAAGCATGACAGGTGAGAAAAACGTATGGGGAGAAGTTAGTAGTAAGTAGGGAGGAAAAAGTAGACTGAAGAATGTGAGATGAACAAAGGAAAAGATATGTAGTATAATTGTGAAGTCTCTCGCCTACTGAACAGATGAGCGTGGGTTTATTCAGAACGGTGGTGTGCATAATAAGGCCCCGTTGACCAAATTCAGCCCGGCAAGCACAGTTTGTGTGTTCCCACCAATTCATCTAAACATATTCTATTCGTTGGCTCCAGAATTAAATAAAAACTACTTGGAGATTGAGAGCTCCGCAAAAAAGTCTTTTTGCACCATAAAAAAGGTCAATCCTACTTGCAGACCCCCAAAAGACTGAAAACCTGTGATTTATATGCGACCTGCAGACCCCTAAAGGCTGACTACCTCTGATTTAGATCCGACCTGAAAATCCCCAAAAGGCTGAAAACCTGTGATTTATATGCGAACTGCAGACCCCCAAAAGGCTGACCACCTCAGATATAAATATATTTTGGAATTAAGTGTTATGTTCGTATTTTTCCACTGAACACCGGCATACATAGGAGTGATGTGGTCAGCATCACTTTCGTCACTTTTACAGAGTCAAATTTACAAAATGTACAACGAATATGTTACCCACTTCCTTAGACTGGATTGCCCTGTTTTGTTTTAAATGTTCTAGTTACATATGTCAAAGAGTCACGATCAACTTACTACGAAAACAATGCCACTGAGTGGTGACAATGGTAACAAGGGACCCATAACACATTATTACAACAACTACGTAAACGGTTCTCATTATGTGCCGGAATCCGCTTATATACAACAAAAGGGAGTCTATACAAATTTGCTAAAAGCAAGAGGTCAGGTGGGTGGGGGGTAGGGGAGGAGGGCAGTTTCCTGAAGGAAAAATCATTGTAAACAGCACGCTGCTTCTTTTTCTTTTCTTTTTTTGGCGTTTTCATTAACTTTTATGAGGAAAACACTTTCTATGGTGTGAAAAAAGAGAGAGTGTTATCTTAATTTTCTAAAACTGTTTTCATGGCGCTAGGTGTTATATACGATTTTTTAAAGATAGGGATAGGGGTGGGGATTGAACTCTACATACCCTCTCCCATATTTACGGGTTTGTCAACAGATGAGATAATCAACAGACAATTCTTAAGCTGTTTTAACTCTGCGTTAACCAGCACCTTGTCAACACATGATATAATTAACATAAATTCATAAGTTGTTTATAATAACCAGCCCCTAGTCAACACATGACATAATCAACAAACAATTCTTAACCTGTTTTAACTGCGATAACCAGCCCCTTGTCAACACATGATATATTAAACAGACAATTCACCAAGTTGTTCAACTCTGTGATAACCAGCCCCTTGTCAACACAAGATATATTAAACAGACAATTCACCAAGTTGTTCAACTCTGTGATAACCAGCCCCTTGTCAATACATGATATAATCAACAGACAATTCATAAGTTGTTTAACTCTGCGATAACCAGCCCCTTGAAATGAAGACGGGGGTTCACTACGCCACCAGAAGCTGAAAAACTACGCCTGGCCTGGCTCACCCACATCGAAGCAAGACCACTATCTGCCCTAGCAAGCTAAGTTAAAGGGGACTCAAGATTATCTATTTGGGACAAGACACTGCCGGACAACTGGCATTGAGCAAAGATCACCTCTGATCAGGGCGCATTGTTACAGTGGAAACAGTGTTAAAGCTAAGAGAAGGTTGAAAAAAGGAGTGTTCCAGAAAACACATACGTACACCGTGTGACACGGTCATAGAGAATGCAGTACATTGTCCAAAAACAATGAAAACATTCTGAAAACAGTATCCGCCTATGAGTAACCAAGATGGATACCTACATATACCGAAGATAAGTAAACGCTTGACATGATCTAGATCAGGGCGATTCAACTATATATACTCGGGGGCCAAAATGTAGAAAATAGGGATCATCATGGGCCAAATTTATAAATAAAAAAACAACAACATATTGAATGATTGTATAAATTTAGTTTTTTATATCTTTATTTCACTGTTTTAGCAATGATCCGCCGGCCACTTATTAGGCCTCCGCGGGCCGGATTTGGCCCACGGGCCGCCAATTGAATAGCCCTGATCTAGATGTATACGTCTTGTATAGCTCAGCCACCCAGATCTCATTATATCTATATCGTGCTATAAACAATAGTACTCACGTAAAACAAAAGATTTTAGTACGTTCCACTTAGACAAGATGGACTATCAATAAAATTACAATACACAAGACATTTTCAACGTTTCAACCAAAAGGTCTTTATCAAAATATACACAAAACATTAAAAAAAAGATTACGAATAGAAAAGATCATTACACACAAAAGTGTCCAACCGAAATATGGAATTAAGGTGTCGGAAGAACAGGAAGTACATAAAAAAAGTAAAATGGGTGGAAACGAAACGAACAAAAAGATGATGTAAATCACGGAACAAAATGAATAAAAAACAAAGACCACACCAACCACGAACTAGACAAAATATTGGTAGGAATTTAGTCCAAAAGTCTTGAGGGTACACAACTAATAAATAAGCCGATTTTCTAGATCGTACCTAGATCTATCATCGGTGTTGCAGGATCTGATGGCAGTGACCTGAATATCAAGATCACCAAGATGGCCAATACCGTTAAAGTGTGTGGCAACAGAGTAGGTGTTCTGTGCTTGATGGCATAAAGATGGTTAGAGAAACGGTCGCTCAATCTTAAGCCGATTTCCCCGATGTACTGCTTGCAGCAGCATTTACATATGATCACGTAAATAACATTTCTGGATTTACATGTAAATGTCTCATCGATGGAGAAAGTGGCCTTGGGAAATGAGATGGAGCGCATCTGAACCACAAAACGACATGTATAGCAACGGTCACGTGAGCAACGAACAGTACTAAAGTGATCGGGAATAGAAGACTTAAGGTGGCTATGGACCAAGATGTCCTTCAATTTTTGTCGCACGTATACGTCACCACAGGTAAGTGCTGGAAAACGGCACAGGTGAAAATTAAATAATACAATATAATATTGTATACATTTACGGAAGATGGATACTATATACTAACTGCGCATTCAGTTTACTAATCATTTCGGCACCATCAGCTGCAATTGCAACAAATGCTAGACTTATGCCTATGTCACCCAGACCCGGTCTGTCACATTCCTTATGGCCACCTTCACCATTGAGGAGAGCTTCACATGTGTGTCCCGCAACGTCATCTATGCCATCATATGCAAGCGTTGCGTCATGACATATACATGTTAAACTGAAAGGAGACTCGTAGACCGATTCTGTGAACATCTGTGTAACTTAAACACCATTTGGGATATCCTGTAGACGTTCACTTCAATTGTACGATATACAGGACATTCAGGTTACTGCCATTTAGTCGTGCTTCTCTGACGACCGAACCCGTCTTGCGCTTAAGAACCGCTACATTTACCAATATGGCACTCTTACCCTACGGCATCAATGAGAAACTATCTCATGCATGATTTTATTTGTTCCATAGTTTCTGTTTGTTTCGTGTCACATCTATGTAGTCATTTTTGTTTATTCCTTGTCCGGTGTCGCTTCACTTCTTCCGGTCAACCTACATTACACACACATGTCAATGTGAACGTCCATAATCATTACTGTCCGTTATCTGTTGTATATTTTAATTTTGTTTTAATTTTTGTCTTGATAAAGGACTTTTAGTGGAAACCTCGATGTGTATGTGTTATTATGTGTGTCTTTAGTGATTACCAAAACTTCATTTCCCTATTCCTGTATACATTTAAGACAATCTAGAATGCGTGATACTGCTGTAAGTCTGTATAAAAATATAACTTACGTAAAACACACTGTCGATTATCTTCACAATGAACGCAGAGGTTACCAGACTATAGAATGTGGATATAAAAAAATACAAACAACAGTACACATAAGAGTTTCAATCTTAATGTTTTTTCAAGAAAATACAAGACAAACATCGAACACAGCAGGATATCTCTACCTGGATTTTTGCCATCTAGTGCGTTTGTGATATTGACATTATTTTTAGTTTTTACTATTTGATCTTACTGGGTTTTTACATGGCTTTTTTTCTGTCAGAGGGTAAATTAAAAAATCACCCTGTACAAGACATGGCGATAGCATAAGCATGCGGCCTTTATCACACAGCGTCCTATAAGTACGGGATATCACAGGTCAAGTTAGCAGTTCAAAAGGTGAGATATGTTCTATGCAATGAAGTAATATCAATGCATATGCGAGTTTGAGTGCTAGGATGTTATATTGAGCCAACCCTCCTTTATGGATATGAAGCATGGACGGTAAACAGTAGAGTTCAAGATAGAGGCAACTGAAATGTGGTCTTTGAGAAGCAGAAAAGCTCAAGGTAGCGGCAACTGAAATGTGGTCTTTGAGAAGCAGAAAAGTTCAAGATAGCGGCAACTGAAATGTGGTCTTTGAGAAGCAGAAAATCTCAAGGTAGCGGCAACTGAAATGTGGTCTTTGAGAAGCAGAAAATCTCAAGGTAGCGGCAACTGAAATGTGGTCTTTGAGAAGCAGAAAATCTCAAGGTAGCGGCAACTGAAATGTGGTCTTTGAGAAGCAGAAAATCTCAAGGTAGCGGCAACTGAAATGTGGTCTTTGAGAAGCAGAAAATCTCAAGGTAGCGGCAACTGAAATGTGGTCTTTGAGAAGCAGAAAATCTCAAGGTAGCGGCAACTGAAATGTGGTCTTTGAGAAGCAGAAAAGCTCAAGGTAGCGGCAACTGAAATGTGGTCTTTGAGAAGCAGAAAAGCTCAAGGTAGCGGCAACTGAAATGTGGTCTTTGAGAAGCAGAAAATCTCAAGGTAGCGGCAACTGAAATGTGGTCTTTGAGAAGCAGAAAATCTCAAGGTAGCGGCAACTGAAATGTGGTCTTTGAGAAGCAGAAAATCTCAAGGTAGCGGCAACTGAAATGTGGTCTTTGAGAAGCAGAAAAGCTCAAGGTAGCGGCAACTGAAATGTGGTCTTTGAGAAGCAGAAAAGCTCAAGGTAGCGGCAACTGAAATGTGGTGTTTGAGAAGCAGAAAAGCTCAAGGTAGCGGCAACTGAAATGTGGTCTTTGAGAAGCAGAAAATCTCAAGGTAGCGGCAACTGAAATGTGGTTTTTGAGAAGCAGAAAATCTCAAGGTAGCGGCAACTGAAATGTGGTCTTTGAGAAGCAGAAAATCCATTTCAGGCTATGGTATTCAATATAATTGACCGCAGATGTTGTTTCAATAGTCCTTGTGATGAACATTTAGCAACAACCTGAAAGATCAAGGGAAGAAGAGACAGGGGAAGACAAAGATAAATTTCTGGATGGGTTATCACTGTGATACAAAACGATGTCACAAACTGAATGTATTACCAATATATTACACATGCCAATGTGAACGTCTATATCTTTACTGTCCGTTTTCTGGTGTATGTTTAAGTTTTTTTAAATTCTTGTCTTGACAAAGTCCTTTTGGTCCAAACGTAGATTCGTGTGTGTTATTATGTGTGTCTTTAGTGATTAACAAAACTCTATTACCTATTTCTGGATTTTCCTGTTGGATTTCAGTTTTGTGCAGTAAGTACATATTATTAATAATACAACAGACAGAGTTGTGGAGAAACATGATCGCCTACGACACTGGTCAAGACACTTGATTTATCCAAAGGTATGTCCCATGACAGTAACTTGCTGCCAGGGATGTAGATTACTCTTCATGTACTTAACTGCAGTAACTATTAGGTAGGGTGGCTATATCCCGGCCTTGCTGTGTTTACAGGGCCGGATTTAGACTTGATAGGGCCCTAAGCTATTTGAGATATGGGGCCCTAAGCTATTTGAGATATGGGGCCCTAAGCTATTTGAGATATGGGGCCCTAAGCTATTTGAGATATGGGGCCCTAAGCTATTTGAGATATGGGGCCCTAAGCTATTTGAGATATGGGGCCCTAAGCTATTTGAGATATATGACACTTTAACGATTAAGAACATATGAGTAGTGGAAATTTTTTTAATGTTGTTTAGCTTATAGGTAAATCCTGCACTGTGTGTTTACCTTCCGCAACCCAGGCCCTAGGTACCCATTTACAGATTGATAGCATAAGCATGCGGCCTTTATCACACAGCGTCCTATAAGTACGGGATATCACAGGTCAAGTTAGCAGTTCAAAAGGTGAGATATGTTCTATGCAATGAAGTAATATCAATGCATATGCGAGTTTGAGTGCTAGGATGTTATATTGAGCCAACCCTCCTTTATGGATATGAAGCATGGACGGTAAACAGTAGAGTTCAAGATAGAGGCAACTGAAATGTGGTCTTTGAGAAGCAGAAAAGCTCAAGGTAGCGGCAACTGAAATGTGGTCTTTGAGAAGCAGAAAAGTTCAAGATAGCGGCAACTGAAATGTGGTCTTTGAGAAGCAGAAAATCTCAAGGTAGCGGCAACTGAAATGTGGTCTTTGAGAAGCAGAAAATCTCAAGGTAGCGGCAACTGAAATGTGGTCTTTGAGAAGCAGAAAATCTCAAGGTAGCGGCAACTGAAATGTGGTCTTTGAGAAGCAGAAAATCTCAATGTAGCGGCAACTGAAATGTGGTCTTTGAGAAGCAGAAAATCTCAAGGTAGCGGCAACTGAAATGTGGTCTTTGAGAAGCAGAAAATCTCAAGGTAGCGGCAACTGAAATGTGGTCTTTGAGAAGCAGAAAAGCTCAAGGTAGCGGCAACTGAAATGTGGTCTTTGAGAAGCAGAAAAGCTCAAGGTAGCGGCAACTGAAATGTGGTGTTTGAGAAGCAGAAAATCTCAAGGTAGCGGCAACTGAAATGTGGTCTTTGAGAAGCAGAAAATCTCAAGGTAGCGGCAACTGAAATGTGGTCTTTGAGAAGCAGAAAATCTCAAGGTAGCGGCAACTGAAATGTGGTCTTTGAGAAGCAGAAAAGCTCAAGGTAGCGGCAACTGAAATGTGGTCTTTGAGAAGCAGAAAAGCTCAAGGTAGCGGCAACTGAAATGTGGTGTTTGAGAAGCAGAAAAGCTCAAGGTAGCGGCAACTGAAATGTGGTCTTTGAGAAGCAGAAAATCTCAAGGTAGCGGCAACTGAAATGTGGTTTTTGAGAAGCAGAAAATCTCAAGGTAGCGGCAACTGAAATGTGGTCTTTGAGAAGCAGAAAATCTCAAGGTAGCGGCAACTGAAATGTGGTCTTTGAGAAGCAGAAAATCTCAAGGTAGCGGCAACTGAAATGTGGTCTTTGAGAAGCAGAAAATCTCAAGGTAGCGGCAACTGAAATGTGGTCTTTGAGAAGCAGAAAATCTCAAGGTAGCGGCAACTGAAATGTGGTCTTTGAGAAGCAGAAAAGCTCAAGGTAGCGGCAACTGAAATGTGGTCTTTGAGAAGCAGAAAAGCTCAAGGTAGCGGCAACTGAAATGTGGTCTTTGAGAAGCAGAAAATCTCAAGGTAGCGGCAACTGAAATGTGGTCTTTGAGAAGCAGAAAATCTCAAGGTAGCGGCAACTGAAATGTGGTCTTTGAGAAGCAGAAAATCTCAAGGTAGCGGCAACTGAAATGTGGTCTTTGAGAAGCAGAAAAGCTCAAGGTAGCGGCAACTGAAATGTGGTCTTTGAGAAGCAGAAAAGCTCAAGGTAGCGGCAACTGAAATGTGGTCTTTGAGAAGCAGAAAAGCTCAAGATAGCGGCAACTGAAATGTGGTGTTTGAGAAGCAGAAAAGCTCAAGGTAGCGGCAACTGAAATGTGGTCTTTGAGAAGCAGAAAATCTCAAGGTAGCGGCAACTGAAATGTGGTTTTTGAGAAGCAGAAAATCTCAAGGTAGCGGCAACTGAAATGTGGTCTTTGAGAAGCAGAAAATCTCAAGGTAGCGGCAACTGAAATGTGGTCTTTGAGAAGCAGAAAATCTCAAGTTAGCGGCAACTGAAATGTGGTCTTTGAGAAGCAGAAAATCTCAAGGTAGCGGCAACTGAAATGTGGTCTTTGAGAAGCAGAAAATCTCAAGGTAGCGGCAACTGAAATGTGGTCTTTGAGAAGCAGAAAATCTCAAGGTAGCGGCAACTGAAATGTGGTCTTTGAGAAGCAGAAAAGCTCAAGGTAGCGGCAACTGAAATGTGGTCTTTGAGAAGCTGAAAATCTCAAGGTAGCGGCAACTGAAATGTGGTCTTTGAGAAGCAGAAAATCTCAAGGTAGCGGCAACTGAAATGTGGTCTTTGAGAAGCAGAAAATCTCAAGGTAGCGGCAACTGAAATGTGGTCTTTGAGAAGCAGAAAAGCTCAAGGTAGCGGCAACTGAAATGTGGTCTTTGAGAAGCAGAAAAGCTCAAGGTAGCGGCAACTGAAATGTGGTGTTTGAGAAGCAGAAAAGCTCAAGGTAGCGGCAATGTGGTTTTTGGGATGAATGACGAACATTTCATAGATTGCTAAAAAAAACTAATGTAGAAGCCCTCAGAGATGGACAGCCAAAAAACTAATGTAGAAGCCCTCAGAGATGGACAGCCAAAAAATTAATGTAGAAGCCCTCAGAGATGGACAGCCAAAAAACTAATGTAGAAGCACTCAGAGATGATGGAGTAAAAAGACAAATTATAGCGACAATTAGAAGCCAGACATCCAAGATTTTTCGGTCATGTGATGAGTAAAGCAAAACTTCAATATTTAGTCTATCTATCTGTTGTATTTTCTCTACTGTCTCAGAATGTTGGTAACTCCTTCTATCCACCTTCTTCTTAGTCTTCCTCTGTATCTTGCTGTTTCTATTTTCATGTTGTATGCTCTTGCTGCTGGCCAATAAGGCTTCATTCTCACTAAGTGGGCGAACCATTTCAGGCTATGGTATTCAATATAATTGACCGCAGATGTTGTTTCAATAGTCCTTGTGATGAACATTTAGCAACAACCTGAAAGATCAAGGGAAGAAGAGACATGGGAAGACAAAGATAAATTTCTGGATGGGTTATCACTGTGATACAAAACGATGTCACAAACTGAATGTATTACCAATATATTACACATGCCAATGTGAACGTCTATATCTTTACTGTCCGTTTTCTGGTGTATGTTTAAGTTTTTTTTAAATTCTTGTCTTGACAAAGTCCTTTTGGTCCAAACGTAGATTCGTGTGTGTTATTATGTGTGTCTTTAGTGATTAACAAAACTCTATTACCTATTTCTGGATTTTCCTGTTGGATTTCAGTTTTGTGCAGTAAGTACATATTATTAATAATACAACAGACAGAGTTGTGGAGAAACATGATCGCCTACGACACTGGTCAAGACACTTGATTTATCCAAAGGTATGTCCCATGACAGTAACTTGCTGCCAGGGATGTAGATTACTCTTCATGTACTTAACTGCAGTAACTATTAGGTAGGGTGGCTATATCCCGGCCTTGCTGTGTTTACAGGGCCGGATTTAGACTTGATAGGGCCCTAAGCTATTTGAGATATGGGGCCCTAAGCTATTTGAGATATGGGGCCCTAAGCTATTTGAGATATGGGGCCCTAAGCTATTTGAGATATGGGGCCCTAAGCTATTTGAGATATGGGGCCCTAAGCTATTTGAGATATGGGGCCCTAAGCTATTTGAGATATATGACACTTTAACGATTAAGAACATATGAGTAGTGGAAATTTTTTAAATGTTGTTTAGCTTATAGGTAAATCCTGCACTGTGTGTTTACCTTCCGCAACCCAGGCCCTAGGTACCCATTTACAGATTGATAGACTGAATGAATTGTCGTGTCAGGCGAGAAATTACGAACCGGATATTTTTCTTTGAAAATAGTTATCTAACCTGGTACTATGTAACCCGGTGATAGTAATCAAAGTCACAATGAACTTAGTTATCGCCCTCCTCTATTATTAGTCAGTAAGCAAAAACTAGATTACAGGTTGGCTGCACTGATTATCTATTATTGACTTTTATAATCGCAAATACAGATACTGGCCAGATTTATAGTAAAGAATTACATCAGTTCAAAGTGGTAGGTTACAATCATATGACTTCGCGCCCAACTTCTACAGCTTAACAATCACGTGAACAACATACACGAAGTGCAAAAGAAAAGCATTGCTCTCGGCGGACACAGGGTTAGCAGATAACCAAGATCCCAAATGTACCTCGTCGTGGTGCACCCTGGAAACAGAAATACAGCAGCTCAAGCTGATTCTGGCCATATCATTTGGGGATCGTGTCCGAGAATGTGGAGGTAGCAGATGGAAAGAGATTTGCCTGCATAAGAGACAGACAATATCTTCGACACCGCCAGCAGCACATACAGCGACACTGTCGACATACAGTGAAGCTAGTCAGTCCAGTCCGAACATTGGAGGTGCGGCCAATGAAAACGGTATGTAAAGGGCAGAATAGCGCTAGAAGGCAGCGCCAACTGCAAATAGAAAGTGAAAACGTTTATGGAAATGGGAACTACAAGCTCTGTTAGCTCATGGCGAGCTTTTAGTTACCTGTTTTCCTTATAGACAGAGACCCAGACCCGAAAATGGGCATCTAGCAAAGCAAAATGACCTGGCCTCTGCTCTACTGTTAAGCTTTATATACCGGAAATACACTTGCAGAGAGAAAGGCCCGATGGGATCAGGCACAAAAGGACAACGATTTTAGCCCTGGCCCAACTCTACTGTTAGGTTTTCCTACACCGGAAATACACTTGCAGAGAGAAAGGGTTCAGTACTTGATGGGCTCATGCGCTATTGGGACAATGTCGCTCAGCTCGAGAACGCCTTGATCTCAAACGTGTGAAACTCGAACTTGGGCGAGGGGTTCGTGATGTCGCTGAACGACACCTCAGCTAAAAGGCGAAAGAGCAAGGGTCGAACTCTTCTGTTGAGTTCTTCCTCTTAAGGAACCAAGCTTACGGATGAGAAACGGTACCCTATGGACACAGGCACAGTAAGTCCAATTACACGAGGCAAGTTCATAGACGGAGGAACACCTCATACGAGACAGACGTGCGCAACAATCTTCTGGGCGAAGAGTCACACACCCGCGTGCTTGGCGACAGATGGAGAGGCTGTCACAGGCTATGGTAGCCCACCCGAATTGTCAAGGCATACCGAAATCGGATGTGCTGGGCCTACAAGGCGCATAACAGTGGCACAACGTAATCACGCTCCTGGCGGAAATCGCACGGATATCCATGCTGGTTACAATGGAGCGAGCGCAAAACAAACAAAAAACATACAAAATACAACCACGGCACACTGCAGCGTGTTGGTGGCATACATATCAGTCAAAAACAGTGGACTTTTTGAATGACCAGTGCAAGGTGGTATTAGATGCATGTTTCGGGATCCAAGCTCAGGTAAATGAAATTTAATGCACGCAACAAAAGCAATAGCTTAATACGCACAATTAGGACATTAATCTAAAGACATGAATCTAAAGACATGAATCTAAAGGACATGAATCTAAAGGACATGAATCTAAAGGACATTAATCTTCTTCTTCTTCAGCGTTCATTCTCAATCTCCCGCTGGATATCTTTTGTAACAGGACAATGGTCCTACTATATTTCCAGCAGGATGTAGTCCAGAGAATGGAAATGCGTTGTGTCGCCGTTTCAATTGTGCCAATGGCCCGACACATCCGTCTTCGGCGGGGGACATTAATCTAAAGGACATTAATCTAAAGTACATGAATCTAAAGGACATGAATCTAAAGGACATGGATCTAAAGGGTTTGGATTTAAAGGACATGAATCTAAAGGACATGAATCTAAAGGACATGAATCTAAAGACATGAATCTAAAGACATGAATCTAAAGACATGAATCTAAAGACATGAATCTACTAGATGCTAGATCTGCAGCTAGTTAGCAGCCAACATGCAAACAAAAGTAACCAATGGACAACCAGCAACCCGTCAGCAACCAACCAGAGACCTACCAGGGCAACCAATCAACAACCGACCAGCAACAAACAAGCAACCAATCAACAAGCAATGATACTATCAGAAAACATATCTGAATTAATCAAAGATATCCATGCAAATCAGACACCACACACTTTTAGATAAAGTGAACGGAAGCTCTCCCCCCCCCCCCCCCCAGGTGGAAATAACATGTCATGTATTACTAAGAAGTAAACAACACACAAAGAAGATGGCAAACCCACCCACTTAAATATTTTCCCGAAACAGCGCATCACGAATCCCATGTAAACGAAGAAGTGAACGTTTTCACGACAAAACATCCCGTCCCCCTTATCGAAACGTATCTACGGTCCTGAAACAAAAGAAAACACACAGACGCACAAATACATAACACATGTCTCTTGGGACGAACAAATGAAACTTAAACCAACGGGAATTAACAAGAAAATGTCTAGCTAAGGTATAACTTGTGGGGCAGCAGATATAGTCCTTTGAGAAAGGGGTGAGATTACGTGTATAAAAAAGGTCTTTCGCGTGTTTTCAGATTTACATTTGTATTTTCGATAGTAAAATTTGATGACCTTGCTTTCTTTTAAAACTTTATGGAAGTAGTTTATGGGGCTTCTAAGGGAGGAGTTTGTAGGGCTTCTAAGGGAGGAGTTTGTAGGTCTTCTATGGGAGGAGTTTGTAGGTCTTCTATGGGAGGACTTTGTAGGGCTTGTAAGGGAGGGGTTTGTAGGGCTATTATGGGAGGAGTTTGTAGTGCTTCTAAGGGAGGAGTTTGTAGGTCTTCTAAGGGAGTAGTTTGTAGGGCTTCTAAGGGAGGAGTTTGTAGGGCTTCTAAGGGAGGGGTTTATGGGGCTTCTAATGGAAGGGTTTATCTGGCTTCTAAGGGATGGGTCTATGGGGTTTCTAAGGGATAAGTTTATGAGGCCTCTACGGGAGGGGTTTATGGGGCATCTAAGAGAGGGGTTTATGGGGCTTCTAAGGGAGGATTTTGTGGGGGTTTTTAATGGAGGAATTTGTGGGACTTTTAACTAGCCTTTGATAAAATTCCTAGTGTTAAATCTCATATTCCAAATTTATAGGGGGGGGGTTGTGAACACACCAACACCCACCCCCAACTTATATACTAGCCTATCAATTTGTCATTCTCGTTTAACTAGTCATGTATCACTGGCAATCTATCTGAGTACAAAGTAATTGAGCTAATGGTCACGCCTATAGATTAGTTAGTGCATATGTGTGCGTCATGTAACGCATTCTCTCCAGAACGTTGTCTTCTCTGAACTCTCTAAACCCCCTTCTGTCTTGGCCGATGCCGTTTGCATTTTCCAACGTTGTATTCATGTTATCTTTAGTCCATTTAGTTATCTTATCGTCAGTCCATCGTCTTCTTGGTCTGCCCTTTCTCCTCTACCTAGCTACGCTGCCCTCCATTATTTGTCTTTCTAAACAATTGTGTCTCTTTATATAATTAAACAGGTGTAGTTTTCTTTTTGCTATTGTGTTTAGTAACCAACACTCTGGAATCTTCATGTGTTTATAATATCTGAATTTCTCTTTTTTTCCTTCCATGATATTTTTTCCTTCCATATGGTATCTTTCTGTATCATTTCATCTCAAAGGTGTTGCAGTAATCTCTTTGCCGCTGTTTTACTTAGGATCCATGTTTCACAGCCGTATGTTGCAACCGGAAAAATAAAAGTTCGTAACATTAGCAATTTCGTTTCTATTTTGTTGTTTTTCCATATATTGTTAAACCTTGTTATTTTACAATCTGCTATTGCCAATGTCTTCCTTATTTCTGTCAAGCAGTCTCCTGCACCGTTAATATGTGTTACTAGGTATTCGAATTTATCCACATATTCTATCTCGACATTGTCTACTCTGATTTTTGGTTTTTGTGTTGTTATATCTGTTGACGTGATATTTTTTTTGTGTGCACTCGTTTAAATATAAGTCGCGCTTAAATATATACTTCCCAGAATTCTGCCCTTTAATATGCGTGTTTCCATGCCATGGTGTCTCTTTATATGTCCGAAATATTTCAGTTTCCTATGTAAAATTGTATTTACCAGCCATCCCTCCTCTATATTCAGCATACTCAATACCTCACTGTTCCTTATCGTTTCTGTTTAAGAAATTCTTAATATTGCCCTATACTTCGGTTCGAATGGCGAACGGCCAAGGTACCAGGTTAAAATGTATGCATCTGAACCGTTTAGAAAGCAATTGTAAACCACTGAACGAGTTCATATTTCCAAGTAAATGACTACAGCCAAACAATTCTAGGTTGATTGCTACGAGCCGAATGGAATATGCTACCAATGTTTTATTTTGTTGTCCTATTAACCAATAAGTATAATTTTGTTTAGTTTCACGATTGCACACCGTAGAAAATGGTACTTCCTGTGTAACATTAAAACGAGAAAACTCTCCGTTGCAGAAAAGGATGCAAGAAATCTATTGTTAATTATTCATGAAAATTGGAACAAAGAAACGCGAATATATTTTGACACTGCTCAAAAATTTAAGCTAACCTTTAAAAAAACGCATATCACCAGGCGCTAGAATATATATCACAGAAAATTACAAAGGAATTCTAATGAAAAAAATACTGGCCACTTTTACATCACAATAAGGTATGATCAATCTACCGGTTATGGCGTGGGGTGACGGTTTATTATTCTGCTTGCCTAAAAGGAAGTAAAATCCAGTGTTTTAGTGCTTTCTCAATGGAATATGTTATTTCTTTTCTGAATGTGACATATAAGAACACAGTTTAACTATTCTGAGACTGAAACGATATTTTGACTTGTCAATGAAACCAACAGTGTAGAACTAAAACGCTCATAGGAACTATGGAAAGTTCTCCGAAGACGACACCAAAGAAATCCAACGTATATGCAACATAGCATACTAGATCTTAATGCAGATTTTCAATACCAAACATGTAAACATGAACACCAAAATTGCACTATATAAACGATCATCATACCATCACTATGCTACCTATGTCAAACGTGGACACTTATAACAAAAGATAAAAGAAAACGTGTTACAACAGAAATACCTTGTCTACGAAAATTTATCAGCGTAAGAGACAGTATCAGAAATTAAAACATCAGAAGACTAACAAACACAATGTCAATTCTGGATTACTTCAAAAGACAACAGATTAAAGTGGTTTTCACATGCTTCCAGACTACCATCAGATAATGCCCATCAAAAAGCATCGATTTTTGATTCCCATATATTCTCACATTCTCGTTCGACCTGCTCCACGTCTTCTCTCAGGGTATCCATGACTATTCTAATCAATTCAATCCTGTCACCTTTTTTTAATCTCGGTGCCTTCCACCAGCCAACACATCGTCTTTTTCGTTTCTCCTGACCCCAGCATGACCTGGACAGTAGATCCATGTAATACTCTGTGACTTGTTAAGAAGAGTGATCCAATCAGTTCTGACCATACACTTTTCTATCTTGCGCAGCATACTTTGAGAGTTCAATAGAATCACTGAGCCTGTTTGTGGTTTTGTCGCCAGCCAAGTGAGAGCTGCTGTCACCACCTCTATTTCTGTTATCATATTCGATGTTGTAGTGGGGTATATATACTCAGCTAATTTATGACTTCTCAGCTAATTTATGACTTCTCAGCTAATTTATGACTTCTCAGCTAATTTCTTGCCATTTTGGTAGGTCACAAAACCCCAACCACACATGTTTGTTTCTTGTGTTACTTAGCTGTCTGTGTAAATTATTGTATCGTGTGGCTTCGAGTGCTGCAGTATGAGTTCTTGGATTATTCCCTCTGTTCTGTTGGCAGCCCAGTCGCGGCACTCTTTTCCCATCTGTATCACCACGTCAATAATTTTCACTCTTTACCAAATGTCACCCATTCACAGCCTCTTCCTACTTCCTCCAGCTCACAAACTTCTGCGATCCAGGACCTTCCTCTCTTGATACGCCTTCCTTTTGTGCTGTCTAGAGATTGGTGTAAGAGGTGATGATCATTATTGGCGACTTTGAAGTATTCTTTAACCTGAGACATTTTATGTCTATCTTGCTTTGATGCTCGGTGGGTCTAGGAGAAAGCTCATGGCCGCGATAGGTGTATCTTGTGCATTCTAGGACAGCTCTCATGACCTCGTTTTGAACTCTCTCCAGTCTATCCACCTGTGATTGCGACAGTGTCAGTAAACCTAAACCATAATCCAACACAGATAATACCACTGACTGCATCATCTGAAAAAAGGGTTCGTTACGGCATCTCTGAAGGTGCCATTATTTTGACTGCACTGACACTCATCCCAGCTTTCTGAATGATATTGTTCACATGTTTCGCGATAGACTTCTATCAAAAGTGATGCCTAGATATTTCATATTCTGCTCCCTGTCAATTTTGATGCCCATACAGGCGGCTGCTGGTACTGTTTCTGTGACTATTTTGTTGTTCAGCGAGAACCAGACGACCTTTGCCTTGGTGGTATTGATGACTGCATAGTAGTCTGTGCACCAAAGCGACAAATTTTCTAGATTACTCTGGACGCCATCAATCATGTCTCTTCTGTTTCTGCCGTGCTTTTATAGTAATAAGTCGTCCACATATTCCAGCCTCCTGAATCTGCGCTATTTTGCATGTGTAGACGTAAAGAGTACAAGTCCAAAAGCATTGCTATACATACACGTTGTATACAAAGCCAGGAGAAGACCATGCAAAAGCTGGACTATATAAATAAAATAGTCAACGAAAACATAAATATATGGAGCACACAAAAAAGGCCGTCTCCAGATAACTCTTCCACCCCTGGAGCTACAAGGAATAAAGGGGTGTGTAACGAAAAGAAAGAAAGAAGACACGAAAGAGGAACAGCAAGGTAGAAAAGTGTATGGACATGAGCATGTGTTTTGACATTATTGAATCAAAGACGTTTCGATCGTGATTAAAGTCATGCTCCCGTGTGACTGGGGGATCAAACTAAGCCAGTAATAGATACTTACCAAACTAAACAAAAATAAGCAGATGTGTTACCCAAATAAAACATAAAACAACCTAACAACGAGATACAGAGACAGACGACGTTTCGACTAAAAATCCTTCATCATGACAAACGAAAGAACAATACAATGAATCTTACATGGAGACAAACTTGGTTATGATAGGAAGGAGAGAAAAGGAGAGATAGCAAATAGATAAGGCCCAAAGGGGTATAAAGTGAAAAGAGAGAAAGACTCACCAGTGGGTGACCACAGCTATATTACTAGTAGGCCAGACATACTTTGCAGCTGGTTTCATGTTTTACACACTCGTTACCAACCTCATACTTTACTTTGCAGGTGATGCACGTTTTACACACTCGTTACCAACCTCATACTTTACTTTGCAGGTGATGCACGTTTTACACACTCGTTACCAACCTCATACTTTACTTTACAGCTGGTGCATGTTTTACACACTCACTACCAACTTCATACTTTACTTTGCAGCCGGTGCACGATTACACACTGGCTACCAACCTCATATTGTGTTTATCCGGAGGTCTCAATTCCCGTTAGTCTCGATAATTTTCAACTTATTATACTCTTGCTTCCTACTTGAATTTATCCAGGATCAGACCATTTTGACTCTTTTACTGATGTCTGCATCACTATCGACATAGCCACATCCACTTCTGGGCATGACAGAAAGCTCTTTAGAAATCACCCCCCCCCCATCTCTCTTCCCACCCTTTCTTATCCAGGAAACTAGCACACGGAAAACAAGAACCTAATTTCTCGTTATTCCTGGGGGATACAAGCACACAGAAAATTCGTATATGGAATTAAAACACGGACTCAATATAAGAACATGATTGATTGATTAATTTGATTGATTTGATTGATTTGATTGATTCGATTGATTGATTTGATTGATTGGTTAATTGATTGATTTGATTGGTTGATTTGATTGATTGATTGATTTGATTAATTGATTTGATTGATTGATTGATTGATTTGATTAATTGATTTGACTGATTGGTTGATTGGTTGATTTGATTGATTGAGCGATTGATTGAATGATTTGATTGGTTGATTGATTGATTGATTGATTGATTTGATTGATTGATTTATTTGATTGATTGATTTAATTGATTGGTTCGTTGATTTGATTGATTGGTGTGATTGATTTTATTGATTGATTGATTGATTGATTGATTGGTTGATTGATTGATTGATTGATTGATTGATTTATTGAGGACCCCATTAATTGCGAGCGATTACCTCTTACTTCCTGTGTGCAGTATGGTGGCTTTTCTGAGCTTTCTTTCATACCCAGAAGATTTCAACTTTCGGTTTAATACAAGGCCTATTGAAGGAGTCTTCTGCTCAGAAGGGGGTATATAATTGTATAGATGACATGCTATACAGCTTCCATAAGAGAGCCTCAATATAACGGCATGTCATCTACTAAAGTTTTCTGTTGCATGGGTGGTTTGTCTAGTGGGCCATTGTTGAGACCATCAGACTCAACCGCGTGCGTATAATCACATACAAAATGGCCAAACAACATTAAAATTTAACGAATAATAGAGATTTGTATATATATTTTTTTTTATCCGGTACTGAACACGAAGAATAACACTATACAAAAAATCTATTCACGAGACACTTTACAACGACACGTGTAAGAGTCAGGTGTCATCTTCCCTAATGATTTGATTATTCAGATATGGAATAATAACAGTGGAAAGAAACTATCCAGGCACATCTCCAGTGCTCTTCACACTGAAGGCTTCACTGAATGAAGTGCTGTAGACAACATCTCCTTTTGAAGAACATCATGCAGACATCACTTGATGTCGTCAGCATATGGGCGTCCGAGTGGTAAATGCAGGTCGACAGAGTTAATTGAGCAGGTCATCCTTGAAGGACATTGGGTATGGTTTTTGTGGAGAACGTTTGATTTCCATCTGTGATGGTGGTATATTACATAAGTAGAATATATGTGTGTGTTCTTCTGCTGTGGGTGTGTGTGCGTGTAATTTTGATGTGCGTGTGGGTGCGTATTCTTTTGTTGTGGGCGGGGATGCGTGTTTTTATGTTGTAGGTGTGTCTTCTTCTGCCGTGGGTGTGTACTCTTCTGCTGTGGGTGTGTTCTTCCGTAGGTACAGTGGCATAGCGAGAGGGGGCGGAGGTGCTAACCGCCCCGGGCGGCATCATCAGGAGGGCGACAAATTTATTTTCGTCCAATCTTTCACAATCACTGACATTTTTTTAATGTCACAAGGGCGGAAAATTATGATTCCGCCCTGGGCACCATTGACCCACGCTACGCCACTGCGTAGGTATGTGTTCTGCTGTGGGTGTGGGTGCTTGTTTTTCTGCTGTGGGTATGGGTGCTTGTTTTTCAGCTGTGGGTGTGGGTGCTTGTTTTTTTGCTGTGGGTGTGGGTGCGTGTTTTTATGCTGTGGTTGTGGGTGCTTGTTTTTCTGCTGTAGGTGTAAGTGCTTGTGTTCTGCTGTGGGTGTGGGTGCTTGTTTTTATGCTGTGGGTGTGGGTGATTGTTTTTCTGCTGTGGGTGTGGGTGCTTGTTTTTCTGCTGCAGGTGTAGGTGCTTGTTTTTCTGCTGTGGGTATGGGTGCTTGTTTTTCAGCTGTGGGTGTGTGTGCTTGTTTTTTTTGCTGTGGGTGTGGGTGCTTGTTTTTTTTTGCTGTGGTTGTGGGTGCTTGTTTTTCTGCTGTGGGTGTAAGTGCTTGTTTTCTGCTGTGGGTGTGGGTGCTTGTTTTTCTGCGGTGGGTGTGGGTGCTTGTTTTTCTGATGTGGGTATGTTCTTCCGTAGGAATGTGTTCTTCTGCAGTTGCTTAGAAGCAAGGAGTAAGAAATGAAACAGTCAGAAAACTACAGACCTTCATAACTAGTTGGTTTGAATAGAATATTAGGTTTGAAATGGTATAGCAGAACTGCCAATGAGAGATTTACAAAAACAT
This sequence comes from Meghimatium bilineatum, assembly GCA_034231615.1. Taxonomy (NCBI): domain Eukaryota; kingdom Metazoa; phylum Mollusca; class Gastropoda; order Stylommatophora; family Philomycidae; genus Meghimatium; species Meghimatium bilineatum. The sequence continues at coordinate 9,234,219 of CM067315.1, read as the reverse complement.
AAATGAGAGAGTGAAAGAAAGAGAGAGTGAAAGAAAGAGAGAGAGAGAGATAGTGTATGTGTGTCCAGCATGACTTAGATAAATGAGTGCAATCCGTTGCAAAACTTCTAAGTTCGCTCTCAAACTCCTGCAGATTAACAGTATGTAGTCTGGAGAACAGAATGCATTGTGTCATAGTTTAACAGCATTGCTGGGATATCTGCGCCTTTCGGCTGGACACATACTACTTCAACATGACTTTCAGTCAAGTTGGCCCTATATAGAATGGGACAGCCAACTCCACCCCATAACCTCGTTAGTCGCCTCTTACGACATGCATGGAAGGTAAACAGTGTTGCTATTCTTCGGTCCCCTCTCGGACTCCGGAAACACATACAATACAGAAAGCACGTGAAAGAGACTTAAGGAACGAGCTGGTATATGCATCCCAATATACAGATATATTGAATCTGTTAGCATATCTTGCTCAGAGTCATGTATCCATCAAACCGGAAATGTTTGTGGCTGAAGAGGTTCTCTGGGAAATGTAAATACGTTCAATACTTTGCCATTTCTTTCTCATCGGTCTGGATGCACAATTTCCTGAGGCGGGATTTGAACCCGATACCTTGGCCGTCGCATGTACTGTACCACGCCCCTACAGAGAATATATGTCTTCTTCAGTGTTAATTCTCAAACTCCCGCTGGATCTTTCTTGTAGCAAGACAATGGTACTACTACATTTCCAACAGGATGTAGTCCAGAGACGGAAATGAGGTGTGTCGTCATTTTATTTGCCCCAATGGCCAGACATATCCGTCTTTGGTGGGAGAGCCATATATAAAAAAATATATTTACATATCTGTGTAATATATATATATATATATATATATATAATATTTTTTTTAAAGAACAACGAAAACTATTATGAAACGAACTTCTTTTCCTTCGTTCGTTCTGGAAATTCTGCAGATTATCAGGATATAGCCAGCAGACCGAAATGCGTTGTGTTGTGGTTTGCAGCTTGGCTGCAATGTCTGCGCCTTTCATACTAGCACATCCGACTTCAGTGTGGTTTCTGGGTCACTTTGACTTTCTATGTGATGGAATAATCAACTCCGCCCCCCCCCCAGAACCCTTCATATTCGCCTCCTACGACGTTCATGGTAGGTAACAGTGTTGCTGTTGTTTGCTCCACCTCATCTTTTCTCCACTTTCAGCACCAGAAAAGAAAGTTGCATAAAATCATGCAATATCAAAGTGAATCCCGCAACGATACAGCAGATTCGTCAATTTAATTACATTGAAACCTGTCTTAGGGTAGTAGACCATGTAACTGTCTTAAGGTGGTAGGACATATAACTGTCTTAAGATGGTAGGACGTGTAACTTTGTCTTAAGATGGCAGGACATGTAACTTTGTCTTAGGGTGGTAGGACATATAACTGTCTTAAGATGGTAGGACATGTAACTTTGTCTTAAGATGGCAGGACATGTAACTTTGTCTTAAGGTGGTAGGACATATAACTGTCTTAAGATGGTAGGACATGTAACTTTGTCTTAAGGTGGCAGGACATGTAACTTTGTCTTAAGGTGGTAGGACATGTAACTTTGTTTTAAGGTGGTAGGACATATAACTTTGTCTTAAGGATGTAGGACATGTAACTTTGTCTTAAGGTGGTAGGACATGTAACTTTGTTTTAAGGTGGTAGGACATATAACTTTGTCTTAAGGATGTAGGACATATAACTGTCTTAAGATGATAGGACATGTAACTTTGTCTTAAGGTAGTAGGACATATAACTGTCTTACGATAGTAGGACATGTAACTTTGTCTTGTGGTAGAACATGTAACTTTGTCTTAAGGTGGTAGGACATGTAACTGTTTTAATGTGGTAGGACATGTAATTGTATTAAGTTGGTAGAACATTGAACTCTCATAAGGAACCAGGACATATAACTGTCCTACTGGTAGGACATGTAATTGCGTTACGGTGGTAGGAAATGGAACTGTCTTAATGTACTATGACATTGAACTGTGTTAATGTACTATGACATTTAACTGTGTTAATGTACTATGACATTGAACTGTGTTACAGTAGTAGGACATGTACTTGTCTTAATGTGCTAGGTTATGTAACTGTCTTACGGTGGATGTAACTGTATTAAGGCGGTAAGACGTATAACTATCTTAAGGTGGTAGGATACGTTGATCTGTTGAAATATAGTTGTCATGCTAATGCATCAAATAAATAGAAACACGTTTTAACACTAACAAAATGTCAGCTGCAAATATACTCTGAAATGATCTAAATGGGATTTCTCACACACAACACACCATCAATTTCATTGCTTAGCAACCATTGTTTATGTTTGTCCAAACGAGGATAATTACCCACCATAAAATAATACCAGAGTAAAACTGCGATATTATAATTATACTTAAACTGCAGAAACAAAATATTTATTACTTTTCGCAAAGGAAATCACTCTTAGATCTGTATATATATATATTCGTCTATCTGGTCATCTATCTATCTATCTATCTATCTATCTATCTATCTATCTATCTATCTATCTATCTATCTATCTATCTATATATCTATCTATCTATCTATCTATCTATCTATCTATCTATCTAGCCATCTGTCTAGATGCCTGTCTGTCTGTTTGCCTGTCTATCTATCTATCTATCTATCTATCTATCTATCTATCTATCTATCTATCTATCTATCTATCTATCTATCTATCTATCTATCTATCTATCTATCTATCTATCTATCTATCTATCTATCTATCTATCTATCTATCTATCTATATATCTATCTATCTATCTATCTATCTATATATATATATCTATCTATCTATCTATCTATCTATCTATCTATCTATCTATCTATCTATCTATCTATCTATCTATCTATCTATCTATCTATCTATCTATCTAGCCATCTGTCTAGATGCCTGTCTGTCTGTTTGCCTGTCTATCTATCTATCTATCTATCTATCTATCTATCTATCTATCTATCTATCTATCTATCTATCTATCTATCTATCTATCTATCTATCTATCTATCTATATATATATATCTATCTATCTATCTATCTATCTATCTATCTATCTATCTATCTATCTATCTATCTATCTATCTATCTATCTATCTATCTATCTATCTATCTATCTATCTATCTATCTATCTAGCCATCTGTCTAGATGCCTGTCTGTCTGTTTGCCTGTCTATCTATCTATCTATCTATCTATCTATCTATCTATCTATCTATCTATCTATCTATCTATCTATCTATCTATCTATCTATCTATCTATCTATCTAGCCATCTGTCTAGATGTATGTCTGTTTGCCTGTCTATCTATCTATCTATCTATCTATCTATCTATCTATCTATCTATCTATCTATCTATCTATCTTTCTATCTATCTATCTATCTATCTATCTATCTATCTATCTATCTATCTATCTATCTATCTATATATCTATCTATCTATCTATCTATCTAGCCATCTGTCTAGATGCCTGTCTGTCTGTTGCCTGTCTATCTTTCTATCTATCTATCTATCTATCTATCTATCTATCTATCTATCTATCTATCTATCTATCTATCTATCTATCTATCTATCTATCTATCTATCTATCTATCTATCTATCTATCTATCTATCTATCTATCTATCTATCTAGCCATCTGTCTAGCTGCCTGTCTGTCTGTTTGCCTGTCTATCTATCTATCTATCTATCTATCTATCTATCTAATCAATCTATCTATCTATCTTATCAATCTATCTATTTATATATATATATATATATATATATATATATATATATATATATATATATATATATATATATATATATATATATTTATATCTATATATCTATCTATCAATATGTCTATCTACTATATGTCTCGCTCTCTCATTCTCTCTCTCTCTCTCTCTCTCTATATATATATATATATATATATATATATATATATATATATATATATATATATATATATATATATATATATATATATATTTATATTTATATATGCATTGTCATTCTCATGGTGGTCAGGCTATGACACGTTTGGTCACCTGATCTGCAGTAATATTGTGACGCCTCAGAACTTTGGTAACTCCGTCAATCCATCAGCTTCTTGGTCTTACTCTTCCTCTTGGTGTTCCTATTTTCATGTTATATGCTCAGTTGTCTGTGCAACTCTCCCTTCTTTAAATATGAAATGTTGTACTTTTTTTGTGAAAAATTATTAAGGGATGAATGTTATCCACCTTTGGCTAAGTTAAGGGATGGATGTTGTCCGCCCAGTGGCGTACCTAGGGTAAGTGCTGCCCGGTGCGATGAAGATTTTGATCCCTAAATTTATTTATTTTTATTAACATAAAAATCAGAGTAAAATTTTACAATTTAATTATTATCATCGATTTTATTCACTTTTAACAAAGATAGAAATAAATTTTAGTATCTTAATTTAAAATTATAAATTGACATTTTCTGATTGAAAATTGTTCAATGTTTCTGAATGAAGGCAAGTAATTCCAAAGGCCTTTGGTCCTTTTGTTGAATTTCTAGTTCACTATACAATTCTTTAAATTCTTTAAAATTAGCTCACAGTTAAGGAGTTGTTTTTTTCTAATATCCAGAATGTACTTCTACACAACACTTTTTACACTTTTTCACTATCTGATTTCTTAACTGGTTATTTATTAGGTTATATGACTTAATGATGCGCAGAAGCACGTGCTTGATTGTACCTGCCAAAGTTTAAAACTTGATTTTAATGTTTGATCTTTATCTATGATAGAGTCGTTGTCGTTGAATAATAGCATTCAACGTTAGAGTGCTAGAAATAAATTTGATTTGTCATCGAACTCAAAGACTGTTTATGACGGACTTTTACGGTGCTAAGTGAACGACTGAATGGATTGACGATCGAAACTGAAACTTAGTTTTCGTTTTTCTTACAAGATAAAATATAATTTTGAAGTAAATTGTGGCAGTGTCTTCTGTCGAGAGGAACTAGTTCTACTTTTTAATTAATTTTTATTTTAATGTTTTATAATAATGTGCCAAAAATGTGTTATTATCTAATTGCCAGATAAATGGGCTTAACATGGAGAAATGTTATTTTTAACGGTGTGGGGCATCAACTTTGGCACGGCAAAGACACTTAAACCCCATTTCAAAGTTTTCATTATTTTGAGGATTTTGATGCCCCTCAAGCCTTGATGCCCGGTTCGGCCGCACCCCCTGCACCACCCTCGGTAGGCCACTGTGTCCACCTTTTGGCTAAGTTAAGGGATTGATGGTATCCACCTTTTGACTACGTTAAGGGATGGATGTTATCCACCTTTTGTCTAAGTTAAGGCATGGATGTTATCCACTTGTTGGCTAAGTTCCTAGTACTAATAGTCATGTTCTAATTTCCTAAGTGGAGTGGAATTCAAACCCCAATCCCCCTTTAACCGTTATCTACAGAATTGAGAAACACAAAATAGATTAGTACATGCATAAGTTCATGTCCATAAAATGACAAGAATTCTAAGCACAACAGGTTTTATCAATACAAGTAAGAAAACGTATTTTGACACTAATAACATATGGAAGCGAATCATGGACAATAAATAAATGAACGAGTAGGAAATTAGAGGCCATTGAGATCTGGTTGTTCTACAGAAGAATATTAAGAATTACATGTACAGTTAGAAAATATAATAAAGGAGTATTGAGATAGATTGACACCAAAAGAAAGCTAATATTAACATCAAAATAAAAACAACGTTTATTGGCCATAATATAAGAAAAAAAAGGCGGTCCGTAAATGACATCAACAATTAAGTTGTGGGCGCGCGGACAGAAAAGACTGGTGGATGGATAAAAGTTGACGTCACAAAACTATTTTTAAACACCAATTAAGTTGCTCAAAATACTGGGTGTCTACAAAGTCATTATGCACTCCTGTACACTAGATACTGCGTCATACCGAATTTGTGAGCATTTAGTGCGGAACTGAGTGACGGCATTGTACATCGGCATATATTCTTTCTTTCTTTTCTAGCCATGAGTGCCGTCATTGGGAGCGAAGAAGACTGTTCTGGACCAGTTGGGAGGTGCTTATATATACTGTTCAAAAAATAGAAATGCACTTTTTTGTGAGTTACTTTTATAAATCTTCTTCTTCTTCTTCTTCTTTCGTTCACTTGAAACATGTCTATATCTGTAATTCTGTCTCCTTAATAAAACTCACTGTCTTTTGTAGTTCATACAGTGGCCCATAGAGTTTTGATTCCAGTGTTGATTCCTCTGGCCAATATGTCCGCCTCAGCGTTTCATGCTGAGAACACTCTTGAAGTATATGTTTGGCACTCTGTGCTGCCTGTCCACATGTACACATGGCTGTGTTGCCAATCTTGAACTTTGTATACATGTGACTGCGGAGTCGGTTGTGTCCTGTTTTGAGACGTAGAATTATAACTTGTTACTTTTATAAATGATATTCGTTGATTGGACATCATTGAGCTATCGATGGTATACACTTTGTCATTGACTTCTCGTGGTTACCTGAATTGTACTCACCTCATAATTCGTAAGGTCATGAAAGAGGTCACGGTAAAAACAACGTTTTTAAGCAATAACTCGTGACAGGTTCATGAGAATCCAGTGAAAGTTAATGAACTCAAAACTATCTAACAATATTATTTAATGCTTATAAAAGATCGACAGTCCTCGAATAAATTCAGTTTCAAATTCAATGCGCAAGTATGGCTCATCTCAAGTACAATGATTAATCATCATTGGACGCTTGCAGACTGGACACAGTAACAGACCAGATACGCAATAGAAGACCCAGTGTCACAAAATCTGCCGAATACCGCTTCATACCGCTTCATAATAATTCATTGGCGTCTGCGTCCTGCACAGTCCAGTCAATGCCAGTAACTAGTCGAATTTCAGATCAAATGGTCAGGAACCGCCTGCACAACGCTAGTCTTTTGGACTAGAAGGCCTACAGAGGTCCTGTTCTTACGGACCGGCATCGCCAGAACCGACTGAAGTTGGTGAACCAACATCGTCAAAGGACCATTGAGAATGACTGAAAGTTAAAGTCTGAAAGTTACTTCACGCCAAGGTTGACACATTAATTCCGTAAAATAAAATTTTGGTACACGTTTGAAAAAATAATGTTGCGTTTTTTAACTATATATATATATATAATATATATATATATATATTATATAATATATATATATATAATATATATATATATATATATATATATATATATATATATAAAACATCTTAATACATTTGTTCACAACAAATTGTATCATAGAAAGGTCTATGTCATGAGTAATAATGTTCTGTCTTCACACTTGACAGTAAATAATGAATTTCTGTCATAACTACGAGATCTGATTTTAGCTGTGTCCAGGCAAAGTTAATCAATTTTAGCTACGCTCTGGTATGTTTCATTAAATCTCTTCTTTCTTCTTCTCCAGTCGAAGTCAGACGCTGATGTGAATTTTATCAATGAACGTAATTGTGGTCACTAGCTCCGAGAAGAGATGTGGTTACTAGCTCCGAGAAACGCCTGAGTCACTAGCCCCGATAACAGCTGTGGTCTTTAGTCCTGAGAAGAGCTGTGGTCTCTAGCCCCGAGAACAGCTGTGGTCTCTAGTCCCGAAAGAGCTGTTGTCTCTAGTCCCGAAAGAGAGCTGTGGTCTCTAGCCCGAGAACAGCTGTGGTCTCTAGCCTGAGAAGAGCTGTAGTCGATAGCCCAAGAAGATTTTTGCCATTTGTCGATTTATCTCTGTGTTTTTTATGCCTGTTTCTGTTTCTTCATTTGTATGCTTGTTTTTTTTCCCCGTATGCTTGTTTGTATTTGGTTGTGTTTGTTTGTCTGTATATTTGATTGTTTTCTTTGTTAAGTTTTTTGTTAATTTGTTGATGCGTGTGTGTATGTTTGTAAATTTTGGCAATGGCACAACCAACTTCAGAATTGGTTACGTTGACCCTCTATCAAATGAAACAGCCAGTCCCATTCTCAAAACTCCCTTAGTCACCTTCTATTACGTGTATGACTGGTAGCAGTGTCGCTTTTCTTTATTCCGTTTTCGGGCTCGGTGATATCAGTCTAAATATCAGGTCTGCTGTAACAACAGAGTCGGCTATAGCAACAGTCTGCTATAACAACAGAGTCGGCTATAGCAACAGTCTGCTATAGCAACATATTTTATTGCTAGATTCATGAGTCAGAGCTAGCACATTCCTGAGAAGTAAACATCCGTCTCTTGTTAAACATGCCTAGGCTGAAATAGAACCTGAATATCGTAATTTGACAAAACAGAAGAAATGTTATGTTAGCAATACAAGTAGACATCCTGTGTAAACCGTACACAGACTTTATTATGCAGGATGTAAAGCAGCGGTCTCAACCATGTATTCGATACATCATCATCATCATCAAGTACCGTCTCCGCAACGAAGGTTGGCTGCAACGTATCTCCAATATTTCATGTCTCTTGTCTTGGTGGTGTAATCTGTTAGACTGTCTACTCTCCCACTTGTATCTCTGCCTACCTCTTGCTCGTTTCACTTCGACTTTACCCTCAAGTAAGATCTTCAATAAGGTGTCATGTTTTTTAATGTGTCCAAAATATTTTATTTGCCTGATCTTTATTTCTCTTAGTAGTTCTTTCTACATATTAAGTGTTTTAGTACCTCTTTATTTGTTTTCTTCTCTTTCCATGATGTTCTCTCTATTCTTCTATATACCCACATCTCAAATGCATCAATTCTGTCTTCTAATTGTTAATTTAGTGTCCATGTTTCTGAACCATACATTAATATAGAATAGATGTAGCATTTTATAATTCTCGTTTTTAACTTGTTTGTAATTTGTTTAGATGTTACTATTTTCCTCATGTCATTGAGTACTTTTGGCCATTCATATTAACCTTTTAACTTCTGTTTCCACAATCTGCCATCATTTGTGACTATGTGTCCAAGATATTGATACTGTTTTTACTTGTTGTAGTTTCTCTCCCTGTATGTTTATGTTTACCTCTTGTTCTTCTGTGTCTTTGCTGATTATCGTGGTTTTTTTAATATTATATCCAGTCCATATTCTTTACTTGATTTATTGACTTGATCTATTAGTCTTTGTAGTTCATGTTCACTTTCTGCCAAAAGAACAGTGTCCTCTGCATATCTATGGCTGTTTATTATTTTTCCCATTGATCTTGAGTCCTGGCATTTCTTCTATATTTTTTAAGATATTCTCTGTGTAGATATTAAATAGGCTTGGTGATAAAATGCATCCTTGTCTAACCCCTCTTCTTATTTATATTTATGGTGAGTAGCTGTTGTCACACCTTAATGATGCAGTTTGTTCTCAATATATATTTCTAATCAGCTGATATTTTTTCTATCTATGCTATTTCTTGAAGACATTTGACTAAATTTTTCATGTTGGACTCTGTCAAAAGCATTGCTGTAGTCTATGAAATAAATATAGATATTTTTTTGACTTCTATATATTTTTTTCTATCACTAGTCGGATACTCAGTATAGCTTCTCTGGTTCCTTTGTTTTTCTAAAATCGAATTGTTCTTCACCGACCTCCATGTCTATCTTGTTCTTAATTCTTTCATGTATTATCTTGAGAAGTATTTTAGTTAAATGCTCATTAGACTTACTGTTCTATATTCTTGTACAGCCCACAGCCCTGGGCTTCTTAGGTAGAGGTATGAATATCGATGATGTTAGGTCTTTACGTATGTGGCCTGTTTCATATATGTCATTGCAAAGTTCTGTTATAGCATCCACACCAAAATCATTTTGAATTTTTATTATGTCTGCTGTATTAGATACACGAGTGCGCAAATACACGGTCAATTATCCTACCAACGTCTCAATTATGATGTCCCGTCCAATCACATATTTAACAAATGTCTGAGAAAATATATAAATAAGCTGGTTCAATAAAAAATAGAGAACGCTTTCTCTTTCTCATTTAAGAAAATATCACATTTTAATTCCTTTGAGGGGCTACATTCTCCACTTTGAGGAACATTGAACTTTTTAAGTATACATAGTGCAAGCCAAATAAGGAAGATTTCAAGAGGTCACGTGAAGGGTGGAGACGTAGTCATTGTCATGTGACATCTCAGCAGATGTTGCCAAAATTTAACCCGTATTAAAACTATTTTAAAATGTATTACTAAGAATTATTTTTTTTTAATTATAAGGACTAGTCGTGTATGCATTAGGCTTGTAAACGACGTTTCAGTTTGTACACGTGTGTTATACTAAATCATTCGATTTTTAATTATTCTCCCTTTTTTGACATGCCTATTTATGTTATGTCTATTGTTAATAAGAAAAGTTATATAAATAGGAGTGGCTGCATTTTAAGGAAAAGAGTGGAAAAATTATATCTTGATTCTTCTTGATTCTTGATTAGAAACTGGTCTCACAGCGAGTGGGGTATTCCCATAAGTGCTCCGCCCTCTGTTCCAGCAGCCGTCCGACTCGATGGTATTTCGAGTCTAATATCGCCGAAACAGACGTCGACATCAGGGAACAACTCTGGCCCTTGCGACAAGTTTTTTTGTTGTTCCCTCCACCCACGCCGTGCCCGCAACTAGTTCAAGCACAACGTCGGCCTGTCGGAACAACATGGTAATCTTTATCGAAGGTTACGACTACGGGATTGTATAGATGACGTACCATGAAGCTTCTATAAGAAGATAACCTCAATATAAAGGCATGTCATCTAAGGTTTTCTGTTGCATGGTTGGTTTGTCTAATGAGCCATTGGTGAGACCCACAGACGCAACCGCATGCGCCGGAAAATTATATTTCATACGCCAGTACTGACAATGTGGGCAGATTTTGTGACAGGCCTGTTTGATGACCAACGAACAAAAACACATAATGCAAAACAATAAGTGACCAGCAAAACTGATATCATAAGTAAAAAAAAACACAATAAAAATATAATGTGGAAATGTTGCAGGCTCAGACAACATACCAGCGGACATAATAAAAACTCTAGACCAGAGTTTACTAACGTGGGCCCACGCCTCACAGGGGGGGGGGGGGTAATGTGATTGTTCAGGTGGGCAATTCGAACAAGCTGTTTAGGTGTCATTAAGGGAATAATTCAAATTTTTTAAGTTAAAAAAATATCAATATGTTACATAGGGGAGGGTGGGGGTCAGAATTTTAGAAAGAGGTGGGGCATGGTAAAAAAAAAAGGTTGGGAAATACTGCTCTAGATGAATTTGGTGTGAAAACTAAAGATGAATTTGGTGTGAAAACTAAAGATGAATTTGGTGTGAAAACATCTTCCACTATGCTACACAGACACAGCGAATGCAGACCTAGTGGCCGACCACGAAAACGATGGACCACCGAAATAGAGGAGGCGACAAGCTCCACAATATACTCAGCACATACGAGGGCCATCTCCAGAAAACTAACTCTTCAAACCCTGACGCTGAAAGGCAACAAAAGGTTTAGGGAATGGATAGATTTCGATGCAACTTATCAAAAGTTATTATAGAAAAACGAAAACATCTAATCATTAGGTTTATTGGTATCTTTTATTAGGCTAATATTATCTACTGGGGGAATTATTATACACGCAAAACTATAACACGTTTTTGTGTTTATAGTTAACAGAACTGAGATATTTTTTTTATATTTCAGTAATAACTTCCTGTCGCTGGGCTGAAATAATGTATATGAGTATTTTCATTAAGTGACATGGTTGGTTGGTTGGTTGGTTGGTTGCTGATCCAGCTGTCCATGGGCTCATGCCCTTTGACCCAATTAAGTGACATAGAACCATATATAGTAATATTTTGCATTTTGGGGTCACGCCCACGTGATGGTGACACATGGTGAGGTCCGCATCACCCTTGTGACGCCCCTGCTTGTTCACACTTCTTTCAATTCACACACTCCGAGCAACGTTTCCTCTGCCACCCATGACTTTACACACTTTATTGTTTTCACTTTGTTTGATGTGGTATATGAGCGGGGGCCATTGTTGGCTACATTAAGGCTTCGCCACATGATGTCGTACTGAGATGTCAGTCAGAACTACCAAACATTTCATGTTGGTATTTCATAGCGGTATTTCATGGTGGCATTTCATGGTGGTATTTCATGGTGGCATTTCATGGTGGTATTTCATGGTGGCATTTCATGGTGGTATTTCATGGTGGTAAGTCGAGGGGAAAAGAGTTGGTATAATATCACGTATCGAACATATTGAGAGACAGCAAGTAAGATGGTTCGGTCACCTTATGAGAATGAAGCCAAACCAAATACCAATCAGAGCATATAATACAAGAATATCGGGCGTAAAGCCAAAGGTAGACCAAGAAAACGGTGGATAGAAAACATCAAGATAGCCTTGAACAAACATGGACTACATTCAACCACGGCGACACAACTGGCCTTGAAACGACAGCTTAAGATACCACCCCTACGCTTAACGGCAAGTGTGAATGCGATCAACAATCATTCACCTGGGGATAGACAATAGACAAAAAAAAGTCATGGGGAGGTAAGCACGAGTTAGGCAGATAGAAGAGGAAGAGTAACATCACGAGATTGACAGGTTACAGTCTAGCAGAGTGTACCACCAAGACAAGACGTCTGTTGCAGCCAAAATGTATTGCTGAGACATTTAATGATGATGACGACGCTGTCCTTCCTGTCGCATGTGAAACATGGACACTTAAAAACATGGAAATATAAACCATCCTCCACGTGCTGTATAAGTCAACCTTCTTCTACATTGAATGTTCGTTATAAGCCAACCATCTTCCACATTGAATGTTCGTTATAAGCCAACCATCTTCCACATTGAATGTTATTTATAAACCAACCATCTTCCACATTGAATGTTCTTTATAAACCAACCATCTTCCACATTGAATGTTCTTTATAAACCAACCATCTTCCACATTGAATGTTATTATCACGTACTGATTGTCGATTTGTTTGTTTGTTTTTTTGTTTGTTTGTTTGTTTGTTTGTTTGTTGTCCTTTTTGCTGCCCGTTTTATTTTTCAATATTGTTCAGCAGCATCTTATTTTTAAAGACAAACATTCTCTTTGCAAATACTTGATTAAGTGTCCATGTTTCACATGCGACAATAAGGATAGAGTCATCATCATCATCATCATCAAGTGCCGTCTCAGCAGCGAAGGTTGGCTGCAACAGACCTCCAACATCCGTTGGCTCTTGTCTCTGTGATGCACTCTGCTAGACTGTAACCTGTCCATCTCATGGTGCTACTCTCCGACTTGCGTCTCTGTCTACCTCTTGTTCGCTTCCCCTCGACTTCACCCTCAAGTAAGGAATCACCTCCTTGAGATTTTTGTTAGAACTGCCTGATATTCCAGTACAACATCCAAAAGCGAATCCCATAATTGATTAAACAATGATCACCACTCTTATACCAACGTCTAGATCTTTTTCGTCTTCAGCATTCGTTCTCAAACTCCCACTGATTCGCTTGTAGCAGGACAATGGTCCTATTAAATTTCCAGCAGGATGCAGACACGATAATGGAATGCGTTGTGTCGCCGTTTTATTTGCACAATGGCCCGACACATTCATCTTCGGTAGAAACGCCTACATAAAACAAAGTGAACACAAATAAAATGTGGAAAGTCGTGTGTGGCAGAGGAAACGTTGTGAGGAGTGTGTGAATTTGAAGAAGTATGAACAAGCAATTAATATGTGGACGTGGATAAAGAGAAAAAAAGTCTCCGACGAAAGCTAGATAACACTGGGAGAAAAGTGTAGGGAATGTACTGTTATCAGAACAGAAGTGGCGGAGCAATAATTTGTTTAGTTGCATTCAAAGCTGCAATACACAATCATATATACTGATGGCTCCGTCGACAAAGAAAAAGTGCAAATGGGGGCTTTGTTGCCGTACAGGAGAAACGTGTCTGCCTACTGCACTACCCTATCCAGCATAAACATGGAGATACAAGAAGACGCAGTGATGGCTACACTCGGGTGGTGACAGAAATGCCAATTCATAAGACGACACTCTCGGACAAAGCATACTACTTAAGTTAGAAAGATGCATGTTAAGAAAATAATTTATCTGGTTACTGAATCATTCGGTTGTCTAAGTTATTACATTGATATAATATTCTGGTGATGCGGTGGTTAGAGGAAAAGAAGTTGCAGAATCATTGGCGAACAATGTTGTGGTTGATGGCACAGTATTGAAAATATATAAGGTCGATCTAACAAGGGCAGTCATTGATTTACAACAGAAGAAAACTGCAAAACTGAAGGTGATAACATGCACATAACGAGTGTGATAGAAAATAGCGCATGGGGAGAAAGTGTGTCATCTCTGTAAAGATATGAAGAGGACATAACCAACATCTAACTAGAACATTCAGTCTACATACTCTGTGGTGCCTGTTGGAATAGAGTATACGGAGCATTTATTGGAATGTCCTTCTTACCATGATGCCGGTTTATAATTAAGAACCATGTTTTACAGCTATAAATTGTTCTTAATCAAATATAATTTAATTTCTAAAAAGTTAAATGTATATTCTGTATGCTCCCTGTCTAGCTGCTAATTCTGTATTTGGTCCGCGAACCACAAGTTTGCATACTACGCGCCTATTTTCTCTGCCAAAAGCAACAATAATAATGTTGGGTGGAGCCACTTGCCTTACAATATTTAATCTGATTTAATCTTACTCCATTCTTGTACTTTGGGTATAATCGTGACTGTGGTCATTGTCTTATTGTTGATTCAACTTCTGTCGTCTAGGATATGTCGAAATATAATCTCGTTTACAAAATAGTATTGCCATTCTATTGCAGTTGGTACTTTTTATCTACATAATGCGCACATACATACATGCACACACACACACACACACACACACACACACACACACACACACACACACACACATGCCAAACTCGCAGACACGAAGAGATAAAGTTATAGTGTCGAGAAAGAGCCTGAAATTAAAGGGGGCGGGGGGGGGGGTAAGATGGGGTAACATAAGGGCAATATTAAAATTAACAGAAATAAGTACAAGTGTTACGACTAATAGTCAATAAAACACAATAGTAACGAGACATAGAGACAGACGTTGTTTTGACCAAAAACCTTCATCAGTACGAAAGACAACAAATGAAATAAACAATGGACTAAACATGGGAAATCCCATATGAGGATAGTAAGAAGGAGATTACAGAATGGTAAGAAACGTGTCATAGGAAATAAAAAACGATCAAAGTTGGACGGGTCCAACAAAGTAGAAGACCGACATAGCATGACGAGAAGTGATAGGCGATATAGTGATGATGCAGGCGATAGGACTGAAGAAGACGATGGACTGACGACATTAAAGATAACATGAATACGTCGTTGGAAAATGCAAGCCGCATGGCCTATGGCAGAGAAAGGTTCAGAGAGTTAATTGGGAAGACAGCGTTCTGGAGAGAATACGTCACATGACACACTAGGTGATAAAATGAGATAAAATTTAATAATAATAATGGGTGACTTATTTCAGTGTAGTCCAGAGGAGAAATGATATTTCAACAGAAATGACATGTCTACGAAGAATACTCGGAGTGTCATTAAGAGATAAAATTAGAAACGATAACATCAGACAGATAACCAAAACAATACCATTATTGGAACACATCAAAAGCCAACAGATCAAGTGGTTTTCACACGCTTCCAGGCTACATACAGATAGCATGCCATAAATGGCCATGGCACATAGACATAACGGTTATAAAGCCAGAGGCAGAACATGTAAAAGATGGATCACAGAAATCAAAGAAGCCACAGGAACAAGCTTACAAACAGCGCACAAGAAGGCTATTTCCAGAGAACTCTTCCACCTCTGACGCCGCAAGTCAAACAAATGCCACAGCGTATAGATAGATAGATAGAGTCCAGAGGAGAGCCGGCGGATACGAAGTGAATATCACCCCTTCCCCCTTCGATGACGATGTAAATCCGTTTAGCTGTGACAATGTAGCTCTTGACATTACATAGCTTTCCTGAAAACGGCACAGGCTTCAGTTGAGTAACCGAGGTTTCACCAGAGCTCGTACACGGTTTGTTGTCTCAAAGATGAAACTAGGAACAAGGGTAATGAAGTTTGTGTTAATCTCTGGTAACACACATAATAGCACATAAAATATAAATATAATTGTTTTTCAGTCATTAAAGGGATTGATCCCGTCTAGCCATTAATATGTGAGTGTGAGCAATACTGCTTCTTAATCGTCATGCAGTTGTGTTGCATTCTTGATAAAGGTTATTTGTCGAAAAGTCTATATTTTTCTTATTAAGCCTATGTGTTACAAAGTGATAGAAAAACTTCATTGCCCTTTTCCTAATTTAGCCTATTTTATTAGAGTTTAGCTGCAGTTTTATGGTTGTCTCATAGGCAGAGTTGTGCTAGGGGATTGTATTAGGTGCAAGTTTAGTCCCCGGTGGGAGACACTCCAATGTGGCAGTATCCCAAGATCATCACGTCCTGCCAGGAGTGCAGCATATACATCTGGGCCAACTAGTTCATCATTCTTATGTCAGATCTGTTGCCTCATCTGCAGTGATGATACATTGTGCATTCCCCGCCAGCTAGGAGTCTAACACAAAGAGACAAAGGTGCAATATCCGCTAGACTGCATCTCTTTGTCATCCATTGGCATCATTTGACAGAGGAGAAAGTAACAAACCGAGACAAAACTTGCAGTGACAATAATGATTTTTTTTGGTTCTATCCCAGATCGTGTGCCTATCAGCTCTAACATTTTTAAAATAATTATCCGATCGTGATTTTTTTAAGTACCTTGTGATACCATCGCCGCATGCAATTGTTTAGTAGTTTGTGACGTCACTCTGTCGGTTTATTTCTCTTAGTGAATGGCTGCCTTCGACTTATATCTTGTATTTATTTGACATATTTTTTATATTTAATATAGGGTAGACACAGGTGTATTGAGTTTAGGAGGGAGGTTGGTGGTTAAGGTTTGGATTAGATCTAACTCTACCCCTAACGTCCACGATCATCGCTTCTTCTCGTATGCACATTCCTGAAATTAAATCGTGGTATAATTTAATCTCCGCTTAGCCATTTCATTTTTTCTAGCAACACGGCCTGCTTGTAACGTAATTTCATTGATGACACTAAAAACTGCGCGCACCATAGCACACTTGAAGTGAAAGTGTGCATAATATCAAGCTGTGTTCACATCAGAGCAAAAATCAGGTAGGCGCGCGATTTGTTGGGATAGACCAACTCCTTGAAGTGAAGATGGAGTTTAGTCCAGACAACAGAGACTGGAAACTAAGATTGATTGAGTCATCTCTGACATCCAGCAGGACCATAGTCCTGCCCAAGCAATCACTGGTGCTGAAGTCAGCGATAGCAGGCCCAGAGGTACACCACCAACAACCATGGTTACACGCAACACGACTAGATAACACGTCTGCATAACACAAAATATTTAACAGGGAAGTAGGTCTAGGCTAGCATACCGATGCACAATCCCCCCCCTCCCCGAAGCGCCTTAGAAAAATAGAACATCAAAATGATCACTATTATAAAACACGCAAAAACGTTTTAAAAAGAGGTTGATCTCCTCCCCTTTATAATGTAGGACTAAGAAAGCTTTAATTTACGAAAAAACTACACATTAAGAAGGTCATATTTGGTCTTATGATCGCTATTTTGCAGATGGCTAAGGGCAGGTAGCTTTTCTTAGCATTACCACCTCGCCCCTACATCAAAATCGTATCTATAGCCTGACGTAAAGTACATTAGGGGCATGAGTATGCACGCCACACAGAACTACAGTTCCGCACACATTAGTACAACAGATACAAGATGCGTAATCACACGGAGCCGACATGCTAGACACGAGTGATATACGTGTACATTTCCCGCAATAAATCAACTGCTCTGCATTCTCAGCAATGAAATATAAGCAATAAGATTTACTTCAAAACGCGTATGATCGCTTTGATAATGTCTTGAAAGATATGCTCATAAATTAGGGTACTGAATAGATAGGGGGGGGGGGGGAGGGGGTAGTAAATTCAAATAGGAAGTATGAGGGAATATCTTCTTCTTCTTCTGCGTTCGTTCTCAAACTCCTGCATATTAGCAGGATGTAGTCCGGAGAACGGAATGCGTTGTACCAAGGTTTACAGCATTGCTGCGATATCTACGCGTTTCGGCCTGACACATCCGACTTCAGCATGGCTTTGGGTCACTGACCCTATATGGGATGGGACAGCCAACTCCATTCCATAACCTCCTTAGTCGCCTTTTACGACATGCGTGGAAGGTAAACAGTGTTGCTATTCTTTGCTCCTCTTTCGGGCCCCTGCAACACACGTGCGATGAGGATATATTAAAAAAATTCTTAAAGCTGACGGGAATTGAACCTGGTCCGTTCTAGCAGCCTTGAAATCCTCAGAAACAATACATCATTACTTGTACGGGATGTTACTTGTTGTTGTAATAGTCCTTGTCTCGATTGGTCCGTTCTCAGTGACTTGAGTACACAGGTTGAATGTCTTGACGAGCTCTAATTTTTTAATTTTTTTTGGGGGGGGGGGGGAGAATGTGGTTGGTCAAGTACGGAAAACCTGATACTTGAGTTGCAAGGCGATTCGGTGCCGCTAGAACGAACCTGGTTAAATTCCCTGGGAAAATTTGAGTTATTGAAAAAGGGAAAAGGGGGTGTCAAAAAAATTAACGCCAACAATACTCTTTTTACACACCAAAATTGTGCACACTAAATTGTTTGAATTGTTAAATTTGAATTTTTTTTCTGGACTTTTTCTGCTGCTGTTTTTTTATTGGGGGGGGGGGGTATCCACTACTTGGATCTTATGGATCTCAATGGCAGTTGTAGCATTCACCAGAGATAATAAGTCACTTGATCTTCTTCTGTATTCGTTCTCAAACTCCTGCACATTATCAGGATGTAGTCCAGACAACTGTCATAGTTTACAGCTTGGTTGCAATATCTGCAACTTATGGCCCACCCCATCCAACTTCAGTATGACTTCTGGATCACTTTGACCCTCTGTGGGATGGCACAGTTCAAAAAGCTCATTTACTGCCTCTTTCAACATGCGTGGCAGGTAACAATTGTAAACTTCTTTGCTCTCCTTGTGGACCCTAGCTACACAAAAGGGAAATAACTTGTGATCTCAGTCCTAGTGGACCCTGCCTACACACAAGGGACATAACTTGTGATATCAGCCCTTGTGGACCCTGGCTACACACAAGAGAAATAACTTGTGATATCAGTCCTTGTGGACCTTGGCTACACACAAGGGAAATAACTTGTGATATCAGTCCTTGTGGACCCTGGCTACACACAAGAGAAATAACTTGTGATATCAGTCCTTGTGGACCCTGGCTACACACAAGGGACATAAATTGTGATATCAGTCCTTGTGGACCTTGGCTACACACAAGAGAAATAACTTGTGATATCAGTCCTTGCTTCCCAAACGTTATTTCTAATGTGCCGGTAACCTAATTACGTGATAGTCACATTTCACTAAATAATAGTGACTCATTTATATTCACCCATTTAGAATGAGGTGTGTCTTTCTCTCTGATTCGTTTGCACATCAATGTCACACCAATGATAAATTAAACCACACCTATGTATAATATTTATACAAATGAGGCCAATGTATTAACCAAGGTTAAAAAAGTTATGGGGAAATGAATACCTCAATATGAAACAAATATAAAGTTCTGGGAAGATACAAACATAAGTTCTGGGAAGATACAAACATAAGTTTAGGAAGATACAAACATAAGTTCTGGGAAGAAGCAAACATAAGTTCTGGGAAGATACAAACATAAGTTTAGGAAGATACAAACATAAGTTTAGGAAGATACAAACATAAGTTTAGGAAGATACAAACATAAGTTTAGGAAGATACAAACATAAGTTCTGAGAAGATACAAACATAAGTTTAGGAAGGTACAAACATAAGTTTAGGAAGATACAAACATAAGTTTAGGAAGATACAAACATAAGTTTAGAAAGATACAAACATAAGTTTAGGAAGATACAAACATAAGTTCTGAGAAGATACAAACATAAGTTTAGGAAGATACAAACATAAGTTTAGGAAGATACAAACATAAGTTTAGGAAGATACAAACATAAGTTTAGGAAGATACAAACATAAGTTTAGGAAGATACAAACATAAGTTTAGGAAGATACAAACATAAGTTTAGGAAGATACAAACATAAGTTTAGGAAGATACAAACATAAGTTCTGGGAAGAAACAAACATACATTCTGAGAAGATACAAACATAAGTTCTGGGAAGATACAAACATAAAGTTCTGGGACGATACAAACATAAAGTTCTGAGAAGATACAAACATAAAGTTCTGAGAAGGTACAAACATAAGTTCTGGTAATAGAATGATCAGGTCACACTACTCTCCAAGAAAAGAGTTCTCAGAATTTTAAATTTGATAATCTGGTTACAAAGTACACTAAAAAGTCTTTTAAACAGAAAAATACCAATCAGACTACTAGGCTCTAAGATAATAAAAAAGGCTCCACGCGATCTAATATAACAATAAGGATTTTCGACCTAGGTTGAAAGGTCCATACTAT
Organism: Meghimatium bilineatum; assembly: GCA_034231615.1. Classification (NCBI taxonomy): domain Eukaryota; kingdom Metazoa; phylum Mollusca; class Gastropoda; order Stylommatophora; family Philomycidae; genus Meghimatium; species Meghimatium bilineatum. The sequence goes on along the minus strand of CM067315.1, from coordinate 9,213,521 downwards.
AGTCCAAAGATGCTCTAAACCAGAATGCAAAAAACAAGTCTTTATAATAAAACTAGAAGAAAGTGATGTTTGTTTGTTTGTTTTGCGTTCGCTCCATTGTAACCATCACGGATATCCGTGCGATTTCCGCCGGGAGCGTGATTACGTTGTGCCACCGTTATGCGCCTTGTAGGCCTAGCACATCCGATTTCGGCATGGAAGAAAGTGATGATAAGTATGTTTGCTTTGATCCTTGGAAATTATGAGCAAAATAAGGTACTTGTATCCTTTTGTATAGTGTAGAGTTTTATCTCTAGAGATTTATTTCATACCAAAAAGATTTCAACTATCAGTTTGATTCTTGATTAGAAACTGGCTTCACAGCATGTAGCGCATTCCCATAAGTGCTCCACCCTCTGTTCCAGCAGCCATCCCAGTGTATATAGACTCAGAGTCCAGGTCAGGTGTTAATTGCATGATCTTCGGGACTTTCCACATTTACTTTTCCTCCCGTCACCTCTAGATACTCCCATTTCTGACAAAGTCTGTATGTGTATGTTCCCAGCCTCATTGACATCATCTTCATCTTGAAATGATTTTATTACTGCCTTGATTAAGTCTTCTTTATCTTCTCAGTGCTGTGCAGTCTATTGCCGTATTGCTTGCCAATAAGTCCGCTCTCTCATTTCCTCTGACCCCAGCATGACCAGGGCAGTATCAACTATCAGCTGTGTGCAATGACTTGACAGAAAGCCTCCTAAGTGGAGTGGGAAAAACATGCACGCAGTATAAATGAAATGCAGTGGGGGCTTCCACAAAAGCGCAGTTTCCCTACGTATGCATGTCGTCTAGTTTGCTGCTACAAGATATTTGATTTTTTTTACCCACTGATATATACCCATTTTGTGCACTTCAAACCGCTGAAGATGGATATGTTGGGCCACTGGTGCAAATAAAACTGCAACACAAGGTATTTCCATTCTCTGGACTACATTCAACTGGAACTCTTGTAGGACCATTGTCTTGTTACAAGAGAAATCCAGCGGGAGTTTGAGAATGAACGCTGAAGAAGAAGAAGCACCCTTCAGACCTTCTGCCTGCAAATAAATATATTTAATAATACAGTGAATCCGTCTATAGCTCCTTCTTCTATAACAAATCCCTATATAGCACATCCTTCTATAACAAATCCCTGTATAGCTCCTTCTTCTATAACAAATCACTCTATGGCACATCCTTCTATAACAAATCGCTCTATAGCTCCTTCTATAACAAATCGCTCTATAGCTCCTTCTATAACAAATCCCTATATAGCTCTTCCTTCTATAACAAATCCCTCTATAGCACATCTTTCTATAACAAATCCCTCTACATCGCTTCCTTCTATAACAAATCCCTCTACATCGCTTCCTTCTATAACAAATCCCTCTACATCGCTTCCTTCTATAACAAATCCCTATATAGCTTCCTTCTATAACAAATTCCTCTATAGCACATCCTTCTATAACAAATCCCTGTATAGCTCCTTCTTCTATAACAAATCCCTCTATAGCACATCTTTCTATAACAAATCCCTCTATAGCACATCTTTCTATAACAAATCCCTCTACATCGCTTCCTTCTATAACAAATCCCTCTACATCGCATCCTTCTATAACAAATCCCTCTATAGCACATCCTTCTATAACAAATCCCTTTACAATGCATTCTTCAATAACACATTTCTCTATTTAGTAACGCTTCTCAAAATCCCCAATATTATTCATTCTATATTGTTTGTAATGTATATGGCGAATTTATGTTCTTACATACATATTTAGTCGGTCAGGACCAAGTTGTTATAATGGGATTTTACTATATATAATATGTAATACTTGACGAGGTAGCAGAGTTCATAGTGTGCCCGCCTCGCAAAGACAACTTGTTAAATTAGCCTGTGTTTGAAACACTGACCATCCACAGTGTACTTGTGATATGATTGGATGTATTAGTAGCGTCTCAAACATCAACAATAGTTTAATAATATGTCTTGTACAGGATACTTGTCAATTATTATTAATATATAATGAATAATATCATTAAAAATAACAGAAGTCAAGCTGTCAAAACAAAGACTTTTATTTAGTTAATCATTATCTCAAATCTTTTGTTAATATCTGCTATTAGTTCATCAAAAATTATATAACTGCCATTTTAAAAATACCTTAATGGCAACATCTATAAGTCTGCGGTTATAGTTTCATTAGATATGGTAATAGCAGAAACTAAATTCCTGTAAATTAACTGCAACTAATGGACAGGCGAGTCTTACATAATTGACTTAGTTTGACCACATCTATTGAATTAGAGAGTCTTCCATAAATTACTGCAGTTTGACCACATCTACTGAATGGGAGAGTCTTCCATAACTTACTGCGGTTTGACCACATCTACTGATTGGGAGAGTCTTCCATAACTTACTGTGGTTTGACCACATCTACTGAATGGGAGAGTCTTCCATAAATTACTGCGGTTTGACCACATCTACTGAATGGGACAGTCTTCCATAACTTACTGCGGTTTGACCACATCTACTGAATGGGAGAGTTTTCTATCATGATTCAACATTAGGAACAAGCGTCACATCACTGGGGGGCATTCCCATATATGCTCTGCTTGGCGTTTCGTCAGCCATCTAAAAGTGTATAAGCTCAGTGTCCCAGTCAGTTGCTAATTACGCATTCTTCTGATCTTTCCGGAGAGGGAGCACTTTCTCCCACCGCCTCTAGTCACTCCCATTTCTACCATTCTCTGAATATGTACATTGTCTCATTCAACTTCTTCCTCGTCTTCTCGTATGGTATCCATGACTGTTCTAATCAATTCAATCCTGTCTCTTCTTATCTCGGCTTTACCGGGTTCACTAAGGTTTTACCAGCCAATACAACAGCTCTTTCGTTTCCCCTGACCCCAGCACGACCCTTACACATGTATATAACACTTGATATACATAACACAGTAGATCAATGTAATGTATTTCAATCATGAACAAAAGTTTACTTTGCAGGGCAGCACCGTATTATACAGTCTATGAAGTAATGACAGCTAGACACAAATAATAAGAAAACAATTAATATTTCTTCTGAATTCATTCTCAAACTCCCATCAGTTAGAAGAATATAGTCTAGAGAAATGAATGTGTTGCACTGTGGTTAACTGTTATATTTGTTATATTATGGTCTGAAACATTCAGAATTTTTGGCTCACTTTGATTTTCTACTGAATGGGGCTAGCCAACTGCACACTCAACTTTCCTTAGTTACATCTTATGGTATGCATGGCAGGCCACGATCAGAAGATTACTTTCTTCTTCCTCTTTATTCAGTCAGTCACTGATATGGATTTCTTCAAGAACTGCACTGTGGTCACCAGCCCCGTGATCTGGTTGTAGAACTTATCTGTCAGAGATGTTTCAGATGGCAATAGTTTTCTTGGTAGCCTGATACAGTGGGCAGTTTTATAAAATATGTTCTGTGTTGTCTCGAGATTGTTCTCATGGGTACATATTGGTGTCACCAATTGCAAACCTTCCATAAATGTGTTATTTGAGTTTGTTGTAGCCTGTTCTCAATGTAAATCTTCCATACATGTATTATTTGAGTTTGTTGTGGCCTGTTCTCATTGCACACATTTCATACATATGTTATAGCCTGTTCTCATTGCAAACTTTTGATACAAGTGTTATGTGAGTTTGTTGCAGCCTGTTCTCATTGCAAACCTTCCATACATATGTTATTTTAGTTTGTTGTGGCCTGTTCTCATTGCAAACCTTCCATACATGTGTTATTTTAGTTTATTGTGGCCTGTTCTCATTGCACACCTTCCATACATGTGTTATTTTAGTTTATTGTGGCCTGTTCTCAATCTAACAATAATTGTTCTTTTCTTCCTAGCTTGTGGGTGGCATTATCTTTTGTCTGCATGAGTGAGATGAATTCAATTCCATGTTGATGGAACTTTTGATAATGGTCTTTATTTCTGGAATTGATACAGTGTCTTCTATATTTTGTTATTGGGGCAGTGACCTCCAACTTTGGTCTTTATTTCTGGAATTGATACAGTGTCTTCTATATTTTGTTATTGGGGCAGTGACCTCCAACTTTGGTCTTTATTTCTGGAATTGATACAGTGTCTTCTATATTTTGTTATTGGCAGTGACCTCCAACTTTGGTCTTTATTTCTGGAATTGATACAGTGTCTTCTATATTTTGTTATTGGCAGTGACCTCCAACTTTGGTCTTTATTTCTGGAATTGATACAGTGTCTTCTATATTTTGTTATTGGCAGTGACCTCCAACTTTGGCTAACTGATCTGATATCTCTTGTCCTCTGATTTATAAATGACTTGGAAACATTTGGAGAACTACTTCTTTAGCTTGGTTGTTTAGCTTGGTTTCTTTAGCTTGGTTGTTTAGCTTGGTTATTTAGCTGAGACAGAAGTGATTTTAGGATGTTCAGGAATCAAAGCTCTATGGGCCCCACTGTATGAACTACAAAAGACAGTGAGTTTTTATTCAGGAGACAGAATTACAGATATAGACATGTTTCAAGTGTGAGTTATATTCAGGAGACAGAATTACAGATATAGACATGTTTCAAGTGAACAAAAGAAGAAGAAGAAGGATGTTCAGGTGGAGTGTATAGCGTTCTGGAGATTAACATTGGTAGGAGAAGATGACTAACAAGACTCGAACCCAGTCCATCAAGCTGAGATTAATTGTCTCGCATGTTCAGTCGACATAAAACAAGATGCTATTTTAACAAAAATGTTTGAGCATGAATCCTATAGTCATAATGAAATGTGAACCCGGTATATCAAAACACAATGCACAAATTGTGCAATTATGTAAATTCCTCAGGTAATACAAATGTTGGGTACAGCACAGACCATTAAGCCTTGATTATTTTTAGAAGAAAACATAATGAATATACACACAAAAACATGGCTGCTTCTGTGCTTAAAAGTCTGTGATGCACTCTGTGTTTGTATTTTATGCTGTACTCTGCGTTTGCATTCTGCGCTGTATTCTGTGTTTGTATTCTGTTCTGTACTGTGTTTGTCTTCTATGCTGTACTCTGTGTTTGTATTCTGTTTTTGTATTAAAATTAAAACTTACAGACTAACCATTACGCAACAGTTGACTCTCAGTAGATGACATATGGAAGGTCTCACTATTAGCTTACAGACTAACCATTATGCAACAATAACTCTCAGTAGAGAACTGAGATGCATTGTTTCGTGATTTTTATTTGCGCTTGGTCTAACAGATCCAACTTCAGAATTGGTATGTGTTGTATGGTCTACAAATTTCACTGAATAGTTGATATCCATAGCCATATCCCTATTGATCAGCATTACTCATACAGCGCACTAACCTTTTTGGTCACAAATCCAAATGTGTTCTCGGTTATCTTTGCTTAACTTTTTTTTGTTACTATATATCAGTCGCTATAGCTTAACTACAAATGTTCCCTAATTTTCACAACTTACACTATAGCTTAATTATAAATGTTCCCTAATTATTATTATATGGGTTGCTATAACTACACATTTTTACAACTTACACAAGCGATCTTTATTATCTGTCATGTGATAGTACTAGGTACCAGCAGTTGGGGAACTGAAGTCTGAATTTGATAGTACTAGGTACCAGCAGTTGGGAGATTGAAGTCTGAATTTGATAGTACTAGGTACAAGCAGTTAGGTAACTGAAGTCTGAATTTGATAGTACTACGTACAAGCAGTTGGGAGATTGAAGTCTGAATTTGATAGTACTACGTACAAGCAGTTGGGAGATTGAAGTCTGAATTTGATAGTACTACGTACAAGCAGTTGGGAGATTTAAGTCTGAATTTGATAGTACTAGGTACAAGCAGTTGGGAGATTGAAGTCTGAATTTGATAGTACTAGGTACCAGCAGTTAGGTAACTGAAGTCTGAATTTGATAGTACTAGGTACCAGCAGTTAGGTAACTGAAGTCTGAATTTGATAGTACTAGGTACCAGCAGTTGGGGAACTGAAGTCTGAATTTGATAGTACTAGGTACAAGCAGTTGGGAGATTGAAGTCTGAATTTGATAGTACTAGGTACCAGCAGTTGGGAGATTGAAGTCTGAATTTGATAGTACTAGGTACAAGCAGTTGGGAGATTGAAGTCTGAATTTGATAGTACTAGGTACCAGCAGTTAGGTAACTGAAGTCTGAATTTGATAGTACTACGTACAAGCAGTTGGGAGATTGAAGTCTGAATTTGATAGTACTAGGTACAAGCAGTTGGGAGATTGAAGTCTGAATTTGATAGTACTAGGTACCAGCAGTTAGGTAACTGAAGTCTGAATTTGATAGTACTAGGTACAAGCAGTTAGGTAACTGAAGTCTGAATTTGATAGTACTAGGTACCAGCAGTTGGGAGATTGAAGTCTGAATTTGATAGTACTAGGTACCAGCAGTTGGGAGATTGAAGTCTGAATTTGGTGATTTCAACCATAGACAAGAATTAACTTTAGTTATATCAAGGTAGGCCTAAATTTTTTTTAAAACATCAACCAATACTGTATTTTCCTCACTAGGGAGTTACAAGGAGGTTGTGAGTGGTTTATAATTCTCTAATGGAAAAAAATGTAATTTTGACAGTATTGGGAGGGGGGATGTGTGTGTTGTGTGTTTCTAAGCCTTTATGGTAACCAATCCAATTGTGGCCATGTTGTCATTGCTTGATCAAGTTATATAAAAATGAAAATGTGTGATTCCTGAGGCAACCCGTCAAACACTAATATGAAAACACTATCAGTAAAACTACACTCTTCACCAAATCTTGATAGTCACTTATATGGGACCACTAAAATGACTGCTACATTATAAATGTATAAAAATTAGATTAGAGCTGGGCAACCCTTAATGGTCCAAGGGCCAGATGCACAAATACACAGCTGGTCATGGACCAGATGTAGAAAATTATAACTTGAAATAAAAGCGTTACCCTTAACTACAAGGAGCAAGTTCTGCTAGTTACCAGAACCATATAAATATTACTAAAAATTCATAAATTTCCTTTGAAACTTATGGATATTTACACATGTTAACTATATTTATGTGCACACAAATTTATACAATGTATTAAAGTCATGTGACTCTAAACCTGGCTCGAAATAAGCACTTAGATTATATTTTTAGAAGTAATGTGGGTCAGCAGTCACAATTTTTGTTTCGGGGCTGTTGGGTCATGTAATTTGGCAGGTGGGCTAAGTAGTTTAGACCGTAGGTAGCCGATCCCTGAATTCAATTAATTATATAAATATATATATATCACTCGGACATAATAAATTGTCTCAAGATTTAGAAAATTCTCACTCAAACTTGTTGCATGAAAGAAATTTTCATACTTTTCATATTATAACAAATAAATAAATAGGCTGCAAGATTCTAACAAAATTTTTGCATCTGGTATCACATTTCAAATTTGATGCAAACTTGCAATCTGGCAACTAGTATTTTTTCTCTTCATTTGTTCCATATCCAAGCTTAAAAAAATATGCAAATTTCTTGAAGCACAACTGTACAACTGTTGTCATGTCCATATTTGTGGGTTCTCCTTCTTTTCTCTATGCATCCTGTAAAATAAAATATAGTATTTGATAGAAACAAAACTGAACCAGGTCAACATTTTAGAAACTGAACCAGGTCAACATTTTAAACAAATAATTAAATTCACATTAGTAGGTTCAAATCTCATTTCTGGAAACATAATAGAAAAATATCAGTCAATATTAATAAGAATGCTATATCTTCTTCTTCAGCGTTCATTCTCAAACTCCTGCTGGATCTCTCTTGTAGCAGGACAATGTTCTTACTAGATTTCCAGCTGGTTGTAGTCCAGAGAATGAAAATACGTTGTGTTGCTGTTTTATTTGCGTCAATGGTCCGACATATCTGTCTGTGGCGGGAGAATATTATTTCTCTTCTTCTTCAGCATTCATTCTCAAACTCCCACTGGATCTCTCTTGTAGCATGACAATAGTCTTACAAGACTTCCAGCAGAATGTAGTCCAGAGAATGGAAATGTGCTGTGTCACCATTTTATTTGCGCCAATGGCCCGACACATTCATCTTTGTCAGGGAATATTATTTGAAAGTCAATGATTAAGAAATATACAGTAAAAGACTTGTCATATTACGGGATCAAACACATCAACTTAGGGGGTCAAAAGCATAGATCATTAACCTTTAGATCTCTGACTTAAAATTATGCAATATCCTCCTGGGCCTGACTTATTTTTTGGGAAAATTTGCGTTATTGATGGTGAGTGTTTTGAAAATGTGATAACTTTTTTGTTTCAAAAGATATCAAAATAATTTTTGCACATCTAAATAAAGGAGTGAATAGTGAATATAATCATGTTTTTGTTGTTGTTGTATGTGTGATATAACAGTTGTGAGCAAGTTGTGAAGTTGAAAATTCAGGCGAAAAACACAAAACGCCATGTTCAAAATCGCAAATATATCTTCATGACGACCCTAATACATGAGTAATGTGTGGCAACATTGTAAAAATCCTCATAAATACCTATACTTATTGTATATGTATTGTTTTATATCCAAACTAATATAATATGGACTAAAAAAATTAATAAAATGTGAAGAAATCTCATATAATGTCCGTCCAGTCAACACTAGGTCTAGGCCGACACACAACGTAACTATTGTCCATGCACACACGTGGCACCCCTGATACAAATTATTTTTGTGTTTTTGAATGAATACACACACATTCTTATCAAATAACAACATATTAAACAATAATTAGAACATGCAGTCACGATCATTTACCCATGCCACGCAGTGCTCAATTTGATAGTAAAATACGATACCGAAAATGGCCAAAGTCGCTGCAGAAATGCATTGACAAATTCAACCGGCTTTCCACTTCTTACAATGATAATGTGTAAAGGAATTTGGCCTTTAGACTGTGACGTATTTCTAGCTTCTTGTGGTGGGAATTTCTACGTTATATAAGTTTTACTTCGTGAAGTTCCGTACTTGCGTTTCGGTCACTATCTATTAAGTCCTAGCGGCATAATATTGCGACAGTAGGCATGATGGGGGGGGGTGGGCACACTTCTGTCGCAATATTGTGCCCATAGGGTCATAAAGGTTAAATTATATTTGATGAAGTGATTTAATTCTGAACAGATTTATGGGGGGTTGAAGAAAGACAACAATATCTTTCCAATAGTTTAGTAGTTTATCATAAGGCATTGTGGAAAGGGGGGGGAGTGTGAAAATGATATATATTACTTTTTATAATGCTAAAACTCCGCCGAAGACGGATGTGTCAGGCCATTGGCGCAAATAAAACGGCGACACAATGCATTTCCATTCTCTGGACTGCATCCTGCTGGAGATCTAGCAGTACTGCTACAGGAGAGTTCCAGCAGGAGTTTGAGAATGAACGCTGAAGAAGAAGAATAATGCTAAACTAAATACCAAGTTCTATTATCCTCAAAGGCGGCGGGTGTTTAAAGGGGGCGGGTGTTCAAAGGGGGCGAGGGGGCTAAAATGGGTCGGGTATAACCTTACAATAACATCTCTCCTTCTACATTAGTAAAATATTCCCTATTTTCCCTAAATCATAAATGCTCTGCTCTCAGTTAGTCTATCTATCTCTATCTATCTATACGCTGTGTCCCTTGTTTGCCTTGCAGCGTCAGGGGTGGAAGAGTTCTCTGGAGATGGCCTTCTTGTACGCTGTTTGTAAGCTTGTTCCTGTGGCTTCTTTGATTTCTGTGATCCATCTTTTACATGGTCTGCCTCTGGCTTTATAACCGTTATGAACCGTTATAATCTCAGTTAGTTGTTGAACTAATCACGTCTTGTAACAAACCTGATTCAACTTCTTGAACTCTACAATCTGAGTAAAGATGTGTTCCAAGATGTGTTTTGCCGTGCGATTCTCCTGGGGCAAGTGCTGGAGAACTCCAAGGATGTCACCACACTCACGTACATAGTATTCTAAATCATCATCTGAACCTGCACAAATGAAGAACATATGAAGAGCTTCTGTCTAAATAAAGAACATATGAAGAGCTTCTGTCTAAATAAAGAACATATGAAGAGCTTCTGTCTAAATAAAGAACATATGAAGAGCTTCTGTCTAAATAAAGAACATATGAAGAGCTTCTGTCTAAATAAAGAACATATGAAGAGCTTCTGTCTAAATAAAGAACATATGAAGAGCTTCTGTCTAAATAAAGAACATATGAAGAGCTTCTGTCTAAATAAAGAACATATGAAGAGCTTCTGTCTAAATAAAGAACATATGAAGAGCTTCTGTCTAAATAAAGAACATATGAAGAGCTTCTGTCTAAATAAAGAACATATGAAGAGCTTCTGTCTAAATAAAGAACATATGAAGAGCTTCTGTCTAAATAAAGAACATATGAAGAGCTTCTGTCTAAATAAAGAACATATGAAGAGCTTCTGTCTAAATAAAGAACATATGAAGAGCTTCTGTCTAAATAAAGAACATATGAATGTAAGGCAACAATATATGTTGTACAAATAATAAAATAAGTCAAAATAAAATAAACAGCAGAACAAACAACAAAAGATGCACAGAACAAAATTAATAACAAAAACACCAAAACTGTTTTATCTGGTCTCTTGTATCAAATAGTGGAACACAGACAAATAACACTATGACATGATAAGCTTATCATATCACATGCAGAAGTAATCATCATCATCATCAGGTGCCATGCCGGGTGGCGTAGGTGGTCATAGCTTTCCACAGCTCTCTGTCCACAGTATTATGTATCAAAGTCGTTGTTGTTTCCTTGCCGTGCCAGGCTGTCAAACTGTCTAATATTTTCTCCCGTTGTCGCCCTCTGTCTCTGTTTCCTTCAATTTTGCCAGTTGTAACTATGTTCTCTAAACCTGCCTGTCTCATGAAGTGGCCAAAAAAATAAGATTGCCTTTTTCTGATATTGTTGATTAAGGTCCGTTTCGCATTTGACTCTTTCAACACCTCTACATTAGTTTTTTTGGCAGTCCATTGTATTCTCAGCATTCTTCTGTAGAACCACATCATTGCTGGTTGCCTATAATTTTCCACTTTCCAGTTTGTTTATTGTTCAAGACTCGCACCCATATGTTAGTAAAGGGGTTATGTAGCACTGCAGAACTCTCTTTCTCACCTCTAATGACAAGGTCATATTACACAGTATATTTTATTTTTCTGAATGCTGTTTTTGCCTGTCCTATTCTGCATCTTATTTCTGTTGAACTTCTTCCATCTGCTGTAATCATTGTACCTAGATATTTGAATTGGTGGACCTGTTTTAATACTATATCATTCACTTTGATCTTGCAACGTGTGTTATTTTGTTTCTAACTTCAGCGCAAAAGGAAAATGAATGAATGAATGAATGGTTTGTAATTCCTGGGGATAGAAACTGACAAACATGATTGTTATAGAAAGACATAACAATTGTTGTGAGTATCCTTGGCTATAGGAAATCCTAGTAGAAATTAGCAGAAGACAGATGTGATGTGCTAAACATGTAGCTTTACTGGTTCAGTTTTACTGTACACTAACTGCGTAAAACAAGCCCTAATGCTGTAGTTCTCAATGTCACAACCATTGGGGGGGGGGTGGAAAGGAGCAGAAAGATTGAGAACCGCTGATTTTAATTCAAAGAAAAATCTAAGTGGTTTTACTTGGTTGACTGCAAAAGAATAAAATAATAAAACAGCAAAACAACATAATAAGAAGCAAAAACATAAATAGTGTAAAACAACATGTGATTTATTAGAAGAATCATGCATGTGGTTGCATCTGTGGGTCTCACCAATGGCCCACTAGACAAACCACCCATGCAACAGAAAACCTTAATAGATGACATGCCGTTGAATTGAGGTTATCTTCTTAGAGAAGCTTCATGGCACGTCGTCTATACAATTATGCTCCTTGTGCTGTTATTTTGTTGTTGAATTGTGTTTCATGTTTACTTGAATATATGTATGCACTCTCTGTGGTTGGGAGGGAGCTAGAGATGTACTGTGCAGCACTGGGGAGGAGGAAACTGACAGCATTGTTTTTTCCTATGGCTGAAACCCATCATAGAGGCACAGTGACTCGGAACATGACAATCCTTTTGACTTGAACATTTGGTTGCATGCCTGGAGCAATAGAGGAGTTCGGCATAACCAGTAGTCAATTGAAGGCGGGGAATGAGCACAGTGAACCCTATCTTGGCTACAGTGGTTAGGAGCAGTGCATAGGTTGAAACCTACCTTCCTAGAGGTGTTATAGTTATTCTCTGGCTCTGTCCCAGGGTGGGCCGAAAATCCACAGACTTCCCAGCAATATAATGCCATTAGGTCAAAGGGCATGAGCCCATGGACCGCTGGATCAGCAACCAACCAACCAACCATTAGAAGAATCATGAACATGGATAGCTAAGAAAACTAATGTATAGATCCTTGGAGATGCTGGAGTAAAAGGAGTGATCAGGAGACTACAACTGTGCAACATGTGGTAAGTAAATATTGAAAACAAAATATATAAAGGGTTAAATAGCAGGTCTATATTTAACAATACACATGATCAGCGTTCGACCACACTGTTTTATCAGCGACAGACAAATACAGAATAGAACCACAAAATCAGAGACTACATGCAAGCAATTTAGCACAAAATTGACGGGTCTGGAGAATAACAAAAAATACAAAGAGGAGAAGTTAACATACTTCTAGCATCTAAAATTTAAGTCACAAATCACATCAAGTTAAGACTTTTTTTGTATTGCTAACATCAACAATTGTTATACTTTTGTTTTCAATTTTACATGTTCTTTGTGTTTTACTGTACTTTCTTGTCATGTAAATTATATTTCTGTGGTTCTTGCATCTCATCTTATTTGTTTGTTCTTCAGACCTGTCAGTTTTTTACTAAATTGTTTGAATGTAGTCTCTGTTTGATTTTGGAGTAAAAAGACGAATTATAGTACACATAATACACATTCAAGATGTGTAGGAAATGTGTTAAGAAAACTCGAATGTTAAGGACAGACAAGGGAGATCATAGGGAAAATTAAGGGCTGACGTGATTGAGGAAGACAAAGAGAAGTTGCTAGATTGGTTGTCATTGTGAAATGGGACATTGTCAACAGCTGAACTTATTAACAGCAAAAAAGACAGAGAGTTGTGGAGAAACATGATCTCCTATGCCATTTGGTATGGCATGGTATGGATAGATTAATTTGACTGACTGAATGATTGATTCTATCTATCTATTCGTTAAACCCTTTGTTGTCATTCAGCGTCAGGAGACGAAGAATATTCTGGAGGCCCTCATGTGTGATGAGTATATTGTGGAATTTTTCACCTCTTTTCTTTCAATGCTCCATCGTTTTCGTTGTCTGCCTCTAGGTCGGCCTTCACTGTATCTGTGAAGCATAGCTTGCTGTGGTAGGCTGTCTGATGGTAGTCTGCAAACCATTTGATCTGTTGTCTCTTAATATATTCCAAGATTGAATGGTGCCGGTTCTTTGTCCCCATTTCAGCTGTCATAATTTTATGTTTGTCTTGTGCTGTCGTTGTCCATGTTTGGCAATGGAATCACAGTGTTGGCATAATAATCATTTTGAATAGTGTTATTTTGGTGTTTAAATCTACATTTATGTTTCTGAAAATTGATGTCATTTTCCCTAGGGCTTGGTATGTTTTACTACATCTATTGCATATTTCTTTGCTGCTCTTGCTGTCTGTTATTATATTACTTCCTAGGTATGTGAATTCTGTCACTTGTTTATGTCTGTTGTTTCCAATATATATATATATATATATATATATATATATATATATATATATATATATATATATATTGGTATTTCTTTCTGTTCTTCCTATCTTCATTACTTCAGTCTTTTCTATATTTATTTTCATGTTAACGATTGGGAATGTTCGATGTAACCTTTCTATTTGTCTTTGTAGTTGCTCTTCTGATGATGCTAGCAGTACTTGGTCATCTGCAAATAGCAATTTGTTTGTTATCCTTCAGATTGTTTTCTTCCATTGTCTTTGCTACTTTGCAGATGTGATCTATGTATGTTATGAACAATAGGGGGGGGCTGGGGAGAGATAGACTGATTGATAAATCAATAATATCGTCAACTTACATTTGTTTGTTATCTGTGCTATTCTCACTTTCTCTGATGAAAACTGCTCATCTAAATCAAAGAGTTCTAAAGCAGGTGGCGGCAACTCTTGGAATGAAGGGGAGAATACCTATAGTTTAAAGAAGTAATGAATTATAAAAAATATATTAATAGCTGAATCAGTGTTACGCAGATGACAAATATACAAAACCCATGAATCAGTGTTACACAGATGACAAATATACAAAACCCATGAATCAGTGTTACACAGATGACAAATATACAAAACCCATGAATTAGTGTTACACAGATGACAAATATACAAAACCCATGAATTAGTGTTACACAGATGACAAATATACAAAACCCATGAATTAGTGTTACACAGATGACAAATATACAAAACCCATGAATTAGTGTTACACAGATGACAAATATACAAAACCCATGAATTAGTGTTACACAGATGACAAATATACAAAACCCATGAATTAGTGTTACACAGATGACAAATATACAAAACCCATGAATTAGTGTTACACAGATGACAAATATACAAAACCCATGAATTAGTGTTACAGAGAATACAAAGATACAAAACCCATGAATTAGTGTTACAGAGAATACAAAGATACAAAACCCAGATATAAGTTGTAGAACTGTTAGTCTATACCACTAAAGTTCATGGGGATATCATCAGGAGTAGACTTCTGTTTACTTGTAAAACATGAAAGTTGATGTGTGAAAGTGTCTGCTGAAGAAGATACTAGCCGTCCATCGCAATTGATGATCACAACAGATTTAGGATTGTGTTAATGTATCTGTCTGGTGTGTGTGGCCTTTCATCGCAGTTTATGATAACAACAGATTTAGGATTGTGTTAATGTATCTGTCTGGTGTGTGTGACCTTTCATCGCAGTTCATGATCACAACAGATTTAGGATTGTGTTAATGTATCTGTCTGGTGTGTGTGACCTTTCATCGCAGTTGCTGCTGATGCCAGTTTCAGACTTGTGTTGTTACCAGGGCCATAGTTATGATTACCTTAAGAAGGGGATTCTTTTAAAAAATAAAAGGTCATTCATCCGTTCTCTAAAATTTCACTATTTGAAAACCTTATTGTGAAAAATTGCTGGGGGTTGCGGTGGGGTGGGGGAGTGGTTGTCATGCCGTATTGGGCTGTTCTAAGTATTAGTATTTCAGAATATGTTGTCTATGTTCTTTAGAGATACTTTGACAGAGTCCTGGAAATATTTCTTCTGTCCACCAGTCATTTTCTCTTCAGGATCTCCATAAATCAGGGATAAATACTACATAAAGTACAAAGGTTACTATTAAAACCTAACTCATCATCATCAGGTGCCATGCCGGGTGGCGTAGGCGGTCATGGCTCTCCACAGCTCTCTGTCCACAGTATTATGTATCAAAGTCGTTGTTGTTTCCTTGCCGTGCCAGGTTGTCAAACTGTCTTATATTTTCTCACTTGTCGCCCTCTGTCTCTGGTTCCTTCAATCTTGCCTGTTGTGACTATGTTCTCTAAACCTGCCTGTCTCATGAAGTGGCCAAAAAAATAAGATTGCCTTTTTCTGATATTGTTGATTAAGGTCCGTTTTGCATTTAACTCTTTAAACACCTCTACACTAGTTTTTCTGGCAGTCAATGTTATTCTCAGCATTCTTCTCTGTTGCCTCCAATCTCCCACTTTCCAGTTTGTTTATTGTCCAAGACTCGCACCCATATGTTAGAATCCTAGTAGAATTAATATAATTAATTCTACCAATCAATGTAAAAAAATTAAATAAATAGCAATAAACAAAATAAACAAGGACTTTTTTCCACGCTCCAGTTCAACTGGGACATTTCTCAAGAAACACACAAACATTGAACAAGAAACATCAAAATGTAAATTATTATTTCTTTCACATCGGCACATTGACTCCTGTAACTAACACGTTGACGCATGTAACTACACATCAACTTCTGTAACTAACACATTGACGCATGTAACTACACATCAACTCCTAAACTAACACATTGACGCATGTAACTAAACATCAACTCCTGTAACTACACATCTGACTCGTGTAACTGCACATTGACTCATATTACAATACTTACTGCAGGCACAAGAGGAGGTAAAGGAGTCTCAAACTGTGGTGTTATCAATGTCAAAGCTTCATGCTTCACTTTCAGCTCATCAAAAGCCCTAACAGTTATTACAATAAAAATAATTGTTTATTTCATATAATAAAATACCAGTATGTGCTTAATCTAATACAATATGTGCTTCATCTAATACAATATGTGCTTCATCTAATACAATATGGGCTTCATCTAATACAATATGTGCTTCATCTAATAAAATATGTGCTTCATCTAATACAATATGTGCTTCATCTAATACAATATGTGCTTCATCTAATACAATATGTGCTTCATCTAATACAATATGTGCTTCATCTAATACAATATGTGCTTCATCTAATACAATATGTGCTTCATCTAATACAATATGGGCTTCATCTAATACAATATGTGCTTCATCTAATACAATATGTGCTTCATCTATTTGTTGAGAATTTAGTTGTTCAAGATTTAATCTTGGAATGGCATGCATCTTTCTTTAACAATAACACCATCCTCAAAAAATGGCACCAAAACTTCTGTCCTATTGTTGGTAAGGTTCGACTATATATTTATAATATGTACGCGCACAATCAAGATATATTTATAATATGTACGCGCACAATCAAGATATATTTATAATATGTACGCGCACAATCAAGATATATTTATAATATGTACGCGCACAATCAAGATATATTTATAATATGTACGCGCACAATCAAGATATATTTAATTTAATGGACATCTGCGGAAATCAGTCTGAGGGAGGTCTGCGGAAATCAGTCTGAGGGAGATCTGCAGAAATCAGGTTGAAATGTACCTTTCTTTTCAAATAATTACTGGTTAAGAGGTTGACTCAGCCCCCCGGAAATAAGTGCCAAAACAATTCTCGGAAAGTGTCTGCGTGTTTTCTGGCCCAAGGGGGAGCAAGAATAACAACACAGTTCACCTTCTATGTATGTTGTAAGAGGTGACTAAGGCAGTTATGGAGTAAAGTTGGCTGTCCCATTCCATATAGTGTGAAAGCGACCCAGAAGTTATGCTGATGTCAGATGGGACAAACCAAAAAAAGCAGAGATATCACAGCAAAGCTGTAAACCATGATACCACACATTCCGTTCCCAGGACTACATGCTACATGAAGAAGAAGATTCTACAACACAAACAAACACAATTACTGCTTACCAACACACACATACAAACACAGTTACTGCTTACTTGATTGACTTAGGAACAAGTGATGTATCCAGCTTAAACATTGAGTTGTCAAAAAGAGTGGTGATATCCCGTGGAACATCATCACTTTCCTGTAGGCATGTCTTCAGTTGCTCTGACAATCTGGCAATGTCCGGCAACTGGCTATAGTCGCTCACCTATAGGGATTAATATTTGGATTCAGCCAATGAAACAAATATTCAATATGTTATGTTCTCACACTGTTTATTAAAGAGAACAACAAGAACTTCTTCCTTGAAACTGAGTCCAAAAATTATATTTTATTTGATTATAACACTGACATCGCCAATAATGGTAAATTCAGTCGTGCCTGAAAGTAAATGTAATGTCTACTCCTAGCCTGAAAGTAAACTTAATGTCTACTTATAGCCTGAAAGTAAATGTAATGTCTACTTCTAGCCTGAAAGTAAATGTAATGTCTACTTCTAGCCTGAAAGTAAACTTAATGTCTACTCGTAGCCTGAAAGTAAACTTAATGTCTACTCCCAGCCTGAAAGTAAACTTAATGTCAACTCCCAGCCTGAAAGTAAACTTAATGTCTACTCCTAGCCTGAAAGTAAACTTAGGGCTACATATAACCTGAAAGTAAACTTAATGTCTATATCTAACCTGAAAGTAAATGTAATGTCTACTTATAGCCTGAAAGTAAATGTAATGTCTACTTCTAGCCTGAAAGTAAACTTAATGTCTACTCCTAGCCTGAAAGTAAACTTAATGTCTACTCCTAGCCTGAAAGTAAACTTAATGTCAACTCCCAGCCTGAAAGTAAACTTAATGTCTACTCCTAGCCTGAAAGTAAACTTAGGGCTACATATAACCTGAAAGTAAA
This sequence comes from Meghimatium bilineatum, assembly GCA_034231615.1. Taxonomy (NCBI): domain Eukaryota; kingdom Metazoa; phylum Mollusca; class Gastropoda; order Stylommatophora; family Philomycidae; genus Meghimatium; species Meghimatium bilineatum. Next base: position 9,195,155 of record CM067315.1, on the reverse strand, counting down.
CTTAATGTCTATATCTAACCTGAAAGTAAACTTAATGTCTACTTATAGCCTGAAAGTAAATGTAATGTCTACTTCTAGCCTGAAAGTAAATGTAATGTCTACTTCTAGCCTGAAAGTAAACTTAATGTCTACTCGTAGCCTGAAAGTAAACTTAATGTCAACTCCCAGCCTGAAAGTAAACTTAATGTCTACTCCTAGCCTGAAAGTAAAAGTAATGTCTACTCCTAGCCTGAAAGTAAATGTAATGTCTATATCTAACCTGAAAGTAAACTTAATGTCTACTCCTAGCCTGAAAGTAAAAGTAATGTCTACATATAGCCTGAAAGTAAACTTATTGTCTACTTGTAGCCTGAAAGTAAACTTAATGTCTACTCCCAGCCTGAAAGTAAACTTAATGTCTACTCCCAGCCTGAAAGTAAATGTAATGTCTATATCTAACCTGAAAGTAAACTTAATGTCTACTCCCAGCCTGAAAGTAAATGTAATGTCTATATCTAACCTGAAAGTAAACTTAATGTCTACTCGCCTGAAAGTAAACTTAAACTTTAACACAGGCAGTCACAGACAGCGACAACAATGGTTTTGTGTTTGTTTAGATCTGTTGTCGCCATCTGGCGACCGTTTCCATACCCCCTATTCAGCGAAGTTAAAATCATATGATCTTAATGTCATGTAACCAGAATCAGCCAATCATAGTTAGGTAGAAGTTCCATATTTCTGTTCTGTCCTCCATTATTTATCTTTCTAAACAGCTGTCTCTTTATATGATTTCCTATTATTTATATGATTTATTATATGATTTCTTTATATGATTGTGTCTCTTTATATGAAATCTGTATTAATATAGAAAATCTGTACTGGTTGACACATATCCTGTAATGGTAGTTGGAATAAGTCTCAAATACATTATCTACATTATGTATCTACATTAGCCAATTCTTTATTATCATCATAACTCATAATCCTTTAGAGTCGTAGGGGGCTACACCTTCGAGATTTCAACACAAGATTCTCATTATGTTTCTCTATTCACAATGCTTTGTATGCGTGTGAAGAAACTGAATCCTGAGCAGTCTCTAATATCATCAAACCGTGCTTTCCTTGGTACTGCTATTCTTCTCCCTCCCATATCTTCATAACTGGCAGCAGATTGACATCATACACAGAAGCAGAAAAACACACACATGTAGGATACTGGACAATTTAGGATACTGACAAATGTAGGATACTGGGCAAATGTAGGATATTGGACAAATGTAGGATACTGACAAATGTCGGATACTGACAAATGTAGGATACTGACAAATGTCGGATACTGACAAATGTCGGATACTGACAAATGTAGGATACTGGACAAATGTAGAATACTGGACAAATGTAGAATACTGGACAAATGTAGAATACTGGACAAATGTAGAATACTGGACAAATGTAGAATACTGGACAAATGTAGAATACTGGACAAATGTAGAATACTGGACAAATGTAGGATACTGGACAAATGTAGAATACTGGACAAATGTAGAATACTGGACAAATGTAGAATACTGGACAAATGTAGAATACTGGACAAATGTAGAATACTGGACAAATGTAGAATACTGGACAAATGTAGGATACTGGACAAATGTAGAATACTGGACAAATGTAGAATACTGGACAAATGTAGAATACTGGACAAATGTAGGATACTGGACAAATGTAGGATACTGGACAAATGTAGGATACTGGACAAATGTAGGATACTGGACAAATGTAGAATACTGGACAAATGTAGAATACTGGACAAATGTAGGATACTGGACAAATGTAGAATACTGGACAAATGTAGAATACTGGACAAATGTAGAATACTGGACAAATGTAGAATACTGGACAAATGTAGAATACTGGACAAATGTAGAATACTGGACAAATGTAGAATACTGGACAAATGTAGAATACTGGACAAATGTAGAATACTGGACAAATGTAGAATACTGGACAAATGTAGAATACTGGACAAATGTAGAATACTGGACAAATGTAGAATACTGGACAAATGTAGAATACTGGACAAATGTAGAATACTGGACAAATGTAGAATACTGGACAAATGTAGGATACTGGACAAATGTAGAATACTGGACAAATGTAGAATACTGGACAAATGTAGAATACTGGACAAATGTAGAATACTGGACAAATGTAGAATACTGGACAAATGTAGAATACTGGACAAATGTAGAATACTGGACAAATGTAGGATACTGGACAAATATACCTACTTCTGGATCATCTGCATCAATTATGTTTAGTTTTATTTCCTCTGTTGTCAAGAACTGGATTAACACATCCTGTCAGGACACCAAAGAAAGGCAACAATCAAGACTCAATAAATACTTCAAAATAAACATATACAACATCCAACTAACCAGATAGATACAACTTTCATTCATTCATCACGGGCGATAAAAACAATTTTGTTCATCATCTTCGTCTTTTCTTTCGTTACTGTATCTTCTTTCTGTTCATGGCTCCATTTTCTGATATATTTTTCTTTTGTGGTACTCTGGTGCCTAAATAAAGGTTGGTTCATTTTCTTTTAAGATTATTTATGCTTTTTACAGTTTTATTGTTCTATATCATGTTACAGTAGACAAACAATTAGAAGTAAATTCAAGAAGGAAGCCAGAGGATAAAGCTTATACAAGTAAATTAAAGAAGACAGAATTCAAACAATTAGAAGACAGAATTGATGCCTTTGAGATGTAGATATATAGAAGAATAGGGAGAACATCGTGGAAAGAGAATTATATATCAAGTTATGTACCATGATAGAAATCCAGGCAATTACTGTGGCAGCTAAAAAACTGCTGAACTCCAACTCTGACCTACAGCCTGTGGTATTCCTGACAGATGCAAGGTCAGTGCTTCAAGCTCTCCAGTCTGGAAAACTAACAGACTTAAAAAAACTACTTAGCGAATTGTCTTACCAGTATAGGGTAACCATGCAGTGGATACCCTCTCACTGTGGAATACCAGGAAATGAAAAAGCAGACCAACTGGCTAAGGAAGGTGCTGCCGAAAACCAACCAGATATACCAATCACCTACCATCAGAAAAAACAGATGATAAAGTCAATAAGAAAGCCACAAACACCATCACAAGATGACTATCACATTATGAACAGATCAGAACAAGTTATATTTTACGCCTCAGAACAGGACACAACCGACACGCTGTCACATGTACACAAAATTCAAGATTGGCAACACGGCCATATGTACATGTGGACAGGCAGCACAGAGTGCCAAACATATACTTCAAGAGTGTTCTGAGCATGAAGCGTTGAGGCAGACATATTGGCCAGAGGAAACAACACTGGAATCAAAGCTCCATGGGACACTGTATGAACTACAAAAGACAGTGAGTTTTATTAAGGAGACAGAATTACAGATATAGATATGTTTCAAGTGAACGAAAGAAGAAGAAGAAATGTACCATGATATATATCATATTATTTGTCATATTATTTATTATATTATTTGTCATGTTATTTGTCATATTATTTGTCATGTTATATATTATGTTATTTGTCATGTTATTTATTATGTTATTTGTCATGTTATATATTATGTTATTTGTCATGTTATTTATCATATTATTTGTCATGTTATTTATCATATTATTTGTCATATTATTTGTCATGTTATATATTATGTTATTTATCATATATTATTTGTCATGTTATTTATCATATTATTTGTCATGTTATTTATCATATTATTTGTCATATTATTTGTCATGTTATATATTATGTTATGTATCATATTACTTATCATTCAAATAGTTACCTTCCTGTGCCCCCCTTCCCATCCCAATTTGTTTCTCCGTGGTACCCCAGCAGGTCTCTGTGGCACCACTGCTATAGAGGATAGGGTTCAGCAGTTGTTATTTTTAGTGAGTCCAGAAATAGATAAGCAGTCTAAAATGTTACCAATGTTCCACTCTAGTACTTATATGTTTGTTCCACAGGTCGATGAACTATCAAGAAGGAATATTTAATAAGCATGTTTCACAGGTCGATGAACTATCAAGAAGGAATATTTAATAAGCATGTTCCACAGGTCGATGAACCATCAAGAAGGAATATTTAATAAGCATGTTCCACAGGTCGATGAACCATCAAGAAGGAATATTTAATAAGCATGTTTCACAGGTCGATGAACCATCAAGAAGGAATATTTAATAAGCATGTTTCAAAGGTCGATGAACTATCAAGAAGGAATATTTAATAAGCATGTTCCACAGGTCGATGAACCATCAAGAAGGAATATTTAATAAGCATGTTCCACAGGTCGATGAACCATCAAGAAGGAATATTTAATAAGCATGTTTCACAGGTCGATGAACCATCAAGAAGGAATATTTAATAAGCATGTTTCACAGGTCGATGAACCATCAAGAAGGAATATTTAATAAGCATGTTCCACAGGTCGATGAACCATCAAGAAGGAATATTTAATAAGCATGTTTCACAGGTCGATGAACTATCAAGAAGGAATATTTAATAAGCATGTTTCACAGGTCGATGAACTATCAAGAAGGAATATTTAATAACCATGTTTAGACATGTGAAGCTGCCGGCCTTGTGCCAGAACATGTGCCAAAAGCTGTCATAAAATAGTGACTTGCATTTTAGTGTGGTTTCAAGTGAGGTAGAGCACAAAATTCATGGACAACTCCCTCACCTGGGCCCATCATGATCCAGAGGTAAGACAAGTCAAGACAACTGAAGATGAAGTCACGCACAGTGGATGATCAAGATTGTCACCCTCTACATGGAAGTCAGGCACAGTGGATGATCAAGATTGTCACCCTCTACATGGAAGTCAGGCACAGTGGATGATCAAGATTGTCACCCTCTACATGGAAGTCAGGCACAGTGGATGATCAAGATTGTCACCCTCAACATTGGAGTTACTGATAATTTGTGTCATGCTATTGAACTAACAAGTGGTTTCTTCTGTGCATTTTATCAAATCTAGTCCTTGCATGACAGAACACACTCCATCACAGGTTTTATATAGCTGATTACCTCACCTAGCTTAGCTAACATGTCAAACTATGTAGCAATAAGTTAAAATATAAATGAACATTGTCACCACCAAAGATAGATATGTCAGGCCGTTTGCATAAATAAAACGGTGACATAACATATTTCCATTCTCTGGACTACATCCTGCTGGAAATCTAGTAGGGCCATTGTCTTGCTACAAGTAGAGATATCCAGCGGGAGTTTGAGAATGAATGCTGAAGAAGAAAATGAACATGAAACTGTCAAAAGCAACTTGGACTTTATTGAAATTATCCTTAACTCTCTATGTCCACCGAGCCGCTAATATCTACATTTTGGAGACCCACTATGCCGAAAAGCCGCTCAAATCTATATTTTAATATGAATTTACTACCGTGTTCGGCATAGCAGGAAAACCGTACGGAGACAAAGAGTTAAGGATAAGAAACATCATGAAGATGTTGAAAGCTTACCAGAATCTTACTGTTTTCTTCCTTGTCTATATACTGGTCAGCAAACATGTGAACTGAGCCCAACACAGCTATTTTACCTTTGTGATGCTAAAAAACAAAATAAAATAAAACTCAACAATACTGTATTGGTATTAGGTATGAGGTATTAGATATGTCGATTATCCTCTTCGCACGCTGGACACGTCCATTGGTGCTCAGATCTTCACTTTAGTACATCAGTGTATAACGGGCGATGGTTCCAGTTCTATGTTGGATCACAGTACTTTTTTGAAATCTTTGTTATGTGTTCTCTATAGACCATGCCTATCATTACTCACAATTCCTGCGTTCTCGATATTGACTCATGCTCATTCATCTCAAAATCCTCTGACCGTGAGGACTCACGAAAAGCAATGAGTATGTCTGCTCGGTCCATAGACTGACCGTCTGTTATGGTGGCTTCTAATTCTGTATTGGTGTCCCACTCAACACCACATAAGGGCTAATATCTGTCCTCTCTTATATGATTATTATAAGGGGCTGAAAGGGGAGCACAAAATAGAGATACTGTGACCATCAGTCATGCATGTTGTAAGATGTTACTAAGGAAGTTTTGAGGTGGAGTTGGATGTCCCAACCATAGAGGGTCAAAGTAAACCCAGATGCCATGTTCTTCTTCTTCTTTTGCATTCGTTCTCAAACTCATGCAGATTAGCAGGATGTAGTCCGGAGAACGGAATGCATTGTGTCATGGTTTATAGCATTGCTGCGATATCTGCGCCTTTCGGCCTGACACATCCAACTTCAGTATGGCTTTGGGTCACTGACCCTATATGGGGATGGGACAGCCAACTCTATCCCATAACCTCCTTAGTCACCTTTTACGACATTCGTGGAAGGTAAACAGTGTTGCTATTCTTTGCTCCCCTTTCGGGCCCGGCAACACACGTGCGAGATACCATGTTGAAGTTAGATGTTTCAAATGGTGCAGATATTCCAGCCAAGCTGTAAGCCATGACACAATATATCCTGTTCTTCTCACATCACTACATAAGAATAGATATTATTAAAGACTTTTATAAGTTTATCTTATTTAGAATAAGTTCTTCAGTGATACATTGATAATTGTCCTTGTACTATGTTTTATTGTTTATTATTATTTATTATTGTTTTATATCGGTAGTTAGATTTTCTCAGTAACCTGTTACTTTATTGTTGATTTACCTTGAACATATTTATAGGTAAACTAAAAGTATGTCCCATGTCAGCAACCTGTCGTCGGGGATTAAGATAACACTTCATGTACTAAGCTGCAGCAACTATTAAGGTGGAGTGGTCAGTTCCCTTCCTTGCTGTCTTTACCTCCTCTAACTCATGCATCAGGTACTCATTTACAGCTGAGTCGACTGGAGGAGTGATCGTGTCAAGTGAGAAATCACTTGAATAAACCTGGATTTATTTTTTTGTCCGGACGTGGTTTCGAACCTGGCACACTGTAACCCGGTGATAGCAAGCAAGCTCACTATTAACTAGGCTACTGCGCTCCTCATATATTTATATTGCCTAGGAATAAATCACTACAGCCAAAAATGCTGAGTTGATTGTGATACATCCTGAATATAATATGTTACTTACTTTTATTGTTTGGACCTAGATCTTTGTGCACGCTTAACTATCATAATAATTTTCAGTCTTACCTTTGGTGAATACAAGGCACATACAGGTCTTGTCAAGGGAAAGCACACACTGCCAGTGGACAATATAGCTACTGCAGGTTTCACTACATTAAGGGTGGCACCATATGGATACAAGAATGATAGTGCTCTGAAACATTGTAAACAATAAATCATAAACAAAAAAATACAACTTAATTATAACAATCAAAAGGTTTTAAAAGATGTAGAGATTGACTTAATATTATTTGAAAATGGCTAAAAAGTCATGTCTGTTAAGAGTTAATAGTGTTTGAAAATGGCTAAAAAGTCATGTCTGTTAAGAGTTAATAGTATTTGTGTTCCTCCATAAATACACTCCACACCTCTCAGTAGAGCTGCCTGCCAGGAGTACCAATCACAGCACGGAACTCTGCAGTTTCAAGTGATAATTGCAAGGTATCTCAACAAAAATACAAATCAAATGGCTAAACCACTATACCACACAAATCCCATAAAATAATACCACACAAATCCCATAAAATAATACCACACAAATCCCATAAATAATACCACACAAATCCCATAAAATAATACCACACAAATCCCATAAAATAATACCACACAAATCCCATAAATAATACCACACAAATCCCATAAAATAATACCACACAAATACCACACAAATCCCATAAAATAATACCACACAAATCCCATAAAATAATATGGTGACAAATAGAGTGTCACATACGAATGCAACAGTAATCTCTCATTAGATGACATGTCAATATAAAGAGACTTTCCTCTTGTGGAAAGGAAAGAATAGTAGTAGTGCCAGTACATTGTCCTTTTATCTGCAACATGTCTCAAGACTGCCAGAAAGTCACAGCAAATTCTCCACAAGACAAGACAGTCTAGCCCGTGACATTGCTCCCAACGTCACATTGTCTGCAGCATAACTCAAGACTGACCAGAAAGTCACAGCAGAGCTTCCACACGAGTAGAAGACAGTCTGGTCCTTGACATTGCTCCCAACATCAAAGTGCCAATGAGACAAATGCGTCAGATGTCATTTGTTTGTATGGAGTACAGAAAAATTTGAAATTCATTACAGTATGGGTATGTTCTCCTTTAGGTAGTCTACGACAATAAACGTGAGAGAGGATATTGAAATAAATCTACAGGTATCAGTTACGACAGAATTTGGGATTTGGAACCACTTTTCAAATTCGACAAGACAGAGAAGATGCCTTTCACTATTGATTTTGGTTGCTGCCCCCCTCTCTCCAACACAGGTTTTTAAAAAAACGCAGACTGCCTAAGCTGATGAAATTCTTGAAATGGCATGTTTATGCAAGGCTGTCAGACGTAGAAGACCTCTGTACAGAATTACTTAGGACTTCATTCGTTACGTTTTTTTATTATTGTCATTGGTTACTATTTATATATTTAGCATCACATGCCAAAAATAGCCAATGCCGACCAATGAAATGATTGGAAATAATCAAAATCTGTCTTTGAGGTCATGTTTACATTTTATGTACACAGGTCTTATAGTACAGTACATTTACAGTCACAGTTTGTGCATGCAAGCATGACTTGGCTCCAGTAGAAGACTTGTTCCCTAAATTAAGTTGGACCCCATTTGTGACATTTTTCATTATTCTCGTGGGTCAGTATTTATATACTTGAAGTCGAATGTCAAAAATACCTAAGGCCTACCAAAAGATTGCACGGAAATTGGAAACTAGTTCATGTTTGCATTTTAGTTGATTTACTGTAGTATCCCCTATACTGCCGATCAGTCATGATGTATCTCCTATACTGTCGATCAGTCATGATGTATCTCCTATACTGTCGATCAGTCATGATGTATCTCCTATACTGCCGATCAGTCATGATGTATCTCCTATACTGTCGATCAGTCATGATGTATCTCCTATACTGCCGATCAGTCATGATGTATCTCCTATACTGCCGATCGGTCATGATGTATCTCCTATACTGCCGATCAGTCATGATGTATCTCCTATACTGCCGATCAGTCATGATGTATCTCCTATACTGCCGATCGGTCATGATGTATCTCCTATACTGTCGATCAGTCATGATGTATCTCCTATACTGTCGATCGGTCATGATGTATCTCCTTAAACTGCCGATTGGTCATGATGTAAGCCTACTTTGTTTACTGCAAACATTTTGGTGTACACAAGCCAAAACCCACTTTAATTTACTATCGATATATCTACCGAAAAACTACCTAAACAGTAAACTCGAGTTACCGGTAGATCAGTGTATTTCATTTGTTTTCACAGATGATATTATATGTACCTACACGTTACCATAGTTTGGTTAATAAATAACATCAGATACTTGTATATTATAGCCCTATGCATTTTATTTCAGCTTGAATATATCGGACAAAAACATGCGAGTCACTGGTATTTTGGTGGTCTTTTTCGTGTAATTTTTTTCCTCTGTTACTAGTATGTGACATTATTTTTTTTCTAAATTGCGTTCTTTATAGGTAGAGACCCCTAAATCAATTTCTGATTAATTAAAAAAAATTCTTGGCTTATAATCGGAAATCTACGGTGCATTATCACTGGTGTTTTTCCTCCGCATCCTGTGACTAAATATCTTTTCTTTTTATTTGTGTTTGTTCAACAACAAAGAAATATTAAGTACTCACTGTGTGTTGTTGCTATCCTCATCTCCAATACCAAATACAACTTTACCTGCAGCCTGGCTGATTGCTCTGAGGAACACACAAAAGGAGAAGTGGAGAAGTCTACAAATAGTTATCATATATCATACACTAGCATTAGGTCAAAGGGCATGAGACCAAGGACTGCTGGAACAGCAACCAACCAATCATCAATAGGTAGCAATCAATCTTCAAACAGCACATCTTCATACAAGTCAACACTTTAGTGATTCTCGCTCTCTTGTCTCCTTTCTCAAACTCCTGCAGATTTACAGGATGTAGACCAGAGAGTGAGATGTGTTGTGTCATGGTTTACAGACTGGCTGTAACAGCTGTGTCTTTGGTCTGACAGCCATATCCACCCCCAAAACTTCCTTAGTCGTCACTACTTTTGACATATATGGCAGGTCACATCTGTGCCGTTGGCCTGACAGCCATATCCACTCCCAAAGTCTCCTTAGTCACAACTACTTTTGACATACATGGCAGGTCACTATTCTTTGCTCCTCTTCTGGGTTCTGGCAATGCACAGGTACCTTTATCAAGACTGAATCAGAATTTCAATGTCTCATATCTTTCATTCCAAAGACTTGTTTTGTCCACACTATGACTTTGTAAATTAGAACATCGACAGTAAAGATTTAAGAACCATCAAGAACATGTACTGGCAACAAACAGCAGCAATATGAGTAGGAAATCAATTTGGCTCTTTTAAACATATAAAACGAGGTGTTAGACAGGAATGTGTACTTTCATCAAACCTGTTCTCTTTATACAGTGAAAACATAATGTGCACAATTGTTAATATCACAGGAATATAAGTGGGTGGACATAACATAAATAATTTAAGATATCCAGATGATACTGTTCTGATTGATAAAAGTTAGGAAGATCTTCAAGAACTGAGTAATGTAGTAGTTGTAGAAAGCAAAGAGAAAGGTCTCTTATTAAATATCAAGAAGACCGAAGTAATAGTTATTTCAAAGAAACAAAATACCACAACTTGCAAGATCAAAGTGAATGATATAGCATTAAAACAGGTACACCAAATCAAGTATTTAGGTACAAAGATAACATCAGATGAAAGAAGTTCAAAAGAAATAAGATGCAGAATAGAAAATTCAAAAAAAGAAAATTCAGAAAAATGAAAAATAATTTGTGTAATATGACCCTGTCATTAGAGGTGAGGAAGAGAGTTCTGCAGTGCTATATAACTTCTATACTAACAAATGGATGCGATTATTGGACAATGAACAAACAGGAAAGTGGGAAAGTAGAGGGAGCAGAGATGTGGTTCTATAGAAGAATCCTGAAAATATTATGAACTGCCATGAAAACTAATGTGGAGGTGTTGAAAGTGTCAAATGTGAGACAGAGCTTAATCAATAATATAAGAAAAATACAATCTTCATTTTTTGGCCACATTATGAGATATGCACCACCCAAATCTTGGAACATATTAAGAGACAACAGATCAAATGGTTTGCTCACATCCATATTATATTAGTTTGAATATAAAACAACATATATACAACAGGAATAGGTATTTAGGAGGATTTTATCAACGTTACCCACACATTGCTCAAGTATTAGGGTTGTCAAGAAATTATATTTGTGATTTGTTAATTGGCGTTAATAGAATTTCCCCCAATGTTCAGCTTCACAACTGTCATATCACACATACAACAACAACAAAAGCATGATTATATTCATTCCTTTATTTACATGTACAAAATTTAATTTGATAACTTTACAAACAAAAAAGTTATCGCGTTTACCAAACACAACCAAAAAGAATCCAGACGCAGGGAGAAAATTGTGTAATTTTAATCAAGAGCCCTAACGGTTAGTCTTAATCCTAACCCTAATATCTCATTCTACAGCTTAATGTTAATCCTAACCCTACAATCTCATTCTACAACTAATACAGCCTAATCTTAATCCTAACCCATAGCTAATACACCCTAATTAACAAATCTATGGGGAAAAGAAATTCTATAAACTACCTCACCCTTAAAGAGAGTCTATTAACCTAAATACCTACTAGATTTGACATTCATGACTAAATATCAACAATCATGCACACCTATTTAAAAGCTAATCAATGCAAAACATAACACACCAATAGACAGACGTCTGTTTACTATAGAAAATATAACACACCAATAGACAGATGTCTGTTTACTATAGAAAATATAACACACCAATAGACAGATGTCTGTTTACTATAGAAAACCTATTTACATTATAGGACTTTTCCAAAAATCATTTCACATTTGGAAACCTGTGAACATCAGATTATGAACCACTGATGAAAAAAAGGAAGATCTTCAATAGTTTTTTACACTTAAAGTTCTGCATTACACAATGAAGGAGATGCATTACACAATAAAGGAGATGCATTACACAATGAAGGAGATTCATTACACAATAAAGGAGATGCATTACACAATGAAGGAGATGCATTACACAATGAAGGAGATGCATTACACAATGAAGGAGATGCATTACACAATGAAGGAGATTCATTACACAATAAAGGAGATGCATTACACAATGAAGGAGATGCATTACACAATAAAGGAGATGCATTACACAATAAAGAAGATGTATTACACAATGAAGTAGATGCATTACACAATGAAGGAGATGCAGTACACAATGAAGGAGATGCATTACACAATAAAGGAGATGCATTACACAATGAAGGAGATGCATTACACAATGAAGGAGATGCATTACACAATGAAGGAGATGCATTACACAATTTTTTTTTTCTTCTTTCGTTCACTTGAAACATGTCTATATCTGTAATTCTGTCTCCTTAATAAAACTCACTGTCTTTTGTAGTTCATACAGTGTCCCATAGAGTTTTGATTCCAGTGTTGTTTCCTCTGGCCAATATGTCTGCCTCAGCGTTTCATGCTCAGAACACTCTTGAAGTATATGTTTGGCACTCTGTGCTGCCTGTCCACATGTACACATGGCCGTGTTGCCAATCTTGAACTTTGTATACATGTGACTGCGGAGTCGGTTGTGTCCTGTTCTGAGACGTAGAATTATAACTTGTTCTGATCTGTTCATATTGTGATAGTCATCTTGTGTTGGTGTTTGTGGCTTTCTTATTGACTTTATCATCTGTTTTTTCTGATGGTAGGTGATTGGTATATCTGGTTGGTCTTCGGCAGCACCTTCCTTAGCCAGTTGGTCTGCTTTTTCATTTCCTGGTATTCCACAGTGAGAGGGTATCCACTGCATGGTTACCCTATACTGGTAAGACAATTCGCTAAGTAGTTTTTTTAAGTCTGTTAGTTTTCCAGACTGGAGAGCTTGAAGCACTGACCTTGCATCTGTCAGGAATACCACAGGCTGTAGGTCAGAGTTGGAGTTCAGCAGTTTTTTAGCTGCCACACTAATTGCCTGGATTTCTGCATCATAATTATTGCAGAATTTTCCTGTCGGTGTTCTGATTGTATCTCTAGGCTTGTGTGGATATTCTATATATACACCTGCACCTCCATTCCTCACAGCATTCTGTGCTGACCCATCTGTGTACACTCTGACCCATATATCTTGTGGATATTCCTCATCCAGGAAACTGAGGGTGATTGTCATTCGCTGCACACTGTTCTGTTCGTCCTCGCTTAGTATTCCTTTCACATGGGTCTGAATGTATATTGGCATTCCATGGATTTCACTCCACGGGGTTTGCTCTGGTACAGACCTTAAGGGGCTGCCAACTTCAGGTAGGTCTGTAAGTTGTCTACGGAGTCGTTTAGCTTGATGGATAAAGCTGCTCCTTTTCAGTCGTCCCATTGCTAGATTTTTGAATCTTTCCTTCATTGGATGACTTGGCATACACTGAAACTTTTCTGCTTGAATTAGTACTTTTGTGTCTCTGCGTTCGCCAAGTGTTTGCATTCTTCCCATTTTCTGCATCTCTGCTATGGGTGTTGATTTCATTGCTCCCAACATTATTCTAAGTGCCTGGTTTTGCACTTTATCTAGATCTTGTAATGTGGTGTTTGATGCAGGACACCACGCAGCTGAACCGTATTCCAGGTGTGGTCTTATGCCTTGCTGGTAAACTTTACTGATTATATTTCCACTGGCTCCCCATGTGGTTCCACTTAGTTTTCTCAGGATAGCTAGCTTCCTCCTGGCTTTTGTTGTTGCTTTGTTTATGTGCTGCTTCCATGTCAGCTTATCATCAAAAGTAACTCCGAGGTATGTGGGTTGTTTGTCTTCTTTCAAGAGCTCTCCATCTATCTTGATATGACCAGCTTTTTGTTTTGGTGAGAGGGTAAAGAGTGTAGTGCTGCACTTATCTGTGTTAAAGCTGACGCACCATCTATTAGCCCATAAGGTTAGGGCATCGATAGCTCTTTGTATTTGTTTAGTGGCCACTGTTGCATGTTCTTCCGTGCACCAGATCACCAGGTCGTCAGCATACATTGCCACTTTGATCCCATGTGGTAGTTCAGCAACTAAGTCATTGATGTAAACCAAGAAAAGTGTGGGTGACAGGACTCCTCCCTGGGGGACTCCATGACGCAGTAGAACTTTCTTGCTCTTGCGACCATCTAATTGTACCCTGGCTCTTCTATTATGCAGGTATGTTTTTACCCATTTGTACATTCTTGAGCTAACCCTGCAATTTCGCAATTTCTTTAGGAGCCCTTCTTTCCAGACCTTATCAAATGCTTTCCTGAGGTCTATCCATGCTGCTAGTACCAGTTTCTTTTCTTGGAAGGCATCCTCAATCTCTTGGGAGAGGTAGGTTGCCTGATCTTCAGTAGAGTAGCACTGTCTGAAACCTGCTTGCTGTGATACCAGAAGGTTTTCACTTTCAAGGTACCACTGCATCCTAAGATTGATAATGCGTTCCATTGTTTTGCATAGACAGCTTGTGAGGCTGATGGGCCTGTAGTTGGAGACTGTGTTGCCATCTTTTCCTGATTTGAGGAGTGGTATCATTATTGCTTCTCTCCACGCCTGTGGTACATTACCTGTGGACCAGCTTGTGTTAAAGATCTGCAGTAGCTTTGCTCTTGCTGCACTTCCCAGGTTTCTAATCATTTCATTGGACACTCCATCAGCTCCAGGGGACTTTTTCATTTTCAATTTGGATATTGCATGCTCCAGTTCTCTCATTGTGATTGGTGCCTCCATGACTTCAGGTATAGGTTCACCTTGTCCAATGTTTTGGTGGTTCTCTCGAACCTCCTGTTGTTTGTCTGGGCTGACTTTGACGTTATTGTCTTCTGCAAAGGAATCTGCAAAGTAATCAGCTGCATGTTTACCTGTTAAAATGTTTCTATCTTTATAAAGTGTGATCCTGGTATTTCTCCCTGTACCTTCATCATTTAGTTGTTTTACAAGTTTCCATAATTTCCTAGTATCTCTTTCTAGGTTCAGCGACTCTGTTTTTTCTTTCCAGCTGCTCCGTCTGGCTTGTAACTTGGCTCTTTGAAATTTAGCCTTTGTTTGCTGATATTTGTTGTGATGTTCTTGGCTAGGTCTGTTCTCAGCCTGCTTTCTAGATGTTTCCATCTCATTTTGCAGCTTTTCCAGTTCATCATTCCAGTAGGGTTTGTAGTTTTTGCGTGCCCCCCTGGGTATGGTTTTACTAGCAGCATGTAGTATACATCTATTAAATTCACTCACTGCTCTATTGATGTCTTTGTCCAAGTTCATGTCCTTAGCTAGAACACTGGTTAAATGCTGGTACATTTTCCAGTCTGCCCTCTTATAGTTCCACCTAGTGAGCGTGCTGCTGTCCTTGGTATATTCATTGTGAATTTCCAGAAATACTGGTCTGTGGTCACTACCCCCAAGCTGCTTTCCAACGACACGTGTGATGTTCCATTCCAGGCCTGGTGAGTAGAATGCCAGGTCTGGTGTAGAGGTGGTGTGCCATGCTCTCGAGTAGAAGGTTGGTGAGTCTGCTGGCTGGTTAATAAGAATGAGATTATTTTCATCCTGCCAGCTCTCAAGTTCCTCACCTCTCTTGTCGATATGATCGTAGCCCCAGCTCTGAGAGTGGCTGTTGAAGTCACCACACACCATAAGCCTTTCTTTGTCTGGAATTGTGTCTAGTGCCAATGGTTTATCATTTGGGCAGTAGTAGTTCAGGAGATGGAATTCTGCACTGTCTGTTTTTAGGTGGAGCATCTGGTATTCTGCCCCGTCCATGTATACTTCCAGCTGACATGCGCTGATATTGTTTTTAACTAGTGTCAGAATTCCACCCTTTCGCCTGTCTTTTCGGTCAGATCGGTAGCACTGGTAGCCTCTGATTTTGAAGGCTATGTCGCTGCTGAGGTGTGTTTCTTGGATACAGCATATATTTACTTGTTCTTCACTGAGGACATTTTCAAGTTCCAATTTTTTGCTGTATCCATCTCTTTTACTGTTGACACCCTCAGCATTCCAGTGCATTATTTTTATTGGTCGTTTGTTTGTTTGGCCAGTAGCTCTATTCCCTTGCCTCCTGGCTCCTCGGGGCAATTGAGAAGGACTTCCAGTAACTGAGGTTGGGCCCTTTCGAGGTATAGGGCCCGGCACCGTCCCTGCCTGAACGTCCGCCACAGGGCAGGCACCATAACGTTTATTAGATGCAGACATGTTTCCATTGTGTTTTATGCGTGGCAACCTGATTATCTGTGCGCCTTTTGGCTGGTTGCCTCCGTCTTCAGCACTCTGCTTACTTGGGCAGGACTATGGTCCTGCTCGAGTGGGAGTGCCCGACCAGTCTTAGTTTCCAGCCTCTGATGGCTGAACTAAGCCCCATCACCACTTCAAGGTTCTGGCCTCGATGGGGCATTACACAATGAAAGAGATTCTGATCTAAGAACACATAATCACATGACACTGACTATAACACAATGTACCTGTTTAAGACACCATTTGTAACTAAAGCTTCCTTGGGATGGAAGTACTTGTAGTAGGACGTTCGCACGACAGCATCTTCAATCAAAATTAATCAGGATAAATGTCATGTTAAAAGTTATTTGTTTGTTAATTGTTTGTTAGTTAAGGGGTTTGTATCTTTGCTCTGAGACATGCTCCTTTCAACCTGGGACAATGGTCTGTTTTAGTTATATCTGGGCAAATTGTGTGATCTTATGGTCTGGGCGTTGTCATGATGGGGACTGTTGATTTGTCTGGAATCTGGTCTTGGTGAATATTTCATTATAGGATGTCTCAGTTCTGAGGCCCTCAGTCAGTCCATTTTCCCAGACTCAATGTATTTTGAACCACAGTCAGCAGTTTGATGCACCTGTTGATATACCTCTTTCAACAAGGAAATCAAGATTGTAAACTCATTCATCCGAGCAACACAGGAATCGGAAGTAGACATAACTTCTTTTCCAGTTTGTGTTTGCAAAATTAAGGTCGTGGTAGAATTGTAGTGAATATTCTTCCGCTGCCTCTGCAATCCATCAAATAATTTTAAATGCAGCTATTTTGTAGGAATATTTATATGTAAGACTATTAGGCCTAGCTGATAACATTAGTGAGATCAACATGTTTTATTTGTTTTCACACGCATGTGGTTGCGTCTGTGGGTCTCACCAATGGCCCACTAGACAAACCACCCATGCAACAGAAAACCTTACTAGATGACATGCCGTTATATTGAGGCTTATCTTCTTATAGAAGCTTCATGGCATGTCATCTATACAATTATTCTCCTTGTGCTGTTATTTTGTTGTTGAATTGTGTTTCATGTTTACTTGAATATATGTATGCACCCTCTGTGGTTGGGAGGGGACCAGAGATGTACTATGCAGCACTGGGGAGGAGGAAAATGACAGCATTGTTTTTTTCCTATGGCTGAGACCCATCATAGAGGCACACTGACTCAGGACGTGACTATCCTTTTGACTTGAACATTTGGTTGCATGCCTAGAGCAATAGAGAAGTTCGGCATAACCAGTACTCAATTGGTGGTGGGGAATGAGCAAAGTGAACCCAAAGTGGACACCAATTCACCTCACAACTAAGTGGTTCAGCTGACACCAATTCACCTCACAACTAAGTGGTTCAGCTGACACCAATTCACCTCACAACTAAGTGGTTCAGCAGACACCAATTCACCTCACAACTAAGTGGTTCAGCAGACACCAATTCACCTCACAACTAAGTGGTTCACCTGACACCAATTCACCTCACAACTAAGTGGTTCAGCTGACACCAATTCACCTCACAATTTAGTGGGTTAAATTTTCATCTTTTTTAAGGGTGCAGATTGGCAGAAATCACCAAAAGTGTTGAATTAAGCTGCTGGGTGAATTATGCTACAGTGGTTAGGAGCAGTGCATAGGTTGAAACCTACCTTCCTAGAGGTGTGATAGTTATTCTCTGGCTTTGTCCCAGGGTAGGCCGAAAATCCACAGACTTCCCAGCAATATAATGCCATTTAATGGCATTGGGTCAAAGGGAATGAGCAAATGGACTGCTGGATCAGCAACCAATCAACCAACCAACCAACCATTTTTTTCATTATGAACACATTAGCTTGGTTATGAAATGACATAACTAGAATAGGCCTAGGAAATTAAAGTGGCATTTTATCAAAGATCTAATACATCAAACAAGAATAGGTGAATCACATATGAATGTTAGTTTTTTTTTCCATTTATCTTCTCCATTTTCTCACATATCACATATACACTAACAAAACTGACATTATTACATTCAGTAACCATTGATCTATTTCTATTAAAAATTATACCAAAGAATCTGTAAAAATAAATAAGTTGTTGCTTTTTCCAAATATCCTCCATAAATAATGTGTTAAAAAATAATAAGTTAAAGATCTATAGCATGGAATCTATTTCAACAACTGTAAAGATCTATAGCATGGAATCTGTTTCAACAACTGTAAAGATCTATAGCATGGAATCTGTTTCAACAACTGTAAAGATCTATAGCATGGAATCTATTTAAACAACTGTAAAGATCTATAGCATGGAATCTATTTCAACAACTGTAAAGCAAAAACTTACCATTGTTAATCATGACTCCATATTCTTCTAGAAAATAATTGATATTTGTTTCAAACTTGGTCTCACCGCCTTCACCGAGCATGACAAGCAGGCTTCCACCAGACTCTACATACAATTTCATTGCAGAAAACTGTCATGGAAGATAGTAAAACATTTCATATACACAAATGCAAGCCTACTTAATTTATAAGAAACACTAAACTTGTCTCTTTAGCTGCGTTCATTTGGTATGAGAACTCAGCAGATGGAATTGTTAACCAGGTGTTCCCCTTAAAATTCACCTCACAACTAAGTGGTTCAGCTGACACCAATTCACCTCACAACTAAGTGGTTCAGCTGACACCAATTCACCTCACAACTAAGTGGTTCAGCTGACACCAATTCACCTCACAACTAAGTGGTTCAGCAGACACCAATTCACCTCACAACTAAGTGGTTAAGCTGACACCAATTCACCTCACAACTAAGTGGTTCACCTGACACCAATTCACCTCACAAATAAGTGGTTCAGTTGACACCAATTCACCTCACAAATAAGTAGTTCAGCAGACACCAATTCACCTCACAGCAAGTGGTTCACCTGACACCAATTCACCTCACAACTAAGTGGTTCACCTGACACCAATTCACCTCACAACTAAGTGGTTCAGCTGACACCAATTCACCTCACAACTAAGTGGTTCACCTGACACCAATTCACCTCACAACTAAGTGGTTCAGCTGACACCAATTCACCTCACAATTTAGTGGGTTAAATTTTCATCAAATTTTCATATTGAGGTTTCATGGAAGCTTCGTAAAACGTCATCTATACAATTATGTTTTTATTAATGCTTTGTTATTTTATATATGCATGCACCTTCTGTGATTGGAGGGAGCCAGAGATGTACTGTACAGCAATGGGGAGGGGGAGACTACTACACTGTTTTCCTATGGCTGAGGATCATCATAAAGAAACATTGACTCAAGACATGACAAATCTTTGCCTTGAACATTTGTTTACATGCCTGAAGCCATAGAGAAGTTTGGCATAACCAGTAGTAAGCAACTGGTGGCAGGGAATCAGCACAGTGAACCATATCTTGGCTGCAGTTGCTCAGAGCAGTGCATAGTTAGAAACCTACCTTCCTGGTGGTGTGATAGTTATTTTCTGGTTCTGGCCCTGGGTGGGTTGTGAATCCATACAATAATGCCATTAAAACAATGGCATTGGGTCAATGTGCATGAGCTCATGAACCACTGGATCAGCAACCAACCAACCAATGATCGTGGGGATGATGGTAATGACAATGAGACTAGAAATTAACCATACAATGATTTTAACCTTCTTGTTGGCTGAATTTTACCAAATTAACCCAGTGTTTCCAGAGCCCACAGGGGAGCAAATAATACTGCAGCTGTTGCCTGTCATGCGTATCATAAGAGGTGACTAAAGAGGGTTTTGGGGTGGAGCTGGTTGTCCCATCCAATAGAAAGTAAAAGTGACCCAGATGCCATACTGAAGTCGGATGTGTCAGGGCAAACGATAAAAAGGCAAAGATATCACAGCTATGCTGTAAAATATGATTCATCACATTCTGTTCTCTGGATTACATCCTGTTAATCTGCAGGAGTTTGAGAATGCACTCAAAGGAGAAGAATTTAACCTGTAGCAGCCCAGCTAATAATAATTATATTGTTAATGCATACTTCCTCTGACACCCAGCTTGATTCTTGATTATAAACTGGCTTCACAGCACGCGGGACATTTCCATAAGTGCTCCGCCCTCTGCTCCAGCAGCCATCCCAGTGTATGTAGACTAATAGTTCGGTCAGGTGTTGATTATGTGATCTTCGAATCTTTCCAAAAAATTTACTTTTTTGTCCCTCACCTCTAGATACTCCCATTTCTAACATTCTCTGTATGTGTAAATTCTCAACCTCATTGACATCATCTGCATCTTGAAATGAATTTATTACTGCCTTTATTAAGTCTGCTTTATCCAAGCTATTTCTAAGGACTTCTGGTTTTTTTCTGCACGTGTTTACTTTTTTGGCATAACGTTTTTATTCATTGAGTTATTAATTTCAAATTCAGAGACAATAGAGATAAATGGATACTGGATATGATTTGAATGTGTTATTTGCTTGTGTGTGTCAGTTTTATGTTGTGTACAACCAAAATCGAGAATGTGGACAAACGCACACAAAGAACATACCACGTCAAGGTCACACATAGGCCTAGCTAAAGAAAACGTGGCACCTCAAATTTCTCATTTTAAATGACATCACGTACATCAACTATTAAATTTTATAAACATCTCTCTCATACACCGTACATTGTTACATATAGTAACTGAAACACTACTCTCTTATACACCGTACATTGTTACATATAGTAACTGAAACACTACTCTCTCATACACCATACATTGTTACATATAGTAACTGAAACACTACTCTCTTATACACCGTACATTGTTACATATAGTAACTGAAACACTACTCTCTTATACACCGTACATTGTTACATATAGTAACTGAAACACTACTCTCTCATACACTGTACATTGTTACATATAGTAACTGAAACACTACTCTCTCATACACCGTACATTGTTACATATAGTAACTGAAACACTAAAGATCTCTCTCATACACTGTACATTGTTACATATAGTAACTGAAATACTAAAGATCTCTCTCATACACCGTACATTGTTACATATAGTAACTGAAACACTAAAGATTTACAATTCGTCCTTTTCTGAATCACAATCCGTGAAGAATTCGCAAAAAATGGTGGCACTGAAGTTAGACCTGCGCAGTTCAGCCTGCAAACTTGAAAGATCAAATAAATTACGACTGTGTATTTATATCGGTATGGAAAACTAAGGAACAATCACACACTTACTATAAGAGCATGATGGGAAATAAACATGGTAATTGTTATCCATGACTACAAATGGCTACCCCGATCTATAAATTTGTCGACATTTGGTTCCTATCGCTAGATTACATATGTTGACATATGTAGACTTCGGTTTGCTAAAGATTAACAAACTTTATCTAATCACACATCAAAACAACCAAACCTATACTTCTTCAGCATTCATTCTCAAACTCCCGCTGGTTCTCTCTTGCAGCAGAAAAGTGGTCCTACTAGATTTCCAGCAATGTGTAGTCTAGAGAATGGAAAGCGTTGTGTCATCGTTGCATTTGCGCCAATGGTCTGACACAACCGTCTTCAGCAGAAAACCCATACAACATTACAGAAATATATTTTAAGCGAACGAAAGAAGAAGAGGGAAAATACCCATACAACACGAAATCTGATCCCTGCTAAAAATATAACTCACCTCAGCTGCTGTGAACTTAACCCTTGGTCCGGGAATCACAAAGATCCTAGCTTGCTTTAGTCTATCCAGGGTTATATCATCTTTGTTGCTGAGAATAGATAATGACATGTTGTTTTTTTTATTTCTTCACTTGCAATACATTCTCCTTCTCCTTGTGTTTGCATCTCACATATTTACATTACCAGATGAGACTGAGTGTGGGGTTCACTACCTCAGCACATTATCTCCTGTGATGAGACTGTTCAAGATCTCTTACTTCTTCTTCTTTCGTTCACTCAAGACCTCTTACAACATTCATGGTTTGTTACAGAGTTACCGGTACTATTCTTTGTTCTCATAGGGTCCAGCACCACTTTGGATACTTTGTTGCATTTCCTATTAATTCCCTACTAGGCTTTCTTTTTACAGCCTAGTATCCAGGATAATCTCTCTGATGTGGTGCTTTGGTCAGCAGGTCCTGATGTGCAGCTTATTATTGTCAGTTCTGGTCAGCTGGTTCTGATTGGAGCTTAATATTCTTCTTCTTCTTCTTCTGCGTTCATTCTCAAACTCCTGCAGATTAGCAGGATGTAGTCCGGAGAACGGAATGCGTTGTGTCATGGTTTACAGCATTGCTGCGATATCTGCTCCTTTCAGCATGACACATCCGACTTCAGCATGGCTTTGGGTCACTGACCCTATATGGGATGGGACAGCCAACTCCATCCCATAACCTCCTTAGTCACCTTTTACGACATGCGTGGAAGGTAAACAGTGTTGCTATTCTTTGCTCCCCTTTCAGGCCGTGGCAACACACAGGCGAGAACTTAATATTGACATCTTTGGTCAACAGGTCCTGATATTGGAGCCTAATA
This sequence comes from Meghimatium bilineatum, assembly GCA_034231615.1. Classification (NCBI taxonomy): domain Eukaryota; kingdom Metazoa; phylum Mollusca; class Gastropoda; order Stylommatophora; family Philomycidae; genus Meghimatium; species Meghimatium bilineatum. The sequence continues at coordinate 9,172,076 of CM067315.1, read as the reverse complement.
TTGTCAGTTCTGGTCAGCTGGTCCTGATGTGGAGCTTAAAATTGGAAGATCTGGTCAGCTGGTCTTGATGTGGAGTTTAATATTGGCAGTTCTGGTCAGTTGGTCCCAATGCTAGCAGTCTGCCATGAATGACAGAATCACAGTCCATGAGTTTCTCAGGATGATGGTACCAGTTTACCAGTAGTCATGAAAAATATTAGAATATGCGAGATGAAAAGTCTGAGAAAGGCTATAAACATCACCAGAAGAGACCGAATGAAAAATGAAGACATCAGAAAGATAGTAAAGACCATATCAAGCAAACAATATATGGAGAGACAACAGATCAATTGGTTCTGCCATCTTATGCGAATGGAACTATCACAACCCTACATCCAGGCATACAACAGTAGAAAGAACATCTACAAAGCAAGTGGAAGGCCAAGAACAAGATGAGAAGATTCAATCAGAGAAATTGTTAAAGAAAACCTTATCATAGCAAGCGTAACAAAGATAGAAAATTTCAACTCCCAACGACTCCTAACAGCACTTGTGGAAAAGACAATAGATAGATTAGAAGCTCTTCTAGCCATTCATATCCTCCTTTTACATTCTGTTTCACACCTACCATCATATGTGTCCAAGATACAGTTAATGCCCCCACATTATAGAACACTGAATTAGATGAAAAAAGTTTCTAAAGAAACTGACCATCAATACTGTTAAATATAATATGTTACAGCAGATGATAGAAAGACATACACAGTGAACAATAGAAAAAAATAACGGTCAGATCATAGAATTGTATTATATCAGTACTATATCATATTATATCAGTACTATATTATATCAGTACTATATTATATCAGTACTATATTATATTATATCAATACTATATATTATATCAGTACTATATTATATCAGTACTATATTATATCAGTACTATATCATATTATATCAATACTATATATTATATCAGTACTATATTATATCAGTACTATATTATATCAGTACTATATTATATTATATCAGTACTATATATTATATCAATACTATATTATATTATATCAGTACTATATTATATTATATCAGTACTATATTATATTATATCAGTACTATATTATATTATATCAGTACTATATTATATTATATCAGTACTATATTATATTATATCAGTACTATATTATGTCAGTACTATATTATATCAGTACTATATTATATTATATCAGTACTATATTATATTATATCAGTACTATATTATATCAGTACTATATTATATCAGTATTATATTATATCAGTACTATATTATATCAGTACTATATTATATTATATCAGTACTATATTATATCAGTACTATATTATATTATATCAGTACTATATTATATCAGTACTATATTATATTATATCAGTACTATATTATATCAGTACTATATTATATTATATCAGTACTATATTATATCAGTACTATATTATATTATATCAGTACTATATTATATTATATCAGTACTATATTATATTATATCAGTACTTTATTATATCAGTACTATATTATATCAGTACTATATTATATTATATCAGTACTATATTATATTATATCAGTACTATATTATATTATATCAGTACTATATTATATCAGTACTATATTATATTATATCAGTACTATATTATATTATATCAGTACTATATTATATCAGTACTATATTATATCAGTACTATATTATATTATATCAGTACTATATTATATTATATCAGTACTATATTATATTATATCAGTACTATATTATATTATATCAGTACTATATTATATTATATCAGTACTATATTATATCAGTACTATATTATATTATATCAGTACTATATTATATCAGTACTATATTATATTATATCAGTACTATATTATATTATATCAGTACTATATTATATCAGTACTATATTATATTATATCAGTACTATATTATATCAGTACTATATTATATTATATCAGTACTATATTATATTATATCAGTACTATATTATATCAGTACTATATTATATTATATCAGTACTATATTATATTATATGTACTATATCAGACCATAGACTACATTACTATCTTACGAAATTAGCCTCCACGATGACCGCAGCTTTCTGTTCAGTGTCTTCAGTCCATTGTTCAGAGTGAATATCTCTTTCTTGCTTGCGTTAAATAAAACTGTACTTCCTAAATTCTTATCGTCTGCTCCCTGCAATTGACATACACACAAATTAATTATATGATTTACCAAGCTGATAACAATATTCTACAGTGTTTAGAGCTCAAGTTTAATAATTAGGTTTTCTCTAACTTTCTAGTAGTTACATAAATGTTTAGGGTTCAAGTTTAATAATTAGGTTTTCTCTAACTTTCTAGTAGTTACATAAATGTTTAGGGTTCAAGTTTAATAATTAGGTTTTCTCTAACTTTCTAGTAATTACATAAATGTTTAGGGTCTATGTTTAATCATCAAAATTTCTCAAGCTTTCTAGTTCTTCTTCTCGTTCAAAGTGTGACATGTCTACACAGCAATTCTAGTTTTCTTAATGAATGCTGCTGTATTTGAAAGCTCCTCAGTGCTCCCATATAGGTTTCTGTGTATACCAGTCTCTGTAGACTAGTGTTTCTCCCTTACCTGGCTTAATATAATGCAGACCTGTACGATACGCTCCATGGTCTGTGCTACCTGCCCAGATTTATACAAAGGTGATGGAATCAATCTTAGTCTATTTAAGTGACTGTTTAGTTTATTGCATCCTGTCATAATGCTGAAGATGCTAACCTGCTCAGCTCTATCAAAATGGTGATAGTTGTCTTCTAGGTGATCAACTTTCCTAATAGCTTTGATGAGGATTTTTTCCTGATAGGTGTTTTCTTGGTCTTTTTGTTCCTGTGTTGCTCCATTTTTACCAACATATCTGTTTCTTCATTTCCTGGTATGCCACAGTGGGATGTTATCCACTGTAGTATTACCCTTCTCTTTTGGGCGCTCACTTCTTGCACGGCTTCCTTCAGGTCTAGCAGTTTATTGCTGTGAAGGGCTTGTGGGACAGACATTGCATCAGTAAGAAACACCACTTGTTGACATTACCTTCTTATGTTTTTCATTATTTCTGCAGCAATACTCAGGGTCTATACTTATGCAAAGTAGTTAGAGCAGAAGATTCCAGTTGGTGTACATGTGGATTCATTTTCTTTTTTTCTGGACATTTTATGTAAACTTCAGCACCTCCATTCTTCACTGCTCTGGTTGCTGATCCATCAATATATACTTGTATCCATGCTTCTCTGGGGTAAATATCTTCAATCATGTTTGTATACTATTGTTTTCTTTTGGAGAGGAGGAGCAGAGGAGGACAAATAAAAGCATGGGTAGACAACAACAAGGACTGGACATGACAAGATTTTTCGTCACTTATCTGCAACATTAAAGACAGAAATTGCGGAGGACTCTGTGTGCTGAAGCATGCAATGTGGTACCCCAACCACTCTGAAAGGTTATAGGATTATAGGATAAGATAGTATTTGGTCCATCCTGAGATAATAAAACATTTGATTTTCTATGAATTTTACTACATATAGTGAGACAGTTTTGCCATGAAACTTCTGATGCCAATGTTCCTTATTTGATTTCTTGTTTTATTTATTGAACTGCTTTGCATTTTCTGTAGACGCCTACCCACATATTTGTTTCAGAAAAATCTTTATTTCATTCCCTTTTAATAGTTTTGACTGAAATTTCTATAATAACTGCTTTCTGTATTTTTGCAGCTAATTATCATCTTATCCTCAGGAAAACTGTATACTATAATTTTGATAATCCATTACAATTTATAATTGTATTATTAAAATAAAATGTAGGCCTAAAGGTGCATGGTTACCAACTGAAAGCTCAGTTATAATTCTGAACTGAATAGCACTATCTATCTATTGATTGATCAGCAACAGTAACTATACAAGTTATAGTATTGTTGCTGATATTCAGAATTATTGTCGAAATTTATCATTTATATTAAATAGTTTCACATTTATTAATTATTTGTTTATGACTCCCATAAAGTTATTCACAAATATGGCACGTAACTGTTTTGTAACACTAACATGTTCATGTAGATACTTTCATCAGCAGTAGTTTCAGATGTCCAGAAGTTGGTAAACTAGTGCCAAGATTTTATGTCGTGCTTTTAATATTTTGAAAACACTAAAAAAAACTTCTGTATTATATCTCTATATCACACAATAGATTAGAATTTTCGCACAATATTGTTAAAATGCAAAAACGCATAAAATATATCCACTATCACAACACAAACAAACCTCTGTTGTCGGCGCCATGGCGGCTTCGTTAGAAACTATTTACAATTGGATCATGGGAAATGTCTATACCGGAGAACACGAAAACTCTGCAATATAATTGAATAATAAATAATTAGAAAGTACTCGATGATACTTTGCATTAAAAAAATAGTTTTAATAAGATATAAAAGTATATGTATTTTTCGAATAAATATAAAATACACATAATACATTATTAAACATTCTCATCTCTGGTATTATTGTTCATGTCAAAGGTCAAGGCGAAGTAAAAACAAATGTTTTATTACTCTTTGCCCATTGTCCACAAACGTCGAATTTTTACGGGCCTCCGTAAAAATTTGACTCTTTTAACACCTCTACATTAGTTTTTCTGGCAGTCCATGGTATTCTCAGCATTCTTCTGTAGAACAACATTTCTGTTGCCTTTATTCTTCTATACGTAGAAGATTAACTTTAACTGTGTACAATGCTTGTTTACTTGATATGTACAGTGAGGTGATTTTATTCTATACGTAGAAGATTAACTTTCAACTGTGTGCAATGTTTTTCCTCCTACTCATGGGGGTAAATTAACCCAGATGTCGCGGTGACTGAATTACCAGCAGCGACATCCATTATCTTTTTTATTACTTTTTTACTACTCTGATATAACTAAATTGGACAAACGTCCACGGTTGAAAGGGTCGTACCTCACCATAAGAGGTATATTTTACTTAACAACCAAGGCGGTCAATTGTTTTTCCATCACAAGTGATGCTAATCATTTGCTCCATCCACTCTTTGGCAGAAGGTCTATCCTCTACACCAGGAGATTTCCGAATGTCCCCCATAGTGGAAACCCATCAATTCTTTGGCATTTAGTTCGATAATTATTTCCCAGGGTTTAATCGTGACTGAATTACCAAAATCGCGACCTATTTTTGCTTGTTAAAAACTCTGATATAACCTAGTTGGACTAACGTCCGCGGTTGAAATGACCTACCTCGCCATTGGAGGTACTTTTGATTGAACTAAGACAGCTAATTTCAGTTAGATATATGCCCTTGCCTATGTTTCGTAGAAGGTTGACGGGCCTAATCGGAGTAAGAGGGCCACAAAGCTACTTTGTCTGGCTGGACATGGGATGATCCCTTTATGTAGCGCTTGATCTACTCATGTATTTTGAACCTGTCTCTGTTGTTGCTCTGCTGAATTTCTCATTTTTTTCACAAGATGTTGCGTCTTTATAGTCAGCGCCGGATTTAGAAATGAAAGGGCCCTAAGCTATTTGAGATATGGGGCCCTAAGCTATTTGAGATATGGGGCCCTTTAACGATTAAGAGTATATAGATAGTGAAATAAAAAAAATTGTTGGGGGCCCCAAGAAAGTGGGGGCCCTAAGCTATAGCTTGTTTAGCTTATAGGTAAATCCGGCACTGTTTATAGCTATTGTTGAGTGTCATGTAATTATGTTTTGTGCAGAATTTTTCCATGTATATTAGTTTATGCCACTGTCTGACTGAACGCGTCCTTGTAACGCTTATTTTTGGTCATCGTGATGCCTGTAATGTTCAACAAATTATAACCTATTGTTTCCGAACATTCTGCACTTCTGATATATCTTTGTGTCAGGACTGCCCGAACACGAATATGATGATGATGATGATGATGATGATGATGATGATGATGTTCCTCCTTCGCAAGCGAAGATAAGCATGGCATTAAAAAAACATTAAATACGATGGAAAAAATAATAATAATAATAATAATTAAAATTGGTAATTAATTTGGTTTGTGAGTTAGTAGATGCCCGATGAGTCCGATTTGTGCACGGAAAGTTCTATTTCAGTGCACGCAGGGGTGCTGAAGGTTCGGGACAGGATAATTTACGATTTGTCCTTCCACTTCTTTTCCCGCAGTGTTCATTCTCATTCGCTCATATTCGTGAGTACGAGTGAGGGAGGGGGGTGTGTGTTACAAGCATTTACTCTAAATTCCTAGCACTAAAATTCATGTTTCGATTTCCTAGGCAGGGGTGGTAAACAACCCCACCCGGGGAAGGTTGTCGATACCCCCACCCCACCACTCATCCCTCATGTCTACGAGCATGAGCCAGATATACTTCGTGGTTGACATGTCGTAATTAACCATATACACTCGATCTATTGATGATTCCTTTTCAATGGCTAGGATTAAAGATCAGGGATTGAAATGCGGTGTTGCTAGAGGTGAACATTTTGTAGGGCGCAGAAGAATGATGGTCAACCAGCATAGGATCGGTACTGTCAGCAGAAGTGTGATGGCGGATACACTCAAGGAGAGATCGGAGCAACTATGGATGTGTCCAGTTTGCAGTGATGATGATCCGACGACTAACTAACTAACAATTTGGTTCTTATTTGGTTCACAAGGGATATCATTCTAATTTCCAGTTTTTGTACACAGGAATCATGGTCAACCTACATATGAGTTTTTCATAATAATATTTTAAACATTTTAGACAGATGCATACAACAGAGAAAAGAAAAAAACTATTTGTTTAATTCGTGTTTAAATTCAAGATGTAACAGGAGTACATTTCTTCTCTTTTTTTTTTGATACAATAATTATTGTATCAAATAATTAGTCTTCAACTTCTTCCAAGTCTGGTTTTCTTAATAAATGCTGTTGTATTTGAAAGCTCCTCAGTGCTCCCAGACATCTTTATGTGGATATCCATCTCCGTGGGCCAGTGTTCTTACCATAACTGGTTTAGTGTATTGCAGTCTTGCAGAATATGTTCAGTGGTCTGTGCTGCCTGCCCACAAGGGCGCAGAGGTGATGGGACCAGTCTCAGTCTATTTAAGTGCCTGTTTAATCTGTTGTGCTCTGTTCTGAGGCGAAAGGTAATAACATGTTCTGCTCTGTCGAGATAGTGGTAATTGTCTTTCGGGTGGTCAACTTTCCTGATGGTTTTAATGAGTGTCCTTTTTCTTGGTAGGCTATTTCTTGGTCTATTTGTCCCTGTGTTGCTCCATCCTTTGCCAGTCTGTCTGCCTTTTCAATTTCTTGGTATGCCACAGTGGTATGATAACTAATAAGGGGAGAATAATTAGTTGAAAAAATTTATTGACAATTATTCTTATTATCTCTCTTTGATTATAAACGTAAAACCACCTTTCATAAAATGTCAAGTTCTCTGTTTACGGTGATTAAATTAGTGGGTTTAAAAAAAACAAAAAACATTATGTTAAATCAAAGTGACTATCTAAGACACAATAGTCAAGTTTTCTTCCTGTAAACAGAGCCCTTTTTCTATCTCGTACAGTTCACGAAAGTAAGATTGCTGCCAAATAAGATGTCAAAATTAGGACCTATAAGAAAAGACAAAAACATTGCGTGGTGTTGACTGTGATATGTGTTTTAGATCAGTGGTCAGCCCGAGTAATGTGTACTAAACTGTGTATGGTAGATTTATTATCAGCCCATGTAATGTAGACTGTGCTATGTATGATAGATCAGTGGTCAGCCTGTGTGATGTGGAGTGTGCTATGTATTATAGATCAGAGGTCAGTCCGTGTGGTGCGGAAACCAGAAAATGGAGCTCATATTAGTTGCACTATTACCTGACATGCACATCGTAAATGGTGACTAAGAAAGTTTTGAGGGTTGAGTTGGCTGACCCATTCCATTGACGGTCTAGTGATCCAGAAGTCACATGATTTCCTAGTCAAAAATGTGACATTAGCTTAAGGCTGGAGATGGATTTAGCTGATATGTCAAGATCAACTATAATTTGGAAAAACAAAATCAATGCTATAGATTCATACACGTCTACAAGAACTATTACTTTCAATATTAAACGCATGCGGTTGCATCTGTGGGTCCCACAAATGTCCCACTAGACAAACCAACCATGCAACAGAAAACCTTAGTAGATGACATGCCGTTATATTGAGACTCCTTTATGGAAGCTTGTAGCATGTCATCTATACAATTATAGACCTCCTCTGAGTAGAAACTCATTCAATGGGCATTGCACTGAGCTGAAGTCTCCTGGGTATGAAAGAAAGATCACACAAAAATTACTGCACTGCACATAGGAAGTAAGAGCTAATAGCGCACATTTCTTGTGGTTCCGAATCAGTCAATCAATATTAAATCGACAAATATATCTACTTGCATGGTTTATACTTCTATTGATAAGGGGGGGGGGGGGGTAACTCCCTTTCACTCTTAAGAAATCATTAAATGTTTTTTTTATTGCTAGTAATTTAGCCAAATGGCGGGTGAAACCCCTCCTGTAACGATTATTTTTACAAAAAAAGGTAATCACCCCTTTCTCAGTAAAAAAATGGAATTATTTCATACAACAACGGAAGAATGCCTTTTTACATTAGTTTTTTTAATGTAAAACCCCTTCCACATCGAAAACGTCTCTACGGCCCTGATAGTTATCTATGGGCCTTTATGGAACAATGAACTCCACATCAAAATCCACTTAGTTGCTGCTTACGAACTGTTTGACAGGTAACAGTGTAGCTATTCTTTGCTCCCCTTCTAGTCCCGGCTAAACAAGCGCAGTTTTTATTCACTTCTCCCACCCAGGCCCGGTAACACAAGGGCAGTTTCTATTGGAAATTAAGTTCATTTAACTACCATTGCTTTCAGATTGTTCACTAGAAACAAATTGTCAAAGATATTCTTTCTTTTTAATTGTATCAAAGACACATGTTAACTGTGTTGGAAATCTAATTTATTCATTGGATGATCCCATGACAGACTCCTGACAATCACATAATATTTTGAAATAATTTAATACGTCTACAGAAAATACGTTATGACCACTGATCTATGTATAAATAGATTTAAGCCTTTACAATCGCCTGCGCTTAGTGTTACCATGCCCCCGTGTCAAAAAGCGTGCCAAACTCGTAAACATGATCACACTTCTCGTGTTTTCACGAAGCTATACCAAGTGTGTTGATTCAAACACGTGACACATTCGTTATATGCATATTATTAAACTGATAGAAACCGGGACACGTTACAACCGAGCGAGATATCAGGCAGCGATATAAAACCAAGACAATTCCCGTGAGACCTTGACTAAAACACATATCTGCCATTCACATAAACAAATGCATATTTCCGCTATTATAGTGAGAAATATTTTTATCAAGTCAAAATATTTTAAGTTTACATTTTAAAAAACTCAACCAACACAATATATGTTTTTATAGTGTGAATTTGCGTTATTTTTGAAATTAAAAGCTCTCTCAACCATTAAGTTTTTAAAACTCATAAACTGCAATTCCGTCTCCCCCCTCCCGCAGAAACGTGACAATGTACATATTCAGAGAATTGCAGTAATGGTATTGACTAGATGTGATTCGAGAAGGAAAAAAAATGACAAAAAAGTCGAATGAAGCAACAACAAAAAATACGTTTAAGATTAAGGGTGTATTACAAATAATACTAAAATCTAAGTAATTACAAAGTTATTTCATGACAAAAAAGTCGAGTGAAGCACTTTCTAAGCAGCTCTCCTATGCCCCCGTAATCCTCTCTCGAGGCGGTATGACATAGCAGGCGCCGACATCGAAAGCCACTCGGACGCTGAGTATAGCTCACCACTCAGCTGAGCACGTTTATGCTGTTAACATTCCGTACGACCGAAAACTTCACCCCGGTGACTTCGTCCTGTCTTAACATGTCATATGGGGAGGAACCAGCCTAGATCCCAAGCGGTACTGTGACGAGCGAGCTGACTCGACACTGGCTGAACCTTGACCCCGCGGTGGAGTCTAAGACATGCGAACGGACTACTGACACTAGTTCCCATACAAAGTCAAGACCCAACTTTTGTAAAGTTCCGCGGGGAACTTGAACCTTATACGGACATTATCCCTTAACATTCAAAATCTTATGTGCCACACATTTTGTTACCCATGACAACAGTGAGGGAAGAATGTCGTGCATATTGCTTTCAAAAAACGTTTCTATATATAGGAGAACGGGGAAAAGTTACATAAAATCTCGCAAAATAAATTATAGTTGTTCATTTAAATGATATTGCCAATTGTCAGATCAAAATATTTGTGTTTTGATGATTTATTAATATCTCATACTTATTACCACCCTTGATTTTGGAGTACATGTCCGGCTATGTCCCTTGGTAAATAAATGCTAATATCTTTAACTTCCGGTTCAAATAATGTTTTTTGTTTTGGTGAATCAAGAACTGGTTGATCATTAATTTAACATATTAATATCGTAGAAATTAAATATATGTGTTACTGAAACGGATTTAATGATTTCCATATTAACATCATGGTTCGTTCAACCTTATTTAATTCGATAATGAAGATCTAATGCAAATTGCAATGAAACGAGAGACATGGATTGATGGAAGGAAATCTTCTTCTTCTTCGGCGTTCATTCTCAAACTCCTACTGGATATCTCTTGTATCAGGACCATGGTCCTATTAGATTTCCAGAAGGATGTAGTCCAGAGAATGGAAATGCGTTGTGTCGCCGTTTGATTTGCGCCAATGGCCCGACACATCCGTCTTCGGCGGGGAAGGAAATCTAATTCTAAAGGTTTGTTGTTGTAAGTTTGTTGTTAGTTATAGTTAGATACTTGGACAAAATTTTCAGAATTGTGCTACATTTCTACATAATTACAAATAATATAGTTAGATAGCCCTTCAAAAATGCAATTCAACGAGACCTCAACCAAGTCTGTACGTCAACCCTGAAAAAATGTTACATATTTTTTTCTAATGAATTTGACATCAAAATAATTTACATTGAAACACATAGGAAAATATAAATAAAACTTGTGACCACAGTAACAAAATGTACCCAAGCTGATAATTTCTAACATATCTTTGTTATTTTCAATAATACAAGCCACAAACTCTATGTTTTTTTGTTTGTGAAGACAAGACACATCTGTTGATCCTATTTCTATAATTTTTAGGTGCACCCAGAACTAATTAATATTAAAAATGGCAGCAAATTAGCATAATTAAAATGAAAATAAATTATCCTACTATTGAATATAATTAAATACCACAGAAATTATATATATTTGTGTTAGCAAAGGCAAGACGCATCTGTTGACTGTTGATCCTATTTCTATAATTTTTAGGTGTGCTAAGAACTAGTTAATCTTAAAAATGGCAGCAATTTAGCATAATTAAAAATAAAATAAATTATCAAACTATTAAATATAATTAAATACCACAGAAATGATATATATTTGGGTTCAATACAAGAATCCGTGAACAAATTACGTGACAACATATCAACTTTTTAATTTCACGTGCTATTGCACTATCTCGGAAACTTAAAAAGTCGTAATTTAAATTACCAATCTTGCGATTTGCGCGCAATGAACTGGCCATCCACCTCTCGCTCAGTGCGCATCGTGCAACGTGTCGAATAGTCTGTATATGCGACTTTTAGGAATTTCATTCCATCTAATTATGTTAGCTATGTGTTCCGTAGAAAGCTGTCCACTGATTCTTTTATTGTACCTATATTTGTATTGGCAAAGGCAAGACGCATCTGTTGATTCTATTTCTATAATTTTTAGTTGCGCAGAACTAATTAATATTAAAATTGCAGAAAATTAGCATAATTAAAATTAAAATTAATTATCAAACTATTGAATATAATTAAATACCACAGAAATTATATATATATGTGTTCAATACAAGAATCCATGGACAAATCACGTGACAACATACCAACTTTTCAATTTCATATGCTATTGCACTATCTCAGAAACTTAAAAAGTCGTAACATAAATTACCCATCTATCGATTTGCGCGCAATGAACTGGCTATCCACCTCCCACTCAGTGTGCAGCGCGCATTTCGAGTGGTCAGGGGCTCTCATCGCGTAATGTGTCGAATAGTGGACACGTCTGTATATGCAACTTTTAGGAATTTCATTCCGTCTATTTATGTTAGCTGTTTATTCCATAAACAGCCGTTCACTGGTTCTTGTATTGTACCTATATTTTTATTAGCATAGGCAAGATGCATCTGTTGATTCTATTTCTATAATTTTTAGGGGCGCAGCGAACTAATTCATATTAAAAATTGAAGCAAATTAGCATAATAAAAATGAATATAAATTATCAAACTATGGAATATAATTAAATACCACAGAAAGTATATATATTTGTGTTGGCAAAGGTAAGATCCTATTTCTACAATTTTTAGGTGCATGCAGAACTAATTAATATGAAAAATGGCAGCAAATTAGCATATTGCTGCTAGAGTTTGATATGATGAGATATTGCTGCTAAAGTGCTGTCCATAGATTCATGAATAGGTTTTACCCTTCTCTCCCCACCCACCCGTAACCCCAAATATTTAGGAAACTACAGTCTTGCTTAATTATGTATTTTAAAAATTCACTCATCTGCCTTCTAGATCAACGTTTGTCTTAGCGTACATGACTTTCTTCTAGATCACACATTCTGTCTTCTAGCTCACACACCTGTCTTCTAGTTCACACGTCTGTTTCTAGCTCACACATTAGTCTTCTAGTTCACACATAAGTCTTCTAGATCAACGTTTGTCTTAGCGCACACAACTGTCTTCTAGCTCACACATCTGTCTTCTAGCTCACACAACTGTCTTCTAGCTCACACATCTGTCTTGTTCACATGTCTTCTTGTTCACACATATGTCTTCTTGTTCACACATATGTTTTCTAGCTCACACAACTGTCTTCTAGATCCACGTTTGTCTTAGTGCACACAACTGTCTTCTAGCTCACACATCTGTCTTCTAGTTCACACAACTGTCTTCTAGCTCACAAATCTGTCTTGTTCACACATATGTCTTCTTGTTCACACATATGTCTTCTAGCTCACACAACTGTCTTCTAGATCAACGTTTGTCTTAGCGCACACAACTGTCTTCTAGCTCACACATCTGTCTTCTAGTTCACACATCGTGCCATTTAAGCTCACACATCTGTTTTCTAGTTCACACGACTATCTACTAGCTAACAATGTTGTGTTCTTTCTCAAAACAGGACACAGAAGCTTAAAATTGACTTATTCAAACTTAAAGAACAAAGTGGAGTCAGGAAAGCAACTATAGACAGACTGATTATCCAGTTGAATAAATATGTACCTCAAACACTTGGTAATGATGTTGTCTCGCTTTTCATGTTTATTTGATCACGTGAATATATTGTTGTTGACATACTTGTCACACTACAACAATTATATTTCATATACTATATATTCATCCAAGACTGGTAACATTACCTCTGTGTCTATGTGGACAGACATAGTTGTTGACATACTTGTCACACTACAACAATTATATTTCATATACTATATATTCATCCAAGACTGGTAACATTACCTCTGTGTCTATGTGGACAGACAGCAGAACATATCCTGCAAGACTACATTTCATTAAACCAGTTAAAGGAGGAACACTGACCCACAGAGATGGATATTCACAGAAAGCTCTTAATTAATTTGACAGACCATCTGACCTAGTTGTCAGACCTATCATTGTACCCACTATATGTAGATTGCAGATTGTTCTGATATATGGGTCAATCTATGGAACGGCCACCGATATAGAAAGCAGTCAGTCAATTGATATTGGAGAGGTTGCAGACTTTCTTTGTGGTGTGGGGGAATTGGCTGCCATGCTTATCCGTGTGTATGTGTATATACAATAGTGCCATTCATACCCATGGTTTTTGGTGTGTGTCTTGATAAAGGCTTTTTGGTTGAAACATCAGTTTGTGTGTTTTCATATGTGTTTCCAGTGATTAGCAAAACTTCATTGCGCTGTTCCAAGCTTTGCCTGATGGATTTCAGTTTTACTGCAGTCAGTACATATTATCGATCTTATCCATGTGTGGTAATGTTGTACTACACATACATGATTGATGAATACAGACAGAATCTTGACAAATAATGGAGAAAATAGAACAATGGAAAAGCAGACCTTTAAATCAATCAACTTATATCAAGTAAAGCCGGGAAGAATGATATTGTGTTCCCAGATGGGTCTCTCCGTGGTGGTGAAAAATATGTTCCTTTCATACCACAGTCGACACATAGGACAGAGGTTTTGATTCTCCATGTGTTGCGGTCCGCTGCCTGCAGTTTTAGTTCTTGTATGGTCCTGCAGCCTGTTATTTCCCCTTCTTTAAGCATGGTGTTTTTTAGGTTTGCTTTACTCCTTTCTCATTTTATTTTACCCTCAGGAGTCCATGTAAGGGCTTGTTGGTTTATTCTCTTTTCATCTAGTCTTAAAACATAACCGAGGTATTTCCATCTGCGTTTTCTTATGACGTTTGAAACATATTCTTGGTGTGCTTTCTTTCTTAAATCACTATTTGTGACAAAATGGCTCCATTTTATGTTCATCAGTTTCCAGAGACATTTGTTTTCGAAGCTGTTTAATTTTTGATCTGTTGCTTGAGTTGATTTCCAGCTTTCTCTTTCATATGTTAATACTGAGACAATATAGGAGTTGAATAGCTTTAGATTGGTGTTTCTTCCTAAATCTTTTGACTTTCAGATATTAGTTTGGTAAATGTGCTAGCTGCAACAGCTATGCATGTATTTATTTCTTTCATTGAGTCTCCATCAACAAACATTTGGTTACCCAAGTAATTAAAGTTGGGAGACTTTTTCCAGTATTTGGTTGTTTACTCAGATGTTATTTGTTGAACTGGTAAGTCCAGTGATTTTTTATTTATCTGAAAATATGAGAAAAATCTTGCTTATGGTTTATTATAACTATTGATATTGAGAGTTCTCATGGAGCACAATGGGAAATACAGAATAATTGCTTCAATTATGGTGATTGGGGTTAAAGTCAATACTATAAGTCTTTAATGCTTCATGGTTTACAACTTGTCTGTGATAGCTGCTCCTTTTGACAATATGCAAATGAACAAAATATTCAGAACATCCATTGTCAAAACTATAACTATTTCTAAACTTCTGAGTATCACATTGATCTATTGCCCTGGGTGTGCTGATATTCGTAGTAATAAGAGAGCAGACAGACTTGTATCTGTGAATTTAAGATAAACACTGGTGATGTACTGAAGTTTGTGGTCACTTGCTGGAGTGGACACTGGGATAGATGAGGTATCCAGGAGGTATCCATGCTGCATCCAAGGCAATTCAGTATCTTCTTCTTCTTCGTTCATTCTCAAACTCCTCCAAATTAGCAGGATGTAGTCCAGAGAACGGAATGTCTTGTGTCATGGTTTACAGCAATGATGCAATATCTGCACCTTTCGGTCTGACACATATGATTTTAGCATAGCTTTGGGCCATATTGACCCTATATGGAATGGGACAGCCAACTCCATCCCATAACCTCCTTAGTCACCTCTTATAACATGCATGGAAGGTAAACACTGTTCTTTACTTTCCTCTCAGACCTCGGTAACACATGGGTGGCAATTCAATATTATTTATGGTATAAATAGAACTGAGAACACGTCGAGTAGAATTAAGAGTGTTTATCCAGCTAGCTAGCCATGAGGACTATCAGCATGCATATTCTTTGACATCTTCTCAGGGAGATGTAGAATTGTGGGTTTGCCTTGAAGTACAATAACATGGATTAACCAATAGCTTCTTTAATGTGATGTTTCTTTAGCAGAACATCATTAAGCACTGCTACTCTCTGTTCTGTTCAACCATCATCAAGCACTGCTACTCTCTGTTCTGTGCAACCATCATAATTTCTCCAGTGTCATATTAAGGAGGCCCTTTTTATCTGCGTTCTTTTTCAAACTCCTTCAGATTATTAGATTAACAGGATGTAGTCTGGAGAATTAAATGCACCGTGTCATGGCTTGCAGCTTGGCTGTGATATCTTGGCCATTTGTCCTGATACATTTGACTTTAGCATAGTTTCTGTGTCATTTGACCCTGTAAGGGATGTGACAGCCAACTTCACCCCCTAAAAGCCTGAGTCACCTCTTACAACATGCATGACATGTAAAAGTTTCACTATTATATTCTCCCCTTTCAGGCTGGGCAACAAGGGCGAAGAAGGTCCTTGATATAATCTTTTTTGTCTATTCATTTATTACTACGGATTAACTGTCTGTCAATATTTGATGTAAGTAAAACTGAAACTCTACATCTTTTGAAATGTTTGATCTCTTCTATTCTATGACCCTTTTTGTATTATTAAAGTAAATATTAAATGTCTGCAATGAATAAATCATCAATCCACAGACAAAAGTCCACAAGTAAAAAAGTACAAAGAGGAGTTTATTGGAGGTCGTAGAAGCTCATATTCAAGGTAGTAACAATATCAGTGTATTTGTTGTCCTCTATTTTGTTATATTTCTTATACTATATATTCATCCAAACCTGGTAACATTACCTCTGTGTCCATGTGGGCAGACAATGGAACATATCCTGCAAGACTGCATTTCACTAAACCAGTTAAATGAGGAACGCTGGCCTATAGAGATGGATATCTACAGAAAGATGTTAATTAATTTTGGCAGACCATCTGACCCAGTTGGCAGATGTTTTTTTTTCACCTTTTGATACAGACCACAGAGTTTGATGAATCCATTCGCTTGAAGTGTTTTCTAGTGCTCTTTGGGCACTCTTCTTCTGTGTTCGTTCTTAAACTCCTGCATATTAGCAGAATGCAATCCGGAGACTGCATGATCATCCTGTCATGTTCGTCCGTCATAGTCGATAATGATGATTTGGGATCAACTGTAAAAGGTAAAGGTAATATGAGTTATGAACCAGTGTCATAACACACGGTTTCCCATAAGTGCTCATCTGTCTAGTCAGTGGTTGACCAGAAACCCCAAACCAGCTGCTCACATCTTATGATGTCAACATTGTTATGCAGTGGATTCCTGGCCACTCAAACACACCTGGTAATGATAAGGCAGACAGACTAGCAAAGAGGGCAGCACAACAAGAACAGCCTTATACAGAAACAGCAATGCACACAGTTAAAATGATTCTGAAATCTGTGAACAAAGAAAATTGGATGAACAGATGGGCCATGGGAAACACTGGGAGGGAAATCTATAAATATATGACCAGCCCAAATCCTAAAGACAATATCAACCTCCTGGAAAGAAAATACCAGAGTATCATATTCCAACTGCGCACACAACATGTACAGCTTAACAATCACCTGAACAGAATACAACCACAACACACTCCAGGGTGCCGGCTGTGCACTCATCCATATGAAAATGTTGACCGCAACCTTTTTAAATGCACAGCACTGGATGACATCAGGAAAATGCTTCTCCCTCCAGGGCCAGATAAATGGAACACATTATATGGAACAAAACAACAACTCACAAACACATGCATATATCACACAATGGCATTGGGTCAAAGGGCATGAGCCCATGGACCGCTGGATCAGCAACCAACCAACCAACCAACCAGAAACCCCCATCGAAGATGGATGTGTCGTATTATTGGTGTAAATAAAACGGCGACTCAACGCAGAGAATTTCCATTCTCTGGACTAAATTCTGCTGGAAATTTAGTAGGACCATTGTTCTGCTGCAAGAGATATCCATTGGAAGTTTTGGAATGAAGAAAAAGACCAGAAACCTTCTTAAGAGGGTCCTCGACAACACTTGCTAAATTAATATGGCACCTTCCCAGAGTTTGAGCCCTGATATGCAACTTTCTCATGTCTGGTTTAACCATGGGAGTAATTTTTATTTAAACCACGAATAATGAATCGACCCATGTGACGTCAGTGACCCACAAAGCTGTACTAAATTTGGTTTGTTGTACTGAAAGGAGCAGATATCTCAGACAGCTGTAAACCTTGATTTGGCAGATTCTGTTCTCTAGAATACATCCTGATAGTTTACAAGAGTTTGAGAATGAATGCAGAAGAAGAAGTAACGGTTCATGCCTGGAACGTGTGCCTACCAATGTTTACAGCGCTCATAGATTTTAAAGAATTGTCTGGTCATAATTTTTTAATAGTTTGTGACATTGCAGAATGCAATTGTTTAGTAGTTTGAAGCCAGGGAAATAATTAACGAAAATAGGAAGAACACAGTTTTTGAAACACAGCAGGAGGGGGTAGGGATAGAATTAGAATTAGTTGTAAGTAAAGGTAGGCCCTATGGCAGCCACCTGATGTCACGGATGAATATAACTTCATGCACTAAGCCACAGCAGCTATTAATTGAGGTGGCCAGTTCCCTTTCTTACTGTCTTTACCTCCCCTAACTCATGTGTCAGGTACTCTATTACAGCTGAGTCGACAGGAGGAGTGGTCGTGTCCAGCGAGAAATCACAACAGGAATTTTTGTTTGTCAGGACAAGGTTTCGAACCTGGTATGCTGTAATCCAGTGATAGCAAGCAAGCTCACTATCAACTAGGCTACTGTGCTCCTCAGAATTAGTTTTAACACTGCACCTAACACCTCTCCCCTTCAAACTCTAGCATTCTCCCTTCTCATTAAATCATGGCATAATTTTACCAACCTTAGCCATTTTTGTAATTTGTGGTGACACGCTCTGCAAGTGATGTAAAATTATTGACTACATGAAAACTGTGTACACCATAACAAACTTTCAATGAACCTCTGCATAATTTCTGAGTTTGTTCTATTTCTACTTATAGACGAACTATTACATAGGCACGTGTTCCAGACAAGGACAGACGTGACATTATTCTATTGATCTGCTGATGCCCAAAAGGGGATCAAAGTATAGCAACCTTGTGACCTGCTATGCATGTTGTAAGAGACAGCTAAGGAGCTTTAGGGGTGTATTTTTCTATCCTATCACATGGGTCAAAGTGACCATAAAGCCATGTCAAAGAATGAGTCTAGAGAACTGAGTTCATTATGTGTGGTTTACAGCTTATCTGCGATATCTCGTCTTTCTGCGACACATTCCAACTTCAGAATGACTTCTGGGTTACTTTAGTATTCCATGGGATGGATCAAGACAACCCCAAATTTCCTTATTCATCTTTAACAACATACATGACAGGTCAGAGTTTTGCTATTCTGCGCAACACTTTAAGTCAACATACTGGGTGCAACTAAATCTTCATATCCATGACTAGGGGCTGGCTGTGATGTGTACTGATCCAAATAAAACATTAATTAAAGTCAATATTATTAATTTGAAGATTTGTCACAACTTTCTAATTTTCTAGGTTGATCTCCTTAGTGTAATGGGGTTAAGCTGTTCACCTTGAGTTCAAGAGGTCATGAGTTCGAATCTGACTCATGTCATTTTGTGTATAAAGTGGATTTTTTCAGAGATCCCTGTGGGTTATCACTTGAAGCTATGGAGTTACGTGATATGAGTGGTACTCTTGGCAGGTGGCATGCCACTTTGTTGAGAGTGATGAGTATATATGGGAAACCGAGTACAGTGAAGTCAATCCTTTACAACTTTTGAACCCTTTTTTTTAACTTTTCTAATTTTCAGATGATGAGAGATAAAAAAGACAGAAAGTAGAACAGACTGCAGATAAGCATCAACAAATGACTTCAGTAGTGGAATATGAAGAGTGGAAAAGAAAAATATTAGCTAAAGCTGCTGAAACCTCTCGATGCTTTACTAACCTTATTGCCCATGAATGGAAACAATCAGGGCTTTATTATTGGGGTGCCCAAAGAGGAAGTTTATGGGGTGTACTTTGCTGTCCTATTACATGGGTCCTCCAATTGTGTTGTTAAATGTTGTGGGTGAAGTTAGAGTTGTCAGACTTTGGCTATTGTCAGCGCGTGTCTCTTTAAGGTTTCTTTGATTGTCTCCATCCATCTAATTCTTGGTCTTCCTTGTTCCCTGTAGCCCGATCTTCAGCTGTTGTATGCACAAAGTGCTGGTTGCTTTGGTTCCATTCTAATGATGTGACTAAACCACCTTGTTTGCTGTCTCTCAATGTAGTCTTGAGATGGTTTTTATTTCTTCTCTGACATCTTCATTTCTCCGTTGGTCTCAATGTTTGATACTTTTAACTTTTCTCAAACATCTCATTTCTCGCAAATGTATTGTTAAAACCATACTTTGCAAGGTGATTTGGTGCCACTGCAATGGGCCTGGTTCGATTCCCATTAGTCTCAAGAATTTTCACCCCTTGGGGGACTATGTGCTAAAGATTTCAATGGGGTACCCTTATGACCCTGATGGGTGCAGGTTTATAAATAAAATAGATATTTAATGTAATGAAAATTGTTGAAGATTATATGAAGTACTTTGTAATTTTTTTTTAACCACAATGAATGACAGAATTATATCAAAGAATGATTGTCCAGATTTAGAGACATGTCTCAGAAATAAGAGATTTCTTCTACATCAATCGGTCTGATTCTGAAATATTTTTGAATCATGACCCCATTTTATAGAAACAATCTGATCTGCAACTCCATTTTACGAAACAAAGTTACCAGAATACATTAAAACAAGGTCTTGATATAGTTAGAAGAAAACATACAAAATTACAGCTTTTTGCGTCTTTACAGATGGTCGAAAAGCTGGCCAGTGCAAAATTTCATATGAACAAGGAGACCCTCAAATTAATTAAATTGCCAAAATGCATAGTGTCTATGTTTCACACAATGTCTTTCCTAGGCAAGTTTTATTGGTTGGTTGGTTGCTGATCCAGCGGTCCATGGGCTCATGCCCTTTGACCCAATGCCATTGTGTGATATATGCATGTGTTTGTGAGCTGTTGTTTTGTTCCAAATAATGTGATCCATTTATCTAGCCCTGGAGGGAGAAGCATTTTCCTGATGTCATCCAGTGCTGTGCATTTAAAAAGGTTGCGGTCAACATTTTCATAGGGATGAGTGCACAGTCGACACTCTGGATTGTGTGTTGTGGTTGTATTCTGCTCAGGTGATTGTTAAGCTGTACATGTTGTGTGGTGTGCAGTCGGAAAATGATAATCTGGTCTTTTTTTCCCAGGAGGTTGATGTTATCTTTAGGATTTGGGCTGGTCATATATTTATAGATTTCCCTCCCAGTGTTTCCCATAGCTCATCTGTTCACCCAATTTTCTTTGTTCACAGATTTCAGAATCATTTTAACTGTGTGCATTGCTGTTTCTGTATAAGGCTGTTCTTGTTGAGCTCCCATCTTTGCTAGTCTGTCTGCCTTGTCATTGCGAGGTGTGTTTGAGTGGCCAGATATCCACTGCATAACAATGTAAGTAGCTGGTTGGCATGGTGATATATTTCCACCAGCTCAGGCTTACAATGTCCATCACATTCTAGTGCTTGAAGAGTGAACATAGAATCTGTGAAAATAACAATGTTTTGAACTTTTGATGGAAAGGCATCAAATATGGTCTTCAGGTGGTACAATGCAACTTCTAGTGCTGTTATTTCGGCTTCATAGTTAGAACATATCTCCCCACAGGCATCAAACAACTCATCAGATGTTTTGTCTGGATATTCTATATAGACACCATAACCTGCTTTGATGGTAGTTTTGAAAGCAGACCCATCAGTATAGACATGAATCCATTGTTCTGGGTAGGTGTCTATTGTTTTCTGTGTTGCTTTCATAAGACTTACTGGGTCGGAACTTTTCGGTGCATTATTTCTTAATTGTGTCTTGATTTCCAGCAATTTAAAACCTGCATGTGGTGATAAAACATTTTTCTACTCTTTGCAGTTCTTGTCTCTTGTCTGGGGGGTGATAGCTGCCTTTTATTTCATCGACATGGCTCAGGACTGACTTTTGTTTTATTCTGTGGTTTGGTAGCCAGTATTTTACAAGTTGTTTCTACAAATGTAGAACCCCTTGAGATGTGGAGAGATATGGCTTCAATGGAGGCTTATGAAAGAAGCAAAAAAATGAACAAAGACCACCCAAATAAACAAGCCAGTTTTATTAAGATGCTGCTTTATCAATTTTTACTTGGAGGCTTTGAATGATAGTTTAAACAAGAAAAAATGATCAGCCTTTTGATATAAATGTTAATGTTTTGTGTATTGTAATTTGTAGGTTTTCTTGTTTACATCATAATACTCTAGTTTTAGTGATAGTTCGTCGTGTCTAAGTGGACCATTCTAAAAACATGTGTTTTACGTAAGTAGATTTTTAGATAAATTTAAACAAGATTAAATGTGAAAGCAGATATGCTTTCAAAATAGGCAAAAAATTGCTAAATATTTCGTTTTTTGCATTCTTTCTCAAAATCGATTGGTAGAATGTAGTCTAGAGAACGGAATGTGTGTCATGGTCTAGAGCCTTGTTGAGATATCTGCACCATTCGGCCTGTCATATTCAACTTAATCATGAGCCAGATATTTAAAATGGCAACCCTGTGAAAGAGATAGAAACCCTGTGAAAGAGATGGCAACCATGTGAAAGAGATGGCAACCCTGTGAAAGAGATGACAACCATGTGAAAGATATAGAAACCCTGTGAGAAAGATAGAAATCTTGTGCAAGAGATAGAAACCTCGTGAAAGAGATACAAACCTCATGCAAGAGATAGAAACTTCATGAAAGAAATAGAAACCCAGTGAAAGAGATAGGAACCCCGTGAAAGAGATAGAAACCTTGTGAAAGAGATAGAAACCCTGTGAAAGAGATAGAAACCCTGTGAAAGAGATAGAAACCTTGTGAAAGAGATAGAAACCCTGTGAAAGAGATAGAAACCCTGTGAAAGAGATAGAAACCCTGTGAAAGAGATAGAAACCCTGTGAAAGAAATAGAAACCCAGTGAAAGAGATAGGAACCCCGTGAAAGAGATAGAAACCTTGTGAAAGAGATAGAAACCTTGTGAAAGAGATAGAAACCTTGTGAAAGAGCTAGAAACCTTGTGAAAGAGATAGAAACCTTGTGAAAGGGATAGAAATCCTGTGAAAGAGATAGAAACCTTGTGAAAGAGATGAAAACCCCGTGAAAGAGATAGAAACCTCATGAAAGAGATAGAAACCTTATGAAAGAGATAGAAACCTTGTGAAAGGGATAGAAACCCTGTGAAAGAGATAGAAACCTTGTGAAAGAGATGAAAACCCCGTGAAAGAGATAGAAACCTCATGAAAGAGATAGAAACCTTGTGAAAGAGATGGAAACCCCGTGAAAGAGATAGAAACCTCTTGAAAGAGATGGAAACCCTGTGAAAGAGATAGAAACCTTGTGAAAGAGCTAGAAACCTTGTGAAAGAGATAGAAACCTTGTGAAAGGGATAGAAATCCTGTGAAAGAGATAGAAACCCTGTGAAAGAGATGAAAATCCAGTGAAAGAGATAGAAACCTCATGAAAGAGATAGAAACCTTATGAAAGAGATAGAAACCTTGTGAAAGGGATAGAAACCCTGTGAAAGAGATAGAAACCTTGTGAAAGAGATGAAAACCCCGTGAAAGAGATAGAAACCTCATGAAAGAGATAGAAACCTTGTGAAAGAGATGGAAACCCCGTGAAAGAGATAGAAACCTCTTGAAAGAGATAGAAACCCTGTGAAAGATATAAAAACCCCGTGAAAGAGATAGAAACCTCATTAAAGAGATAGAAACCCTGTGAAAGAGATAGAAACCTTGTGAAAGAGATGAAAACCCCGTGAAAGAGATAGAAACCTCATGAAAGAGATAGAAACCTTGTGAAAGAGATGGAAACCCCGTGAAAGAGATAGAAACCTCTTGAAAGAGATGGAAACCCTGTGAAAGATATAAAAACCCCGTGAAAGAGATAGAAACCTCATTAAAGAGATAGAAACTTCATGAAAGAAATAGAAACCCAGTGAAAGAGATAGGAACCCCGTGAAAGAGATAGAAACCTTGTGAAAGGGATAGAAACCCTGTGAAAGATATAAAAACCCCGTGAAAGAGATAGAAACCTCATTAAAGAGATAGAAACCTTGTGAAAGAGATAGAAACCTCATGAAAGAGATGGAAACCCTATGAAAGAGATGGCAACCTCATGAAAGAGATAGAAACCCTGTGAAATAGATAGAAACCCTGTGGAAGAGATAGAACCGTCGTTAAAGAGATAGAAACCTCGTGAAAGAGATAGAAACCCTGTGGAAGAGATAGAAGATGGAGATCCGTTGCAGTCAACGCTTGAAAATTAGACTTGAAATAGCCACGGCTGCAATGCCCAGATTAAATACCATATGGGAGAGCAGAATAAGTACATCAGTGAAGATACGCCTAGATACCATTGTATGCCATGTGTACCATTATAGGTCATGTCGTGGTGTGAGACTCGGAATTGGGCGAGAGGTTCACGCAGTCGGTGAACGACACCTCGTCTAAGAAGACAAAAGCGCCATGGTCCAACTCTTCTTGTGGATGAGAAAAGGTTCAGCATCCGATGGGCATAGGCACAGAACGTCGAATTACACGAGGCAGGTTCACAGACGGCGGAACACCTCGCGCGAGATAGACGTGAACGACAATCGTCTTGGCGAAGAGTCACTACACATCCACGTGACTGTCGACAGATAGGCAAGCTGTCACGGGCTAGGGAAGCCTACTACCCGAATTAAAGGCATGACAAAAACGGATGTGCTGGACCTCGGATGTCTAGACCACAAAGTGAGCCAATCGAGGTACAAATAACACAGTTCAACTGTGGAACTTGTGGCACAACGTACTTCGCTCTCGCTGGCGGAAATCTCACGATTTATTCGTTGTGGTTATAAGAGAATGAACGCAGACGAAGAAGAATTGGCCATGCATACCATATGTACCAATATAGAACTATAAATCTAAAAAGAAATACATTTTCTATTTGTATGGGTACACAGATTTCTAGTTAAGATGTTGAGAAGAATATGCTATGTAATATGTCACTGTCATTAGAAGCGCTGAAGAGAGTTTCATGGCTAGGCCTATATCAATCAATTAATAAACCGTAACCCTTCACGGTCGTAGGGGTGCCATATTGGTTGCTTCAGCACACAGAGTCCACCAGCGAATTATATCCTCAGCGATGCGGATGAGTGTGGAAATATATTGTCCTGTCCATTCCTTGATGTTGTCTGTCCATGCCTTTATTTTCCCTCCTCTGTTCCCCCCCCCCTTCGACAGTTCCCTGTAGTATTGTTTTTGACAAGGAATCATGTCTGCATACATGTCCGAACCATGCTAGTTTTCGTCGTTTCACTATTGAAAGAAATGGTTCCTGAACTCCTGCACACATCTCTACTTTATTTCTTACGTACACATTGGTCTTATGTTCCCTATAGGAAATTCGTAGAATTTGTCTGTAGCATTTGTACTCGAAAGCCTGTAATCTTCTCAGGCCTATATAGTATATAGTGGACCTACCACTGACTCTAAAATATTTATGCTAAGTTTTGCAATAAATAAACAGGATAGTGGGAAAATTAGAGGCAACATTGATGTGGTTATATAGAGGAAAGTGTTGACAAGACATAGAGGATTTATTTAATTGTAGTTGGATTATCCCATATGTATTCCGTCCTTCTCAACAAAGCGATACGCGCCAGCCGAGAGTATCATTCATAGCACGTAATTATGCAGTTTTAAGCTAAAATTGCTATAATTCATAGGTAGGTAGGTTAATGCTCTTTCAACCAGCGGACAAAGTTCAATTAGGCTATATCAGGACACAAGCTATAATTCACGGGGGATTTCCGCCATCTTTGTTAGCATATTCTTCCCCGTGTCCTTGAGTGATGGGCGTGCCGAGGGGGTTGCGGTCGCACTGGTCATCAAAATGCTCCTCAAAATAATGAAAACATTGAAATGGGATTTAGGTGCCTTTGCCATGCCAAAGTTGATGCCCCGCAACCAGTGGCTTAACGAGAGGTGGCGGACCGCCCCGGGCAGCACCATCGGGAGGGCGGAAAATGTATTTTCTTCCAGGCTTTCACAATCACTGCCTTTTTTTTTTTAATGTCACATTGGCGGAAAATTATGAGTCCGCCCCGGGCGCCATTGACCCAAGCTACGCCACTGCTTCTTCTTCAGCGTTCATTCTCAGATTCCCACTTGATTTCTCTTGTAACAAGACAGTGGTCCTACATGATTTCCATTTGGATGTCGTCCAGAGAATGGAAATGCGTTGTGTTGCCGTTTTATTTGCGCCAATGGCCCAACACATCCGTCTTCAACGGGTTTTGTTCTATATAGTATGCTCCATTTATCTGGCCCTGGATGGAGACAGATTGACAGGTGATGTAGGTAGGTATGCAAGTAGATTGATGATATAGATAATTATGCAGGTAGATAGGTGATGTAGGTAGGTATGTAGGTGATGTCGGTAGGTATGCAGGTAGATAAGTGATGTAGGTTATGCAAGTAGATATGTGATTTAGGTAGATATGTATGTAGACAGGTGATGTAGGTAGATATGTGAAATGAGATGAGTGAGATTTGATTAGATTAGTAGGTATGTAGACATTTATATGTGTAGGCATAAATTAAATCGCTATTTCAAACTTTCATACCAAATTCTACTGCAGTCTATTTCAAATGTATACATTCCTCTCATGTTGTGTATCCTCATTATTGCCTAAGTATTGGGTGTTCCAAATGAATGGTTGAAATTCTGTGTCATCTGAGCTCTGTCATCCGTGAATTTTTGAAAAGGGGATATTATGTAGTCTCGTGACCCAGATTTAGGTGTAATCTAAAAACCGGAATGCAACCACGCAGATAAACAATGTATGTTCTGCTTTAAATAATAAATGAAGCTACGATTAAACAAACAAAAACGTCTACCAAAAGCAGGAAACAGGCGAACAGGAAGTAACCGGGTTTTACTAGATACCAAAACACACAAAAACCCAAACACAGAATCAAAGTTTAGGTCAAATAACCATCAGAACGAAGAACTCTGTGTGTCATTGAGAAATAGAATTAGAAACGATAACATCAGATAGATAGCCAAAACAATACCAGTATTGGAACACGTAAAAAGACAATAGATCAAGTGGTTTTCTCACGCTTACAGACCACCAACAGACAGCATGCCACAGATGGCCATGACACAAAGACATAACGGCTATAAAGCCAGAAGAAGAACCATTTAAAATATATATCACAGAAATCAAATAAGCCACAGGAAAAAGCTTACACGCAGCACACAAGAAGGCCATCTCCAGAGAACTTCTACCCCTGACTCTACAAGGCAAACAAGGGATACAGCGGATAGATAGATAGATAGATAGATAGATAGATAGATAGATAGATAGATAGATAGATAGATAGATAGATAGATAGATAGATAGATAGATAGATAGATAGATAGATAGATAGATAGATAGATAGATAGATAGATAGATAGATAGATAGATAGATAGATAGATAGATAGATAGATAGATAGATAGATAGATAGATAGATAGATAGATAGATAGATAGATAGATAGATAGATAGATAGATAGATAGATAGATAGATAGATAGATAGATAGATAGATAGATAGATAGATAGATAGATAGATAGATAGATAGATAGATAGATAGATAGATAGATAGATAGATAGATAGATAGATAGATAGATAGATAGATAGATAGATAGATAGATAGATAGATAGATAGATAGATAGATAGATAGATAGATAGATAGATAGATAGATAGATAGATAGATAGATAGATAGATAGATAGATAGATAGATAGATAGATAGATAGATAGATAGATAGATAGATAGATAGATAGATAGATAGATAGATAGATAGATAGATAGATAGATAGATAGATAGATAGATAGATAGATAGATAGAGATAGATAGATAGATAGATAGATAGATAGATAGATAGATAGATAGATAGATAGATAGATAGATAGATAGATAGATAGATAGGCAGGCAGTAAGACAGGCAGACAGGTAGGTAGGTAGGTAAGTAGGTAGGTAGATAGATAGATTATACAACACTTTCGTCCAAGGAAAGGAATATGTATGCTGTAGTTTACAGCTTAGAAGCGACATATTTACTTTCAGCTTGATATCTGAAACTTAAACACCACTCGTGAGTCAGTTTGACATATAGAATGGGTTAACTCTACCTTCGAACCTCCAGTCTTATGACATGCATGGTATGTCAAAGTGTCACTATTTTTATCTCCCTTTTCTGGTCCTGGCCAAACACAGTCTAAACACCGGATGCTCCGGTTACTGGAGAAGGCGGTGGTCTAAACGTGGTCTAAAACAGCTGAAAATATGAACTTTTGATGTTATGAATTGATCCTAGAAGATTTTCAGTTGAATGTAGTCCAGAGAATGGAAATGCGTTGTGTTGCCGTTTTACTTGCGCCAATGGTCCAACACATCCGCCTTTGGCGGTGATTGGTTAAACAAAACTATTGATCGATTTTTAAAAACTGTTGATTGGTTAAACAAAAGTATTGATCAATTAAGCAAAAATGTTGATTGGTTAAACAAAACTATTGATAAATTGAACAAAAACTGTTGATCAGATTAAAAAAATTGTTGATTGGTTAAACAAAACTATTGATAAATTGAACAAAAACTGTTGATCAGATTTAACAAATTGTTGATTGGTTAAACAAAACTATTGATAAATTGAACAAAAACTGTTGATCAGATTAAAAAAATTATTGATTGGTTAAACAAAACTATTGATAAATTGAACAAAAACTGTTGATCAGTTAAAAAAAATTGTTGATTGGTTGAACAAAACTATTGATAAATTGAACAAAAACTGTTGATCAGTTTAAAAAAATTGTTGATTGGTTAAACAAAACTATTGATCGATTTTTAAAAACTGTTGATTGGTTAAACAAAAGTATTGATCAATTAAGCAAAACTGTTGATTAGTTAAACAAAACTATTGATCGATTAAACAAAAATGTTGATTGGTTAAACAAAACTATTGATAAATTGAACAAAAACTGTGGTTCAGTTTAAAAAAATTGTTGATTGGTTGAACAAAACTATTGATAAATTGAACAAAAACTGTGGTTCAGTTTAAAAAAATTGTTGATTGGTTGAACAAAACTATTGATAAATTGAACAAAAACTGTTGATCAGTTAAAAAAAATTGTTGATTGGTTAAACAAAACTTAGCTCTTATTAGAAGATACACTAATTTCAACCACAGACGTTAATCTAAATAGTTTATCAGAGGGTTTAACCAACATAATAGCAGAGGTTGCGGTTTTGGTGATACTGTCAGAGATACGTATCCTTGTTAAAGGAACAACTTATTGTCACATTTCTGCATATGTCTTCGTGTTACGAAGTACTCTGAGCGGAGCAGACAACTTCTGTGTCTGTAGACCACAAGTAGAAAAGCCTTGTTGTTAAGTACCCTTAGCCGGAGCTAACAATTTTTCATATCTTTTGACTACAAATTTAGAAGACTAGTATCCGTGTGTTGCCGGGACCCGAAAGGGGAGCAAAGAATAGAAACACTGTTTCCCTTCCACGCATGTCGTAAAAGGCGACTAAGGAGGTTATGGGATGGAGTTGGCTGTCCCATCCCATATAGGGTCAGTGACCCAAAGCCATGCGGAAGTCGTATGTGTCAGGTCGAAAGGCGCATATATCGCAGCAATGCTGTAACACAGCGCATTCCGTTCTGAGGACTACATCCTGCTGATCTGCAGGAGTTTGAGAACGAACGAAGAAGAAGACTATGATGTCTTTTATGTATCTGAGAACTATAAGTCACAAGCTTAGAAGCATTGTTGTGAAGTACTATTAGCAGGGCAGACAATTTCCGTGTATGTGGACCACAGTTAGAGAAGCCTTGTTGTGAAGTACTCTTGGCAGAGGTGACAATTTGCATAAATAGGTTATTGCCCTTACCTAGATCCTTCAAGTTGGCAAATGTTTCAAGTACAAATCCAGACTGGCTTTGTGTATAATGTTCCCATGAGTCATTACCAGTGATGCGTGTTAAATATAAGTTATCTATAGATCTAGCTATTTTCCACATACAGGATCCACTGAAGAACTTTTTTTTACATGTGAACGACAATCAAAAGACACCGAATATTTTTATTTAAAGTATAAATAATTCCCTAGTGTGTAAATACCTCAAATGCTTGGATTGTAGTGATTTGATTGTACATGACGGGACCAGAACATGAAGCAAATATAAATAGTAGTATTATACATAACAGGCATTGATATTCTTAGGAAGCGGCAAGTGAGAGTGATGTTATGTTAGTTATCTAATTTCTTAGAAAATCAAAACAAATAAGAAACCAGATGCGTTGTGCCGGAATGAACAGATATCACCACTTCTTATGGTTCTTGTAGTGTGGCATTGGTTATCATGTCTTTCCACGGCCTTTTATTTCGTGTGCCCTCAATCATTTCCGTAGTCGATGTTCTCCCATGCTATAATGCTATTTGTCAATATCGCAACTAAGCTATAAACAAGCAGTACATAAGATATGCGATAAAATAGTGCTGAGGAGAGAACAAATATAAATCTACGTGGATCTGAAAAAGCGAGCTTATAGGAAGAGGAATGCGAAGAAGAAGAGGAAAATAAGAACTAACAGAAGAAGAACAACAATAAAGCAAGATAAAGTGGGAAAATCGAATAGAAAAGAGAAAGAAGAAAAACAACGAAACAAAAGAACAGAAAACGAAGACAGAATAACGATTAAGAAGGAAGGAAGAAGAACGAGCAACCGCAACAATAAAGAAAATGAAAATAACAAGAACAAATAAGAAGATATTTAAAAAATAGAAAAGCGCATACAATAAATAAGACATATAGAAAGGGAAGAACACACCAGCAACTAAATAGTAGAAAGAAAAAGAAGAAAGAGCAATAACAATAAAGAAGAAGACATGGTTCGTGACATTGATCTTATGATGCCGTGACTACAGAGACTTTCAGAGGTGCCACGAAGCAAAATGTTTAAATTGTGGAGCCACAGACCTGTCCAGGTGGACCACATGAAAGAAATTTGATCATCGATCACAGGGGATGATGATTATTGTTACAATCACTTGTGAAATTCGGTTAGAGTTTTGACCTTGCCTACGAGTTCGTAGATAGCAAATAAGGTCTATTCTCGCCGAAAATATCCTTGGACTGTTTGGGCATGAGATTTTCCCTGTAGATGGTTTGTGGTAAACCTGTGACTTTCTAGAAACTCTCCGCTATTGAGCTGCTTCATTTCTAGGTTCATTACGGGGAGACGTTCTCAGATTTCAACCTTATAATATTATGCGTAGTTTCATTCAGGTTTCAGTAGTTATCTCGTTGAACTCAGATTAAAAAGTCGATAGATCTGCATCCATCTGCGCGCTACGCACTGAGAGTTCTTCCCTCCTTCCCCGTCCCCCAGGGTTATCCAAGGTTTGCTCAGTGTGTAACGGGCAGTTCGCTGGATCCGCCAGTAGTCTTATGTACTGTAAAATGCGTCTTTATCGATATTTCGTTTCGTTAAATAATGTACGTGTTTGTTTCATTAAAAAGTGGCTACATCACCGCGTAAAGTACTCATTTCTCCTTTTTTTCACGAGATTCAGCGACATTTTTGACCGTAGAGCGCCATGTAGCTATATTTTACAAGTTCGTCCCATGTATCTTGGTCTATTTCAAAGGCTTTTAGTTGAATCTGTAACGAGTCTTTATAGATCTACTTTTGGACACCTTTTAGAAGGTAACTACTGGAATGATAAACAGCAGGAATGATAACAATAACGTGTAAAAAGCTTCGTTACAAGCCACTACAATTCTTTTAGCGATAACGTATTTTACGTCACTGCGTAAGGCCAATCCGCCTTACTGTGCTTTTCATTTGCTGGCGAAATAGGTTATATATAATAAATTACCAATGAAAATAATGCTAATAGTCGGAGTGGCCGAATGAAGTGACGCTTACTCATGCCTATAATGCAGAATACAAAACAACTGGCTATTGTAACGACGGTCATAGCTTGTCTTACGTCTTCTCCATCAACCCTCTACAAATTGGCTGCGAGAGGGAGAGAACGACGAACAACAGGTAGACTATGGATTGTAGGTTCTGTTGTTGCTTGATACATGGGTGTGAGGTAGCTCAGTTGTTAGTGCATTGATTTCTAGTTGGGTAATTCTCGGTTTTAAAAATGAGTTACTATAAAAAAAATTTAATATCTTTTCAAATCAGCGTCGATTTTACGTGTGACATCTTGTGTGTAAAATATTCATTTTTCATTTTCCTTTTGCGCTGAAGTTAGCGCATAGGGTAGAGGTCAGATCTCTCCAATTCTGTCTGTTCAAAGCTATTCTGTGCAGTTCTTGAATAGTATGGATATTGATTGTTTTACTTTCTCTAAGTATTGTTCTTCTGAGTTTATTTTGGTCTACCTCTGGCTCTTTTGCCTGTAGGTATCCATTCAAGAGATTGGTGGTGTATTCTGTTGATGTCTGCGCGTAGGACATGCCCGATGTAGGACCAACGGCGTTTTCTGATAACATCTGTGATGAAATTTTCATGCGTCTCTTCTATGATTTTATCATTCGATTTGAATTCACTCCAATGGGTGTTAGTTGACACGAAGACATTTGTTCTCGAAACTCAGTAATTTCTTTTCTGAAGATAAAGAGCTTTTCCAGCTCTCACATCCATATGATAGCACCGGAATAACGGAGGAATTAAATAAGCGCATTTTCGTGCGTGTGCTGATTGACTTTGACCTCTAGATATTAGACAGCCTGTTAAAGGCGCTTGATGCTAGTGCAATGCGAGTTGTAATTTATGTCATGACATCACCGTCGATTGTTAATTTGCTTCCTAGATAGGAGAATTTGTGTACCTTTTCAAGCTGTTGTCCATTTAAAGTAATTTCGTTAGGTGAATTGGTGAATTTGTTTTTGATGAGTTGATTTGGAGACCTATTTGTTTTGCGATAAGTTTTAATCTATCAGTTTTTGTGTGTGCATCTTGATGGTTTTCACTCAATAGTGCAAGATCATCGGCAAAATCCAGGTCTTCTAGTGGTGTAAAATATACGGATTATAATTATAATTCATTATATGGATTATAATTATAATTCATTATAAGAGTTCTTCTTGATGACCAGTAATATATATCTCAATGTGATGCCAAGATATTCGAATTCATCTACTTGTTTTAGTTGTTTGTTGTTTATCTTGATGTTGATTTTCTCCTTTTATTTTGTAATATATAAGTCGATAGGTATAATCCAAAGATCTTCGTTCTTCTTGCAGTATGGCATCTTTCCAACCGACCCAGCTGTATCAGATTTGCAAAGTTGAGAAAGATAAACACAACAAGAAAGAGGACGGATCTCTAACGCTTCTAAAACAGTCGAAGATTAACACCGTGACATAGAATGCAACCTGACACCCCTACGATACGAAATGGTGTGAGACTACTTCTACCTTTGAACTGATTGAATTTTAAAAAAAAATAACATCTATCAGATTTTAGGTCCTTATGTCGGTGTTGGTATAGTTAAAGAGATTATGGGCTTTAAGTACAAAGGAGCCAGCCTCTGTGAGAATCAAACCGAAGTACATGAGAAATATGTGGAACAGGAATAAGTGCCTGTCTGTAAATTACGTGAACAATAAAAGGAGAGTGGGGGGGGGTAAGTTTAACAGTTGATTGGGGGGTGGGACAAAATTTGACGTCAGTAAAACAGTTTTCTATCCATCAATGAAATTGTGTGAATTTGAATTATCTTTTCCCGCCGAAGACGGATGTGTCGGGCCATTGGCGCAAATAAAACTGCGACACAACGCATTTCCATTCTCTGGACTACATCCTGCTGGAAATCTAGTACGGCCATTGTTCTGCTACAAGAGAGATCTGGCGGGAGTTTGAGAATGAACGCTGAAGAAGAAGAAAAATTATGTTTTTAATTCAAACAAAAAATGTGGATTTGTTTGCACTTTATCGGCAAAACATTGGGGGGGGGGGACGGGTAAAAACTTTTGACATAATTAAGCAGGGGTACCTCTGGATTTGTGATAAGTTGTTGAAGAGGGAATTGATGAAGGAGTCAAAAAAATGTCAAAAAAGTGTTGGCATAAATTATAGACATCCCCTAACTCAGATAAACACAGGTGTCACTTGCACACAAATTCATCAATCAGGGTCAGGAAGTCAATCATAACTTCGGAGAGATAATATGAGATATATGTATCATAAAACTATCATTTGAATTACAGTGCTACAGTAGAGCTCTGAGAATACCATAGACAGCGAGGAAAACAAACCAGGAGGTGCTGAGCACAATCAGTGTCCAAGAGTTCTGACTTCTGAACACCATCTTAAAGATCATGCTAGGGTTTTTTCGGTCACGTTACGTAACATGACAGCGGTATGGAGAGGGTGATGTTGAAGAGAATGATGAAAGGTAACAGGGGTAAAGGGTGACCAAGACGCCGTTGGATAGATGACATGCAGGAATGCCTGCACATGTCCCTAAAGGACAGTTTACTCAAGACAGAGGATATTCCATAAGGAGGACGTTCTAGAAAGAATATGTCACGTGATGATAAACTATTACTATTTCTAACAAATAATACTGCAATCTGTACTGAAATAACTAAAATTACAGATATTAATACTACAACTGCTCACAAAATAAATACTAAGCAATAAAAATACTAAGCAATAAAAATACTAAGCAATAAAAATACTAAGCAATAAAAATACTAAGCAATTAAAATTCTAAACAACAAAAATACTAAGCAATAAAAATACTAAACAACAAAAATACTAAGCAATAAAAATAATAAGCAATAAAAATACTAAGCAATAAAAATACTAAACAACAAAAATACTAAGCAATAAAAATACTAAACAACAAAAATACTAAGCAATAAAAATACTAAACAACAAAAATACTAAGCAATAAAAATACTAAACAATAAAAATACTAGGCAATAAAAATACTAAAAAACAAAAATACTAAGCAATAAAAATACTAAACAACAAAAATACTAAGCAATAAAAATACTAAGCAATAAAAATACTAAGCAATAAAAATACTAAGCAATAAAAATACTAAGCAATACAAATACTAAGCAATACAAATACTAAACAACAAAAATACTAAGCAATAAAAATACTAAACAATAAAAATACTAAGCAATAAAAATACTAAAGAACAAAAATACTAAGCAATAAAAATACTAAACAACAAAAATACTAAGCAATAAAAATACTAAGCAATAAAAATACTAAGCAATAAAAATACTAAGCAACAAAAATACTAAGCAATAAAAATACTAAACAACTACCTAGTAGAAAATAAAACTCTCCTTAAAGCAGAAAAGATTGATTCCTTAAAAAAAAAACAATAACACTACAGTAATCTTTGTCAATCCCTTCTCTACTCTCCCCCCCCCCCCCCCCCCCATCCATGTGACCATTATTATCATGTCCCTTTCGCATGAACTGGTGTGTTTGTTCCGGTGAGTACTCCATGTCATGGGAAACAACAGGTTGATCTCTCTCAAACCTCCCTCTGATCACCTGTCTTTTTCGCCACTCTTAGCGCTCGATCAACAGGTCTGTGCTAGGTTCACACACCTGGCGGAGACTCGCTAGGTACAGCAACAAGCTGTGGGATACTGATTTAGTGTGTTGTGTTAATTCCTAGTGGGGGAGTAATTTGCTCAACAGGTGAGAAGCTCACTGCAGTTGTGTGTCAATCTCGCCTCGCTGTCAAATCTTGTGAGTATTGTTGTATTTGTTACATTCCATAAATGTTACTGCTTGCTACAATTATATACATAAATGTACAATTATATATGTCACAATTATATATAAATACAACAATATATATATATATATATATATATATATATATATATATATAGGGACATCCTGTACAGACACGGTCATAGCACAGCCGAGGCCACACATCTGGCCATAGAACGCAAGCTCGAGCTCCAATCACCCTTAAGCTTAACGCTTAACGGCAAGAGTGGATCACAAACCACCTGGGGAAAGACAATATATATCTGCCAGGCATAGACATCTAAACGACTCGAAGAATGAAATTTGGTTCCGTGATTCATTACATAATAATTCTTCTTCTTCTTCAGCGACATTGTTTACTTTCCATGCATGTCGTAAGAGGCGACTAAGGAGGTTATGGGATGGAGTTGGCTGTCACATCCCATTGAGGATCAGTGACCCAAAGCCATGCTGAAGTCGGATGTGTCAGGCCGAAAGGCGCAGATATCGCAGCGGTGCTGTAAACCATGACGCAACGCATTCCGTTCTCCGGACTACATCCTGCTAATCTGCAGGAGTTTGAGAACGAACGCAGATGAAGAAGAAGGATGTAATCCAGAAAACTGAACGCTTGCTCGAATGCACTGTGTTCATTGCAGGTATGTTTGTGTTTTATCGAGAATCGAAGACGACACGCGAATGTCATATGAAATTTTCCAACGTATTTTTACAGTAAATGTCAAATAACATAATCACTCCATATATGCGTATCCAGTTGAAATAAATGTATATAGAAAATATATTGTATATGTGAAACTATGGTTGTTTGTAACTAACTATATTGGATTTGTTTGTTACAATTGATACATTAGCATTCAACTGTATAAATTTATTTTCAAAGTTAGAAATATTGATTTCAGTAAAGTCAATGTATGTTTATTTAGTGTCACAAATGATATACAATAGTTATGTTATTATTATTATCCCTTGGGTTTATAATACATTCGTTTCTTCTGTTCTTTTATTATTTTGGTCTGTGTTTTACATTTCATCTTATTGCAAATAATTCTGTATTGTGTAGCCTGTATACCATTAGACGCTCATATTTAACACCTATAAGCCATTCAGAATAAACACCCAAGAGAGATTGAACACCCATAAGACATTCAGATTGAACACCCATAAGACATTCAGACTGAACACCCATAAAACATTCAGATTGAACACCCATAAGACATTCAGATTGAACACCCATAAGACATTCAGATTGAACACCCATAAGACATTCAGATTGAACACCCGTAAGACATTCAGATTGAACACCCATAAGACAGTCAGATTGAACACCCATAAGACATTCAGATTGAACACCCATAAGACATTCAGATTGAACACCCATAAGACAGTCAGATTGAACACCCATAAGACATTCAGATTGAACACCCATAAGACAGTCAGATTGAACACCCATAAGACATTCAGATTGAACACCCATAAGACATTCAGATTGAACACCCATAAGACAGTCAGATTGAACACCCATAAGACATTCAGATTGAACACCCATAAGACAGTCAGATTGAACACTCATAAGACATTCAGATTTAACACCCATAAGACTGTCAGATTGAACACCCATAAGACAGTGACATTGAACACCCATAAGACATTCAGATTGAACACCCATAAGACAGTCAGATTGAACACCCGTAAAACATTCAGATTGAACACCCATAAGACAGTCAGATTGAACACCCATAAGACATTCAGATTGAACACCCATAAGACATTCAGATTGAACACCCATAAGACAGTCAGATTGAACACCCATAAGACATTCAGATTGAACACCCATAAGACAGATTGAACACCCATAAGACATTCAGATTGAACACCCATAAGACATTCAGATTGAACACCCATAAGACAGTCAGATTGAACACCCATAAGACATTCAGATTGAACACCCATGAGACAGTCAGATTGAACACCCATAAGAGTCAGACTGAACATCAAAAATACCTAAAAAAGTAGTGTTTAAGTTCCTTCTTGTCGTAGGGATTTGTATGGTATTATTTAGGGAAACGTTATTTAAATTGGGGGAGGGGGGTGTTAACCCGCCTTTTTGCTTGCTTCCAATTACTGAAATTCATGTTATGTTTGTTCTTAGTTTTTTTAAGAGTGTGAAAAAGGGGGGGGGTAGCTAAACCACATCACCACCACCCTTACACTGCGACCTTTGAACCAGGACCGTAGATATTATTACCTTAAGAAGATGGTTCTACCTAAACACACAAAAAAGGTCACTCGTCCGTTTTCGTGTGTAAGTTTCACAATTCGACGGAAAGTTTGAAGACCCTTTTGTGAAAAATCGCTACGGGAGAGGTTTTTACTGACCTTTTGGTTAAGTTCCTAACACTAAAAGTCATGCTCAGATTTGCTAAGGGAAGTTTTGAACACGCCTAATCCCCGCCCCCTTCCATCTACGGACCTGCTTAGAACGTTGTATCTGATGATGCCTACATACAACATACTCAGATAAAGTTTATTTCTTCAATTTAGAGTTAACCTAGAAATTGCGCGTGATCTCTATGAGTGAAGGTCACAGGGATGTATGTCACACTTAAAATGTGAAATGATATTTCCGATCACTGAGAATAGACAATATTCAGCACAATTAAATCAGGGCCGTGCCGTAGGTTTTCTCATTATGATGCAAGTCTTCGAAATGGCGCCTCTCTTAAATGGTTTTTCTTCGAAATGCCGCACCCTTAAGAGGTTTTTCTTCGAAATGCCGCTCCAACAATGTATTTTGATTGGTGCTGATTCGGCCGCATCTCTGCATTATAGCACGACACGGCCTGCAACTAATTATATCTCACCATTTAGTAAACTTCCTCAACCTCGATTTATTCACATTCTACCAGTCTTTGAAAAATTGTACTATTTATAACTTCATCAGTTTCTAGTGCTGCCACATCCTGGTCAGAAAAAGAGCACAGAATGGCAACATCGTGACATGATATGATATCGACTAATGAGAATTGAAATTGGCCACCACTAACTGCGAAAAAAATTATTGTCAAAAACTTTTATCAAAATTTGATGTTTTGATCGAAAAATTCTTTGCTATAACTGCGCAGGTTATTTAAGCGTTAGTTTGTAAGATCACTAAGACAGATCTGTTTTGACTAGACAAAGAGTGTGCAAATATATGGCTCGTGGGTAAAATTTGTTATTCAAAGTCATTAATACCAGTCAGTAAGGCTGGTTTAAAATTAATATATTCACTTGTCCTGAGATCACAAAACATAAATTCACAAGATTTCTCATCTAAGCTGTAAACCCCGAAATAAAAATAGCGATAAAGATCACATTATTTTATTATTCGTGGTTTGAAATTAAAATTGTTGTCGTGCTTCACCCAACAACTAGGGAGTAGTGTATCAGGACGCATGGTTCACAAAACCACCAGGAAGTAGATTACCAAAGCTCATGGTTCACCCAACCACCAGAGAGTAGGGTACTAGAGCTCATGGTTCACCCAGCCACCAGGGAGTAGATTACCAGAGCTCATGGTTCACCCAACCACCAGGGAGTAGATTACCAGAGCTCATGGTTCACCCAACCACCAGATAGTAGGGTACTAGGGCTCATGGTTCACCCAACCACCAGAGAGTAGGGTACTAGAGCTCATGGTTCACCCAACCACCAGGGAGTAGATTACCAGAGCTCATGGTTCACCCAACCACCAGGGAGTAGATTACCAGAGCTCATGGTTCACCCAACCACCAGATAGTAGGGTACTAGGGCTCATGGTTCATCCAACCACCAGATAGTAGGGTACTAGGGCTCATGGTTCACCCAACCACCAGAGAGTAGATTACCAGAGCTCATGGTTCACCCAACCACCAGATAGTAGGGTACTAGGGCTCATGGTTCATCCAACCAACAGGGAGTAGATTACCAGAGCTCATGCTCTGGAATAGTTCAGGAATGACTCCCTTGCTACTGAGCAAATGTGGTCGGAGAGCTAATTAAGCGGTTTCTGATCAACCACTGACTAGGCAGCTAAGCACTTCTAGGAAACCGTCTGATATGTCAACCACTGACTAGGCAGCTAAGCACTTCTAGGAAACTGACTACTGCGACGCTGGTTTATATCTCAGATTACCTTCAGCTTCAGAGGAAATGATTACGTTAAATCTTTGATGATGTGGTTTTACTCGTCTAGAACTAGCTGTGACTTAGAGAACCAAGGTTTCCCGGTACCTT
Source organism: Meghimatium bilineatum (assembly GCA_034231615.1). NCBI lineage: Eukaryota > Metazoa > Mollusca > Gastropoda > Stylommatophora > Philomycidae > Meghimatium > Meghimatium bilineatum. Next base: position 9,131,918 of record CM067315.1, on the reverse strand, counting down.
CATGATGAGAATAGGCTACGACAAAAACTTTTAACTTTTAGCGGAGCAAGTCTTTTGATTACAGGATAATTTTTTTGGTGAAAAATACTATAGTTAAAATATGTTATGTTATGTTCCTCCAGGGCCATAGGCGGCGCATAGGGCAGAAACCATAGCCTTCCATTTTTGTCTTTGTGTTGCCAGGTCTTTCAATTGTTGCGTGCTGTTTAGGTTCATTGACATGCCTTCTCTATTAATTAAAAATATTAGTTAAAATATACAACCCGGTTAAGCAAACTTAAATTTTTGTCAACAGTCCAAAAGAGGTTGCCAACCCGAATATAAAATTATAGCAATGAGAAGCGAGTATGTTTTGCTTATAAATATTAGTAACACCAGCTACACTTATTTCTGTTTATCTAGATATTTGTCCCATGTTATCCCAGCTCTCCCATTTCCACTATCGGGTTATCTCCAGTGACGACTTTTTTTTATTTCTTAAGAACCGCGATCGTTAGCGGTAGAGAAGACCTGTTCCCTAAAACGTAAACATTAACTAGTTTCCAATTTCCGTGAAATCTATTGGTTGACCTTGACTATTTTTAGCAAATAAACGATAAACGACGACACATTCGCACTCATGTAAACCGTGGTTTCGGTACCACATCACAATGACCAATTAGAAGCACAAAGATATTCATGTCAAATACATTCACGAAAGACTGTCAATAACAATGAAATCTCTAAATAAACGATAAACAACGACACATTCGCATTCATGTAAATCGCGGTTTCGGTACCATAGTAGGTCGACGTGATATCGACATTAAAGCTTATCTGCACCGATAGAAAAATCCGCCACCTATGACGTTTTCTTATTTTTATCGTGCCTTTAATTGGCCAGTATATTTATACTTTGCGTCACAACCAATGAACAGTTGGAGAGAAAAGAAAACCAATAAACAAATAGGGCTTATTTAACCACATCAACGGGGATTGTCGGTGGACTCTGCTGTACTTTAAAAAATGACACATTATGTACATTCACAAAGCCGTTATAAATGTATCATTTATAGAGAAAATGTTTTAATCTAGTTACATTTTTTAAGGGCAAAATATGGTTTCATAGGGTAGTGGAGAATTTCACGTTGGATCCAAAAGATCTTTTCGATACAACAGCCTGAGACACCATCTATACCACACATACAAGTTAGAGGCGATGCAGACAAAAACGTTACCACAAATGTACAAATTTTGAAATCAAGGACGACATAGACCTGTTTAGAGAGCTACAGGAACGTAACAATTTAAATGATAGGTGTTGATTAACATTAGCCGCCGAAGACGGATGTGTCGGGCCATTGGCGCAAATAAAACGGCGCCACAACGCATTTCCAATCTCTGGACTATATTCTGCTGGAAATCTAGTAGGACATGTCCTGCTACAAGAGAATTCAGCAGAAGTTTGAGAATGTACGCTGAAGAAGAGGACGAAGATTAACATTAGAAAGAATTGGAGTATGTGAAGAAAGTCTAGGGCTATGTGAAGAAACCCTAGAGGTATGTAAAGAAAGCCTAGGGGTATGTGAAGAAAGCCTAGGGGTATGTGAAGAAAGCCTATGTGTATGTGAAGAAAGCCTAGGGGTATGTGAAGAAAGACGTGAATGTGTAATAAAGTCTTGGTGGATGTGAAGAAAGACTTGGGGTGTGTGAAGAACGTCTTGTGGTATGTGAAGAAAGCCTATGGGTATGTGAAGAAAGCCTAGAGGTATGTGAAGAAAGACTCGGTGTGTGAATAAAGTCTTGGGATATGTGAAGAAAGTCTTGGGGTGATTGAAGACTTAGAGTATGTGAAGAAAGTCTTGGGGTGTTTGAAGACTTAGAGTATGTGAAGAAAGTCTTGGGGTGTTTGAAGACTTAGAGTATGTGAAGAAAGTCTTGGGGTATGCGAAGAAAGTGGTGGGATATGTGAAGAAAGTCTTGGTGTATGTGAAGAACGCCTAGGGGTATGTGAAGAAAGACTTGGCGTGTGTGCATAAAACCTTGGGGTATGTGAAGAAAATCAGCGACCTCTTTTACACTTGTGAAGAAAAAGGGTTTCGGAATTTGGTCACCGGCAGAAAAAGGTTGATAATCACTGATCTAAGTCTTGTATATGATGTATAAATCGACATTCTTTCATACATCGTGTGTACTGTGTATATGTGTAGATACGTATTGTCTCACATATCGTGTGTACTATGTATATGTGTAGATACGTATTGTCTCACATATCATGTGTGCTGTGTATATGATGACAATTACTCCCAACTCCCACACGAGAAGACAATGATTCAAAACATATACTATTTAACCTAGGTCGATATGTTCTTACTTTGACCTAAACATGTCATTTCTCTAGTTATTTCTGCGCATGACCGGGCTCCAGTAAAGACCTGTGTAAAAAATAATAATAAACTTTGCTCATAACATTTATTAATGCCTGAGGGATGTGAGATTTTAGCGATCTCACATTTCAGTAACTCTGCTATATGAGGACGGTAGCCATCTCCTCTCCCTCGCAGTCTTTACAGTCCGGTATCCAATTAAGATTGTGTCGACCCGGGACACATTTCCGCCTCAACTGGGGAATGAACACATTCCACCCATATGAAAAGCCAGTGCGGTTACGCGGCTCCCGTGTATTATTTCCCAATTATTTTCATGTATTTCCTTCATCGGCCTTGGCTTCTTTTTCATGCAAATTCACGTATATAAATAGTGACCAACGAAACACGACAATAATCAAAAACGTCACGAATGAAATTATGTTTACTTTCTGTACATACGTGTTTACAGCAGACGGTCTCAGTTTGTGCTAGCTATGAATATATTATTGATTTATTGCTGTATTGATCAATTAATGACGATTACTCTCACGTGTTTACTCCCCCACACCCGAGCTATGGCTATAGCACATATTAAAGCTATGCAGAAACCGTCATATTGAACATATGAATCGTGGCTATCTTAAACTAAAGCTATGCAGAAACCACCATACTGCACATATGAATCGTGGCTATCTTAAACTAAAACTATGGAGAAACCACCATACTGCACATATGAATCGTAGCTATTTTAAACTAAAACTATGGAGAAACCACCATACTGCACATATGAATCGTGGCTATCTTTAGTAAAGACCAACAAGCAGAAATATTCATTCTTTATTATTTTCATTATTTCTTTGGTTTTTATTAATTTACTATGTATATTGCTTGTGTCACCTGCCAACGTAGAGTAACGAAATACACGGAAATAATGTGTTATCTGCTAACGTAGACCAACAAAATTCACGGAAATAATCAAAATCAGCCTTTCGGTATGTGTTAACCTTTCCGTACACGTCTGCATACAGAAACACGGTCATGGAATTTACTGTCGAGAATTTCTTTCAGGAAATGAGATGCTACATATATATTTTTGGATATGGACAACAAAACAAACGAATCCAGAACAATATCAGTGGATCAAGAAGTAATAACATTGAATCACAAAGTGATAACATTGGATCAAGAAGTGATAACATTGGAATAGAAGTGATAACATTGGATCAAGAAGTGATAACATTGGATCACAAAGTGATAACAGTGGATCAAGAAGTGATAACATTGGATCAAGAAGTGATAACATTGGATCAAGAAGTGATAACATTGGATCAAGAAGTGATAACATTGGATCACAAAGTGATAACAGTGGATCAAGAAGTGATAACATTGGATCAAGAAGTGATAACAGTGGATCAATAAATGTGGAAGAGGGTTAGCTCATAAATAGCATTACAACAAAACATCTGAAGTGGTTTCACAATATATGGAGACAACAGCAAGGAAAAACAAGCATTATGTTGTTAATCAAAAGATAAATCTCCTGTGTCATGAAACAAATCAACAAGGTGGCTGGGGTAACACAAGACTAATATCAAAATGAACAGAAATAGGTATAGGCCAAGTGTCACCAAAGTGTCAGAATAGGCGACCGATGCTAGTTTGTTTTATTGACTAATATTGGAAAGCTTAAGTCTCCTAGGTATGAAATAAAGCTCGCATAAACCTTTCCCGTTGCACAAGCAAGAGCTTTCCTCTCAAAGTAAGAGCTTTCAAACAAACAACAACAAAACAAGTAAATAGTCTATTTTGACTATTTTGGCTCACTTTAATTGTTGCCGGTAACAGGGAAATAGCAGCATAAGACGACAATCAACAAAAGACATTTCAGAATGTTTAAACATGTCATTTGCTATAGTAGATCAACTCGCGCAGAATCGTGTGTCCATAAAGAAGGACAACTCGCACAAAAACATGAGCTGTTCAGAGCATCCATAAAAAAGGCTACATTCCGGGAAGAATATGTCAACAGAAGAACAGACAATATATTGTATACTACTACGCATATAGACAATATGTGAATACATAGTTGTTTTTTTTTTTAAGTCGTTCATTTAATTTACTGCGCACCGTATTTTCCGTGCGTGAGCTGCTTTTATGGGACATTTTATTTACAGAAGTTAGTGTCAAGATCTCGTATTATTATTGCACGAATCACGAGGCTGAATCGGTTTTTGGCAGAAGTACATTGTATGTTCTTTTAAAAATAGGTCAACGGCTCTAAATTCAATGAATAATGGCGAGACCGTCGTTGGTAGAGACCTATGTAGAGAAAGTAAACAATGCTTCATTCGTGACGTTTTTTATTATTGCCGTGAATTTTGTTGGTCACTATTTATATACTTGAATTCGCATGCCAAAAATAGCCACGGCCGACCAATGAAAATCGCGAAAATAATTTAAAAAACAGCCTTTCATGTTATGTTTACCTTTCTGTACACAGGTCTGTACCCTCGCCCGGTCATGATAATAGGGATGGACATCGTCATCAAATGCCGTCTCCGTATCGAAGGTCGGCTTCAACAGACTTCTCTTACATCATGTCTCTTGTCTTGGGGGTGCACTCTGCTAGACTGTAACTCGTTCATCTCAATATGTTTCCTTCTCACTTGTATTTTTATCCATTCCTATTCTCTTTTTAACTACTGTTTCACATCTATTCGATCTCTAAATACAATTTGATTAAGCAATGACACAAGTACCATATCGCATATGAATGTTTTACATATTCAGCACTCACTGGAGGAGAATCTACATTGATAATCATGCCACAGCTGGTATACACATTATTGTAGATTTTTTATTTAATTGCGCAGTCTTTGAGTATCACACTCATTAATTTCATGTCCGCAATGTGCCGACAGTTCACGCATGACCGTCTGCCGTTTAAAAGACTTCTGCACAGAAAATAAACAAGCATTCTTCTTCTTCTTTAGCATTCATTCTCAAAATCACACTGGGAATCTTTTTTAGCAGGATCATGGTTCTATTAGATTTCCAGCAGGATGTAGTCCAGAGAATGGAAATGTGTTGTGTCGCCGTTTAAATTGCACAAACTGCCCGGCACATCTGTCTTCGGCGGGAAAAAAATCACTCGTTCGTTACTTTTCTATTATTGTCGTGAATTTCGTTGGTCGCTATTTATTTTCTTTTATTTATATATGTTAGTTATAGTTATAATTAAGTTATAATATAAATATATAATAACATATATATGTATATTCACATAATATAGTTGTATTTATATTCTTGGAGTCGCATGCCAAAAATAACCAAGGTTGTTTCAAGTATATAAATAGTGACCAATGAAAACACGACATTAATTTAAAAAACGTAACGAATGAACGCTTGTTCAATTTTTGCTCAGAGGTCTTCTGTGCACAGAGGAGGTCATAGTTCCTGACGCCTTGAATGCGAGGGTGTTGCACTATTCCTAGAATGCGCACTTCGTGTTGTTGTATCGATGTTACTGCGCAGCAACTATGTCAGGGCGACATGCGCACTCTTCTTCTTTTGCGTTCTCATACTCCTTCATATTCACAGGATGTAGTCCGGATTTCGTTGTGTCATTGTTTACAGCCTTACTTTTATTCTGCCACTTTTCGCCTGACACATCCGATTTCAGCACGGCTTCTGAGTAACTTTGGAATGGGACAGACAACTTCACATCAGGACATCCTTAACGGCTACTTACGACATGCATGGAAGGTAAACAGTATTCCTATTATTTGTTCCTGTTTCAGGCCCCGACAACACCGAAGTGGCCGATCAGGGCAGAGGTACCAACAAATAATATCTAGGATATCTACAGAACCTAATGTGCTCTCCCATGCCGGAGATCTAGGACAGTGTTTCCCAACCTTTTTCCTTACAATGACCCCACTTAAGTATTTCTATAATTATTATTTACCACCTTTGTAGCATATACGAGTACATATTTTTTTAATTCAAAAATTGAATTATTACCTAAAATTTAGGGAATAATTGCCCGCTGAATTTCCCCCACCCCCCTTGAACAATCACTCCCCCCCCCAGCGTAGGCCCCACGTTGGGAAACACTGATCTAGGGATCTACAAAAATGAAATGAAATTCATTTTCTTCTTCGTCCGTTCTCACAATTCTGCAAATTAGCAGAATGCAGTCTAGAGTACGGAATGCGTTGTGCTATAGTTTACAGTTCGGCTGGGAAGTCTGCCCCTATCGGCCCGACACATCCGGATTGATTATGGCTTCTGGGTCACTTTCTCTAAAGAATGGGACAGCCAACTCCTTTTTAGAGCCCGTCAATACAAGGAAAACATGAAATAAAGGTAATGGTCAGCAAAGCTATGAACTAGCGTGGCAGCACACCGTTTTCCCCATTGATGCTCAGCTGCATAAGTCAGTGATTAGCCAGAAACCGCATAACTAGCGTCGCAACCGAACTTGACTCCGCACCGATGGTGCCTTTTCTCGAACTTCCTATAGCATGTGCCCTGATACCCCACTTCATTGCTGCTGGGTGAACCACGTGAATAATTTGTATTTCAAACTAGGAATAATGAGTGACCTCGAAACTCGTTCTGTTGGTCGGAAGGCGAGTGACTTTACACTAAAGCGTCTCGCAAGAAATTAAGTTACGTTTATGTAAAGGAGGGACAGGTAGCCATTATGTCTTATATGTGGTCTACGATGGCTGCGACAGACCTCCGACTCCCCTGTATACAGGGACAGTCAACTCCATCCCATATGATCTACGATGGCTGCGACAGACCTCCGCCATCCCCTGTATACATATACTTTCTTGCTTACGTTGTAGTATTGTGAGTCCGGCTCTGTTGCAAATTGATACAGAGCACGTCTTTTACGGCCAAGGTACAGAGTTCGATTCCCCACCACAGGTATTTGAGCATCTAGACCGTTAAGAAAGCAATGGCAACCACTGAACGTATTTAATTGCCTAGAAAATCACTACAGCCAAAAAATGATGGGTTGATGGCTACGCCCTGAATAGGATACTCTACTAATTTTTTTAAATTGTAAGTGATTGCATCGCCCGTGCGTTGCCGGGGCCCGAAAGGGGAGCAAAGAATAGCAATACTGTTTACCTTCCGTGCATGTCGTAAGAGGCGACTAAAGAGGTTATGGGATGGAGCTGGCTATCCCATCCCATATAGGGCCAGTGACCCAAAGTCATGCTGAAGTCGGATGTGTCAGGCCGAAAGGTGCAGATATCGCAGCAATGCTGTAAACCATGACACAACGCATTCTGTTCTCCGGACTACATCCTTCTGTTTGTTTGTTTGTTTTTCGTTCGCTCCATTGTAACCATCACGGATATCCGTGCGATTTCCGCCGGGAGCGTGATTACGTTGTGCCACCGTTATGCGCCTTGTAGGCCTAGCACATCCGATTTCGGCATGCCTTGACAATTCGGGTGGGCTACCCTTAGCCTGTGACAGCCTCTATATCTGTCTCCAGGCACGCGTAGTGAAGACTCTTCGCCCAGACGATTTTCTAGCTCTCGTCTCACTCGAACGAGGTGTTCCACTGTCTATGAACTTGCCTCGTGTAATTGGACGTGCTGTGCCTGTGCCCATTGGGTACTGAACCGTTTCTCATCCATGAGCCTGGTTCCTTAAGGGGAAGAACTCAACAGAGGAGTTGGACCCTGGCTCTTTCGCCCTCTTAGCCGAGGTGTCATTCACCGACATCGTGTACCCCTTGTCCAAGTTCGAGTCTCACACCACGCGTTTGAGAGCAAGGCGTTCTCGAGCTGAGCGTCCTTGTCCCAATAGCGCCTGAGCCCATCAGGTACTGAACCCTTTCTCTCTTCAAGTGTATTTCCGGTGTAGGAAAACCTGACAGTAGAGTTGGGCCAGGGCTAAATCGTTGTCCCTTTTGTGCCTGAGCGAATCGAGTACAGAACCCTTTCTCTCTGCAAGTTACTTCCGGTATAGGAAACCTTGACAGTAGAGTTGGGCCAGGACTGCCATCGTTGTCCCTTTCTTGCCTACACCCATCGGGTACAGAACCCTTTCTCTTTGCAAGCATATTTCCGGTTTAGGAAGGCTCGACATTAGAGTTGGGTTAGGTCTTTTGCTTTACCAAACGCCGATGGATGGGTCTGGGTCTCTGCCTGTTAGGAACTCTGGTAACTAGAAGCCCGTCTCGAGCTGACGGAGCTTGTAGTTCCCTTTCCTAGGGACTATTCACTTTCTATTTGCAGTTCGCGCTGCCCTCTAGCGCTGTTCTGCCCTTTCATTGTTTCATTGTACTCTGTGTGAAACATATTTGTCTCTCGCCATGCATTTACCTTTACGTGCATTTTACATTGGCCGCCCCTCCAATGTTCGGACTGGACTGACTAGCTTCACTGTATGTCGACAGTGTTGCTATATGTGGTGATGCTGGTGGTGTCGGAGATATTGTCTGTCTCTTGTGCAGTCAAATCTCTTTCCATCTGCTACCTCCACATTCTCGGTCACGATCCCCAAATGATTTGGCCAGAATCAGCACGAGCTGCTGTATTTCTGTTTCCAGGGTGCACCACGTGGAGGTACATTTGGGATCTTGGTTATCTGCTAACCCTGGGTCCGCCTAGAGCAATGCGTTCCCTTTGCACCCCACTACATCCTTCTAATCTGCAGGAGTTTGAGAACGAACGCAGAAGAAGAAGTGATTGCATATTTAAAAATAGCAATATACATTGACTTAAATTCTTTTTATAGTGGAGCTTCAAAACATTAAATAATCAAAATTTATTTTGTTTACAATTGAATGAAAGTTGTGAAGAAATAAATTATTCATAACATATTAATAAACAAAATGTCATACTTTCACAAATAGTTATACCTGGCTATTGTGGTTCGGAACAGCTGAAGATTGCAATCAATCAGACACCTGCTGTTGTTTGTTCTCTGCTAAATCTGTGGATATGCGAAGGTGTGCTTGAAAGGGCACAACGCAGGTATTTTCTGTACACAAAAGACTCCAAGGGTAAATCCTCAGTAACTGGTAACCCAGCGAACTTAAGATATGAGAACAGGTACAACACATGGAAATAATGGAATAAACAGAAATAAGTAAGTAGTTTTGCAGCAAAGCACACGACACACTAACAACATCAGCAAATACAGACGACGTTTTGACTAAATAGTCTTCATTAGGACCCAAAAAAAAACTCTTACCCAAAAAATGAATATTACAGAAAAAGAATCACAGTGTAAAAGAGAATCAGAAGCAGATAATAAATAAGAGAAGATGAGAGAGAGAGAAAAACGAAAGACAAATACAACAAGAAACGGTAAACGGAAAATAAAAAGAACGAGTGTAATAAAAGAAAAATCTACTTATTGAAATACATAAACCAATGAAATTGAACTCAAAGGTAGAACTAAATGACGTTTAAAATAATGTATATTTGAATGCAGATCGTGGACAGCAAAGTTCACAATAGAGAGGAAGGGTATAAACGTAAGGTAAATAATCAAGATACAAAGAGGGAGGGGAGGGGGGGGAGAGGTTATTGTAGGAAAGGAAGAGAAATAAAACATATGCAGTAGAATCCTCCATAATAAATATCCCAACCCTACAATGACACTCATAAAATAATCACGAGCTCAGAATTTCAACGATCCAGTACATTCAGAATGTCAATGATACAGAACATTCAGTATGTCAACGATCCGGAACATTCAGAATGTCAACGATCCGGAACATTCAGAATGTCAACGATCCGGAACATTCAGAATGTCAACGATCCAGAACATTCACAATGTCAACGATCCAGGACATTCAGAATGTCAACGATCCAGAACATTCAGAATGTCAACGATCCGGAACATTCAGAATGTCAACGATCCAGAACATTCACAATGTCAACGATCCAGAACATTCAGAATGTCAACGATCCGGAACATTCAGAATGTCAACGATCCAGAACATTCAGAATGTCAACGATCCGGAACATTCAGAATGTCAACGATCCAGAACATTCACAATGTCAACGATCCAGAACAATCAGAATGTCAACGATCCAGAACTTTCATAATGTGAATGATCCAGGACATTCAGAATGTCAACGATCCGGAACATTCAGAATGTCAACGATCCGGAACATTCAGAATGTCAACGATCCAGAACATTCACAATGTCAACGATCCAGAACAATCAGAATGCCAACGACCTAATACTTTCATAATGTGAATGATCCAGGACATTCAGAACGTCAATGATCCAGAACATTCAGAATGTCAACGATCCGGAACATTCAGAATGTCAACGATCCGGAACATTAAGAATGTCACCGATCCAGAACATTCAGAATGTCAAAGACCTAAAACCTTCATAATGTCAACGATTCAGAAAATTCAGAATGTCAACGACCTAGAACTTTTATAATATCAACGATCCAGAATCGTGTCCCCATGACATTTTGGGGATTATCGGTCCTTTTCATGGATCTGCTTTTCTCAGGATTGCATTGTGGATATTTGAATGGTTGACATTTTCCCTCGTGGTTATTTTCTGGTTCCTTGATTGCCGCGTTGCGTGGTGGGTCTGTACTGTCTCTTGCTAACTGGGTGGTTGTTCTTGATTCTTGATTAGGAATAATAGTCACAGCACTGGGGGCATTCCCATATATGCTCTGCTTGCCGTTCCGTCAGCCATCTAAAAGTGTATAAGCTCAGTGTCCCAGTCAGTTGCTGATTGCGCGTTCTTCTGATCTTTCCGGAAAGAGAGTACTTTCTCCCATCACATCTAATCACTCCCATTTCTACCATTCTCTGAATATGTACTTTGGGTGGCTGTGTACGTGTCCTATTTGCTACCTCCCGCGTGCTATCTTCCGTTTTTGGTATTTGGGCCCCCTCATCGCGTCTGTTGCCTCTTTCCTGCTCCTAAGCTTTCTCTGTGATCTTGCATGCCTTGTTATACCTTTTGTGGATCCCGCTGTATATTGATTTTAGCGTTCATCTGATTCTGTCCCTTTTCACACCTACATTTGTATTTCTTACCATATATTATTCAATACTCATAGTTCAAATACAGTAACATACCAACAGTCACCACTACTTCTTCACCCCAAGATCGAGATGGAAGTTAAAAGATAAATGATCTACATTATATTCCTACCAACACTGTGTTACCAGTACCAAACCTGGTCTCTCTCATCTTCACATTACAGAAAGATAGTGACATGTGAGATGAAATGCTTGAGGAAAGCTGCCGGGGTCACCAAGCTTGACAGATTGCGAAATGAATATATCAGGGAAAGAATAGGTATAATATCTTGTACAGATTACATAGAGAGACAACGGATCAAGTGCTTTGGCCACATTATGAGAGTGCATCACGAAAAGTTCCCGTACAAGCATATAACCAAATGAGATCAGGGTACAAAACCAGAGGAAGACCACGGAAAAGATGGATATAAAACATCAGGGACATCCTGTACAGACACGATCATAGCACAGCCGAGGCCACATATCTGGCTTTAGAACGCAAGCTCGAGCTCCAATCACCCTTACACTTAACGGCAAGAGTGGATCACAAACCACCTGGGGAAAGACAATAGACAATAGACTCATATTACTTCCTTTAGTGTGATATCATCGTTGCCACTCTCTGATCTTCTACATCACAGCTTTTTTTCATTTATTATTATACAGTCCAATCTCGTTGTGTCAGCTTGGTCTGGTCCTACAAAAAAGTTGTATAAAGACAGAGATTAGCTGCGTACAGTGCGATCAACGAGGAAATATATATTAGTGGAGATCTTTGAGTGTGGTGCTGTGGGTTGGGATATTTGTTGTGGAGGGGTTCGTTGTGGATGGGTTCCACTGTACATATTTTCTTTTCCTTCCTTTCCCGCATTACCATCTCGTTCCAACTCCCTTCTTTGTGTCTCCCCCCCCCCCCCCCGTTATGTTTACATTTGTCCTCTCTCCTGTTATTGTAATTTTGTTCAGGATATGTATTCAGCCGCGATCCTCGGCAGTGTCAGGCTGAAAGGCGCAGATATCACAGCCAAGATGTAAACCAAGACACAACGCATTCTGTTCTCCAGTTTGGTCCTGATAATCTGCTGAAGTCCAAGAGCGAACAATGCGGAAGAAGATTCGATTATCAAGAGATTAGAACATATTAAGCATCGATTCTGTAATGTACGATGTAAACATACTTTCAAACATGTAACAACAACATGAATGTATCGAAAGAAACCTGCACCACACGATACCGACAAATTGGCAAATTAGGGTAGGTCGGAAAATAATTGGTGTAATATTTAATTAGCACTAGAACAGGGCGACCTGTCGAGTTCTGACCTTTGACCGAAGCGCCAAGAGCAAATAATTTACAACTTATTTTACATATTATTTGCTGAGTCATTTCGATGTCTGGAGACGACATTTAAAATATGGACACGTTTCTTATTGATGAAAAAAAAAGAAAAGGAATAATTAAATAGTTAAATGATGTGATGCATCACCGAAGATGGCTGTATCGGATCATTGGCGCAAATAAAGAGTCATTATCTGGATTACATCCTGCTGGGAATCCACTATTGTCGTTGTTCTGCTAAAAGAGAGACCAAACTGATGTTTCTTCTTCTTCTGCGTTCGTTCTCAAACTCCTGCAGATCAGCAGGATGTAGTCCGGAGAACGGAATCCGTTGTGGCATGGTTTACAGCATTGCTGCGATATCTGCGCCTTTCGGCCTGGCACATCTGACTTCAGCATGGCTTTGGGTCACTGACCCTATATGGGATGGGACAGCCAACTTCATCCCATAACCTCCTTAGTCGCCTCATACGACATGCATGGAAGGTAAAAAGTGTTGCTATTCTTTGCTCCCCTTTTGGGCCTCGACAACACACGGGTTAGTTGTTTGAAATTGAAAGATGAAGAATACAATGTATCATATAATAAAATTGCAATGTCCGCGATTGAATGGCGCGAACCTCACCATAAGATGTGCTATGGTTCTTGTTTGGAATGGGTGTCTTCTTGCTTATTTTAGGGAAAATTACTCTAAATATTTTATCAACTTAATAATAGAAAGGGATAACCCGTATCCTGACCCTAAATAAATTTATATTTCAATTTATAAATGATAAACATAAACTGAGAAACATAGCCAAGGGGAATAATCAAATAGGTAGACACGCGTTCCAAACAAAAACCGATACTTTTATAAGAAAAAATACTTCTAATACTATCCCCGTAATGCCCCAACTCATTTGCGCTATGTTCAAAGCGGACACTGTAAATTTTGGCATCCACATCACCCCCCCCCCCCCAATCCCCCAATCATTTTACTTAACTAACATTATGTCGGTTGTGAACCCCGGTGTATTGTTTTTGGCGCTTCCGTCCTAGTCGGTCTCCCCATGCCTATTTTCGCCGCTGCGCCTTATACGTTTCTGTAACTCTGCCAGGGCTTTATAGAAGGACAAAGTGACACACAAGACATGCTGAGATCGGATGTGTAAAACTATCGGAAATAGGTACAAGTGTTACCAATATTTGCAAATAAAACATACTAGCAATGAGGCACAGCGACAGACGTCGTTTCGACTAAAAGCCTTCGTCAGGACGAAAGACAACGATCAAAACTAAAAGTCATGACAAAATGCATACCGTTATCTGGACTATATCCTGATATATGCAGGAGTTTGAGAATGTACGAAGAAGAAGAAAAAATAATGCGGAATTAATTTTAACCGTGAGAAATTTTTAACCCGTGGGAAAGGTATAGAAGAAAGTTTGTTAAAACATGAACTTATGCAACAAACCAAGCAACACAAATCTCATTAGACTAACAAAACACAGATTAGTAAAGGGCTGTGATAACTTATATATTCTCCGGATCACAGTTGAAAAATACGATTATATTGAGCCTGATTTCTTCACCCATAACTGGCACTTCCCTAGCTAGATACATTACCTTGTAAGATCAATGCTATCAGACTTCTATCAAACCGATGGTATGTATAATTTGTATAGATATAGTATTTCTCTTCAATTCAAACGGACACTGGCACCATTCATGGACAATCTATCTTTAGACGCTTAAGATCACAGAACAACCACCGCTTTATTTAACATATTTATTATCAATATATTCGTCGTGTTCGATATTTTTCTGTGTGGTGTCAGGGTCCGGAAGGGTAGCAAAGAATATGAACACTGTTACCTGCCAAGCTTGTCGTACGAGGCGACTAAGGAGAATTGGGGTGGCGTTGGCAGTTCCCATCCCAGAAAGACAAAGACGTTATATTATACTGCAGCAGAAGACGTTATATTATACTGCAGCAGAAGACGTTATATTATACTGTAGCAGAAAACGTTATATTATACTGCAGCAGAAGACGTTATATTATACTGCAGCAGAAAACATTATATTATACTGCAGCAGAAAACGTTATACTATACTGCAGCAGAAGACGTTATATTATACTGCAGCAGAAGACGTTATATTATACTGCAGCAGAAGACGTTTCAACAGAAGACAAGACTATTGAATTCATTGCACAACGACCTACACGAGACGTATTATCAACACATTGCAATGCAAAGGATATTTCATTAAAACGAAATTAATATTTGTATATATTTATTGTAATTATATCTCTCTTCTTCGTATATTCCATGTCAAGTAGCATTAGTTATCATGTCCTTCCACAACTTTCTATTTCATGTACTGCCAATAATTTATTCTTATGATCCATGCCGTGTGGCGTTGGTTAAGAAGTTCCATCCACAACTTTCTATTTCGTGTGCTGCCAATAATTTATTCTTATGATCCATGCCGTGTGGCGTTGGTTAAGAAGTTCCATCCACAACTTTCTATTTCGTGTGCTGCCAATAATTTATTCTTATGATCCATGCCGTGTGGCGTTGGTTAAGAAGTTCCATCCACAGCTTTCTATTTCCTGTCATGTCAATAATTTCAAACACCGATATTCTCCTATGCCACAATGCTATGTTGTCCAGCATCTTGTCTCTTGGTTGTGCCTTGCTCCTAAACTTGCCTGTTGTTACAATGTGTTACATCTTTTTTCTTCTCATGATGTATCCAAAAAATGTCGACTGTCTCTGATGCGGGTAAGCAGCTCTCTTGTTTAATTAGCATTTTTTCCAAAATATCTCCATTACGCTTTTTATCTGTCCATGGTATTCTTAGCATTCCTCTATATACAAATTTACGTACCGCTAAATCATTTAATGTAATCTGAATTCCGCCGTCTCATTGTCTCCAGACTCCTCATTCATACTCTATTGTCAACTCTTATTTCACTCCTCATTCATACTCTATTGACAACTCTTATTTCAAATTCACACCTATTTTACTTTCCTACGACATTTCTTAATTCGTACAACCCCCCCCCCCCCGGCCGTGTTGCCAGGGCTCTAAGAGGGAGCTAAGAATACAGGCACTATGATCTGTTATGTCCTAGGATGGGAGTTAGTGCTGGCTGTTCCGCTGTTCCATCCGACGAGAGTCAAAGTGACTCAAATATAATACTGAAGGTGATACTCAGGAAAAACAAAGGAACCAGAGAAGCTATACTTAGTATCCGACTGATGATAGATAAATATATAAAAGTACATAAAAGTATCTACATTTGCTTCATAGACTACAGCAAGGCTTTTGACAGAGTTCAACATGAAAAATTAATAAAATGTCTTCAAGAAATAGGCATAAATGGAAAATACATCAGACTGATTAGAAATATATATTGAGAACAGACTGCATCAATAAGGTGTGAAAACAGCTACTCACCATACATAGAAATAAGAAGAGGGACAAGACAAGGATGCATTTTATCACCAAGCATATTTAATATGTACACAGTACAGATAATATCTTCTTCTTCTCGAACCTCAGGAATTACGAGAGATTAGCTCTTTCTTCCAATGTGCAGTGGGGAGGCTTCTCCGAGATTTCTTTCATACCCAGGAGGCTTCAGCATTCAGCTTAGTGCAATGCCTATTTAAGAAGCCTTTTACCGTATGTCACGAGACGAGCTGATAGTTTGCTTGGGTCATCCATTGTTTGTCTTTCATCCGACGAGGCGCTTCGCAGTCGTTCCAGCGAGCTGTTCCTTGTGTAGGAAGACCATTCCATCACCACCCTTTGTGTTCCTTGGTCCCAGACCTAATTTCTTCCTACGAGCCGTGTTGGGTAACGGCAATGGTCGAATTAGACTCAGGGTTGATACACCTTCCTAGGCGAGGTATTGCTTTGCCAAAAAGTCGTTGGTCTGGGATTTTACCTGCGCATTTCTCACGCACTCGCCTCGTCCGATTGAGATGACCTTCCAATCCATCGCCAGGCGTGGTCTGTGTAGTTTGACTCTTCGTCATTGCTTATATTATCCAAAGAAATAGGTAAAATACAAATCTCAGATGGGGAGAGTCGCAGTGGGCCATTGGGTACTGAACCCAATTCTCTCTGTATGATCTGTGTTGGGCAACCACCGACAGTCGAGTTGGGCTATGTTTGCAGTGTCGTTACAGACTTGCGCCACCCCCCCCCCCCTACGTTGCCCGCAGTGTCCAGAGTTTGAGTCTCACAACTGCTTCGGTCATACATTTGAACAATGCGCTCCCCGACATTTGTTCAATACTTATCCTAATGCAATGGGGAGCTGTATTCAAAGCTTTCTTCCATACTCAGGAGTGCATGTTCAATTTGGCGTATATAATAACTGAGTCATGACTCCTACTTTGAATGGTGTCAACTGTGATGGGACACGTGGGTTTCTGTGTGTTCTAGAGCATGAACAGCACTTCCGCAAGTCGGTCTCGTGCTGGACAAATATAGTTTCGTTGCCACTGAATTGATTCACGCTGCCCTCTAGCGTGCGTTGCCTTTTTCAGATTCGGTATGTGCTCGTAAGATCACCGTATGTTAGGAACATTGACATTGGTCAAACCTCCAATGTTTTTGCTTTTTAGGCGGGCCGAGAGGGAATTCATAGATGCCTTGCATCACTGTGTGCCGACAAAGATGGCGTAGAGGTTTAGGAGGATATTTCTTGTCTCTTTTGCAAGCAAATCGCATTCCATCTACAGCAGTGTTTCCCAACCTTTCTTTCACCATACCCCACCGAAGTATTTCTAAAATTCTGATCCCCCCTCCCTATGTAACATATTTTTAATATTCACAAATTGTATTACTCCCCCCTTGAATTGCCCCTACCCCAATAAAAATCAAATTGTTCCCCTGAGCAATCAAATTGCCCCCCCCCCCTGTGGGGCATGGACCCCACGTTGGGAAACACTGACCTACAGCGTCAGCATCCACGGACACGAGCCTAAAAGTGTTGGCCAGGAATACAGCAAGAGCGGCTGTATTTCTGTTTCCAGGGTGCACCACGAGGAGGTACTTTTAGGATCTTGGTTTAGGATCAGCACCCCCAAAACAAGAGACAGAGTATGTTGGAGGTCTGTCGCAGCCAACTTTTGTTGCGGAGACGGCATTTATGAAGATGGTGACAACGAATATACCCAAACAATAACACGTGACCCAAAACGGAACGGGGTCATTGAATTTCACGTGTGACCGCGCAGCGGACCCAGAGTACTAACCCTCCATTCTGCGCAAGTCAATTTACTGACAGCGGAAACTGATACCAACAACATAAACGTTTAATTGGTCGCTTCCTCACTCCCTCAGCATCAATAATCGTCGTGTACCGTGTGTAGTAACTAACAGTTATTCATGTATGCTGCATTTGTTAGCTGTGTAAGCCTATAGTTTATAATTGTTTCGGAAATATACACTAAACATTCTGGTAACATTCTATGAAGTAAGTACTACATTGTCATTTTATTAAAGCTTTATGGTTATATAGCCTATTGTAGTAATTTATTAGGCTATGCGGCTATAGACTAAAATAGATGGAAACGTTTTACAATTCTAGCGCTTTTTGTTACTGTGTGGACTCAGACTAGGCGTAGGTGAGTGTAGACAGCTGTAGTATAGACCTTTTTAGTTGTAATACTAAATATAATAATACTTATACTCACTGTTATATTATAGTATAGGCATATAAGAAAAATATAGGTCCTAATTGTAGAAGCCTGTAGCCCACAGGGTAGGCGTAGGCCTAATTGTAATTGTTAAATTATACTATTGTTTGTTTACTTATGGTTTTGCCTCATATGGTCGAGGCCCGTCCCTTTCAACCTAGGACTGGTGTCCATATTGGTTATATCAGGGCGTTTATACTTCGCTTTATATAGGCCTACCCTTTATGCATTGCAGCGTGAGTTCTCTGGAGACGGCCTTTCTGTATGCTTCATATTTCCCATGTTTGTTTTCGTTTATTCTTTTATTTCTGTAATCCATATTTTTGGCAACATATGGATGCGAGACTTGGACTTTAAACAAGACAATATCTAAAAGAATAAATTTATTTGAAATGAAGTGCTACAGAAATATCATACGAATAATATCAAGGACAGAGAAAAAGAAGAACATTGAAGTTTTGAAATTACTGAAACTAAACGAAGGGTGGCTTCTAAATACCATCATAAGAAGGAAGCTACCGTATTTTGGACACTTAAAGTGACTTGATGGTATCGAAAGGCTTGATTCTGGAGTGCATAGTGTCGGGCGAGAGAAGAAAAGAAAGACCAAGAAGACAATGGGCCAGCGACATCGAAGAATGTATGCATAAGTCTCTGGCCAATGCAGGCCTGCTTGCCTGGGACAGAAAGGTGTTCAGAGAATCGACGACGAAGACAACTTTCTGGAAAGAATGACACGATATAATCCATCTTTTGCATGGTCTGCCCCTGGCTTTGTATCCATCGTGTCTGTATAGAAATATTTTTTTAAAGTTGCATTATCTGATGGTAAATTTAGACAACATGCGTCAATGAATGACAATAAACACATTAATTGAAAATATAATCTATGCAACATGTCCTTTGTGTAAAACGTTAGTCCTATACGGTTGCCCTGTAACTTGACAATGAAGATCTACGGTTGCCCTGTAACTTGACAAGGAACATCTACGATTGCTCTGTAACTTGACAAGGAATATCTACGATTGCTCTGTAACTTGACAAGGAACATCTACGATTGCTCTGTAACTTGACAAGGAACATCTACGATTGCTCTGTAACTTGACAAGGAACATCTACGATTGCTCTGTAACTTGACAAGGAACATCTACGATTGCTCTGTAACTTGACAAGGAACATCTACGATTGCTCTGTAACTTGACAAGGAACATCTACGATTGCTCTGTAACTTGACAAGGAACATCTACGATTGCTCTGTAACTTGACAAGGAACATCTACGATTGCTCTGTAACTTGACAAGGAACATCTACGATTGCCCTGTAACTTGACAAGGAACATCTACGATTGCTCAGTAACTTGACAAGGAACATCTACGATTGCTCTGTAACTTGACAATGACGAAGAATGATTTATAACGATTCATCACGGAGAACAGGAAAAAGAACAAGATTTCCACTACAAGTCACAGGAAAGCAAAAACCCGTTGAATATGACATTGAAATCGACTAGACAGCTTGTACAGAACCATGAAAATTACATGTCTTTTTATTTATCCGGAAAATGTTAGCTTGCGTTTCCTGGTGGTCTTGTATGAGACATCTATGCTTCACCTGACGTATGTGTCAGATCGTCTTTCTGTCTACGATATTCGATACAGGAAACTGTTCTAAGTCATTTCATTTCAAATGTTATTTTCTTTTCCATTTGCGCATATCATTACCCACGTCTCACAACATGTCAGTGGAAAAATATAGCTTCTTAAAAGATATAATTTTGTTTTTTTCTGTTTGCCCCGTGCTGTAGATTTTTCATTAGTGATGTTTTTTGTAGGGCAATTGCTGATATCTGCTGAACAATCTTCTGCGAGTTTTAATAAAACTCAGTCTTTTTTTTTAGTTCACAGAGTGTTTGTTGTGAGCTGCCTGTTCTCTGCCTGCTGTCTAGGTGTCCATCTCATTTGGAAACTTCTCCAGTTTATAATTCCAATAGGGTTTGTAGTTTTTGCGTGCCCCTCTCGATATGGTTTTATTAGCAGAATGTAGTATGCATGTATTAAATTCACTCACTGCTCTATTGATGTCTTTGCCCATGTTCATGTCCTTAGCTACAACACTGGTTAAATGCTGGTACATTTTCCAGTCTGCCCTCTTATAGTTCCACCTAGTGAGTGTGTTGCTGGCCTTGACAAATTCATTGTTGATTTCCAAAATACTGGTCTGTGATAACTACCTCCAAGCTGCTTTCCAACGACTCGTGTGATGTTCCATTCAAGGCCTGGTGAGTGGAATACTAGGTCTGGTGTAGAGGTGGTGTGCCATGCTCTCGAGTAGAAGGTTCGTGGATCTACTTCTGTTACTCCCAATTCCAATTTCCTTTCCCTCCGGGGGGGGGGACAAATGGTCCATGTTGAAAACTGGTCGGGTCTGACCTAGGCAATATAAACACTCTGGTAGGTTGCCACCATCTTATTCATAGACTAGCTAGATACACTAGCATCCTGAACAATCCGGATACGTGATTGTCTGCTTCCAGGTTTCAACAGATGCATCGAAACTTCATAATAGTATTGGTATTTCCAGCAGAACACGATATCTACACAATGTTAAACGTCCTTGGTGTGTGCTAGCTAGCAACACTCCTCATCCGTCCTTGGTGTGTGCTAGCTAGTAACACTTCTCATCCGTCCTTGATGTGTGCTAGCCAGCAACATTTCTCATCAGTCCTTGATGTGTGCTAGCTAGCAACACTTCTCATCAGTCCTTGATGTGTGCTAGCCAGCAACATTTCTCATCAGTCCTTGATGTGTGCTAGCTAGCAACACTTCTCATCCGTCCTTGGTGTGTGCTAGCCAGCAACACGTCTCATCCGTCCTTGGTGTGTGCTAGCTAGAAACACGTCTCACCCATCCTTCGTGACCCAGAGTTGACGTTTCATGCAAGCATGCTTCTAGACGTACACGATTGAATCCTTGCCAATGACCAACGTCATAAAAACTGAATTAACCAATTAATTCATAAATTTTGTGTTTTTTAATATGGTCCTATGATTTCTGGTCAGTGTGTTTGTTTTAACAATAAACAACTAAAACAAATAGATGAATTCAAATATCTGGGCAGCACATTGAGATATGACAACAAACAAGAAGCAGAAATAAACGCAAGATGTAATAAGGCCTGTCAGATCATTGGTCAATTAACACCTTTACTAAGAAACAAAGATATTACACTAGAAACAAAGAAAGCGCTTTTCAACACCATTTTCTTACCAACATTGTGTTATCAGTGTCAAACTTGGACATTAGATTCTAGAACAATACATAAGATTAACACCACTGAAATGAAATGTGTGAGACGTATGATTGGAGTTAGCTTGAGAGACAAAATCAGGAATGAAGCACTAAGGAAACAATTAGGGATCAAGTCAACAATAAAATACATACAGAAACAACAAGTTAAATGGTACAGCCACATAACCAGAGAGAAAGAGCAAAGTATTATCCAAAAAAACACTTAACAAACGATACGAAAACAGGCGACCTATTGGACGCCCTCGTAAAAGGTGGATAGATAGTGTATTAGAGACACTCGGAAATATAACAGCAGAAGAGGCAAATAGAAGGGCAAAAGACCGCACACTCACTCTCCCCTCAACACCGAAAGGTACATGAGGACAGAAAGAAGAAGAAGAAGTGTTTGTTTTGTGGAGAATATGCTGCGTACTAAACTTGATTTCATTTCTTGCAATAGAAATTGAGCTTCCGTTTCCATAAATTTGACGCCGTACACTTGGCGTAATAATATTTGTTAGCATTATTCACACCGTCCAATAATTTGGTCGCTATGTATTATAGTACGCCGAGGTTGGGCTTAATGTTCACACTATAATAGCATTTTCAATGTCAGTTTCCTATTGATCATGGATGCCTACCTGTCAATGGCTACATTAAGGGTAACAATGTAGCTTGATCATTCTTCTAAATACCAGAAGAAACAAAACAAAGAATTGCTATTGTAGTTAACAAATAGTAAATCTGACTGTAGATTAATCCTTCGGTTTTTGTCAATCTTCTGTGTTTGGAGAAAAATAATTTATAGGCGTGAACAATGATACCGAAAGTATTCACCTGCTTCGGTGATTTCTCTTCAACAATAATTGAGTTCAAAGGTTAAAATCTCTCAGCCTTGACCTATAAACGGTAGTGGAACTACTATTATCCTTTGAACTCCTAGGCCGCTTTTTAAAGCATGTCTGTACCCCCTAGGCATGAAAAAGGGGACATAGCCGATACATGCCTATTCCACGTTATCCGTGCCTGATTCGTGGGTCATTTTGAACAGCGGGTTTGAGGGATCCATAATGCCTGTTTCCCCTGACACTTGAATTTTATCCCATAATGACGCCATTCGTTTGCTGCGTGACCGTCTATAAAGACGTGTACAGAAAATGTAAACAAATGACCTGAAATGCTGATTTTGATTATTCCAGAGAATTTTGTAGGTGTTCCTTGGCTATTTTTGATATGCCACTCCAAGTATATAATTTATGACTAAAGAAAATCACGACAATTATAAAAACGCAAGGAATGAAGTCATATACAGATGTCTTTTACTTTCGACGGTTTGCTGAGCTGGTAGATTAATTTAAAGATAAACAAAAATAGGTAGATGTGTTACCAAAATAAAACATAACACAACCTAACAACGAGATACTTGTTAGGTTGTGTTATGTTTTATTTTGGTAACACATCTACCTATTTTTGTTTATCTTGACATGTGCCCGGTGTTACTCCAGCCACCTGCTTCCTGTTTAGGGTTGTTACCCAACACTGGAACATTTATCCCTTAGATTAATTTAAGCCGAAAGCGCCTATGTATTTCATGCATGAGTGAATCAAACAAGAGTCCGTTACCTGTCATGCGTGAACCTGTCAACTATGTAGGTTTGGAGTTTTCTGTCTAATTCATTGGAGAAATGTGATGGCGGCAGTTGCACAAGTTTGCACTACTTCCAGACTTGAGGGGTTCCATGGATGACCTGAATTGACTCACACAATTTATTGAAGCTATTGGCGCTGCAACTTGATATCTGACTGAAGAACGATGAAGAAGAAGAAGCACAAGTTTGGAGAGTCAAAAGCAATCTCTAGAGGCGCCATAACCGAAATTTATGAAAGAATCAACAGTTTGCTTTGCCATGGCCGCATGCACATTGGCAAAGTTCCTAGTACTAAAAGTCATGTTCCGATTTGCTGGGGGGGGGCGGAAGTGTGAATACCCCATCTCCCTCCACTTCATCTACGGACCTGTTCACGCTATAGGTCAAAGTGAAATAAATACTGGTTAGATATATCATCCCGAAAATCGCTGTCCAACTGTAAACTATGAGAAACACGTTCCATTCTTTGTGCCACATCATAAAAAAACCAGCAGAAGTTCGATCACAGAAGACTTGGTTTATTCTCAAACTCCTTCGGGATGTAGTCCGGAGAGAACGTTATAGTCACACAAAGTCTGGATAATAATCAGCAAAGTCACCGAATAACATGAGCTAAACATAAAAAATACACGGAGAGAAACTACAAGTAAAACAT
Source organism: Meghimatium bilineatum (assembly GCA_034231615.1). NCBI lineage: Eukaryota > Metazoa > Mollusca > Gastropoda > Stylommatophora > Philomycidae > Meghimatium > Meghimatium bilineatum. Next base: position 9,107,895 of record CM067315.1, on the reverse strand, counting down.
TATCAATATTTCGGACACATAATCACAAATTATGGCAAATGTGAAACAGAACTTAAAAGGAGATTATGAATAGATAAAAGTCTTTAAATTTTAAATGATAATGAAGAAAATATTAACATCTAAACAAATTACAAACAAGCTAAAAATGAGAATTATAAAAAAAAGTTACATCTATTCTATAGTAATGTGTCTCAGAGACATGAACAATAAACAAATAATTAGAAGACATAATCGATGACTTTGAGATGTGGATGTAAAGAAGAATAGAGATAACATCACAGAAAGAGATGAAAACAAAGGTTCTTGTTTGGAACTCGATGAAATTATTTCCCTTGGCAATGTTTGTCAGTTTATGTTTATTGTTTATTAATTTTAATATAAATTATTTAGGTTTAAGGTTAGTTATGTAAAACAAAACCTCTCCTAACGCAAACCGTAAGCCTAACCATAAAAAAAAGTATTTGCTCAATTGATAAATATAAATTGGCAAACATTGTTAAGAAAACAAACCAAATTAATAATCACATGGGGGGGGGGGGGGGGTCCAAAAGACAAACAAATTGGTTCTAACAGCATTTTGTATGAAGAAGGAATTATTATACGAAATAAAGGTCAAGCAAATACAATATTTTGGGCATATTAAAAGACATGACAGCTTGTTGAAGACCTTACTTGAGGTTAAGTCGATGGGAGGCGAGCAAGAGGTAGGCAGAGATACAAGTGGGAGAGTAACATCACGAGATGGACCGGTTACAGTCTAGAAGAGTGCACCACCAAGACAAGAGATGCGATTTTTTTTTTGAGGTCGTTTCAGTCAACCTTAGTTGCCGAAATGGCACGTAATGATGATGAGTCCATAGAACAGAATGTACTGTCATGTTTGTATCTAGCGATATTTACGCATTTCAGCTAGGCACATCCGACTTCATCGTTACTTATCTGCGCTACTTTCACACTCTATTTTACGGGGCAGCCAAATCCACTCCAAAAACCGTAATCGCCTCTTTTAAACTGCATGGTAAGTAACAATGTTGTTATTCAATCCCCAACTCCCCTTTCGAGACCCATCAACACACGGTGGAAGACGCAAAAACCAGGTTAAAATGTGTGTATTTTACCATATTGTTTACAGTTAAAACTAGGTTAAAATGTTTGTTTTTCACATATGTATTTTACCATATTGTTTACAGTTAAAACTAGGTTAAAATGTTTGTTTTTCACCTTTGTATTTTACCATATTGTTTACAGTTAAAACTAGGTTAAAATGTTTGTTTTTCACCTTTGTATTTTACCATATTGTTTACAGTTAAAACTAGGTTAAAATGTTTGTTTTTCACATATGTATTTTACCATATTGTTTACAGTTAAAACTAGGTTAAAATGTTTGTTTTTCACCTTTGTATTTTACCTTATTGTTTCTATGTTCCCCCCCCCCCCATATTTTTTCTCATGTTTTTTCACGTTTTTCACACATGCCTGTTTTGTACACATATTTTACCATATCGCCTAAAGTTTTACTATAATCCATTCCATTTGTTGATCTCATCGCAAGTCATTGGGACAGGGCTCCCTGAACTCCCACTTTTTTTATTTAAACAGTCATACGCACTATTATAACCTTGGCATTGTAAGAACATGGTTTGTGTCACTGCGAGATACTACTCCGACTTATCCTGTTATTCATTGGTCGTTTCCCGTATACTTTTCGTCCACAGCCAATGAAATGAAATGTTAAAAGCCGTAGAAGATTGAATTCCAATAAGCCAGTACGTCCTAAATTGTTTTTAGTCACGCTTCTATCTAGTATTATTATTGTATTTTTTTTTATTAAGATGGTCTGTTTTGGCTTTTAAGCACGTGACAAGTATATAATGACCAACGAAAATCACGACAGTAATCAAAAACGTAACGAATGAAGAGAATGAAGTCCTGTTTACTTTCTGCACAGAGGTCTGTACTGCAGAAAGTCTAGGATCGCCCACACACCAGCAGTTGCCAATTTGAATTATAATTATGTCCCAGAAAACGTATTAGAGCCTACTTGTATTTATATTCTGGCTTCGTCAGCGATATTGTTTGTGATTATTTTTTTGTAAATTCAAGTAGGAAGCATGATGATAAATGAAAATAATTCTTACAGCTGACGAGAATTGAACCAGGTCTGTTCTAGCAGCACCAAATCGCTTTGCAACACTAGTAAACAGGTTTTCCGTACATGACCAACCACATCCCCAAAAGTGGGGGATGTTGTTGGTCAAGCACAGAAAACCTGTTTACTTGTGTTGCAAAGCGATTATTTTTGTGTTCTTTTTATATTCTGTCATGTGTTTTATTTCTTCCTCTTCGTTCTCAAACTCTTGCAGATTAACAGGATGTAGTCCGGAGAATGGAATGCGCTGTATTAAGGTTTACAGATTTACTGCGATATCTGCGCCTTCTATATGACACATCCTACTTCAGCTTGTATTTTATTTTTATTGGCATTGTTTTGTATAGTAATTTGTAATCTGCTGTTTGTCCATATTATCCATAATCTCCGTAACCTGGTGTTTGTCCATATCATCCCTAATCTCCGTAAGACTTTTTCAATTCTGTCATAACTATTTTCAGACTTTATGTAAACATTTTTATTTAGTCTCGACTACTCTAGTCGGTTCTTGCTTGGAACTCGTGTCCCCCAATATTATTATTAAGTTGACTATTCCCCTTGTCAATGTTTACTAATTAATATTAATTAATTTAACTATTAATTTTTTAGGGGTTGGATTAGAAAACGTTTTGTTTTACTGAATAAACCTAAATAAATTTATATTTTAATTAATACAGGAGAAATTAAAACTGATATTTCCAAGGGAAATAATCACATCGGGGTCACTGATTCCAAACAAGAACCATAACTTCTTTTCCATATAATCTATTGCTAGCGGTTCTAATCCAATACCTTCGACAGTATAGAAGACATGTTCGCACAATTAAGCCGTTATTCGTTCCTTTGTGTGTGTGTGTGTGTGTCGTGTGACTATTCTCGTGTTTTCGGGTGGTCACAATTTAGTGCTTTTGATTCATGATTAGGAACAAGCGTCACAACACTGGGGGCATTCCCATATATGCTCTGCTTGCCGTTCCGTCATCCATCTAAAAGTGTATACGCTCAGTGTCCCAGTCAGTTGCTGATTACGCGTTCTTTTGATTTTTCCGGAGAGGGAGCAATTTCACGCTGCTCTCTAACGTTGTGCTACCGTCAATAGACTAACTTCTGTGGTAATAAGCTTTGTGATATGACGTCTGGCAATCTAGGCCAGCTGCTGTCTTAACTGTCACTGCGACAGTATTTTGGCTGTGAGCACCGAGAATTAATGGTCCCAGATACTTGTCTTATGCAATAAATTCGTATTCCATCTCGATCTGCACTGTCCTGACAAATCTCCAAGATTGTGACCAGTCCGTATTAATATTTCTTTAGACGTTCTTGGCTAAAGAAATGTAACATTTGATTCGATTTCTTTCTGCCGGTTTTTATAACTATCTTTAACAATTACATCGAAATTCAATTACAGAGAGCTTATATTTTATTGAAATTTTTGTTTCTAACAATTCATCTTGAATTTTTCTTTCCCCAGAAACGTGAGTGGGACTCGTCAAGGCACGTGATTGTTGTGATATCGCCTATGGTTGAAGATGATTACGTAAATATCACTGAGCCTGGTTTTCTAATTCAGGATTCATTCCTAACGCGAGTGTATAAAAGTGTACCAAGACTTTGATGGAGTAACTGGATACAAGAAGGGAAAAATATTCTAAGTGTGGTTTCAAGGTCTGTAGATGTTTGAAAGAACAATGAAAAACGTGCTAGTCAAGATACTTGGTACAGAGAGGAAGAGGCCACCCCAGAGGTTGAAATGTACGACGAGTCTAAGCCAGGACAACGGTGACAAGAAAAGGTAAGCTAGTTGTTGTTGTTTTTCTTATTTATTAGTTTGTTCTTCTTCTTCATCGTTCTTCAGTCAGATATCAGGTTACAGCGCCAATAGCTTCAGTCAGATATCAGGTTACAGCGCCAATAGCTTCAGTCAGATATCAGGTTACAGCGCCAATAGCTTCAGTCAGATATCAGGTTACAGCGCCAATAGCTTCAGTCAGATATCAGGTTACAGCGCCAATAGCTTCAGTCAGATATCAGGTTACAGCGCCAATAGCTTCAGTCAGATATCAGGTTACAGCGCCAATAGCTTCAGTCAGATATCAGGTTACAGCGCCAATAGCTTCAGTCAGATATCAGGTTACAGCACCAATAGCTTCAATGAATTGTGTGATTCGCTTCAGGTCATCCATGGAACCCCTCAATTATGGAAGCAGTGCTGTCTCAGTAGGCCATATTTTCTCCCTCTCTTCTTGGTAGAGTTGACAGGCATGAAGAATGTGTTCTGCAGTCTCTGGGCTAAGTCCACAGTTGCATAGGTCTCACTCGCCAATCTTCAGTTTGTTTTTGGAACATGTGACTTCTCAGTCTGTTTAGATTAGTTTGTCGAACACGTCCATATGTGCTTTGATCTACGCTTCAGTAAATCCCTCAGGGTATAACGGCTGATGGTTCATGTTCTATGTTGGTTCACTGCTCTTTTAAAAATCTTTTTTCAGATGTTCTCTACGAGCCACGCCCATCTTCACTTCCAATTTGCGCATTCTCGCTATTGAATCATGCTCATTCATCTTAAAATCCTCTGACTCTGACCGTTCTGACTCTGACTCACGAAGAGCAATGCGCATGTCCGCTCGGTCCATAGGCTGACGGCATTTATTAGTTGTGTTGTTCTCTGATAATATGTCTGAAAAGCGGTGGGAGCTTTCTAACTTTAATAATAAAGCCCGTGTGTTGACCGGAGCAAAAAAGCGAGGAAAGAATAGTAATACTGTTACCTGTCAAGCATGTCGTAAAAGGCGACTAGGAAGGTCTGTGGGGTGAACCTGTCTGCAGCATTCCATGGAGGACCAAAGTCTACCATAGGGCATGCTGAAGTCGGATGTGTCAGGGCGAAATATGAAGATAATATAGCTAAGCTGTAAACCATGGCAACGCATTCTGCTCTCCGGACTACATTCTGCTAATTTGCACAAGAGTTTGAGAACGTATGTAGAAGACATTCCTGAGAGGGGGGGAGGGGCTTCGTATCACGTTCATAATCATCACCATGTTGTTAAGCTGTTGAACTGTTTAGTAAGCACTGGCAACCTACTAGACACACACAAATTGTCTATAGAAAATCTCGTCGAAAATTGGCGGGAAGAACACAACGCTCATATTAGGGCAGGGCTATTTAACTATATTTACTCGGGGGTTAAAATGTAGAAAATGGGGATCATCACGGGCCAGATTTATAAAAAAAAAATCATATTGAATGATTTTATACATTTAGTTTTTTATAACTTTATTTCACTGTTTTAGCAATGATCCGCGGACTACTTACTATGCCTCCGCGGGCCGCCAATTGAATAGCCCTGTATTAGGGTATAAAAACGACCGTTTCCAGTAAGACCTGTTATCTAGAATTGTCACGTGACCGAACTGGCCTTGTTTGGATTTCGTTTGGTTACTATTTATATACTTGGAATCACCTTGGCTATTTTTGGCATACGATTCCAAGTATATACGTAAATAGTAACCAATTGAAATCAAAACAATAATCACAACACCTAACGAATGGGGTGCAACTTAATTTAGCGAACAGGTCCTGTATACCGCCGATCTGTCACCCGTGGGTCGAGAAGGGGTACTACCGTAGCCATTGACGTAGCCATATTATGTTGTCTTAGTTACGATTCATCCTGACATGATGCATTTGACGTCTCCTGTGATTTCATTGGTTATCGACATGGTGACAAATGAAACTCACGGGAAGTCAAAGCGTCACTTTGAAGGAGGACTCCCCATAAACCAGCAGTACTGTATAATTTCGGGAAAAGTATTGGATGCATCAACAGACAATCATCTACCGAGTTCAATCTTCCGTGATTCAGAAGACTAGAAAAAATATTGCTGTATTCCGCCCATCACATTTTATTTTCCTCTGCATCGTCTAACTTCGACTTTTTCCAGCAGAAGCAGTGAACCATTTTTTTGTTTTTGTTTGCCAAAGGCCATTTGTAAATTTATATAATTCATTGGTCATTTGTAAATTTCTAATATCATTCGAGGACCATTTGTAAATTTATAATATATTTCTTGAGCCATTTGTATATTTATATTATTACGGGCCATACAAAAATGTCACAAAAAATTCCCGCAATATTTACTCAAGCATTTAATTAACTCACCCGTAACGTGATGGTTTGAACTGCTTCTCTTTGGAGAGAAGTTTGTGTAGTTATTATTATTAAGATTGTTACTTAATATAAATTTATGGTGCTATGAAATACGGCCATATATTTATTGAATTTTCAGGTCCAGCTTCAGTTGCCTCCGGTGGCCCAAACTAAATTATCTCTAGTTTTCGACCCCCACACTACAGGCTCGCACGTTTACGACAATGAATCATGTTGGCTTATATGTCCAAACCATGCACGTTTACGACAATGAATCAAGTTAGCTTAGGCCTACGTGTCCAAAAAATACAATTTTTCATTGTTTTACTATTGAAAGTAGCGATTCCCATAATAACAATCACTTCCTCATAACACAATACACTCCGTATTACCGAATCCTTGTTATTGTTATTCTATCAATGTTCCTGATTGTAATTGAATAATCAATTATTATTCATGATTAACCAAACACGATATGGAGTATGGCAGTCTCATGTTTTCTATCCGTCTGTATCAGCAATCATTTCTATTTGCATTACGCAAGTCCATCCCACAAACACAACACCTGTCAACTATTCAGACACTGCCTCATTCATCTTGGCTGAAACGACGAATCCGTGATTTTCATTGGTCGCTTTATGTAACTTTGTGTCGCCAGATAAAGAAAAGTTCGAACATCCAATTTGAATGACTCTGTAATTAGTTGGCGGGATCTATAATTAAAGAAGGATTTGCAGTAACCATATGATATAATCGATTTGTACTATTTCAGATCATTCTAATGTAATCTGTGTTTGTTGCCCCAGAAGAGGTGCGCGTCAGATGAGGGACTCGTCTGTTATTTGTTAGTTTTAGAAACGTGTTATTTACTTTGACAAAACACCATTTCATCGTAGATTTGCATTGAGCATAGTTGATGCTAAACGGTAAACTGCGCTCAGTGTTCGTAGAGTGATTTGATATGATAAAGTAAATTATTAAAACATGCCATGATAGTTTCTATTGCGCTAATAATGGGCATGGAAGATAATATAACTGGTTTCTACATCTGGGTTCGTTCTGAAACTTTTACAGATTAGTAGAATGTAGTCCAGAGAACGGTAAGTAGTGTGTCATTGTTTACAGCTTAGCTGCGATATATGAACTCCTCGGCTGGACGCATCCGACTTCAGGGAAAGTCATCTTAATCTCCCAAACCTCACGGTCGCATCTTCTTCATTCGTTTGCCTGGAATGTACTTATACAATTGTCTTTTCTAAAGTTTTGTCTCTTCTATACAGGTCGAAAATCCACAGATTTCCCAGCAATATGCCATTTTAATGGCATTGGGTTACAGGCCATGAGCCCATAGACTGCTGGATCAGCAACCAACCTCTGATCTGTTCATAATTATGTAGTCATCTGGTGTTGGCAGTTTAAGTGATCATCTGTTTCTTCAAATAGTACGTTATTAGCACATCTGGTTGAGCAGCCCCCTCCTCAGACAGACCATCTGCTTTCTCGCTTCCAGGTATTCTACAATGCGATGGTATCTACTTCTGTATGGGTCACTCTTCTCGACAACGCGCAGAGCATTACATGGATTTACTGTCCATGTCATGCTGGGGTCATCATCATCATCATTAAGTACCGTCTCCGCAACGAAGGTTGGCTGCAACATATCTCCAACACCCCCTGTCTCTTGTCTTGGTGGTGCACTCTACTAGACTGTAACATGTCTATCGTGTGATGTTACTCTCCCACTTGTATCTCTGCCTACCTCTTGCTCGCTTCCCTTTGACTTTACCCTCAAGTAAGGTCTTCAATAAGGTGTCATGTCTTTTAATGTGTCCAAAGTATTTCATTTGCCAGATCTTTATTTCTCTTAGTAGTTCTTTCTTCATATTAAATGTCTGGGGTCAGATTAAACGAAATAGCCGATGTGTTTGCTGGTAAAGCTTTGGGGAACGACACCGAGATAAGAAGAGACAGGTTTTAATTGATTAGAGCAGTCATGGATAACCTACAAGAAGGCGAGGAGGAAGTCGTGTACACGCACCACGCACACTATATATATATATATATATATATATATATATATATATATATATATATATATATATATATATATATATATAGTGAATGTATATATAACAATGTACATATTAAGAGAATGGTAGAAATGGGAGTGACTAGAGGCGATGGGAGAAAGTGCTCTCTCTCCGGAAAGATCAGAAGATCGCGTAATCAGCAACTGACTGGGACACTGAGCTTATACACTTTTAGATGGCTGACGGAACGGCAAGCAGAGCATATATGGGAATGCCCCCAGTGCTGTGACGCTTATTCCTAATCAAGAATCTACTTCATAGGTACTTCACGATGATTGCTTTGTTCGACCAGTAGTATTTACAGATCATGCAATTTTCTGGACAGCAGCGCTTCTTCTGGAGTGCTTCTTCTTCTGCGTTCGTTTTCAAACTCCTGCAGATTAGCAGAATCGTAGTCCGGAGAACGGAATGCACTGTGTCATGGTTTACAGCATTGATGCGATATCTGCGCCTTTCGACCTGACACATCCGACTTCAGCATGGCTTTGGGTTACTGACCCTATATGGGATGGGACAGCCAACTCCATCCCATAACCTCATTAGTCGCCTTTTACGACATGCGTGGAAGGTAAGCAGTGTTGCTATTCTTTGCTCCCCTTTCGGGACCTGGCAACACACGGGCGTCTTGGGGTACTGATCTGGCAGGAATACTATATGCTGTGGACCCAGATTGGTGCTCATCAGTTCTTCTGTTGCCATCTTGAATGCCATGCTTTCTGCATCGTAATTATGACAGAATTTCCCCGTTGGTACTTTAATTGTATATCTGTAATATTGTTTGGGTACTTTATATATAATCCTGCTCCTCGGTTTTTCACTGTATACCCTGCTGACCCATCTGTATATACTCGGATCCGTATGTCTTGAGGATATTTATGATCCAGATGACTAAAAGTAACTGTCTTATGTCGTACACTTTTATAATGTTCATTCTTATTTAGAATTCATTTCACCTCAATCTGAATATGAATAAATAACCCCATATTTTCTTTCCAGATGGTGTGTTCTGGTACATACTTTTGTTTGTTTATGTATGTTCTGCTGTCAACTACAGGCAAGTATGAGGTTTGAGAATCCGCAAGTTTGAGAACCGGTATATACATACGTTTGGCAAACTACACTCCTTTGCGATTAACACCCGTCATTTATTTTGTAGTTGTCCTGTCATGTTATTTTATGTTTCTGTGTTTTGTTTCGTCCATATAATTTGATATTATCAATAATCTGTTTTGCTTCATCTAGCTCTATCCTTCCAGCGTTTTCATTATGTTTCACACTTCGCGATGTATCTTGTCTAGCGATTAATATGTGAATTTGGACAGCACTTACTTTCTTACTCGTCGTGTGTTATATTGTGTTCTTGATAAAGGTCTTTAGTCGAAACGTCAATTTCTGGGTGCTATTATGCGTGTCACTTGTGATCCTAACCATTTTCCTGTTGGATGAGTTGTGCTGCAGCTATAAACTATCGGCATGCCGCTTAGTTTAGAGATGATGGGTACATATGGTGATACATGAGTACAGTGACGTCAGTCTTCTGCGCCTTTTCATCCCATTTTTTTTAGAGTGAGGATACTGGTATGTGTTTTTGAGTATCTAGGAAGTATTTTGTGTGTCAAATATCTGGAGTGAACAATATCTTGACAGGAACGACCTTGGTGTGACCATATAGTTCACCTTGACTTCCCCGTTACAGATGGCAGGTAACTAGAGCAAACTGTATACATTCTTGGAAGCTTTTGTTACTTGTCCGGGAACAACTTCAATGTATTTTCCGGCTTGTACTGGGATCATAGCACGGACTTCTCTAGATACCAGAACACGCTACGGGAATGCCTAGTTACTTTTATCAGTTGGCTGTAAACGCACAGTAGTCAAGAGTTTCCTTACATTACTACAGGCGAAAAGTGAAAACTCAGTAGTATTTTTCTAACCATTCACGCAGCTCACTGACCGAGATATGCTGAACTCGGATGTGCCAGGCCGAAAAACGCAATATGCGAGCCAAGCTGTAAAGCATAAATAACGCACTCCATACCAAAAACAGATGTGCTGGTCCGGAAAGCGCAAAATAACGCAACTCTGCCGTGAAACTAGTAGCATAACATGATTCACGCTCCGCGGCGGAAATCACATGAATTTTCATGTTGGTTATCAGTGACCGCAGAAGAAGAAGAATGCTTTCCTTTCTCCGGACTAAATCATGCTAATCTGCGGGAGTTTGAGACCAAATGCAGAAGGTATTGTTTATTGATATCTATAGACTGTCGTCAGTTAGGCATTATATATCAATTGACATATTCTTTCCAGAACGTTGTCTACGTCGTGGATACTCTGAACGTCTCTCTGTCTCGGGCAAACAGGCCTGCATTGGCTAGAGACATGTACATACATTCTTCGATGTTGCTGGTCCATCGTCTTCTTGGTCTTCCTCTTCTTCTCTCGTATGGCATTCTGCCCGCTAGAATCACCATTTCGATACCATCATGCCGCTTTAAGTGTTTACTGTTATTATTAGTTACACCACAGTTCAATGTATCCATTCTGAAGTTCTAGACACTTTACTTCGGTAGGTTAAGCATATACCGCCTACAATATCTGACCTATCGACAAATGGAAAATTAAGCCCTATTAACGATTCATTTGACACTTCCTTGATTTTCAATGGTTGTCACGTAAAGTATAATCGAAGTGACCAATGAAAATCACAGGAAAAGTAAAATGAATCATTAAGAAGGCTTGATTTTCCATTTACCATTAGGTCTCGTCTCATACTGTAGACCAGTGTTTCCCAAACTTTTTGTGTGTGTGTGCATGCTCCCCACCTAAGTCGGTGTACAATTCGGATGCCCCAATATGTAACATACATATTTTTTATATTCAAAAATGGAATTATTACTTACAATTGTTTTCTTATTCCCCCTCCCCGAACAATCAAACCTCCCCTGGTGGGGTGTTGCGCCCAACGTTGGGGAACTCTTTACAGCAATGGATTATGTACCTCAGAGAGTGTTTCGACATATGTCATCGACTAAATATCGAGCACCTCTCGTGTGAAGGAAAGAAGGCTCAAGAGAGGATATTCTTGGATTTTGCGCGCCAATTATACTTTTAAACAGATTTGTGCACCAGAAGGCGCCGATTCTGGCGAGGAATGGATACCCTTTCCCCTTTACTTTCATGGGGTATTCAAAGTCGTCGTTACACTCAAAAGAGAATACAAGCACGTAGCCGTGTTAGGATCGTAAGGTCACGGCACTCATCTGCAAACATGCCGATGAAACAGATGTGATGTTACCAGTGGTGCGCATGGGCCTTTACTGCCAGATCGTGGAGAAACCAGTGGAGCCTTCACTGCGACAGCAAGCAGTCTGACGATGGAAGTTTTTGCCGTAACGCATGCACTAAATTGGATCTTTCTTGTCTGCTAAACTTACAAGAATGTATATAGTTTAGGAGAATGTATATAGTTTCAGAGAATGTATATAGTTTCAGAGAATGTATATAGTTTCAGAGAATGTATATAGTTTCAGAGAGGTTGAAATTACAAGAAAATTAATTACAACAATCAGCAAAAAGTACATTTTTATTGACCCCATAATGAAGAATTTTGGAATACAACACAACAACATACACAATTGAGGCGGGGGGGGAGATGATGAGTTGACATCACTGAATGGATAGAATGTTGTACTGGAACTGTGAACTAACACAGTATTGTAGATAGAATGTTGTACTAGAACTGTGAACTAACACAATATTGTAGATAGAATGTTGTACTAGAACTGTGAACTAACACAGTATTGTAGATAGAATGTTGTACTAGAACTGTGAACTAACACAATATTGTAGATAGAATGTTGTACTGGAACTGTGAACTAACACAGTATTGTAGATAGAATGTTGTACTAGAACTGTGAACTAATACAGTATTGTAGATAGAATGTTGTACTGGAACTGTGAACTAACACAGTATTGTAATAGAATGTTGTACTAGAACTGTGAACTAACACAGTATTGTAGATAGAATGTTGTACTAGAACTGTGAACTAATACAGTATTGTAGATAGAATGTTGTACTAGAACTGTGAACTAATACAGTATTGTAGATAGAATGTTGTACTGGAACTTTGAACTAACACAGTATTGTAATAGAATGTTGTACTAGAACTGTGAACTAACACAGTATTGTAGATAGAATGTTGTACTAGAACTGTGAACTAATACAGTATTGTAGATAGAATGTTGTACTGGAACTGTGAACTAACACAGTATTGTAGATAGAATGTTGTACTAGAACTGTGAACTAACACAGTATTGTAGATAAAATGTTGTACTAGAACTGTGAACTAACACAGTATTGTAGATAGAGTAGCAGACAAGAGTGCTCGCACTAAGTACATATTATAGATAGAGTGTTGTGAATAGGGAGAACATCATGGAAAGATAAGAAAACAAATAAAGAGGTGCTAAAAAGACTTTATATGAAGAAAGAACTACTAAGAGAAATACAGATCAAACAAATAAAATATTTTGGACACATTAAACCTTATTGAAGACCTTACTTGAGGGTAAAGTCAAAGGGAAGCGAGCAAGAGGTAGGCAAAGATACAAATGGGAGAATCCTCTTCTTCTTCTGCGTTCATTCTCAAACTCCTACTGGATCTAGCAGGATCATGGTCCTGCTAGATTTCCAGCAGGATGTAGTCCAGAAAATGGAAATGCGTTGTGTCGCCGTTTTATTTGCGCCAATGGCCCGACACATCCGTCTTAGGCGGAAAGTGGGAGAATAACATCACAAGATGGACAGGTTACAGTCTAGCAGAGTGCACCACCAAGACAAGATACAGGAGATGTTGGAAATACGTTGCAGCCAACCTTCGTTGCGGAGACGGCACTTAATGGTGATGATGATGTTATGAAACTCAGATGGCGACCATGTCACCCGGCGCAACACATGATGATATTTCTACAACGATAATCAAACTACTATCTTAACCTAAACTATTTTAGCCTTTAGCTTAAAACATAAGCCACGCTCCTGAGCAAGCACTCACGTCTGTTCACCTGTCACTTCAACCCGACGTGCACTTTCGCAGGTATGCACGCGACACATCACTCATCATTTACCGCCTGCACTTGTGTAGGTCAAGGATTAAGACTACGCTGCTAACTCCGTGTGTTTCGTTTCACTAAATATTTTTTTACAATCGGTGGCAGATGGGTAAGTGTGACAGTCCAATAGTGGCCAAAGGAAGCGCTACAAGGACTCGTTAAAGAACTCACTGAAAGCCTTTGAAATAGACCACGATACATGGGAAGAACTTGCACAAAATAGATTTACATGGCGTTCTAAAATAAAAAAGAGCGCATCATCTTGTGAAAAGAAGAAAAATGCAGCATCTCAACAGCGGAGAGCAGCTAGAAAGTCACGGATAGACCAAGATCTGTCTACAGTCGTCATTCCATGTCCACACTGTCCAAGGACATTTACAGCTCGAATAGGGCTCATTAGCCATCTACGAACTCATAATCAAGGACATAACTAAAATTGAATTTTCAAAAGTGGATGTAACAAATGGTCATCATCACTTGTGATGGACGAACAACAATGACAGTCCAGGAATTTGCTGTTGAATTTTCCATGTTGGTTGCAGACATAATCATGTTGGTTGCAGACATAAATTGGTAACATTCGGAATGGAACAATGACGTTAAGCAAAAGTATACAAACTTGCATACAATGTGAAAACATGCGAACAATTTTCAATTTTGCATATCTGCGGTGAAAGAACACACGAGTAGGACACACTTGAATGTTTTAAAGTATTGTATTCGTGCTCATTTGGTCTACTGTATATTGTCTATCCCCAGGTGGTGTTGCATAACTTACACTCTTGCCGCTGAGTGTGGGGTTTGCTAAGGAGATGTATTCTGCGTTCCAGAGCCATATGTGTCGCTCTGGTTGAGGTGTAGTCATGTTTATTCTTCTTCTTCAGCGTTCATTCTCAAACTTCCACTGGATTTCTCTTGTAACAGGACAATGATCCTACAAGATTTCCAGTTGAATGTAGTCCAGAGAATGGAAATGCGCTGTGTTGTCGTTTTATTTGCGCCGATGGCCCAACACATCCGTCTTCGGCAGTAATGTTTATTCAGGGTTGTTTTAATGTTGTCTATCCACCTTGTCCTAGGTCTGCCCTTGGGTCTGTATCCTGATTCCATCTTGTTATAAGTTCTTATGGGAAGTTGATCGTTTATGCTCATAAGATGTCCAAACTATTTTATCTCTTGTTTCTCTTATCTTCAATGCATGATGTGATATCTATTATCTTTTTGGTGTTCTCACTCCGCATGGTTTCAAGAAGAACAGAACACTGAAGTAGACCACAGTGTTCTAGATATACAATCTATAGGTAATTTAAATATTCGCGCCCATGAGCTGTCTCATTGTGGGTAAACAATTTAGAACATTGAATACTTCACGAAATTATCACTAATTAGACATTTTAGGGGGAAAATATTTCATCACAGAACAAAGTACCCATTGTTAATACTCGCAGTACCCATTGCCTGTTTAAAATAATTGGCGACACCTGTACAATTATGACTTACACAACTCTAACGTCTAGGAGAATATAAGACTTCATACACAAATTCATTACAAATATAGGTATACATTAGATATATGGGATGCAATAAACACATTTGAAAGTGACTTTAAAAAAAAACCACCAAAATATTCCTCTTATGATGATCAGAGGATATGACCACGTTTAATGAATGTCACGGTTTAGGTAGTCCGGCCACTATAATATTCTTAATATTATTTTAAAAAATTGACGGCATACATTTTAAAAAGCGTTCATGTAAAAGTGAGTATGTTGTTGGTCAACTGACTTTCTGTCCTCTCACGCAATGCAACTTAAGGTCCCTTAATGGCACAAGAGATGCTCAGTTGTATGGTGCTGTTATTTCCTGCACAGTCTAACACATCAAATGTGCTAATGTCTGTTAACTATCTCGGGTTACACGGTGTGGATTCACGCGAGGGAAGTGGATACACACCGTGTAAATGCGATACAAAACATTGTACATTCCGTCAGCCATCACGTGCTACCATTCTGCCAAGGACAGATGTGGTGCGTTTGGCATGTGCGCTTATCGTATCAACATCAAAGCCATTGGTAGGAACTTTCATCCTAGGTTACCAAGGCAATTCTTATATACAAATGAAAGTAGAACGGCATTTGAACTAGATTCCAAATAAGATGGAGCAGGTAGTCATGTCAGTATTAACACGAATATCTAGATATAGTAAAAAAAAAAAAAAAAAGGAAAAGGAAAAGTAACCCATATCATTTATTAATGCTGTAGGGGTGGGAGATGTTAGCGATCTCACATTTCAGTGGCTCTGCAAATGAGGGCGGTAGCCATCTCCTCTCCCTCGCAGTCTTTACTTCCCGGATTAATCCGGTACCCATTTACGGTTGGGTCGACCCGGGAGCACTTGCAATCTGAAAAACATTTCCGCCTCAACTGGGTAATGAACCCAGGACCACTCATATGCGAAAACAGTGCGCTAACTACTGCGCTACGCGGCTACCACTGGCACACACGACGGGACCCCAACAGGGGTCTATATCTAGATATAGACGTGAATGAAGTATGATTATCACAGAAAGGGTCGGTTGTTGCCAAACATAGTTGAGATTTTACCTTGACCTTCGCCTATAGACCTGTTGACTAAAGGAGACAAAAATCCAGCCCTCTTGATGATTCCTTTGTTTACTCGCGTGATTTTCATTGATTACTGTGACTATACACAAATAATACGGAGATATCGGAAATAATCAAAAACATGATTAAGAAAAGGCTTGTTGCAATTCTGCTAGTAGGTCCTACATTGGTGAAACGTCACGGATTTCACATTATTTACCAAGACCTTCTCCAGGTTAGTCCTGTGTGCTGATCTCACACGGCTTCACTCATTTTGTCTGATGGTGATTGTTTGTCGCTTTGAGTTTTCTGTGTGTCGCTAATCAATAGGACTACGGAAAAAAAGTCAGATACACCAAAATATATATGATATATCGCCTGTGTGTTGCCGGGACCCGGGAGTGGAATTGACCACCCCCCACCATTCTTAGTCACATTGTATGAAATGTATGGCACACCACAGTGTCACTAATCTTTGCACCCCCTCCGCGGAGAAATAGTTAAACCGCTCATCTTGTGCTGAAGAGATCGCGGGTTCAAGTCCTCTCCGTGACATCTTGTTCACAAAGAAGACTTTTCCTTTATGGAGATCTCTGGGTATTATTGTTTGAAAATGTCTTGATTGGTGCTATCAGAAAGTGGCCTGCTACGTACTGAGAGAAGGAAGCAAAATATGTGGCACAATCCAAGTACAATTAAGTAACTTCTTAAAGTCTTTTAACTTTCTTTAGCTCACCTTTTGGGCCCAGACAACACATGACGGACAAGTAGCTAAAAATAAACATAACATTTCCTAATAAATAGCGAAAATAAACATCTACAAAAGAGGATTTACTTCAAAGATTCACACTTCAAAGATTCACACTTCAAAGATTCACACTTCAAAGATTCACACTTCAAAGATTCACACTTCAAAGATTCACACTTCAAAGATTCACACTTCAAAGATTCACACTTCAAAGATTCACACTTCAAAGATTCACACTTCAAAGATTCACACTTCAAAGATTCACACTTCAAAGATTCACACTTCAAAGATTCACACTTCAAAGATTCACACTTCAAAGATTCACACTTCAAAGATTCACACTTCAAAGATTCACACTTCAAAGATTCACACTTCAAAGATTCACACTTCAAAGATTCACACTTCAAAGATTCACACTTCAAAGATTCACACTTCAAAGATTCACACTTCAAAGATTCACACTTCAAAGATTCACACTTCAAAGATTCACACTTCAAAGATTCACACTTCAAAGATTCACACTTCAAAGATTCACACTTCAAAGATTCACACTTCAAAGATTCACACTTCAAAGATTCACACTTCAAAGATTCACACTTCAAAGATTCACACTTCAAAGATTCACACTTCAAAGATTCACACTTCAAAGATTCACACTTCAAAGATTCACACTTCAAAGATTCACACTTCAAAGATTCACACTTCAAAGATTCACACTTCAAAGATTCACACTTCAAAGATTCACACTTCAAAGATTCACACTTCAAAGATTCACACTTCAAAGATTCACACTTCAAAGATTCACACTTCAAAGATTCACACTTCAAAGATTCACACTTCAAAGATTCACACTTCAAAGATTCACACTTCAAAGATTCACACTTCAAAGATTCACACTTCAAAGATTCACACTTCAAAGATTCACACTTCAAAGATTCACACTTCAAAGATTCACACTTCAAAGATTCACACTTCAAAGATTCACACTTCAAAGATTCACACTTCAAAGATTCACACTTCAAAGATTCACACTTCAAAGATTCACACTTCAAAGATTCACACTTCAAAGATTCACACTTCAAAGATTCACACTTCAAAGATTCACACTTCAAAGATTCACACTTCAAAGATTCACACTTCAAAGATTCACACTTCAAAGATTCACACTTCAAAGATTCACACTTCAAAGATTCACACTTCAAAGATTCACACTTCAAAGATTCACACTTCAAAGATTCACACTTCAAAGATTCACACTTCAAAGATTCACACTTCAAAGATTCACACTTCAAAGATTCACACTTCAAAGATTCACACTTCAAAGATTCACACTTCAAAGATTCACACTTCAAAGATTCACACTTCAAAGATTCACACTTCAAAGATTCACACTTCAAAGATTCACACTTCAAAGATTCACACTTCAAAGATTCACACTTCAAAGATTCACACTTCAAAGATTCACACTTCAAAGATTCACACTTCAAAGATTCACACTTCAAAGATTCACACTTCAAAGATTCACACTTCAAAGATTCACACTTCAAAGATTCACACTTCAAAGATTCACACTTCAAAGATTCACACTTCAAAGATTCACACTTCAAAGATTCACACTTCAAAGATTCACACTTCAAAGATTCACACTTCAAAGATTCACACTTCAAAGATTCACACTTCAAAGATTCACACTTCAAAGATTCACACTTCAAAGATTCACACTTCAAAGATTCACACTTCAAAGATTCACACTTCAAAGATTCACACTTCAAAGATTCACACTTCAAAGATTCACACTTCAAAGATTCACACTTCAAAGATTCACACTTCAAAGATTCACACTTCAAAGATTCACACTTCAAAGATTCACACTTCAAAGATTCACACTTCAAAGATTCACACTTCAAAGATTCACACTTCAAAGATTCACACTTCAAAGATTCACACTTCAAAGATTCACACTTCAAAGATTCACACTTCAAAGATTCACACTTCAAAGATTCGTACCAAAATAGTGATACGTGAGAGTCTATATTCGACCAGGATTCCAGAAATAGACGTGTCTAAGATTTATTTAGTCACAGGTATGTCAGGCCTGCAGATTCAACCAGTTTTGAGTTCATTCGGTGAAACGGAAATTCAGAACACTAGTGATCAATGAAATGTTCCCTCAACCAAAACATAACACTGATGCAGTGTTTCTCACAATCGTCTGTCCCACCACTCCCATTTTTTGTATATAATATATAAACCGTTTATTCCCATGATAAAAATAGCCACGGCGATCCCAAGTTATGGAAATAGTGACCAACGAAAAACACGACAGTAATCAAAAGCGATGTAAGGAATGAGGTCATAATTATGTTCTGATGTCTTGTAGTACTGTCGTCTGAAAACGATGTCGCCCACTTTGGGGAGCCCTGTTCTAGCGTATGCTATATGTAAACTGAACATTATTTTTGCTGATTACCGCTAATATTTCCACCAGATGGCTTAAATATTTCTTTTTTAATCTGAACATTATTAATATTTTGTGTTCTTTCGTGAACTGTGAACTGCTTTGAATGTTTTGTGATTTTCTGCGATTATTACCAGTCAATACAATAAAAGGTTTACTTTGTTAATGTTATGGTTATAGTCACTAAATAATTGATATATGTTATATGTAGTCCATATTTTATATGTTGTCCATATATTATATGTAGTCCATATATTATATGTTGTCCATATTTTATATGTTGTCCATATTTTATATGTTGTCCATATTTTATATGTTGTCCATATTTTATATGTTGTCCATATTTTATATGTAGTCCATATTTTATATGTTGGCCTTATTTTAAACTTCTGAGTTCGTTCTCAAATTCCTGCAGATGGGCAGGATCTAGTACGGAGAACGGATTGAGTTGTGTCATGTCTTTGTTACTACTTTGCTGCGATATCTACGCCTTTTATCGTGACACCTGCGAGCTCAGTCTGACGCACTTTGACCATATGGGAAGAGAGAGCCAACTCCACCCCATAAACGCATTACTCTTCGATGCGGAGACGGTAGCTGATGTTTAGGAAGAATGTTTGACATCTCTATTAGATACCTAGTGGGACATATTGCCCTGTCAAACATCATGTCATAGGCAGACTGTCCCACATTCTGTCCAAATCCTTGACATTCTGTGACAACCTGTAACCTTGCTGTACGAGAATGGCAGAGATTATTTGAAGTTTTAAGTAGGACTAAACAAACCTTAAGCTGCTCTAAATTTATCCAAAGCTCCGACAGTTTGTCATATCCTGTCCCGCGTAAAAAGCATGACCAGTCTCCAGTATAAAGACCTATGCACAGAAAATGTAAACATGACCTGAAAGGCCGATATTGATTATTTCCGTGAATTTCGTATGTCGCTTTGGTTATTTTTGACAGGAGACTCCAAAGTATATAAATAATGACCAACAGAAATCCCAACAATAATACAAAAACGTAACGCATAAAACCCTAATTCTGTACAGAGGTCTGCTGTCGATGATCTCGTACGGAGTACCTGAAATATCGTGACTTGTTGCTTTCTGACACGGGCCGTAAGGAAGTCTCTTCCGCGTTCGTTCTCGAACTCCTACATATTAATATAATGCAGTCTAGAAAGCAGAATGATTTGGGTCATAGCTTACAGCTTCACTGCGATATATGTGCCTTTCGCACCAAGGCATTCGACTTCAGAATGGATCCTGTATCACTTTGACACTTTATGGAATGAGGCAACTTTCCACCAAAATCTCCTTAGTCGCGTCTTTCATAGTGCATGGCAGAACACATAGTTGCTGTTCGTTACTTCCTTTTCGGAACCCCAGCAATGATTGAAAGGATTTCAAACTGTCGATGTCTGTCTGAATGGAAGCCAGATTAAAACCATAACCCTCGACCCTTTTCAATATAAGACTTACTGGTCAATGAGAAATCAAATCTGACTCATTTGACTGTTCCTTTGATTTTCATTGGCTGTCACACAGAGTATAATCATAGTGACCAATGAAAATCATGGGAATAATTATTAATATGGCTTGAATTTCCATTGTCTAGTATGTTTTATATTGTAGACGGCCATGTCATAACCATTCAGGTTCGTAAAGACAGCACATTGAAGAGACACCATTACAGAAATAAACGAATCCATGTATGTTATGCACTTAACACTAATGTACTGGTGGGCAAAATACGATCCGTGGGCCAATTCCGGCTCGACACGCCATTTTTCTGGTCCATATATATGTGTACCCCTCTGAGTAGAAGGCTCCTCCTTCAATGGGCACTGCACTAAACCAAAAGATGAAGCCTCGTGGGTATTAGAGAAAGTTCGAGAAACCTCCCCATTACACATAGTAAGAGCTAATCGCTCGCTATTCCTGAGGTTCTCAAAGAAAAAAAGACAGAAGGCACCAGAGCTAAAATAAATTCTACTTAAGCTCCAAAGGACATTTTTTTTAAAGTTTTGATCTCAAACCGCAGAAATAAATCGTAATCCATACCACACGAATAAATCGTAATCCAAACCGCAGGAATAAATCGTAATTTATTAGTGCAGCATATACACCTGGGCCATAGTTTCCCTGTCCTATTATTCCCCGTCTTACAGTTTCCCTGTCCTATATTTCCCCGTCGAGGTTGATTGACTAGATTGTTCTTAGATTGTTGTTTTACTTTGATACATCCACAGCCCAGACCTTCGACTCTTTCTGCTAGACAATCCACGACATGTTCCTACAGTGACCATTGATTCACCTGACTCAGAAAGAGCAAGCGACGATGACGCCATGGTAAGCATAGTTTCTATGTATACTACATCGTTAATGTACTTGTACTTTGGTGTGGTAATCTGTCGCAGTCATTTTCACCATTTTCAACAGTAATTATCATTTTAACGTGGCACGCTGTCGACACAAAGTATACACACAAAGACCAATGAAATTATAGAAAAAGTCAAATAGCGTCACTAGTGAATAATGATTGAAAATTTGCGATTAATGGCTTATTTTTCGTTTACGTTTCCGTTCAATCCATGTAATCTAATATATTTTCCAACTACAATTCACGGTACTAGAACATATTTTCGCTCAAGACAAATTTCGGATCTTTCCCTGAATACGTTTCTACCATCGCTCATATTTTTTTAATAATTGTCCGATCGTAATTTTTTAGTAGTTTGTGACGTCACTCTTACTGATTCATTTCTTTTACATGGCATAGTTTCTTTCTCCCCTTTAGATACAATTATTCTAAGATCCTTTTAGATTCTAAGCCTACCAGTTAAATCCCCCCCCCCCCAATCGTCTTTCTAAACTCTAGGATCACCCCTTCTACCCCGATGTAAATTCGTGGCAATAATTCGTGACATAATTTACTTTCAGCTAAGAATAACCCTTTTTCTTTATTCTAGTGACATGGTCTGTTAACGTAATTTCATTGACGGCACGCCAATAGTGCGCACAATAACACACGGGGAATGAACGTGTGCATAATATCTATCTTCGTTCACATCTCGTAAACAGGCGAAATATGTGGTAGGAACGCATTCAGGGAAAGTTCCCAAATTTCAATTTAATTTTTAAATTTTTGTGGGGTTTTTTTTTGTGCGTTCGTTTTCAAACTTCCATCGGATCTCTCTTGTAACAAGATTTTTCTACTAGATTTCCAGCTAGACATGATATTCAATTTTACATTTTTGTTTGCAGCAATGACCCGACACACCCGACGTTGTTGTCTTTTTAATTTATGGTCCGCTTAATGGAATGCTTTATTTTCTGGTGAGTTCCAGAACAGTTATGTTTAATTGTAATTTTGTCTTACAGAATGGCAACAAGGACGAAAACCCAGTGAACCTTGGACCTAGCGAGAAAAAAGCGTACGTATAGTCTTCATATTTATCAGTATGTCTCCGTATCTCGTTCCTTAATGTTGTTTTAATTCATTCATTCATTTTCCTTTTGTGCTGAAGTTAGCGCATAGGGCAGAGGTCAAATCTCTCCAATTCTGTCTGTTCAAAGCTGTGCAGTTCTTGAATAGTATGGATATTGGTTGTTTTACTTTCTCTAAGTATTGTTCTTCAGAGTTTCTTTTGGTCTGCCCCTGGCTATATTAATATAGAATACATATGTTTCTTCTTCTTCTGCGTTCGTTCTCAAACTCCTGCAGATTAGCAGGATGTAGTCCGGAGAACTGAATACGTTGTGTCATGGTTTACAGCACTGCTGCGATTCTGCGCCTTTTGGCAGGACACATCCGACTTCAGCATGGCTTTGGGTCAATGACCCTATATGGGATGGGACAGCCAACTCCATCCCATAACCTGCATAGTCGCCTTTTACGACATGCGTGGAAGGCAGTGTTGTTATTCTTTGCTCCCCTTTCGGGCTCCAGCAACACACGGGCGATATAATACATATTTGTGTATTTGTTTTGATACCAGGAGCTATATATATCGCTCATAGCTCCTGGTATATATATATATCTTGTATTTTTTTGTGCAATGGTTTTCCAAAGCATTAATTCATGTTCAGAATGTTCTAAATCTCAGTCATGTTCAACGCCTTGAAACGTTCATCTCACAAGGGAAAATGTATGGCAATGTATGTGTTCAAAGAATGATCCGAGCTTGGATTAGTTCATCCACATACCTTCTCCATAGAAAAACAAGACTGTCCAGCATAGTGCAATAATACCACTAGAAGCAGTTGAATTGAGGAAAACGCCGAAGACGGATATGTCGGGGCATAAGCGCAAATAAAACGGCGACACAACGTACTTCCATTCTCTGGACTACATCCCGCTGGAAATCTAAAAGGACCATGGTCCTGCTACAAGAGAAATTCAGCAGGAGTTTGAGAATGTACGCTGAAGAAGAATTGAGGAACAAAGTAAACTTGTCGTGTAAAAAACACCGAAGGGAAATACCTAGCATATATATATCAGTTTTAGTGTGACCATCGACTTTAGAAGACCTGTTGCCTATTTTGAAAATATTCTTTTCAAATGACTTATTTGACTTGCCATGATTTTCATTAGCTGTCGATGCAATGTATACTCATAGTGACCCTTGAAAATTACGGGAACAGTTAAGAGAGTCATTTTAGAAAGCTATTTTCTAATTAGCTAAAAGGTCTTCTATTGTCAACGATCTTGGTAATAGTGAGTCCTTCAACAATATAGTTCTTTGGACTCATTAGGAAGAATTTGTCTAAAGTAACAGAATTTGACTATTTCCGTGATATTCATTGGCTGTCGATACAAAGTATACAAAAAAATGACCAATGAAAATAAGGGAAAAATCAAAGCCGTCCCTTTAGAAGGATGGTTCGCTATGAGACCACATGACTGTATTGATCATGGACTTGGCTAGTCATGCAATTTTCTACTTAACCGAATTTTATGCTAGTTCGAGAATCTCTAAAAACCACCCTTACACTTTGCATTGTTGAGCACAGTAACGAGGTCGGGACATACATGAATAGTTTAAATGTCCTATGTAACATGTGCTTCATGTACCCATATAAATTTTATATATATATAATTTATTCCTCATCTGCGGCAGGAAATTATGTGCCCGAATTAAGCTCCTAACTGAATTGCTACGAGAACAATTGTACTTCAATAACTCAAGTATACCCAGATGCTACCTTCCTAGGCACAGACATCGACCATGAAATACCTAGAAATTAGTTCAACAAAAGTCTTGTCCTATGTGTGGGCAGAACCCTTGTACTTTGTGGGACATGTAGGGGCAGAACTCTTGTATTTTGTGGGACATGTGTGGGCAGAACCCTTGTACTTTGTGGGACATGTAGGGGCAGAACTCTTGTATTTTGTGGGACATGTGTGGGCAGAACTCTTGTACTTTGTGGGACATGTAGGGGCAGAACTCTTGTATTTTGTGGGACATGTGTGGGCAGAACTCTTGTACTTTGTGGGACATGTAGGGGCAGAACTCTTGTATTTTGTGGGACATGTAGGGGCAGAACTCTTGTATTTTGTGGGACATGTGTGGGCAGAACTCTTGTACTTTGTGGGACATGTAGGGGCAGAACTCTTGTATTTTGTGGGACATGTGTGGGCAGAACTCTTATACTTTGCAGGTCATGTGCGGGTCATGTGTGGGCAGAACTCTTGTACTTTGTGGGTCATGTGTGGGCAATGTTATTCACAAAGTTAAGAATGGTATTCTCTATTATTTTAATAATCGATTACTAATTTTGTACTTGACAGAGTTAAAGCCAAGGACTTTGAGTTTCTAAAAGTCATTGGGAAAGGCAGCTTTGGGAAAGTGCTCCTTGCGCGTCATAAAACTGAAGACTGTGTATATGCGGTCAAGGTCCTACAGGTAAATATCTTTTGATATGAGGTTAATACTAGACAGTGCTTTTTTTCAATGGAATAGATAATGCAGTAGATGTTTAGTTAGTCGTCAGATCACCATCACTGAAGTAGATGTTTAGTTAGATCACCTTCACTGAAGTAGATGTTTAGTTAGTCGTCAGATCACCGTCACTGAAGTAGATGTTTAATAGTTAGTAGTCAGATCACCGTCACTGAAGTAGATGTTTAGTTAGTTGTCAGATCACTGTCACTGAAGTAGATGTTTAGTTAGTCGTCAGATCACCGTCACTGAAGTAGATGTTTAGTCAGATCACCGTCACTGAAGTAGATGTTTAGTTAGTCATCAGATCACCTTCACTGAAGTAGATGTTTAGTTAGTCATCAGATCACCTTCACTGAAGTAGATGTTTAGTTAGTCGTCAGATCACCATCACTGAAGTAGATGTTTAGTTAGTCATCAGATCACCTTCACTGAAGTAGATGTTTAGTTAGTCGTCAGATCACCTTCACTGAAGTAGATGTTTAGTTAGTCGTCAGATCACCATCACTGAAGTAGATGTTTAGTTAGTCATCAGATCACCATCACTGAAGTAGATGTTTAGTTAGTTGTCGGATCACCATCACTGAAGTAGATGTTTAGTTAGTCGTCAGATCACCGTCACTGAAGTAGATGTTTAGTTAGTCGTCAGATCACCATCACTGAAGTAGATGTTTAGTTAGTCGTCAGATCACCATCACTGAAGTAGATGTTTAGTTAGTCGTCAGATCACCATCACTGAAGTAGATGTTTAGTTAGTCGTCAGATCACCATCACTGAAGTAGATGTTTAGTTAGTCATCAGATCACCTTCACTGAAGTAGATGTTTAGTTAGTCGTCAGATCACCATCACTGAAGTAGATGTTTAGTTAGTCGTCAGATCACCTTCACTGAAGTAGATGTTTAGTTAGTCGTCAGATCACCTTCACTGAAATAGATGTTTAGTTAGTCGTCAGATCACCTTCACTGAAGTAGATGTTTAGTCAGTCATCAGATCACCTTCACTGAAGTAGATGTTTAGTCAGTCATCAGATCACCATCACTGAAGTAGATGTTTAGTTAGTCGTCAGATCACCTTCACTGAAGTAGATGTTTAGTTAGTCATCAGATCACCTTCACTGAAGTAGATGTTTAGTCAGTCGTCAGATCACCTTCACTGAAGTAGATGTTTAGTCAGTCGTCAGATCACCTTCACTGAAGTAGATGTTTAGTTAGTCATCAGATCACCATCACTGAAGTAGATGTTTAGTTAGTCGTCAGATCACCTTCACTGAAGTAGATGTTTAGTTAGTCGTCAGATCACCTTCACTGAAGTAGATGTTTAGTTAGTCGTCAGATCACCTTCACTGAAGTAGATGTTTAGTTAGTCGTCAGATCACCTTCACTGAAGTAGATGAGTTTAATACTAAACCTTAAGTTCTAAGTGATGATCATGGTAATGCCAATGACAGAACACAACAGACTCAAATAGATCCGATGGGAGTTTGAAAACAAACGCACAAAAAACCCACCAAACTTTAAAAATGAAATTGAAATTTGGCAACATAAATACATAATGGATGAGTGTACTATAAATAAAAATGATCTTATGAAAGTGTCTTCATCAGTGTTCGTTCTCAAACTCCCACTGGATATCTCTTGTAGGCGGACAATGGTTCTACTAAATTTCCAGGAGCACATTGGAAAATAAAAATGTGTTATGTTGCTGTTTTATTTGTGCCAATGGCTTGACACATCCAACTTTTGTGCAATGAAATTGTGGTCTGTGATGTGATCGCAGAGTTGATTCTGTTTCAAAGTCACTGACTTAGAGACAGAAAAGAAGGAACAACAGAGGAACACAAAAATCAAAACAATCTCCTACCAGGAAAAGAGGACATCCACACCCAACAAAGCTATTATTTAGAAAATGGGCAGCCCAAAAAACAACTAATAGTATCTTGAAAGAGCAGAGCTAGGAATCATGTTCTGTACCAGGACAGAATACAACAGACTAAACAGATTAGAGGGAGGTATGACTTTCTTTCTTTTGTTTGTTACTTGTCAGACAAGTCTTATGGAGAAACTCCACCAGAAGCTCTGGAGTTTTCCTTCGGTCCCATATTAATTTGCTAGCAGGGCTGAGCCATTGGACCAGAACGTCTCTCTCAAATGTTCATACTGGGGGCAGTTCTGTAGAAAATGTTCAGAGTTCTGTTCATTTGTTTCACGAGTGTGACACACAGTCACATCCTGTCCTCATTTTTACAGTCTGTATCCTGTCTTCGTTTATTCAGTCTGTATCCTGTCTTCGTTTATTCAGTCTGTATCCTGTCCTCGTTTATTCAGTCTGTATCCTGTCCTCGTTTATTCAGTCTGTCTTGTCCTCATTTATTCAGTCTGTATACTGTCTTTGTTTATTCAGTCTGTATCCTGTCCTCGTTTATTCAGTCTGTATCCTGTCCTCGTTTATTCAGTCTGTATCATGTCCTCGTTTATTCAGTCTGTATCCTGTCCTCGTTTATTCAGTCTGTCTTGTCCTCGTTTATTCAGTCTGTATACTGTCCTCGTTTATTCAGTCTGTATACTGTCTTTGTTTATTCAGTCTGTATCCTGTCCTCGTTTATTCAGTCTGTATCCTGTCTTCGTTTATTCAGTCTGTATACTGTCTTTGTTTATTCAGTCTGTATCCTGTCCTCGTTTTTACAGTCTGTATCCTGTCCTCGTTTATTCAGTCTGTCTTGTCCTCGTTTATTCAGTCTGTATACTGTCTTTGTTTATTCAGTCTGTATACTGTCTTTGTTTATTCAGTCTGTATACTGTCTTTGTTTATTCAGTCTGTATACTGTCTTTGTTTATTCAGTCTGTATACTGTCTTTGTTTATTCAGTCTGTATACTGTCTTTGTTTATTCAGTCTGTCTTGTCCTCGTTTATTCAGTCTGTATACTGTCTTTGTTTATTCAGTCTGTATCCTGTCCTCGTTTTTACAGTCTGTATCCTGTCCTCGTTTATTCAGTCTGTCTTGTCCTCTGCCGAAGTATGGTGACCTGTTCCTGTTGATTCTTCTTCTTCAGTGTTCATTCTCAAACTCCTGCTGGATCTCCCTTATAGCAGGAAAATGGTCCTACTTTCCAGCAGGATGTAGTCCAGAGAATGGAAATGCGCTGTGTCACCGTTTTATTTGCGCCAATGACCCAATACATCCATCTTCGGCAGATTTCCTGTTTATTCAGATAGCATTAGCCTCCTTTTGTTATGCTATGTACCCTTTTTACGGTCTGTATAGCAGTCTTCTTTTCTTGATAGGACTGAACTCTGTACAACTTTGGCTCCCCAATCGGTATAATTAATTAGGTAGTGTAATGTTCATTGACAGACTGATCAACTACTTGTTTTACTTACAGAAACAAGCCATTATGAAAAGAAATGAGGCCAAGCATATCATGGCTGAGAGAAATGTCCTCTTAAAGAATGTTAAACATCCTTTCCTAGTCGGCTTACATTACAGCTTCCAAACACCAGACAAGCTTTATTTTGTCCTGGACTATGTCAACGGAGGAGAGGTCAGTATCAATGCATCCCTGATATTGGTTTCTTCCTTTATTGTTGAAGATGTTTTTCTTCTTCTGTGTAGTGAATTTTTTAAAGCAATGCTCAGAGCTGTGCAAGCCTTCTAGGTTAGGTAAGGTAAAAGTTATCAGAGCTCTGAAAGTCTTCTAGGTAAGGTAATGTCAGAGCTGTGCAAGCCATCTAGGTTAGGTAAGGTAATGCCAAAGTTGTGCAAGCCATCTAGGTTAGGTAAGGTAATGTCAGAGCTATGCAAGCCTTCTAGGTAAGGTGCAGTAATATCAGAGTTGTGCAATCCTTCAAGGTCAGGTAAGGTAAAGGTTATCAAGAGCTCTGAAAGTCTTCTAGGTAAGTTATTGTCAGAGCTGTGCAAGTCTGTTAGGTTAAGTAATGTTAGAGCTGTGCAACCTTCTGGGTTAGGACATGTCAGAGCTGCACAAGTTTGCTAGGTTAGGTAATATAAGAGCTGTGCAACCTTCTGGGTTAGGTAATGTCAGAGCTGTGCAACCTTCTGGGTTAGGTAATGTCAGAGCTGTGCAACCTTCTGGGTTAGGTAAGGTAAAGGTTATCAGAGCTGTGCAAGCCTGTTAGGCTAGGTAAAGTTAAGTTAAGCTGAGTTATAAACCAGCATCATAGCACACAGTTCTTTTATAAGTGCTCAGCTGCCAATCAGTGGGTGACCAGGTAGCCAGAGAAAACACTTCAAAGCATCTGAAAATTTCAATGTGGACACTCCAACCCCCTCCCCCCCTCAAAACCTGTAACATAAGACATGGTATAACAATATGAGGCATTCATATCAATGATGGCAATGGATACCTTGATGGCAATGGATACCATGATGGCAATGGATACCATGATGGCAATGAATACCTTGATGATGACTGGATACCTTGATGATGGCAATTGTTGTGTTAATAATGGCTGTGAAAACACATACATTTAAAAAAAACATTAATGGAGGCTGGTGCCATTAAGGCAATCATTTAGTACATCAGTGATTTCATCTCAAAGAGCAATAACCATTAGATATAGCCCTTTTTTGACTGACTCCAATCACCCATTAACAGAATGACAGCTCATTACAAATTATATTAAATCGTTGTTAGACCACAGCAAGCAAGTGTGTAGTTTAAATTCACATTTGGCTGATGGCACCATTGACAACATTGAGGACAAAAGTAGCAGTCACCAGAGTGACGGAGTGCATGCTCTATGGTCAACACCTGTTCCATTAAATATTGGCTCAGATTCTCATCAAATTAGAAAGCGCCCACACAGGAGGAGGATTTTCTAAGGGAAGGGCAGGAAAGAGAGGAGTAGACCGCATCAGATTGAATAATGTCAACATTGGGTATTGGAATTGTTCTAGCACTTTTCAACGCGGCCTGGAACTGGAATGGTTAGCATACGATTTCAATGTAATGCTTCTGCAAGAGACACAAGCCATACAATTATCATTTCAATGCTTAGTGAGCTATGTTAACCCGGCAAGCACAACACATCACGGTGAGGTCTTCTTCTTCTCGTTCGCAGTTTGACATGTCTACACAGCAAGTCCGGTTTTCTTAATAGATGCTGCTGTATTTGAAAGCTCCTGAGTGCTCCCATACATCTTTCTGTGAATATCCATCTCTGTGGGCCAGTGTTCTTCCCATAACTGGTTTAGTGTATTGCAGTCTTGCAGGATATGTTCAGTGGTCTGTGCCACCTGCCCACAAGGACACAGTGGTGATGGGACCAATCTTAACCTATTTAAGTGGCTGTTTAATCTGTTGTGTCCTGTTCTGAGGCAGAAGATAATAACCTGCTCTGCTCTGTCAAGATAGTGACGGTCAGGTGATCTTCATACAACGTGGCATGCCACACTGTCTGCTCAACCCTACATCTTTGGAAAGTGAAGATAGGGAGTTGCATGGAGTACAGATAATAATTCGTGGATGAAGATGGAACATTATTAATATCTATGTTTTAAACTGCTCCCACATCAGGCAAAAGATTGGAATTTTTTCAATGAGTTTGTAGATCTCACAGGAGATTTTCAATTAGTGTGCGGAGACTTCAATTCTCGCAATATCAACTGGGAAAACCCAACAACAACACACAGGGAATGGCACTATGCAAGGCCCTGCTAGAGACTGATCTCACTATTTTTAATTGTGATAGAATGATCAGGATAGCTACCAAAGAGACAAGACTCAGATTTCAAACATTGACTTTGCACCGGTGTCGTGCAGTGCAGAATTACGTATAAGCTATAGCTTAGGGCTCCCCACTTTCTTGTTAAATAGCATTATTTCGCTATCTATATCTAATGGCTATCTAGGGCCCCCCACTTTCTTGTTAAAGATTTATTATTTCGCTATCTATATACTTCTTAATTGTTAAAGGGCCCCCATATCTCAAATTTCTTAGGGTTCTTATCAATTCTAAATTCAGCCCTGGTGTCGTGTCATGGTGAAATGGGTGGCACTGGCGTACCACGGTAGTGACCACCTACCATGCTCTGTAAATTTTACAAAAGGGTAGAACAGTAGAAAAAACAAGAGACAGCATGCCTTTAAATATAGGTGCAATGAAGAATCGCTCTTGAGCAAGTTGAGACAACTGGCATGACAAACAAATACAGTGAGGCCAAACATACGACAACCCCCCATGGTGGACTGAAGAGATAGAGTCTGCATGGGTAAAGAAGAAGCAAATCAACAGAGAGTGGCAATATGAGATAACAGACACAAGTCATCTTGGAAAGCAAAAAAAGAGTCAGAGTTTACTATGAAGTCCACTGAAGCCTTTAAATACATGATAAAAGAAGGCAAGAAAGAACGCTGGGATAATTTTGCATAAAATGTTGCACCTGACAGTGCCCTATACAAATTTTAGAAATTACACAAGGCAATGAAAAAAAAAACTGATTCAAAATTAAATTTGTGCTTGAAGGACTTGTCAGGGCTTATACTGACCACAGAAGAGCGTCGCTTTCATCAGCATATACCTTCAACAATCAGATCAGAACAATATTAATGAACGTTAGAGATTATTGTGGCCACTCTAATATCGCTGGTAACAAGCGATGTCGCTGATGAGGAACTAGTCTCATTTGAGGATGTAAAAGAGACCACAAAGAAGACATCAGATGGTACACCAGAGTGTAGCCAGGTTCAAAAGAGGTAGAAAAGTGATACCATTACCTGTCATGCATGTCATAAGAGGTTACTAAGGAAGTTATTAGCTGAGCGAACCCAAATCCATTATGCATATAATATATGAACTCTGTTTAAAAACTTGTGTTGTGTAGCCTCCATTTCATATCCGTATACATATATTAGGTTGTACATAACTATTAATTTTCATATTGAAGAGAATTAGTATGCAGCAAAATTTCAATGACTCCAATTTTTGTGAAGGTAGTTGCTGTGAAAATGATGTGGTGGTGGCAGCTGGGGTGTCGATGATGGGATTCAGATGATATAAATGATTGTGTCGATGATTGTGGTATGTAATCATAAAAGCATTGCAGTACAATAAACTATTTGCACTCTTGATGATAATGAACAGTGTACTTTTTGTAAAAATAATTGTTGTCATATCAAAATAAAATTTGATTGGTCAAAAGGCACAAATAATGAAGAGAAAACTAACATCCCAATGTGGCCTATTTTATTCTTTCATGCTCAAATTACGCGAATACTTATGTGGATTATTTTAGAGCGAACGAGGACAATGAAATATCAGTGATAATTGTGTTCATTATAATGATATTAATTGTGTTGGTTTGTAACAGCGAGCATCTTTTTTGTTTCCCTTAGTTATTTTTCCACTTGCAACGAGAGCGCTACTTTCCAGAACACAGAGCAAAATTTTATGCAGCAGAGATTGCAAGTGCGTTAGGATACCTACATTCCCTGGACATCATATACAGGTCAGTAACAAGGTAGTTGACCATTGTAGAAGCAAGGTAGCCTAGTTGATAGTGAGATTGCTTACAGTTACCGGGTTAAAGAGTTACAGGTTCGAAACCACTTTCAGACACAAAAAATCTGGATCATGATTTCTTACCTGAAATGACTGTTCCTCTAGTCGACGCAGCTGTAAATAGGTACCAGATGCACAAGGGGGGAAAGTAAAGCCAGCAAGGAAGGGAATTAATAGTTGTTGTGGCTTAATACATCCTGAAGAGTTATCTTTTTCACCAGACGGCAGGTTGCTGCCATGGGTTATGTCAAAGTTTTATCATAACAAGGATGTCACAGAAGCAAAGTCAGACAAACAGAATGAACAACATTGATGTTACATAAACATGCAAAGGATAAGATGAAAGACGTGGGAATTGTATCGATGGAAAGAAGAGTAAAGATAAACATGCATGCTAGCATGAATCTGACATAAATAATGCAAACAGCAAAATAACTCATTTGAAATTAGAATGATAGATAAATAGAATGATAAATATAAATGATAGACACTACACTATGTAAATCTAGATAGATTAGAAAATGTGTCAAACTTGGCAGATCCGAAAATATGTAAATCTGGATAGATTGGAAAATTTGTCAAACTTGGTAGATGGAAAAATATGAAACATGACAGTTATTGATAAATGTATGACACTTGACAGATATTGGGAAAATATATAGTTAGTTAGTTAGTCGTCAGATCATCATCACTGCAAACTGGACACATCCATAGTTGCTCTGATCTCTCCTTGAGTTTATCCGCCATCACACTTCTGCTCACAGTACCGGTCCTATGCTGGTTGACCATCATTCTTCTGCGCCCTCCAAAATGTTCACCTCTAGCAACACCGCATTTCAATCCCTGATCTTTAATCCTAGCCATTGAAAAGGAATCATCATCCACATTAGTCTCACTCTCACGTGTTATATCTCTTAAGGAGTTTTAAAGACTCTTAAAGATGTTGTGAACTCCTTTAGGGAAAATATATGACAAAATCCAATAAATGTGTCAAGCTTGGTAGATTAGAGAAATTGTGAGACTTGATAGATTGGAAAAATGCGTGAAACCTGATAAATCAACATATGTATGAATTTGGTACATCAGAAATTTATGAATCTTGCCAAATTGGAAAATGTGTAAATACATGGAAGATCTAAACGTGTGGTGTGAAACTTGCCTTATTGCATAATGTATTATAAAACTTGACAGATAAGAAAATGTGTTGTGATAACTTGGCAGATCAGAAAATATGTTGTGACAACTTGGCAGATAGTACAGTGTGTGAAATATGAACAAATATCAGAAGGAAAAATAGAACTTAAACAGAGCATGTATGACATACAGTCTAAGCGAACATAATAAAAAATTACCAATAAAAAATTGATTCATCAAATCATCATGGCTGTGAGGCAGCCATAGGTTAGCTCACAGGTCTTAATCTACAGTCCGTCATTATCTTTGTATCTACGAATGCACAACAGCAATATTGGTTTTTTGGATATTAAAGCCTCTTTGTGATGAGTTAAATTATTTCATTTGTTGACATGAGTCCATGTAGGACATGAGTTCATGTAGGACATGAGTCCATGTAGGACATGAGTCCATGTAATCAGAGCGCATGGTTATTGAAAATATGGAAGGTCAAATTTTCAGTTATCCTGTAATACAGACCAGTAATCTTCCTCTGGGACGTGTCTTTTACAGAACGTTATCCTCACTGGCATTCTGTAAGCCTCTCAGTTCTGTGCTAACTGTCCTTCTTCCAGTGCCATATTCAAAGAATTCTCATTATCCTATGACCATTGGTGTCTGGAGTTGACTCTTTTTTCTCTTTTCTGATACCTTTCCCTCCATGATTAATTTTTTCAAACCCATTGTCTTTTTTGTATGTCCAAAATAATTTGGTACATGTCTTGATTGTTTTGAGGGCCAGTTATCTTCCAAAGTTGGTACATTTCTTGATTGTTTTGAGGAGCTAGTCATCTTCCAAAGTTCATACATTTCTTGATATATAGGTCTATATTCAGGTCTAACAGACTTCTGTGCTAACCATTTTTATGTTATTGATTTTCTTAAGTCCTTTCTATAGTATTTAATTGATATTTTCTTTTCCATTATGAATATCATTGCCCAATTCTGACACCTGTAAGTTGCCACTGTGAAAATATAGCTTCTTAATATTTGTAACTTTGTTCTCCTATTTGTTCCTTGCCATAGATTTTTCATATTATATTTTTGTATGGATATTATTAATCTCCTTCTGATCTCTGCTTAACAGACTTCTATATTGCCAATTGTTGTTAGGTTCAGTAAAATATATCTCTGAGGTATGATCCTCAACCGCAGGCGTTAGTCTAATTTGGCTATATCAGAGCTTTATAACCATCAAAATATAGTGGTTCTGGTTCTGGTACCCCAATGACTACGACCAGAATATTAAGTGTATTTGAAAAATTGACAGTGGTTGACCCAGTAATAACCTATATATATAGTAACTGAAAGCAACACAAGTAATGACCCCTTCTGTAGTAGGGGAAATAATCAAAGGTTGCAAACTGCATGCAGTCTAAATTTAGATCCCATGAATCACAGATGTTCTGACTGGGTCACTGATGCTGAGTTACACTTTTTGAATAATATCAAGTTTGCTGGCGACCTATATGCGCTGGTTAGCATTATTTCTGATGGAAAGGTCAAAGCTTCAATGTAGCAAAGTTTACTCATTGAATAATATATTCTGTGGTGATGATCTCTCCATATCACGGAGGGCCTACTCTCTCAATATCACGGAGGGCCTACTCTCTCAATATCACGGAGGGCCTACTCTCTCCATATCAGGGATGGCCTATGGTAGCAATCCAATACTTTTAAAATTGAAATTAAGAGAGGCTGATTTTTATATTTATTTTCCTCCTCTCACACCCCCCCCCCTCTTCAGTAAAAAAAAAACCTAGATAATCTGGATGAGAAAAATGTAAATAGCAAATTGTGTGTGTGTAATGTGTGTATGATTATGTGGTTATATCCTCAAGAGCCGAATAAAAAATACACAACTTTGATCACTTAAATGCGAAAGAACACATACTTATAATTCAGATTTCAAAAAATCGTATAAGCATCACTTGTTTACTTCCTCTACCTTGTTTACTTCCTGTAGAAGGTTACAATCTTCTAACAATAGAACTGTCCATACTTCTCACGGCCAAGAAGAGACCAGGTTACAATCTTATGACATAGAACTGTCCGTTGCAGGCAAAACTATCACATGTATAATATGCTGAAACCTTTGTCAGGCAGATAGTAGAACATGTGGACTACCGTCTTCAATCAAGAAGTAGAGCAGAGATGTGACCCTGAAAGGCAACAAAGGGTTTAACAAATAGATAGTAAAATTATTTTTGGTTTGTTCTCTTCCTCTAGAGACCTCAAGCCAGAGAATATACTCTTAGACAGCCGGGTAAGTGCGTGTTCTTTCTTTGTTTTAGAGGATAAGAGATCTCTGCCTCTATGGCAGATATATGGTAAGTAAAATAGGTTATTGCTGTAACGTGACAAGTTATTGTGTGTCATGTGACGCATTCTTTACAGAATGTAGTCTTCCTTATGAATCTTCTGAATTTCTGGCAAGTTATCCGCTTCCTCCTGTGACATGTGCATGCTACAACATATCTCTTGTCCAACTTATTAGTCTGCCTCTCCCTACTTCCTTCAATCGTCCCCTCCAACACTCTTTCCATGCCATCATGTCTCTTCACATGGCATAAAAAAACCTAACATCCTTTGTAATCTGGTGTTTAAAAGCCAGCCTTCTTAAACTTTGATTTTTCTTAACACGTCTTGGTTGGTCTTTCTTGTTGTCCATGGTACTCGCAGGACTTTTCTATTACACTTCATTTCAAAAACAATGAAGATAGGTTATTGCTGGATATAATTTCATAGATTTGATAGGTTCTTGCTGGATATAATTTCATAGATTTGATAGGTTCTTGATGGAAATAATTTCATAATTTTGATAGGTTATTGCTGGATATAATTTCATAGATTTGATAGGTTATTTTTTTGGTAGTCATTTGATATATTTGTACAAAGGCTGCTTGGAGTTGATTGATGGTTCAAGTATTCTCTGTAAGTATGTAGCAGAATATCTGAATGAGGTAGTTCTGTGTTCATATGTCTTAATTGTAACTATTTCTGAAACAACTTCTGCATACCAGGCTAGTCAGGGGAATCCAAAAACTAATCAGTATTCACGCAGCCCCTCAACATGAAGCATATTGAGCTTTTGTTAATGCAAAATTGTGTATCTGCCACATGTAAGCACTGGCTAGATTTTCATTTTAATGTTATTTTATTTGACTATGAAGATGTGATTTTAACAAAGAATATTTGATTTTTATATTTTGACTGAAGACGTGATTTGATTTTGACTATGAAGATATGATTTTGACTATATGAAATGGGAGTTTACTTTGACTAAGAAGATTTTATTTTGACTATAAAGATGTGATGTGAATTTTACTATGAAGATGTGATTTTGACTATGAAGATGTGATTTTGAGTATGAAGATCATGAAGACATGATTTTTATCCATCTTGCTTTGTTCACTCTTGACCTTCTTTGCTTCTTTTAGTCTGATGCTCTAATGCTGATTCATTCAGTTTGCTCACATGCACTGAGCATGTGAACACCCTGAGCACAAAGATATCAAATCTGACAACTTGTAGTATTCTTACCTTGAGCTTACAGTAAACAAAAGAATATATATTTACCTTTAATGTTAACGGAATAAATGTTCTTTCATTTGAAGTGACTATTTTTTATGAGTACTTTCCATACTTTTTTTAAAACAGGGGCACGTTATTCTCACTGACTTTGGGCTATGTAAAGAAGGAATTGTTGGACAGGGCACAACTTCAACATTCTGTGGAACACCTGAGGTAATATCCTATTTATGTTTAATTAGGGAAACAACCAATATGTATGTTTTATTAGGGAAACAACCAATATGTATGTTTTATTAGGGGAACAACCAATATTTATGTTTTATTAGGGAAACAACCAATATTTATGTTTTATTAGGGAAACAACCAATATGTATGTTTTATTAGGGAAACAACCAATATTTATGTTTTATTAGGGAAACAACCAATATGTATGTTTTATTAGGGGAACAATCAATATTTATGTTTTATTAGGGAAACAACCAATATGTATGTTTTATTAGGGAAACAACCAATATTTATGTTTTATTAGGGAAACAACCAATATTTATGTTTTATTAGGGAAACAACCAATATTTATGTTTTGTTGGAGGAGCTGCCAATATTTGTTTCATTTAAGAAAATTATAACTATATTATCAATATCTTAGACACATAGTCACAAATGATGGCAGATGTGAAACAGAAGTTAAATGGAGAATAGGAATGGCTAAAAGTACCTTCAATAACATATGAACAATATTAACATCTAAACAAACTACAAACGCACTAAAAATGAAAATTATAAAATGCTACATCTAGGCCTATTCTATATTAATGTATGGCTTAGAAACATGGACAATAAACACACAATTAGAAGACAGAATTGATGTCTTTGAGATGTGGGTATATACAAGAATAGGGGGAACACCATGGCAAGAGAAGAAAACCACCACAGAGGCTCTAACTTTTCGTATGATGAAAGAATGATTAAAGGTAATAAAGATCAAACAAATACAATATTTTTTACATTAATAGACATGATACTTTGTTGAAGACCTTGAGGGTAAAGTCGAGGGGAGGCAAGCCAAAGGAGGCAGAGATACACATGGGAGAGTAATATTGTGAGATGGACAGGTTACAGTCTAGCAGAGTGCACCACAAAGACAAGAGACTTTGGAGGTCTGTTGCAGCCAACTTTCATTGCAGAGGCAGCACTTAATGATGATTAGGGAAACTACGAATATTTATGTTTTATTCAGAAAATGACAAATTATAATCCAAAAATTGTTATTTGTCTTCCTCAACATTTAGCTGTTTTTCTATACTTGATCTTCCTTTGCATTCATTCTCAAACTCCTGCAGATTAGCATGATGTAGTACGGAGAAGGAACACTTGATGTCCCTTGAGGATTGAGAGTTTTAACATGATATTCCAATGTCAGCTGAATCACACTTATTAATGTGTCCATATTTGTACAAAATGTCTTTGATGCTCTCTGCCCAATGTTTTCTTAATTGTTCCTTTAATATTTTGTTTCACTGGAAGTTTTCGTAACACTTGATCTCAAGTTCTTTTAGATCTCTCTTGCAGCAGGACAATATTCTTACTAAATCTTCTTAATATAATCCAGAGAACAGAGATGCATTGCATATGTTTTATTTGTGCCAATGGCCTGACACAACATAATTTGGCAGCACAATAGTTGATTTTATTATATACTTTCTGCAGGAATCTGGTTATGGGGTTCATTCTCATAAGATGTCCAAACTCTCTGACTAGTTGTCACTCTATTCTCTGCAAGATGTTGAATCTATTCTTTTTGTTATATTGTGTATCTAATTTCTTTTTCTGAAATATTGACTTTGCGTAGTCATTACTCCTTCTACTCATTACTTCTGATCTAATTCTACCAACTGATATCTTCTTCTTCTGCGTTCATTCTCAAACTCCAACTGGATCTAGCTGGATCATGGTCCTGCTAGATTTCCAGCAGGATGTAGTCCAGAAAATGGAAATGCGTTGTGTCGCCGTTTTATTTGCGCCAATGGCCCGACACATCCGTCTTCGGCGGGACTGATATCTAATTTCAAATGTTTTTATTTTGATGAGCTTGTAATATCAATAATTTGACTGACATGTATCTACTTAGGGATCAATATGCACTTTCCTGTTACTTGAGCATACATTGTGTCATCATACTTTTTATATAGAACTTTATTGCCAAAAGCACATGTCAATATGACTTTCATTTTTTCATTTAATACAATAGCCACCATGAATGTTGTGAGGCTTTCATACACAGAGTAGACATTTGCAACTCTGTTTTAAGCTTTGATGAATTTCCATACATGAAGTTTTGCAGCCTCTGTCATACTATGATGATCTACCACACAGGGTATAGAATCCTGTGGAAGTGAATCATTGCATAAACATCTACAGCAGCTCTCAGCTGTAATAAAAGGCTACTTGCCAGCAGTATTGATTGTTGTTCCTTGTTCTGCTTTATTTTCTCAGTCAGTCTTCCTTCTTGTGCTATTTTTAGTTTTGCTCTACACTTTGTTTCATAAAAATGTGTATGCCTGCTAAATAAGAA
The DNA here is from genome assembly GCA_034231615.1 of Meghimatium bilineatum. NCBI lineage: Eukaryota > Metazoa > Mollusca > Gastropoda > Stylommatophora > Philomycidae > Meghimatium > Meghimatium bilineatum. Next base: position 9,067,838 of record CM067315.1, on the reverse strand, counting down.
AGTACCTTCGATTCCTTCAGAGTGCATTAACCTAATCATCCCTATTCTATCTCCTACAGTATTTAGCCCCAGAAGTGTTACAGAAACAGCCATATGACAAAACTGTGGACTGGTGGTGTCTGGGTGCTGTTTTGTATGAAATGTTATATGGTTTGGTAAGTATGTCAAGCAATCCCCATTTTTTTTACACTACTAGACAATATGCATAACTAGTAAAATGGTCATCATCACTGTACGTCCTTACATCCTCACTGCATGTCCATAAACTATAGACTGAACTATCGGTCCATAACAGTTCGGATTATCCTCAAGATATCCCTTAAGTTGAAGTGACTGACCACACTCACTCTGCTGGTTCACGAGTCTTCTTCTTCTTCTGCGTTTGTTCTCAAACTCCTGCAGATTAACAGGATGTAGTCCGAAGAACGGAATGCGCTGTGTCATGGTTTACAGCATGGCTGCAATATCTGCACCTTTCAGCCTGATACATCCGACTTCAGCATGGCTTTGGGTCACTGACCCTATATGGGATGGGACAGCCAAATCCATCACATAACCTCCTTAGTCGCCTCATACGACATGCATGGAAGGTAAACAGTGTTACTATTCTTTGCTTCCCTTTCGAACCCTGGCAACACACAGGCGGTTCACGAGTCTGCTCTGGTTACCTGCATATAGCTCTTGTTTAGCCATACCTTTCTTGACATGATGTTCATGTAGTAACTGAAGGGTGCAGATTCACAAGCATGTGTTACCACATCACTCTTCCTGACTCTTAAAAACATTCAGAAAATAAGCTCAGTTAATTGCTTGTCTGGTTGCTATACCTGCATCCTGTCTCTTAAAAACATTCAGAAAATGAGCTCAGTTAATTGCTTGTCTGGTTGCTATACCTGCATCCTGTCCGCACATTTATTTACGGACACTGGCATGTCCAGGCACAATTATGAAGTTGGTTCTTGTCAGATTAAACCTCTTCACAGACTTCAAGCATTGCCTGCCTGCCTAACCATTCTCAATCTTTCTTAGTATGTCCATTGAATCACAGAGAAAGCATATGTGAATGTAGGTTTCATAATCCAACTACGTCATTGTCCATTGCCCTGGTTACTGCTATGCTCTATATGGTCATGCTTGCTGTGGTTGCAGAAAAATCACCGCTGCCTTCCCTCTCCAACCTGTGCTGTAAATGCCCATGATCACAGGTTGGACAACAGAACCATCTGTATAAATTACTATGTTTCCCTTAGACAAATTATCAATCAATGCCTGAACCTCCCACCACCGAGGTGAAGAATAGAATGTGTTGGTGAAGAATAGAATGTGTTGGTGAAGAATAGAATGTGTTGGTGGAGAATAGAATGTTTTGGTGGATAATAGAATGTGCTGGTGGAGAATAGAATGTGCTGGTGGAGAATATAATGTGTTGGTGAAGATTAGAGTGTGTTATGTAATGGTTTACAGCTTAGCTAAAAAATCTGCATATTTCTGCCTGACATATCAGACTTAGCATGCCTTCTGAGTCACTTCTGCCTACTATGGGATGAAACAGCAAAGTCCATTCCCTAACCTTCTTATTTGACTCCTATGGTATATCTGGCAGGTCACAATGTCACTATTCTTTGCTCCCTTTTAAGGTCCAACAACACACAAGAATAACAGAATATTAAAAACTTGAACTGTTTGATAGAAGAAAGTGAATACAGAAAATTGGAAATGTCCTATCATGTATGATGTTTAGTATGTCAGGATATCACAAATATTCAGATATCGCAGCCAAACTGTATGCAACAATGACAACACTTTTGTTCTCTGGACTACTTCCTCCTACCCAGCAGGAGTTTGAGAATAAATACAGAAGAGAAATAATGATAAAATACATTATAAGAAACAGTAAATGGAGGTACACCCTACTGCAGAAACTAAAGATTTTTATCACAGAATTAGCATATACAAAGAACAGACTATTATCGTCAAGCTCTGAACTGGACACAAGTGGATGAAAAGTAACATGCAAAGGGAGTTTCAAATTTGTGGGACAGATTTATGGACAAAACCAAAAAATGACCCGTGCTTTTGGAGTGGACATCTTTTTGGGTAACTTGAGTGACTGATAACCCAAATCCATTTATCCATGAAAATACATATGGATATCCACTTCAATGGCATGGTCATTGTGGCACCCAAAATATTCAGGTTATGGCCTTTAAGTTGTGTGTCTCTGATGACCAAACCCATCTTGCGCTTGAGAATCGCTGCATTCATCAATATGGCACTCTTAAACCCTACTGCATCAATGAGCACACAATGAGCATGGATGATTCTAGTTCTTCCATAATTTCTCTGTTTCTTTTGTGTTATATGTATGTAGTAATTTTTGTATATTCCTTGTCCAGTGTTGTTTCACCTCTGACCTAGTTACAACTCTTCCACTCAATCTACAGTACACATGACCATGTGAACATCTATAACCCTTACTGTCCATTTTCTGTTGTATGTTTAAATTTTGTTACATTTTTTTGTCTTGATAAGGTCTTTTGGTCGAAATGTCAATTTGTGTGTCTTGAGTGATTAGCAAAACTTCATTCGCCTGTGTGTTGCTGGGGTTCTAAAGGGGAGCAAAGAATAGCAACACTGTTTACCTTCCACGCATGTCATAAAAGGCGACTAAGGAGGTTATGGGATGGAGTTGGCTGTCCCATCCCATATAGGGTCAGTGACCCAAAGCCATGCTGAAGTCTGATGTGTCAGGCCAAAAGGCACAGATATTGCAGCAATGCTGTAAACCATGACACAACTTATTCTGTTCTCCGGTCTACATCCTGCTAATCTGCAGGAGTTTGAGAACGAACACAGAAGAAGAAGCAGAAGAAAACTTCTTTAACTTGTTCCTGGATTTTCCTGTAACACATAATAGCCACTTTTTGTATTCTAATATTTCAATTTTTATTCTCTTTTATCAAGCCACCATTTTACAGTCGTGATACCACAGAAATGTATGACAACATAATCTATAAACCACTACGACTGCGCACAAATATCTCATCTGCAGCCAGATCACTGCTAGAAGGAGTAAGTAACTAGTAATCATATATTATCCTGCATACACATTCAGAAAACTTGAATCCTTTTATAAAGAATTGATGGTCAGAATAAGGTTACATTAATAAAAGAGCAAACGCCGTTGGTCCTACATCGGGCATGTCCTACGCGCAAATACCAACAGAATACACCACCAATTTCTTGAATGAATACCTATAGGCAAAAGAGCAAGGGGTAGACCAAAAGAAACACTCAGAAGAACAATACTTAAAGAAAGTAACACAACCAATATCCATACTATTAAAGAACTGCACAGAATAGATTTGAACAGACAGAATTGGAGAGATCTGACCTCTGCCCTATGCGCTAACTTCAACGCAAACAGAAAATGAATGAATAAAAGAACAGACTCATTGATGAGCAATGCTGTGGTTGATGGCACAGTTTTGAAAATAGGTAGAGTTGACCTAATAAGAGCAGTCGTTTATTTACTACAGAATGAAGAAGATGATGCTGAATAATGTACACATACAAAGAATGACAGAAATAAGGATGACCAGAGGGTGAGAGAAGATTGTGTTTCCTTTCTGGAAAGATCAGATCACATAATCATCTGACTGGGACTCTGACTCTGTATACTCATGAACACCTGCTAGAATGGACAGAGGAGCACTTATGGGAATTTCCTGTATGCCATACTGCTGGTTTCTAATCAAGAAACAAGAAAGTTGTTAATAAATTTCAATGATGTTTTTATGTAGGAACAGCACAGGTAATGATTAGTTATTAGGTATGTTGATTATCGTCTTCGCAAACCAGACACATCCATAATTGCTCCGATCTCCGCTTCAGTAAATCTCTCAGGGTATAACGGCTGATGGTTCCAATTCTATGTTGATTCAGTTTACTTTTTGAAATCTTTGTCAGGGGTTCTCTTCGTGCCATGCCCATTCTCACTCCCAATTCTCACTTCTCGATATTGACTCATTCATTATTCATCTCAAAATCCTCTGATTGTGAGGACTGATTAACAGGAGTGATTATACCAGTAATGACGCTTTAGACAATGTAGCAATGTTGTCAGTGTCAATAATGACACTGTAGAAAATGTAGCAATGTTGTCAGTGTCAGTAATAATGCTTTAGACAATGTAGCAATGTTGTCAGTGTCAGTATGTATTTGTCATGATACTAATGTGCAGGTGTTTGTGTTGGTATTACTTATGAGCTATTAGTTTCATAATGCAACAGGCCTTTCTTTTTCTGTGTTTGTTTTCAAATCCCTGCAGATTGTGTCTGTTCTGAAATTCTTGCATATTGTGTCTGTTCTGAAATCCTTGCAGATTCTGTCTGTTCTCAAATCCCTGAAGATTGTGTCTGTTCTCAAATCCCTGAAGATTGTGTCTGTTCTGAAATCCCTGCAGATTGTGTCTGCTCTGAAATCCCTGCAGATTGTGCCTGTTCTCAAATCCCTGAAGATTGTGCCTGTTCTCAAATCCCTGCAGATTGGCAGGATTTAGTTCAGAGAACAGAATGAGTTGATCAACATATACACTCGGGTGACATTCTTTTCAGAATGTAGTCTTTTTTATGGATATTGTATAAAGTGCAAAACCAGGCACTTAGAATAATATTGGGAGCAATAAAATCAACACCCATAGCAGAGATGCAGAAAATGGGAAGAATGCAAACACTTGGCAAATGCAGAGACACAAAAGTACCAATTCAGGCAGAAAAGTTTCAGTGTATGCCAAGTCATCCAATGAAGGAAAGATTCCAAAATCTAGCAATGGGACGACTGAAAAGAAGCAGCTTTATCCATCAAGCTAAACGACTCCGCAGACAACTTACAGACCTACCTGAAATTGACAGCCCCTTAAGGTCTGTACCAGAACAAACCCCATGGAGTGAAAGACATGGAATGCCAATATACACTCAGACCCATGTGAAAGGAATACTAAGCGAGGACGAACAGAACAGTGTGCAGCGAAGGACAGTCACCCTCAGTTTCCTGGATGAGGAATATCCACAAGATATATGGGTCAGAGTATACACAGATGGGTCAGCACAGAATGCCGTGAGGAATGGAGGTGCAGGTGTATATATAGAATATCCACACAAGCCTAGAGATACAATCAGAACACCGACAGGGAAAGTTCTGCAATAATTATGATGCAGAAATCCAGGCAATTAGTGTGGCAGCTAAAAAACTGCTGAACAACTCTGACCTACAGCCTGTGGTATTCCTGACAGATGCAAGGTCAGTGTTTCAAGCTCTCCAGTCTGGAAAACTAACAGACTTGAAAAAACTACTTAGCGAATTGTCTTACCAGTATAGGGTAACCATGCAGTGGATACCCTCTCACTGTGGAATACCAGGAAATGAAAAAGCAGACCAACTGGCTAAGGAAGGTGCTGCCGAAGACCAACCAGAATATACCAATCACCTACCATCAGAAAAAACAGATGATCAAGTCAATAAGAAAGCCACAAACACCAACACAAGATGACTATCATATTATGAACAGACCAGAACAAGTTATCAGAACAGGACACAACCGACTCCGCAGTCACATGTATACAAAGTTCAATATTGGCAACACGGCCATGTGTACTTGTGAACAGGCAGCACAGAGTGCCAAACATATACTTCAAGAGTGTTCTGAGCATGAAACGCTGAGGCAGACATATTGGCCAGAGGAAGCAACACTGGAATCAAAACTCTATGGGACACTGTATGAACTACAAAAGACAGTGAGTTTTATTAAGGAGACAGAATTACAGATATAGACATGTTTCAAGTGAACGAAAGAAGAAGAAGAAGAATGGATATTGTGAACTCCATCATGATTCTGGGCAAGATGACCTACCACAGCCAACGGCATGTTCAAATAATCTGAGATGTCTCTTATTATTAACCATCTTGGGTGTCTCTTTTCCGTTACCCGCAGCAATACTTTCCTATATTAATTTGTCCATGCTATATCTCTTATATAGCCAAAACAAACTTAGATTTCTTGTTACAATGTTGTTTAGTAGCCAAACCTATGTCAACGTGCCTTTTAAATATGTATATGTTTCTATTCAAACAGCTCCTTCAAAAAGACAAAGAGAACCGACTTGGAGCTAAACGAGACTTCCATGAAATTAAACATCATAGCTTTTTCTCAAGTATTAATTGGCAAGACCTGTATGACAAGAAAGTCACCCCTCCGTACAATCCTAATGTGGTATGTTTGCCAGATTTTAATAATGCTAACTGACTGAGGAATTATTACAGTAATTGTATAATGCACTTGAACAATACTCATATTTCTAGCATTTGCATTATTCTAATAAAATATTCTATTTATGGAACTATTTATGCAAAAACATTCTTAATGAAGCTTCCTTGTTCTAATTTAAAACAATAATTTGAAGCTATTATGTTCAACTTGTATACTAGGAGGAAGTGCTAAATGTATATTCGCACAGGTTTCTATTACTCTATGGGTTTCTATTACTCTATGGGTTTATATTACTCTATAGGTTTTTATTACTCAAATAATATATGATGATGTTTATCCCAGTAATTATTCTCATGATTGTGAAAAACAGCAAACAAATTGTTATCTCCCTTTCGTGCCCTATTTGGTTTCATTAGAATGATATGCTATAAGGTGTGTTGGTCAAGGTTATATCTATAGAATCACAGGTAATTGTGCAGTGCAGGAAAGGTGATTGCAGTTAAATTTCACCACCCGCCATTAAAGTGAATCATAGCATTCTCAGATTAGCCTGGTATCTCATTGTAAATGGATTCAATGATAACACAATTGCATGGTATTTTATCAATGATAATACAATTGCATGCTATTTTATCAATGATAATAAGATTGCATGCTATTTTATCAAGTAAGAGAAGACATCAAACAGCAATATGTTTCTACAACAATAAGAAGAAAATGATGGCCTTATATCAGACATGTACTTAGAATAAATGAAAACAGACTGCCACTACAAGCATGAAAATGAGTAGCAGATGGCAAAAGAAAAAAGAGAAAGACCAAGAGAGACTCTTCATAGAACAACCATCAAAGAGGGTATGATATGGGTTTTAGCAACATGCAAGAATTACAGAGTAACATCACACCACTGAAACTGGAGAGCTCTGATCTCTGACTTATGCACTGTATTCAGTGCTGAAGGAATATAGATAGGTGGATGGCTCAGCTATTTGATCAATCAATCAATCTGGGCCCTAGGGTGTTTATAAAATTTGTTTATTTTTGTGTTAAACCCCTTTATGCCTTGCAGCACCAGGAGTAGGAGAGTTCTCAGGAGACATCCTTCTTGTGTGCTTCATATATGTTTATTTTTGTTGATTATTGTATTTCTGTAATTCAACTTTTGCATGGTCTGCTCCTGGCATCATGTCTGGATAGCAATGATTTTTTAGACGCCTTATCTGATGGTAGCCTGGACGCATGTGAAAACCACTTAATCTGTCGTCTTTTTTGTGTAATGCAGAACTGGTATTATGTTTGTCAGTCTTCTGATGTTTTCATTTCTGATTCTGTCACTTATTGTTACTCTGAGAATTCTACGTAGACAAAGCTGTTTCTGTTGTAACAAGTTTCTGTTGTAACAAGTCATCTTTTGTCGCTTGTTGTTAGTGTTAACTTTTGACATTGGTAGCATAGTAATGATATGATGATAGTGTTACATAGTGCAGTTTTGGTGTTCATGTTCACATATTTGTATTTGAAACTAGAAGATATCTGCTCAGAATAAAAGTGTTCTATGTTAATACAATTGACACTTCTCATCTTCTAGTCGGTGTAACAATTCTTGAAAGTTCATAACAATTATTTATGCCAATCAGTAAAAGATAATGTAAAATATAACTAACCCTAACCCTAAACAATTAATATTTAAATTAATTCTTGATATAATATTTAGATGAATTAACCAAAAAAATATGTAGGTAGGCACTAATTGCACACCAAAACCAAAAACTCAGCGTTAATTCTAGCTTCAAGCACTAATAGTGCATAATTCTAGCTTCAAGCAATAATCCTAAGGATATTTTAAAAAACACTTGCAAACAAGATTCCAGGACTGTTATCCAACCAGCAATTTCATGAATACAAAGCAATAGTGTAACCACTATGGTAGAGATCCTCTTGTTGTCCAGTTAGTTAATAAACGGATGATCATCATTGTACTCCAGACACGTCCATAGGTGCTCTAGTCTCTGCTTGAGTGTATCCACTATTACACAATGACTAACAGTTCAAGTTCTGTGTTGGTTAACAAATATTCTTCTAAGCCCATAAGTCACCACAGTAGCACTCATTTCTGGCAACGCAACATTTCAAGCCCAGTTCATTTGTTCTAGACATAGATAAGGAATCATCACCCTCATTAATTTCATTTATGTGCGTGTTTCATAAGGAGTCAGTCCAACCCATTGCTTTACCATCTGACACAGTAACAGCCAACCAATCTGCTCTTTCATTCCCTTAAACACCCCCATGATCAGGCACAAAAATGAACATGACACATTACAACTTTGACCTCTCCACTACCTTCAGCCACTGTTTATGAACATAATCCATTGATATTTTTCTTGTTATCATGCTCATCTAGTCACTGAGGTTGCAGACATGATTTGTCCTTTGTACTCATCCAGTTTAAAGCCTTGTTCAGTGCCATAATTTTGCTGCTTTTAGTCACAGCAAAAGCACTACTCTCCTCTTTGATGTTCTGCCCTACACACTGAACTGTGACTGCCCTATGTACATCTAACAACCAAACTACTTCATATATAATTATGTTCCCTTCCCTGAAATTTAATGTTGCCACATTGCATGTATGAAATACAACTTTCTAACTGAGCAATTAAACATCTTTTATATTATTTTTTCAGAGTGGACACTTGGATCTAAAACATTTTGATCCTGAGTTTGTTCATGAACCTGTACCAGGTAAGTGTTGAAATTTCTTGGTAGATTACAATTTATTGTTGCAAATACGACTTCTTTTTTTATTAAGTTTAAAATATTAATTTTTAATGCAGTAATTATATTATATATAGAGTCTGTTAGAAAATTAATAAAAGCTGTTTTAGTCAATAATAAACTCACTGGTAGCCATAGTGACTCAATGGCTTCCAAGTCAGATGGGCAATGGTCTAATTCTCAGTTTAACTAGAAAAAATGTTTGAAACACCAATGTTTCCTTCGTGTACTCAAAGACAAACTGAGAAAGTAAAGAATGCCTACATGAATTAACACATCATCCCACGGAGTGCTGCTCGTACGGACCTAATGATGTATTAAATTCTGCATAAATTAAAGAAATAAAAGCCTCCATCAAGTAAATGATACAAAAGACAATTATGAGAAACGATGCAAAATTCTACCAAAAAAAACCACTACAGTATGCTTCAATTTAAAATCATGTAGAAGCCAGATGTGCCTGGCTATTGTCAAAAATACACAAATGGAAAGGTGACAGACATATCTCCCTTCTCTAGACCACATACTGCTGGAAATCCAGTAGGACCATTGTCCTGCTACATGAGATTGCATGTTCCCAGAGCTCCCTGCTCCAGAGGAAGTTTGAAAATGAATGATAACAAACATTTATTTTAAAATGTGATGCAGCAAAACGAAGATAAAACTGGAAAGAAAATAAGAAAGTAATATGATTTGATTAATCAAGTGAAATCCCTCTATAGCACATTCTGTTATAACACATTTCCCTATATAACAACACTTCAAAATTCCAAATTCTTCTTTTTTCTTCTTCTTCTATGTTCGCTCTCTTATAACCACAATGAATAAATCGTTTAATTTCCGCCTGGGAGCGTGAAGTAGGTTGTACTGCTAGTTCCACAGTTGAACTGTGTTACTTGCACCTCGGTTTCAAATTATATTTATACTATATTGTTTGTGTGTACTATATAGCAAATTTTTGTTATTACATGTATATTTTGTCAGACCAAGGTGTTATAACAGGACTCTACTGTATTAACCTGTCTTTTGTTGTTCATATATTAACATCTGTTATGTTTTGCTCATACCTCAGACATATTCTTCATTAGCTTTATTGGTTGCTGTTTTTCTTTCTTTTCCTTTTTGTTTCACCTTTCTTCTTTTAGCCTGTCACACTCTTGCTGTTACTGATAGCAACACAAATATTTCACTTCTACTTGACATTTGGCATTCTCAGTTGCATGTTCCATCATTTCTGTTTTATGCTTTTCCTCTTTTCTGTATCTGTTCTCAAACTCTTATAGATTAATTAGCAGAATCTAGTCAGGAGAATCAAACTCTTATAGATTAGCAAGATCTAGTCAGGAGAATCAAACTCTTATAGATTAGCAAGATCTAGTCAGGAGAATAATCTACAACAATGATTGTCTGCCACATTGCGGAAGCATCTACACCGATTGGCTGCCACACATATTGACCATATAACTGGATGTTGCAACCTCATAATTTAAGCTTTAAATCAAATCACTGATTATAATTCTATGCTTTTTCTACATGAGTTTGTGATTTAATTATTGTCCTCCCCTTTTTATGTCTCAAGAGTATGTAACAAAATCTGTATGTATCTACAGCATCTGTTGGAAGATCAAGCGATAACAGTAGCAGACTCGTGAGTGCTTCTGTGACGGAAGCCAATAGAGTTTTCGAAGGTTTCTCCTACATGCCTTCAATAGAGGATGGATTTGAAAGAAAATATCATCATTCCTAATATCATCCTGATAAAAGTGCCCTGCCTTTAGATTTTGGAATCTGAGTCATCATAAGATATCAAGCTTGCATCATTTGTGACCTTATTTATGACCAACCAACTTTCTTCATGATTCATGTAAAGAAACCTACCCATTTTTCCTAAATCAGAAGGCCGGATCTTCTGATATTTACTGAAATACTTCCAATTTTTTTTACTGCAGTACAGGAGATTTGTAGATTATTGTAAAAAAAACAAAAAAACCAATGTAATTGCAATTCTTAAAGTTCTGCAACACATTCTAATATGAAAATGTTCAGATGTATACTTTGATAAATGCCAGCATGTGAGTTTAGCACTGTGATCTGGTCTGAATGTTTTCATTCTTTTATCCATGTAAATTTCAATCCAGCACATAAAATAATTTTTCCAATCTGACTTGTCTGAAAAATGTACCTGATTGTAATTTCAAATGCCAGTTTGGAAAGTTTATGTGATTTAGCTTCCCATCTTCATATTGAATGCAAAGTGAAAAATGATTTTAATATTTTTTAAATGTTTGAAAGTTGTGACTTGTTCTTGAATGCATATCCTGTATCTGATGTTGGCTTTGTCAAACATGTTTTAAATCTCCACTTCCATAGCCAAACAATATTTAAACAAATGGAAAAAAATCAATGTTCAGACTTCAGGTTAATGACATATGGTTGTCATCTTAATTTTTTTCTCACTATACCCAGTCGTAGTGGTTACTCATTCTACTCTTCACTCAGCCCAAAAATTGCTGAAAAATTTCTTTATCACCACTTTCCACGCTGCATATTTACATTAAAAAAAAAAAAGACCTTATTATATGCAACCGTATAGGATTCTCTCTTAATAATTTATTTTCAACTGTATTCTGTCTGGTTTTTTTTATTAATGTGCAACAAAATATTCCAATCCACTATTATTCTTTCTAGTGTCCCTGTGTTTAAATCTGTTCTATGTTATGTTAGATTGTCTTTTGTTTGTATTATTTACCAAACTGTCCAATTTTAGTGAATTATTTTTGCAAATTAAAACATGTTTAAATATTCCTTTTACTTTAGTTTAATGTCTCAATACCTCAAGAACACTGATACAATCCTATTTTATTTTGTGACAAATCATATTTATGATATTAAAATTGCCAGTTCTTCAGATTCATTAAAAGTGATGAGTTCTGATTTAAAAAAAATTGTTATGTTGGTTTTTATTGCTGAAATAAAAGTTGAACGTGTACACAGTGAGGCATGTTTCTTTCAAATACAGAAGTTAGCTTTGGTTAAATCATAACTAATTGGTCATTTAGTTTTGGTTAAATCATAACTGATTGGTCATTTAGTTTTGGTTAAATCATAACTGATTGGTCATTTAATTTTGGTTAAATCATAACTGATTGGCCATTTAGTTTTGGTTAAATCATAACTGATTGGCCATTTAAAATAGACATTCTATAGTTTGTGGGTCATAGTGTGTGCACACTAGATTTGTTAACAAAAATTGGTAGCATATCGTACTCAGGATGTAGCCATCCAGTATTATTATGCTGTATGTTGGATTGCTTTTATTAGCATTCACTCTCAAACCCCCACTAGATCTCTCTTGGGACAGGACAATAGCCCTACTAGATTTTCAACAGGATATAGTCTAGAGAATGGATATGTGCTGTGTCACCATTCTATTTGCTGCAATGACCTGGTATATCCAACTTGGGCAGTTCTGGATTAAATTAACAGAATCACTTCCTATTATGGTCAATTTATAAAATTATCTGTACCTTTCAGGTTGACATTCTGACTTCATCATTATTTCTGAGTCACTTTAACCATATATGGTACGAGACAGCCAACTCCACCCCATAACCTCCTTAGTTGCCTCTTGCGACATGCGTGGAAGGTAACATGTTATTCTTTGCTCCCTTTTTTAGCCCTTACAACACATGGTCATCATCATCAAGTGCTGTCTCCCAAACGAAGGTTGGTTGCAAAAGACCTTCAGCATTCCCTGTCTGTTGTTTTGGTAGTGCACTCTGTCACACTGTAACCTGTCCATCTTGTGATGTTACTCTCCCACTTGTATTTCTGCCAACCTCTTGCTCGCTTCCCCATAACTTTACCCTCAAGTAAGGTCTTCAACAAGGTGTCATGTCTTTTAATGTGTCCAAAATATTTTATTTGCTTGATATTTATTTCGTTTAATAATTATTCTTCCTATTAAGTTTGGTTAAAGTCTTTTTTTTCTTCTCTTTCCATGATGTTCTCCCTGTTCTTCTATATATCTTCTTCTTCTGCGTTCGTTCTCAAACTCCTGCAGATTAGCAGGATGTAGTCCAGAGAACGGAATGCGTTGTGTCATGGTTTACATCATTGCTGTGATATCTGCGCCTTTCAGCCTGACACATCCGACTTCAGCATGGCTTTGGGTCACTGACCCTATATGGGATGGGGCAGCCAACTCCATCCCATAACCTCCTTAGTCGCCTTTTACGATATGCGCGGAAGGTAAACATTGTTGCTATTCTTTTCTCCCCTTGGCAACACACGGGCGAGATTCTATATATAACACACGGTAACAGAGTTCAGAAATGGCCAAATGAAAACTTAATATTAAAACCAACAAATCAAATGCCATGCCTAATGGGCATAATCAACCATGTTTCTCCACAACTGTGATTTTGTGATGTCAGTTCACAGAAAAAGCACAGCAGTTATCACACGCCATTAGAGAGAAGAATCTACCGGTAAGTGTTTACAAATAAATGTTATAGATGTGTGCTTTAAGAACATAAGACCAATGTGTTTGTGCATGATAGAATGAATATATTAGTTGGTCAACAAAACCAGTCAACAATCATGATACTTTGTAAACTCCAGTGGTACGGGCACGTGATGTGACATTTCTCATTAACAAAAGATGTTACTCAAGGGAGGGTGGAAGAAGATGAGGTGGACAAGAAGAAAAACATGGCTGGATAATATCGGGCTGGACAGGTGTGAAGTTTCCAAACTCGTCAGGATTATAGAGGATAGAGAATTGAGATTTTTCTGCAACAAGTGTCCAATGTGACACCCCTATGCTCCTTACTGTTTGTGAGTGTTTATTATTATTAAATGTTCAAGTTTTGCTCTCCGCGGCTATTCTGAACAAACAAATCACAACAAAATTGAGAAATCTTAGTTATACATATTGTTTACATTAATGTATGATTCAGAAACAAGGACAATGAACAAACAGAAGACAATATCCATACTTTTTACATATGGAAATATAGAATAGGAAGAATTTCATGGGTTCAATACAAGAAGACGTGCCTGCATTTTAACGAAACAAATTTTAAACTTGAATAGAACTAATCCTACATTATTTAACAAAACGTAAATCGATTCACGTTTTTGATGAGACTATTGGCGTATGTGATCTGACATGGGCTTATCGGATATTGGGGGACTCCGTTCTGCTATGTTGTCTGCTGTCTTTATTTCTCACATAAACGATTATTTGTTGCACCCAAAACACATGAAGGACCTTTTTTAGGGTAACCCCCTGAGGAGTTCATATCTACGACCCTGCCTATACGTTGATTTTAAGTTCTGTATAATAGATGTGCAATGCTCGTCTGTACTATCTGTTGTCAAAAGCCTGTACACTCCTCTCTGAACATTCATTGCACTATCTAGAGCTCAAGACAAACGTGTACGTAAGAAATAAAATAGAGATAGGCCTATATATAAACAAAAACCATTGCTTTCATTAGTGAGATGATGAAAACTTGCATGATTTCAACGTGTATGCCGACATGATTCCTTGTAAAAAAACATTACTGCAGCGAACCGTCGAGGGTGGAAGAAGCAGAGTAGGACAAATAAAAGAAAGCATTGACAGACATCAAGGAAAGGGCACGACAAGATTTTTCCTTACTCATCTACATCGTTGAAGATAGAAATTGCCGGACGACTCTGTTTGCTGAGGCTTCCAATGTGGTACCCCTACAACCCGGACGGATTACGGAATTATAGGATATGATTCTCCTTTCAATTTCCACTGTTAATGTCCAACTCTCATACCCATACAAAAGAATATGTATTTTTTTTAGATTTATATGTCTATAATGGTACACATGGCTTATTCTTCTGCAGCGTTCGCTCTCTTATAACCACAACGAATAAATCGGGTGATTTCCACCAGGGAGCGTGACATACGCTGTGCCACAAGTTACATAGTTGAACTGTGTTATTTGCACTTTGGTTGGCTCACTTTGTGGTCTGGACATCTGAAGCCAGCACATCTGTTTTCGTCATGCCTTTAACTTGGGTAGTAGGCTTTCCTAGCTCTTGACAGCCTTACTATCTGTCGACGGGCACGGGGGTGTATAGTTGCTCTTCGCCAAGACGATTGCCATTCACGTCTATGTTTCGACATCATGTAACTTGCCTCACATTCTGTGCCCTTTGGATACTGAACCTTTTCTCATCTATGACCCTGGTTCCGGTTAAGGAAGAACTCGACAGAAGAGTTGGACCATGGCTTTTTCGCCTTCTTAGCCGAGGTGTCGTTCCCCCACATCGTGAACCCCTCGCCCAATTCCGAGTCTCACATCACGACATGGCCTATATAATGGTATCCAGGTTTATCTTCACGGCTGTACTTATTCTACTCTTCCATAGTTTCCATTTTATGTAAACTTCATGTCTACAGTCAAAAAGAGTGCACCATCTTATGAAAAGAGGAGAAATGCTGCAGTCCAACAGTGGAGAGGAGCTAGAAAGTCACGGATAGACCAACATCCAACTAGAGTCGTCATTCCATGTCCGAACTGTCTAAGAACATTTACAGCTCGAATAGGGCTCATTAGCCATCTACAAACTATTACGCATGGTCATAAGACAACTGAATTTTCAAAAGTGGATGCAAAAATGGTCATCATCACTTGTGATGGACGAAGACACACATGTAAACTTCAGCCCCTCCATGCTTCTATGTGGTACATATCTTCAATCATGTTGTATACTATTGTTTTGTTTGAAGATTATTCAGTTCTCTCATAGTGTACCGGTACTTTTTGTTTATGGTGGTTCTGATATTTATGTTTTGATGTTTTGGTATCCCATTGAACTGGGAAAATTGTTGGTGTTATTTCTTTTATTTCTTTTGTTATGTCTGGTAGTTTGTTCTTATATTTTCTGTTTAGTTTTTTTATGGACCAGTGAATTCTTCTGCTTCATCGTTCATTCTCCAACTCTCACTGGATCTCTCTTGTAGCAGGACAATAGTCCAACTAGATTTCCAGCAGGATGTAGTCCAGAAAATAGAAATGCGCTGAGTTGCCATTTTATCTGCGCCAATAGCCAGACACATCCGTCTTCGGTGGAGGATCGGTGAATAAAACTGCTTATCTTCAGCCTTTCACTGGCTAGGTCACTGAATCTGGCCTTCATTAGATGTGCTGGCATGCTCTTGTAATCACATTTTTGACATTCAATCTTTCTTCTTCTTGTCTTATTACATTGTGTGCAAAGACATCAATTTACATTTTTTAATTACAATAGATGATATACAGGTTTGAGATCTACAAAACATACAAATCTGAGATTTATAAAACATACAGGTCTGACATCTATAAAACATACAGTTCTGACATCTATAAAACATACAGGATTGAGATGTATAAAACATACAGGTCTGACATCTATAAAGCATACAGTTATGACATCTATAAAACATACATGTCTGACATCTATAAAACACAGGTTTAACATCTATAAAACACAGGTTTGACATGTATAAAACATGGGTTTGACATGTATAAAACATACAGGTCTGAGATCTATAAAACATACAGGTTTGAGATCTATAAAACATACAGGTCTGACATAAATAAGACATACAGGTCTGACATCTATAAAGCATACAGGTTTGAGATGTATAAAACCTACAGGTCTGACATTTATAAAACATACAGGCTTAAGATGTATAAAATATACAGGTTTGACAACTGGTGTACAGGAAACAAGAACACAATAAAAACAGCATCATTCATAAAGTTATTATTAACATCTTTCCGAATAATAAAATACAAGAAAATAGTTATGGAACTAGAGCTGCCAGTTTAATATCAAATCTAATTATATACAGTAATATTGCAAATAGGTAGTAAAATAACAATTTTAACACAATAATATAATTATAAAAACAATTTTAAAAAAATGATTTGAAAGTGGAATAAGTGGCATTCTGTGCTCCTCATGTTATGTTGTATTCTTGATAAAGGCCTTTTGGTCAAAACATTGTGTATGCTATTCTGTGTGTATTTCCAGTGATTGGCCAAACTTCATTACCGTTTCCAAATTTCACCATTTAAAAAAAAGGAAAATACTTTTTCGTAAAACATTGATACAGAAATGGGGATGACCAGGAATATGGTGAATCCTCTCTCCAGAATGACCAGATTGCATAACCACCTGACTGGGTCTCCATACTCTTGGGTACATGCTGATATAGGAGCACTTATGGGAACGTCTACTTTGTACTCCCATTTTTGCTTAGTATGGGATATTTTATTAAATTCTGACCAAAGGTGGGTGTGTCAGGCCATTGGTGCAAATAAAACGGTGACACAATGCATTTCCATTCTCTGGACTACATCCTGCAGGAAATCTAGTAGAACGATGGTCCTGCTACAAGGGAGATCCAGCGGGAGTTTGAGAATGAACGCTGAAGAAGAAGAAGATACTAAATTAATTTCATCTACAGCTCACCATCTATCTCTTTAGATCACCATGTCATTTTGAACTAAACACTATCATGAGTGCATCTTTTCACATTTCTGTTTTCAAATATTCTGGGGTGCTGGTAAGGTCACTCCAGTGTGTTTGTCATTGTTTCTTCTTCTGCGTTCATTCCCAAACTCCCACTGGATCTCTCTAATATTCCGAAATTTCTGCAGGATTTAGTCTAAAGAATGGAAATGCATTGATCGCTGTTTTTAATTGTACATTGCCCAACACATCTGTCTTCTGTGTATTTGTTGCTTGAATTCCTGTTAGATTTTTTCATTTTCTTGGTAAAGGTCCAAATTGGATCACAACATAAAATATGCCATTGTTCCTTTATTTGTTTATTATTTTTCATTTACAACATTGTAATGTTAAGTATATTTAGTATTTATTAGTAACAGTAAAAACTAATTACTAGTTGTAACAGTAAAAGATAATTACTAGTTGTAACAGTAAAAACTAATTACTAGTTGTAACATTAAAAACTAATTACTAGTTGTAACAGTAAAAACTAATTACTAGTTGTAACATTAAAAACTAATTACTAGTTGTAACATTAAAAACTAATTACTAGTTGTAACATTAAAAACTAATTACTAGTTGTAACATTAAAAACTAATTACTAGTTGTAACATTAAAAACTAATTACTAGTTGTAACATTAAAAACTAATTACTAGTTGTAACATTAAAAACTAATTACTAGTTGTAACATTAAAAACTAATTACTAGTTGTAGTATATACATGGACCATATAAACAAAACAGCAAATTCTAATGAAGCAATTGAACTGCTTTTTGCAGATGACCAGGTTTTATTCCACAACAGCATTAAAAACCTGCAAGACCACCTAAGCATAATAGTCACAGCAGGCAAGCAATTTGGAATGAAAATCAACATAGACAAAACAGAAGTAATGAATATTGCAAGAGAAAAGGAGAACATCAACATACAGATAAATAATAAACAACTAAAACAAGTAGATGAATTCAAATATCTGGGCAGCACATTGAGATATGACAACAAACAAGAAGCAGAAATAAACGCAAGATGTAATAAGGCCTGTCAGATCATTGGTCAATTAACACCTTTACTAAGAAACAAAGATATTACACTAGAAACAAAGAAAGTGCTTTTCAACACCATTTTCTTACCAACATTGTGTTATCAGTGTCAAACTTGGACATTAGATTCTAGAACAATACATAAGATTAACACCACTGAAATGAAATGTGTGAGACGTATGATTGGAGTTAGCTTGAGAGACAAAATCAGGAATGAAGCACTAAGGAAACAATTAGGGATCAAGCCAACAATAGAATACATACAGAAACAACAAGTTAAATGGTACGGCCACATAACCAGACAGAAAGAGCAAAGTATTATCCAAAAAACACTTAACAAACGATACAAAAACAGTCGACCTATTGGACGCCCTCGTAAAAGGTGGATAGATAGTGTATTAGAGACACTCGGAAATATAACAGCAGAGGAGGCAAATCGAAGGGCAAAAGACCGTACACTAACTCTCCCCTCAACACCGAAAGGTACATGAGGACAGAAAGAAGAAGACTAGTTGTAACAGTAAAAACTAATTACTAGTTGTAACAGTAACAACTAATTACTAGTTGTAACAGTAAAAACTAATTACTAGTTGTAACAGTAAAAACTAATTACTAGTTGTAACATTAAAAACTAATTACTAGTTGTAACAGTAAAAACTAATTACTAGTTGTAACAGTAAAAACTAATTACTAGTTGTAACATTAAAAACTAATTACTAGTTGTAACAGTAAAAACTAATTACTAGTTGTAACATTAAAAACTAATTACTAGTTGTAACATTAAAAACTAATTACTAGTTGTAACAGTAAAAACTAATTACTAGTTGTAACAGTAAAAACTAATTACTAGTTGTAACAGTAAAAATTAATTACTAGTTGTAACAGTAAAAATTAATTACTAGTTGTAACAGTAAAAATTAATTACTAGTTGTAACAGTAAAAATTAATTACTAATTATAACAATAACAACTAATTGTGTACAAAGTGACTTTTATTTTTGTGCCGGGACATACAGGAGTTCACAGTAATGAGAGAGCAGATAGATTGTCTGCACACGCAGCTACTACAGCTGTGGAGCGATGGATCGGGCAGACATTTTGAACACGCTACGGGAAAACGCACGAACAAATGACGGTATAAGTGGTGATGACTCTTGTTCCATGAATAAGGGAGCTTGATTTGAAATGTGGTGTCACTCGAAAGGAACTATTTCGTGAGCAAGAAAAAATGATGGTGAATCAACCACATACTGGGACCGTCAATCAACGTGCAATGGGGGATACACTCAAGAAGAGATCTGAGCACCTATGGACTTGTCCGGAGTGCAGTGATGATGATCCAACGATTAACTAACTAACTAGTAACAACTAATACATTATCCATAGAGTGTTAACATTTCTTATTCTTGTTACTGTGGCACTCTCCACTTTGTTGTACTTCTAACACTTTGGTTATTATTAAACTTCTGACATGACACAGTCTACACTTAAGAAACTCTCTGCTGACCACGAATCTTCTGGGTTGCAAGATACAAACACTATCTAGAAACAGAAGTATCGTGTCTTCTTTTTCTTCTTCATCGTTCTTCAGTCAGATATCAGGTTACCGCGCCAATAGCTTCAGTCAGATATCAGGTTACAGCACCAATAGCTTCAAAGAATTGTGTGATTCACTTCAGGTCATCCATGGAACCCCTGAAGTCTGGAAGCAGTGCCGTTACAGTAGGCCATATTTTCTCCCTCTCTTCTTGGTAGAGTTGACAGGCATGAAGAATGTGTTCTGCAGTCTCTGGGCTCAGTCCACAGTTGCACAGGTCTGTCTCACCAATCTTCAGCTTTCGGAACATGTGACTTCTCAGTCTGTTGTGACCAGTTTGTAGTCAGAAGATGATGGTGTGTTCCTTGCGTGACATTTGGTGGTAGGGGTCATTTGGTTCTGCAGTTGGGTGCATCTGCTTCCACTTTTTCTTATATTCTGCTTTTAACATGGTCTTACATTCATAGTACGTTTTATAATTTTCTATTTATTCCAGTGGTCCCCCTTTCCTTGCCAGGAGATCAGCTTTTTCATTTCAAGGTATGCCACAGTGACCTGGGATCCACTACAGTACTATTTCTTTGGTAGTACTGCTGAGGTGTAGTAAACAGGCCATAAGTTCATTCATGCTCGTGTTCTTTGGATCTTTCAATGCCTGCAATACTGACTTTGCATCCGTTAGAAATACTACATGTCTGTTGTGACTCGGCAAGCAATTCATGAGCATTTTGGCTGCCTCTATTATGGCTTCCATTTCTGCTTTGAAATTTGTGGAATGTTTGCCTGTGGGTATGGATTTCTCTATTTCTTTTCCATCTCGTGTTACTATATATATATATTCACGATCCTCCATCTAATACTGCCTCTTTCGCTGATCCATCTGTATATACATGTGTCCATATATCCTTTGGGTAGGCTTTCTGTATGTGATTTTTAGTTGTCTCCTTTAGTACTTGTGAAGTATGGTGTGAAGAGTGATATTATTTTAAAACTTTACAAACTTCAAAGAAGTTACTAAATAATCAACTCAAAACAGGAATTATAAGTTCAGATACAATTGAATCCCTCTATAAGCATATTCTGTTATAAAATATTTCCTAATATAATAACACTTTTCAAAATCCCCAATTATATATTTATTCTATATTGTTTGTAATGTATATAATGAATTTCTGTTATTACATACATATTTTGTTGGTCCGAACCAAGTTGTTATAACGGGATTCCATTGTATTCTGAAGGCTCTACTGAGATTAATGGAGCAGCTTCGATTGCTGTGACAATTATTCTTTCATATCTTTTGAAGAGAAACATAAAATAGAATGGTTCATCAGAAGAGCTGTAGATATGAAAAATAATATATAAAAAAAAATACACAAAGAAAAATGCTTCCCATGTTTTCAGATAAACATTTAAAAAATCCATGACAAGAGAACATTTTCAAGAAAGTTATGATATTTCTAAAATATGTACTCACTGCGCAAAACTGAAATCCAATGGGTAAAGTGTAAAACAGGGTAATGAAGTTTTGCTAATAACATGAAACAAACATAGGCACACACATAAACTGATGTTTCGACCAAAATATATATACACGGACGTATACATAAAAAGAAACAAGTAGGGACAACACAACTTGAGTTCTCATGTCTAGCAAAATGGCCAGAAACACTATGACATTTCTTAGTGTTATGTTAATAAGCAAGGGTTTTGAAAGTCTTTTCCCTACTTTTCTACAGTAGAATCTCGTTATAACAAATTGGTCGAGTCTGACAGAATATGTGCGCTATAACCGAAATTGTTAAATATAGTTATGACAATTATTAACATATGTTATGCCCTTTCAGTTATTGTTTCCCTTGTGCATTGTTTTTCCATGATGTAACCACTGTCTGTCAACTAAGAATAGATAATCAAACTAGCAACATCCTCGAGAGATTGATTCTAGCAGTGATGGAAAATGTTAATAATATCCTCATCTCTTTTCTATAGGCCTACAGTAGAATCCTCAGTTATATTTTTTTATCAACTAAGAGAATGATATGTAAATGTTCTGTTACTCACCTCTCCTCCAAGTATCAGTTGTTTCTTATGAAACAGATACACAGATTCAGCCAGTCTTGCTGCCAATTACATATACTTTCATAAATAATTTCATGTTTCTCTTTCAACCAGCCAAGACTTAATTTAAGGTTAGTATGGCCAAGGCTGAAATCACTACAGCCAAAAAATGCTGGGTTCATGGTTATGTCCTGAATAGGATATGCTAACAATTTTGTATATGGCTTAAGTTGTGGCTATTGACAGTACTACAGGCCTTCTGACTGAAGTAATGTGGACCCCGTTCGTTACTTATTTCATTATTTTTGATTGGTCACTATTTACATACTTTGAGTCACATGCTAAAAATAGCCAATGCTAACCTAAAAATTCATGCAAATCAGAAAATAGTTCATGTCTGCGTTTTAGTTGACAGGTCTCATATATTGCCAATCGGTCACGCCTAGGCTTTCAATGAACTCTTCCTTTTTTTTCAATAAGGGGATAGATCATGACTCCCGGCAGCACAGATTTTAACAAGCAAACTGGGCATTGTGTTTATACTTCAGGTAAATGGAATCTTCTTCTTCAGCGATCATCGTTCAGTCAGGTTGGGACTCCGGATTCTATGATATAGGCTGCTGTCTGTTTTAGAGTTTCCACTGTGTCATACAGTTTCTCTTCGACGCTGATTGGGGTGGTCCATGTCTTGTTTCTCAGGTCTGCATGCTGGAGACATTCTTGTAGGATATGTTATTCTGTCATATTCGCAAGGCTGCAATGACAAAGCCCAGTTGTTCCTATTTTGAAATTGTTGTACAGGTGATGTCTCATTTTGTTGTGACCAGTTCTGAGGCGCAGCAGGATAACCTGGTCTCTTCTGAATAGTTAGTAATACCCATCATCTGCATTATATTTGGGGTGGTCGTCTTTACCTTTTTTGTTATGGTTGCCTTTAATGATGGTCTTCACTTCTTCATAACTGACCAGGTAGTCTTCTTGAGGTAAATTCCCTCCTTCTTTGGCCAGTCTATCTGCAACTTCATTCCCTTCGATGTTACAGTGTGACGGTATCCACTGGATCACTACTCTCTGGAAATTATTGTGCAACTGAATTAGAACTTCCCTCAATTCTTTCAGTTCAGTGTTCTTGTGTAGCTTCAGTGCTGTTATGACAGAGTGCATCTGTTAGTAGTACAATATTCCTGTGCACTTGTTCTTTGTGTTGTAAGATAGTTTCTGCTGCTTTCTTGAGAGCTTCCATTGCTGCTTTAAAATTGGTTGAGAGCTTGCCTGTAGCTATGGCTAGAGTAAAATATCAGTGAAATATCATGTTCCCTGCATATTTCTGCTTTTGATTTCAATTTTTAATCCGCTGTCTCTATCAACATTACTTTAATTTCGAGTAATGAACATTGTAAATAGTATGCGATATATGAATAATAACATTGTGATAGTAAATTTAGCAGAAGCCAATGTGATTACTTAAAAGTAAGCATCAACTGTGCAGGAGACTGCATGGTCAAACCCCCTTAAACATCCTACCCCTAGTTCATGTATCAACAGCTCTGCTCAACCACCTTACTCGAGAAAAACCACATCATCTACCAATTTGCATGTAGGTTATCAGAAAACCAGGAATGAGAGTACAACTGAATCCCTCTATAGCGCATCCATTTATAACAAATTTCCCAATTTAACAACACATTTCAAAATTCCCAATTATATTTATTCTATATTGTTTACTGTATATAGTGAATTTCTGTTATTAAATACATATTTCGTTGGTCTGGTTGTTATAATGGGATTCCACTGCATAAGGAAGACCAAAAGACAGATAGACAATTTTAAAGAAATATTTTAACCAGTTTACAACCTCTACAAAACACTTTGCTCAACAATAAGCACTCATGTTGTTTCACTGCAACAGTGATTAGACAATATGAAGACCATTGGTATTCAGTTGAACCCTGCATATAAAAAGACCAGTGAGATAAATAGTTTTCTTAAAAATTGTACTTACTGTAAGTCGAAAACAGGTGATGAAGTTTTACTGCACGACGACTAACACGATAACTATCAGAAGTTCACGTGAAATAATACACCAAATGGAAAACAAGCAAACTCATACAAATAACAGTTAGTTAGTTTGTTTGTTCCTTTCGTGCCGCAAGCGACACATAGGGCAGAGGTTTTGGTTCTCCATATGATGAGGTCCGCTGCCTGCAGCTTTAGTTCCTAGATGGTCTTACAGCCTATTAATTCCCCTTCTTTAAGAATGGTGTTTTTAAGGGTTGTTTTAGGTCTTCCTCTTTTTCTTTTACCCTCAGGTGACCACATAAGGGCTTGTTGGTTATATATTTATAAATAACAATACACAAGACATAATCAACATTTCAACCAAAAGGTCTTTATCAAGATACGCACTAGTGATAGTGTGTTAGTCGTCATGCAGTAAAACTTCATCACCTGTTTTCTACTAAGTACTATTTTCATACAGTTTTACTAGCAGTATTACCTTTTATTGATTGTCATTCTTAAAAATAGTAATGTATTTCACATATAAAACACTATACACCAGAAAAATCTCCTAAAGTTTTTGGTTGTGGTTCAATTGAAAGATCACCATTACTGATCACCTCCCATGGCTTCAACTTTCTTGTCATTCTGGATGGAGTAGGTTCAGCATTGCTAGGTTTAACATCCACAGAAATTACTCCTGGGATTGGTTGATTGCTTTGAATCAAATCAGCCACCTCTGCAAAACTTAAAATGTTTGTATCTTGATTATCTTCTTGCTCTGAAGAGTTGAGATTGTCACAATCAAGCTCACCTGAAAAAAAAAAGTACAATATAAACAATTTGTTTATCAAAATTACAATCATATCCATTAAACATAAAACCCTTTAGGGTTGTAGAATACTGCACTGATACATCACCACACAGCTATACAGTCATTTATATATATTCAGCGATGTGGATAAGAGTAGAAAAACAGTGAGGTTCATAATCTCTGGCGACTGCGAGCCTCCGCCAAAGTGAAAGAGATAGTCATCACAAATCTGTAATCCACCATGGGCAGGTTTTCTACAGCTTGTTATATGTTTGGCCTGACCATCAACACCTTGAATCACTTAGTGACTATATGAACATATGTACTTTGTGACACAATGAACATGTGTACTTTGTGACACAATGAACATGTGTACTTTGTGACACAATGAACATGTGTACTTAGTGACACAATGAACATGTGTACTTAGTGACACAATGAACATGTGTACTTAGTGACACAATGAACATGTGTACTTTGTGACACAATGAACATGTGTACTTAGTGACACAATGAACATGTGTACTTTGTGACTCAATGAACATGTGTACTTTGTGACACAATGAACATGCTGAAACTGAAGTCATGTTTCAACCATCTCCCAATGAACAGTTTCATGAAGCAGTTATCATGGTCAATAATAGTTATCTCCTACCAGTTGACAGATTCACTTATCTTGGCAGCTCTCTCTCCAGGGTCAATGGCATTGATGCATTTGGCAGACTGCGTTACGATTTGTGACAACAGAAAGGCAATACTCTTGCCACAAAATTAAATCTATTGCGCCATTGTGCTCAATACTTTGCTATATGCTTTGCGAGAACTGGACAGTGTAAGACAGACATGCTAGTGTTAAATCACTTTCACACCTGCTGTATCCACAAACTACTCAGGATAAAGTGGCAAGATAAAGTACCTGATAATGAAGTTTTCACTAGAGCCAATATCCCAATCATTCATACAATACAATGCTGAAAAAACAAACATACAATGCAATGCTGAAAAAACAAGCATACAATACAATGCTGAAAAAACAAGCATACAATACAATGCTGAAAAAACAAGCATACAATGCAATGCTGAAAAAACAAATGCACGCATGTGGTTGCATCTGTGGGTCTCACCAATGGCCCATTAGACAAACCACCCATGCAACAGAAAACTTTAGTGGATGACATGCCGTTATATTGAGGTTATCTTCTTAGAGAAACTTCATGCCACATCATCTATACAATTGTGCATTTATTTTGTTGTTGAAATGTGCCTCATGTCTGCCTGCTCTGTGGTATAGAGAGAGCCAGAGATGTACTGTGCAGCACTGGGAAGGAGGAAACTGACAACACTGTTTTTTCCTATGGCTGAAACCCATCATAGAGGCACAGTAACTCAGGACGTGACAATCCTTTTGGCTTGAACATTTGGTTGCATGCCTGGAGCAATAGAGAAGTTCGGCATAACCAGTAGTCAATTGGTGGCGGAGAATGAGCACAGTGAACCTATCTTGGCTACAGTTGCTAGGAGCAGTGCATAGGTTGAGACCTGCCTTCCTGGAGGTGTGATAGTCATTCTCGGGCTCTGTCCAGGGGTGGGCGGAAAATCCACAGACTTCCCAGCAATATAATGCCATTTAACGGCATTAGGTCAAAGGGCATGAGAGCAGCCAACCAACCAAAAAACAACTGAGATGCGTCAGACATGTTGTGTCCAAGTATGACAAATGCATCCCAAAACAGCGGATGTTAGGTGAGCTCCTCAATGGAAATGACTGGCTAGTGGACAGAAGAAATGCTTCAATGACTCTCAAAGTGTCTCTAAATAGTTTCAACATCGACTCTACATCCTGGGAGTCTGTCTATTAGAATCACCCAGTGTGCTTGCAAGAAGCATCAAATCTCAGAGGCACGTCATAGAAAACCTGCTGCCTGATAAGATAGAATAACAAATACACAATTCTGATCATACGAGTCCCAAATGTGGCAGAGGATTCTATTTCCAGAGTGGACTTTTTAGTCATCTCTGCATACACCAGAGAGATGCAACAATGCAAGTCATCCCTGTACACACCAGAGAGATGTAAGTCATCCCTGTACACACCAGAGAGATGCAAGTCATCTCTGTACACACCAGAGAGATGTAGCAATACAAGTCATCTCTGTACACACCAGAGAGATGCAAGTCATCTCTGTACACACCAGAGAGATGTAGCAATACAAGTCATCCCTGTACACACCAGAGAGATGTAGCAACACAAGTCATCCCTGTACACACCAGAGAGATGTAGCAATACAAGTCATCTCTGTACACACCAGAGAGATGTAGCAATACAAGTCATCTCTGTACACACCAGAGAGATGCAAGTCATCTCTGTACACACCAGAGAGATGCAAGTCATCTCTGTACACACCAGAGAGATGCAAGTCATCTCTGTACACACCAGAGAGATGCAAGTCATCCCTGTACACACCAGAGAGATGTAGCAATACAAGTCATCCCTGTACACACCAGAGAGATGTAGCAATACAAGTCATCCATGTACACACCAGAGAGATGTAGCAACACAAGTCATCTCTGTACACACCAGAGAGATGTAGCAACACAAGTCATCTCTGTACACACCAGAGAGATGTAGCAACACAAGTCATCTCTGTACACACCAGAGAGATGTAGCAATACAAGTCATCTCTGTACACACCAGAGAGATGTAGCAACACAAGTCATCTCTGTACACACCAGAGAGATGTAGCAACACAAGTCATCTCTGTACACACCAGAGAGATGCAAGTCATCTCTGTACACACCAGAGAGATGTAGCAACACAAGTCATCCATGTACACACCAGAGAGATGTAGCAATACAAGTCATCTCTGTACACACCAGAGAGATGTAGCAACACAAGTCATCTCTGTACACACCAGAGAGATGCAAGTCATCTCTGTACACACCAGAGAGATGTAGCAACACAAGTCATCCATGTACACACCAGAGAGATGTAGCAATACAAGTCATCTCTGTACACACCAGAGAGATGTAGCAACACAAGTCATCTCTGTACACACCAGAGAGATGTAGCAACACAAGTCATCTCTGTACACACCAGAGAGATGTAGCAACACAAGTCATCCATGTACACACCAGAGAGATGTAGCAATACAAGTCATCTCTGTACACACCAGAGAGATGTAGCAACACAAGTCATCTCTGTACACACCAGAGAGATGTAGCAACACAAGTCATCTCTGTACACACCAGAGAGATGTAGCAATACAAGTCATCTCTGTACACACCAGAGAGATGTAGCAACACAAGTCATCTCTGTACACACCAGAGAGATGTAGCAACACAAGTCATCTCTGTACACACCAGAGAGATGTAGCAACACAAGTCATCTCTGTACACACCAGAGAGATGTAGCAACACAAGTCATCTCTGTACACACCAGAGAGATGTAGCAACACAAGTCATCTCTGTACACACCAGAGAGATGTAGCAACACAAGTCATCTCTGTACACACCAGAGAGATGTAGCAACACAAGTCATCCATGTACACACCAGAGAGATGTAGCAATACAAGTCATCTCTGTACACACCAGAGAGATGTAGCAACACAAGTCATCTCTGTACACACCAGAGAGATGTAGCAACACAAGTCATCTCTGTACACACCAGAGAGATGTAGCAATACAAGTCATCTCTGTACACACCAGAGAGATGTAGCAACACAAGTCATCTCTGTACACACCAGAGAGATGCAAGTCATCTCTGTACACACCAGAGAGATGTAGCAACACAAGTCATCCATGTACACACCAGAGAGATGTAGCAATACAAGTCATCTCTGTACACACCAGAGAGATGTAGCAACACAAGTCATCTCTGTACACACCAGAGAGATGTAGCAACACAAGTCATCTCTGTACACACCAGAGAGATGTAGCAACACAAGTCATCTCTGTACACACCAGAGAGATGTAGCAACACAAGTCATATCTGTACACACCAGAGAGATGCAAGTCATCCCTGTACACACCAGAGAGATGTAGCAACACAAGTCCAAACTTGCCACTGTCACCAGCAATAGATAGCTATTATTCTCATGCATGTGTACTTAGTGACTCAATCAACATGAATACTACTGACTCAATGAACATGTATACTTAATGAATCAATGAACATGCATACTTAATGACTCAATGAAAATACATACTTAGTGACTCAATGAACATGAGTACTTAATGATTCAATGAACATGCGTTCTCAGTGACTCAATGAACAATCATACTTAGTGATTCAATGAACATGTGTACTCAGTGAATCAATTAACATGCGTACCTAGTGAATCAATTAACATGCGTACCTAGTGAATCAATGAACATGCGTACCTAGTGATTCAATGAACATGCGTACCTAGTGATTCAATGAACATGTGTACCTAGTGAATCAATTAACATGCGTACCTAGTGAATCAATGAACATGCATACTCAGTGAATCAATGAACATGCATACTCAGTGAATCAATGAACATGCATACTCAGTGAATCAATGAACATGCGTACCTAGTGAATCAATGAACATGCATACTCAGTGAATCAATGAACATGCGTACCTAGTGAATCAATGAACATGCGTACCTAGTGATTCAATGAACATGTGTACCTAGTGAATCAATTAACATGCATACTTAATGACTCAATGAACATGCTTACTTAGTGACTCAATAAACAATCGTACTTAGTGACTCAATGAACAATCATACTTAGTGAATCAATGAACATGCGTACCTAGTGAATCAATGAACATGTGTACCTAGTGATTCAATGAACATGCGTACCTAGTGAATCAATGAACATGTGTACCTAGTGATTCAATGAACATGCGTACCTAGTGAATCAATTAACATGCATACCTAGTGAATCAATGAACATGCTCTACAAAGTGTGGGAACTGTCTGCAGTCAGTGGGTGGAGTATTTGACATAATACTCCGACCAGAACGATCACCTTTACATTGGCACCAGGACATGCAGGTATTTGGGGGTAATACAGTGCAATCTTTCTATAACGCATCCTTTTATAACAAATTTCTCTGTTTAACAACAGTTTTCATCATCATCATCATCATGTGACATATTATTTCCAGAACATGGTCTTCCTTATGGATTCTCTGAGCAGCCTGCATTTTTCTGGGCAAATTAACCTGCTGCAGTAGAGATATATTTAAGCAATCTGATATATCCCTGCACCATCGCCGTCTTGGGCACCCTCTTCCTCCTGTTGCCGTTAACTCTGCCTTGAGCTATTAATTTTTCCATGATGTTATGTCTCTTTATATGATCACAAGTTTCAATGTCGCCATTGCAATTCTTCTCTTGATTTCAACACTTTTCACAATCCCCAATTATATCTTTTCTCTATTGTTTGTACTGTATATAATGAATTTCTGTTATTACATACATATTTCGTCGGTCCGGAACAAGTTGTTATAATGAGATCCCACTATATTGAGATGGGAATTGGAGAAACTACAGACTTTTCCTGTGTGTGCTGAACCAGCAGTCCTAACAGGTGGTCAAAGGTGAGATGATGTAACATAATCATTTATCTATGCATGCTTATATTCTACGAAATATTAAGGGAATGTCAAAGAATGACACTATCTCTATGCAGAATGTGATGCAGGAAGAACATGCTAGAAAATCACTAGATAATTATTATCTAGGCAGATAAGAAACTATAGGTAATTGCATGTTACGATAAGAAACTATAGGTAATTGCATATTATGATAAGAAACTATAGGTAACTGCATGTTACGATAAGAAACTATAGGTAACTGCATGCTACGACTTAGATTCACAACTTAACCACCTTTAACTTTTTATCCATATCAATAACTTGTCATGGTCGTAGGAGAACTGGATTGCATACATCATAGCACAGTCCTCCAGCAATTTATATCTTCAGCAATGCGGATCAGTGAGGAAAAATCTTGACTTGTTGAGTCTTTGATGTTGTCTTCTCATGATTTTTTTTGATCATTTCTACTTCTTTCACCTTCAAATGTTCCCTGAATTATCATTTTTACAGGGAATTATGTTGCATATATGTCCAAGCCATGCTAGTTTTTGTCATTTTCTGTTGAAAGTAGTGATTCTTGTGGACCTGGACACACATCTCTATTTTATTCCCTATTTCCAAATGTACACATTTGTCATACTCTCTCTACAGGATGCAGAATTACTTTATTATCAAACAAATTAATGTAGCTACATGTTTGCCTTACAAAGAACAAAAAGCACATATGTAGTAAACTTACCTTTGCTGTTATTTGTAGTTTCCTCTGTTTTGATTTCATCTATTTTTAGCTTATTTATCCACTGAAGATAATGGTTATAATCAAAAGTCTTTACATTTCTGCAAAAATAAATCCAACAAAATCAAATTTAAACATGTCTTTAACATGTCATGTTATTGATTAATAAACTGCAGGTCTTTTTTTATGTTTAACTGGCTCATGACACCAATAGCTACAATGAATCATGTGTTATTTAGTTCAGGTAATTCACAGACATTTTTGTCTATTGGTACAGGTAACTAACTTTTAATTAAGATTGATGTCTTCCAGGAAGCATTTTTACAGGAGACGGCAAAATTGACAGAGAAATTGAGATGAGGTGCCACAAAGCAAACACTGTAACATACCAGCTGTTACTGTTGCTTAAAAAACTCAGCGGTCAACATGGCGACCAAACGACAGATAATAAACACCATCTTTATTTCAATGTTATGTTACCAGTGTCAGATATGGCCCCTGAAAAAAACACTCTTGATAAAGATTACAACATGCGAGATGAAATGCCTGAGAAATGAAGACATCAGAAAGATAGTAAAGACCATATCAAGCACACAATATATAGAGAGAGACAATCACCTGGTTAGGACACCTTGTGCAATTAGAACCATCACAACCTGCCATCCAGGCGTACAACAGTAGAAAGAACGGTTACAGGGCAAGAAGAAGACTAAGAACAAGTTGGGAAGATTCAATCAGAGAGATTGTTAAGTACCATAGAATGTGCAACAAAGAAGACCTTCTTCTTCTTCTTCTTTTTTTCCTTCCTCTTTTACCCTTTACAGGTGTCGAGGGAGATACAATGTTCTTGTTCTTGCTTTTCTGGCAGCTTCAGATAATGTTATTTGGTGTTCATGTGATGTCTCTTTCATGTTGTCAATCCAGCGTACTCTAGGTCTAACCTTGGCTCTTCTTTCTGTTCTCCTCTGCTCGTATATGCTTTATAAACTAATGAATCACACGGCATTCTTTCCAGATGACCAAACCATTGTATATGTTGGTTTTGTATGTATTGTAGAATTGATATGACACCCAACTCTTTCTCTTATGACATAGTTTCTAGTTCTATGTCTTCTGGTTCCATAGCTTCAGTGAACTGTGTGATTCACTTCATCATTCTTCAGTCAGTTATCAGGTTACAGCACAATATCTTCAATGAACTGTGTAATTCACTTCAAGTCAACTGTGAAACCTCTCTGGTTTAGAAATAGTGCCTTCTCAGTAGGCCATATTTTCTCCCTCTCGTCTTGATAGAGTTGACATGCATGAAGAATGTGTTCTGTTCCCTGTAGGCTCTGTGAACAGGTCTCTCTCACCAATTTTGAGCTTTCTGTAAATGTGTCTCCTCTGTTTGTTGTGCAGTCATAAAATTGTAAAAATGTATGGCAGAGTTAAAAGTGAACACAAACTAAATATATAAATATATATAAAGATCATAATTTATTATTTGTTTAAAGATATTTACAATCTCAGTGTTTCTTCTTCTTCTTCAGCGTTCAATCTCAAACTCCCGCTGGATCTCCTTATAGCAGGACCATGGTCCTAATAGATTTCCAGCAGGATGTAGTCCAGAGAATGGAAATGTGTTGTGTCCCCGATTTATGTGCACCAATGGTCCGACACATCCATCTTCAGCAGATCTGAGAGTTTAAATTGTCTACATTTACACATCTCTATATTACAGTAGTTGAAACATCAGATATCTATGCATAAATGATATCCCAGCAGTTCAAAATATTTGATGGCTACACATGAACAATTTTACAGCAGCTAGGACATTTCACTGTGTGCTTCCAGGCCCAAAAAAAGGAGCAAAATATTGTTCTTTAATTTTTCACTGTTACTAGTCATGCATGTTGTAAGGTGTGACTAAAGAGGTTTTGGGGGTCGAGTTAGCCATCCCATCACATAGAGAACCAAAGTGATCCTTAGGCCATGCTGAAGTCAGATGTGTCAGACCAAAAGGCCCTCTGATATTACAGCTAAGCTGTAAACCATGATGCAATATAATCCATTCTCTGGACTACATTCTGCTTATCTGCTGAAGTTTGAGATTGAACAAAAAAGAATAAAAACATTTGATGGTGAGTAGCTGTTTTGATGTAGTTTGTTCCCAATACATAAAGCTTGAAACAGGGTAAAGTAGTTTTGCTAATAACTAGAAACACACATAATCACGCACACAAATAGACGTTTCGATCAAAAGGCCTTTATCTAGGTTACATACATGCATACATAAAAAAAAAACGACAAGCAGGAATAAGACAACTAGTGTTCACATGTCTAGAAGAATGTGGAGATGACCGGAACGATGGAAATAGAAATTAGTTTGTTCACAATAGTACACAATAAATGAATTCATTCTGTCTCTCCCCAGATCTCTCTTATAGTAGGATAGTTGCAGTATACTAGATTTCCAGCAGAAAGTAGTCCTAGAATGAATATGTGCTGTGTTACAGTTATATATTGTTCCAATGGTCCAACACATCCAACTTAAGAAGGAGTACAATATCACAGTAAATAGAGCACAATGTATTAACTATACACAAACATTGTCACAGTAACTAGAGCAGTAAATGTTTACATACATACATACATACGTACGTACGTACGTACATACATACATACATACATACATACATACATACATACATACATACATACAGATAGCACAACAATTAGAACATGAGATGGTTAAATGAATACCGTACTTATTAAAGAAAAATGCTTGAGCTCTGAGATACTCTGATTTCTTCAGTTGAGGATCAATCAATGTTTCAATAGATCTCCATCCTGCTTGAAAACTCTGGTTATGCTCAAAATCAAAGTCTTGAAATAACTGGAATGTTGTCTCATCCATATTGCCATTAAGGTTTCACTAAAATTAAAGTATATGTGAAGTTTTAAAAAAAAGTACAGCACTATAATATGGTTATTGGAAGTTTAGAAGGCAAGATAAAAGCATTAGGATATGTGCTATTTATAGAGGTGAGGCAAACAGGTGTCAGATGAATGGACCTGGTTCAAATCCCATCTAGTGCTTTTTTTGTTGTTGGTTGGTTGGTTGCTGGTCAAGTGGTCTATGGGCCCTTTGACCCAATGCCATTGTGTGATATATGCATGTATTTGTGAACTGTTATTCCGTTCTATAAGGTGTTCTACTTATCTGGCTTTGGAGGGAGAAGCACTTTCCTGACGTCATCCAGCACTGGACATTAAAAAAGGTGGTGGACAACAGTTTCATAGGGACGAGTGCAAAGCCGGTACCCTGGATTGTGTTGTGGTTGTATTCTGTTCAGATGATTGTTGGTTGGTTGGTTGCTGATCCAGCGGTCCATGGGCTCATGCCCTTTGACCTAATGCTCTGATGTTGACATTGTTGTTGTTGTGTATTATGTATGTCTGTGTTTGCATTGTTTTTTATGCATTTCAGTAGTCAATTTTTCATCTAGAGCATCCTGGTTACCCACTGCCTGCCATGATAACTGAGGCGACATCCGATCTCATTTGTAAATACTTTTTGTTGTAATGGCATTATAGTGCTGGAAAGACTGTGAATGTTCAACCCACACCAGGCCAGAGCCAGAAAAAAACTATCACACCACCAGGAAGGTATGTTTCTACCTATGCACTGCTCAGAGCCACTTTTTTCTATAAGCTCTCTATCCTTCCTATTTATATTGGCTATTTACAGAATAGTTTTAAGATAGATTAAAACTCATTGCAGGACAAATAGGTCTCCAAATCAATTCATCAAAACCAAAAATTATGGACTTCACCAATTCACCTAACGAAATTACTTTAAATGGACAACAACTTGAAAAAGTACACAATTTCTCCTATCTAGGAAGCAAATTAACACTCGACGGTGATGCTATGCCAGAAATTACAACTCGCATTGCCCTAGCATCAAGTGCATTTAACAGACTGTTTAATATCTGGAAGTCAAAGTCAATCAGTACACGCACGGAAATGCGCTTATTTAATTCCTGTGTTATTCCGGTGCTATCATATGGATGTGAGAGCTGGAAAAGCTCTTTATCTTCAGAAAATAAATTACTGAGTTTCTAGAACAAATGTCTTCGTATCATAACTAACACCCATTGGAGTGAATTCAAATCGAATAATAAAATCAGAGAAGAGAAACATCAAAATTTCATCACAGATGTTATCTGGAAACGTCGTTGGTCCTACATCGGACATGTCCTACGTGCAGACACCAACAGAATACAACGCCAATGACTTGAATGGATACCTACAGGCAAAAGAGCAAGGGGTAGACCAAAAGAAACACTCAGAAGAACAATAGAGAAAGTTAATTAACCAATATTCATACTATTCAAGAACTGCACAGAATAGCTTTGAACAGACAGAATTGGAGAGATCTGACTTCTGCCCTATGCGCTAACTTCAGGGCAAAAGGAAAATGAATGAATGAATTTACAGAATAATTTTGTATATTTCATGGGGAGGGAGAATAATACAAGAAAGTCATACTCATCATAAGGAATATCATATTCTGATTTGCTCTCTTGTTGTTTGCAGGTCCATATTAGGTTGGGTTTCTCATGTTTGGTGGGCCCATTGGGTTGGGCTTCTCATATTTGGTGGGCCCATTGGGTTGGGCTTCTCATGATGTTTGGTGGGTCCATTAGATTAGGCTTCTCATGTTTGGTGGGTCCATTGGATTGGGCTTCTCATGATGTTTCGTTGGTCCATTGGGCTTCTCGTGATGTTTGAAAAGCGAAAACCCCATCTTAGAAGTCGCCCACTGATATTGTCATTCATGTCTGTAGTTATATACTTCACATAGGCCTATAAAATTGGCCCAAGTTATAACTGAAAGATGGTCAGCAAGTCTCAGACAGCCAAGGCACTTGGTTTGAATTCAGATGCATGCAAGTGAACATCCTGAACATTCATAAAGCAATGGCATCATACTGGACATAAATATTGCCTAAAATATATAAAATCATAACATTGGTTTACAACTACATTATATATTAGTCTATAATATGCCTACAGAATATCACACGGGCCTACGCCAAGAACTTGCTTACTTTAATGTATTATTTATAAATAATACTTTATAAATAATACATTAAATTTAAAGCAAGCTGTTGGAGTAGGCCCGTGTGATATTCAATCATATTCTGTAGGCATATAGACTATTTTAAATCAATAATCAATCAACTTCTTGCAAGTCACTGTCACCAACAACAGACAGAT
This sequence comes from Meghimatium bilineatum, assembly GCA_034231615.1. Classification (NCBI taxonomy): domain Eukaryota; kingdom Metazoa; phylum Mollusca; class Gastropoda; order Stylommatophora; family Philomycidae; genus Meghimatium; species Meghimatium bilineatum. Next base: position 9,031,224 of record CM067315.1, on the reverse strand, counting down.
GATTGGGTATATCTGTTTCAGAAATGAAATTCTAATTCATCATTTGTTGATCTGTCTGCAGTTACCGGTTTCTTTTTCTAATCTGACAACTAGACTTAACTTACCGATTCTCTGAGCGACTTGCTAACTACTTCCATTTAATAATAATTCTGAACAGTGTCTCTAGTATAGGCCTAAATGTAGTTAAGTAAGTATACCACTCATGAATAAATATAGTTTGAGAACGTCACAATATTTGTTATTCTACGCTGAATAAAATTTGGGTGCATTGTTTATGAAGTTGACATTTCTGGTATTGATGACCTTTGCACTTTAGAAATGCCATGTCCTACTTCTCGTAGGTGTGTCATGTGACGTATTCCTTCCAGAACGTTGTCTTCCCAATGAACTCTCTGAACCTCTCTCTGTCTTGGGCGATGTGGCTTGCATTTTCTAGCGATGTATTCATATTATCTTTAATGTCGTCAGTCCATCGTCTTCTTGGTCTGCCCCTTCTCCTCCCCCAGGTACAAGCTCTCGTAGGTACGGTCTTTAAAATGCGTCACTACATTAGGCCACTCCGACGATTGTTGTATTTTCATTTGCTGGTTATTATATATGGCAAAAGTATAAATATTTAGGGGCCTATTTACCAAAATTCAATATAAAAATGAGAATTATAAAATGACACATCTATTTTTATATTAATCTATAGATCAGAAGAATCATCATCAGGTGCCATGCCGGGTGGCGTAGGCGGTCATGGCTCTCCACGGTATTATGTATCAAAGTCGTTGTTTCTTTGCCGTGCCGGGTTGTCAAACTGTCTAATATTTTCTCACGTTGTCGCCCTCTGTCTCTGGTGCCTTCGATCTTGCCTGTTGTGATTATGTTCTCTAAACCTGCCTGTCTCATGAAGTGGCCAAAAAAAGAAGATTGCCTTTTTCTTATATTGTTGATTAAGGTCCGTTTCGCATTTAACTCTTTTAACACCTCTACATTAGTTTTTCTGGCAATCCATGGTATTCTCAGCATTCTTCTGTAGAACCACATCTCTGTTGCCTCCAATCTCCCACTTTCCAGTTTGTTTATTGTCCAAGACTCGCAACCATATGTTAGTATAGGGGTTATATAGCACTGCAGAACTCTCTTTCTCACCTCTAATGACAAGGTCATATTACACAGTATATTTTTCATTTTTCTGAATGTTGTTTTTCCTGTCCTATTCTGCATCTTATTTCTGTTGAACTTCTGTTGAACAGAAGCATCCATCAGAAGCATGGACACTAAATAAATAATTACAGAATTCATGCCTTTGAGATGCGGGTATATAGTTGAATAAATTGGTACCAGATTAATCCGGGAAGTAAAGACTGCGAGGGAGAGGAGATGGCTATCGCCCTCATTTGCAGAGCCACTGAAATGTGAGATCACTTTCATCTCACACCCCTACGGCATTAATAAATGCTATGGATTACTTTACTTTAAATACAGTTATAATCTGTATTAGCGAAATGGTTACAGATAGTCAGAATATGTATTAGCCGAGGGGAGCGAACATGTTACAAATAGTCAGAATCCGTGTTAGAGAAACGGTTACAGATAGTCAGAATGTGTATTAGCGAGCCGGTTAGGGTCCAGGAAATATGACAGAGATAAACCACATGAGAAGGCGGGAGAAGGGGAAGCTGCCAGAGAAGGCACTACTAAACGGTGAGGATTGTCCCAAACACGCGGGTCGTAAGAAGGAATCACTGTATAGATTGATGACACGTAGACTGTACTAGAAAGACAAAGGATAGGAAATGAAAGAGAATGAGAACACAGAGCCGAAAACGAGGGTGCCTATGGTAGAAGGAGATACGGGAACGGAATATTTGGCCATGATGTCATGTGACGTATTCCTTCCAGAACGTTGTCTTCCCAATGAACTCTCTGAACCTCTCTCTGTCTTGGGCGATGTGGCTTGCATTTTCTAGCGATGTATTCATATTATCTTTAATGTCGTCAGTCCATCGTCTGCTTGGTCTGCCCCTTCTCCTCTTCCCAGGTACTCTTCCCTCCATTATTTGTCTTTCTAAACAGTTATGTCTCTTTATATGACCAAACAGGCGTAGTTTTCTTTTTGTTATTGTGTTTAGTAACCAACACTCTGGAATATTCAATGTGTTTATAATATCTGAGTTTCTGATTTTATCCTTCCATGATATTTTAAGTATCTTTCTGTAGCATTTCAGCTCGAAGGCGTTGATCTTCTTTGCCGCTGTTTTACTTAGAGTCCATGTTTCACAGCCGTATGTTGCAACCGGAAAAATAAAAGTTCGTAACATTAGCACTTTCGTTTCTATTTTGTTGTTTATGGCCATGATGGAAGGAAGCAAACCAGAAGCGGCAACCAGAGCATGTAAAATGTATTGTATGGCACAAGGGGTTAGTGTCGGGCAGACCCATATGTTGTTATGGTGTAGGTCAGGGTGTCAAAGGCCCCAATGAGGTATAACAGAATGTGACCGGTCACAGAAACCAAACGTGACGTAACTGGGAGGAGCCAGCTGCACATCGCACACCATTCATCGATATTGCTCGCACTGTGCACTGGTTAATCTATAAGGAACAACGATCAAAGGACAGAACCTCAAACCATCACACATTCCCGTAGTGCGGACCATGTACTGTGAGGAGGAAAATCTCAGATAAACTGAGGTTCATGTCAATGTTAGACCAACCGTACATCGTAATCTGTTAATATGCATTGCTCGCACTGCATGTTGGCTTCTATGAAAGACAAGGGTGGGACTACTGCCCCCCGAGCCTAATCTGTCAGCCGTGTGTCACCGACCACTTGTAGGCGCTGCAGTCATTGCATGGTTACTAACGTCGATAGTATAAGTCACATTCAACCATACAAACCCCATAGGTTTCGGTAACCAACCCACTGGGGCAAAAGGAAGGAGTCCACCCGATATATGCCCAGGGCAATAGTACGTCTAAAAAATACCACGCGATATAGGCCGAGGGCAATAGTACGCCCAAAGCAGATATTACAAAGAAGTCCACAAGGTATATGCCCAGGGCAGTGGTATGCCTAAAGCCAATAGTACAATAGGAAAGAGCGCTCATGGGACTTTGTAGGTAGGATGAGTGAGTCTTGATGTAAGGCATTAGAATGTGAAGTCTGATAAAGCAGAGATGGTAGAACTTGGGTTCATAAGAAGAAAAGGTAGGGGAAGCGTGGGTGGATAAACCTATAGGAAGAGAATGTAAAAGGATAAGTGTGTTACAAGGATAAGTGTGTTACAAGGATAAGTGTGTTACAAGGATAAGTGTGTTACAAGGATAAGTGTGTTACAAGGATAAGTGTGTTACATGGATAAGTGTGTTACAAGGATAAGTGTGTTACATGGAGCAAGATTGGGTGATTGTTTCAAGGATAAGTGTGTTACATGGAGCAAGATTGGATGATTGTTGAGGTTGTTTGAGCAAGAGAATCTTGTGTTTCAAGGATAAGTGTGTTACATGGAGCAAGATTGGATGATTGTTGAGGTTGTTTGAGCAAGAGAATCTTGTGTTTCGTGACAGTTTTCGAGGTGACAGACCTGTGGTTGGGGCGCTGTCATTATGCACAATTACCTGTACACCACTTCTCAAATTCAAATCTTCAGTTGTGATTTTGTGCCATGCATCGACTATATCAAGTGACATTCTTTCCATAACATTGTCTTCGTCGTGGTTACGCTGAACGGCTCTCTATTACGGGCCTTCTTCACTGTGCCCTCTAGAATCAACCTTTTGATACCATCATGTCGCTTTAAGTGTCCAAATACTGTAAATTCCTTCTTATGATGGTATTTGGCAGCCTTCATTTAGTTTCAGTAATTTCAGAACTTCAATGTTCTTCTTTTTCTCTGTCCATGATATTCGTAGGATCTTTCTGCAGCACTTCATTTCAACTGAATTTATTCTTTTGGATATTGTCTTGTTTAAAAGTTCAGAGTCTCCCATCCATATATTGCCACTGGGAAAACACATGATCTAAAAAGGGTTAATTTAGTTTCGTTATTACTTTGCCATAGCTTTCTCATTTGTGTTAATTCGAGTGTTGCAATTGCAAGTCTATGTATGTACCGACTAATATTACATATATCCTCAGCGACCTCTGTGATAGTCAGACATGTCAGAGAGTAGAATTTCGTGCACATGTGCCATAATCTTGTCAGTATGGAAGATTGGTCATCTTCAAAGGATCTGTGTCCATGTTGGAAAGGAGAATACCACTAAAGATTTTGAGATCAACTTAGACAGGACTTTCTTAAAGCTGACTGCAGTATTTCAAATGTTTCAGGATCAGTTTTTTTCATGATGAAAGCAGAAACATGAATTACTGTAAACATCTATTTCTGAAATCTGACGAAGACTACTAGGTCACCTTCATTTTGCACACAGTTCATGCATGAAGTTACCAACTTCCAGTTTGATTCATACATAAAATAAAGGTAAAGGTAGGTCCCATGGCATCTGTAGTCAGGGATGAAGATAACTTTTCATGTACTAAGTCGCAGAACTATTAAGTGGGGGTGGCCAGTTCCCTTCCTTGCTGTTTTTACCTCCCTAACTCATGCATCAGGCAGGCTCACTATCAACTAGGCCATCGCGCTCCTCGATTCACACATACACTAGATTAATACCCCCATGCTACATAGGCATATTATGGTTTTCTAAATAAAATAAGTCTCAGAACTTACTTAACAACCCTGATGCCATCAAACTTTAAGAAAATACAATAATTATACATTCCGTTAAACAACCAAACTCTACTAAAGCTGGACGTGTCATTGACCATTTGCAGAAATAAAAGTGCAACACAATTTATCTATGTTCTCTGGGCTATATCATCTTGCTTCTTCTTCTTCTTCTTTCGTTCACTTGAAACATGTCTATATCTGTAATTCTGTCTCCTTAATAAAACTCACTGTCTTTTGTAGTTCATACAGTGTCCCATAGAGTTTTGATTCCAGTGTTGTTTCCTCTGGCCAATATGTTTGCCTCAGCGTTTCATGCTCAGAACACTCTTGAAGTATATGTTTGGCACTCTCTGCTGCCTGTCCACATGTACACAGTGTTTTGTGTGTGGCATCCTGATTATCTGTGCGCCTTTTGGCTGGATGCCTCATTATCTTGCAAATCTAGTATGGTCAGATCAAGTTCATAGATACACTTTCAGAGAAAGAAGAGTTCCCTATAATAAACATCTGATCTGTCTATCTGTATGTAGTTCCCTCTTTTATATAAGAGATTTTACTACTTCTTGGTGGAATATCATTAGGAAGGGGGGAGAGGAAGAGAGTTTTTTTAATCATCTTTTGATTAAACTCTTACTACTTCTTCTTCTGTGTTCATTCCCATATTCCTGCTGATTAGCCACATGTAGTCTAGCCGGATGAAGTCTAGCCACATGTAGTCTAGCCGGACGAAGTCTAGCCACATGTAGTCTAGCCGGACGAAGTCTAGCCACATGTAGTCTAGCTGGACGAAGTCTAGCCACATGTAGTCTAGCTGGACGAAGTCTAGCCACATGTAGTCTAGCCGGACGAAGTCTAGCCACATGTAGTCTAGCTGGACGAAGTCTAGCCACATGTAGTCTAGCCGGACGAAGTCTAGCCACATGTAGTCTATCCGGACGAAGTCTAGCCACATGTAGTCTAGCCGGACGAAGTCTAGCCACATGTAGTCTAGCCGGACGAAGTCTAGCCGAACAAAGATTAGCCACATGTAGTCTAGTCGGATGTAGTCTAGTCAGATGAAGTCTAGCCATATGAAAATCTGTAGAATGGACCTCATTGTGTCATGCGATACATGCACCTTCGGCCTGACATATCCAACTTCAGCATGGCTTCTGGGTCCCTTTGACCCTATATAGTATGGGGCAGTCAACTCCACCCCATAAGTCACCTCTTATAATATGCATGGAAGATACACAGTATCATTCTTATTTCCTGGAAAGGAAGTGGTGGTTGGTATTAGAACACCCCCCTCCCCTCACCCATCTATAGGCTTGAGTCTGACCATTGTTCTGCTACAAGAGATATATCTAAATGGTTTTTTTTTAAAGAATGAATTCTAATAAACAACCAAACTTGTAAACAGTAAACATGTTTTATTCAAATTTTTATTATACAACCACACTAATGGAAATGCCATTCATAGTAATAACAGGTTTCCATTGTTTACCTCAAGGCTACAGCTGAAGATGGATGTGTTGGGCATTTGCGCATAGAAACAGTGACACAACACATTTCCATTCTCCGGACGAGTAAAATAAAGTTAACCCATACCATTTATTAATGCTGTGCATGGGTGTGAGATCTTAGCAATCTCATATTTCAGTGGCTCTGCTATATGAGGGCAGTAGCCATCTCTTCTCCCTCGCTGGTCTTTCTGGATTAATCCAGTACCCAATTAAGGCTGGGTCGACACAGGAGCCATTGTGATCTGAAAAAACATTTTTAACTGGAGAACGAACCCAGGACCTCTCATATGCGAAGCCAGTGCACTAACCACTGCGTTGGAAATCTAGTAGGAGCATTGTCCTGTTACAAGAGAAATCCAGCGGTAATTTGAGAATGAACGCTTAAGAAAAGACCTCAAGGCTCACATTACCTCTCAAATGAATCTCATTTTATACTGTAAAATTGTAAAAATAAGTTTCCAATAGCTTAAGTTTTACAGCAGCATTTAGTGAAAAAGTAATTTATACCAAGCTAAGATCTATATATAAATTATAATAATTAAATTTAGTCAGATTTAAGCTACATATATAAATTATAATAATTAAATTTAGTCAGATTTAAGCTACATATATAAATTATAATAATTAAATTTAGTCAGATTTAAGCTACATATATAAATTATAATAATTAAATTTAGTCAGATTTAAGCTACATATATAAATTATAATAATTAAATTTAGTCAGATTTAAGCTACATATATAAATTATAATAATTAAATTTAGTCAGATTTAAGCTACATATATAAATTATAATAATTAAATTTAGTCAGATTTAAGCTACATATATAAATTATAATAATTAAATTTAGTCAGATTTAAGCTACATATATAAATTATAATAATTAAATTTAGTCAGATTTAAGCTACATATATAAATTATAATAATTAAATTTAGTCAGATTTAAGCTACATATATAAATTATAATAATTAAATTTAGTCAGATTTAAGCTACATATATAAATTATAATAATTAAATTTAGTCAGATTTAAGCTACATATATAAATTATAATAATTAAATTTAGTCAGATTTAAGCTACATATATAAATTATAATAATTAAATTTAGTCAGATTTAAGCTACATATATAAATTATAATAATTAAATTTAGTCAGATTTAAGCTACATATATAAATTCCAAGAATCAAATTAGACCTGCTTGACTCTATGATCAAATATAGGCCAACTATTAGTAAGTTTTATGTGGGTAATGATCAAATTAAATATTGGTGGGTATAAAATTTCAAAAATAAGATACGCAGATGACACAGTCCTCCTTACTACACATCCTGCGGGACTGAAACAGCTAAACACAACAACAAAGAAATACTGCGAGATCCAAAATATACACCTAAGCGTACATAAACCAAAAATTATGACAAGGACAAAACAAAGATCTAACCAATAATCAACATTGACAATATAGAACTAGAATGTGTAAAAGAAAATTGAATATCTGGGAGCAAATATAAACAGTTCCGGAGATTAGAAGACGACTCGCAATTGTAACACTCAAAAATTAACAAAAATGAGAAAGCTATAGCAAAGTAGTAAATATACTAAAATAACCCTTGTAAGATATGTGTTTTCCCAGTGACAACATATGAATGCGAGACTTGGACTTTAAACAAGACAATATCCAAAAGAATATATTTATTTGAAATTAAGTGCTTCAGAAAAATCCTATAAATATTGTGGACAGAGAAAAAGAAAAACATTGAAATTTTGAAATTACTAAAATTAAATGAAGGGTGGCTTCTAAATACCATTGTACTTAGGAAGCAATATAACAACAGATGGCAGGAGCAGCATAGAAATACACAATAGATGTAGTAAAGCATACCAATCCCTAGGACAAATGACACTAATCTTCAGAAACAAAAATGTAGATTTAAACACCAAAATAACACTATTCAAAATGATTATTATGCCAATGCTGTGCTACCAATACTAAAAATGGGCGACAGATGTAAACTTGTGACAGCTGAAATGGCATGCTTACGCAGAATCCTAGGAATATCGCTAAAAGAGAGGAATGAGAACATTAGACAAAGAAATGGCACTTCCCCAATCTTGGAATATATTAAGAGACAACAGATAAAATGGTTTGCACACATAAGCAGACAACCATCAGACAGCATACCACAGGAAGCTATGCTACACAGATACAGTAAAAGCAGACTAGAAGAGGCCAGACATGAAAACGATGGACCACCGAAATAAAAGTGGCAACAAACTCCACAATATACTCAACACACATGAGGGCCATCTCCAGAAAACTCTTCTACCCTTGACACTGAAAGGCAACAAAGGGCTTAGCGAATAGATAAAATAGATGCAATGGAGTATCTTCTCCAGGGATATATTTTCATATTCAGGCTTCAGCTCTGAGCAGTGAGATAAAAAAAATCCTCTACATAGGAAGTAAATTTTAGGTGTTTTGTGGCTTTTCTACCCATCCGCAACATGTAGAGTTGGACCCATGAGCTTCAGCTTCTATGCCAATAATCTTTACCTGGCAGAGGTGTCCATAGCAACCCAGAACTTGGCCAGGGTCACTGGGATTTGTGGGGCAGAGAGCTATGCATTCATCACCATCCAAAGGTACACTCTAGGGCTGGCATGTTTACTTGATTCTGCGCTCTCTCAGGCAGTTGTTACTCCCAGCAATATAATGCCATTTGAATGGCATTGAGTCAAAGGGCATGAGCCCAAAGACCGCTTGATCAGCAACCAACCAACCTCAGGCAATTGTCATGTCCTGCACTTAGTTAATTTTCACCACACACCATGTGTACAGCCAGGCACCATGTATACATTGACAGTTAGGAGCATGGTCAGATTTGAAACTCATCTGATTCTTCTAGTATAATGTACAATGCTAGGTTCTCTGAATTTTACACCCCAAAGAAAACATAATTTATAGATGAAATGCTGTGGTGCATCCACAGGAGGATAGCTCACTATATTGGCACGCTGTCCGTCTCTGTGGCGAAGTGGTACAGAGCCAAGGTACAGAGTTCGATCCCCGCCACTAGCAATTTTACATCCGGACCGTTCAGAAAGCAATGGCAAACTACTGAACATATTTATATTGCCTAGAAAATCACCACAGCCAACAAATGCTGGGTTGAAAGCCACGTCCTCGTGGGTCAAAGGGCATGAGCCCATGGACCGCTGGATCAGCAACCAATCAAACAAAGCCACATCCTGAATTGGATATGCTACCAATTTTTTTTAATCTACTCAAAGTTTACCCTTGCATATGGTTGGTCTTCATAGATTAATAGTAAGACCCTCACAAAATGGTTGTCTAATTGGAAAACAGTGAGACCTTTCCACTGACCGCATGCGCATGTATACTAATATAAGCTGCTACATACATTACTTCTAACATCAAAAATATTCACACATAAGTAATTAAAAAAATGGTGTCTATGAGTGATGTTAAACAACTCCAGTTGAAGCTCTAATTAATGTCTAATAATCTAAAGTATATCTACTTAACTAATAAAAATTGTTTCAAAGAATGAAATCTATTTTTCTAATTATCCATATTCCTTCCAATGAAATGTCTCTTGAGTACTTCCAATGATCTTTTTTTTGGAGGGAAAAGAGGCAGACATAGAAAATCCTGGACTGATCACATCAAGGAATGGTCTGGGCATGACTTTCTAAACTGCTCCGAATGGCTGATGACAGAGGTATTTTGAGGGTTTTTTGTGCTGATCTTTCCAGCGTGTGGTACCCATACGACCCTGACAGGTTATAGGTCTTATTATTATTATTATTTTTTTAAGCAGACCAAGATTCTGTTCAAGATTATTCATCTGGATATACTGTACAAAGAATGGGAGTTATGAGCCAGTCAAGAGGGGGAAAAGTGAGCTTTCTTTGGAAAGATCTAAAGATTACATAATCAACATCTGACAGGAACTTTTGAATTTAAACCCGACGGGAGGGCTGATGGAATGAAGAGCAGTGTACTTATGGGAATTCCCCTCTACTTACTGCATTGCTGATCTCTAATCAAGAATCATACTTTAAAATCAGTGCTGTTAACCTCATAGCTGCTGAGGTATCCTTAAGGATACAATGAGGGGTTGCTGCCATTTGCTGAGAACTTATTAGTTTCCCCTGGAGACAATTCGTCTGGATACTTTATTATAAGTTTCCAGATGGATTTTTTCCCCTGGGAAGATAAGAAGAGGAGGATCTTTGCAAAATGACAGTGGCTTTTCATCATATCCTTAAGAATACCTCCGTAGCTGAGGGGTTAAATACTTTTATAATTGCTGCAAATCAAGCAAGTTGTTATAATGGGATTTCACTCTACAACTTACTGCTGGAATTATAGTCAAATCACATTATAACAAAGTGGTCCAGACTGACAAAATATTTAATTACAGAAACTCGCAATATAAAATATTGAATAAATGTAATTGGAGATTTTGAAAAGTGTTGTTATACATGGACATTAGCTACATAAAAGGATTCCGCTGTAAAACATCATTCAGTAATACATTAAATAAAACATGCAGGAAGTTCTGTTATATCATCGATTCAATAACAGCAACGATGACCTGTAGATGGAAGTCAGAGCGAATATTCCCTTTGGTGTTTACCAACACCCAAATATGACAAACTTATAATAAGTTTCACTTTACCAACAACCAAATATGAAAAACTTAGATAAGTTTCACTTTACCAATGCTATCTATAATAATGTTGATCCTGAAATATGCTGTCATTTAATCATAGCATTTTTTACACCCTTAAAAAGAAAACTGAAAAACATGAGGAACTTCAATGGAAATAGAAAATATATAAAAACGTTAACAGGCCGAAAATAATTATGTAATGGCAACACTGTGCTAGTCAATCATATGATCTGTTTATTTCTCTGTAACATTGAAATGATTAAAATATTGATTTTGGTTACTCATCATTTACCTGTCACCAGTTCACTGTAACATGTCACAATCTTTTACCTGTCACCAGCTCACTGTAACATGTCACAATCTTTTACCCGTCACCAGTTCACTGTAACATGTCAAATCATTTACCTGTCACCAGTTCACTGTAACATGTCAAATCATTTACCTGTCACCAGTTCACTGTAACATGTCAAATCATTTACCTGTCACCAGTTCACTGTGAGAGCTGGAAAAGCTCTTTATCTTCGAAAAATAAATTAATGAGTTTCGAGAACAAATGTCTTCGTATGATAACTAACACCCATTGGAGTGAATTCAAATTGAATGATAAAATCAGAGAAGAGACACATCAAAATTTCATCACAGATGTTATCAGAAAACACCGTTGGTCCTACATCGGGCATGTCCTACGTGCAGACACCAACAGAATACAACACCAATGACTTGAATGGATACTTACAGGCAAAAGAGCAAGGGGTAGACCAAAAGAAACACTCAGAAGAACAATACTTAGAGAAAATAAAGCAATCAATATTCATACTATTCAAGAACTGCACAGAATAGTTTTGAACAGACAGAATTGGCGAGATCTGACCTCTGCCCTATGCGCTAACTTCAGTTCAAAAGGAAAATGAATGAATTAAATTAGTTCACTGTAACATGTCACAATCTTTTACCTGTCACCAGCTCACTATTATAACATGTCACAATCAATTAAGCATATGTTACATATGACCAGCCAACTATAGCATATGTTACTTGTGAACAGTTAGTTAAATCATGTTACTTGTGAAAAGATAGTTGCAGAATATGTGAACAATTGATTATACCACATTTACATGTGAACAGTAATACCAAGTTACATGTGAACAGTAATATCATGTTACATGTGAAGTTATATGTTACAGTAAACAGTAACGCCATTTTACATGTGAACAGTCATACATTACATGTGAACAATTAGTTACACCATGTTACATATGGGGCTTTCACAAGAGGACAGCTCACTATATTGGCATGCTATCTACTCAAAGTCTATCCATATCATGTCATCCGTGTGTTTCTGGACACAAAAGCAAAGAATAGCAACACTGTTTACTTTCCATGCATGATGTAAGAGGTGACTAAGGGAGTTATGAGGTGGAGTTGACTTTCCCACCTCATATAGGGCCAAAGTGACCCAGATGTCAGCTTAAGTCATATGTGTCAGGCAGAGTAAACCATGACACACATTCTGTTCTCCGGAGTACATCCTACTAATCTGCAGGAGTTTGAGAATGAATGCAGAAGTTATACTGGGTATGCCACATGTGAACAGTTATACCGGGTATGTCACATGTGAACAGTTATACCACATTTACATGTGAAAATCCAGTTACATCATTACAGACACATGAGGATCTGAATCACTTTCTCAGAAAAGTTATCAACAGCAGATGGCAAGACATGATTCCGGATACCACTGTCTGGTATTCCGAGCAATGCCAATATTCCAATGCAGACACAGATTCATTGGGCAGGCCATGTGGTACCTATGCCAGATCATTGCCTGCCAAAGGTACATTGCTATGGTGAGTTTCAGAAGGGCATGCACGCATTCTCAAGGTATCTAAAAGAAATGCTATAAGGACTCGTTAAAGGTCTCACTGAAAGCCTGTGAACAAGCACAAAATAGAGCTACATGGTGCTGTACAGTCATAAAAAGTCGCATCATCTTGTGAAAAGAAGAGAAAAGCAACAGCTCAACAGCGGTGAGTAGCTAGAAAGTCATGGGTAGACGAAAAACCATCTAGTCATCATCCCATACCCGGTTTGTCCAAGGACATTTGCGGCCAGAATAAGTCCTACTAGCTATATTCGAATTCATAGATAGTCAAGGTCATAATTCTAACTGAACTTCCAAAAATGAATGTAACAAATTGTCATCATCACTTGAGATGAACAACAATATCATAACATGTGAAATGTTATACCATGTCAGATGTGAACAGCCAGTTAGTAGTGTAGGAAAATTTCCGTCTATCCAGATGATAGTACTATTGCTGTGCTATAAAAAATATAATCTACGATCCATGGTGATGATGGATGTGACTCACAAGACCAATCTGAACCATAAAAATGTTTCCACAGTATATACAAGGAATCACATGCCCACCACCGAATGTTGTCATGTGTCATTTTAGTTGTGCAGCCCTTGAATTATCTGCTATCCTTTCTCCGTTGTCCTTATACCATTCCTGATCTTTGTCCTGCCACCTAACTAAAAATTCTACCCATGTGAAAGTTGTTTCGCCTTCTCTCTTGGGTACATATACATTGCCCATGTTTTCCTGCCGTACAACCAGCTATAACCATATGTTACATAAAAACAACCAATTATATCATGTTACATACAAACAGCCAGTTATACCATGTTACATAAGAGCAGCCAGTTATACCATGTTACATAAGAACAGCCAGTTATACCATGTTACATAAGAGCAGCCAGTTATACCATGTTACATAAGAACAGCCAGTTATACCATGTTACATAAGAGCAGCCAGTTATACCATGTTACATAAGAACAGCCAGTTATACCATGTTACATAAAAACAACCAATTATATCATGTTACATACAAACAGCCAGTTATACCATGTTACATAAGAGCAGCCAGTTATACCATGTTACATAAGAACAGCCAGTTATACCATGTTACATAAGAGCAGCCAGTTATACCATGTTACATAAGAACAGCCAGTTATACCATGTTACATAAGAACAGCGAGTTGTACTATGTTACATAAGAGCAGCCAGTTATACCATGTTACATAAGAGCAGCCAGTTATACCATGTTACATAAGAACAGCCAGTTATACCATATTTTACATAAGAACAGCCAGTTATTCCATGTTACATAAGAACAGCCAGTTATTCCATGTTACATAAGAACAGCCAGTTATTCCATGTTACATAAGAACAGCGAGTTGTACTATGTTACATAAGAACAGCCAGTTATACTATGTTACATAAGAACAGCCAGTTATACCACATGTTACATAAGAACAGCGAGTTATATTAAACAATACACATGAACAATCTGTTACATGCAATAAATTAAAGATTGATTAATGCAACTCATTAATGGTTAGTTACAACATTGTTTTCCACATGTGATGTATAATGATTGCGGATTAAACATGCAATGAATAATGAAAAGTAATTTTTAATTGGTCTGTTTCATAACTACTTTTTACCTTTTTTTTTTTTACAAAGTATCTGTGTACATCTTTAGATAAGTCATTAGCAACACAGACAGCAGAAAAAAAAAGGTCAAGCAAGTTTGACCATAGCTAACGTTTGAGATCGGTGACCAGCATGCAGTATGAACACAGGTAGCGGCATAAGACTGGCCAACTAGCGATGTGGCTGTGGACGTCACCATTCAGTGAGAGTGGTAAAAAAAAAAACACTGAACATATTAATTACATCACCAACGTTGGATGTGTCTGACTATTAGTGCAAATAAAACGACAACACAATGCATATACAGGTACGTTCTCTGGACTACATCCTGCTAGAAATATAGTAGGATCATTGTCAGGCCACAGGAGTTATCTAGTAGGAGTTTTAGAATGAACGAGATAAAAAAGTATATTCCACTATTCATTTTGAAGGCAGTTGAAGGAAATATGTCTGCATATTGTTACATGTACAGTCTATAGGGACCAAATCATCAATGACTGCTAATTCATTAGACTTTTTTGTTGCCAGGCTCTCAAGGGAAGCAAAGAATATCAATGATGTCACCTGCCATAAATGCTGCAAGAGGCAACCAAGGAGGTTTTGGGGATGTGGTTGGTGATCCCATCCTATAGAAGGTCGAAGTGATCCAGAAGCCATGCTGAAGTTGGATGTGTCATACAGAAATGTGCAAATATTGTAGCCAAAACACAATGCTGCAGTTCTCCAGACTACATCCTGCTGATCTGCATGGGTTAAAGAACAAATGCAGAAAATAGAATATTTTTCATTTGTATACCGGTAGGCAGTTTTACTAAAGTCTGCCTCTGATGAAACAAGCTACCAGTAAACAACTGTTACATTTCTCATTGTTCACATTTCGTTGCAACAAATTTGCATACATCTATAAATTATATAAACCGTAACACATGTTCCGTAACCCGAGAGCCGTCTACTGTAGCAATTGTTAACAAATCTGGGTGCTTTCCCTTTAACACCTGTACAACATGGTCGTGACATTTTATTAGAAAGGTGTTAAGTCAAGCAAAATGTAGGTTACTGTTTGTTAAACGATCACAGCAGCAAAAGACGGATAGGAAGTGCCATTGACACAAATAAAACGGCAACCCAATGCACTTCCTGCATTCCTTTCTCTGGACTATATCCTGCTGGAAATCTAGTATGACTATTGTCCTGTTACAAGAGAGATCCAGTGGGAGTTTAAAAGCGAATTTAAAAAAATGTTATCTGTCAGTTTCTAATAGGACAATTCTGTACTTCACATGAATTCCCTAATTAATTATAAGTGTAATACATAATAGTTAAAGATCTAACTATGACTCACTCCAGATATCAAGTATCAAACATATTTGATTTATTTTAGAAATTATTATCAATGCTCCCTTCAGTTGAATTGAACAGTAGGGACCACATATTTAGTGTCAACACAATAGACCAAAATATTTCGCCTTAGAACAGGCCACTGCAGACTGTTGGGTCATCTTTACTGATTGAGGATCTCATACACAGATGAATGTTCATGTGGATCTGGAACCCAGACTCCGGAACACATACTTCAGGACTGCTCAATATACAAAGAGCAGAGACAGCAGACCTGGCCAGAGGATACAGACTTGAGGCAAAAGCTATAGCGCAGCTGCTCTGACCTGGAGAAGACGGTGAACTTCAATACAATATATTGAAGCCTGACAATATAACATCGCCACAGATGTTGAATGCAGAAGAAGAAGTTTCAACACAAAAATAGCAATAATTTACATACTTTCACTAACATCTACCCCCTTACACATCCCCTCCCCTCACCATCCTAAAAACACACTCTTGGCTTGGCATGCATACTATATCCCCTTTTACCAATTTTATCCACTTAAATAATTAAGAAATATTAATGTGTACAATAAAATGGACAGATCAGACATTCTCAATACTCTTGGAGTCTGCAAGATCAAGAGGATTTTGAGGTAAATGAGCATGAGTCAGTATCGAGAACGTGCACATTGGGAGTGAGGATCAGCTTATCACAGAGAGACAGGGTTGCCAGAATTTGGCCATTTATAAGAATCACCGGCAATAACATTTATATTGGGTCATTTTTTAAAATTGTTGGTCAACTTAAAATGGTATTTTAAATTAAGAATATGGTCTCATTTTTGGCCATATTTTACCAGAAATTTTACTAGTAAGAAAAATCAATTTTAGCAATCTGGCAACCCTGCTGAGAAAACACCTCCCAAAAATTTCAAAAATAACACTTAACAAACACAGAAACATCAGCCCCTAAACCCTGAGAGATTTACTGAAGCAGAGATCTGAGCACCTAAGGTTATGCCTGGTGTGCAAAGACAATCAACATACCTAAACCTAAATCCTAAACTGCATAGCTGCAAAAATTATGCACACTAATTGCTAGCATATCTTATTCAGGATGTAGCCATCAACCAAGCATATTTTTTGGCTGTAGTGATTTTCTAGGCAATGTAAATATGTTCAGTAGTTTTCCATTGCTTTCTGAATGGTCCAGATACACAATTGCCTATGGCAGAATTCGAACCTGGTACCTTCACCGCCATAGATGTGCAATGTACCTCATTGTCACAGAACTGGAGAATAACTAATTAAGTGTATGAATTTCATTTACTACCCCCGTCCCACAAACACACACATACATACTAAACAGATACCCCCCTTCCCCTGTATCTAATTTGTAAAGTATATGGTATGATTTTGATACAAAAAGTAGAAAAGTTGTAGAGGACTGACATCATTATATTTGGATGATCCCAAAAATACTTCAATCCTCTCAATGAAGTGCACACTGCTTGCTAAGAGTACCACTTACAGCATGCAACTCCAAGGCTTCAGGTGATAATCCCCAGGGATTATCCACTTTATAAACAAGACACGATGAGTAGGATTGGAATCTGCAACCTAATGAGTACAAAACGAACTACGTAACAACTATACCAGGGAGAACCCCATAATTTTGATATGTTCAGCATAAGTTCATTAACATCTCACCTAAAAATTTTCCATTAATTTTTTTCACTTATTACATAGTAACCTTGACAGATGAAATCAAATATACTAATGACAAGTCACATGACTGCGGAAACGCAAACAATTTAACTATTATCTCCATTTCGTATCCTAAACCGGTTTCCATAAAACTGTTTGAGACAGTGCGATGTCATAACCTCCTACAGTTTTGTATGTGATACATTTGAGGGTTCTTGTCCGGAACACATGTCTATAAGCTTATTTTAGGGATAACAATTATAATTATAATTGGGATAATTATTATTAGGGATAAATATTATATCAACAATTAATC
This sequence comes from Meghimatium bilineatum, assembly GCA_034231615.1. Lineage (NCBI taxonomy): Eukaryota > Metazoa > Mollusca > Gastropoda > Stylommatophora > Philomycidae > Meghimatium > Meghimatium bilineatum. The sequence goes on along the minus strand of CM067315.1, from coordinate 9,013,448 downwards.
AATAATTAATTTAAATACTAATTATTTTAGGATTAATATTAGGAGAGTTGTGTTTTACATAACTAACTCTAACCTTAACCCTAAATAAATTCACATTTAAATTCATAAATGATAAACATAGCCAAGGGAAATAATCAAATAGCTAGGCACTCGTTCCAGACAAGAACCCATTTGAGTAGTGTGCAAATAATCACCATAAACTTTCATAAACTGTTACACAAACATCCTGATGAGAAGAGCAGTGTCAAATTTTTTTAGGTGTCCTTATCAGGTTCACATATTAGCCACAATTAACAATCACACACCACTAGTGACACACAACATATCACACACCACTAGTGACACACAACATATCACACACTATATGGGATATGATTACTATAATTTTACAGATATGCCCTTGACTGCCATATATAGTATATCTGGTTCTGGTTTGGAAACTGTGTCTTCTTGCTTATTTTAGGATTAATTAATCTAAATATATATAATAAATTTGTATCTAAATTAATAAATGATAAACAGAAACACAGCCAAGAGAAAGTATCAAATCAATCAATCAATAAACTTCAGGGTCGTTGGGGTACCACATTAGATGCTTTAGCACACTGAGTCCTCCAGCAATTTCTATCCTCAACAATGCAGATGAGTGATGAAAAATCTTGTCTTGTCCATTCCTTGATGTTGTCTGCTCATGCCTTTATTTACCCTCCTCTGCTTCTTCCCTTCAACAGTTTCCTGCAGTATTGTTTTTGACAAGGAATCATGTCTACATACATGCCCAAACCATGCTAGTTTTCATTGTTTCACTATTGAAAGCAATGGTTCTTGTACACCTGCATACATCTCTACTTTATTTCTTGCATACAAATTGGTCTTTAGGAAAATTCGTCTTTAACATTTGTACTCGGAAGCCTGTAATCGTCTTTCTTTATGTCCGCAGTGAGTGTAATACATCTTTCTACATAAATCCATTTTAAAATGAATGGGAGATAAGTTTTGTTTACTTTGCTGCAATCATAAGGATAAGTAGCAGAACACATTATAAAATTTGATTTTTTATTAGAACTCAGCAATTGCAGTAGAAGGGAAATACCCATGAGTAGTCTGCTCTTTATTCTATGGCTCTCCAAGAGTACTGAAATACAAAGTCCTGGTCAAATGTTGATTATGTAATCTTCACATCTTGCCAAAGAAAACTGCTTTTCCCATCATTCTTGATTGGTACCTCCCATTATTTGTACAGCAACATTATCATATCCAGCGTCCTCGTGTTTATTCTGCGGCAAATTTATTAATGCCCCGATTACAACAGCTTGGTCTTTTGTTAAAAACTGCGCCATTATTCACAGCATTCCCACCAATTCACATGCTTCTTTCTTACATGTGATCACCACACCACCCATTCTTCACACCTACCCACATAGAATCCATGCAGTTATATGGATTGTGTGTTATAAGTTGATCAACATTGATACAGTGGAATTCTCTATAGTGCATCCTGTTATAACAAATTTCCCTATATAACAACTTTTCAAAATCTTCAATTATATTTATTCTGTATTGTTTGTACAGTATATGGCGCAAATAAAATGGCGACACAACACATTTCCATTCTCTGGACTACATCCTGCTGGATATCTAGTAGGACCATGGTCATGCTTCAAGGGAGATCCAGCGGGAGTTTGAGAATGATCACTGAAGAAGTACTGAATATATATCCAATTTCTGTTATTACATAAATATTTTGTCCACATTAATATAATGGGATTCCACTGTATCAGCAAATGATTGCAGGCTTACATTTGATTGGGTGTTCACATACAAAGTGGTGGGACGCCTTCTACATATACACAGACATTCTCTGAGTAGGAGGATTTCTCTTCTTTTTCTAATTCACAGTTTAACATGTCTACACAGCAAGTCTGGTTTAACATGTCTACACAGTAAATCTGGTTTAACATGTCTACACAACAAGTCTGGTTTAACATGTCTACACAACAAGTCTGGTTTAATATGTCTACACAGTAAATCTGGTTTAACATGTCTACACAGTGAATCTGGTTTAACATGTCTACACAGTAAGTCTGGTTTAACATGTCTACACAACAAGTCTGGTTTAACATGTCTACACAACAAGTCTGGTTTAACATGTCTACACAACAAGTCTGGTTTAACATGTCTACACAACAAGTCTGGTTTAACATGTCTACACAGTAAATCTGGTTTAACATGTCTACACAACAAGTCTGGTTTAACATGTCTACACAACAAGTCTGGTTTAACATGTCTACACAGTAAATCTGGTTTCACAGTAAATCTGGTTTAACATGTCTACACAGTAAATCTGGTTTAACATGTCTACACAGCAAGTCTGGTTTAACATGTCTACACAACAAGTCTGGTTTAACATGTCTACACAACAAGTCTGGTTTAACATGTCTACACAACAAGTCTGGTTTAACATGTCTACACAGCAAGTCTGGTTTAACATGTCTACACAGCAAGTCTGGTTTAACATGTCTACACAGTAAGTCTGGTTTAACATGTCTACACAGTAAGTCTGGTTTAACAAGTCTACACAGCAAGTCTGGTTTAACATGAATACACAACAAGTCTGGTTTAACATGTCTACACAGTAAGTCTGGTTTAACATGTCTACACAGCAAGTCTGGTTTAACATGTCTACTTACGCATGTGGTTGCGTCTGTGGGTCTCACCAATGGCCCACTATACAAACCACCCATGCAACAGAAAACCTTAGTTGATGACATGCCGTTATATTGAGGTTATCTTTTTATAGAAACTTCATGGCATGTCATCTATACAATTATGCTCCTTGTGCTGTTATTTTGTTGTTGAATTGTGTTTCATGTTTACTTGAATATATATGTATGCACTCTCTGTGGTTGGGAGGGAGCCAGAGATGTACTGTGCAGCACTGGGGAGGAGGAAACTGACAGCACTGTTTTTTCCTATGGCTGAGACCCATCATAAGGGCACAGTGACTCAGGACATGACAATCCTTTTGACTTGAACATTTGGACCAATAGAGAAGTTCGGCATAACCAGTAGTCAATTGGTGGCGGGGAATGAGCACAGTGAACCCTATCTTGGCTGCAGTGGCTCGAAGCAGTTCATAGGTTGAAACCTACCGTCCTATTAGTGTGATAGTTGTTCTCTGGCTCTGGCCCTGGGTGGAACGAAAATCCACAGACTTCCCAGCAATATAATGGCATTAGGCCAAAGGGCATGAGCCCATGGACCGCTGAATCAGCAACCAACCAACATATCTACACAAGTCTTCTTCTCATTCATAGTTTAACATATCTACACAACAAATCTTCTCATTAATAGTTCAACATATCTACACAACAAGTCTGGTTAAACATGTCTACACAGCGTGTCTATTTCTCATTCACAGTTTAACATATCTACACAACAAATCTTCTTCTCATTCATAGTTTGACATGTCTACACAGGAAGTCCGGTTATCTTAATAAATGCTGCTGTATTTGAAAGCATCTCAGTGCTCCCATACAACTTTCTGTGGATGTCAGTCTCTGTGGGCCAGTGCTCCTCGCACAACTGGTTTAGTGTAATGCAGTCTTGCAGGATATATTCCGCTGTCTGTCCTGCCTGCCCACATGGACACAGAGGGGATGGAACCAGTCTTAATATATTTAAGTGAATGTTTAGTCTATTGTGTTCTGTCTTCAAGCATAGGGAGCTTCTAAGTGCAATGCATATCACCAAGACAGATTTTTATTTGTTTAAAATAAAGTCTGGCAGAAACACCCCCATTGCACATATGAAAGAAGTGTCTTATAACACATAATACGTGGAGATAAAAAATACAGGTATGCATTAACTCATACACACATACTCATAAAACATACACACATACTCATAAAACATACACGCATACTCATAAAACATACACACATACTCATAAAACATACACACATACTCATAAAACATACACGCATACTCATAAAACATACACACATACTCATAAAACATACATACATACTCATAAAACATACATGCATACTCATAAAACATACACACATACTCATAAAACATACACACATACTCATAAAACATACATACATACTCATAAAACATACATGCATACTCATAAAACATACACACATACTCCTTCTATTGTAAAACTAACAATGCCTAATTTCATATTACACTGTCAACATATTTGTTTAATTAAAAAAAAAAAGTACAGTACAAGTAGACGCCACCACATAGACGAGTTATTTCCCTTGTCTATGTTTGTAAATTTCATTTCTTTATTTAATAATTGAAATATTTATTTATTTAGGGTTAGGTTATGTAAAATATAACTATCCTAACCCTCCTAACGCAAACCCTAAAATAAATTAATATTTAAATTATTAAATGATGAACATCAAATTTACAAACATTAAGGGAAATAACTCGTCTATGTGGTGGCGTCTACTTGTACTGTACCGAAAATATTTTCCACCAGGTTGTCCGCAATATTTAAAATTTCACATAGTTGACAGATAAGCATGTGAACTGTTATAATTCTTTGAATATATACAACTCATGTTAACAGTCAACTTTAACAACTTTTTCTGTAGGTGTAACATAACCTCCTGCATGGCTGCCATTTGTATCAGTCAGCAGCTGTACTACTGGAGCTTGGGAATGAGCTGTAGTTATGTAAGGAATAAACACAGTAACCTTGACAGATGAAATCAAATATACCAATGACAGGTCAGCTCAGCTCAAAGCCAGCCCCAGACTCAATGGCATAAAGCAGCTTTGTTTCCATTGTATGAGCATCTTGGAAAGCTGGCAGTTTGAGTAGGTTCATACATGTGCTGGCTGTTGGCAGTCTATCAACTTCTGCTCCTGCACTGTGAATGCAAAAAGCTGGGAAGAGATCCTGAGGGCAAAAAGTTTAATAATTACAACATCATTTTTGTCATGCAATAAAATGTTACTCATTGGTTTATTATGCTAGAATAATTAGTAATGTTCATTTTGAAATTAAAAGTATTCTACAAGGATAAGTGACCAGGTTTCCATGGAACAAAATGCTAATATAATTAAACAGAATGAAATTCTGATAAAGATGCATATACCTACACAGCCAACATTATAAGTGTCACGTGATGAGAGCCCTCATGAGAGATCATTCAATATGCGCACTATACACTGAGTGGGGCGTGGGTGGCCAGTGCGTTGTGCGCAAATCACTAATCAGTATGTGAAGTTACGTCTTTTTAAATTTCCGAGTAATGGAAGCTCCGTGCAATAGTGTATAAAATTAAAAAGGTGGTATGTAGTCACATGATGTGGCCACTGGTCACTGTATTGAACCTAATGAAATAAGACAGGTCCAAAGAACATCATAGACAGAAAGACAATAAAATAAAGAAGTATGTAAAGACATGAACATAAAAAGTTTGACTCATTAAAAACTATTAAAAATTGCAAGTTAACATATTTTGGGCACATAAAATGACATCATGGATTAATCATGGAAGGAAAAGTTCTAAGAAAGACAACAAGCAGACCAAGACTACAATGGACATAAGGCATCGAAGACTTTTCTGAATATAACACCGGAAGAAGCTGAACAGCTTGCACAGAACTTGGAGGCTTACAGAATGGCAGTGAGGACAACTTTCTAAAAAAGGATATATTACGCAGAAGAAGAAGGTTCATTTTTATGTCAATCAAAATATACATTTTACAATTACTGTTAAGCATTAAGTCTATCAATATATACATTTTACAATTACTGTGAAGTATTATGTCAATCAATATATACATTTTACAATTACTGTGAAGTATTATGTCAATCAATATATACATTTTACAATTACTGTGAAGTATTATGTCAATCAATATATACATTTTACAATTACTGTGAAGTATTAAGTCCTTTACAAAAATTCATCTTGTCCTATCATTAGTTATTGATTCCAGGTTTATCCTTCACTTTTGTCTCTGTATCTAATGCTTTCCTCCAGTTATTTCTTGGTATTTCTTTTTTCCCTGTGAGTTCTAGAACAATTCCGGTCTTAAAATGCTTCCCGCTCATTTGAATATATGTCCTATCCATCTCTAGCGTGAATACGGCAGAGCAAGACAAACAAAACACATCGATCTCACTAATTTTATTAGCTAGACTTACTGGTCAAGCAACTTCAATGCAAGACATAATGCCACTAAATGATTGTTGTTGTTATGTTATGTTGTTATGTTCCTCTAGGGCCATTGGCGGCGCATAGGGCAGAAACCATAGCTTTCCATTTCTGTCTTTGTGTTGCCAGGTCTTTCAATTCTTGCGTGTTGTTTAGGTTTATTGACATGCCTTCTCTATTAATGGTTCTTACTAAATGATTAAATAATATCTACAATTTTTATACCAACACTGTGCTACCAATGTCAAACATGGTATTTAACAGCTTCGCAGCAAAGAAAAATCGTCACATGTGAAGTGAAGTGTCTGAGGAAAGCTGCAATGGTTACCAAAATAGATAAAATAAGAAATTAAGAAATTAGGAAAAGAGTTGGTATAATATCATGTATCGAACATATTGAGAGACAGCAAGTAAAATGGTTCGGCACCTTATGAGAATGAAGCCAAACCAAATACCAATAAGAGCATATAATACAAGAATATCCGGGCGTACGGCCAAAGGTAGACCAAGAAAACGGTGGATAGAAAACATTAAGATAACCTTGAACAAACATGGACTAAATGCAACCTCGGCAACACATCTGGCCTTGAAACGACAGCTTACGATACCACCCCTACGCTTAATGGCAAGTGTGAATGCGATCAACAATCATTCACCTGGGGAAAGACAATAGACTAAATGATTAGACCTATTCTATTTCTGATGTCATTTCTTAACAAAACTAATGTGTTCATGATTATATAGCCTGTGAAAACAAACAAAACACAACAATCTCTTTAACAAAACTAATGTGTTCATAATTATATAGCCTGTGAAAACAAACAAAACACATCAATCTCTTTAACGTTATCAGCCAGGTCTAATAGTCCTACATCTACATTACATTACTATCTGTAGCACCATAACTTACCTTAAATCCCAACAGAGGTGGTCTGGAGCAGCTGGTCACAAACTTGAGCAGCTGTCTCTTCTGTTGATCAGTGAAATTATGAACAACTATCCAGAAGGTTTCTATCACAGGATGGCTATCAGTGTATTCGCCTGAAAATATCATCATAAGGGAGATTACTTTCAAGTAAATCGAAGATTATTTCATCTAGTCATTGTGGTTAGGTTTAGTTCTTCTTTCAACCACTGAAAAGAAAACTGTGTTACATTAAGACATTGGCAATAAACAAACACAATACACCACCAATCTCTTGAATGGATACCTACAGGCAAAATAGCCAGGGATAGATAGACCAAAAGAAACACTCAGAAGAACAATACTTAGAGAAAGTAAAACAATCAATATACACACTATTCTTCTTCTTCTTCTTCTTTCGTTCACTTGAAACATGTCTATATCTGTAATTCTGTCTCCTTAATAAAACTCACTGTCTTTTGTAGTTCATACAGTGTCCCATAGAGTTTTGATTCCAGTGTTGTTTCCTCTGGCCAATATGTCTGCCTCAGCGTTTCATGCTCAGAACACTCTTGAAGTATATGTTTGGCACTCTGTGCTACCTGTCCACATGTACACATGGCCGTGTTGCCAATCTTGAACTTTGTATACATGTGACTGCGGAGTAAGTTGTGTCCTGTTCTGAGACGTAGAATTATAACTTGTTCTGGTCTGTTCATAATATGATAGTCATCTTGTGTTGGTGTTTGTGGCTTTCTTATTGACTTGATCATCTGTTTTTTCTGATGGTAGGTGATTGGTATATCTGGTTGGTCTTCGGCAGCACCTTCCTTAGCCAGTTGGTCTGCTTTTTTCATTTCCTGGTATTCCACAGTGAGAGGGTATCCACTGCATGGTTACCCTATACTGGTAAGACAATTCGCTAAGTAGTTTTTTTAAGTCTGTTAGTTTTCCAGACTGGAGAGCTTGAAGCACTGACCTTGCATCTGTCAGGAATACCACAGGCTGTAGGTCAGAGTTGGAGTTCAGCAGTTTTTTAGCTGCCACACTAATTGCCTGGATTTCTGCATCATAATTATTGCAGAATTTTCCTGTCGGTGTTCTGATTGTATCTCTAGGCTTGTGTGGATATTCTATATATACACCTGCACCTCCATTCCTCACAGCATTCTGTGCTGACCCATCTGTGTACACTCTGACCCATATATCTTGTGGATATTCCTCATCCAGGAAACTGAGGGTGACTGTCATTCGCTGCACACTGTTCTGTTCGTCCTCGCTTAGTATTCCTTTCACATGGGTCTGAATGTATATTGGCATTCCGTGGCTTTCACTCCACGGGGTTTGCTCTGGTACAGACCTTAAGGGGCTGCCAACTTCAGGTAGGTCTGTAAGTTGTCTACGGAGTCGTTTAGCTTGATGGATAAAGCTGCTCCTTTTCAGTCGTCCCATTGCTAGATTTTGGAATCTTTCCTTCATTGGATGACTTGGCATACACTGAAACTTTTCTGCTTGAATTAGTACTTTTGTGTCTCTGCGTTCGCCAAGTGTTTACATTCTTCCCATTTTCTGCATCTCTGCTATGGGTGTTGATTTCATTGCTCCCAACATTATTCTAAGTGCCTGGTTTTGCACTTTATCTAGATCTTGTAATGTGGTATTTGATGCAGGACACCACGCAGCTGAACCGTATTCCAGGTGTGGTCTTATGCCTTGCTGGTAAACTTTACTGAGTATATTTCCACTGGCTCCCCATGTGGTTCCACTTAGTTTTCTCAGGATAGCTAGCTTCCTCCTGGCTTTTGTTGTTGCTTTGTTTATGTGCTGCTTCCATGTCAGCTTATCATCAAAAGTAACTCCGAGGTATGTGGGTTGTTTGTCTTCTTTCAAGAGCTCTCCATCTATCTTGATATGACCAGCTTTTTGTTTTGGTGAGAGGGTAAAGAGTGTAGTGCTGCACTTATCTGTGTTAATGCTGACGCACCATCTATTAGCCCATAAGGTTAGGGCATCGATAGCTCTTTGTATTTGTTTAGTGGCCACTGTTGCATGTTCTTCCGTGCACCAGATCACCAGGTCGTCAGCATACACACTATTCAAGAACAAAGAATAGCTTTGAACAGACAGAATTGGAGAGATCTTACCTCCGCCCTATGCGCTAACTTCAGCGCTAAAGGAAAATGATGATGATGAATAAACAAACACATGATAGTCGTTGTGGATACAATTTATTAGTGGGTAGTCAGTCAGTTCCTCTTTTGCCAAGTTTGGCACATAGGACGGATGTCATAGTTTTCCATGCCTGTCAGTCAGTTGCCAAAGATTGCAGGTCTTGTGCATTTATACCTGTTTATTTTAATTCATTCATAAATGTTCTTCTGAGCGTTGTTTTTGATCTTCCCTGTTTTCTTTTCCCATCTGGTGTCCACATGAAGACTTCTTGTGGAATATTGTCTTCCTTCATTCTAAGTGTGTGAGCGATGTATGTCCAGAGGCGTTTTCTGATGATTTTCGTCACATATTCTTGTTTTGTCTCCTCTCTTAGTATGTCGTTTGATTTGAAGTCTTTCCAATTAGTATTTGTGATTATTAGTGGGTAGAATATAATCTAAACAAAGCTAGCTAACATTTTTTAAACTTAGAAACCCAAATTTATATTCCGTTTTTTAAAATTGGTATGCTGTAACTTTCTGATGATCTGGGCCACAAAAATAAAAATCACTTGCGCAACCAAACATGTTCAACATTAACATAATAGTACTTAAGTAAAACACAATGTGGATCAGCTTTACAATGTGCTCACAGATTATCATACTATATGGTATGATACGGAAAAATATAAATAACAGCATACAAGACAGTTTCTACCAATGTCAACAAAAAACATCTTATCCAAAGTATCTTCATTCCAACCCTGTGCTACTAATGTCAAACATGGTCCTTAACAACAAAACATAAGAGACAACTGGTTACAACAGAGAGGAGATGTCTGAGAAAAGCCACAGGAGTGACCAGAAGACACAGAATTAGAAACGATGTCATAAGAGAAAGAGTGGGTGTCATATCAATTCTACAATACATACAAAACCAACAGATACAATGGTTTGGTCATCTGGAAAGAATGCTGTGTGATTCATTAGTTTATAAAGCATATATGAAGAGAGGAGAAGCAGAAAGAAGAGCCAGTGGTAGACCTAGAGTACGCTGGATCGACAACATCAAAAAGACATTACACGAACACCAAATAACATTATCTGAAGCTGCCAGAAAAGTGAGAACAAGAACATTTTATCTTCCTCGACACCCGTAAAGGGTAAAAGAGGAAGGAAAGAAGAAGATACAAAACAATTATACAATGACATATAATTGAACTCTGACCTGAATATTTAGTATTCTGTCGCAGGTCTACAATATCAATTGGGACAGAGGCCCCGGATATGAGAACTTGAAGCTCTCCACTGTTGAACATCTGCAACCATTCCAGCTGTATCACATCATTCATTCCTCGTCGAAATGCATTGCAGTGTGGACGGATCTGGTGATTTATCAATTATATAGAGGTATTTCATTATACACAGAACTATCATAACTAGACTTAACTATGAGATACCAAACTGCCATCAGTGTATAGCTTATTCATCCATCAAACATTAGTGTAAACATTAGAGTATTGAAAACATACAGCTACGTGTAGACAGTAGAATATTATTTAACACGTAATTTTTTTTTATTTTGCCCCATTTTTGGGGCAAAGTGTCGCAGAGGTGATACAAACCATTATAAAACTGAAGGAGATAACCACTGCAACAGGTCAAGTATGCCGGCAGTGTGTGAATATGTGCTAAGAATAGATTGAATAAATAGATAGACCAAGTTTCATAACCTTATTCCGAAAAAAAAGTTTGGATAAAAAATAGTTCAAAAGTTCCATTTTAAAGTTAACAATGTCTTTGTAAATTTGTATGATCAATATAACCATATATATCGGTCTCTGCCAGCTTTAGATCGGCATCTGCAACTTCTTCATGACAACATTTTTTCATACATTTTGAATGTGGCACTTTGCCCCAATAACATGTGACACATTACTCAAAATAAATTTTTAGCAACTATCATAAATCTCAAAGAAGAAACATAGCCTGAGAAGATAATGTGCTTAATTACTTCACAAAATAACATATATTTCAGTTCAAACATTTAAAAAAAAATCACAATAGTAATGATAACAGTAGGCAGAGTGAGAGGAGTTGCAAAAAAAATTGATCGAACATAGTGAAAACATAATCCACATTGTTGAACATTGACCTATCCAACTTTGCAATGTTAAAGATTGGAATGTTGGCTGAGTTAGCCACATGCGCTATCAGAAGAATCTACAGATTCTGGAAAAAACCCGCAGCAACATTTTACCCCATACATCCATAACCAGGGCTACCCTATATAGTAATATACTATATACAATGTTAACATTACACACTAGCAACGAAACACAGGGGCTGATAGCTTGTTCATTGTTCTTTGTCTATTGTCTTTCATCTTGATGAAGGCTTTCTAGTCGAAATGCCATCAGTCCCTATGTTTTGCTACTGTTATGTCACATTCCTTTTGGTAGCACTTTAGCCTATTTCTGTTTACACTGGTAAACATTCAACTGGGATGAAATGAGAACTAATAAAATAAAACATACCTGTTTGTTGATTCTATAGTCTGCCATGAGATGAACATATTCTATCTTGTTTGCATCTGTAACGGGAATATTGCGACCGCCAGGTTTCAACTCCTCCACCTTAATAGAAGAAAATAAGAGTTATTGATTTTCTTATCGATGATAATTAATTACCTTCTTCTTCTGCAATCATTCTCACACTTCTGCAATCATTCTCACACTTCTGCAATCATTCTCACACTTCTGCAATCATTCTCACACTTCTGCAATAATTCTCACACTTCTGCAATCATTCTCACACTACTGCAATCATTCTCACACTTCTGCAATCATTCTCACACTTCTGCAATCATTCTCACACTTCTGCAATCATTCTCACACTTCTGCAATCATTCTCACACTTCTGCAAATGAGCAGGATTTAGTCCAAAGAACGGAATGCATTGCGGCATGATTTACAGTTTTAATGCAATATCTGCGAATGGAAATCTAGGTGCCTGACGCACCCGACATCGGCATGTTTTCTTGATTCACTTTGACCTATATGAGATGAGTCATCCACTTTTACCCCATACCTCCTTAGTTATCTCTTGATAATGTTCGTCTGTCGTAATCGACGATGACCAAAGCTCAACCAAAATAATAAATAAATAATAATAATAAAAAGTAATAGAGATAATCAAGTTAATAGTGCGATTTTAAATGACCAACAAGTCCGATGCGAGCACAAAAAGTTCTTCCACGCTAATGACATCTGTAGGGGTGTCTGTGGGACGTTGCATGGAAGGTAAACAGTGTTGCTATTCTGTGCTCCCCTCTCAGGTGCAGGTAACACAAAGGCGATCAATTATCATCTTCTCCACACCTGTTATTCCTTACTAAAAATGTTGACTCTTAGTTCGGCCACACACGAGGCATTTCAGCTATTGTAGTCCTGAAGGGGTGTTACAGACCTGACATATTTATTACCCAGCGGTGAATGAAATAATTCGCGTGGAGGCTTGGATTTCGCTTCTGGTTCATAGATACCGTTTCTCAATTTTGCAAATTTTATACAGCAGCCAGAGTTTGTGCATTTACAAGCACAAACTCAACATTTTCCATCGTCATATTTTTGTACAAGTCCTATTAGGTTGTCATTGTTTTTGACCAGTGCACATTCAATATTTATACAGGTAAGACAATTTCGTTGTTCTTCATGTTAATTTAGTAGGCCTAATATCATTACTTCACATACAGTGTCAAATTTGTTAGATCATCGTTTACCATAAGAATGTGCAAAATAAACCTATTATGCCACGATCAAACACTAGTTTAGCATGTATATCTAGTTAGATCTCATTTTACTTGTGCAAATATGATCAAAATTAGTTACATTGCGCAATTAGATCATGTAAAAGATTCATTCTTTGTGTAGCATTAACGCTACGAACTTGTCTTCATGATAATTTTTCTATTCGTGGTCGGCAAATATAAGTCCAAAATAAACCTATTATGCCACCATCAAACACTAGTTTAGCATGTATATCTAGTTAGATCTCATTTTACTTGTGCAAATATGATCGAAATTAGTTACATTGCGCAATTAGATCATGTAAAAGATTCATTCTTTGTGTAGCATTAACGCTACGAACTTGTTCTGTGTGATAGTTATCAATCGCGGTTGGATCCCCATAACCATTCGAATAAGTTCGTTGCATGCTACACATACACAGAATAGTAATTTGCTTACTATCATAATAAGTATATGTTATGCAGAATGGTACTAGATGATGTCTACCTGCCAAGTTTCTGGCTTGCCTCCCCTGATTTCACCAGGGGACAATTGAAGGGTTTCTCTTATTTCCCTTGAATTTTCTAATTGCAATTGAATTGACAGTGGGCGTGAACACACTCACCTCTGGTTTATTGATATCTCCTAAAAACTAAAAGTTCGTCCAGTTTCAGGTGTGTCTCCAGCGTTCACTCTCAAACTCCAGCAGGATCTCTCTTCTAGCATGACAATGATCATACTAGATTTGCAGCAGGGTGTAGTCCAGAGAAGGAAAATGCATTGAGTTGCTGTTTTAATAGCATCATTCGCCCAACACATCTGCCTTTGGCGGGGATCAATTATCTAACATTAGTTTGTTTAGTCACCTATGTTTTGCCAGGGTCCAAAAGGGAAGCAAAGAATAGTGACACGGTTACCTACCATGCACATCGTAAGAGGCAACTAAGGAAGCTTGGGGGGGGGGTGTGAAGTTGGTTGTCTAATTCCTTAGAGGGTCAAATATTCAAGTCTATATTTATATTATATAACATATAATATATTTTATTTTATTTTGGTTTTTGCTCGGAGCCGCCGAAGGTTGAACAATTTTCCATCCCTGTTCATAACCAGAGCACCATGGCTAGGGCCTGGGTTCATCTGGTTCCCCCAGTACCATGTATACCTTTAATGCTGGGTTTCTCCGACTATTACACCACAAAGGGAAACGTAATTGGACAGATGAAATACTGAGGGGCTTTCACAATAGGAAAGCCTCACTATTTATGTTATCTATTGAGATATATTGCATAATGGTCAACCTTATTGGCCAATAATGAGGCCTTTAGATCTTCTACATACGGCCAACAAGTGGATAAGAAAAGTGTTTACCTTTGTTTCTCCAAACTCACTGTTGACTACAGTAAAATCCAACCCAAGATCAGCAACATCACCATCATAATGCTTCAAGAAAAGCAGGTTTCTATCAAGGAAACAATACAACAAATCCATGTGTGATCACTTACACATTACATAAAATAGGTATTCTCATTGTGAAAATGGAGAGGTGATGACCAATACATTAGTTACTCTTGTTAGTAGTGGTAAATATTTGTAACAGACATCTACTGGTTTAATATAATTACAATATTTATTAGTTTTTCGTCAGATCTTCTTCTTCTTCTTCAGCATTCATTCTCAAACTCCCATTGGATCTCTCTTGAAGTAGGACAATGGCCCTACTAGGTTTCCAGCAGCATATATTCCAGAGAATGGAAATGTGCTGTGTTGCCGTTTTATTTGCGCCAATGTCCCGACACATCCGTCTTCGGCAGGTCGTCAGATCTAATATGATGGAACTCCGGATAAGTCCATAAGTGCTCCGATTTCATATTCCACATGTCCTTCAGCATGTGGTAACTGTCACCACTATATGAAAGATATTAACCCTTAAACAGTGCAATGGGAATTCTCACTGGACCATTCATCTTCCCTGAAACTCGAAGTGGAAATTAGTGCACTATTTGATCTAATCCACATTAAAACAGCAAAAATAGTTTTAATCCAATCCAACTACTACATAAAAGTATACTGTCTCTTTCTAGATACTCAATTTAGCACATTAGGTGAGTTTATACTTTCTTTTCCCTGTTCTTTCTCAAATTTCCCACTGGATCTCTCTGAAGAGACACTAAGATGAGGAATTATAAAGTGTTCCCTGCTTGAGTGAGTGTCACATTCAGTTGATCTTTGACTGGGCCCGAAAGGAGAGCAAAGAATATCAACACTGTTTACCTTCCACGTATGTCATAAAAGGCGACTAAGGAGGTTATGGGATGAAGTTGGCTGTCCCATCCCATATATGGTCAGTGACCTAAAGCCATGCTGAAGTCGGATGTGTCCGGCCGAAAGGCGCAGATATCGCAGTAATACTGTAAACTATGACAACGCATTACGTTCTCCGGACTACATCCTGCTAATCTGCAGGAGTTTGAGAACAAACATAGAAGAAGAAGTAGTTGATCTTTGATATCTTGTGTCCATCTCCTTCTTGCTCTGTCTTGTTTTCCTCGCTCTAGCATCATCCCCCTCCATAATGGTCTTTTCTAGACTCGCAAAGTGTCTACCCTCTAAAAATAATGTGGGGTTCAAAGGGTTTCCCATTGCCCGTGTGCCATTCCTAAGGTTAGTAAAAAACCAAGATCCTAAAAGTACCTCCTCATGGTGCACCCTGGAAACATAAATACAGCAGTATGTGCTGCGTTCCTGGTAAAAACTTTCGGGGATCATGTCCTTGGATGTGGAGGCTGTACAAGGAATAAGAATTGACTGCAAAGGACTATCTCTGACAACCCTGTGACAATACTTTCAGCGGCACTGTGGACACAATGCATTCCAGAAAAGTCCACTGAAATGTAGATGCATTGGAGGGATGGCCAATGTCGATGTCTCGATATGGGTAGATCCCTTACGATATCGTGCCACTTAGAGTACACACTGAATCTGAAGAAGGCAATACGTGCTAGAGGGCAATGCTGTGTATGAGAAGCAATAGAGTGGCAACAAAGTTACAATTGTCCAGCACGAGGCCAGTTGACAGAAGTGTTGTTCATGGTCGAGAACACACAGAAGCCTACACGACCTACCACAATCAACTCTGGTCATAACTCTGGTATTGAATACGCCAACTTGAACACATGCACTCCTGAGTATGTAAAAAAAAGATTTGAATACATCTTCCCACTACACAAAGGAGAAGTGTTGAACAAATGTCTGGGAGCACATATTGATCAAATTTCTGGCCAAAGCAGTGTTGAGATTTGAACTATGGACACTGTGGGCAATGTAGACAAGGAGCACGTCCTTGTCTTTAAGGACATAGCAAACCTAGTCTAACTCGACTATTTCCGTTACCCAACAGAGAGATTTGGGTCATACAGAGAGAGAATTGGGTCATAAAAATTGGGTTCAGTGCCCATGGCACAGAGGGAAATGATGTCTTTATTACATGATTTGACTGTAAACTGCGAAGCTCCTTATCCAAGATAAGAGCAATCTACCTACTTCTTTAGGTGATAAATTCAATGGCAAGAGCCAAAACACGGGCCACACACAGCAATGGATTAGAGAGACATCACAAGCACTTGAGGCAAGAGCGTGAAAAATGGACAGGTCAAACAACATGTTTGGCAGAGATGCACACAGCCTATGAGGGTGTATTGACTCTAACTCTAATTAGACTGACACCGTTGTCCAACACAGCTATTACAGAAGAAATGATTAAGTCTGGACTCAAAGGACACATAGGGTTGTAATGAAATAAGAGCAAGTTGCTCACAATTCCTGACAAACAAGAAAACAAAAAAATAATGTTAAATAAATTGTAGTTAATGTCAGTATTTCTAGTAAAATACAATTATAAAATCCTATACATTTATTCTCAAACTCCCATAGGTATGTATTAATTCAGTAATATTATTATACAGTTTTACAGCAGTATCATTAATCGATTGTTGGTTTGTAGGCAGGGCCATAGATATGTTTTTAGTAAGGAAGGATGTTTTGTAGGATATAGTGCTGAATGAACTTTGTCATAGTTTACAACTTGGCTGCGATATCCATACCTTTCGGCATGATACACCCTACTTCATAATCACTTCTGGATCACTGACTGATGGGACGATCCAACTCTATTCTCAAACCTTCTTAGTTACGGCCGAATACAGATGTGTCGGGCCACTATAACAGGTAAAACGGTGACATAATGCATCTCCATTCTCTGGACTACACCCTGCTGGAAATCTAAGACCATTATCTTGCTACAAAAGAGATCCAGTGGGAGTTTGAGAATGAACGCTGAAGAAACCTCCTTAGTCACGTAATAAAACATACATGGAAGATACAAAGGTTTCCCCCTTTGGACCCTGGCAGCATACGGCTTTAAAGTAAATTAAAAGAAACCTTACTTGTATATGAGAGGATCCAATGACTGAAGGTGATGTATATCCAAATTAGCATTGCTAGGGCTCAAGATCTTGGATAAAAAGAATGATGCAAATGGTATCTCCACCAATAAATTCTCCATAAGAGCCTGAAATTGAGCATGGAAACCAATGATAACCATCATTATAAAAGATCATATTAATCTTTAGACGGGATTCAACATATATGTATATGTGAATCCTCCAGGGAAATTACAAGCAATTAAGCTTCTGTTTACTGTGTACAATTAGAGGAGCTTCCCTTCATGTTTCTCAGTATTTCATACCAAGAAGACTCCAGATTTCAGTGGCATGCAATGCTTTGAGAAAAGGGATCCTACTCAGGGGCTCAATGTGTATGTAGAAGGTTACTTACCTACTTATCCAATCCCCGGGGTTGCGAGATTTCACTCTTTTTTCCTTGTGGCAGTAGGTGCATCTCTTGTTGTGTCTGTATAAATGGTGTTAGTGATGGAGGGCTTTGGTGGTAACAGTGTATGCGGAAGGTATGTTCCACTATTTTGTGTGCAGCTAATCACATGAAAGATAAAAGCTTGTAACAATTTGCCAGTATCAATGTTGGCATACTTTTGATCAGAGAGACTATGTGTTTGCATGCTAAACATTCTACCTAAACATACTTTTGACCAGAAAGACCATGTGTTTGCATGCTAAACATTCTACCTAAATATACTTTTGACCAGACAGACCATGTGTTTGCGTGCTAAACATTCTACCTAAACATACTTTTGACCAGACAGACCATGTATTTGCATGCAAAACATTCTACCTAAACATACTTTTGATCAGACAGACCATGTGTTTGCATGCTAAATATTCTACCTAAACATACTTTTGACCAGACAGACCATGTGTTTGCATGCTAAACATTCTACCTAAACATACTTTTGACTAAACAAACCATATGTGGCTCAGTTGATTAAACAAAGCAATGCTTGGACTAGTATAAGATTTGTTTCCAAAGCATGAATTGTGTTAGGGTTTATGCATAAATGTTAAGTTATCGAAGGGAGGCATTCCACAGCGGCTGTATGCCAGGATCGTCACATCCTTCCAGGAGCACAGCATATACTTCTAGGCCAACTATCTCATCATTCGTCTGTCAGATTTGTTGACCTATCCAGTGATAATCCACTGGCCTGCACCCCTTTCATGGGGATCATTATATTATACTATTAGTTGTGAAGACATTTTATCTAGTAGTGTTGCGTGGTTGCTGGTGCACCTCTTGGCCTGATATCTCCGACTTGAGCACCAATGATTGCTTGGGCAAAACCCTGCTCGATGTCTGGGATGACCCAACCAATCTTAGTTTCCTGTCTCTGTTGGCTGGACTATGCCCCATTTCCACTTCAAGGAGTTGGCCTCAATGGGGACACTGATATGTGTCATCAAATGTCATAGGAAAGATGTATAAAATTGAATATTGTTTACATGACATTGTTTTCAAAATGTTATCCTTCGTGTCGATAATCTGTCAGGGACTATGACTTCAATTATTACTTTGTCAGGAATCATGCCTTCAATTATTACTTTGTCAGGAATCATGACTTCAATTATTACTTTGTCAGGAATTATGACTTCAATTATTACTTTGTCAGGAATTATGACTTCAATTATTAATTGTCAAGAACTATGACTTCAATTATTACTTTGTCAGGAATTATGACTTCAATTATTACTTTGTCAGGGATTATGCTTTTAATTATTACTTTGTCAGGGACTATGCCTTTGATTATTACTTTGTCAGGGACTATGTCATAGGGACCCATTTGAAGTTTGCAACCTGAGATGCATGGAGCCAACATAGAGCTCAAGACAATGGTAGAGTTTATCCAGCAGATTTATCTGACAGTGTAGACATCAAGTAGTGAACAACAAAAGAATACTTGTGGCAAGACAGGCAGAGAGAGACATAGAGAAATATGGAAATAAGCTGTGAATGGGGACAAGACACAGGTTGCTAATCTTTCCAGAACATACTCTTTATAGACACTCTTAACAATTCACAATTCTGAGACATTTAATCTGCTGCAGTCAATGACATTTTTTAAAACACTCCAAAATTTCTTTTGTCCTTCACCACCTTGAGCAGTCCTTGTTCACAACATCCATTCTGACTCTCTAGGCATAATACTCTCATAACTTGCCATTACTTTTGAGATGAAATCTTTTAATTTATCAGCAATAGGAAAACACATTCATTTTCACCTGTCGCTTTGAACAGAATAATAAATAAATTGGTAAAAATAATATTATGCAATCAAAAATAGGTTTTTAGAAAACTAACCTTGCCTAACATTCGACCCAGAAAGTAGTAATGAGATGTGAAATTCTCCACCAACAATCCAGCTTCGGGGTTTGGGTACAATGTGCGATCTGTAGTGTACTTAAAGAATCCTCTGTTCGGATCAAATCCTGTCTTGAGTAACTCTGACAAAAACTCTCGGAAAATGCCTCCACCATCGATCCCAGCTTCATCTAGACCAGCCACATTCAGAAGACTAACTCGCATTTTCTTCTTCAGATTTGGCTCTGATTGTAGTTTTTTTTAAAAATACAAGCAAAAAAGTCAACATTATCAAAAGTTCAGCTAAATTCTAATTGAACTTGAACATGTTAAAATATTAATAAATTAATAATAACAAATGTTTACAAAACAATGAGTTATGATTGGAGGATATCACCAGTTCACACAGGATATGTCCATAGATGCTCCTATCCCTTTCTGAATAAATTCATCGGGAGTGTAGCGGCTGACAGTCAATGTTAATTTATCAGGTTCTCCGTATATCTATCCTGCTTAATTTTATACCAATATCTTTACACCAATTTAATATATTCTTACGAACATGATTCGTACTTTTGAAAATCTTCTGAGCGGACAAGGTCGATTAGCGCATTAACTATGTCAGATCAACCAATCATCAATCGATCAGATTGATCCTATCATACTGACATTGTGGCTATGCTTACCAGTGTATCAGCTCGTTTATTACCCTCAATACCAGCATGTCCTGGCACGACTGTGAAAATAATCTTTCTGGTCATAGATTGCGTCAATAACTAAATCCATTGACGGCAGACAACTCCCACTACCAACTTCGCAGAGCATGTTCACTGAATCACTAAGCATGCATGCATGAGAACTATTCTGCGACATCAGCCATGAGTGCCTCTGTCACAGCCTTTATCTCCATCGTAAAACTGCTAGTGGTTGTAGTGAAGGCACCACTGGATTCTTTGATAGGATTAAAACAATTAATTTACTTTTAATTCAATTATATTCTGTAACCTACATTATCAGACTTTCCCCAAAAATGATGTCATATTTGGAAACACCCAGTCATCAGAGTAGGAATAGCCAACATAATTCACAAATATTTTTGAATTGCACCAAAAATATTGTTTGAGAAAGATTTTAAATGTGAATTGGCAAGATAGGCTCAAAAGTAAAGAGGTTTGGATGAGAACAATGCTGGACCCTGTTACAATAGAGATCATGTTATGGAGAACCTGGCTCGACCCTGTTACAATAGAAATCATGTTATGGAGAACAATGCTGGACCCTGTTACAATAGAAATCATGTTATGGAGAAGGATTGGACATGCTCTGAGGAAAGCAGAACAGTGTATTACAAGACATTCACTGACATGGAATCTCCTGAGAAATGGAAGATGGAAAATCTATAACAACTTGGAAAAGAGAGATGACAGTTCTCAATGGTAATGGCATAGCATGAATAGATCTAAAGGGGAAATCTAAGGACAAGTTAGACTAGAGAGAACTTTGGGTTCTTTCCCAGATGGGCCTACGTTTTTTACAGAATGTGAAAAACAAAATATAACATAAAAAGGGTTGCATGAATGGTTAAGAGAGTTGTTTGGATGGGAACAGACAGGAAGAGATCCAGTATGTGCTAATTTCCTCCAGTATGGCATATAACTAGATCACCATTGGAACTCGGCCAGATAGATTTTCAAGTGGTGCCGTACTCACTGTATTTTCAGCAAATCCTTTCCTCAGCGTGTTAGGCTAATGTTATAACGTGCCTGAGTGCATATATTTTCATCCGCATAACATGCCCCATGTGCGAATATCCTTTCACCCAGGAGCACTCTTCGCATCTGTAACAAGCATATTGCATTTTTATCGGTTAAAGGCAAGTTCAGCATATTTATGGTGGCATATTTGTAACTGGGAATTGACCGTCATAGTGATGTCACAAACTACTAAAAATTTCAGATAGGCACAGATTTTTTTTAAAGTGTGAAAGGTAGGCCTGAGATATGGGAAAGAACCAAATTTTGCCATGCCTATTCTCCTAAAAAGGCCAGTTTTGATTGATTGATATGTAAACTCTAAGTAATTACAAAGGCAAATAATTTTTATTGGATTTATTGAAATGAAAATATGTTTTTACCATTTTCTGGTGACAATTTTTCAAAAGCATCTTCATAGATGAAATTTCTCCTAATGTTGATAGAAATGGATGGCCCAATGCCAAAGTTGGTCAAATCTCCTTGATGTTCTTGCTTGTCTATAATAATCAAGTTTTGCAGGATCTAGAAGAATAAAATGGTGTTAAAATCACATCATGGCCTTCAACTCTGCATAAAACTCAACAATTAAGAATGGATGACTGAGAACAACACAAGGAACATCATGCTTCAGCTCTTTTCCTTAACTTAACAATTAAGAATGGATGACTGAGAGCAACATGAGGAACATCATTCTTCAGCTCTACCTAAATCTCAACAATTAAAAATGGATGACTGATAACATGAAAAACATCATTCTTTAGCTCTACCTAAATCTCTACAATTAAGAATGGATGACTGATAACATGAAGAAAATCATCCTTCAGCTCTGCCTAAAACTCAGCAATTAAGAATGGATGATTGAGAACAGCATGAGGAACATCATCCCTCTTCTTATTCTTTCAGCCAGAGTGAGAAGTTAATACAATAGAATCCCTCTGTTCACCTGGGCCCAAAAGGGGAGCAAAGAATAACAACACTGTTTACCTTCCATGCATGTCGTAAACGGCGACTAGGGAGGTTATGAGATGGAGTTGGCTGTCCCATCCCATATAGGGTCAGTGACCCAAAGCCATGCTAAAGTCGGATGTGTCAGGCCGAAAGGCGCAGATATCACAGCAATGCTGTAAACCATGACACAACTCATTCCGTTCTCCGGACTACATCCTGCTAATCTGCAGGAGTTTGAGAACGAACGCAGAAGAATCCCTCTGTAGTGCATACATTTATAACAAATTTTCCTTAGTAATAACATTAAAAATTTTCCTCAGAAACATTTTTCAAAATACCTGACTACTGTATATAAAGAATTTCTGTTATTACACAAACATTTTGTCGGTTTGGACTAAGTTTTTATAAGGGGATTTCACAATATAATAATAATAATAATAAGACCCATAACCCATCAGGGTCATAGGGGTGTCACTCTGGATGCACGAGCACAAAATGCTCTCCAAACAATATCCCAGCTATTCGGAGTAGTGTAGAAAAATCACGCCCTTGATGTTATCAATCCAGGATTTTCTGTCCCTCTCCTTCCATACTCGACTGTTCCTTGCAAAATAATTTTAGAAAGTGAGTTGAGTCTCGTTACATGTCCAAACCAAACAAGTTTACGCAGTTTCACAAATGCACAACTATGCAAAAATATATGGACAAATATATTTGTCCAATAATATATTTGTCCAATAATATATTTGTCCAATAATATATTTGTCCAATAATATATTTGTCCAATACCAGCTGACATGCTGCAACTTTTATCCAACACCATTCACCACCATGTGACATACTCTTTCCAGAACGTGGTCTTCCTTATAAATTCTCTGAACACTCCGCAATTTTGGGAGAGTTGACTTGCCGCAGCTAATTTCTGGATGGGTTGTCACTGTGGCACAAAAAGAAGTCACATAGAACTGAAATTATTAACAACACAAGAGAGTTGTGGAGAAGCATGATAGCCTGCACCACTCAGCATGGGACATGATTGATAACGATGCTGACTCCTAACAACCAATAGGAATCTGTAAACAAATTTCTTTTATCCACTAAATGGGTTCTTATCCTTGCTAAGTTCACTGTATCAACTGCAACAGTATGTAGATTTCCAGAATTTTGTTTCTTTGATGTCTGCAGACCTGTATACGATTACAAAATTCAAGTTTATAGAACGGGGAAAAAAATGCATAAATAGGCACATTCAAACAAATGAAATAAGTAGATGTTTCTTTGATAACTTCAGATTCCGTTTTTATTTTTAAAGTTTATTCATAAACTCCCGCTTGATCTCTATTGCAGCAGGACATTGGTCCTACAAGATATCCAACAGTCCAGAGAATGGAAATGTAAAGTGTTACCATTTTTATGTGTGTAAATGGTGCAATATATCGACTCGGCTGTCAGTTTTTTAAATGTTGTACCAAGACAGATATATGGCACTGCAATAACACTAAAAAATGGATAATCAGTACCGTGGCCCTATCAAAGAATGACAATAATGACACTTCAATAACACTAAGACATATATAATCTGTACCTTGACCCTGTCAAAGAATGACACAACAAATGGCAGTTCTGTCAATATCACAAGATTTCTGACATCACGGTTGGCAAGTGGAGGTGAGTCTGTGTCTGTTGAAAATGTCAATTCTCATATAACCACAAAATGATAAATAATTTGCATGTAAAATACAAATGTATGCTTACAAACTGTATTACATATGAGTGACTAAATATTAGCTGCTATTAGGAAGGGTTTTTGATATAGATCTTGGGCCCCACACTAGAGGAAAAAATGGTCAACTGAGCTAGAGATAATGCAAAGAATTTGGCCACTTAACATTTGTTGGATTTTCTTTGGTTTTCACATTCCTATGGAATCTCTCTTACAGCAGGGACAATGATTCTACTAGATTTTGTCTCACTGTTTTATTTGTGCCAATGACCAGACACACCCAACTTCAGCATTGGTAACTAATATGTTCAGCATTTTACAACTTCCTCTGAAAAGTGGACATCTATAACCATATTGCTAGTAGGCCAGCCGTCGTATGAGAGAACTGGTTTTCATACTTAAACACAGATAACCAAGCTCAGAGTTAACCATGGTCACTTATGAGAAACCTTTTGCAGCTATATAGAGCAGCTATTGACATAGCCACAGATGCTCACAACTAGATCATAAAAAGAATTGGGTCACTTAACTAGACATACAAAGAATTGGGTCACTGAGCTAGACATACAAAGAATTGGGTCACTGAACTAGACATACAGAGTATTGGGCCATGCAATGAATTATTGTATTGAACTGTCATGCCCATCAAAGACGGATGTGTCAGACCATTGGCATAAATAAAACGGTGAACAAAGGCATTTTCATTCTCCAGACTACATCCTGCTGGAAATCTATTAGGAACATTGTCCTGCTACAATAGAGATCCAGTGGGAGTTTGATAATGAATGCTGAAGAAGAAGAACTGTCATGCAAAGATTTGGAAAACTGAATTAAGTCATGCAATTGCAAGATTTCATTAATTTATAATATTTGTGTGGAAATAAAAATGTTCAGGAGATCGTGCAGCAGAAATCAAGAGAAGAACAGCAATAGCGAGTTCAAAATTAGCTCTAATGAAAAATCTTTGGCAATGCACCAGATCTAAGGATAAATTTCATCAAATTTGAGCAAGTATATTTCCGGTAGCAATTTATGGCTGTGAAACATTGATACTTAACAATTTGACCACTAGAGTAGCTGAGAGTTTCCTCTATTGGTAGAACACTAGAGTCGCTGGGAGTTTCCTCTATTGTTAGAACACTAGAGTCGCTGGGAGTTTCCTCTATTGGTAGAACACTAGAGTCGCTGGGAGTTTCCTCTATTGGTAGAACACTAGAGTCGCTGGGAGTTTCCCCTATTGGTAGAACACTAGAGTCGCTGGGAGTTTCCTCTATTGGTAGAACACTAGAGTCGCTGGGAGTTTCCTCTATTGGTAGAACACTAGAGTCGCTGGGAGTTTCCTCTATTGGTAGAACACTAGAGTCGCTGGGAGTTTCCTCTATTAGTAGAACACTAGAGTCGCTGGGGGTTTCCTCTATTAGTAGAACACTAGAGTCGCTGGGAGTTTCTTCTATTAGTAGAACACTAGAGTCGCTGGGAGTTTCCTCTATTGATAGAACACTAGAGTCGCTGGGAGTTGTTTTAAAAAAATTGTTTTGCTAAGATCCATATTAGCAAAAACGGGTGTGCCTCATTCATCTTAGCCGGTCCAACTGACCAAATCATTTTTTCAAATTAAACATTTTTTGATATCTTATGCCATCTTTTCCCAAAAAAACAAGTCAGGAGCAATGACATGAAAGCAGAATTAATTGTTTTACATGTCGAAAACGGATGTGCTGGGCTGGAAGGCACAAAATAACGCAGCAATGCTGTGAAACCAGCACCAAGATGTACTTCACGTACCCCAGCAGAAATCACATGATCTCTCACGTTGGTTATCAGGGAGCGAACATCAAAGAAGAAGACTCACTGTCATCTTATGAAAGTGTACACAGAAGACTCACTGTCATCTTCTGAAAGTGTACACAGAAGACTCACTGTCATTTTCAGAAAGTGTACGCAGAAGAAGAATCAGATCTTGAATGTGTTTCACTTACCCACATTAGCTTTTGTTAATGAGCTTAACGTGCCAAAGTCTCTTCTCACAAAAAAGGCATTCTGAGCAGAGTAAATCTGAGATGGCTGAAACAACACACAGAAATTTGAAATAAAAAAAAAATTACAATAAATTATCGACAAATATATATAAATTTTACAAAAAAAAATATACAAATATACAAAAATATACACAAAAAAAATAATTTCTGACTCTTAGCGTTCATCATCTTCTTCTTCAGGGTTCATTCTCAAACTTCAGCTGGACCTCTTTTGTAGCAGGACAATGGTACCACTATATTTCCAGCAGAATGCAGTAGAATAAATGGAAATGTGTTGTGGTGTCACTTTATTTCCACCAATTTATTTGCAACACATCTGACTTCAGGGGAATGTTAGTGTTCGGTTTGCCATGTTATGTTTTAATATAAGCTTAAATTATCATAAAATGTCCACTATGTTGTATCAAAAGGGTAGCAAAGGATAGTAATACTGTCTATCTTCCATGAGGCATCTAAGGAGGTTATAGAGTGGAATGGGCTGTCCCATCCCATAGAGGATCAAATAAAAGCCATGCTGAAATCGGATGTGTTGACCAAAATGTGCAGATATCACAGCCAAGATGTAATCTATGAAACAATGCATTCTGTTCTCTGGACTACATCCTACTAATCTGCAAGAGTTTCGGAACAAATGCAGCAGAAGAATTACAGCTGAGACAGAATAGAAAAATGTTTTTAAAATTGTTGTCCCCAAAGACACCATAAGAAAAATAGTTGATACGACAATCAATACAAGGTAACTGCATGAAACGTAACAACAATCATACTTACATATTACACAGGTTTATATAATCGCTTCAATCAGACACGGCAGACTATATCTAAAACTAGTGGGAAATAATGTGCAAACAATAAAACATACAAATTATAATATACAAATCATATTCAACGTTTCAACCAAAAGGTCTTTATGAAGATACACACAAAACATCAAAAGACAATGAATGGAAAAATTATCAAAACAAACGTATCCAACGGAAATATGGAAATGAGATGTCACTAGTGGATATATATGGTTCTCATTTTCATATTTCTGTTGGATACATTTGTTTGTTTTGATAAATCATCTTTTGATGTTTAGTGTGTATCTTGATAAAGACTTTTGGTTGA
The DNA here is from genome assembly GCA_034231615.1 of Meghimatium bilineatum. NCBI lineage: Eukaryota > Metazoa > Mollusca > Gastropoda > Stylommatophora > Philomycidae > Meghimatium > Meghimatium bilineatum. Next base: position 8,986,073 of record CM067315.1, on the reverse strand, counting down.
AACGTTGAATATGATTTGTATATTGTAATTTGTATGTTTTCTTGTGTGCATATCATTTCCCACTTGTTTTAGATATAGTCTGTCATGTCTGATTGAAGCGATTATATAAACTTGTGTAATACATAAGAAAAAAAGTGGGTTCTGAGCCTTGCATAATATATATATATATAGACCAAAAAATTAAGTGCTTAGGCCATCTAATAAGAATGAACTCAAGTCAACTCCCGGAGGCTGCTTACTACAGGAAAATATCCAGATATAAAACTAAGGCCGCCCAAGATGTAGGTGGATTGATAACATCAAAGACATTTTAAAGAGACACAATCTAAATATCACAGAAGCATGCCAAATGACAAAGAACAGGAATCTTAGGCTCCCCATTATGCCTTACGGCACACATGGCTAGAAAAAAAAAGAAAGAAAGAAATGAAAAGAAAAGAAGAAAATACTGTATATAAAACAAATCAAATTACAATAAAAATGGGAGAAAACAAATTAAGAAGAAAGATTTTTTTAAATTACAATTTACAAAAAAAAATTAAGAATGAACATGAGAAATATATAGCAAGCATGGAAAAATAATGAACATAATAGATAAAGATGGACGCAAGATAAGGCTGGACACACAGATAAGGCTGGATGCACAGATAAGGATGGGCACACAGATATGGATGGACACACAAATAAGGAAGACAAATACATTTTTAAAACGAACCCTGTCTGTCCGAATGCTCACATTGGCTGATAGCCAGTGACCAGGAGGACAAAATGCTCGACGGCTATCTCTGCTATGTAGCTGTTCCACAAGGGTAGATGTCACCTGTGAAGCAGAATAATTCCTGCTTAAAAACAACAATGGAAAATATAAGTTTAAAAAAACAAGCAAACACTGTTACCGTGTTATCATCAAGTGCCGTCTCCACAACGAAGGGTGGCTGCGACATACCTCCAACATCCCATCTCTTGTTTGGTGGTGGACTCTGCAAGACTGTAACCTGTCCATCTTGTGATGTTGCTCTCCCACCTGTATCTCTGCCTACCTCTTGTTGGCTTCCCTTCGACTTTACCCTCAAGTAAGGTCTTCAACAAGGTGTAAGGTCTTCAATAAGGTGTCATGTTTTTTAATGTGTCCAAAATATTTTATTTGCCTGATCTTTATTTTCCTAAATAATTCTTTCTTCTTATTAAGTGTTGTTAGAGCCTGTTTTTTTCTTATTTCCATGATGTTCTCCCTATTCTTCTATATATCCACATCTAAAAGCTATCAGTTTTCTTCTAATTGTTTGTAGTGTCCATGTTTCTGAGCCATACATTAATATAGAATAGATGTACCATTTTATAATTCTCATTTATAACTTTGCAATTTGTTTAGATGTTCTCATGTCATTGAAAGTACTTTTAGCCATTCCTATTTCTTTTAACTTCTGTTTCACATCTGCAGTCATCTGCATAAAGTCTACTTTATATATTTTGCCCTGCTCTGGAAATACCTAAGATTATTGCTTTCATTTATTATGAAACATGCTTACTACAAGGGATGTTTAGCTTAGCTGAGATATGAATAGATTCTATGACAAGAAACTGTACGAAAGAATGAAATACCTTAAAAAGATATGCCCACTGTCTTGTCTGCTCTGGACTTTCACTATTGCCACTTGTTTCCGCCAGAGCTCCGGTTTTTTTCAGTGCCTATGTAATATGTACAAGAAATTCATAGGTAATAAGTTAGTGATAATTACTACAAAAAGTGTACAAGTAATTCATAAGTTTATAATGTGACAATTACTGCATATGTACAAGTAATTCATAAGTTTATAATGTGACAATTACTACATATGTACAAGTAATTCAAAAGTGATAACATGACAATTACTACATGTGTATAGGTATTTCATAAGCTGATAATGTAACAATTTACTACATGGTGTACAAGTAATTCATTAACTGATAAAGTAGTGGCAATTACTGCATGGTGTACAAGTAATTCCTTAACTGATAAAGTAGTGGTAATTGCTGCATGGTGTACAAGTAATTCATTAACTTATAAAGTAGTGGCAATTACTACATGTGTACAAGTAATTGATTATTTGATAAAGTAGTGGCAATTACTGCATGGTGTACAAGTAATTCATTAACTGTTAAAGTAGTGGCAATTACTAAATGGTGTACTTCTTCTGCATTCATTCTCAAACTCCTGCAGGTTAGCAGGACATAGTTCAGAAAAATGTGATGTGTCATGATTTACAGGTGCATAGGCCATGAACAAGGATTTTCCATTAGTATCTATCCTTAGATATGTTCTGATCCTCATTCCATATGATTCCCATCTCTGTCAAGCTCTTCATGGCCTCTGTTCTCCATATGTTGCTAGGTCATCTGTATTTCTGTTTTACCTGCTGGTTCCAACCTGCAGTTATATCTTGTACTAGTTTTTTTAAAGCATATACTCAATCCATTTTCTCTCCTTAAACTGGGTTGCACCAGCAATGTTCCCACTAAGCTGTGGTAGCGCACATATTGTATGCATTGGTGCACACAGTTTTGATTTAGTGCACAAGACCTGTATAAATGTGTGTAATAAAAGTTCCTATAATAAAAATAGAAATGGTGTACAATGAACATGCTGAAGTAGATCAACTTTTTTAGGTAAAAGATTTGCCCAGAAAAAGTGGTGTTCAAAATTATCAGCTCACAGAGATAGATATTTGCTCACAGGCACTCTTGTCTTAGAGGGAACATTGATCACCAGATATTTGTCTGTTTGCTTCCAGATCTCATCATTTCTCACTACTACCTGATGTGTTGTATTCTTCTTTATATTAATGTCTCATCTGTATATAAACCTAACTTCTTTATATAAATGTCTCATCTGTATATAATCCTAACTTCTTTATATAAATGTCTCATCTGTATATAAACCTTACTTCTTTATATAAATGTCTCATCTGTATATAAACCTTACTTCTTTATATAAATGTCTCATCTGTATATAATCCTTACTTCTTTATATAAATGTCTCATCTGTATATAATCCTTACTTCTTTATATAAATGTCTCATCTGTATATAAACCTAACTTCTTTATATAAATGTCTCATCTGTATATAAACCTTACTTCTTTATATAAATGTCTCATCTGTAAATAATCCTTACTTCTTTATATAAATGTCTCATCTGTATATATAAACCTTACTTCTTTATATAAATGTCTCATCTGTATATATAAACCTTACTTCTTTATATAAATGTCTCATCTGTATATAATCCTTGTGTCATGTGACGTATTCCTTCCAGAACGTTGTCTTCCCAATGAACTCTCTGAACCTCTCTCTGTCTTGGGCGATGTGGCTTGCATTTTTTCTAGCGATGTATTCATGTTATCTTTAATGTCGTCAGTCCATCGTCTTCTTGGTCTGCCCCTTCTCCTCTTCCCAAGTACTCTTCCCTCCATTATTTGTCTTTCTAAACAGTTATGTCTCTTTATATGACCAAACAGGCGTAGTTTTCTTTTTGTTATTGTGTTTAGTAACCAACACTCTGGAATATTCAGTGTGTTTATAATATCTGAGTTTCTGATTTTATCCTTCCATGATATTCTATCTTTCTGTAGCATTTCAGCTCGAAGGCGTTGATCTTCTTTGCCGCTGTTTTACTTAGAGTCCATGTTTCACAGCCGTATGTTGCAACCGGAAAAATAAAAGTTCGTAACATTAGCACTTTCGTTTCTATTTTGTTGTTTTTCCATATGTTTTTCAGCCGTGTTATTTTGCAATATGCCATTGCCAATCTCTTCCTTATTTCTGCCATGCAGTCTCCTGCACCGTTGATATAATCCTTACTTTATATAAATGTCTCATCTGTATATATAAACCTTACTTCTTTATATAAATGTCTCACTGTATATATAATCCTTACTTTATATAAATGTCTCATCTGTATATATAATCCTTACTTCTTTATATAAATGTCTCATCTGTATATATAAACCTTACTTCTTTATATAAATGTCTCATCTGTATATATAAACCTTACTTCTTTATATAAATGTCTCATCTGTATATATAATCCTTACTTTATATAAATGTCTCATCTGTATATATAATCCTTACTTCTTTATATAAATGTCTCATCTGTATATAAACCTTACTTCTTTATAATCATTACTCATGGCAATGCGAGAATCAGGATGAGCCAACTCTATAATGCCAAGACAGGTGTCACGAAGACTCTGGCACATCAAAACAACATCATCAAGTGAGAAGGGCATACTGGAATTGGATGCTTGAAACGATATGCAACATAACAAATTATAATGAATAAAAAAACTAATATGAAATAACAATAAAGATCAGACATGTCTTAATAATGTATACTATTATTCTTCTTCTGCATTAATTTTCAAGCTTCTGTTGATTAGCAACATGTAATCAGGAGAACGAAATGCGATGTGTCATAGTTTCCAGCAATGTTGCGGTATTTGGGCCTTTTGGTCTGACATATCTGACATCATGGCCTATGGTCACTTTGACCTATCTCATGGCATCCATGACAGGTCAGGGAGTTAATATTTTTTGCTCCCCAACACACAACATATACAGTAATCTCCTGCACAATCATCATCCAAAAATAGATTCACAGTGGGTGACCCAATCCAATACCAGCTTGTCTCATGATATAGACTCCCCTCAGAATAGAAGACTTCTTCACCAGACATTGCATTGCACCAAAATCTGAAGTCCCTGGGATATGAAATAAACCTTTGAAGAAGTTTGTGTGCAATGGTAACTAAAGTAATAGGGTTATATGTGCACAGTTAACTAAAGTAACAGTTATTTGTGCACAACTAACTAAAGTAACAGGTTTATATGTAAAAACAACTAACATAACAGGGAAGATAACTAACATAACAGGGTTTATTTGCACAACTTACTAAAGTAATAAGTTTATACGTAAAGGTACCTCAGGTAATATGGTTTTATGTGCAAAACTAAGTTAGTTTTATCTGTACAACTAACTAAAGTAACAGTTTCGTGTGCAATGGTAACTAAAGAATAGCTACAAAAAGTATGAATCAAAGTAATACAATGTAAAACAGGCAAGACATGAGTGTGATCACTACCTTCTGTGTCTCCATAGAAGTCACCATCATGCAGAGTCAGCAGCGAGTGGTTAAAGAGACAACAAAATGTTGTCAGTAAAGGTACTATTCTCTCAATGTTTTCTCTGGACATGGGCACTCCATTTGACAGCATATTCAAAAGTGGGATGCTAGACCTGTTTGCACAAAAATGAAACAAAATAAGCAAGTTTTCTTAGTTCTTCTTCTTTGCTCGTTAGAACAGTGTAGTCAGGAGAATGGAATGTGTTGTATCATGGATTTTTAGTTCTTCTTCTTCAGCATTCATTCTTAAACTCCCGCTTGATCTCTCTTGTAACAGGACAATGGCCATACTAGATTTCCAGCAGGATGTAGTCCAGAAAATGAAAATATGTTGTGTTGTTGTTTTATTTGTCAATGGCCCACCACATTGGTCTTCAGCATTGACTTAGCTCAGTCAGGGACTCTTCATTCATTTTAATACTTTGCTCACCAAATTTGAAGGTCAATGAATTACCGCTATACATCCTTGGTGACCAACTTCAATGATCGCCAAAGTTCACTCACTAAGTGATCATCTAATTCAACTTTCCATAATCACTTTCATAATAATGACAATCTTTCCTTTGAATCTTCACAAACTAGCTGCTCAACAACTTGTTTTCCTGGTAGCTTTTTAGAACACAAAATTATTTTCAACATGTCACTTCACTGTTTATAAATAATTATCAAAGACAAGATTTACTTAATACGTGGTCGCTATTTTGCAAACTTTGTGGACTTGTTATCCCACAATGCAATGCGTACCTTGTGATGTCTGTAAATATCGTAAATAGATTCATTAATAATAATTATTAAGGGGTACTGTTTTGTGAAGTCAAAATACCAAAAACTCAGTATCTCGAGGAAGCTATATTTTGTGTAAGTCCTGGAATTTCAGAATCCCGGGATCCAGTGCTGTCTGTGTCAACATCCTTGGAGATGGAATATACGTATACTCTGAATTGCTGGTCAGAAGAGTTTTAATAGCCACCATTGTTAATGTGCATAAGGAAAAGCAATATCCCTCCTGAAGCAGCAATGTGATACATGCATATATTATCTTATGCAAGGCAAGGTATATTAATTTTCTAGAACTAAACTCTGCAATGTTATACGTTCATGCAAGGCCTGTTAATTTACTAGAACTGAATTGCCCAAAGTTATACGTTCATATATAAAGCGAATTGCCAAAATATTGATGATGATACTTTAATGAACACTTTACTGACCAAATTTGGGTTGTCGAATTTAAATTATATATCCTTGATGACCAACTTCGATGCTCGTCGAACAGTTATGATACTTCAGAAATACAGCAAACGTAGTGATAGTCTTACTAAAAATAGCTCATACAGGATAGTACGTTATTCCAAAATGGTAGCACTCATGAAATACAGTCTATGCATTTATTTTATTAGTATTGATCTTGAAAGAACTGAATTTATTTCATAGAATGCAAATGTTCATTATGATACATGGCAAAATGTTCATTATAAAACATGGCAAAATGTTCATTAAGATACATGGCAAAATATTCATTATGATACATGGCAAAATGTTCATTATGATACATGGCAAAATGTTCATTATGATACATGGCAAAATGTTCATTATGATACATGGCAAAATGTTCATTATAATACATGGCAAAATGTTCATTATAATACATGGCAAAATGTTCATTATAATACATGGCAAAATGTTCATGATACATGGCAAAATGTTCATTATGAGACATTGCAAAATGTTCATTATAATACATGGCAAAATGTTCATTATAATACATGGCAAAATGTTAATGATACATGGCAAAATGTTCATTATGATACATGGCAAAATGTTCATTATGATACATGGCAAAATGTTCATTATGATACATGGCAAAATGTTCATGATACATGGCAAAATGTTCATTATGATACATGGCAAAATGTTAATGATACATGGCAAAATGTTCATTATGATACATGGCAAAATGTTCATTATGATACATGGCAAAATGTTCATTATGATACATGGCAAAATGTTCATTATGATACATGGCATAATTTCAAAGCTCTCTGACATGAGTTAGATTTTTATACAGACATTTAAAGATGGCTATGTCTCACAAATGTGTCAACACTCTTGGTAATGGGAGATAAGTATGCTCCGAATTTCTGGTCAGTAAAGTGTTAAAACTTGTTTTTTCTGTGAAATTACCCGCTGGCATGTCTTAGTTTATGTACTCTAGCAGCAAAAGCGTAACCTAAATAAACTCACCCTGTGGCAGTTGAGGCAGATACAGTACAGCATGTATGCCATAAGTTTCTCATAAATGGTGTGTTGAAAGCCAGTACATAGAGCAGTCTGTTGAAAATTGCATCAGGAATGAAATCTACATTTTCTACAACATTAACTATCTAGCCAATATCTAAATTGTGGCATACATAACACAACCTGTCATATATGAAAATCTGGCATAAACTACTTGTCATGGATGGAGGTAGTCTGCTTCTTGATTTGCTTTATGGCTTCAACATTAATGTCTCAGACTATGGAATTTTGTCAGTCCTAAACCACTGACACTGTCAGTTTTTCCGAAACAGGAGATGAACTTCACTTAAATACATTAGTGTATGGGAAAGTTGAAGAGTATCAATCAAGAGGCATCCATATATGGTGTTCCATTTATCTGGCCTCGGAGAAACATTTTCCTGACGTTACCCAGCACTGTACACTCTGATAAACTGCAATTTCTTCTTGTTGATGTACGGTAATAATAAGTGATGTTTGATGTTTCCCTCCAATACATCTCCTACTCTGCCTCTTGATTGATGCTCTTCAACATTCCCATCCACTCTCTATCTATCTATAGGCTGTGGCCCTTGTTTGCCTTGCGGCATCTGGGGGTGTAAGAGTTCTCTGGAGATAGGCCTTATTGTGTGCTGTTTGTAAGCTTGTTCCTGTGGCTTCTTTGATTTCTGTGATCAATCTTTTAGATGGTCTGCGTCTGGTTTTATAACCATTATGTCTATGTGTCATGGCCATTTGTGGCATGCTATCTGTTGGTAATCTGGAAGCATGTGAAAATCACTTGATCTGTTGTCTTTTGATGTGTTCCAATAATGGTATTGTTTTGGTTATCTGTCTGATGTTATCGTTTCTAATTCTATCTCTTAATGACACTCCAAGTATTTTGCATAGACATGTCATTTCTGCTGTCACTATTTTTCTTGTTTTGTGCTGTCCCATCCACTAACGTATTTAATAAAGTGTCATGTTATTTTATATGTCCAAATTATTTTATTTATCTTGTTTTTAATATCCATAATTCTTTTTTTCACTTCTAATTTTAAAGGATCAGGTCCATACTCAGTTACCTTCACCTTGTGCCTCATGTTTCAGTATATTCAAGCCTCATAAGCTTCAATCTTACATACATCTTCTTCAGTGTTCATTCTCAAACTCCTGCGGGTTCTTTCTTGTAGCAGGATAATGATTCTACTAGATTTCAAGCAGGATGCAATCCAGAAAACGGAAATGTATTGTATCTCCATTATATTTGCACCATCAGCTTTCACAGAAATCTCACATCCACAATCACAAATATGTGCAGCACACACTGTATGTATGGCCTTTTGTGTCTTGCAGATGGTCATTTAGCAATACGAAGAAGTAATCCATTGAATATTTTCTCAGGGAATGTGACCTTTCAAGCGATAGTATCACAGGAACGGAAGATTTTTGTTGGTGTCTTTCTCTCTTTTCTCTTCCATATCTTTAAACATATTATTTCTAAACAATGCTGCTCCTGCACACAAATTCTGCCTCCAGACATCTCAAGTTTCGGCCGTGTTTTCCCAGTTTTTGGATTTACGTGGAAGCCTTTCATTGAGGATTTGCAGATGTCTTTATACCTCAGCATTGGTCTACCGCGGGCTCCATAGCCTTCAGACAGTTTCCCGAATAGTACATATTTTGGGATGTTTGGCAGTTTGGCATTCTGCGGACATGATCCAGCCAACGCAATCTATTTATATTGTGTGTTTCCATGGCAGATGGTAACTGAGTGCGGTGCAACACTTCAATGTTGGTAATTTTGTCCTGCCATTTGATGTTTAAGATCTTGCTGAGATATCTTAGATGAAAGATATTAAATCTCCTCTCATGTTTGGTGTAGGTAGTCCATGTTTCAGATCCATAGTATAGTATACTCAGCATGCATGTTTGATAGATCTGTATCTTTGTTTTCAATTTTAGCTTATGCTTTTTCCAAGCTCACTTTGACAGTCCGCCAAAAATAGTAGCCGCTTTTCTTATATGTGCATTTATTTCATTTTCCAGGCAAAGGGTGAATATAATTGTGGATCCTAGGTAGCAAAAGTCTACTTGCTTTATATGGATGTTGTTTAAGGTGATGTTTGTTGGTACTGTATATTCCTGATAGATTGGCACAGTTTTAGCAATACTTATTGTCATAGAGAACAGCTTGCAGGTCTCTGCCATGTCAATTTTAGACTGGAAGGTGGACTCACTGTGTGACACTAGTGCAGCATCATTGGCAAAGAGAAGTTCTCTGATGAGTGTTTCTGATGTTTTCGTCTTCACTCTGAGACGTGCTAAGTTAAAGAGTGATCCATCATAATGGGTGTGGATGAAAACATCACCTGCTGCATCTACAAGAGCATGTTTCAGAAGCGCTGCAAAGAAGATTTCGAAGAGGGTGGGGGCTAGAATGCTCTTCTGCTTTACTCCAGTCTTTACTGCAACGGTATCAGAAGTATTGCCAATAAAAAGAATACAAGACTTCAGGTAGTTGTGAGAAATGATAAGATCTGGAAGCAAACAAAGATCTGGTGATATATGTTCCCTCTAAGACAAGGAGTACCTGTGAGCAAATATTTATCTCCATGTGCAGCACACACTATATCGCAGTTAAAATATAACAATTAAAACATAATAGTTAAAATATGTGCAGCACATACTATATTGCAGTTAAAATATAATAGATTTCAGAAATGAAACACTTCCTTCTAAACTAATATTATACATGTTCAACAAACTTGGACATAAGTTAACCATGAAACATGCAACAAATTTATATATATATATATCCAATGCAATACAACATATTTTCATATAAAATTACATCACATCTGTGAAGTCATTGCGTGACACTGTGGTTTTCAGCCTTGGCAGTCATGCCCTGGCTGGACTATTTTGTACCTTTCAGTCCAGTGTCTCCATCTTCCCTTACTTTTGAGTCAGGATGTGTTTCCCTAGCCCTTGCCCATCCAAGGATTGTCCACAGGGCAGTGGAGGTTTCATTTTGGAGTTTTCCTTCTCCAACATCACATCTATACCCCTCTTAGCTCCTTGCGGGCATGTCCTCAACAATTTGGATTTTGCTTCCAGCTCTTTCCATGTTCTATCAAGACTTTGTGTTACTGAATCTTATTCTTTCATCCTGGTATTTCTTGGTCTTCCAAAATCCTCTTTCCTGTGAGGTCGAGAACAATGCCTGTCGTACAATGTTTTCCCATCATCTTCTTAATCTATGTCCTACTCACCACCAGCAGTTTCATTAGTTCCTTCTCCATTTGTGTTGGCTTACATCACATATATATACAACATAATTCCACATATAGCAATACCTCTCACGTAAGATAATTTCTTCTTCTTCAGAGTTCATTCTTAAACTACCGCTAGATTTTTCCTGCAGCAGGAATGGTCCTACTAGATTTCCAGCAGGATATAATCCAGTGAATGAACTTGCACTGTCACCTTTTTATTTGCTCCAATGGTTCGATACATCAGTCTTTGGCGATGTAAGATAATTTAAAAGCAGGTAATCTATAAATACAACAAATCTTGACAACAATATAACCATACCTGATTTTATACATGGCCATTTTCTGGTGAGCCAGCAAACAATATGAAATGGATACCAAGGACTCAATGTAGCATGAGGCAGGGAGATTCATCAAGCAGTTATAAATACATTTGAGATGAGCTTCAGAGTCTATTAGTTTCAAACATTCGAAACGCAAATTTTTCAGGTTAACATAGCCCATATCCTGTAAAAAGGAAATTGAGACTATATTTTCTTATTGTCAAAGGATTATTTGTTGGTAATTTAAGTATAATCTGATGTAGGAATTCTCAAACTTTTAAAGTTATCTGGTAACAAAGTGGTCAAACTGCTTGCCCTGTAGCATGAAACAGAATGAAAACAAGAGAGTAGATTTTAAAAAAAAACAACAGGCAATATTGTATTGTTTAAAAGTGATATATTTTTTTCAAAGGTCCTCAAAGATCACCACTTGAGACATGCTCAAAGTCAGTGACTTTCAACATAATTTGGCATATGGACCTCTTTTGGGACACACTGTCATCCATAGCCTCCTGGGACATTTAAAAATGCGTGTCAACATTCTTCATGACTTTTCATTATAAAATGCATTAAATATAATCATCTGCCAAAGACAGATGTGTCGGATCATTGCAGCAAATAACGCATTTCTATTGTCTAGATAACATCCTGCTGAAAATTTAGTAGAACCATTGTCCTGCTACAAGAGAGATCCAATGGGTGTTTGAGAATGAACGCTGAAGAAGGATAAAAAAATAGAATCACAATAGTGCACTTTTCTGAGTAGTTCTAGATATGTCAGTAGCCTCCCAATTTCCATATTCACAATTCTCCACCAGCAAAATGGTGTGGCACCCATGAATGTTGTTGAGAATCATCAACCATACACAATACTCTCTCATCTGTAACTTTATTGAAAGGGATGATGTACATATAGAGGAACACCAGAGTACAATCACATCAAACCTCATGAGCACTTGTATGATACAGAGTTGCCCATGTGTTGCCATGCCCTGAAAAGGGAGTAAAGAATAGCAACACCATGACATGCTATAAGAGGCAATTAAGGATATCTCAATGGAGTTGATTGCCCCATCAAATAGTTCACAGTGACCCAAAAGTCATGATGATGTCAGATGTCAAGCAGAAAGGCACAGATATTGCAAGCAAGCTCTAAGCTAAGATAATACAATCTGTTCTGTGGACTACATCATCTACCAATCATTCAACCTCCCTTCTTGGTATCATCTACCAATCATTCAACCTCCCTTCTTGGTATCATCTACCAATCATTCAACCTCCCTTCTTGGTATCATCTACCAATCATTCAACCTCCCTTCTTGGTATCATCTATCAATCATTCAACCTCCCTTCTTGGTATCATCTACCAATCATTCAACCTCCCTTCTTGGTATCATCTATCAATCATTCAACCTCCCTTCTTGGTATCATCTACCAATCATTCAACCTCCCTTCTTGGTATCATCTACAAATTATTCAAGCTCCCTTCCTGTCATTCTATACTCACATTAATATCCTCCATTTCTTCTTCTGAATCTGACATATCACCCGAGGAAAGCTGGGAGTGCCCAGCAGCAGGTAGTTGCTGCAACAACCTCTGCAGTAATTTAAGATATTCTGCGCATGTTACTGCATTTAGGTCACCTGCAGGTACAAATATGATCAGAAAGTTACATAGGAACACAGTACAAACATTACAGAACATTAACATATCAACTTGTGTTGTGACAACTGCTGCCTAAGACTGGAAACTCCATTTTACTTCTACATACTTGTTGACACATAGACATAACGGTTATAAAGCCAGAGGCAGACCATGTAAAAGATGGATCACAGAAATCGAAGAAGCCACAGGAACAAGCTTACAAACAGCGCACAAGAAGGCCATCTCCAGAGAACTCTTCCACCCCTGACGCTGCAAGGCAAACAAGGGACACGGCGTATAGATAGATAGAGATAGATACTTGTTAAGCTAATGATGAAATAATCCATTACAACTGCTAAGAGAGGAAACTCCATTTTACTTCTACATACTTTAACCTAGGCTAATGATGTAATAATCCCTTACATCCGCTGTCTAAGAGTGAAAACTCCATTTTACTTCTACATACTTGTTAACCTAGGATAACTATGAAATAATCCCTTCAGCTTTGAGTGTGAGCTGGTTGCTCTTGACAGTTCATAGCCTTGATTACAATATCCTCCACAGTTGAATAATAAAGGTCACACCTGAGCTTGTATACGGTTTGTTGTAGGAAAAGCACAGTTGTTTTTGGGGGTGTAAAATAATGCATGTTTGGTCCCCAAAGTGAGAAATTCCAGAGCAGCAATATCCCAGGATCATCATCTCCCGCCAGGAGTGTAGCATATGCTCCTGGGACAACTAATTCATCATTCTTCCATCAACTTTGTTATCTGCAGTGATGATACATCTGGCATTTCTCATCAACTTAAGAGTTTTTCATAGAACAACAAAGGTGCAATGTCCACTGGCTTGCATGCCTTTGTCATCCATTGGAATTATTTAACAGAAGACAAACAAATTGAGAGGACATGCATTTAACCCATGAGTGGAGGACAACAGCAGATACAACATGAAACATTTATTATAACTGTAACGCTGAAAATGTTGGAGGGATTTTCACCAGAAGAAAAGCCTCATTATATAATCATTTCATCTATTACATGTATACTGTCACATGGAGGTAGGTCTGAATTGTCACTAGTAATATTAACCAAACATAATATTGCTTGGGGAAACAAATAAAAAATGTAGGTGTCACTTGCCTTATCATAGCCATTGCTTTCTAAGCCTAGATCCAATGTTTGTATTTACACTATGTCAATATATAATAATTAGGTCCATATTTGTCGACTGTCATTCAAAACCAATGTGCTACTATATCTAAGGTGAAAACAATCATAATTCCCAAGAATAATAATGATTTTACTGACAATGATGTATATAAAACCAGATTAATGCTAATATCTTCGATCGAGACAGATGTCTAGAATTTAAAAATTTACATCTCCGATATTCTTCGCTCATGCAAACCGAATGCAGTGAAGGACAGTAGAATAATATTACTAGCTATGATTCACAGATTCTGGGCACATTAACATCAAACATCATAAATGAGTATAGCAACGGATGGCAAACGTCTCCGGTAGTCTTTTACCACTAGAAAACCACTGGCAACGTTTGCTTCCTGTGACATGGTAAAGGTTAAGTAAGCTCAAAAGAAATATTTACCCAATTCTTTGTTGGCAAGCATTAACACGGCTGCAAGAAGCCAAGGAGTGTCTTCAGGATGTGAGACACTCGATGTAGTATCATCACTATAAAAGAATGTGGTCGATGATGATGCCATATTTACATCTGTTGATGAGTCTGAAATAGCAACTGTTGTCCCCTGGATCAAAGTCTGAATGAGCTCAACAAATGGGAATGGATACTTTCCATAAGCCATGGCCGGTAACAGGAACAAGGCAATTTGTTCTGAGTACTGCTCACATAGAAAAGAACTGGTGACTTTCCTCAAAATCTCTTGCCTTAAGTCACATTTTGAAAGAGAAAAAAAAAGGAAAATTAATTGAAATGTTGGTCATAATATTATAGAGAGTTCAAAACAAATATAATGGGAAAACTTTCTGCAAAACTGGTCAGTTAATGGTGTTCTATGAGTTGTATATTAAACATGCTTCTAAAAACCTTTCTCTTTGCTCTTCATTTCCCAGACAAACTTCAACGTGCATTTTTTCTTTACCATATATATTAAATATTGGTTGGGAAGAATTAAGTCAAACAACAAATAAGAGAAGACAACAAACAGCAATATGTATCTACAACAACAAGAACACTTATATGGGATATGTACTTAGAATGAATGAAAACAAACTGGGATATGTACTTAGAATGAATGAAAACAAACTGCCCAGTCATTTATTTTTTTGGTCATTCTTTATCAAACTCCCCCCACAAGTCTCTTTATAGCAAGACAATGGTCTTAATAGACTTCCGGCAGGATCTTCCTCTTCACGTGTTTGCAGTTTGACATGTCTACACAGTAAGTCCAGTTTTCTTAATAAATGCTGCTGTATTTGAAAGCTGCTCAGTGCTCCAATACAGCTTTCTGTGAATCATCTATCTCTGTGAATCAGTGTTCCATTAACTGGTTTAAGGTGATGAAGTCTTGCAAAATAGGTTTTGCAGTCTGTTCTGCCTGCCCACATGGATACAGAGGTGATGGAACCAGTCTTAGTCTATTTAAGTGGCTATTTAGTCTGTCCTGATGTAGA
The DNA here is from genome assembly GCA_034231615.1 of Meghimatium bilineatum. Taxonomy (NCBI): domain Eukaryota; kingdom Metazoa; phylum Mollusca; class Gastropoda; order Stylommatophora; family Philomycidae; genus Meghimatium; species Meghimatium bilineatum. Next base: position 8,970,760 of record CM067315.1, on the reverse strand, counting down.
AGATAATAACCTGATAAGATGAAAATAAAGCTCTGACAAGATATTGATAGTTGTCTTTACCCAGTCGACTTTCCTAATAAACCAGCAGGATGTAGTCCAGAGAACTGAATTGCTTTGTGTCTCCGTTTTACATGTGCCTGACACATCCAACTTTGACAGTGGTAACAAATATATACAGTGTTACGATTTCCAGTGAATTGATTCCCTTACACACTAGTTACCAACTTCAAAACTAACCAGTCAGAAATGTTTAACCTTTTTTGCTGCTGTCTTGCGGCCTACTGACATAACCCCATACTACAACGATACAAGCATTATAATAGGTACCAGATGGCAAAAGAAAGATGAAGCTCAAGATGAACTCTTCATAGAACAACCATCAAAGAGAGTATGACTATGGGTTTTAGCAACATGCAAGAATTACACACAACAATATAACATTGCTTAAACTGGAGAACATGGGTTTCTGCTCTGTGCAACGTATTCGATGCTGAAGAAACATAGAAAGCTACATATTCTTTATTCATTGACTAGTAGCTCTTGGCTCTAGAGATCATGTGTGTAGCTCCCATGGAGTGGTTGGACATGTGAATAAGCAATAACAGCTATGACTAAAACCTTATTAACGGAGCATAGTCTCAATGGTCATTACAAGATCTAGCGATCGAGAAGGAAATCTTGGTAAATATTACAAGATCTAACCAGCGAGAAGGAAACCTAGGTAAATATTACAAGATCTAACCAGCGAGAAGGAAACCTAGGTAAACATTACAAGATTTAGCCATCAAGAAGGAAACCTTGGTGAATATTACAAGATTTAGCAATCGAGAAGGAAACCTTGGTGAACAGTGAATATTACATGATCTTGTCATTGAGAAAGAAAACTTGATGAATAAATCAACCTGCAACAGGAGAGTTCACTTAATAGTAGAAAGTGAAATAGAACATGCACACATGCAAAAACAAGAACATAAGACACCAGTGAGTTGCTGGTACCAGAAGGAGAGCAAAGAATAGTAGCACCATGACCTGAAATGCATGTTGTAAGAGGCAACTAAGGAGGTTTTGTGCATTGTGTTGGCCATTGGATGAATGTTCTATGAAGTACTTAAGTTCTTTCTGTTTGGTTTTGTTTCATCTCTATCCCAGTTTTATTTTATCATTCACTCTTCCAAACCTCCGGATTTATCCAGTCTAGCCATTATATGGACATGGACAGTTTCGCTCCGTAGTCATCATGTGTTATGTTATGTTCTTGATAAAGGCCTTTTGGTTGAAACATCAATTTGTGTATGTTATCAAGTGTGTTATCAGTGATTAGGAAAACTTCATTACCCTGTTCCAAGTTTCACTCATTGGATTACAGTTTTTCTGCAGTTATTACCTATTATTGATCTCCTCCCTCTGCAAATCTAAGAATAAAATACAAAAATAAAATATCAAGTATGATAGATGGGAAACAAAAATCTGTACTTTCAGTTTCGTTTAGCATTTGTTAAAAATTATAGATATTTATTCTCCAGAAACATCACACAGAGATGGTTTATCCACTCACAAATCCAAGTATTATCAAAAGGTGAAAATTAATTTTTCAGGAAGCTTGATTTGTGAATCTTTGTTCTATTAAATGAGGTAAAAAAAACGGGCAGTGCAGATTTTTGCCCCGTCTGCACAAATTAAATTACAAGAAATCTCTTGATCCACTGAGGTCACTAGCAAAGCTAATCACATTTTAATTCTAAGTGAACTACCAACACTTGGCAATATATGAAATACCTAAAAATTTTATCAGGAGCTGAGATGGCAAAACTGACTGGGCTCATAATCAGGTCAAAGATTGATTCTGCAATTGGAGTTGGCGGTATTGGGGATTTCTCCAGTGAGGCAGGAACTCGACTGTTTAGCAATTTACGCAGACATGAAAAATAACCTGTTAAAATATACAATAAAATTGTTAACACACATACACAAAAAACACCAGATGCATGTCAAAGCATTCATTGAATACTTTTTTTTCCTCAATCTCAAACTTCAAGGTAGGAACATTATTATCATCTCCATTATTGCTGCTTGTAATTTCTAGAAATAAAAACAAACAAATTTGATCATATAATCTTCATTGTCTCATTCGCATAGTTGGGTTACATAACACCATAGTTGCTGGTGCACATCTCAGCATGGTATCTCCGACTTCAGTATCTGTGTTTGTTTGGGCCAGACTGTAGTCCTACTCGATCTTTGGGATGGCTCAACTAATCTTAGTTTCCAGCATCTGTTGACTGGACTAAGCATTATCTTCCCTTCAAGGAATTGGCATCTTCTTCTTCTTTCTTTCCTCTTTTACCCGTTACGGGTGTCGAGGGAGATACAATTTTCTTGTTCTCACTTTTCTGGCAGCTTCACATGTTATTTGATGTTCGTGTAACGTCTCTTTCATGTTGTCGATCCAGCGTACTCTAGGTCTATCCTTGGTTCTTCTTTCTGCTTCTCCTCTCTTCATATATGCTTTATAAACTAATGAATCGCACTGCATTCTTTCCAGATGACCATACCATTGTATCTGTTGGTATTGTATGTATTGTAGAATTGATATGACACCCACTCTTTCTCTGATGACATCGTTTCTAATTCTGTGTCTTCTGAGTTTATATCATCCCTTCTCTTTAAATCAAGATGCTGAGCAACACATATGCTGCAGTGGTCAACAACTCACAGCCAACTACTAGCATCAGGGCCAACAAACCAAAGCTGCAAAGAGTATTCAATCTCCAAAAACTTATCCTGGACTGCAACAGAGCAGTTTGGTCAAGGAATAGGCATCAAAAAGTGAAAACAACATGGCATCTCAAAAAAGGTATGCTCAAGTTAGATGTATCAGTAAAAAGGAACAGACATCACATCACAGCCAAGCTGTATACCAAGACTTTATGTATTCAATCCTCTGGACTACCTCCTTGTAACAGGCAGGAGTTTGAGAATGAGTGCAGAAGAACAATTTTTTAAATGTTGACTAAAACCTAAATTTCAGGAAACAAACTAATTAAATGCCCCATATACCTGTATACAGGGTTCGCATCCTAACAAAACAGTAAACACCTCCTCATTGACTGCCCATACCTTTCAACTGTCAGGAAAAAACTAACAGACATCCATAACAGTCACCGTAACTCACTGTATGGATCACTAAGTTAACATCAGAAGACCTGAACTTTTTTAAGAATGGCACTGTGCTGCCTAGAGTAGAACTAATCCGCAGCATTTGGATAATGACAACAACAATAAATACCCAATTAAAAGCCACCTTGTCACAACTATGCCCAACCAAATCAGACAGAATAAGGTTTGGATGTGTTTCCTCAAAGAAAAGAAAGCTGTTAGCAGATCACTCAACAATCACACACTTTATCAACAGTGTATTGAAAGGGGAGAACAAAATAACGATACTATTACTTGCTGTGCATGTCGTAAGAGGCGGCTACGGTGGAGTTGACTGCCCCATCCTATAATAGGACAAAGTGATCCAGGAGTGATGCTTAAGTCAGATGAGTCAGGCCAACCACAGATATCACAGTCAAGCTATACTCCGTGATACAAAAAATTATGTTCTTTGAGCATATTCTGCTAATCTGGGGGAGTTTGAGAAATAACGCAGAAGAAGACACCCTTTAATAGAACATTACTCACTGAACCTAACATTAGCCTCTTAAGAAGAGTAGGCAACAGACTGACTGGATGGGGTTACACTTGCTGGATTATTTTAATATGCCTTTTTTCCGTTAACAAAACTATGGCAGAGATACAAGTGGGAGAGAAACATCACAAGATGGACAGGTTACAATCTAACAGAGTGCATCGCCAAGGCAAGAGATGGGATGTTGGAGGTCCATTGCAGCCAACCTTCATTGCAGAGAAAGAACTTAATTAATAAACAAAACTATAGCTCCAAGATCAAAGTAAACATTTGTTGTCTTTCAATCATTACAGGAAGCAGGGCTATCTCCCCAAGTCTTTTTGTCATTCATAATGAGCATGTATCACAACATCACTCACAACATCACATATTTTATGTAATCATTTCCTTCTTATCACTTTTTAGTTGACAAGAGTAGAATTACTCATCAGCATTTGCATATCGACAACAACAACAATCACCGCTTAGCATCGTAGTTAACTTATTACCTGCAATAGCTTGTGATATTTTCAGAGCTCCTGTTCAATACATATAGTAATTTTAAATGGTTAAAATCTTAATTTCTTTTATTTAATGTTTAATATATTCATTTTAAATTTGATTATGTAAAAAATGTTGGCCAGATGGGCAAGTAAAAATGGTGTGGTGGTCCAAATTTGTCTGTGTGCCATATTTTTGATCACCTTTATGCTTAAAGCGTTCATAAGTTATATAGTCACTAAAGAACCCACAACTTCACCTCTATTGACAAGATTCCTCATGAGCTTTGATAATAACTTATGACTGTCCATATTTGGCCCCAGGTTGACCTTATCATATGTGGCTGGGGACAGAAAAATCTCCAACATCCGCATTGGTATTGCAATTGGTGCATTTGTGTCAGCTATTCCATTAAGGTATCTGTGTAGAGAGTACAGAAGCAAATGCAAAATCTACATATTATATGAATAATTAATTTAAATATTTTTGTTAGGGTTAGGGTAGTTGCGTTTTACATAACTAACCCAATAATTTTAATTTAAATTAATGATAAACATAAACATAGCCAAGGGAAATAATCAAATAGGGAGGCACTCTTTCCAAACAAGAACCTTTTTACTTTTGATTACTTCCCTTGGTAATGAATGTAAGTTTATTTTTATCATTTATTAATTTAGATATTTTAATTTAGTTTGGGATAAATACTACATAGAGTACAAAGGTTACTATTAAAGCCTAACTAACAATGTTAAAAATAAATAAGTAGAAATAAAAGAACGAGGACTTTTTTTCCCACGTTCTGGTCTAACTGGACCTGTCTCAAGAAACACAAATACCGAACAAGAAACATTGAATTGTAAAATTACCACTTGGAGACATCCTTCTTACAGCTTGTGTTCTTCTTCTGCTTCAGCATTTATTCTCAAACTCCCTCTGGATTTCCCTTATAGCAGAAATCCAAGCCCCACGGTGGTCACACGGACATTTCAGAAGCAGTATACTATCAACAAAACACTAATCAGTCATCCATCACAGAAGACAACAGATAGTTCTATAGCAGCGACGTACCTGATAACAACTCTTAATAAAGAACACAGCTGCAAGTATACAGAATTTGACTGGATACTGTTTAAATAAGCCTCCCTCTGCCTAATCACACACTGGCACAGTGATATCTGTGGAGGAATGAATACAAAGATAAACTACTATGCAAAAGTAGGTCCCATGACATAAAAAATAAATACTGCAACCTGCCGTCAGGGATGAAGATAACTCTTCATGTACTAAGCCACAGCTACTATTAGGTGGGGTGGCCAGTTCCCTTCATTGCTGTCTTTGCCTTCCCCCAACTCATGTGTCAGGTACTCATTTACATATGAGTTGACTGGAGGAGTGATCATGTCAAGCAAAATATACAACATGGATTTTGTTTTGTCCGGACGTGGTTTCGAACCTGCACGCTGTAACCTGGTGATAGCGAGCAAGCTCACTATCAACTAGACTACCATGTTAAAAGGTTTGTAAAAAAGTCTATAGTCAAACTACTAAGTTATATTGAACACTAAAATACAAATCTGAATCTTTTAATGAACAGTGACTGCAGTAAAACTGTGCTCCATATGGTAAATAAATATCAATATAAAACCCAGTAAAGTACCATGCCGAATGGCATAAGCGATCATGTTTCTTCACAACCGTCTCGTGTTGTTTATAAGTTCAGTTAATGACATCTTTTATGTGCCACAGTGCCATCCATCCAGACATTTCTCTCTTTGTTTACCTCTATCTCTTCTCCCCTTATCTCTCCGGTGGTTACTAAATGTTTATGTTGCTTCTTCTGTGTTCAGCATGTGGTCATGCTATACCGTCAGACCTGTCATCAAGACGAAGTCCACTGTCTTCTCCAGGTCAGAGCAGCTGCCCCATAGCTTTTGCCTCAAGTCTGTATCCTCTGGCCAGGTCTGCTGTCTTTGCTCTTTGTATGTTGGGCAGTCCTGAAGTATGTGTTCTGGAGTCTGGGTTCCGGATCCACATGGACATTCATCTGTGTATGAGATCCTTAATCGATAAAGGTGACCCAACAGTCTGCTTTTCTCATCACATGCCTTAAAAATCTTAAATAACTGCTTCTAATTTTGTCTAATAATTGCTACAATTTGTCATTTTACTATAACAACTTTGAGGAAATAAATATACCCAGTAAGAAAAGAAAAATATTATAATAATATGACATGTAACCCGTAATGCTTGCCAGGGTGCAACACTGGAGACATCAGAACAACTTGCCAGGGTGCAACACTGGAGACATCAGAACAACTTGCCAGGGTGCAACACTGGAGACATCAGAACAACTTGCCAGGGTGCAACACTGGAGACATCAGAACAACTTGCCAGGGTGCAACACTGGAGACATCAGAACAACTTGCCAGGGTGCAACACTGGAGACATCAGAACAACTTGCCAGGGTGCAACACTGGAGACATCAGAACAAAAAAGCTCTCCAAACATCTATGTCCTCAATATTCGAACGAGTGTAGAAAAATCATGCCCAGACTATTCCTTGATGTTCTCAATCCAGGACATTTTTTGTCCACCCCTTCTCATTCCTCCCACAACTATATAATCTTGCATAGTTTTAGAATAGTGAGTTTATCTCGCAACATGTCCAAACCAAATATGTTTACACCGCCTCATGACTGTTAAAAGTGGTTCTTAATAACCTGCAAGTTTGTTTTTTATTTTGCTTAACAAATATAAAAGGTTGAATATCGCATTACAAATAAATACACAAAAGGTTCAACATGGTGCACAGAATAGTAAAACTGCGACCTTACATGCATGTTGTAAGAGGCGACTCAGAAGAATTTGTGGTGAGTTTTCTCAACTCACAGATGGTCAAAATAACTCAAATGTCATGCTTAGTCAGATGTGTCAGGTCAAAAAGCAGATATCGCAGCCCAGCTATAAGAAATGACACTACAAATTCTGTTCTCTGGACTACATCCTGCTAATCTGCAGGAATTTTGAGAATGAACGCAGAAGAAGATAAAAGTCTGCTAAATGGCACCAAGCCTTACCTGCCAAATAACTCAAACAATCTGCAGTTTTTACAATATATTGCCACAGCACGTCCTCCAAACATATCTCGCCCGTGACCAAGAAATATTAATCTAGCTGTTCCAAATACAAAATACAAATGGTTTCACAACTATGTAAAGCCCTTGCTTACCACATGATATACAAGTCTGTGGTCGCTGGCGCGGAGTCTGAAATTATCTCATGCTTTTCTTTATTGATCTGGTGTGACATCTGAAATTATCTCCTCCTTGCTTCTATTGATCAGTTAATGTGCATCATTATTCTAGTGTGATCTTCTCTTCATAAAATCTTATGACTTGACTTCAGAAGTTAAGAATTATGAAGAACATCATTTTGTCAATGAATGTCGAAGAATGTCACAAGATGTATGACAACACAGCACAAGAATAAATTAACACCATGAAGCTGCTGTGCTTCAGTAGTTAGCACACTGGCTTCCTAGTTCAGTGGTTCAGATCGATTTTCCAATTCAACTGGAGAATTTTTATATCAGAAGCCAGGTTGACTACTAGATCAACTCAGTCTTATGAAAGAGATACCAGATCTTCTGAGAAAGTTCAGATGGTGGATATGACCACATCATCCTTAAGTATGTTGGCGGTCAATGAAATATAAAAGCCTAACAATGTATACCTTCTTCCTCCACAATAAGGAAAATATTATATTTTTAGCGTTAATTTTCAAACTCCTGCTGGATTTCTATAGTAACAGGACAATGGTCCCATGAGATTTCTAGTAGGATGTAGCTAAGAGATCAGAAATATGCTGTGTATCCGTTTTATTTCACGCAATGACCAGACACATTCGACTTCAGCTGTGGTATCTTTTTGCCTATGTGTCCAAGAATTATAAGCAATTTGTTCTTACTTCCTATGTGCAGTGGAGTGGTTTCTCAAAGCTTTCCTTCATACCCAGGAGACTTCAGCTTTTGGCTTCATGAAATGACAATTATTGGAGCCTTCTATTTGGGGTCTATGTTACAAGACTAGCTGGTAGTTTACCTGGGTCACCCTCTCTGCATCTTTCCGACTGTAAACTATTCTCTGTTTATGAAAAACCTTCATTTCTTTCTGTTTCCCCAGGTCCCAACCAAATTTATTTTGTATGAGTTGTGTTGGCAATAGCAACAGTTGAATTAGACTATGGTTGTTATGTCTTTATAGTCGAGGTCCCTTTCACCTGTAGTTTCACCAAAAAGAATTGAGTCTGTGCATTTCTCATGCACTCGCCTCATCCGCTTGTGATGGCATTCCAATCTATTACCAAGCACTGACATTTTTTTTACTCTTTCCCATTGCAATTATTACCCAAAGAAGTGGGTAGATTACGCATACTCTGACATAGCCTGCACACAGTTCTCACGTAAGAACTACAAATTATTGCCCCATTTCCTTGGAAACTGAACCCAATTCTCTCTGCATGAGCCATGTTGGGCAGAGGTGACAGTCGAGTTAAACTAAGATTGGCTCATCCTCAAAGACAAGGACTTGTCTACTTTGTCCACAGCATCCAGAATCTCATTCTCAATTCAGAGAGTTTCGGTCAGAGAGTTTGATCAATATGTGCTCCCCAACATTTGTTCAAAGCTTTCCCTAGTGCAATGGGGAGCTGTATTCAAAGCTTTTTTCTTCATACCCAGGAGTACATACTCAAGTTGACATTACCAATAACTGAATAATGGCTCCTACTTTAAATGGGGTCAACTGTTGAGGGACATTTGCTATAAGATGCATTGTTTTGGCTACTGTGTGTTCTCGATCATGCACAAAACTTCGGCTGCCTGGTCTCGTGCTGTATAACTGGAACTTTGTCACTTTAACTTTTCTCTTATACAATGCTGCCATGTAGAGCATGTTGTTCTCTCCAGAGACATTCACTGTGTACACTAGGAACTGCTACAATGTAGCGATATCAACACATCGACATTAGCCGCCCCTCCAATGCATATGCATTTCAACTGTCCGAGCGAGAATGCCATGCATCACTGTGTGTCGAAAAAACGTTATGTCGGTTGAGAGGTGACAGGCTGGGGATATTTTTTGTCTTTCTAACAATCAATTCTCATTCCATCTACAGCCTCCACAGCAACAATCCCTAAAAGTGTTAGCTAGAAAAACTGTGCACTCCTCAATATGTTTTGTTTCCAGGATGCACCATGAGGAGGTGTTTTTAGGATCTTGATTATTTGCTAACCCTGGAAATCACACAAAAGTAATGTGAAACCTTTTGCAGACCGGTGGTATCTGATGTTATGTGTTTTAGAGATTCCACTGAAAAGTGGACATCTGTAGCCATATTGCTAGTAGATCAGCCATGTTTTGCAATCTGTTAATAACATTGCTTACAGCTGACGGGAATTGAACGAGGTCTGTTCTAGCAGCACTGAATCGCTTTGCAACACAAGTAAACAGGTTTTCCGTACTTGACCAACCACATCCCCAAAAAAAGATGTGATCTCGTCAAGACTTTCAACTTGTGTACTCAAGTCACTGAGAACAGACCAATCGAAACAAGGACTATTACAACATCAACGAACATCCTGTACAAGTATTAAAGTATCCTCGGGAACACAAACACAGAACATGCATATTCATACACAAGGACCTTAAGGCCTTCTTGTAAACATAATTTAATAACATTGCTTGCCAACTGGTCCATTTTATCAATTTGAATGCTACCCACAGTTCTGCTGTCAGGGGTCCTTTTGACCTGACCACAGACACCCATAAAAATGGATTACTGTAATTTTATAAACATAAATATCAAATATTTTTTTAAATAACAGCTGGAACTGATTCTAGACTGAGTTATCAATGAGGAAGACCAAGTAACAAGCAGTATACAGGAACCAATGAAAATCAAGAAAACTCACCAATCTCTGGCCATCTACTGCATCTCTGAAAAACAAGCACAGTTTAGGAACACACCATTGCAATGTGGCCATTTCAACTCTTTCCTGGCTACTTTTAGGCTGAAACTTGCGATCAAAATCTCTTCGCAGCATGTCCCACTGTCAACAATTTAGGAACATAAATTATTAAACTTTTGCATGAATTCTCAAACTCCTGCATATTAGCAGGAGAACAAAATGTAGTCCAGAAAACAAAATGTATTATGTCATTATTTACAGCATTGTTATATCTGTGCCTTACTACCCAACACATCCACCTTCAGCATCCAACTTTATTACTTATGCACACATATGCTCTCTATAGGAAATACTCAAAACTCATCTAATACTTTTATTCGAAAGCATGTATCCGTCTCCCCACACTAGTGTGGCAAGTAAGGCTTCAACTTCTAGTTCAGGGTGGAAAAAATTGAGCAACTGTCTTCTTTTCAGGCAACTCGTAGGTGGTGACTAAAGAAATTTGGGGATAGGCTGACAACCTGTGAAAAATATATCATCACATTTTGCATAGATGTCAGCTTATTTTTCCATAAATTCTTATTTTTAACAATTTATTTCCATATTTAAATAAAATAAAAATATCCGTATTTATCACCTCCCCCCCCCTCCAAAAAAAAACACATACACACATTTGTGGGAGGTTTTTTTGGACCCAGAATCTGTATCAGTACAGAAAATCCGTACTAGTTGACACCTATGCCTTTTGTCTCAATTTCTCAACCTTGCAACCTGCTAGAGTATGAGAATGAATGCAGAAGTAGAAATGTCAATCATAAAAATACATACTTTCAATTAACGACCTGTCTCCAACTTTTAGATGAACGAAACTAGAGGAAAAATTCTGTACCATATAATAAATAATAACAATTAATGAAGCATATCCCGTAATGGAGGACATTGTTATTCAACCGTTGTTGAGTTTTAAGATGCCACTAATATATCCAATCCTATTACCACTATAATGTGGATTGTATGTATTCAAATGAGTTAATTAGATGGGACCGAGCAGACATACTTCAGATAGTAAATAAATATTATTTTTGTAATGGCAGTAGCAAGAGACATTCAGGAATGCATGTACATGCCATTGGAGGAAGCGGGACAGCTTGCCAAAGGCTGCTGGGATTTAAGGAGATTCATAAGGAAGACTAGTTAGTCGTCGGATCATCATTACTGCAAACGATACATCCATAGTTGCTCCAATCTCTCCCTGAGTGTATCCGTCATTACCCTTCTACACACAGTACTGGTCCTCTGCTAATTGACTATCATTCTTCTGTGCTCTCCAAAATGTTCACTTTTAGCAACACAGCATTTCAAACCATGATCTTTAATCCTGAACATTGAAAAGGAACCACCATCCACACTAGTCTCACTTTTGCGTGCTGTATCTCTTATAGAGTTAAAACATCAGTGCAATCCAGTGCCCCATCGCCATGTGCCACAATAAAGCATGACACCAGTTGATCTACTCTTTCACTGCCTCGAACACCCACATACCCAGCACGAAAATAAATGTAGCTACTTTCAAACTCACCTTTATCAAGGCCTCCATCCACTGTTCGTGAACAAGACCCACTTGTACCTTCCTAATCACTCAGTCACTCAAGATGCAGACCTGTGTTACCTTCCCATTCAAATGTCTTGGTCACCGCCATAATCTCCATGGTCACGCTATTCGTAGTCACAAGCACTGGGGACGTGTCTAATCGCAGATCCATCAGTGTATATAATCACATCCCCCTCTTTGGTATTCTCACTGATGAAAGCCTGCACTTCTTTCTCCACAGCCGTGGGACACCATTCTCTGCACTCCCTTTCAAGTGTTATCATTACTCTCAAACAAGTTTCCAAATCTGTGGGTAGTTCTGCTGCCACATCTTGCAATCTGCACACGCTTTGTATTACATCCTCAGCACGTCCCATCCACCACTTCCCTCTCTTAAGTCCGCTACCTTTGACTTTATGTATTTTGGAATACAATGGGTGTTCCTTATCTGCATGTATCTAAATGGCATGGCAATAATATAATCTGTGCTCTGCTGTTGGACAGTCGATTAGGTACCGCATAGTTCTTGTTGATGTATCTCTTGTGCACCCAAGAAAGATGCGCATTGCTGCATTCTGGATTCTATCCAATATTTTGATCAGAGTTTGGCTAAGTCAGAATCGCCAGTGCATATTCCACCACAGCCACCACCAAAATGCTACTAAAGGAAGAATACACTCTGGAAAGAATACGTCACATGACACACAATAGTAGCAGTCACTTTTCCATCTTTTGTCTAGACCACAAGTTTCTGAGTCGACCCAACCTCAGAAAATGGACACCAAATCAAAGCTAGGCAGGTAAAGGTGGTAGGTGTTCTACTAACTACATTACTTTTAGCATATTCTTAAGTACAAAAAATATATGGACTTAATTCTGTACTCAATGCTCCTCAAAGGATAGTAAAGGTTCTTTAATTTTTTACCGTCATATTCACACAAAATCATTAATCTGTAAAACTTACAAATGATTTTCTTGCACAATATCCTCTGTAAGTTGACTGAATTTTAGTAGCACTTGAAATTTTGAGACGAACTTCCTAAAAATAATGAAGCAAAATTTTAAAAACATATACCGGGTAATTGTTTCATTTTATTTTGTTCATTTCTCACTTGTACGTGCTTGCAAATCATCAGGAGTGTCTCTGCTCTGTGCCAGAGTGGTACAGAGTGTGTGTGCATCCTGTGATGGCCAAGGTACCGAATTCAATCCCTGCCACAGGCAATTGTTCACCCTGGCCATTCAGAAAGCAGTGGAAAACTACTGGAGTACTTATATTGCCTAGAAAATCACTACAGTTAAAAAATTCTGGGTTGATGGCTACATCCTGAATATGATACGATACCAAATTTTTTTTTCAGTGTGCTTGCTATCAATTCACAATTTCAGAATTTGGTGTAGAAATCTGATCAATTCTGGTCTGTTGGTCATTCTTCTTTTTCATTCTATGTTCATTAGTCAAACATTGAGTGATCAGGAGACTGCAGTAAAACTAGGCACCATATGGTCAGTGAATATTGAAAAATAAAATGTATATAAAGGGATAAATAGCAGTTTTACACTGAACCATACACAGAATGGAAGTTTCTACCAAAAGGTCTTTATCTAGAATGTTCATTACCAGACTCCTGCTGTTTAACATAATGTACTCCAGAGAACAGAATGTTAGCAACATGAATGTGACTTCAGCACCTTTCCTCCTGACACCATGGCATTGCCACGTCACTTTCACCTACAGAGTAGGTTAGCCAACCCTACACGTAATCATCATTGGTAGATTTTTATGCCATGCATGGTAGATGTCAGTATTATTACTATTTGTTGTTCCTGTTTTGGGTTCCTGCAATACGTATACAAGGCTGGCCATGAATTCTGCCACCTACATCTCCAACATTCATCTGGCCATCTCTTGGTTAGAAACTGGCCTCACAGCACGTGGGGCATTCCCATAAGTGCTCCACCCTCTGTTCCAGCAGCCATCCGACTCGATGGTGTTTCGAGTCAAATACGCTGAAACAGATGTCGACATCAGGGCACAACTCTGGCCCTTGCGACAGGTTTCTTTGTTGTTCCGTCCACCGACGCTGTGCCTGTAACTAGTTCTGGCCATCAATTTTGCCAACTACATCTCAGATATTCATCTGACCATGAATTCTGCCACCTGCATCAACATTCATCTGGCCATCAATTTTGCCAACTACATCTCAGATATTCATCTGACCATGAATTCTTTCACCTACATCAACATTCATCTGGCCATGAATTATGTCACACTCAAGGCGTGCCATGAACTTTGTTACCTACATCTCAAACTCCATTTATATTCTTCTTCTTTTATACAGAGCTGTAAATTTGCACTCTTGGGCAGTCCATGCCAGTTTGTAGACGCTGTATGTACACAAAGTCGTGATACACTTTTACATAAAGAGTTTTGAATAGATTGACATGAAGGAGCGGCTCCTAACTTAACGCAGCTCTATACGTTGAAATAAGACATGCTGTACTGTTCATACTAGGTTTTAACTGACATGAGATCTGCTTTGATTGTTATGACCTTTTCATCCCAAAAGCTATAGGGACTTTGATCTCTTTTTCATGTTGAAATTCTGCTACTATGTAATGCAAACAGTCTGTGTTTGTTGTGGTTAGCACAGTGTACCATGTGCACAATCTCCGCTAGTCATAGTTGCACATTTGCACAATCTCTGCTAGTCATCGTTGCACATTTGCACAATCTCCGCTAGTCATAGTTGCACATTATTGACAGCATGTTGTTTGTGTATTCTGATTCTGTGCTACATTTTCTATAGCCAATGTCATGTTGTGTGATTAATTGCTTTTCACAACTAGAAACTCAGAATCTGCCAGGGATGTAGAGGTACCATATCTGATGCATCAACACATACCGGTAGCTATTTCTATCTTCAACAATGTGGACAAGTAAGGACATGTGTTGTTGGGGCCCGAAAGGGGAGCAAAGAATAGCAACACTGTTTACCTTCTACGCATGTCGTACAAGGCAACTATGGGGGTTATGGAATGGATTTGGCTGTCCCATCCCATACAGGGTCAGTGACCCAAAGCCATGCTGAAGTCGGATGTGTCCGGCCAAATGGCACAGATATCGCAGCAATGCTGTAAACCATGACAACACATTACGTTCTCCAGACTACATCCTGCTAATCTGCAGGAGTTCGAGAACAAGCGCAGAAGAAGAAGAAGAATTCTGACTCGGAAACGTTTAAATTAGAAAATATACTTTAACAATATATTATCACAGTATGCTAAATGAATGGCAAAACAAGAGACAGAGAAGATATTAAATAACTTAACCTCATGATACAGAATAAAGCAAACAAAAGATCTGGTTGACATAATAGTGAGAGGAATATCTGGTGGTGGCCTATAGGAGTCTGCTTGGCACCTAAGTAAATTGAAAAGTGGTGGCCTATAGGAGTCTGCTTGGCACCTAAGTAAATTGAAAAGTGGTGGCCTATAGGAGTCTGCTTGGCACCTAAGTAAATTGAAAAGTGGTTGCCTATAGGAGTCTGCTTGGCACCTAAGTAAATTGAAAAGTGGTGGCCTATAGGAGTCTGCTTGGCACCTAAGTAAATTGAAAAGCGGTGGCCTATAGGAGTCTGCTTGGCACCTAAGTAAATTGAAAAGTTGCATCTCTAATAACATACTTCTCGCTTCCTCCTTTCCTCCAGAGTTCTTTGCAACAAAGAATCTTTCTTTTCCTGCAAGGACAACAAATGAATACATTAAATACATTACTTAAAAATAATAGTTTTTCTGGTTTCTATTATTTATATAAACTATCTATGTTTGTTCCTTTAGCGAATAATATGGAGCATGGCACAGGGAAGAAACAAACCAGTGCTCTCCAGTTACCGAGGTTATATTGTTGTATGCAATTCTTGAATGGAGGAAACTATTGGACGTATTAAATATTAGCTGGACTACAGGGAAAATCCCACAAATCTGGAGGGAATCAATTATGGTCCCTCTGCTTAAACCTGGAAAAGATGGAACAATACACACTAGCTACAGACCAATTAGTCTTAGAAGCTTCTTGTGTAAATGTTACATTGTTCAGACAATGTTACTCCACACCTCTCAGGAAATTGAGTATGCTTTCCAAGACAAGAAATGAGTATTGGGGCATGGATAGGTTTACAGAAGGTCTTTGATAAGGTATGGGAAGAAGGATTTCTTCAAAAAAATGAGAAACACAAGATAATTGGGCAGATAAATGGTGTGTAAGTATCAATATCGAGAAGTTATCCATGATCATTTTTACACTTTCACCAAAACAAAGAGCAGGAAACATCTATGTAAATAAAACAATCTTAAAGGTAGATGACCAAACCACATATCTTAGTGTAAAATTTGATGCCAAAATGACATGGAAACACCATATCAGCAAAGCAGAAACAAAGGCTAGAAAGAAGATAGCTATACTAAGGAAACTAAGTGGGATAACAAGGGGGTTGGTGGGGGGGGGGGTGTGCTAATGAAATAATTCTAAAAAATGTAGATCAACAAGCTATTCAACCACACTTGAAATATGGTTCTACAGCACAGAGTTCATCATCAAACATCACACTACAGAACTTGGATAGAGAACAGAATCAAGCACTTAGAATCATTACAGGAGCATTAATTCTTCCTTGATTTCATAATTGTTTGTATCATTTTTGTGTGCTTTTTTTGCATACACTCATAAATTCTAATTGTGTCTACACATAAATGTAAGTTTTTATACTCTCACTAATGTAAGATAGATGGAAAAGTTAAACATTGATAACAGTTTGGTCTCTCATAGTTAAGTCTAGTTATCAGAATATGCTAAAATGTGAAAAGTGTGCATCTTTGCCACAACCTACCATAAATTTGTCAATTGAGATGAAAAAGAGGGTTCTTAGCAGTTATATAGAAGCAAATAATTTCATCACAAAATATGACTGAAGTAAAAACTCTCATCAAAAGAAAATACCAAAATATATGGAGTCAGAGAACAGGCTGCAACTTTCCACAAGACCTTTTTCCTAAAGCTGCATCACAGCAATACACAATCTTTAAATTTCACACAGGACATACTATAAAATATCTCCACAAAATAAAAAGGTTATCCAAACTGACCAATGTCCATGTCAAAAGGATCTCAGAACACGTTCTGCAGACATGTCCCCTCTTTGCGACTTGAGGACTAAAACCTGGCTTCAAGAGACAGATCTGGAAGTTAAGCTGTGTAGCAACTGTGAGGACCTCCTGCTGACAACTTAATTCATGGATGTGGCCCTCCTGCCTATATAGACTTCTAAGCATAGGAAACTGATTGCAGAAGATGAATATAGAACCAATTCTGATGTATGGAATTGAATATTGGAAAATCAGCAGAATAGTGACAAATTATAGATGCAGCAGTGATATGGTTTTATATAAGAATGTTAAGAGCACCATGGACAGATAAAAAGCATAATCAAGATATCTTGAAAGAAGTTAATTCAAAAGATCGCTATTCACTCACATCATATCATGAGAACTGAATGGAACACACCGTGAAAACAAATACGTTGAAGAGCAAGTGGGATAAGGGAAGACCAAGAGACGATGCTTGACAACCTAGTATTGTGGTATCATCAATAAACCCGTAACCCTTCAGGGTTGTAGGGGTACCACATTGGATGCCTCAGCACACAGTCCTCCAGTGAATTCTATCCTCAGCGATGCGGATGAGTGTAGAAATATCTTGCCCTGTCCATTCCTTGATGTTGTCTGTCCATGCCTTTATTTGACCTCCTCTGTTTCTTCCACCCTTGACAGTTCCCTGCAGTAATGACAAGGAATCGTGCCTGTATACATGTCCGAACCATGCTAGTTTTCGCCGTTTCACTACATGGTATGGTATAACATCAATATTAGAAATGATTGACATTACATGAAACAGAAATCTGTGGATAGACATGATAACCAACGCCACATGGATGGACCATAAGACGAAGAAGAAAACAATACAGAACACTCACTGTGGTAGATGCCAAGTGATTCACAAAACTTAACCCAGTGTTTTCAATTTTCACCTGTAGACCTATTTGCATTTCTACACAGAAGGACATCATTATCAATGAATCACTTAGTTTACATTTAAGACCAGAAGTTATAGCAACAGACACTTTTACTATTTAGTATCAGCATCTGCGACAGTCCCGTTTCAGAATATTAATGAAGCGCATTTGAACACAAAACGTTGATGGCCCTTTTCTATTATTGGGCATAGTCTGAGCTCATTAATAAAAGTAAGGACTAGGCTCTAGTAGTAGGCGGGAGTAAACTAGTAATGATTCAATCTCATAACACAATATCAAGATTTCAGGACAGGATCTGATCACTGTGAACTGTGACTTTACAATTTGCAAGGTGATACTTGTAGTATAACGTGTAGTGGTAAGTATGTATATAATATGTCTACACATCATCAGGGATCACAATTATTACAGTAGGTCTAGTTACGAGCAGATATTAGTCTAGTTCAGTAGTCCATTTGTAAAAAAACAAACCAGATCGGTTAATAATTAGTAATAGAACTTCGAATACCTCATATGATGATATTTATTATATATTATAATTATAATTGAACTAAAATTTCCTTTACATTTAACGGTTATGCATAGTATATAATAATATTATAGGGCATAACGGTTGTTTATCTGGTGTATGTAAATAAATTATAATTATATAGATGTCAATAGTACTCATTAAAATGAGACATTCCTTGTCAATCAAGATTGGGTAAGATATATATATTCATTATTACTCCGATTCTATTCAGATCCTCCTCTACTCTATTCTCTATCATCTGAGATTCAAACATCACGTACGTACAATACAATTATACATCATCATATTTACAAAACAGATATAAACCAATTTATTTTGTACCGACAACCATATATGAATTAAATAACTTACATTTTTACTAGCTCCTCTCAGGGATTGAACGGGTCTCTGGCGAAAATCTCCGTTAAAGCTATACATGTTTTTGTTAGATCCTATGTATGACTTCTGGAACAAAACTATGCTTACGGCTTGACTAGCTGTGTCATTCTTCAAGGTTTTTCTTGAAACGACTCTTCTGATTGGATCACTATTTTTATCCAATAATGGTCTCCGATCACAAACCGTACACAATTTCTAATGACACTGCTGCTGAATAAAACTATATTATGAACATGTAACAATCATCAATGTGTATTCAAATGTAAGCATATTGGTTATTGAACCGATCACATAAGACAGGCAAAATCCTAAGTATTAAGGCCCCCCACAAAATATCGCAAGATAAGCACGTTCAAAGTTATCAGCTGATTGAACTCACTCCTTTATCCGCCTCACAGGTGTCCAGTCCCATACTTGTGACCAAATCACCATTACAACTTACACTAGCACGCCCTTAATAGTATGATTAAAATTGCATGATTTAAGTACTGGTAACAAAAGTTATGTTCACACCATTGTGGCGTACGAAAAATTAATGCAGCAAACAGGATTTTAAACAGGTCCATAACATCTAAACTTAGAATAATGTTCGGAGCAATGAAATCAACACCCATAGCAGAGATGCAGAAAATGGGAAGAATGCAAACACTTGGCGAACGCAGAGACACAAAAGTACTAATTCAGGCAGAAAAGTTTCAGTGTATGCCAAGTCATCCAATGAAGGAAAGATTCCAAAATCTAGCAATGGGGCGACTGAAAAGAAGCAGCTTTATCCATCAAGCTAAACGACTCCGCAGACAACTTACAGACCTACCTGAAGTTGACAGCCCCGGCCTGTACCAGAACAAACCCCGTGGAGTAAAAGGCATGGAATGCCAATATACATTCAGACCCATGTGAAAGGAATACTAAGCGAGGACGAACAGAACAGTGTGCAGCGAAGGACAGTCACCCTCAGTTTCCTGGATGAGGAATATCCACAAGATATATGGGTTAGAGTATACAAAGATGGGTCAGCACAGAATGCCGTGAGGAATGGAGGTGCAGGTGTATATATAGAATATCCACACAAGCCTAGAGATACCATCAGAACACCAACAGGAAAATTCTGCAATAATTATGAGGCTGAAATCCAGGCAATTAGTGTGGCAGCTAAAAAACTGCTGAACTCCAACTCTGACCTACAGCCTGTGGTATTCCTGACAAATTCAAGGTCAGTGCTTCAAGCTCTCCAGTCTGGAAAACTAACAGACTTGAAAAAACTACTTAGCGAATTGTCTTACCAGTATAGGGTAACCATGCAGTGGATTCCCTCTCACTGTGGAATGCCAGGAAATGAAAAAGCAGACCAACTGGCTAAGGAAGGTGCTGCCGAAGACCAACCAGATATACCAATCACCTACCATCAGAAAAAACAGATGATCAAGTCAATAAGAAAGCCACAAACACCAACACAAGATGACTATCATATTATGAACAGACCAGAACAAGTTATAATTCTACGTCTCAGAACAGGACACAACTTACTCCGCAGTCACATGTATACAAAGTTCAAGACTGGCAACACGGCCATGTGTACATGTGGACAGGTAGCACAGAGTGCCAAACATATACTTCAAGAGTGTTCTGAGCATGAAACGCTGAGGCAGACATATTGGCCAGAGGAAACAACACTGGAATCAAAACTCTATGGGACACTGTATGAACTACAAAAGACAGTGAGTTTTATTAAGGAGACAGAATTACAGATATAGACATGTTTCAAGTGAACGAAAGAAGAAGAAGAAGAAAAACAGGTCCACACATAGGCATATGGCACCAACTCGCCTGGTGCCTTCTTCATCGTTCATTCTCAAACTCCTGCTGAATTCTCTTGTAGTAGGACCATGGTCCTACTAGATTTCCAGCAGGATGAAGTCCAGATAATGGAAATCCGCTGTGTCGCCGTTTTATTTGCGCCAATGGATCGACACATCCATCTTCGGCTGAGCCTGGTAGCTTGAGTCAACATGCTTTCCGTCTACGACCACATTGCATCCCTAAAAGAAGATGCGATTTTAATCAAGACTTTCAGCGTGTTTATTCTCATCAACAACAACATTGTGGCGTATAGTAAATGTGGTCTTATAATGTCCGTATTTTGCGGACACATTGCCCACTAAGGATCGTATGGTCATAATTACGTTAATCACCATTGCTTTCCCAAATTTTGTTCTAGTTCACATGTCTTGAGGCTCAGTCCACATTAAAGTCGTTTCTAATGAAAAAAATTTATAGTCTTACCATGAACTATATGATACAACGTTTGCACTCACCCAATGTTTCTCAACGTGGATCACCTGGTTTGTGACTAGTATAGAACTTGTTTCGTGACTTTTTTTGTAACCGTTAATCGTAGTATTTGTGAAAATTAATAATATCGAATGCTCATTTTAACTCAGTTAAACAGCATGTAGAATACCGTGGTATTTTTTTTTAAAGAAACTGCATCTCTTATTTTCAACTTCCTGTAACAATAAGGTGTAATTCGCAGCATATCAGTGCCATATAAAATAAGTAAAACTTCATATAGGTGCATATTTATCAGTGACTTCTACGATTTAGTGTATTCACATCATACACAGAGCCCTGTTGTAATACTTTTTGTGTGTTGTGGGTACACATTGAGTATAAGTGTATGGGGTTATACTGTATAAGCACCTTCGTAAATGCAGAAATAGTGTTCCTAGCATACTCCTACAAACTAGAAGTGACATGTTTAATTTTCAACCACTTCTGCATTCGTTCTTAAACTCCTGCAGATTAGCAGGATGTAGTCCAGGAAACAGAATGTGCTTTGTCATTGTTTACAACGTGGCTGCTATACCTTGGCATGGCTTATGAGTCACAAGAGGTAGGCAGAGATACAAGTGGGAGAGTAACATTACACGATGGACAGGTTACAGTCTTGCAGAGTGCACCACCAAGACAAGAGACAGGAGATGTTGGAGATACGTTGCAGCCAACCTTCGTTGCGGAGACGGCACTTGATGATGATGATGAGTCACATTTACCTCTATGAGATGGACAGCAACCTCTACATCCCACACCTCATTATTCGTCTGTTAGGACATGCATGACAAAAGTATGCCTATTGCTATTCTTTGATCCCCTTTCGTAGATCAAAAGGTATGATTCCTATGTAAATATTTTTGCATTTACGAAGGTGTTTATACAGTATAACCCCATACACTTATACCTTTTACATAGGTACGGTTGTAAAATACAATTAATATGTTAAGGATAGGTTCGTATCCCGGCAGCACACAATCGTACATCAATCACTAATCTTAGAACTCATAATGACCACGATGTAGCCACGTCCATGTAGTAGCATTATCTATCGATCTCAGCACGCCGTGATTAACCCTCTATTGGACCATTTAATGTTTTTCACGATACAGATATTATTACTGAATATTTCAAGTGTATTAGGTTCAGGTGTGTGCATAATAGGTCCGATGTACCAAAAAATTGAGGTACAGTAAAGTAGACGCCACCACATAGTTGAGTTATTTCACTTGTCTATGTTTGTAAATTTCAAGTTCGTCATTTAATGGTTGCTGATCCAGCGGTCCATGGGCTCATGCCCTTTGACCCAATGCCATTGTGTGATATATGCATGTGTTTGTGAGTTGTTGTTTTGTTCCATATAATGTGTTCCATTTATCTGGCCCTGGACGGAGGAGCATTTTCCTGATGTCATCCAGCGCTGGACATTCAAAAAGGTGGTGGTCAACAGTTTCATATGGATGAGTGCACAGCCGGCACCCTGGAGTGTGTTGTGGTTGTATTCTGTTCAGGTGATTGTTAAGCTGTACATGTTGTGTGCGCAGTCGGAATGCGTCATTTAATCATTCAAATATTAATTTATTTTAGGGTTGGGGTTGGGGTTAAGATATGTGTGTTTTATATAACTAACCCAACCCTAAATAAATAAATATTTTAATTATTAAATGATGAACATGAAATTTACAAACATAGACAAGGGAAATAATTAAACATGTGGTGGATTCTACTTGTATTGTACCAAAATGGAGATGTTGGATAAATACTTCTATGAGATTTGTACCCTTGTCATTATAATGTGTTGTTGTTTTTTGGAGCGAAAGGCGTTTATTTTTATAAAATCTGAATGCAGAAATAAATTAAAGTGGTATCCCATTTCATTTTAGGGAACCGACTAAAATGAAACCGATCAAGAAAAATATCCCTTGTAAAAATTCACACAAATGTGTGAACAAATGTGTGCACACACAGACAACATGTGTTCCAGACCCACTAAGCGAATGAACAGCACAGGAAATAGCAGAAGAAAGCGCTCCAACCAATCCCACACAAAGTCATTTTAAGGACTACCACCTTATAATCCAGACTGACACAGCGAAGGAACAACACAGCAAATAGCAGAAGAAAGAGCTCCAACCAATCCACCACAAAGTCCTTTTAAGGACTACCACCTTATAGTCTCATCAATACCGGAGACAGGCAGAGCCACACCATAGTCCATACAAGGACTGCAGCTAGGAGGCCCAACAGCGAACCCGGCTAACAGAGCCACATCCTAGCAACAACCAAGCAGACAAACCACAAAAACCACAGGTCCCCAACCGCCTAGATATAACCAAAATGGACCCCAGTCCTATGTTGAAAGCGCGGGCCTTGACCATATGAGGCATAAACCCCTACTTAACAAACAAAAAACACAAATGTGAATAAAGTGTATAAACTACTATTACTACAAATGTTTAATTTGCACAACATTTTGGCAAAATTGGTTTTACAAATTTAAATACATGCAGACAGGTCCGTGCCGTGCTATGATGCAGAGAGGCGGAATCAATCAAAATACATTATCGGGGGCGGCATTTCGAAGACTTGCATCATACTGAGAAAGTTTACCGCACAAACTGCATGCGGAATATCATTCCGTCTATTCATCTATCTACTGAGTCTTCAGTAAATATTTTTTTATTTTTTATTATTAATTCCTCCAGTTCTTGTCATGTCCTCCTCACATCGATCTTTATAATATATACATCTAACTTCTTGCGCCTGATGTTTCGAGGTAACCATGATTTCTTGCTGATTAACAACGATACTTCAAATGCCTAACTTGGAGGATTGTTTTGAATGGTTATTGTGTATGGTGTTTTAATTGCGACAGTTTTTTTCCCCTCTTATACGTTCTGCGACGTCGGTTTAACAATCCACCTTAGTTAACATCTGTATAGGCCTATACATCATTTATACTTATGACGATAACCTAAGTTACCCCTTACATTTCTTAGTCACCTCATGCCACCTCTTAAGTCACCGCATTATTTAGGACGCTAACCTTTAGTCACCTCTTATAACGGAAAGATCGCAATTCAACTTGTTTTCGTGCTCTCCGTGTGGGAACATTCAACGTATGAAAATTACTATTGAGTAATTAGTTATGTAACATAACACCCAAAACAGTACATAAATGAACGATCTTTATAAGTTGTAAGCGTGTTACACGGAAACAATGTGCATGTTTGTACTAAGTTTATGCCGAAGATGACTATGTGCAGTGCCATAGATAGGCTTGCGTCTTCGGTTGGAAGGATGGGGGATTTACCTGCAAAATGAAGTTATTCCTTTGTTTTTGTGGAATTTTTAGTGATTTTTTTTTAGAGGAAAATTTATTTTAAAAGGGAATTACCCGCTTTTTTCGGCTTGTTCCTCATCATCATCATTAAGTACCGTCTCCGTAACGAAGGTTGGCTGCAACAGACCTCCAACATACCCTGCCTATATGTTTTGATGGTGCACTCTGCTAGACTATAACCTGTCCATCTTGTGAATTTGCTCTCCCATTTGTATTTATGTTTACCACTTGCTTGCCTCCCTTCGACTTTACCCTCAAGTGAGGTCTTTAACAAGGTGCCGTCTTTTAATTCGTCCAAAATATTTTATTTGCTTGATCGTTATTTCCTTTGATAATTCTTTCTTCATAGTAAGTGCTGTTAGAACCTCTTTGTCTGTTTTCTTCTCTTTCCACGAAGTTCTCCCAATTCTTCTATATATCCACATCTCAAAGACATAAATTCTGTCTTCTAATTGTTTGTTTATTGTTCATGTTTATCAGTAATACATTAATATGGCATAGATGCAGCATTTTATAATTCTAATTTTTAGCTTGTTTGTAATTTGTTTAAATATTAATATTTTCCACGTCATTGAAATTACTTTTAACTTGCTTCTAGTCATTCATTTTCCTTTAGCGCTGAAGTTAGTGCATAGGTCAGATCTCTCAAATTCTGTCTGTTCAAAGCTATTCTATGCAGTTCTTGTATAGTATGAATATTGTTTGTTTTACTTTTTCTAAGTATTGTTTGTTCTAGTACTAACTGTAATATTCTGACTTCTTAAGAATGTGGTTAGGAAGGGGAACTAAGCTTCATTATCTACAGGATCGACTCAGTGTAATGATATGTAACACAATAAACCATGCAGCGTCGTCTGTTACATGTCTGGAAGTAGGGCCGTGCAGTAGATTTTCTCAGTATAGTGCAAGTCTTCGAAATGCAGTCACCTCCCCCTTACATGGTTTTTCTTCCAAATGCCGCCCCTGGCAATATATTTTGATTTGTACTGCCTATCTGCATCATAGCAGTGAACGGACAAGTCTAGAACAATGTTCTTGTTCTACTTTAATCATCTCTCCAATGTTTATTTTCACCAAGGGCTGTAGAAATGACTTTGGCACCGGAGATGGGGGGGGGGTAGAGGAATAGAACCTTTAAAAAGTTAGTATGTAGGCCCATGATCAAACTCCAGTATAAACTTCTCAACAGAACGTAAGCACGCCTTCATTCGTGATGGGTTTTTTTTATTCGTGTCGTGATTTTCGTTGATCCCTATTTATATACTTGGAGTTGCCTGCAAAATAAGTCAAGGTCAACCAACAAAATGCACGGACATTTTTATAAGAAATAATATAATAGAGGGTCAAGTGACCCAGCCAGTTGCGTAGCGTGGGTCAATGGCGCCCGGGGCGGAATCATAATTTTCCGCCCTTGTGACATTAAAAAAATATGGCAATGATTGTGAAAGCCTGGAAGAAAATACATTTTCCGCCCTCCCGATGGTGCCACCCGGGGCGGTCCGCACCTCCGCCCCCCTCTCGTTACGCCACTGGTTGCGGGGAATCAACTTTGGCATGGCAAAGGCACTTAAATCCCATTTCAATGTTTCCATTATTTTGAGGGGCATTTTGATGCCCGGTGCGACCGCAACCCCCATCACTCAAGGACACGGGGAAGAATATGCTAACAAAGATGGCGGAAATTCCCCCGTGAATTATAGCTTGTGTCCTGATATAGCCTAATTGGACTATGTCCGCTGGTTGAAAGAGGCAAGCCTCTCCAAACGTGAGGCAAACTCATTAACCTACCTACCTATGAATTATAGCAATCTGTAGCTTAAAACTGCATAATTACGTACTATGAATGATACTCTCGGTTGGCGCGTATCGCTTTGTTGAGAAGGATGGAATACATATGGGATAATCCAACTACAATTAAATAAATCTTCTGTGTCTTGTCCACACTTTCCTCTATATAACCACATCACTGTTGCCTCTAATTTTCCCACTATCCTGTTTATTTATTGCCAAACTTAGCATAAATATTTTAGTCAGTGGTAGGTCCCTATATAGGCCTGAGAAGATCACAAGTTTTCGAGTACAAATGCTACAGACAAATTCTACGAATTTCCTATAGGGAACATAAGACTAATGTGTACGTAAGAAATAAAGTAGAGATGTGTGCAGGAGATCAGGAACCATTTCTTTCGATAGTGAAACGACGAAAACTAGCATGGTTCGGACATGTATGCAGGCATGATTCCTTGTCAAAAACAATACTACAGGGAACTGTCGAAGGGGGAAGAAACAGAGGAGGGAAAATAAAGGCATGGACAGACAACATCAAGGAATGGACAGTACAGTATATTTCCACACTCATCCGCATCGCTGAGGATATAATTCACTGGAGGACTCTGTGTGCTGAAGCAACCAATGTGACACCCCTACGACCGTGAAGGGTTACGGTTTATTGATTGATATAGGCCTAGCCATGAAACTCTCTTCAGCGCTTCTAATGACAGTGACATATTACATAGCATATTCTTCTCAACATCTTAACTAGAAATCTGTGTACCCATACAAATAGAAAATGTATTTATTTTTAGATTTATAGGTCTATATTGGTACATATGGTATGCATGGCCCATTCTCTTCTGCGTTCATTCTCTTATAACCACAACGAATAAATCGTGAGATTTCCGCCGGCGAGAGCGAAGTACGTTGTGCCACAAGTTCCACAGTTGAACTGTGTTATTTGTACCTCGATTGGCTCACTTTGTGGTCTAGACATCCGAGGTCCAGCACATCCGTTTTTGTCATGCCTTTAATTCGGGTAGTAGGCTTCCCTAGCCCGTGACAGCCTGCCTATCTGTCGACAGTCACGTGGGTGGGTAGTGACTCTTCGCCAAGACGATTGTCGTTCACGTCTATCTCGCGCGAGGTGTTCCGCCGTCTGTGAATCTGCCTCGTGTAATTCGACGTTCTGCGCCTACCCATCGGATGCTGAACCTTTTCTCATCCACGAGAAGAGTTGGACCATGGCGCTTTCGTCTTCTTAGCCGAGGTGACGTTCACCGACAGCGTGAACCTCTCGCCCAATTCCGAGTCTCACACCACGACATGACCTATAATGGTACACGTCATACAATGGTATCTAGGCGTATCTTCACTGATGTACTTATTCTGCTCTCCAATATGGTTTTTAATCTGGGCATTGCAGCCGTGGCTATTTCAAGTCTAATTTTCAAGCGTTGACTGCAACGGATCTCCATCTTTTATCTCTTCCACAGGGTTTCTATCTCTTTAACGAGGTTCCTATCTCTTTCACGAGGTTTCTATCTCTTCCACGGGGTTTCTATCTTTTTCACAAGGTTTCTATCTCTTTCACGGGGTTTCTATCTCTTTCTCGAGGTTTCTATCTCTTTCTCGAGGTTTCTATCTCTTTCACGAGGTTTCTATCTCTTTCACGAGGTTTCTATCTCTTTCACAGGATTTCTATCTCTATCACGAGGTTTCTATCTCTTCCACGGGGTTTCTATCTTTTTCACAAGGTTTCTATCTCTTTCACGGGGTTTCTATCTCTTTCACGGGGTTTCTATCTCTTTCTCGAGGTTTCTATCTCTTTCTCGAGGTTTCTATCTCTTTCACGAGGTTTCTATCTCTTTCACAGGATTTCTATCTCTATCACGGGGTTTCTATCTCTTTCACGGGGTTTTCATCTCTTTCACAGGGTTTCTATCTCTTTCACAGGGTTGCCATTTTAAATATCTGGCTCATGATTAAGTTGAATATGACAGGCCAAATGGTGCAGATATCTCAACAAGGCTCTAGACCATGACACATGCATTCTTTTCTCTAGACTACATTCTACCAATAGATTTTGAGAAAGAATGCAAAAAACGAAATATTTGGCAATTTTTTGCCTATTTTGAAAGCATATCTACTTTCAAATATAATCTTGTTAAATTTATATAAAAATGTACGTATGTAAAACACATGTTTTTAGAATGGTCCACTTAGACACACGAACTATCACTAAAACTAGGGTGTTATGATGTAAACAAGAAAACCTACAAATTACAATACACAAAACATTTTCAACATTTATATCAAAAGGCTGATCATTTTTTCTTGTTTAAACTATCATTCAACGCCTCCAAGTAAAAATTGATAAAGTAGCATCTTAATAAAACTGGCTTGTTTATTTGAGTGGTCTTTGTTCATTTTTTTGCTTCTTGCATAAGCCTCCATTGAAGCCATATCTCTCCACATCTCAAGGGGTTCTACATTTGTAGAAACAACTTGTAAAAAACTGGCTACCAAACCACAGAATAAAACAAAAGTCAGTCCTGAGCCATGTTGATGAAATAAAAGGCAGCTATCACCCCCCAGACAAGAACTGCAAAGAGTAGAAAAATGTTTTATCACCACATGCAGGTTTTAAATTGCTGGAAATCAAGACACAATTAAGAAATAATGCACCGAAAAGTTCCGACCCAGTAAGTCTTATGAAAGCAACACAGAAAACAATAGACACCTACCCAGAACAATGGATTCATGTCTATACTGATGGGTCTGCTTTCAAAACTACCATCAAAGCAGGTTATGGTGTCTATATAGAATATCCAGACAAAACATCTGATGAGTTGTTTGATGCCTGTGGGGAGATATGTTCTAACTATGAAGCCGAAATAACAGCACTAGAAGTTGCATTGTACCACCTGAAGACCATATTTGATGCCTTTCCATCAAAAGTTCAAAACATTGTTATTTTCACAGATTCTATGTTCACTCTTCAAGCACTAGAATGTGATGGACATTGTAAGCCTGAGCTGGTGGAAATATATCACCATGCCAACCAGCTACTTACATTGTTATGCAGTGGATATCTGGCCACTCAAACACACCTCGCAATGACAAGGCAGACAGACTAGCAAAGATGGGAGCTCAACAAGAACAGCCATATACATAAACAAACATGCACAAAGTTAAAATGATGCTGAAATCTGTGACTAAAGAAAATTAGGTGAACAGATGGGCTATGGGAAACACTGGGAGGGATATCTATAAATATATGACCAGCCCAAATCCTAAAGATAACATCAACCTCCTGGGAAGAAAAGACCAGAGTATCATCTTCCGACTGCACACCACACAACATGTACAGCTTAACAATCACCTGAACAGAATACAACCACAACACACAATCCAGAGTGTCGACTGTGCACTCATCCCTATGAAAATGTTGACCGCAACCTTTTTAAATGCACAGTACTGGATGACATCAGGAAAATGCTTCTCCCTCCAGGGCTAGATAAATGGAACACATTATTTGGAACAAAACAACAGCTCATAAACACATAATCACAAACACATGCATATATCACACAATGGCATTGGGTCAAAGGGCATGAGCCCATGGACCGCTGGATCAGCAACCAACCAACCAATAAAACTTGCCTAGGAAAGACATCATGTGAAACATAGACACTATGCATTTTGGCAATTTAATTAATTTGAGGGTCTCCTTGTTCATATGAAATTTTGCACTGGCCAGCTTTTCGACCATCTGTAAAGATGCAAAAAGCTGTAATTTTGTATGTTTTCTTCTAACTATATCAAGACCTTGTTTTAATGTATTCTGGTAACTTTGTTTCGTAAAATGGAGTTGCAGATCAGATTGTTTCTATAAAATGGGGTCATGACTCAAAAATATTTCAGAATCAGAGCGATTGATGTAGAAGAAATATCTTATTTCTGAGACATGTCTCTAAATCTGGACAATCATTCTTTGATATAATTCTGTCATTCATTGTGGTTAAAAAAATGACAAAATACTTCATATAATCTTCAACAATTTTATTTACATTAAATATCTATTTTATTTATAAACCTGCACCCATCAGGGTCATAAGGGTACCACACTGAAATCTTTAGCACATAGTCCCCCAAGGGGTGAAATTTCTTGAGACTAATGGGAATCGAACCAGGCCCATTGCAGTGGCACCAAATCACCTTGCAAAGTATGGTTTTAACAATACATTTGCGAGAAATGAGAAGTTTGAGAAAAGTTAAAAGTATCAAACATTGAGACCAACGGAGAAATGAAGATATCAGAGAAGAAATAAAAACCATCTCAAGACTACATTGAGAGACAGCAAACAAGGTGGTTTAGTCACATCATTAGAATGGAACCAAAGCAACCAGCACTTTGTGCATACAACAGCTGAAGATCGGGCTACAGGGAACAAGGAAGACCAAGAATTAGATGGATGGAGACAATCAAAGAAACCTTAAAGAGACACGTGCTGACAATTGCCAAAGTCTGACAACTCCAACTTCACCCACAACATTTAACAACACAATTGGAGAACCCATGTAATAGGACAGCAAAGTACACCCCATAAGCTTCCTCTTTGGGCACCCCAATCATGAAGCCCTGATTGTTTCCATTCATGGGCAATAAGGTTAGTAAAGCATATTAGCAGCTTTAGCTAATATTTTTCTTTTCCACTCTTCATATTCCACTACTGAAGTCATTTGTTGATGCTTATCTGCAGTCTGTTCTACTTTCTGTCTTTTTTATCTCTCATCATCTGAAAATTAGAAAAGTTAAAAAAAAGGGTTCAAAAGTTGTAAAGGATTGACTTCACTGTACTCGGTTTCCCATATATACTCATCACTCTCAACAAAGTGGCATGCCGCATGCCAAGAGTACCACTCATATCACGTAACTCCATAGCTTCAAGTGATAACACACAGGGATCTCTGAAAAAATCCACTTTATACACAAAATGACATGAGTCAGATTCGAACTCATGACCTCTTGAACTCAAGGTGAACAGCTTAACCCCATTACACTAAGGAGATCAACCTAGAAAATTAGAAAGTTGTGACAAATCTTCAAATTAATAATATTGACTTTAATTAATGTTTTATTTGGGTCAGTACACATCACAGCCAGCCCCTAGTCATGGATATGAAGATTTAGTTGCCCCCAGTATGTTGACTTAAAGTGTTGCGCAGAATAGCAAAACTATGACCTGCCATGTATGTTGTTAAAGATGAATAAGAAAATTTGGGGTTGTCTTGATCCATCCCATAGAATACTAAAGTAACCCAGAAGTCATTCTGAAGTTGGAATGTGTCGCAGAAAGACGAGATATCGCAGATAAGCTGTAAACCACACATAATGAACTCAGTTCTCTAGACTCATTCTTTGACATGGCTTTATGGTCACTTTGACCCATGTGATAGGATAGAAAAATACACCCCTAAAGCTCCTTAGCTGTCTCTTACAACATGCATAGCAGGTCACAAGGTTGCTATACTTTGATCCCCTTTTGGGCATCAGCAGATCAATAGAATAATGTCACGTCTGTCCTTGTCTGGAACACGTGCCTATGTAATAGTTCGTCTATAAGCAGAAATAGAACAAACTCAGAAATTATGCACAAGTTCATTGAAAGTTTGTTATGGTGTACACAGTTTTCATGTAGTCAATAATTTTACATCACTTGCAGAGCGTGTCACCACAAATTACAAAAATGGCTAATGTTGGTAAAATTATGCCATGATTTAATGAGAAGGGAGAATGCTAGAGTTTGAAGGGGAGAGGTGTTAGGTGCAGTGTTAAAACTAATTCTGAGGAGCACAGTAGCCTAGTTGATAGTGAGCTTGCTTGCTATCACTGGATTACAGCATACCAGGTTCGAAACCTTGTCCTGACAAACAAAAATTCCTGTTGTGATTTCTCGCTGGACACGACCACTCCTCCTGTCGACTCAGCTGTAATAGAGTACCTGACACATGAGTTAGGGGAGGTAAAGACAGTAAGAAAGGGAACTGGCCACCCCAATAAATAGCTTCTGTGGCTTAGTGCATGAAGTTATATTCATCCGTGACATCAGGTGGCTGCCATAGGGCCTACCTTTACTTACAACTAATTCTAATTCTATCCCTACCCCCTCCTGCTGTGTTTCAAAAACTGTGTTCTTCCTATTTTCGTTAATTATTTCCCTGGCTTCAAACTACTAAACAATTGCATTCTGCAATGTCACAAACTATTAAAAAATTATGACCAGACAATTCTTTAAAATCTATGAGCGCTGTAAACATTGGTAGGCACACGTTCCAGGCATGAACCGTTACTTCTTCTTCTGCATTCATTCTCAAACTCTTGTAAACTATCAGGATGTATTCTAGAGAACAGAATCTGCCAAATCAAGGTTTACAGCTGTCTGAGATATCTGCTCCTTTCAGTACAACAAACCAAATTTAGTACAGCTTTGTGGGTCACTGACATCACATGGGTCGATTCATTATTCGTGGTTTAAATAAAAATTACTCCCATGGTTAAACCAGACATGAGAAAGTTGGATACCAGGGCTCAAACTCTGGGAAGGTGCCATATTAATTTAGCAAGTGTTGTCGAAGACCCTCTTAAGAAGGTTTCTGGTCTTTTTCTTCATTCCAAAACTTCCAATGGATATCTCTTGCAGCAGAACAATGGTCCTACTAAATTTCCAGCAGAATTTAGTCCAGAGAATGGAAATTCTCTGCGTTGAGTCACCGTTTTATTTACACCAATAATACGACACATCCATCTTCGATGGGGGTTTCTGGTCAACCACTGACTAGACAGATGAGCACTTATGGGAAACTGTGTGTTATGACACTGGTTCATAACTCATATTACCTTTACCTTTTACAGTTGATCCCAAATCGTCATTATCGACTATTACGGACGAACATGACAGGATGATCATGCAGTCTCCGGATTACATCCTGCTAATATGCAGGAGTTTAAGAACGAACACAGAAGAAGAGTGCCCAAAGAGCACTAGAAAACACTTCAAGTGAATGGATTCATCAAACTCTGTGGTCTGTATCAAAAGGTGAAAAAAAAACATCTGCCAACTGGGTAAGATGGTCTGCCAAAATTAATTAACATCTTTCTGTAGATATCCGTCTCTATAGGCCAGCGTTCCTCCTTTAACTGGTTTAGTGAAATTCAGTCTTGCAGGATATGTTCCATTGTCTGCCCACATGGACACAGATGTAATGTTACCAGTCTTGGATAAATATATAGTATAAGAAATATAACAAAATAGAGGACAACAAATACACTGATATTGTTACTACCTTGAATTTGAGCTTCTACGACCTCCAACAAACTCCTCTTTGTACTTTTTACTTGTGGACTTTTGTCTGTGGATTTATGATTTATTCATTGCAGACATTTAATATTTACTTTCATAATACAAAAAGGGTCATAGAATAGAAGAGATCAAACATTTTAAAAAGATGTAGAGTTTCAGTTTTACTTACATCAAATATTGACAGACAGTTAATCCGTAGTAATAAATGAATAGGCAAAAAAGATTCTGGCAAGAACCTTCTTCACCCTTGTTGTCCAGCCTGAAAGGGGAGAAAATAATAGTGAATATTTTACATGTCATGCATGTTGTAAGAGGTGATTCAGGCTTTTAGGGGGTCGAGTTGGCTGTCACATCCCTTACAGGGTCAAATGACACAGAAGCTATGCTAAAGTCAAATGTGTCAGGACCAATGGCCAAGATATCACAGCCAAGTTGCAAGCCATGACACAATGCATTTAATTCTCCATACTACATCCTGTTAATCTGAAGGAGTTTGAAAAAGAATGCAGAAGAAAAGGGCCTCCTTAATATGACACTGGAGAAATTATGATGGTTGCACAGAACAGAGAGTAGCAGTGCGTGATGATGGTTGCACAGAACAGAGAGTAGCAGTGCTTGATGATGGTTGCACAGAACAGAGAGTAGCAGTGCTTGATGATGGTTGCACAGAACAGAGAGTAGCAGTGCTTGATGATGGTTGCACAGAACAGAGAGTAGAAGTGCTTGATGATGTTCTGCTAAAGAAATATCACATTAAAGAAGCTATTGGTTAATCCATGTTTTTGTACTTCAAGGCAAACCCACAATTCTAAATCTCCCTGAGAAGATGTCAAAGAATATGCTTGCTGATAGTCCCCATGGCTAGCTAGCTGGATAAACACTCTTAATTCTACTCGACGTGTTCTCAGTTCTATTTATACCATAAATAATATTGAATTGCCGCCCATGTGTTACCGAGGTCTGGGAGGAAAGTAAAGAACAGCAACATTGTTTACCTTCATGCATGTTGTAAGAGGCGACTAAGGAGGTTATCGGATGGAGTTGGCTGTCCCATTCCATATAGGGTCAACATGACTCAAAGCTATGCTAAAGTCATATGTGTCAGACCGAAAGGCGCAGATATTGCATCATTGCTGTAAACCATGACACAAGACATTCCGTTCTCTGGACTACATCCTGCTAATATGGAGGAGAAAGAGAATGAACGAAGAAGAAGAAGATACTGAATTGCCTTGGATGCAGCATGGATACCTCCTGGATACCTCATCTATCCCAGTGTCCACTCCAGCAAATGACCACAAACTTCAGTACATCACCAGTGTTTATCTTAAATTCACAGATACAAGTCTGTCTGCTCTCTTATTACCACGAATATCAGCACACCCAGGCAATAGATCAATGTGATATCCAGAAGTTTAGAAATAGTTATAGTTTTGACAATGGATGTTCTGAATATTTTGTTCATTTGCATATTGTCAAAAGGAGCATCTATCACAGACAAGTTGTAAACCATGAAGCATTAAAGACTTATAGTATTGACTTTAACCCCAATCATCATAATTGAAGCAATTATTCTGTATTTCCCATTGTGCTCCATGAGAACTCTCAATATCAATAGTTATAATAAACCCCAAACAGATTTTTCTCATATTTTCAGATAAATCAAAAATCACGGGACTTACCAGTTCAACAAATAACATCTCAGTAAACAACCAAATACTGGAAAAAGTTCCAACTTTAATTACTTGGGTAGCCAAATGTTTGTTGATGGAGACTCAATGAAAGAAATAAATACACACATAGCAGTTGCAGATAGCACATTTACCAAACTAATATCTGAAAGTCAAAAGATCTAGGAAGAAACACCAAGCTAAAGCTATTCAACTCCTATATTGTCTCAGTATTAACATATGAAAGAGAAAGCTCGAAATCAACTCAAGCAACAGATCAAAAATTAAACAGCTTCGAAAACAAATGTCTCCGGAAACTGATGAACATAAAATGGAGCGATTTCGTCACAAATAGTGATTTAAGAAAGAAAGCACACCAAGAATATGTTTCAAACATCATAAGAAAACGCAGATGGAAATACCTCGGTTATGTTTTAAGACTAGATGAAAAGAGAATAAACCAACAAGCCCAAGAAATTAAAAAGTGGTATGTTGTCACGTGATTTATCCACGGATTCTTGAATTGAACCCACATATATATAATTTCTGTGGTATTTAATTATATTCAATAGTCTTATAACTTATCTTTATTTAATTATGCTAATTTCTGCCATTTTTAATATTAATTAGTTCTGTGCGCACCTAAAAATTATAGAAATAGGATCAACAGATGCGTCTTGCCTTTGCCAACACAAATATATATAATTACTGTGGTATTTAATTATATTTAATAGTTTTATAATTTATTTTCATTTCAATTATGTGAATTTGCTGCCTTCTTTTATATTAATTAGTTCTGCGCGCACCTAAAAATTATAGAAATAGGATCAATAGATGTGTCTTGGCTTTGCCAACACAAATATATATAATTTCTGTGGTATTTAATTATATTCAATAGTCTTATAATTTATTTTCATTTTAATTATGTGAATTTGCTGCCTTCTTTCATATTAATTGGTTCTGCGCGCACCTAAAAATTATAGAAATATGATCAACAGATGCGTCTTATCTTCAGGAACAAAAAAACATATAGTTTGTGGCTTGTATTATTGAAAATAACAAAGATAAGTTAGAAATTATCAGCTTGGGTACATTTTGTCACAAGTTTTATTAATATTTTCCTACTATATGTGTTTCAATGTAAATTATTTTGATGTCAAATTCAATCGAAAAAAATATGTAACATTTTTTTCAGGGTTGGTTGAGGTATTGTTGAATTGCATTTTTCAAGGGCTATCTAACTATATTATTTGTAACTATGTAGAAATGTAGCACAATTCTGAAAATTTTGTCCAAGTATCTAACTAACAACAAACTTACAAAATAACAACCGTTTAGATTTCCTTCCATGTCTCTCGTTTCATTGCAATTTACTTTAGATCTTCATTATCGAATTAAATAAGGTTGAACGAACCATGATGTAAATATGGAAATCATTAAATCAGTTTCAGTAACACAGATATTTAATTTCTACGATGTTAACGTGTTAAATTAATGATCAACCAGTTCTTGATTCAGCAAAACAAAAACATTGTTTGAACCGGAAGTTAAAGATAGTTTGCATTTATTTACCAAGGGACATAGCCGGACATGTACTCCAAAATCAAGGGTGGTAATAAGTATGAGATATTAATAAATCATCCAAACACAAATATTTTGATCTGATAATTGGCAATATCATTTTAATAAGCAACTCTAATTTATTTTAAGAGATTTTATGTAACTTTTCCCCGTTCTCCTATATATAGAAACGTTTTTTGAAAGCAATATGCACGACATTCTTCCCTCACTGTTGTCATGGGTAACAAAATGTGTGGCACATAAGATTTTGAATGTTAAGGGATAATGTCCGTATAAGGTTCAAGTTCCCCGCGGAACTTTCCTACAAAAGTTGGCTCTTGACTTTGTATGGGAACTAGTGTCAGTAGTCCGTTCGCATGTCTTAGACTCCACCGCGGGGTCAAGGTTCAGCCAGTGTCGAGTCAGCTCGCTCGTCACAGTACCGCTTGGGATCTAGGCTGGTTCCTCCCCATATGACATGTTAACACAGGACGAAGTCACCGGGGTGAAGTTTTCGGTCGTACGGAATGTTAACAGCATAAACGTGCTCAGCTAAGTGGTGAGCTATACTTAGCGTCCGAGTGGCTTTCGAATGTCGGCGCCTGCTATGTCATACCGCCTCGAAAGAGGATTACGGGGGTATAGGAGAGCTGCTTAGAAAGTGCTTCACTCGACTTTTTTGTCATTTTTTAAAACTCTAATTACATTTTAGGGACAATACCCTACATCCCTACATTTGTTATACAACGTATTTTAATGTTTAGTCAAATTATTTCATTTGGTTTTATTGGAAGCAATACATTTTTTGATAAAAATAACACAAAAATATAAAAAAAAGTATTTTTGATACATTTTGATACAATTGTATAGTTTTTAATGACTGAAGTTCACATTAAAATTTCGTTAATTAAAACAAGAGAGGATTACGGAGGTGTAGGAGAGCTGCGTAGAAAGTGCTTCGCTCGACTTTTTTGTCATTTTTTTTACTTTTGTAATTACCTCTGTGATTAAAAACAATTGTTTGGTCAAATTATTTCATTTTGTTTTATTGTAAAGAATACATTTTTTTGGAAAAAAAATAAAAATATTTTGATACATAGTGATAATGTATAGTTTTTAATGACTAAATTCTTAATTGTCACATTTTACAAGAAAATGATTTTTTTTATTTCTGTGGATTATTGATTTTTATTAGGAACAAGTGTCACAGCACTGGGGGCATTCCTATATATGCTCTGCTTGCCGTTCTGTCAGCCATCTTAAAGTGTATAAGCTCAGTGTCCCAGTCAGTTGCTGATCACGCGTTCTTCTGATCTTTCCGGAGAGGGAGCACCTTCTCCCATCACATCTAGTCAATACCATTTCTTCAATTCTCTGAATATATACATTGTCACGTTTCTGGGGGGGGGAGGCGGAATTGCAGTTTATGAGTTTTTAAAACTTAATGGTTGAGAGAGCATTTACTTTCAAAAATAATGCAAATTCACAATATAAAAACATATATTGTGTTGATTGATTTTTTTTAAATGTAAACATAAAATATTTTGACTTTATAAATATATTTCTCACTATAATAGCGGAAATATGCATTTGTTTATGTGAATGACAGATTTGTGTGTTAATCAGGGTTTCACGGGGATTGTCTTGGTTTTATATCACTGCCTGATATCTCGCCCGGTTGTGACGTATCCCGGTTTCTATCAGATTAATAATATGCATATAACGAATGTCTCACGTGTTCGAATCAACACACTTGGTATAGCTTCGTAAAAACAAGAGAAGTGTGATCATGTTTACGAGTTTGACACGCTTTTTGACACGGGGGCATGGTAACACTAAGCGCAGGCGGTTGTAAAGGCTTAAATCTATTTATACATAGATCAGTGGTCATAACGTATTTTCTGTAGACGTATTAAATTATTTCAAAATAG
The DNA here is from genome assembly GCA_034231615.1 of Meghimatium bilineatum. Classification (NCBI taxonomy): domain Eukaryota; kingdom Metazoa; phylum Mollusca; class Gastropoda; order Stylommatophora; family Philomycidae; genus Meghimatium; species Meghimatium bilineatum. The sequence goes on along the minus strand of CM067315.1, from coordinate 8,932,053 downwards.
TATGTGATTGTCAGGAGTCTGTCATGGGATCATCCAATGAATAAATTAGATTTCCAACACAGCTAACCTGTGTTTTTTGATACAATTAAAAATAAAGAATATCTTTGACAGTTTGCTTCTAGTGAACAATCTGAAAGCAATGGTAGTTAAATGAACTTAATTTCCAATAGAAATTGCTATTGTGTTACCGGGCCTGGGTGGGAGAAGTGAATGAAAACTGCTCTTGTTTAGCCGGGACTGGAAGGGGAGCAAAGAATAGCTACATTGTTACCTGTCAAACATTTCGTAAGCAGCAACTAAGTGGATTTTGATGTGGAGTTCATTGTTCCATAAAGGCCCATAGATAACTATCAGGGCAGTAGAGACGTTTTCGATGTGGAAGGGGTTTTACCTAAAAACACTAATGTAAAAAAGACATTCTTCCGTTGTTGTATGAAATAATTCCATCTTTTTACTGAGAAAGAGGTGTTTACTTTTTTGTTAAAAAAAATCGTTACGGGAGGGGTTTCACCTGTCATTTGGCTAAATTACTAGCAATAAAAAAACATTTTATGATTTCTTAAGAGTGAAAGGGTGTTAACCACGACCACCCCCCCCCCCCTTATCAATAGAAGTATAAGCCATGCAAGTAGATATATTTGTCGATTTAATATTGATTGACTGATTCGGAACCACAAGAAATGTGCGCTATTAGCTCTTACTTCCTATGTGCAGTGCGGTTATTTTTTTGTGAGCTTTCTTTCATACCCAGGAGACTTCAGCTCAGTGCAATGCCTATTGAATGAGTTTTCTACTCAGAGGAGGTCTATAATTTTATAGATGACATGCTACAAGCTTCCATAAAGGAGCCTCAATATAACGGCATGTCATTTATAAGGTTTTCTGTTGCATGGGTGGTTTGTCTAGTGGGACATTTGTGGGACCCACAGATGCAACCGCACGCGTTTAATATTGAAAGTAATGGTTCTTTTAGACATGTATGAATCTATAGCATTGATTTTGCTTTTCAAAATGATAGTTGGTCTTGACATATCAGCTAAATTCAACTCCAGTCTTAAGCTAAAGTCACATTTTTGACTAGGAAATCCTGTGACTTCTGGATCACTGGATCACTAGACCGTCAATGGAATAGGTCAGCCAACTCAACCCTCTTAGTCACCATTTACGATGTGCATGTCAGGTAATAGTGCAACTAATATGAGCTCCATTTTCTGGTTTCCGCACCACACGGACTGACCACTGATCTATAATACATAGCACACTCCACATCACACAGGCTTACCACTGGTCTATCATACATAGCACAGTCTACATTATACGGGCTGATCATAAATCTACCATACACAGTTTAGTACACATTACTCGGGCTGACCACTGATCTAAAACACATATCACAGTCAACACCACGCAATGTTTTTGTCTTTTCTTATAGGTCCTAATTTTGACATCTTAGCAGCAATCTTACTTTCGTGAATTGTACGAGATAGAAAAAGGGCTCTGTTTACAGGAAGAAAACGTGACTATTGTGTCTTAGATAGTCACTTTTATTTAACATAATGCTTTATTTATTTTTTTTTTAAACCCACTAATTTAATCACCGTAAACAGAGAACTTGACATTTTATAAAAGGTGGTTTTTTCGTTTACAATCAAAGGGAGATAATAGAACAATTGTAAATGAATTTGTTTCAACTAATTATTCTCCCCTTATTAGTTATCATCCCACTGTGGCATACCAGGAAATTGAAACGGCAGACAGACTGGCAAAGGATGGAGCAACACAGGGTCAAACAGACCAAGAAATCGCCTACAAAGAACAAGGACACTCATTAAAACCATCAGAAAAGTTGACCATCCAAAAGACAATTACCACTATCTCTACAGAGCAGAACAGGTTATTACCTTCCGCATCAGAACAGAACACAACACATTAAACAGGCACTTAAATAGACTGAGACTGGTCCCATCGCCTCTGCGCCCTTGTGGGCAAGCAGCACAGACCACTGAACATATTCTGCAAGACTGCAATACACTAGTTATGGTAATAACACTGGCCCACGGAGATGGATATCTACATAAAGATGTATGGGAGCACTTAGGAGCTTTCAAATACAGCAGCATTTATTAAGAAAACAGGACTTGGAAGAAGTGGAAGACTAATTATTGTGTCAAATAAAAGAAGAACTGTACTCCTGCTACATCTTTAATTTAAACACGAATTAAACAAATAGTTTGTTCTTTTTTCTGTTGTAAGGATCTGTCTAAAATGTTAAAAATATTATTATGAAAAACTCATATGTAGGTTGACCATGATTCCTGTGTACAAAAACTGGAAATTAGAATGATATCCCTTGTGAACCAAATAAGAACCAAATTGTGCTTATTACAAACATGTGTGTTTCCAATAACGACGAATGCAAAGCATGCGAAACATGGGTACTAATAAAACATTGTCCAATATAACAACATCATTTAAATTAAAATTCTACAGAATAATTCTGAGAAAACCATGGGCATCAAGGAAAACAAACTAGGAGATACAAAGCACAATCATAGCCCAAGAGGTCTGGCTTCTGAAAACCATATTAATTGAACAACTAGCTTTTTTCGGTCATGTTAAGAGACATGACGGTATGGAGATAGTGATATTTGAGGGACGATAGAAGGTAACAGGTGTAAAGGCCAACCAAGACGCCCTTGGACAGAAGACATACAGGAATGTCTGCCCTAAAGGAGGCGGTACACTTTGCTCAAGACCGATGAGAACTCAATAGAGCCATAAGGAAGACCACGTTTTGGATAAAATATATCACGTGTTGATCCCCTTAAGAAGCTCCAATAATAAAATTGGTATGATAAAAACGTGATGTATTATATACCCAGGCAGTTTTGGTTCAGCAACACACTCTTAAACACATACTCTTGAATTCGCGGTGACTGGATTACCAGAACACGACGTCTATTATTATAAGCTGATGGTTAAAAACGTTGAGGATACAACTAAATTGTCACCTGAGTGTTTCCGGAGTTATAAATTGGAGTAAAGAAAGGCGACATTACTACCTGTCCATCATGTTGTAAGAGGCGACTAAGCATGTCTTGGGCTCGCGTTGGTTGTTTCATCGCAAAAAGAGTAAAAGTGACGCAGAAGCTATGCAGAAGTAAGATCTGGAAGGCCGAAAAGCGCATATATCGCAGCTAAGATGTACGATATAGCACAATGCACTTCGTTCTCCGAACAACATAAAGCTGATCAGGAGTCTGAGAACGAACGCAGAAGAACAAGAGCGAAATTGGTTCATGTCCGCGGTTGAAAGAAGAGCACCATTACCATAAGAGTACCACCAATGTAACAGAAAACCTTAGTAGATGACATGTCGTTATATTGAGGCTCTCTATGGAAGCTTTGTAGCATGTCTTCTATACAATTATAGACCCACTCTGAGTAGAAGTCTCTTTAAATAGGCACTGCACTAAGCCGAATGCTGAAATCTCCTTGATATGAAAGAAAGCTCAGAAAAACCATCCCACTGCACATAGGAAGCAAGAAATTTGGTTTGAATGTGATGTCGCTAGGAAGGAGCAGTTTTCGTGGGCAAGAAAGAATGATGGTCAATCAACTGCGTACTGGGACCGTCAGTCAGCGTGTAATGGCGGCTACACTAATGGAGAGATCTGAGCATCTATGGGCTTGTCCGGAGTGCAGTGATGATGATCCAACGACTAACTAACTAACTATAGGAAGCAAGAGTTCTCACAATTCCTGGGGATCTCATAAACACAAACCATAATGTTACTTTAAAAAATTATTATTATAATAAAATATTGTGATACAAACAAGGTAATAATGAAACATGAAGATCACAAAACACAGATTTATTACACAGACATATTTTGATCAAAATTATTCCTTGATAACCCATATATATATTTAAGCTTACATATGGGACTGTCTGACCATCATGTAATAATGAACATGCGCACGCACGCACACACACACACGCATACGCATGTGTGTATGTATGTGTATGTATGTGTGTGTGTGTATGTGTGTGTGTGTGCGTGTGTGCGTGCGTGCGTGTGTGTGTATGTGTGTGAGTGTGTGTGTGCGTGCGTGCGTGCGCGCGTGTGTGTATGTGTGTGTGTGTATGTGTGTGTGTGTGCGTGTGTGCGTGCGTGCGTGTGTGTGTATGTGTGTGAGTGTGTGTGTGCGTGCGTGCGTGCGCGCGTGTGTGTATGTATATATGAGAATAGGGGGAACTTCGTGGAAAGATAAGAAAACGAACAAAAAACTTTTAATACTTTGTATGAAAAAAAGGACTATTAAAGAAATAAAGATAAAACAAATAATGTAGTTTGAACATATTAAAAGACATGACACCTTATTGCAGACCTTACTGGATTGAGGGGAGGCGAGCAAGGGTATGCAGAGATACAAGTGGGAGAGAAATATCACGAGAAGGACAGGTTACAGTCTGGCAGAGTGCATAACCAAGGCAAAAGAAAGGGGATGTTGGAGATCCGTTGCAGCCAACTTTCGTCGCGAAAATGGCACATCATGATGAAGAACGATGACTGACATGCACATAGGTGCCCAGTCTCTCCCAGCAAATGTCGAAGGGTATGCATGCTAATTGTTCCTGTGTTTCACTGGGTAAGTACGCTCCCCATTTTACCCTGTGTGGTTCTAGCGGTACTATCTATGTTTCCTCAACGCAGAATGAGGTTCAAAGGGCAGAAACCAGAGCTCATTTTTCAGAATACTCTGGGAGTCTGTTAGAATCACCATTACCAAAGCATATCAATCAAAGAGTAAAGAAATATGCAAGAAAAGTGATTTTGATTGTATGGGACGTCAAATGTGTCATAATGAAAAATTACCTGCCTCAATGCAAGACGACTAAAGGCCAGTGGTACGTTGATCTCCATACCACACTTCATCATCATCAGGTGCCATGCCGGGTGGCGTAGGCGGTCATGGCTCTCCACAGCTCTCTGTCCACAGTATTATGTATCAAAGTCGTTGTTGTTTCTTTGCCGTGCCAGGCTGTCAAACTGTCTAATATTTTCTCACGTTGTCGCCCTCTGTCTCTGGTGCCTTCAATCTTGCCTGTTGTGATTATGTTATCTTAACCTGCCTGTCTCATGAAGTGGCCAAAAAAAAGAAGATTGCCTTTTTCTTATATTGTTGATTAAGGTCCGTTTCGCATTTAACTCTTTTAACACCTCTACACTAGTTTTTCTGGAAGTCCATGGTATTCTCAGCATTCTTCTGTAGAACCACATCTCTGTTGCCTCCAATCTCCCACTTTCCAGTTTGTTTATTGTCCAAGACTCGCACCCATATGTTAGTATAGGGGTTATATAGCACTGCAGAACTCTCTTTCTCACCTCTAATGACAAAGTCATATTACACAGTATATTTTTCATTTTTCTGAATGTTGTTTTTGCCTGTCCTATACTGCATCTTATTTCTGTTGAACTTCTTCCATCTGCTGTAATAATTGCACCTAGATATTTGAATTGGTGGACCTGTTTTAATACTATATCATTCACTATGATCTTGCAAGGTGTGTTATTTTCTTTCTTTGAGATAACCATTACTTCTGTTCTCTTGATATTTAGGAAGAGGCCTTTCCCTTTACTTTCTGTGACTACTACTTTAATTAAGTTTTGAAGGTCTTCCAAACTTACCAAACTTAATTTAAAAAGACTGACCAGAAAACGAGGGATAACTCGCACTCAAATTATGCTCTTGCTTCAAAACAATGCACCTTCCCATAAAGCATGGCTTGCGTTGCAAACAGTCAACGATTTGAATATTGAAATTATTCCACACCCATCATATTCTCCAAATTTGGTTCTATATGTCTCTTTCCTTTTAGAAAATCTTACCTGTGAAAGAAAATAATTTTGATAGTTAAGATGTCGTACTGGCTTGTCTTCTTCTCGTTTGGAGTTTGACATGTCTACACAGCAAGTCCTGTTTTCTTAATAAATGCTGCTGTATTTGAAAGCTCCTCAGTGTTCCCATACATCTTTCTGTGGATATCCATCTCTGTAGGCCAGTTTTCTTCCTTTAACTGGTTTAGTGTCTTGCAGGATATGTTCAGCTGTCTACCCACAAATGTACAGTGGTGATGGGATCAATCTTAGTCTATTTAAGTGGCTGTTTAATCTGTTGTGTCCTGTTCTGAGGCGGAAGATAATAACCTGCTCTGCTCTGAGATAGTGGTAATTGTCTTTTGGGTGGTCGACTTTCCTGATGGCTTTGATGAGGGTCTTCTTTTCTTGGTAGGTGATTTCTTGGTCTTTTTGTTCCTGTGTTGCTCCATCCTTTGCCATGCCTGGAGAAGAAGCCGCAGATGCCGGGTTAAGCTACAGAAATGAACTTTGGTTGGAAATATGCGCTTCCATGGACAGAGTGAATCAGGAGAGTTCAACAAGAATTGCACAAATGCATGAGGTTGCTGACAAGTTTGGCTTTCTTTCTCCAAAGCAACTGTTAGACGATCGAGTCGACATTGATCTTCACAACACTCCTTTATGATGACATCGACAAGGATGAATTTTTACTCGAGAGAAAGTGACTAATGAATTTTGTCGCACTACCTTCTGTCTTGAACTTAAAGGACAAAGGGCCTATGGAATTACTTGTCTTTATTCACAAACATCAGCTTTCCCATTCAGTACCCAACATTGTCTTTTACTGTGTATGTTCCTAACTCTAGGAGTTAGTATAGCTACACGGGAAAGAAGTTTCTCCAAACTAAAATTAATCAAAAACTATCGCAGGTCAACTATGAACAACTTGAGATTAAACAACCTCGCAATTATGTCAATTGAACATGAGCTGGTCAATGATGTGAGCTTCGACACAGTCAATAATGACTTCGCTAGTCAAAAAGCTCACAAAGTGAATTTGTAATTTTAAATTTACATTTTAAAATTTATTTCTATCTTTGTTAAATGTGGATAAAATCGATAATATTAATAAACTTATACAATTTTACTCGGAATTTTTAAAATCAATTTCAGGCAGGTGGGGGGGGGGGTAAAAATATTCATCGCACCGGGCTGCAATTACCCTATGCACGCCGCTGTCCAGAGGCGAGGGCAGGAAAAGTACATTTTTTGGAAAGTCATGAAGATCATACAATCAACATCTGACCGGGACTCTGAGTCTACATACACTGGGATGTCTGCTGGAGCGGAGCCCTTATGGGAATGTCCCGCCTGCTGTGAAGCCAATTTCTAATCAAGAATCAAGAACTAAAATCGACTGGTTCGCAGAAATGCATAGACTTGTACACAGTGGCGTAGCGTGGGTCAATGGCGTCCAGGGCGGAATCATAATTTTCTGCCCTTGTGACATGAAAAAAATTTGTCAGTGATTGTGAAAGACTGGACGAAAATAAATTTGCCGCACTCCCGATGATGCTGCCCGGGGTGGTCCACACCTCCACTGGACCCAGCTATCCTGATGTCAAATGTGTGAAGCCGAAAGTCGAAGATAATTCATAATTCTGCCAAGCTCTAAACAATGGTACAACTCATTCCGTTCTCTTGACTACATCCTGCTAATCTGCAGTAGTTTGAGAATGAATGCCGAAGAAGATTGACCTTATTCTGTTATGTATGTTACATAGACCCATCATTGTGCCTTTTTTAATTATTGTTTTAGGAATGACTTATTTTGGTCTTCCTCGTTTACTTTTCCCCATTTATATTCACTTCTCACTGCGAAGTTGATTATTATTGATTCCTGTTTTTTTGTGTTTCCATGTACCACCCTGATTTGATTGTACCTGATGTGATTATAAATAGTGTTTATTTTGATAGGAACATCAATAAGAGCTTTAAATTATCAGAACATATGTCAATATTCACGGCTGAACTAGTTGCAATTCTAAAAGCTCTAGAAATAATAAATGATAACCCACCTAAACACGTAGCAATCCTGACTGACTCATTCTCATCAGTTCAGGCTATACAAAATAAACATGACAGCCAAAGGCCAGATATAGTAGAAGATATACTACGCCTAACAACAAACTTAGTTCACGTTGGTACGAGGGTTAATGTAATGTGGATTCCAGTCCATGTCGAAATACCAGGAAATGAAGCAGCGGACAAGGAAACCAAGAAAGGACAAACACAAGAAACAGAAATCAAGATAGGACTTGACAGATCGGAAACCAGAAGCATAATAAAGGACACAATACTAAAGGAATGGACAGTAAAATGGGACAACAGTGCAAAAGGAAGACATGCATATGCTATGCTAAAAAGACCCACTAGGACCACTCAAATCAAGGAAGAGCTGAAAATACCTGCCAATAGGAAACTACTACGACTTAGACTGGGAAAATCATAACATTATATACTTGTACCAATATATGAAGACTGCGAAGAGGAAAATACAATAGATCATTTCCTACTCCATTGTCATAAATACAACCATCATAGGCAGGCCCTAAAAGATTACTACTTAAATAATAAAATCACATATAAACTAGAAACAGTTCTTGGCCATGATATACCAACAGATAGACTAAAACTAATAAAACAATTTATAACCAGGACTAAAGCGCTAATTTAAAAACAACCTAACCAAGTCAGAACAAAAGTAAGTCATTGTTTGTCGTCAAAGATTTTCTACAGGTCTCTCTCCATAGCTTTCAACAAATACAACAGAGGAACGCTCACCACAAGATACGACTGGCAATATGAACAATGTTTGGCATAATCGCACACACGATATTCGAACTACTCCAGACATTTAGTGTCACGCTTAAGTAAAAGGCAATATGGCCTGAAATAAACAGCTTAATACAACAACTAGTAACATAACATTCTTTTGCAATAATAGCGCGCACAGTTCTCAATTCCCCCAGACCATAGGGTCACACTTAGATAAAAGGCATCTTGGCCAGATATAAACATCAACTCCACCTAGCAGTATAGATAATTTTAAGCAATAGCACGCACGGCTTTCCAAATATCCAGACCAGTAGGTCGCACTTAGATAAAATCTAATACGGCCTGATATAACCAAAATAGACTTCTATCTTCGGTTGAAAGAATCGTGCATCAGCTAAAAGGTTTTAATCCCCCATTTAACAAACAAACAAATCACTCTGTGTACAAGTAACTACAGATTTTTTAAAGGGGGGAGAGGTGTATCTATATTTTAAAAAAAGAAAGCTGACAGTCTCGTTAATTATCCTTTTTGGGGGAAATCATTAAGGGGAAGATGGTGATTAATCATTATTTTAAAAATTTGTTTTCTAGAACTAAATATCATGTTATATTTTTCCTAAGGTGATGGATTGGATAAATACAGCAAACATCCCACAGACACGGATTAGTTGAACAAGCATCATCACAGACACAGATTAGTTGAACAAGCATCATCACAGACACGGATTAGTTGAACAGAGCAAACAACCCCCACAGACACTGGTTGAACACAGCAATTACCCCCACCCTTACAGCACAGGAAATGGTCGAACACAGCAATTACCCCCCCCCCTCCAAATCCACAGACAATGGTTTAACACAGCAATTACCCCCTTCCCCCACACACACGTTATGGCTGAACATAGCAATTACTCCCCCCCTTCCCACAGGAAATAGTTAAACACAGCAATTCCCCCCACAGACAATGGTTGAACACAGCAATCCCCCCCCCCCCCCCCCCAACAATGGTTGAACTCAGAAATTAGCCCCCACATGCAATGGTTCAACACAGCAACATCTCCCACAGACAATGGTTGAACACAGGAATTACCTCCCCCCCACCCCCTTACAGACAATGGTTGAATACAGCAATTACCTCTCACAGAGAAAGGTTGCATACAGCAAACATCCCTCATAGACAATGGTTGAACACAGCAAACATGCCCCTACAATGGTTGAACACAGCAAACATGTCCCTCACAGACAATGGTTGAACACAGCAAACATGTCCCTCACAGACAATGGTTGAACACAGCAAACATGTCTCTCACAGACAATGGTTGAACACAGCAAATATGCCCCCAAAGACAATCTACCGACTTCGTTATCATGTGTACTTCTGGTGGTTATCAAAAATTCATTATCCTGTATCTTCAATTTTCACCTGCTGGATCATAGTTTGTCTGCACTTCTATCTATTAGCAGTTTCCTTACGTTTCTTCTTCTGTATTAATCTCAAACTCATGCAGATTAGCAGCCTCTAGTCAAGAGAAAAGAATGTGTTGTCATGGTTTACAGATTTTCTGTGATATCTGTGCCTTTCGACTTGACAATTCCGGCTGTAGCATGAACTCTGACTCCTCAATGGGATGAGAGCCAACTCCACTTCGAAAACCTCCTTAGTCACCTCTTACAATTGGGCCCCAGCAACAAATCTTTTGGGTATGAAAAAAAGAACTTAGGAGAAGTGTATCACCACTCCTCTTCCAATTGCACATAGGAAACAAGCTTACTTTTTTAACTGTTCATTCACAAAATTCCACTGGACCTCTCTTGTAGCAGGTCAATGGTTCTACTAAATTTCCAGTAGAATGTAGATGCATTGTGTTCCTGTTTTACTTGTGCCAATGACTCAATGCATCTTATGTCTTCTGTGGTGGTATATACTGCATTCAATATTTTACCAATACCATTAAACAGTGGACATCCGTAGCCATAATACTAGTAGGTAAGCCATGCATTGCAAACTATCAGCATTACTTGCACTGCACACTAGCTCCCTTTCACCAAAATTTAGCAGCTGTCTGGTTTTCTACTGATCTGGCTGCAGACATCTACTAATTCCTAGAAATTTAAAAATACAAACAACACCAGACAGAATTTTATTTTCTGTAAATACTTTTATTTTATTGTAATAAATGAATCAGAATAAATGTAATAATAGCAGTGATAGGAAAACATGTCCTGTGGAATATTCATGCATGAAATTGTCACTACTACATGTATGACAATTTGAAAGTGCAGGGAATTACTTGTAGATTGGGTGATAAACGCCACATGCCCTTGCTGTCACTACAAGCACAGGGTGAGTTTTTAAAATTTACCCTCTGACAGAGAAAAAACCTAGTCCTTACTGGGAGTTAAACCATGGACCTCATGACTGAAACCAATGCTCTAACCTCTCTGCAATACATCACACAAAACAATAATAAAAATAGATATATAGATTAGACATTTATGCCAGATGTAAAATTACTGGTCTACGTTGATTCTAAATATGGTTATCTGGATTAAACCAGAATGTTTATGTTGTTGACTGTATCAATCAGTTACACAAAACTGACTTGAACAACCACAACATGATTGAATCCATAAGTGTAAAATGTGAAGTGTATAGAATGGGTGTCTTTATGGCACATCTTGGTATATACATTATCATTTCCCCCATGTAAATGAAACAATACATCACAGATTGAAGTAAGTGTCTGGTTCTCTGTATGGCACATCTGGGTATCTACATTCCCTCCATGTAAATGAATCATTACATCACAGGTTAAGTAAATGTCTTCATAGAGTGACTCTTCATATAGTTTATTTTTAAGATGTTTACAGTATTCTCTCATTTAACTGAATGAACAAGTATAGGTCAAAATCAGGATAAAAATTATACATTTGGTTAGATTACCAATTTGGCTTAAATGGAGCTAACAGTAGCTTATCCGAAATAAAAAATTAAGCAATAAATGTGTCGACAGATGGCCATGTTATATAGGTTTAAATATGATTGATGCGGATTATGACCTGGGACTTGTAGAGATATTTAGGCATACCTATATATATATATATATATATATATATATATATATTTACTACGAGCCATTGTGTTCTCACTGATAGCTTGCTAATCCTGTTTCAGTGGTGTATCAGGAAATTCGTATCGATAAACCACGATCTCTAATGAACACATACAGAAAGAAACCAAATCTCCAGGAAACTCTTCTACCCCTAACACTGAAAGGCAACAAAGTGTTTACTGAATAGATAAATAGATACTACCCCGAACCTTCAGCACTCCTGCATGCACTGCAATAGAACTTTCCGTGCACGAATCGGACTCATCGGGCATCTACGAACTCACAAACCAAATTAGTTAATTACCAATTTTAATTATAATTTTTATTTTTTTAAATTTTTTTCCATTGCATTTAATGCTTTTCATGTCATGCTCATCTTCGCTTGCGAAGGAGGAACATCATCATATATATATACATATATATTAGAATATTATAATATATTTGAAGTTTTTCTAATCCCTGGAAACACACAAGATAACGCAACAATCGATGTTTCAATTTAAAGGCCTTTATGAAGAATACAACTTAACAATACGTAAAGAGTGGTACTGTCTACGATTACATAACAGTGTTCCACACACGTGGGTATAAAAATGTTGTCACAATCACACACTAAGTTACAATGACTCAATGTACATGAAAACTATAAACACATTTATATTTAAAGATCAATAAATATAATTTATTATGGTAAATTAAAACAATTTCTTAACAGTGAACAGCAGAAAGTTAAACTCAAATTGTACAAAATAAACCCAAATACCCGGTAGGTCATATGTCATGGATTTAGGCTGTGATTTTAAGATAGACTGTAAGCTCCAGTCCACTGTTAATTGAGCACTCTTCTAAGCCCATAGTATTCTTTATTTCTGGCAATGCTACATTTCAATCCCTGCTCCTTTATTATGGACATGGAAAAGGAATCACCTACATTACTAATTTTGTTTGTCTGTTGTATTTCTCATAATGAGTTCAGTCTGGTCTATTAGTACGCACCTTCCATCTTTCCAGATGGTAATATTACTATTGTGCTATACGAAATATAATCTATAATCCACAGTGAAGATGGAAGTGGCTAACAAGACCAATCTGAGCCACATGATGATGGAAGTGGCTAACAAGACCAATCTGAGCCACATGATGATGGAAGTGGCTAACAAAACTAATCTGAGCCACATGATGATGGAAGTGGCTAACAAGACCAATCTGAGCCACATGATGATGGAAGTGGCTAACAAAACCAATCTGAGCCACATGATGATGGAAGTGGCTAACAAGACCAATCTGAGTCACATGATGATGGAAGTGGCTAACAAGACCAATCTGAGCCACATGATGATGGAAGTGGCTAACAAAACCAATCTGAGCCACATGATGATGGAAGTGGCTAACAAGACCAATCTGAGGCACATGATGATGGAAGTGGCTAACAAAACCAATCTGAGCCACATGATGATGGAAGTGGCTAACAAGACCAATCTGAGTCACATGATGATGGAAGTGGCTAACAAAACCAATCTGAGCCACATGATGATGGAAGTGGCTAACAAAACCAATCTGAGCCACATGATGATGGAAGTGGCTAACAAGACCAATCTGAGCCACATGATGATGGAAGTGGCTAACAAGACCAATCTGAGCCACATGATGATGGAAGTGGCTAACAAGACCAATCTGAGTCACATGATGATGGAAGTGGCTAACAAGACCAATCTGAGCCACATGATGATGGAAGTGGCTAACAAGACCAATCTGAGCCACATGATGATGGAAGTGGCTAACAAGACTAATCTGAGCCACATGATGATGGAAGTGGCTAACAAAACCAATCTGAGCCACATGATGATGGAAGTGGCTAACAAGACCAATCTGAGTCACATGATGATGGAAGTGGCTAACAAAACCAATCTGAGCCACATGATGATGGAAGTGGCTAACAAGACCAATCTGAGCCACATGATGATGGAAGTGGCTAACAAAACCAATCTGAGCCACATGATGATGGAAGTGGCTAACAAGACCAATCTGAGTCACATGATGATGGAAGTGGCTAACAAAACCAATCTGAGCCACATGATGATGGAAGTGGCTAACAAAACCAATCTGAGCCACATGATGATGGAAGTGGCTAACAAGACCAATCTGAGCCACATGATGATGGAAGTGGCTAACAAAACCAATCTGAGCCACATGATGATGGAAGTGGCTAACAAGACCAATCTGAGTCACATGATGATGGAAGTGGCTAACAAAACCAATCTGAGCCACATGATGATGGAAGTGGCTAACAAAACCAATCTGAGCCACATGATGATGGAAGTGGCTAACAAGACCAATCTGAGCCACATGATGATGGAAGTGGCTAACAAGACCAATCTGAGCCACATGATGATGGAAGTGGCTAACAAGACCAATCTGAGTCACATGATGATGGAAGTGGCTAACAAGACCAATCTGAGCCACATGATGATGGAAGTGGCTAACAAGACCAATCTGAGCCACATGATGATGGAAGTGGCTAACAAGACTAATCTGAGCCACATGATGATGGAAGTGGCTAACAAGACCAATCTGAGCCACATGATGATGAAAGTGGCTAACAAGAACAATCTGAGCCACAAAGAGTCTTCCACAGTATGTACAAGGAATCACAGGTGCATTTGTACCATCGTGTGCTGTTGTGTGTCTTCTTAGACGTGCAGCTCTAGAACTAACTACTATCACTTTCTCCATTGTCTTTATACCATTCCGGATCTTTCCACTTCATGTAACACGATCCATGGCATCTTGTTCCCATGTTCCACTTTATGTAACACGATCCATGGCATCTTGTTCCCATGTTCCACTTCATGTAACATGATCCATGGCATCTTGTTTCCATGTTCCACTTCATGTAACACAATCCATGGCATCTTGTTCCCATGTTCCACTTCATGTAACACGATCCATGGCATCTTGTTCCCATGTTCCACTTCATGTAACACGATCCATGGCATCTTGTTCCCATGTTCCACTTCATGTAACACGATCCATGGAATCTTGTTCCCATGTTTCACTTCATGTAACACGATCCATGGCATCTTGTTCCCATGTTTCACTTCATGTAACACGATCCATGGCATCTTGTTCCCATGTTTCACTTCATGTAACACGATCCATGGCATCTTGTTCCCATGTTCCACTTCATGTAACACGATCCATGGCATCTTGTTCCCATGTTCCACTTCATGTAACACGATCCATGGCATCTTGTTCCCATGTTCCACTTCATGTAACACGATCCATGGCATCTTGTTCCCATGTTCCACTTCATGTAACACGATCCATGGCATTTTGTTCCCATGTTCCACTTCATGTAACACGATCCATGGCATCTTGTTCCCATGTTCCACTTCATGTAACACGATCCATGGCATCTTGTTCCCATGTTCCACTTCATGTAACACGATCCATGGCATCTTGTTCCCATGTTTCTGTATCAATACTTGTATTATCTGTATCACGTAGTTTTATATCTGTATCACGTAGTTTTATATCTGTATTATTCACGTAGTTTTATATCTGTATCACGTAGTTTTATATCTGTATCACGTAGTTTTATATCTGTATCACGTAGTTTTATATCTGTATCACGTAGTTTTATATCTGTATCACGTAGTTTTATATCTGTATCACGTAGTTTTATATCTGTATCACATAGTTTTATATCTGTATCACGTAGTTTTATATCTGTATCACGTAGTTTTATATCTGTATCACGTAGTTTTATATCTGTATCACGTAGTTTTATATCTGTATCACATCTGTATCATATATTTTTTTACTACTGAAGTAAAGGTCAACCCTGAGATTTTTTCCAAGACTATAAATCTCCATAAAGTAGATCCATCAGTATTCTGCTAACTTCCATCCTCCTAGTGCAGGCCACCTGAAAGCTTTGGTAATCTTCTGGTAAATTCTCACATTTGGAAATGAGCTATCCTTTTAGGAATAACCACAATGACCATATATTTGTACTTCTGACAACAAATACATATTTATGGCAATATACAGAGCTGTAGAAACATCTTAAGAAAGTGGTAGAGGTGTTACCTAAAAGAAAGTAAGATCATCAGCCCCGTTTCAGATATTTTGAGGTCATGGATAAGACTAATGATAAGGGTTTTAAAAAAAATATCTTTCTAAATAATGCTGGCAATCTACTAAATCTATTCTCGCAAGATCAAGATCAACATGTTGCTGATCCGTCCCAGTGTATCCCATTACAGTCTGCACAGACTGAACATAGAAAATATTGTGGTATTGCCAGTAATTTCCAATACATCAGTGTTAGTGACTTTCCCCTGCCATCTAATTCCCAGAATTCTACGTAGGTACAGCATGTGAAAGCTGTTTATTCATTCCTCCTGGTGCATATATGTTGTCCATATTTCTGTTCAATTATCTAGTCCATTGCTCTACCGATAAATACCGTATCAGTTTTAACATTAACATTTTTCAATGCCACGAAGCTCCCCTCGACACCCATAAAGGGTAAAATAGGAAGGAAAGAAGAAGAATGACGCGAAGCTAAATTTGTATATTCTCTGAATTATCTATTGCCTCATCCTTTATTAACTTTTTCTGACTGTCATAATCTGTTTTAAACCTTATTTCCCATGAAATGTCTGAAAAAATGTTTATATCTCTTTCAGATATTGCACATGAACTTCGTCTGGGCATCAGCTTATTTCAGAAACATCTTTTCCTTCCAGTTTTCTGTGGACATAAGGTCACTTTTTTCAAGTGTTAACCCTAGAAACCGTCTGTATCATCTGCAAGTGATGTCCATAAAAGCAGACAGCATCATCCCCAAATGATAAATCTGGAAACTGCATCACTTCCACATGACAACACCAGAAATGGACTGCATTTTTACAGCCTGGCGAAGCAAGTAGAGATAAAAAACCTGGGCTCAATAATGTAATTCTCAACAGTGGATATGTTAAATGAAAATGGCAGATAGCACAGACTTACTTTAAACTGAAACACAACATAACAAATGCCCTATTTCTGGGCAAATTTTAAAAAAAAAGACCTTCACAAATTTATATGAAAGAGTTTGGGTTTAACAAAACAATCAATAAATTATATGAAACTAATCTGATAAAAACAAAAACTTGAATAAGAATGAACACATTAAAATCAAATCAGCTGCTTAATCATGTCATGAAACAATTAACAAATTAAATAAATTAATATATAATATATTAGTGGGAAATATAATTGGAAATGTTATAACTGATTCTGCAAATTATTAAGGATTGAATGCAAGTTTGAAGAAGATGATTAAGAATTTGAAAATTAGAATCATGTATCTGTTTACAAGAAACTAGCCTCCATTATTTGAATTTTAAAATCACTTAAACAAAAGCAACAGATCAACACAACAATCAGTTGCAATAAAGTTTAAATCATTCACATTTTTCTTTTTTTTAAAAACAGTTTGGTGACCAAAATGTTCATCTAATTAATATGTCTGCAGTAAGAAATTCATGTTTATAGAATTACTAGTACTTTATTTTATATCTGGCATTGTTTGTGTTTTTATATCATTATATGTAATTAATAAATACCGGTAACAATAAATAATAAGACCCATAACCGTCATGGTCACAGGGGGTGCCCCACTGGAGACATCAGCACAAAAAGCTCTCCAAACATCTCTATCCTCAGCCATTCAGAGGAATGTCGAAAAATGTGAGCACCATGTCATGACATTCTGGATTAAATAAACGACTTAGCCAGCAGAATAAGTTTTTGCCGTTTGAAGAGTCTGAAGGAACATAGGTAGATAGATGACAGTTGGAAACAAATTTTCTTATTTTTAAACAACCTTGGTTTCAAAAGTTGGTTCCAGAAACATTAATAGGAAGAAAAGCATGCTCAGAATACATGACTAAAAATAACTCAGTAATATACTTGTTTATTAACATGCATTCCCAAACTCCCGCTGAATCTTTCTTATAACGGGACAATGGTCCTACTAGATTTCCAGCAGGATGTAGTTCAGACAACAAAGTTCTGCTGTGTTTCCCTTTTTTTAGTCAATGGCCCAATACATCTGACTTCGGTGGGCTATAGTAATATAATTTATCCTTCTTTATTTGTTCACTTATAATAATAATAATCAATGAAACATTCAAGCACATGGCATAGCTATCGTTGAATTTGTTGGCATCACTAATATATACAACCAAGCTGCCGGTATAGTATCCTTTAGCATTCTGCATTAAAATCATGCAATTTCCCTTCTGCAACTGGATTCTTTTTTTGGCAATTTGCATTATTTTTGGTGGGTATTTGGAAGACACAGAAACGTTATTGTTTTTAGAGATTTTTAAATACATTTTTTTATGAAAATAAAGAATTTAATACTGAATCTAATGATGTAAGATTTGTTGGTGTATGTATGATATGTGAGGTGGTAAAAATAAAAAATTGGGGGGGGGGGAGTGAAAAAATAAATAAATAAATACTGACTCACTCATAACTTGTCCAATGTGTGGTACCTCTGACAAAATTCTTCTACATATCTAGGCCTATTATATTTACATTGTTGTTTCATAACCACACTCACATGCTCATAATATCGCTGAGAAAACAAATAAAACATGATGGCTGTTTATGGATACATAACCGTTGGCAACACAGTTCTCCAATGGTGTGCTAAAGGTTAAGGATGACTGGCTTTCAAACCATGAGCAAGTTTGACCAAGTTGTGTTTGTGAGACAAGCCAAAAAACATCTATACCACCAAGCCAACAAAAATATTATACAATTTGAAACACCCTGTATAGGATATTGCTTTTGAACTATTGTTAAATTTTTAATCATAACATATATGTTCGGTAATATTGTTAGTGCAATATGAATGGCCAGATTTTCACCAAACTCAAACCTTATTTAGTTTTCCAAAGAAGGGTAGTACTACAGTGGATACCATCCCATTGTGATATACAGGAAATGAGAAGGCAGATATGCTGGCAAAGGATGGAGCAACACAGAGACAAAAAGACACAGATCTGACACAGATAAAAACAGAGAAAGGACAACAGATAGAATGGATAAATGTGTGCTGTCTGGATTATGTTCATTATTAATCTTTATGTAGTGGACAACTGCAGTGATTTACTGATAAGGAAGTGAAGCACAGTACTATATTCTGAATTTAGGGTCAAAGTACATTCAAATCCATTAACAACCTAGTCCAGACCAATGAACTATGTATTTATTAATGAAAATTCACTTTATACAGTATAAGCAGTAATGAATATATATATATATATATATAAATATATAAATGGGGATTTTGGAAAGTGTTAAATAAGGAAATTTGTTATAAAAGAATAGAGGGATTCCACTGCATACAATTTTAAGATTTATTTTAGACTGAAATACAGAATTATCTTTCGAGAAGTTGACATGTATGAAACTATTTGCATTAATCGACTACTTTTAGAGAACACAAATCATGTATACAATACCTAATGTGGAAATTACATAGATGTAATGTCATAAGTTACATAGACTTAATATTATAAGTTATATAAACTTAATGTGGATGGTACATAGATGTACCTTTGAGGAGCGGAGTAGACTAGTTGATAGTGAGCTTACTTACTATCACCAGGTTACAGCATGCCAGGTGTGAAACCACGTCCGGATATTAAAAAATCTGGATCGTCATTTTTCAACTGACACAATCACTCCTCCAGTCGATTTCAATTGTAAATGGGTTCCTGAATCATGAGTTAGGGAATGTAAACACAGCAAAGAAGGGAACTGGCCACCACACCTAATAGTTGCTGCTGCTTAGTATATGAATAGTTATCTTCATCCCTGATGGCAGATTGCTACCATGGGACCTACCTTTACCTTTCATAGATGTAATGTTATAAGTTACATAGATGTAATGTGGAAGTTACATAGACTTAATGTTATAAGTTACATAGATGTAATGTGGAAGTTACATAGACTTAATGTTATAAGTTACATAGATGTAGATGTAATGTGGAAGTTACAATAGACTTAATGTTATAAGATGTAATGTGGAAATTACATAGACTTAATGTTATAAGTTACATAGACTTAATGTTATAAGTTACATAGACTTAATGTTATAAGTTACATAGACTTAATGTTATAAGTTACATAGACTTAATGTTATAAGTTACATAGATGTAGATGTAATGTGGAAGTTACATAGACTTGAGAATGGCAAGTTTGAAAGTAGCAACATTTATTTTTGTGCAGGGGTATGTGGGTATTCGAGGCAATGAAAGAGCAGATCAACTGGCATTATGCGCGATTATGGCACAGGGAGATGGGGCAATGGATCGAGCTGATGTTTTGAACTCCATATGAGATATAGCACGTGAGAGTGAGACTAGTGTGTATGATGATTCCTTTTCAATGTTCAGGATTAAAGATCAGGGTTTGAAATGCAGTTTTGGTAAAAGTGACAATTTTGGAGGGCTTAGAAGAATGATGGTCAACCAGCAGATGACCAGTACTGTCAGCAGAAGTGTAATGGTGGAAACACTCAGGAAGATATTGGAGCAACTATGGACATGTCCAGTTTGCAGTGATGATGATCCAATGACTATCTAACTATAGACTTAATGTGGAAGTTACATTGATGTAATGTTATAAGTTACATAGATGTAATGTTATAAGTTACATTGATGTAATGTTATAAGTTACATAGACATAACGTGGAAGTTACATTAATGTAATGTTATAAGTTACATAGACATAATGTGGAAGCTACATGTTATAAGTTACATAGACATAATGTGGAAGCTACATGTTATAAGTTACATTGATGTAATGTTATAAGTTACATTGATGTAATGTTATAAGTTACATAGACATAACGTGGAAGTTACATTAATGTAATGTTATAAGTTACATAGACATAATGTGGAAGCTACATGTTATAAGTTACATAGACATAATGTGGAAGCTACATGTTATAAGTTACATAGACATAATGTGGAAGCTACATGTTATAAGTTACATAGACATAATGTGGAAGCTACATGTTATAAGTTACATTGATGTAATGTTATAAGTTACATTGATGTAATGTTATAAGTTACATTGATGTAATGTTATAAGTTACATTGATGTAATGTTATAAGTTACATTGATGTAATGTTATAAGTTACATAGACATAACGTGGAAGTTACATTAATGTAATGTTATAAGTTACATAGACATAATGTGGAAGCTACATGTTATAAGTTACATAGACATAATGTGGAAGCTACATGTTATAAATTACATAGACATAATGTGGAAGCTAAATTGATGTAATGTTATAAGTTGCATAGACATAATGTTATAAATTACTTAGATGTAATGTGGAAGGTACATATACATGTTATTTGCATAGCAAATACGAATGAGGCATACAATCCTGGAAATGTTGTATCAGTCAAAGGTAACAGTTCGAAGAGCATTGTTCTCAGCGATCTCAAATGTTGCAATGGCCCCATCATCAAACTTGAAAGACATACCTCCATCTACAACCAAACAAGCATCCCACATTCTTGAACGGATAACAATTCTGTGGATAAACAAGTTTTTAAAATTCCACTAAAGAAATATGTTATAGTATAGTGAATCGGAAATCAAACTTTGGACCTTTTGTCAAAGTCAGATGTGTCTGGCCATTGGGCAAATACAATGTCAACACAATGCATGTCAGTTCTCTGAACTACATCCAGCTGGAAGTCTAGTAAGAGCATCATCCTACTACTAGAGTTCCAGTGGAAGTTTGAAAATAAACGCTCTAAAAAACTTTATAATCCCTGCCTCTAAAGTCTGCATACTGCGACTAAGCTACTGTGGTTCCATTTATCTTGTAAGGTTATTTGCATTTGGAAGGTCTGCTGGTCTTACTCGTGACCTACCAAACAAACCAGAATACCATATTATACTTCTAGTAGATGCTTTGAATTACCAGTGGTCAACCATACCTACTAATTTGCTACATTATACTTCTAGTAGATGCTTTGAATTACCAGTGGTCAACCATACCTACTAATTTGCTACATTATATTTCTAGTAGATGCCATGACTTACCAGTGGTCAATCAGACCTACTAATTTGCTACATTATACTTCTAGTAGATGCCATGACTTACCAGTGGTCAACAAGACCTACTAATTTGCAGACCTACACAGTCGCCACTGCTCATGCTGTGCATTTAGTTATCAACAAGGACTACATCAAGCTGTACAAGAACTCTTTCCGTCATATCCGTGTATTTGCATGGATAATATTTGCAAGTAGATGACAGAATCTGGGCTGTTGGAGGAAGGCAAAGTGCGCACTGACACAACCTCCACTAATCATAGGTGGATAATATTTGCCTAATAGTTTCATGAATTTTGATTCTGTGCTACATTCTCTATGACTGTGCCACATCATGTGTTTAGGTAGTTTTTTGGGAGACACAAACTTTCACCTCTGTCCCCCATCACACTGCATATCCACTGTGAGTGATCAATACTACATACAGCACAAAAGTTACTATCAATGTCTAACTAACAAATGTAAAAAAATAATAATAAGCTTTCATAGTAACCTCTGTACTTTATGTGCTATTTATCACTTATTTGTTTGGTTACTGCGACACTCTCCATTTTGTCAAACATCCTCTGACATTTTGGTTATTTATATACACTGAAATAATGTTCCATGATGAGCAGTTTGATCTTTTACTGCAATATCAGCTGTCCCAGTCTCTACTCTGGGATATCTTGCCCCCCCCCCCCGGACTGTACCTAACTTGCTAAGGAATATAGTGTGTCTTGCTCAGTTGCTGGTTGATCTAGCCAGGAGTTTTTCAGATTTTCCAGACTTTATTTTTTTGTTTGTTGCTTAAACCTCATCTCCATGACTTGGGTCTGACCTTGATAGGGAAATGCTCATACAACAAATATGCCTTATGTAAATAATAATAAGTGATCTTCATATATCCCGTACTCAACAACAAAGTCGATACTCACTTTTTAGAAAATCCACCAGTGCGTTCCACATTAAACACAGCTGGAATAGAACATATGCAGGTGAAAAGATAGTCGGTGCAAGACATTATACAGGCATGAAGTTGCATATCAATAATCCAGCTATGTTACCTATTCTATTCGTCTTTCAACTCCCAATGGAGCACAGATTTTAAATAAACCATATCAGTCTATTTATCTATCTATTCGCTAAACCCTTTGTTACCTTTCAGCATCAGGGGTAGAAGAGTTTTCTGGAGACGGCCCTCTTGTGTGCTGAGAATATTGTGTGGAATTTGTTGCCTCTTTTATTTCGATGGTCCATTGTTTTTGTGGTCAGCCTCTAGGTCTGTCTTCACTGTGTCTGTGTAGCATAGCTTGCTGTGGTATGCTGTCTGATGGTAGTCTGCTGATGTGTGCAAACAATCTGTTGTCTCTTAATATATTCCAAGATTGGGGTGGTACCCATGTTTATATAATGTCCTCATTCCTCACTCTGTCTCTTAGCGATAATTCTAATCATTGTTGATTATTATTTTACTTTTTTTGATCAGACTGTCATTTTTATTTATAGAAGTAAATCGTGGACAACTAGTAGAATTACAACACCCGAAAATTGCTGGGTTGATCGCTATGTATAACAACAGACGGCAAGAGCAGCACAGAAATACACAATAGATGTAGTAAAGCATACCAAGCCCTAGGACAAATGACACCAATCTTCAGAAACAAAAATGTAGATTTATACACCAAAATAACACTATTCAAAGTAATTATTATACCAAGGCTGTGTTACCAATGCCAAACATGGATAACAACAGCACAAGATAAACATAAACTTGTGACAGCTGAAATGGCATGCTTGCGCAGAATCCTAGGAAAATCATTAAGAGCTAGAGTGAGAAATGAGGACATTAGACAAAGAACCAGTAGCACTCCAATCTTGGAATATATTAAGAGACAACAGATCAAATGGTTTGCATATATCAGCAGACTACCATCAAATAGCATACCACAGCAAGCTACGCTACACAGATACAGTGACGGCAGACCTAGAAGCTGACCACGAAAACGATGGACCACCGAAATAAAAGAGGTAACAAACTCCACAATATACTCAGCACACAAGAGGGTCATCTCCAGAAAACTCTTCTGCCCCTGACACTGAAAGGCAACAAAGGGTTTAGCGAATAGATAGATAGATAGGTCGCTATGTCCTGAATAAAATATGCTACAACCACTGAAGACAGATGTGTCGGGTCATTGGCAAAAAAAAATGTTGACACAAGACATTTCCATTCTCATTTCCTACTATAAATCTTGTAGGACCATTTTCCTGCTACAAGAGAGAATCCAGCAAGAGTTTGAGAATGAACAATGAAGAAGAAGAAGATATGCTACCAACTTGTTCAGCACATGGATGAAGTGCTTAGAAAGAACGTCAAAATGATTTACTGCACAGGTTGTTTGGACAAATGTAAATTTTTCAAGACAAGAGCTCTTCTTTTCTTATGGATCCCAGGCACAATTAAATGAGGAAAGAATAGATATTTATACCTTAGCAAGCATGCCATGAAAGATGACTTTGAACAGACCACATTATAGTATAGTCAGAAAATTTAGCATCACATACATGTCATCACAGAGTGGTATACACACATTATCAACCCAAACATGTCATCACAGAGTGGTATACACACATTATCAACACAAACATGTCAATCAAAGAGTGGCATACACACATTATCAACACAAACATGTCATGACATTGTGGTATACACACATTATCAACCCAAACATGTCATCACAGAGTGGTATACACACATTATCAACCCAAACATGTCATCACAGAGTGGTATACACACATTATCAACACAAACATGTCAATCAAAGAGTGGCATACACACATTATCAACCCAAACATGTCATCACAGAGTGGTATACACACATTATCAACACAAACATGTCAATCAAAGAGTGGCTTATATACACTGTCAACCCAAACATGTCAATCATAGAGTGGCTTACATACATTGTCAATGCAAACATGTCAATCAAAAAGTGGCTTACATACATTGTCACCCCAAACATTCTAATCACAGTGGCATACATATTTTGTCAACCGAAACATGTTAATCACAGAATGGCTTACATACATTGTCATGACTGCAAAATGGAAATGGTAAATTCTTCACAAAAATATTCCTATAAGAAAGATTTACTTACTACTTACCATTTCTGATAGGGTCCCTTATAGTATAGGCCATATATGGCTCACTGGGGTCAAAGTTCAGGCTGCTATTGAAACCATTCATAACTTTCTCTCTCATCTGTTGGTCATGAGCTGGAAAATTACTTCCAGATACCTGATTGGCTATATAGAAAAATGTTTTGGTTACATATTGTACAATAAACTGGTTTTAAACAACATATTTGATGGTAGAATATGGGAAGAAGTACCTTCATTCCAACTTTTTAATATTATGCACAGTTTCATTCCAACTTTGTTATAGTATGCACAGTTTTTGTGCTGTCACTGAAATCACATCACCAGCAAACTGTGTTGTCATAAAAACAAAATGGCTAATTTAATGTCTGTTTACTGAGCTTGCCAGTTACTGATAAAGATGCTGTATATTTGTTACAAGCTCCTAATGTCACAAAATGTCTGTATTCTTCCATATAATTTCATAACAAATCTAACTTGTTACTAATACTAATATCTTTGAACACAAATGTGATTCCCAAGAATTCTTCATCAGAATCACATTCCATAATTTCAATGAATATGACTGCCATATCACTCGATCCGTGTTATCCAGGACCTATGACAAGAAATTTAACTGTTGATCTCATATTCCCCCAATTTCAAACATGATGAAGAAAATGGAAGTTTAATTAAGCTTACCACTAGAGAGTACTAATTCCTGGTCACATTACATTAACAGTCGTGTGATTCCACATCACTAAAGTAGTGCATGGCAATGGGTGGGTGTACTCACCGCCAGCTGTTTTCAAATAGAAAGCTGTTGGCGGATGCTACCACCATGGGCGTGCTAAAGGTTAAATTCCTGCACTTGTTTCAGGAGTTGATCATTTATCTTTATGTTGATTGTATTTGGTTCTCTGCCTGCAGACATTATTGCAGTGACAGAGGGGTAAATGGACCATAAGATGAAGAATATGCAAATGGCAGCAGTTAAATGTGTTAGAGAACCATAACTTACTATAATTCTACTCATCCTGCAGATGGTGGCCCCTGGTAACAGGAAGCATTAATATAGCCTAGTTAAATAAGTAGAAATCAACAAAGGAAAAAGTTTTGAAAAATTAAATAATGGCATTTTATGTGACAGGTATCACATGGATCTAATGCAAAGGACATGCTTGCATACGTGGTAATGGGAGAGCAGGCAGACGTGCATCAAAGGCATAAATAGATTAAGAGTTGACAAAGGATTATGGGGGAAAGAAACTGAAACTTCTTCAAAAGCAGACATCACTAATGATGACACATCTTGCCAGAGATTTTTAAATTCAGTAGTCTGCTGATGTGTGCAAACCATTTGATCTGTTGTCTCTTAATATATTCCAAGATTGTAGTGGTACCAGTTATTTGTCTAATGTTCTCATTTCTCACTCTGTCTCTTATCAAATATGTTGATATTCTTATCAATTAAGTGCAGTAGTAGTAGTAGTAGTAGTAGTTGTAGTAGTATTAGTAGTAGTTGTAGTAGTAGTAGTAATAGTAGTAGTAGTAGTAGTAGTAGTAGTAGTAGTAGTAGTAGTAGTAGTAGTAGTAGTAGTAGTAGTAGTAGTAGTAGTAGTAGTAGTAGACGTAGAAATGGACACCCACAGAGCACCATGAAAAGAATGTTCAACCAGCAAGCCAAGGAATCCATAGAAGTCCTGCAAATTAACAGGATGTAGTCCAGAGAACGGAATGCAATCTGTCATGGTTTACAGCTTTGCTGTTATATTTGCACCTTTTCGGCTTGACACATCCGACTTCAGCATGCCTTACGAGTCATAGGGCATATGACCCTATATGGGAGGAACAACCACCTCCACCCCATAACCTCCTTATTCACCTCTTATGACATGCATGGAAGGTAAACAGTGTTGCTATTCTTTACTCCCCTTTTGGAACCTGGCAACACACGAATGAAAAAATTATACCTGAAATGATTTAGTCCTGCGACTAATTTTCTAAACATGAAAGAAGGCACAATTTTGTAATCTATTCATCTCAACAAGAAGAAGATATCTTGACTTTTGTTTAAATTATCTTCAACACCATTTGTGACACATGTAAGTGCAGACAACTTGTGACACATGTAAGTGGAGACAACTTGTGACACATGTATGTGCAGACAACTTGTGACACATGTAAATGCAGACAACTTATGACACATGTAAGTGCAGACAACTTGTGACACATGTAGGTGGAGACAACTTGTGACACATGTAGGTGGAGACAACTTGTGACACATGTAAGTGGAGACAACTTGTGACACATGTATGTGCAGACAACTTGTGACACATGTAGGTGGAGACAACTTGTGACACATGTAGGTGGAGACAACTTGTGACACATGTAAGTGGAGATAACTTGTGACACATGTAGGTGCAGACAACTTGTGACACATGTAGGTGCAGACAACTTGTGATACATGTACATGCAGACAACTTGTGACACATGTAAGTGGAGACAACTTGTGACACATGTAGGTGCAGACAACTTGTGACACATGTAGGTACAGACAACTTGTGATACATGTACATGCAGACAACTTGTGACACATGTAGGTGCAGACAACTTGTGACACATGTAGGTGCAGACAACTTGTGACACATGTAAGTGCAGACAACCAGGAATACGTATATAAACATACTGTTATGGTACAACATATTTGTGCATCCTACCAATGTTTAAAATCTGTTCCACTGACTGCATAGACAACTGATTAATGTGAAAGTGCCAAGAGCTTGTCCCTGTTCCTGTGCAGATTGTCACCCCTGAACTCTTGTGCTTCTCTTTATTTGTTGTGTCTGTAGTAATTTCATAATATGAAACCCTATTGAAGACAAAGGAAAATTAACTATTTCTGCTGATGACAAAAAATTAACAAACTACTAATACAAGACAGACATTAAGATTTTTCCCTTCCAGTTTTATCTTTGCTTAACTTTTGCTCATTAATCCTCAACTTTAACCTCTCCTTTTGCTCACTTACCCTGAACTTTAACCTCTCCTTTTGCTCACTGACCCTCAACTTTAACCTCTCCTTTTGCTCACTGACCCTAAACTTTAACCTCTCCTTTTGCTCACTGACCCTCAACTTTAACCTCTCCTTTTGCTCACTGACCCTCAACTTTAACCTCTCCTTTTGCTCACTGACCCTCAACTTTAACCTCTCCTTCTGCTCACTTACCCTGAACTTTAACCTCTCCTTTTGCTCACTGACCCTCAACTTTAACCTCTCCTTTTGCTCACTGACCCTCAACTTTAACCTCTCCTTTTGCTCACTGACCCTCAACTTTAACCTCTCCTTTTGCTCACTGACCCTCAACTTTAACCTCTCCTTTTGCTCACTGACCCTCAACTTTAACCTCTCCTTCTGCTCACTTACCCTGAACTTTAACCTCTCCTTTTGCTCACTGACCCTCAACTTTAACCTCTCCTTTTGCTCACTGACCCTCAACTTTAACCTCTCCTTTTGCTCACTGACCCTCAACTTTAACTTCTGCTTATAGTGCATGCCATGTGGTCTTTTCCTACTTGGGCAACAAAATGAGACAAAACAGGGATACAGAAGAAGGGATTTATACTTCAATTGCTTTAGCATACATCGCATTCAACAATCTAACCAACGTCTGGAAAATAGATGCCAACACTGCCAAAGTTGCATGTGTATGTACTGCTGAAGTCAGATATGTTGAGCCATTGTCACAAATAACAGCGTTTATACACACCATTTCTGTCATCTTGACTACATCCTTTTGGAAATTTAGCAGGACCATGTCTGTCTTACCAGAGAGATCCAGCGGGAGTTTGTGAGATCAAAGAAAAGAAAAATATTCCTTTAATATTTTTTTAAAGTGCAGTGTTGTAAGAACATGTAGTATGTAGTATTGTCTGTACATTAAATAAGCATTTCATTTAGTTTGTGTTAATGACACCAATGCTCTTCTATGGATGTGGAACATGGAAAAATTATAGAAAAATTTGAAGCAGACAGTCAAGATTTTTAGGGCATGTAATGAGAAAAGTAAAACTTGAACATTGAGTAACCACTGGGCAGATTAAGAGAAGAGACAGAGGAAGACAGAAGTTGCTGGATAACCAGGATTCTAAAAGTGGTGCACCTCAAGGTGCACCTGGAAACAGACTGCTTCGAAGCTCGTGAGAAGCAGTCTAGCTAACGCTCTATTGATCATGTCCAGGCAGTGTAGATTTAAGATTGAGGGAGATTTATTTGCACATGGCAAACAAGATCTCTGAATGACACCTCTTGGTCCCTACGCTAAAACACTGTCATGAGTAAGACAGCATCCAGATCATCACGTCTCATGCTCACACAATTTGAAAATCCTAAGAAAGTTTCTGGAAAAGTAAGGCTAACATATCAAGTACAATGAAAGGGCAGAACATTGCTAGAGGGCAGCAAATAGAATGGAGGAAAAGCTATATGGAAATCATAACTAAATCAATGATTCAGCTCATGAACATGCTTCTAGTACCAAGAAGAATGTCTTATGGAAAAGAAGAAGCAGTAAATGTTCCCTGGAGCTTCTAAATATGTGTAGAGGCTCAGACTTGGACAAGGTGTTCACAATGTCCATAAATGAGACCTCGGCTAAGAGGGTGAATGAACCCAAGCCCAATTCTACTGTAGTGTTTCCTATACTGGAACTATGCTTACAGAAAAGAAAAGGTTCAGTACCTGACGGAGACCAAGAAGACGATGGACTGACGACATTAAAGATAACATGAATACATCGCTAGAAAATGCAAGCCACATCGCCCAAGACAGAGAGAGGTTCAGGAGTTCATTGGGAAGACAACGTTCTGGAAGGAATACGTCACATGACACACCTGAGGGAACAGGGACAATGCATCTATTTTACATGAGACAAGCTAGCTCACTGGCAGAGAAACACGTCACACGAGATATATTCAGACCAAATCTAAATCCCTGCTTACTGCCTCCTCAGATACCGTCACACAAGGACATGTTTTACCTTTAAAAAGACCAAGGGCACAGTGGGTGATTAACCGTCACAGCATAGAGTTGATAAACATCAGTTGCCTGGTGGCAAACAGGAACCTGTTGCAGGCTAGGGAATCTCACATGAATTAAAGGCATGTTTATCAGATGTGCTAGACCTACATGGCACAAACTGGACTGTAGCACACTGTCTCTGATGGAAATCACATGAAATTTGTGCTGATTAATTGAGAGCAGACGCAGAAGAAAAAGTAGAATGATAAACTTTTACCATGGCATGAGAGAATGTCACCAACCGACTGGAGTTGTGGACAACATGAGATTGGGAGTTGTGGAAAACATTATCACTTACGTCACTCAACATGGCTATGCATTAAACAATTCATCATCAAGACTAACACCTTGAAGTGGAAATGGAGCTTAGTCCAGCCAACAGAGGCTGGAAACTAAGATTGGGCTCGCCATCCCTGACATCAAGCAAAACTACAGACCCGCTCAAGCAATCACTGGTGCTAAAGTCGGTGATACCAGGCTCAGAGGCACACCAGAAACCATGGTATCACACAACATGACTAGATAACATCTTCACAACAACAAAATGAAACAGTTGATTTACTGACTGACTGATTAACTGACTGACTGCTGACACTTACCTGGAGGAAAGTGATTCTCCAACAAATATCTCATTTAAAGCTAAACAAGGCAACTTCCTTGAAGGGAACTGCATCATCTCTGATGTGTGTTGTCGAACTTTAACCTGGTCTTCCCTTACAATGTGTTCTGTGAAACGATGTTCTGGAAAAATTAACTGCTGATCATGGAGTTCAATAGGGTCATCATTGATATGTCTCCCTGACATAGTTACTTGAATACGTTGTCTCCATTTCCATCTTATTTGACAGAGAATGAATATCATGGTGAATATTATTAAACATCAAACATCTAACAACAAGAGACACCAAATAATACTTAAAGGATTGACTTCCCTGAACTCACGTTATCCACATATGTACTCTCAACAGACCAGAAATACTGCCTGCAAGATTATCACTAAAATCTCTCAACTAAATTCTTATTTTTCCTTTCAGTTTCCTGTGGAAAATGGGACTGCAACCTGTTTTCCAAATATTTCTGTGCTGCACTGTCTAATTAAAGAAAAAATTAGAAGCAGACAATCAAGATTTTTAGGGCAGATGATGAGGAAAGTAAAACTTGAACATTTAGTAACCACCGGAAAGATTAAGGGGCGAAGAGACAGAGGAAGACAAAGAGAGAAATTCAATTTCTGGATGGGTTGTCACTGTGGCACAAAAAGAAGTCATCAACTGAGCTTATTAACAACACAAGAGACAGAGAGTAGTGGAGAAACATGATCACCTATGCCACTCAGTATGGCACTTACTTGATTGATTGACTATGCTCATGAGGCCTCTATTGATTTGGTTTTTTAACTCTCCTCATTCACTGTGGGTTCCAGTCCAGCAACCTATCTGATTATGTTGTCAATCTTTATCGCCCATGTGGCAACCAGGGCCAGGGTTCAAAGAATAGGACCACTGTCTTCTTTCCATACATGTCATAGGAGGCAACGAAGGAAAGTTGGGGGATAACCTGACAACTTGTCACCATAAAAAAATATTTTCTAGAAGAGTATGTTATCTGAAGAAGGAATAAATGTATACATTTATTGAAATCATACTTTTCTCCAATATAACAGCTCTCTCCAATATCACAACTCTCCAACATCACAATTCTCTAATATAACAACTCTCTCCAACATAACAATTCTCTCCATCAGAATTTTCTCCAACATAACAATTTTCTCCAACATCACAATTCTCTCCAACATAACAATTCTCTCCAACATAACAATTTTCTCCAACACCACAATTCTCTCCAACACAACAATTCTCTCCAACACAACAACTCTCCAACATAACAATTCTCTCCAATATAACAACTCTCCAACACAACAATTCTCTCCAATATAACAACTCTCCAACATAACAACTCCAACATACCCAAATTCTCCAGACAGTAGTCTTTTCAGTGTATTACCAAACTTGGCAGCAGAGTAATCCCTCTTTGGCAAACACAAATTGCCCTCTGACCTGTCCAATATGAATAGATTATAGAAGACTCTATGGCTAATTTTTATTAGTCATCTTGGTATAAAAAAAATAAGTATAAAACTTCTAGTAACTTTTTAAGAAAATTACTATTCAAATAAGTATAAAACTTCTAGTAACTTTTTAAGAAAATTACTATTCAAATAACTATATTTTTGATATTTCTACTTCTTCAGCATTTATTCTCAAACTCCCACTGGATCTCTTCTTCTTCTTCTTCTGCGTTCGTTCTCAGACTCCTGCAGATTAGCAGGATGTAGTCCGGAGAATGGAATGCGTTGTGCCATGGTTTACAGCATTGCTGCGATATCTGCGCCTTTCGGTCTGACACATCCTACTTCAGCATGGTTTTAGGTCACTGACCCTATATGGGATGGGACAGCCAACTCCATCCCATAACCTCCTTAGTCGCCTTTTACGATATGCGTGGAAGGTAAACAGTGTTGCTATTCTTTGCTCCCCTTTCGGCCTCGGCAACACACGGGCACTGAATCTCTCATGTAGCAGGACCATGGTCCTACTAGATTTCCAGCAAGATGTAGCCCAGAGAATGGAAATGCGTTGTGTTGCCGTTTTATTTGTGCCAATGGCCCAACACATTCATCTTTGGTGGATTTTTTAGATTTGAAAATATCTTGTATCTGCACATTATTTGCGTGTTTCAGCATTAATGTCTATTCTTTGGACAATCCTTGTCATTTTTCTACGAATTACACACTAGTGTAACGGGGATATGCATTTTGTACTCGATCAATGTTCCAAAATGATGTTGGGCAAATAGATTTTAAATATTTGATATCAACACAAAAAGCCCCCCAAACACCGCTGTCCTCAGCAATTCAGATTCAGGGGAGTTTAGAAAAATCATGCCTATAAATCTACAACTAACAGTGAAATTACTCTGTACATTTTGTTTTGTTTTTGTTGTTCGTCCATCACAGTTGATGATGACCATTTCTTACATCTACTTTTGAAAATTCAATTTTAGTTATGTCCTTGATTATGAGTTCGTAGATAGCTAATGAGCCCTATTCGAGCTGTAAATGTCCTTGGACAGTTCGGACATGGAATGACGACAGTAGACGGATCTTGGTGTATCCGTGACTTTCTAGCTGCTCTCAGCTGTTGAGCTGCTGTATTTCTCCTCTTTTCACAAGATGATGCGCTCTTTTTTATTTTAGAATGCCATGTAGATCTATTTTAATCCTCTGTACATGGGAACATCAAAACACACAGCTTCCAATGACAACATATGGAGCACATATTTCTGTTCAATTTCAGTGCACAATAAGACACTTTTGTACAGGAATCCAGACATTTGAAAAGATAGTACTGCCCAACATAACTTCTCAAACTCCTGCAGGATGTAGTAAATAGTATGGAATGGAATTGTATCATAGTTTACAGCTTGGCTGCAATATCTGCACCTATCAGTCTGAAACTTCCGGCTTCAGCTTGACTACTGAGTTTCTTTGGCATTCCTCTATGAAATGGTACAGCTAAATCAACGCCTGTACCTCCTTAGTCGCCCCATATGACATTCATGGCAGGTAAGTGTTGCTATTCTTTGGGCCCCTTTAGGGCCCTGTCAACACACAGGTAAAACTTTGCATCTCCTTTTCTTTTTCTTCTGCGATCATTTTCCTATGCTCAGAAGTCTATACAGGAAGGTGGGCCACATCCATGAATTCAGTCATCAGCAGAAGGTCCTCACGGTTGCCCAACAGCTTTACCTTCAGTTCTGTCTCTTGGGGCCATATTTTAGTGCTTACATCATTGAAACATCTAACTGTCTTGGTCTCATATGTGTCTACTACACTGAACAACTTGCATTTTCAGCAATGGGAGATCATTAACTGTACCATAAATGGATGAGCTAGGGCAGGGATGGGCAAACTACGGCCCGCATGCGGCCTGCCATTTGATATTATGCTGCCCTCAAACACATTTTTAAATAAACGAACGATCATCACAAATGATTTTTTCCATTAATATTACGCAGAAATCCATTGGAATTTTAATTCGACTTTCTTATATATTAAATATACACTATTTGTCCCCCAATTTAACATCATTTAAATAGTAATATTGATAGAATTGTAACCGAGAATTGTAAACAAAAATATACATAATATTATATGCTGCCCTCCAATAGCTTTACAATTTTCAATGTGGCCTTCTGGACAAAAAGTTTGCCCACTCCTGAGCTAGGGGAATGAGAGAGCCTTAACTGTACTATAAATGGATGAGCTAGGGGAATGAGAGAGCCTTAACTGTACTATAAATGGATGAGCTAGGGGAATGAGAGAGCCTTAACTGTACTATAAATGGATGAGCTAGGGGAATGAGAGAGCCTTAACTACTATAAATGGATGAGCTAGGGGAATGAGAGAGCCTTAACTGTACTATAAATGGATGAGCTAGGAGAATGAGAGAGCCTTAACTACTATAAATGGATGAGCTAGGGAAATGAGAGAACCTTAACTGTACTATAAATGGATGAGCTAGGGGAATGAGAGAGCCTTAACTGTACTATAAATGGATGAGCTAGGGGAATGAGAGAGCCTTAACTTTACTATAAATGGATGAGCTAGGAGAATGAGAGAGCCTTAACTGTACTATAAATGGATGAGCTAGGAGAATGAGAGAGCCTTAACTGTACTATAAATGGATGAGCTAGGGGAATGAGAGAGCCTTAACTGTACTATAAATGGATGAGCTAGGGGAATGAGAGAGCCTTAACTGTACTATAAATGGATGAGCTAGGGGAATGAGAGAACCTTAACTGTACTATAAATGGATGAGCTAGGGGAATGAGAGAGCCTTAACTGTACTATAAATGGATGAGCTAGGGGAATGAGAGAGCCTTAACTACTATAAATGGATGAGCTAGGGAAATGAGAGAGCCTTAACTGTACTATAAATGGATGAGCTAGGAGAATGAGAGAGCCTTAACTACTATAAATGGATGAGCTAGGGGAATGAGAGAGCCTTAACTGTACTATAAATGTATGAGCTAGGGGAAGGAGAGAACCTTAACTGTACTATAAATGGATGAGCTAGGAGAATGAGAGAGCCTTAACTACTATAAATGGATGAGCTAGGGAAATGAGAGAGACTTAACTTTACTATAAATGGATGAGCTAGGAGAATGAGAGAGACTTAACTACTATAAATGGATGAGCTAGGGGAATGAGAGAGCCTTAACTGTACTATAAATGGATGAGCTAGGAGAATGAGAGAGCCTTAACTACTATAAATGGATGAGCTAGGGAAATGAGAGAGACTTAACTTTACTATAAATAGATGAGCTATGGATGAGCTAGGGAACACACCCCCTTTTTCTTCAATGAAACTATAATCACTGCTGTCTTGCTGTCACTTTAAACAATATATTATCTGTATCAGAACTAATTAACCATCATCATCAGGTGCCATCTTATATGATTAAAATAACCCAAAGAAAAAGGTTAAAATACTGCAAACAATGGTTAAAAGAATGCAAACAATGGTTTAAAATAACACAAAAATGGTTAAAATGCTTATTTCTTACCTGTCTGGATCTGTATTTATTCCAATAAGGGGTTTGTTATTATTGATCAATTTGTTTGCTGCAAGAAGGAATGTGCCATCTCCACCAGCAGTAAAAACTACATCTGTCCAATCCATTACATTTTGATCCAAACTTAACCTATGAACTACACGAGTCTCTATGTTAGCTTTTCTGTCAATGAAAAAAACCATGTTTAAATTTGGTTTTATACAATTGACAATTTTTTAGTTACTTCAATTATCACTGACTTTAGCTTAAATAATACCTACAATATGTGCTAACCCTCTAACCCATGAGTAAGTCATAGCTGATATGATTTGACCAATTCACTACTTTTTGCAGATATGACTTAATTATCTGATTTTTTGATTGGATGACTATAAAAAGTGACCAATGAAAAAAAGCGGATTAAGTAAATCAGTCAAGAGTTGTGTTAGATCATGGATTAGCCCACATGCATTATTTAATCTCAATTCGGTAAAACAACAGATTCTGTAGTGATTAAGAAATATATGTGCGAGTCTATCGGTTCAGAGGTTAGTTTCATCAAATCATCATCATGGCACTCCCTCAAATCTGTAACTCCCACACTCAGCTTTCCTTAGTTGTCTTTTACATCAAACATGGCTTGTGGCAGTATTATTTAATGTTTCAATTTTGAACCCTGGCAAGACATGGAGGGTCTAAAATATAAAATATCAGCAGGTATACAACAGGTATACAACAGTTTAACAGGTATTATACTCTTTCCTCGCATTTCCTTTGATCCTATTCTCATGCCTTCCATTTGTTGTTTGTTTGTTTGAGAACCCCAGGAATAACAAGCGATTAGCTCTTACTTCCTAAGTGAAATGGGAAGGTTTATGGGCTTTCTTTCATACCCAAGAGGCTTCACCTTTTGGTTTGGTGCAGTGTATATTGGAGGAGCGTTCTACTCAGAGGAATACATTCCATTTGTTTATTAAATCTTCACTGTGTCTCAAATTAGTCTACCTAATTCTCACCTGTACTTTTCCCTCTTGTTCTCACCTGAAATTTTCCTTCTTGATCTCACCTGTACTTTTCTTTCTTGTAATCTGTAGGCCACTGCTTCTGTTTCGTATTCTCACCTCTACTTTTCTTTATTTTTCTCACATTTTCCTTCTTGTTCTTACCTGAACTTTTCTTTTTTTGTTCTCACCTGAATTTGTCTTTTTTATTCTCACCTGTACTTGTTTTTTTGGTTCTCACCTGAACTTTACATTTATGTTCTCACCTGCCCTTTTATTTTTTATTCTCACCTAAACTTTTTTTTTTTGTCCACACCTGCACTTTTTCTTCTTGTTATCATGTTATTGCTCCCAAGTTCAGCTTCTGCGTGGTCATAAGCTACTGCTAGTCTAATCAAGTAGTTTGTGATGTCAGACTACCAAAATGTTATATTTTTTGTCATCTGAGCATAAGCTGTTAATTAATAATCACCTAATATTGAATGCAGTATGTATATGCTGGCTGTATTGAAGCCATGCAACTATATGAACTGTGTGGTCATATTGAATTCATGTAGTTTTCTGGACTGTGTGCTCAAAAGTGGCCAACAATGAAACCACCAAATCGTAACAGACTTTTATAAATATCTACATATAAAAAGATAGAACTCCTGTCCATCACTAACACCCTTTATACAGAGACAACAGCTGAAGAAAACATACATGTACCCTCACCTTTCACAGGGAAAAAAAAGTTTAACTCGTAAGATTAGATTAACTACACCACCAAAGACTGATGAAGACCATTGGTGCACACACAAAAAAATACAACAACGCATTTTCATTCTCTGGGCTACAATCTGCTGGAAATCTAGTAGGACCATTGTCCTGCTACAAAAGATATCCAGTGGCAGTCTGAGAATGAACGCTAAAGAAGAAGAAGATAAATTTACATACATGAGCTCCTTTCTAACCACTTCCAATGAAGCATAATGGTTCTTGTGCCGTTCAAGAAGTCCTAGATAATCTGAATCTTTTGAATCCAGCTGCAAAAAATATAGGCCCTATATTTAATATCAAATAACCTTCAACACTGTGGAATATTGTATTACTGAATATCTATCGTACACTAGTATTACATCTATGAGAATCTTTTGCTACTGAAAATAATTTGTAAATGGCATATTTACATGTAAGAAATGTTGTTCGTCCATCACAAGTGATGATGACCATTTGTTACATCCACTTTTGAAAATTCAATTTTAGTTATGTCCTTGATTATGAGTTCGTAGATGGCTAATGAGCCCTATTCGAGCTGTAAATGTCCTTGGACAGTTTGGACATGGAATGACGACTGTAGACGAATCTTGGTCCATCTGTGACTTTCTAGCTGCTCTCCGCTGTTGAGCTGCTGCATTTCTCTTCTTTTCACAAGATGATGCGCTCTTTTTATTTTAGAACGCCATGTAGATCTATTTTGTGCAAGTTTTTCCCATGTATCGTGGTCTATTTCAAAGGCTTTCAGTGAGTTCTTTAACGAGTCCTTGTAGCGCTTCCTTTGGCCACCTTGAGATCATATACCCTTCTCTAGCTCACCATAGAGAAGTATCTTTGGCAGACGATGGTCTGGCATAAACAGGTGAATTTTCGTGAATGTGAAAATGACTTGCACTGGGGATTTTGATTAAAGTGAGGAAGAGTTGTGCAAAGCGTCGCCCTCACTCTCTTGTCGGACCTCATTTGAAACCAGTGGCAAGACGAATCGAGACAACTGGAAGTGAAGTACGATGCAGTGGATGACCATGGTTTTCTATGTGTTTCACCATGCCCGATGCGGTCCACACCACGTTGCTGGCATTCGCCTACATTACCCGGTAAATGAAAGAAATAATTTACATGTGTTGTAATAAAAGAATAAAAGTAGACTTTTATACTTTTCATAGCAATGTTTTTCATGATTAGATGGTTGAAAAATCTGTATCTTAGACTTTCTTCAGCAGTGTATAAATACTTAAAATATTGGCTTTAGTAGAGAATTTTGATGTCAGATACTTTTTCTTGTCCCCCTTTATAGCTACAGTATATGCTTGGTACCTTTCCTGACAACAATGTTGAAAAATCCAGAATTTGATCAGCAAATGAAAAAAACTCCTGGTCAAGATGGCGGGCACATTGGATATCTACAAATTAAAAGAATATATGAACAGACTCCACGCAATATGTCAAAAATCCAACATAAAGATTAATATTGAAAAGACCAAAATAATGGCAATAGCAAAGAAAGAAAGAAATATCACTATTTCCATCGATAATAAACACCTTAAACAGGTAACGGAATTACTTAGGAAGCATTATATCGAGTGAAGGGAAAAACAGTAAAGATATACAAAATAGATGCAACAAAACATAACAGATCCTAGGACATATGACACGTATTTTTAAGAATAAAAATGTAAGCATAGACACTAAAGTTGCATTATACAAGACTATTATTATTATCCCATTACTGTGCTACCGGTGCCAAACCTGGACAATGACAGCACAAGACAAAATAAAAATAGTGACAGCGGAAATGACATGTCTACGAAGAATACTCAGATTGCCATTAAAAGATAGTATTAGAAATGATAACATTAGACAGATAACTAAAGCAATACCAGTATTGGAACACATCAAAAGACAACAGATTAAGTGGTTTTCACAAACTACCAACAGACAACATGCCACAGATGCCCATGACACACAGACATCACAACTATAAAGCCAGAGGCAGACTGTGTAAAGATCGACCACAGAAATCAAAGAAGCCACAGCAACAAGCTTACAAACAGCACACAAGAAAGCCATCTCCAGAGAACACTTCTACCCCTGAAGCCGCAACACAAACAAGGACCACAGCGTATAGATAGATAGATAGATAGAATAAAAAAAGATTTTGCTTAGGGCCTATATATAGCTAAATTTACAAATGACAAATATTCTTCTTCTTCTGCATCCATTATCAAATTCCTGTAAGCAGGATGTTGTTCAGAGAATGGTAAGTGCTGTCATAGTGTACAGCTAGGTTGCAATATTTGCACTTTTCAACCTGACACATCAGACTTCAGCAAGGCTCTTGGGTCACTTTGACCATCTATGGAATGAGACAACAAAAGCGACCCCCAAAACTCCTCAATCACCTTTTACACCATGCATGACAGGTCATAGTGTCCTATTATTTACTCCCCTTTCAGGTCCCAGCAACACATGGGAAAATTTACAAATATTATGATAGCACCCGAGGGTGTATAAGTATCACTCTTGTTCCCTGTGCCAGGTGGTGAATTTTACTTTCAGTTCCAGATTAGAGTTTTTCTGATGTCAAAAATGGATGCGCTGGGCCAGAAGATGCAAA
Organism: Meghimatium bilineatum; assembly: GCA_034231615.1. NCBI lineage: Eukaryota > Metazoa > Mollusca > Gastropoda > Stylommatophora > Philomycidae > Meghimatium > Meghimatium bilineatum. Next base: position 8,891,904 of record CM067315.1, on the reverse strand, counting down.
ATAACGCAGATCTGCTAAGAAACTAACAGCACAAAGTACTTCATATCTCCTGTCAAGAAAAAAATCACATGAACATCCGTGTTGGTTATAAAAAGTGAATGCAAAAAAAGTGTTTCTCTGGAACTCATTTTCATGGAAAGGTTTTCCAGAGCTGTGGCACATCTCAGATGACTGTTTCACTCAATGTGGCTCGTGCAATGCCAGGAGCTGGACAGCCTCTCTACTCTGGAGGGAACTTTTTTGTGACTTTCTTGCAATCTTGATGTCTATTGCAGGTAAAATCTCTGTTTCCATCCCAGCAGTCTTTGTCAGGCATCCTCAGTCTTCAGCAGGGATAGTCACAACGAAGATAGTGGGGTGGGGTAGTTAAGCCCCATCCTACAACACCCATGGCAGCATTACTTTTACTATTCTTGCTCCCCTTTCCAGCACCTGACAAATATAAAAGATGCAAAATATTTATCTGTGAACTTACATACTCCCTGAATTCTATGTCCGACATTCCGCCACAAAACTGTCGTTCATACTCATATCGTGTCATCTTGGTAAGAATCACAGCACGTCTTGGTTGAAATATTGGTTCTGTATCTGTTAAACTCTGGCTATTACTTGCTGACAGTGCAATATCTAAATCGTAATTACTGCTGTATCTTATCGGCATTAATGAACACGACTTCTGCTTCCATTGTATTCGGGAACAACTCATCTCAGGAATAAGTGATGAAACAACGCAATTTCTAAGTCCATGGCAGTGTTGGGGCAAGGCGTTTACGTGAAACGCTTTAAGAACCGCCGTAACACGCATAACTGTCGTACAAATATTATCATTTACCGTACAAGAAATAATACTTAGTCTACGCTTATCTATTGAAATTTAAAATAACCCTTTCATCCTGCAATGGATAAAAAGCACTTGTGATTGTTATGATATAGAATAGAGCAGGCATGTTTTGGTAACGAGAAAAGATACTACTAAGTTATTTTCGATGAAAATACATGTCTCCAAATTAATCAAGGCATTATAGGATACGGACAATGTTAAATATAATTATTAAACAAAATAAAAGTTAGAAGCAGATGAACGATAGACAAATAAAACATGGAAAGAACTGGGAGCATTATCCAGCAAAGAAAATAAATTAAAGAGATTGGCAAGACTCATTCATTCAATTTCCAGTTCAACTGGAAATATTTAACGGCTCACAGATCGACTCAGCCTAAGAAAATGGGTACCAGATCTTCTGGAAAAGTAAAGGCGACGGGCTTGATGATGATTACTTCATCCCCAGGTATGCCGGATCAATGAAAAATACGGGTGTAACACGCCTCAATGGCGTGATAAAGGAAAAACTTTACTTAAGACTACGCCATGATTTACTTTGAGTTGAGATGTTAATAGAAGGAAAGGCAATGCGAACACATTTAATCATCATTCGTGCCGTCTCTGCAACAAAGGTTGGTTGCAGTGGACCTCCAACATTCCATGTCTCTTGTCTTGATGGTGCACTCTGTTAGATTAATATGTCCATCTGGCGTTGTTACTCTCCCACTTGTATTTAGGCTTCCTTCTTGCTCGCTTCCCCTCGAATTTACCCCCAAGTACGGTCTTCAACATGTCTTTTAATATATCCAAAATCTTTTATTTGTTTGATCTTTATTTCCCTTAATAATTCTTTCTTCCTGCGCAGTGCTGTTAATTATAAAACCGGGTAATATATTTTTGTTTAATGCGAGGCCAAATGAGAGACATAACAGCATAGAACGATTAATAGCTAAAGGCAAAGTTAACGGCAACGAGGGAAGAGGGCGTCCAAGACGACGATGGTACAGTTATACATCAGATTGTTTAAACATGTCTATCTGCGGCAGGTCAACTGGCACAGAATCGCGGAGTGTTCAAAGAATCCATAAGGAAGACCAGGATCTGGAAAGAATATATCACAAAATGATGATGAATGCGAAACTTGCGACGGAAAGAAAGGAGGAACAGCTTTGCATGTAGAATGCACAGCGGCAAGAAGTTATAGATACGAATGCAATCATGTCTTTTTATCTTTATTAGCAAGATTTGGCACACTGCTTTCTCGCTAAATATATTATTATGTGCATGTTAGAAAAATTACGATGGATGACTATATCAGGTGATACTACAAAGCGTAGTGTTTAGTAACATTTAACTCATCTTTCTGAGTTTTCTGTGTTGCGATGAAGTCTCAAAACCTTTTGTTTTGAGTTAATTATCATGAATGGTCTTAAATAAAATTCAAATACAATAGCAACGCTGATACCTTCAATGCATGCCATAAGAGGCAACTAAAGAGGTATAGGGGTGGAGTTGAGGGCTGCCCCATTCCGTATATGGTCACAGTGATCCGATCCAGAACCAATGCTGTTAGATAATATTTAATATTATATATTAGGCCAAACGACATAAATTCATAAATATCTCAGCTAAGATGTAAACCCCACCGAAGATGGATATGTCGGGCCATTGGTGCAAATAAATCGGCGACACAACGCATTTCCTTTCTCTGAACTACATCCAACTGGAAATCTAGAAGGGCCATTGTCCTGCTGCAAGAGAGAGTTTCAGCGGAAGTTTGAGAATGAATGCTGAAGACAAAGAAGAAGCTGTAAATCATTGCGTAACACATTACATTCAATTATTATATTCTCTGGACTACATCCTGCTAATATGTAGAAGATTGAGAATGAACATGGAAGATGTAGAAGATGAAATGTGGTTAAATCTTGTGAGTCGTCACACTGCAAAATGTTTCAAAATGATGATGTTGACAGATTGCCAAACAATGATGGAAAACTACATCAACCAGCTAAAGTATAAAATAAACAATTAAAGATTTCTGCCAGAAATGGATACATGGACAAATGATATACCTAGCACCAAGGTTACCAGAAACATAATGCATACTGCTTATGCAGCAGAAAATAGCAAATAACAATACAGTGGAGTTCCAATATAACAACTCGGTCCGAAGTGGACCGAGATCATTTGTAGGCTATGTAATAGCAGAAATTCGCTCGCTATATACAGTACAAACAATAAAGAATAAATATAATTATGGATTTTGAAAAGTATTGTTATATGGGGACATTTTAAAGAAAAATATGCACTACAGAGGTATTCCACTGTATTCATACTTGGCACAGGCCATAACAGACTAAAGCAGTGGTGGGGAAAATATGACAGAAACATTTGTTTCTGGTCCACCATGCTGATCCAAAAGCTCTATATTTTATTTTGCACTGACCTCAGAGCTCAGAAAGTACTACTTGGAGCTCCAAAAGAAAAAAAAATGCTTTTTGACCTTAAGTGAAAGAAAATTCAATTCAGCCTTCTGACCCACAATGGTTGCCTTCAATGACTTTCAATGACAGGAATAGGAACCTCAAATGAATGTGGACAGAAAAATGACAGCTGAACATCTAAAAAGGTGTCATTTCAGGACAAATTGTACTGTATTGTCATGTTATTAACCTTGGACTGACCATTGCTATCTTTGAATTTCTTAAAATGGACATCTGAGTGTATGAAGAAAATAAACATTAAAATTAATACATTTCTGTTCTCTCACCCAAATTTTATCTTTGTAACATTTTTATGTTTAAAATCCTTATGTTGAGGCATCTTCTACAAAGTTATCAGCCATTTAAGAGTAGGTAACCATGACTTCATTACTGAAATTACAGTTTCGAGACCAAATGTCTTCGTAGGATAACTAACACTCATTGGAGTGAATTAAAATTGAATGATATAATCAGAGAAGAGACACATCAAAATTTCATCACAGATGTTATCAGAAAACGCAGTTGGTCCTACATTGGGCATGTCCTACGCGCAGACACCAACAGAATACACCACCAATCTCTTGAATGGGTACCTACAGGCAAAAGAGCAAGGGGTAGACCAAAGGAAACACTCAGAAGAACAATACTTAGAGAAAGTAAAACAACCAATATTCATACTATTCAAGAACTGCACAGAATAGCTTTGAACAGACAGAATTGGAGAGATCTGACCTCTGTCCTATGCGCTAACTTCAGCGCAAAAGGAAAGTGAATGAATGAACCATGACTAATTTATCAGAATTTAAAAAATTATTTATTGAAGTTGAAATTCATTTGTTTGTCTTCCACAGTGTGATATTCTTTGAAAAAACATCACGCCAACTTCTGTTTTTCCTTATTTTAAACTTGTCATTTGGCATTGTGGAACTACTGTATGGCATGTCAACAAATAGTCTGGGTTTAATCTCAGATGCTTTTCACATGTTCTTTGACTGCACTGCTCTGCTTGTTAGTCTTATTGCATCCATAGTGTGTCAGTGGAAACCTAACGACAATTTCTCGTATGGGTGAGTTATCGGTACATGTTAGGCAAATTGTGGCCTCATCACATGATAACAGTCCATCTTTTTAACAGTAGGTTTGATTCCCTTGAGCTTCCGTGACGCATAGATTAAAAAACACAAAGCATCTACTAGTGCTAATTCGTTCTACATATAACGCACTGAGAGCTCTCCCCCCAGGGTGTTCCTATGCAGGGGGCCTCTCAGTGCGTTACACGCAGATCGATGGATGATGCATTGTATGCGCCTTTAGTTAAAGTTAATTTCATTGAATAATGTATGAGATTGAGATTAATACCGTAAAAAATTGGCCACATCTGCTTAACGTGAACCGAGTTATCTTTATTTAAAACATTTTGGCATCCTCCCCCCCCCCCCTTTAATGGTTTTATAAAATTATGAAGAAATTACTTATTTTTACAGTAAACATTCCTTACAGAAGACATCTATGGCCCTGCATGCATGAATACATATATGTGTGCATGCATATCATAGGTGTCAACTGGTACGGATTTTCCATATTAACACTGATTTACAGCGACATGAAGAGTTATCTTCATCCCCGACGGCAGGTTGCTGCCATGGGATATACCTTTACCTACAGCGATATGAACAGAAAAACAAAAAATAGTTTTCCAGGTGGTGGTTGGGGGGGGGGAGAATCAATAACTATTGCTAAAATTATGGTTATTTTTAAAATCTCACACGCATGTATTGTTCGGGGGGGGGGGGGTTGGGGGGTTGGTGAGTATGTTAAATTTCAGTAATTTTTACTAATTTTGGCACTTTTATAAGAATGCGCATATAAATATGACAAAATACGAATTTATAAAAAAAATATAATTTGACAGCTATGACATATATTCCTTTTTTAAATTTGTACATTGGAGTCAACGATCGCCATTGGAACTCAGCTGGGATGATAATAAGATGATGATTGCAGTACATCCGGCTATACTGTGACTAATGAGTACTGTGTATCTAACAGTACATCCGGCTATACTGTGACTAATGAGTACTGTGTATCTAACAGTACATCCGACTATACTGTGACTAATGAGTACTGTGTATCTAACAGTACATCCGGCTATACTGTGACTAATGAGTACTGTGTATCTAACAGTACATCCGGCTATACTGTGACTAATGAGTACTGTGTATCTAACAGTACATCCGGCTATACTGTGACTAATGAGTACTGTGTATCTAACAGTACATCCGGCTATACTGTGACTAATGAGTACTGTGTATCTAACAGTACATCCGGCTATACTGTGACTAATGAGTACTGTGTATCTAACAGTACATCCGGCTATACTGTGACTAATGAGTACTGTGTATCTAACAGTACATCCGGCTATACTGTGACTAATGAGTACTGTGTATCTAACAGTATATCCGGCTATACTGTGACTAATGAGTACTGTGTATCTAACAGTACATCCAGCTATACTGTGACTAATGAGTACTGTGTATCTAACAGTACATCCGGCTATACTGTGACTAATGAGTGCTGTGTATCTAACAGTACATCCGGCTTTACTGTGACTAATGAGTACTGTGTATCTAACAGTACATCCTAATGTTACATCTACACTCTTATCATGTGTGGGAAGAATCTGTGATATATCGAGCTGCTCTTGCCTTTCTTCTCTGACATTTTTGTGTTGAGCAGCATCATTCATTTGTAGTACTTGTGTTTGAATACCTGTCAAGTTGTAAAACAATTGATAATTCAAAAATCGAGACTTCTGTAAAACTGTATAACGATAGGCTAATGAACAGTAAAAAACCATGGCAAGCACAACAAAGATGGCAAAATACAGAAAGGCACGCACAAATGGGAATATGCTTATTCTTCTTCTGCGTTCAGGAATCTGGTCTTGCTAGATCTTCAGGCCAGTCACCAGGATGAAGATCCCAGTCTTCTCCAGGTCAGAGCAGCTGCCCCAAAGTTTTTGCCTCAGTCAATTGTGGCCATGTCTTGCAATGTAGTTCTTTGTATTCTGGATAGTCTTGGATTATGTTTTCTTCTTCTTTTTCTTTAGCGCTCATTCTCAAACTCCTGCTGGTTCTCTTTTGTAGCAGGACAAAGATCCTACAAGATTTCCAGTAAGATCTAGTCCATATAACAGAAATGCGTTGTATCGCCGATTTATTTGCGCATATGGCCCGGCACATCTGTCTTCAGATGTGTTCAGGGAATATGCTTATATATGACAATTTTAAATATAAGCATGTTCTAGACAAACAAAACCAAGAGAATCTACTATGCATTTCATAAGCTATTCTCACCATGATCTCCCTTGTGATGAAACCTGTTTAAAGCTTATACTGAAACCACTGGGAGAGAATCAACCCTTGTTATCTGCAGTTTGTTTCAAGGTTGCAAGAAAGTCCCTTGGAGCAGAAACTTGTGGGTATGTTGAGTCAAAACAGTTATTTGGAACACAAATAGTTCTGGAAAACTTCTCCATCAAATAATGTCAGAGAAACACAATCTAGAGTTGACATAAGTCTCTATAACCTGTCACCTCCATCACTTGTCACAAGAGTGACAAGCTTTACTCTCTCAGGATTCTGTCGTCATCATTTATTAAAGCAAAGGAAAGAGAGTTCTACATTTTTTAAGTGAAGTGATGTTATTCAACTTCAGCATGGCTTCTGGGTCATTTGACCCTATCTGTGATGGGGCAGCCAATACCAGCCCAAAATCTTTGGTAGTCGCCACTTATGACATGTATCTTAGTTAAACAGTTTTGCTATTTTATACTCCCTCATCAGGCCCCACTACACACTGGAGAGCTTTCACACACCTGGAATAGGTTCTTCCTCTTTGACTGTACTGACTTTTTTACACATTTTTCTATATTCATTGTAGATATGGACGTGTTGAAATCATAGCAGGATTTGCAAACAGCCTTTTCCTTCTCTTTATTGCATTTTCCATCTTTTCTGAGGCTGTTGAGGTAAGTTAATTTACATTGAGCCATCTCTTATTATATTTGTATTTATTGATTTAGCAGACTCTGTAGCATCTTTTAAAAATGAGATGACCAAATGTCCTGACGAAAATATCTGGACAAAATACAAAGCTAAAAGTGATCATGTGTTATCAGGGCCCAAAAGGGGATTAAAAAATAGCAACACTTTTTTTTTACCTTCCGTGCATATTAGCCAACTCCACCCATAACATCTTTGGTCGCCTCTTACGACATGCATGGAAGGTAGTATTGCTGTGAAACAGTATTGCTATTCTTTATTCCCCTCTTGGGCCCCCACAACTCACGGGTGCTGTCCCATCCCATATAAGGTCAAAGTAACTCAGAAGCCAAGCTGAAGATGGATGTGTCAGGCAGAAAGGCACAAATATTACAGTTAATCTGTAAACCATGATGCAAAACATTCTCTGGACTATATCCTGATAATTTTCAGGAGTTTCAAAATGAAAGCAGAAGAAAAAGAACAGACATAAAGGAGGCAAAGGGTTTTGCACTGGTCTCATACGATTACCATGTCACAAATTGCAGATAACAGAGACATACTGGTCTCATACGATTACCATGTCACACATAGCAAAAACCCTAAAATCACCTCCTCCAACACCAATTAAAGTATTTGAATATGAAACATTTTTCTAACTGGAGCATGCAATATCCAAATTGAAAATGAAAAAGTCCCCTGGAGCTGATGGAGTGTCCAATGAAATGATTAGAAACCTGGGAATTACAGCAAGAGCAAAGCTACTGCAGATCTTTAACACAAGCTGGTCCACAGGTAATGTACCACAGGCGTGGAGAGAAGCAATAATGATACCACTCCTCAAATCAGGAAAAGATGGCAACACAGTCTCCAACTACAGGCCCATCAGCCTCACAAGCTGTCTATGTAAAACAATGGAACGCATTATCAATCTTAGGATGCAGTGGTACCTTGAAAGTGAAAACCTTCTGGTATCACAGCAAGCAGGTTTCAGACAGTGCTACTCTACTGAAGATCAGGCAACCTACCTCTCCCAAGAGATTGAGGATGCCTTCCAAGAAAAGAAACTGGTACTAGCAGCATGGATAGACCTCAGGAAAGCATTTGATACGGTCTGAAAAGAAGGGCTCCTAAAGAAATTGCAGGGTTAGCTCAAGAATGTACAAATGGGTAAAAGCATACCTGCATAATAGAAGAGCCAGGGTACAATTAGATGGTCACAAGAGCAAGAAAGTTCTACTGCGTCATGGAGTCCCCCAAGGAGGAGTCCTGTCACCCACATTTTTCTTGGTTTACGTCAATGACCTAGTTGCTGAACTACCACACTGCATCAAAGTGGCAATGTATGCTGACGACCTGGTGATCTGGTGCACGGAAGAACATGCAACAGTGGCCACTAAACAAATACAAAGAGCTATCGATGCCCTAACCTTATGGGCAAATAGATGGTGCGTCAGCATTAACACAGATAAGTGCAGCACTACACTCTTTACCCTCTCACCAAAACAAAAAGCTGGTCATATCAAGATAGATGGAGAGCTCTTGAAAGAAGACAAACAACCCACATACCTCAGAGTTACTTTTGATGATAAGCTGACATGGAAGCAGCACATAAACAAAGCAACAACAAAAGCCAGGAGGAAGTTAGCTATCCTGAGAAAACTAAGTGGAACCACATGGGGAGCCAGTGGAAATATACTCAGTAAAGTTTACCAGCAAGGCATAAGACCACACCTGGAATATGGTTCAGCTGCGTGGTGTCCTGCATCAAACACCACATTACAAGATCTAGATAAAGTGCAAAACCAGGCACTTAGAATAATGTTGGGAGCAATGAAATCAACACCCATAGCAGAGATGCAGAAAATGGGAAGAATGCAAACACTTGGCGAACGCAGAGACACAAAAGTACTAATTCAAGCAGAAAAGTTTCCGTGTATGCCTAGTCATCCAATGAAGGAAAGATTCCAAAATCTAGCATTGGGGCGACTGAAAAGAAGCAGCTTTATCCATCAAGCTAAACGACTCCATAGACAACTTACAGACCTACCTGAAGTTGACAGCCCCTTAAAGTCTGTACCAGAACAAACCCCGTGGAGTGAAAGCCATGGAATGCCAATATACAATCAGACACATGTGAAAGGAATACTAAGCGAGGACGAACAGAACAGTGTGCAGCAAAGGACAGTCACCCTCAGTTTCCTGGATGAGGAATATCCACAAGATATATGGGTCAGAGTGTACACAGATGGGTCAGCACAGAATGCTGTGAGGAATGGAGGTGCAGGTGTATATATAGAATATCCACACAAGCCTAGAGATACAATCAGAACACCGACATGAAAATTCTGCAATAATTATGATGCAGAAATCCAGGCAATTAGTGTGGCAGCTAAAAAACTGCTGAACTCCAACTCTGACCTACAGCCTGTGGTATTCCTGACAGATGCAAGGTCAGTGCTTCAAGCTCTCCAGTCTGGAAAACTAACAGACTTGAAAAAACTACTTAGCGAATTGTCTTACCAGTATAGGGTAACCATGCAGTGGATACCCTCTCACTGTGGAATACCAGGAAATGAAAAAGCAGACCAACTGGCTAAGGAAGGTGCTGCCGAAGACCAACCAGATATACCAATCACCTACCATCAGAAAAAACAGATGATCAAGTCAATAAGAAAGCCACAAACACCAACACAAGATGACTATCACATTATGAACAGATCAGAACAAGTTATAATTCTACGTCTCAGAACAGGACACAACCGACTCCGCAGTCACATGTATACAAAGTTCAAGATTGGCAACACAGCCATGTGTACATGTGGACAGGCAGCACAGAGTGCCAAATATATACTTCAAGAGTGTTCTGAGCATGAAACGCCGAGGCAGACATATTGGTCAGAGGAAACAACACTGGAATCAAAACTCTATGGGACACTGTATGAACTACAAAAGACAGTGAGTTTTATTAAGGAGACAGAATTACAGATATAGACATGTTTCAAGGGAACGAAAAAAGAAGAAGAGTTCTCAAATGTCTTAGCACCAATATGCAGAATTTCTCTCCATTTCAGCTTTTCTCGGCTGTCAGAAGCTATTATTAATGCATTTATTGTTGACTTGCTAATTCTGAGCTGCTTCTTCTTCTAGCAACCTGTGAGGGTTCCCCATATAATATTTGTTTGTGAATGCAGCTGTTGCTCATCCTTTGGATATGTCCAAACCTTTATTGAATACTTATCATTTTTAAGAACAAATGTCCTACGTATGCGATCCTAAAATAAAATCCAACTTTGAAAATGTGTGTACACAGGCCTCCATAGTTCAAAGTGGGTGTGTCGTGATTAGTATAGTGAAAGCATATAAAAAGCCATAGGTAATATGGGTATGTCATAGTTTTCTGTGTCAGTTCTGCTGCTAGTTTTAAATAATTTGGTCATTTGTTGCTCTCTATTCTGAGTGTTATAATGATTATTTTTGTTTAATGCTTCAATTCATTAAATGTATTTTTGTACATTCTTTCTAGTGATAGTGTTTTCATGTATTAGTTTTGTTGCATGATTCAATTTATTAAATGTATTTCTGTATATTAATAAACCAGGCGCTTCTTGAATAATTTTCACAGCATAATTTGCATTCAACACAAAACAAAAAAGATTACGTTATCTGCGGTTTACCAACTTATTCTACTGAAACCAGTGTAGACACATTTTCAGTCTGCTTTTATTGTAGGATGCATACTAAATAATAATTTTTCCCCTGTGTTGCTGGGACCAATAGGACAGCAAAGAATAGCAACACTGTTTACCTTCCATTGCATGCTGTAAGAGGTGACTAATGAGGTTATTGGGTAGAGTTGGCTGTCCCATCCCATATAGAATCAAAGTGACCCAAAGCCATGATGAAGTCGGATGAGTCAGGCTGAAAGGCATATATATCTCAGCAATGCTGTAGACCATGACACAACTCATTCCATTCTCCGAACTACATCCTGTTAATCTGCATAAGTTTGAGAACCAACGCAGAAGAAGAAATGATAATTTAGAGCAACACATTGTATGCATAATATTGTTATATACTTTTATTGAGACAACCTTTCAATATGAGAATATCTCATGTGCATATATTCCAGAGAGCTTTTGAACCACCAGAAGTTAAACATGAGCGCTTGTTTGCAGTGTCCACTCTAGGATTCCTTATAAATTTGATAGGGATCTTTACATTCCATCACGGACACTCTCACGATGAAGGTATTTTGTCTGTATATCTGTGGATATATGTTAGTATGTATATCTGTGGATATATGTTATAGTATATATCTGTGGATATATGTTAGCGTATATATCTGAATATATGTTAGCTTGTATTTCTGTGGATATATGTTGGCTTATATATCTGTGGTTATATGTTAGCTTGTATACATAGAAATTATTTATTAGTGATGTTCTCAGCAAACAGCGGTACACTCTGGACATTCCTATAGAAGTTCCATCTCTTTCAGCATATGGTGAAGTGTGCTGATAGTTTCCATCTCTTTCAGCATATGGTGAAGTGTGCTGATAGTTTCCATCTCTTTCAGCATATGGTGAAGTGTGCTGATAGTTTCCATCTCTTTCAGCATATGGTGAAGTGTGCTGATAGTTTCCATCTCTTTCAGCATATGGTGAAGTGTGCTGATAGTTTCCATGGCGCATTGAATATATTTTCATAGTTTCATATAACATCAATCAGGAAGAAGCAGAGGAGGTCAAATAAATGGATGGACAGACAACATCACGGAATGGACAGGTCAAGATATTTCCACACTCATCCGCGTCGCTGAGGATAGAATTCGCTGGAGGACTCTGTGTGCTGAGGCATCCAATGTGGTACCCCTATGACCCTGAAGGGTTACAGGTTTATTGATTGTGTGATAACATCAATTGCTCCCCGCTATTATCTCCCTCAGAAATTCCAAACTTCTTCAATCTCTTCATAACAGCCCGTCCACCATTTTGTTCTCATTCTACAGACGTATAGATATGGAATTCACAATATCCCTCTTGTCCATTTCATCTGTCCTGACAACTATGTTCTTGATGCAAGTATGTCAGCTTTCCCATTATCCTAAATGTGACCTGGGAAAATAATCCCATGTAAATATCTGGAGGTGTGAAACTCCAATATACTCTATCCATTCATGGTGTACTCATCCATACTGAGCCGTGATGATCATGGGTTGAGAGTCAAACACAAAATATTATGGCTATTAGTCTATATATTTGCATTGGGTAACCTGTATATGTAAACTTGGTAGCCTGTGCATGTGAACAGGGTAGCCTGTGTATTATGTCATGTGACGCATTCCTTCCAGAACGTTGTTTTCCCAATGAACTCTCTGAACCCCTCTCTGCCTTGGGCGATGTGGCTTGCATTTTCTAGCGATGTATTCATGTTATCTTTAATGTCGTCAGTCCATCATCTTCTTGGTCTGCCCTTTCTCCTCTTCCTAAGTACTCTTCCCTCCATTATTTGTCTTTCTAAACAGTTGTGTCTCTTTATATGACAGTTTTCTTTTTTTCTTTTAAACAGGTTGCTATTCAGTATGGCGTAGTTTTCTTTTTGTTATTGTGTTTAGTAATCAACACTCTGAAATCTTCAATGTGTTTATAATATCTGAATTTCTGATTTTTTTTCCTTCCATGATATTCTAAGTATCTTCCTGTAGCATTTCAGCTCGGATGAATTGATCTTCTTTGTCGCTGTTTTACTTAGGGTCCATGTTTCACAGCCGTATGTTGCAACCGGAAAAATAAAAGTTCCTAACATTAGCAATTTCTTTTCTATTTTGTTGTTTTTCCATATGTTTTTCAACCGTGTTATTTTACAATATGCCATTGCCAATCTCTTCCTTATTTCTGCCACGCAGTCTCCTGCACCGTTGATGTTTACTCCTAAGTATTCAAATTTATCCACACATTCTATCTCGGTATTGTCTATTCTGATTTTTGGTTGTTGTGTTGTTATATCTGTTGACATGATTTTTGTTTTCTGCGTGTTTAAGTACAAGTTTTGTGCTTCGCTATATTTCTTTTTGTTCTTGATTAGTTGTTCCAATCACTTTATATCATTTGAAAGAAGCACTGTGTCGTCTGCGTAGCGTAGTTCAGGGATTTTGAATCCACCGATGTTTAAAGCGTGGTAGCGTTGTGTATATCTTCTCTCACATTCCTCATTATACTTTCTGCGTAGATGCTGAACAGGTATGGGGAGAGTATGCATCCCTGCCTTACTCCACTCTGTACCTCAAACCACTCTGAGAGATCGCCCTCTAACTTCACTGCAGCCTTTTGATCTTGATAAAGTTCTTCTATTAGATGAATCAGATGTCTTGGGAAGCCCATGCTGTTCATTATCTCCCATAGTTTCTGGTGTTTGACGCAATCAAACGCTTTTGAGTAATCTATGAAGCACATGTGCAGGTCAGTTGAAAATTCCCTACACTTTTCTATGATCAATCTCATGTTAAGGATGTGATCTCTTGTTCCTCTGCCTGATCTGAAGCCAGCCTGTGTTTCGTTTATCTCCATCTCTAATTTCTGTTTGTTTCTTTGCATAATGATGTTTAACATTATTTTACTTGCTTGACTTATAAGGGTTATAGTTCTGTAGTTAGAGCAAATCTGAAGGTCGCCTTTTTTTGGAAGGTTATATATAATGATTTTTTTCCATACCTCCGGCCATGTGCCGCTTTCCCATATTTTGCAGCAGAGCCTGTGAATTAGTTAATCTATATATGTGGACTGGGTAGCTTCTCTATGTGGACTGGGTAGCCTGTATAAGTGCACTGGGTAGCCTGTATATGTGCACTGGGTAGCCTGTATATGTGTACTGGGTAGCCTGTGTATGTGGACTGGGTAGCCTGTTTATATGCACTGAGTAGCCTGTGTATGTGGACAGAGTAGCCTGAGTATAACTCCAGAATATGACAATACAGGCAACTAATGAAAAAAAGCTTACAATAGCCCAACAGAATCATACCTTAGGAAAAATCGGCTCCAGGAAACAAGATGAAGTTTAACTACAATTAGAAATATCTTGAAATTCAAACAAATTCAATCAAAAGTCAGTTATCTTTAATTCATATTAGTAATGTTATATTAATGAAACTAGTGCACCAGCCACTATGGGCCAGACTGTCTTCTGTACAAGAGGTGCCGGGTCCAAATCTGACACGTGACATCTTCACATTCACAGTTTGTTTTTTTCAAAGATCCCTGGGGTAGCTATTGAGATGTACTGACTGTGGGTGGTATTTTCAGCAGGCGGAGTGTCACTCGTTGAGAGGGATGGAAGCTGTATCTTGGGGAACTTGAGTATAATTGGATCAATCCGCTGTGACTTTTTAACATTTTTTAGCAGTTGCTGTAGCCAATTAAAAATATACCTTGTTTTGTATCATTGCTGCATTGTATTTATAGAATTGTGTGAAACTTAGTGATACATTTATAGTATTGTGTGAGATTTACTTATATATTTATAAATTTTCATGTTTCAGAACATGGTCATTCTCATGCATTAGACTCAGGTGAGTTAGTGAGAGAGCTTTTGTTGAGTATTGTGGAAGGAAATAGTTTCTCATATTTGTATTTCATTTAATAATACAATGGAATCCCTTTATAACTAATTTTTCAAACCAGTGAAATATTTATGGGAATTTCTGTCCAATTAGTATCTATCAATGTTTACAATGATAATAGTTTTTAAATAATTGTCCGATTGTATTTTTTAAAATACTTTATGTCAAAATGGCTGTCGTATCAATGTTAAAATGTCGTAACTTTGGATACAGAACTAGCGATTTGCATGCAACACACTGGTTGTCAACCCCCCACTAAGTGTATGCATTGATATATATATATATCCATTAAATGTAAATATCCATTGATCGGGGGCTCTTATCATTTGATGTCATCTGTAACCCCAATCCTTCCTAAACTCTACAATAATCCTGCCTACTACTATTCTGCGGCATTACATCGTGGTACAATTGAACATACTCTAACATTAGCCTTTTTTTTTACTCCTAACAACATGATCTGCACATGACATAATATCCTTGACTGTGCGAAAACTATGCACACCGTAACGCACTTGCAATGAACATGTGCTTGATACCTAAGTTCGTACACATCCGCTTCTAGACAAAATATCAGATAGGCACTAATTGGACACATGTTCCTATTTATGAAATACAATAAGTAGCTGTATGCAGTTATATATAATAAAGAAGTATTGTTGAATGGGGAATTTTGTTTGTTGCGCATGGCCGAAAGGTTAGAATGTTTGTCTCACATGAGTGAGGTCTAGATTTTGATCCCCGGTAAGGACTGGTTTTTTTTCTGTCAGAGGGTAAATTAAAAAACTCACCCTGTACATAGCATGGCAACAGCAAGAGCATACGGCCTCCCACAGCTATTCAATCCCCTCCCTACAACTCCTTAACGGGAAAAATGCAGTATTGACAGTTTTTAACATATGCGTTATAAAAGGGTTCCACTGTAGTATATTCTATAAAAGGTAAAGGTAGGTCCCATGGCAGCAACCTGCCATCGGGGATGAAGATAACTCTTTCTTTATTAAGCCACAACAACTATTAGTTGGGGTGGCCACTTGCCTTCCTTGCTGTGTTTACCTTCTCCAACTCATGCTTCAGGTACCCATTTAATGTTGGGTCAAATGGAGGAACGTCGTGTCAGGCAAGAAATCATGATCCTAATATTTGTGTGTCCGGAAGTGGTTTTGAACTTGACACGCTGTAACCCGGTGATAGTAAGCAAGGTCACTATCAACTAGCCAACCGCACTCCTCATTCTCCTTACATTATGTATTTCAACCCAAAATAACCCCAATATTTATGTATTTATACTAGATTCTATAAATAGTATTTTCAAAAACATTTCATAAGACGTAGAGCAGGATCTACTCGGTGCTGTTGAGCATCACCGCGCTGTCGTAATAACATGTGCTGCTTCCATCATACAAGTTTTAAAAGTGTTTGCGAGCATTCACGATCATGAACTTCCTTTACAATTCAAATTTTGTTGTACAAACTGAAACAAATCATGTTACTATCCATAATTATGGGTAAATGGTGAAGTGTGTGCTGTACAATGAAGGATATATGGTACGTTTTCAATTTCCCTTTCATTATTTTATATGTTAATAGTGTTCACACACATTCAGCATTATATGTCGGCGGTACTCACTTAGTATTACATGTGGGCTGTACTCACACACTCAGTATTACATGTGGGCGGTACTCACACACTTAGTGTTACATGTGGGCTGTACTCACACACTTAGTGTTACATGTGGGCTGTACTCACACACTTAGTGTTACATGTGGGCTGTGCTCACACACTTAGTATTACATGTGGGCTGTGCTCACACACTTAGTATTACATGTGGGCTGTACTCACACACTTAGTATTACCATGTGGGTGGTACACACAATAATTATTACATATGGATGGTGCTCGCAGTAAGAAAATGTTTGAGAACCCCTGACGTAGAGTATTGAATAAGTATTTGTACTTACCAGGGCTTCTTAAGCTTCATCTCTATATCTTCTTCTTCGGCATTCATTCTCAAACTCCCGCTGGATCTCTGTCCCACTAGATTTTCAGCAGGATGTAGTCCAGAGAATGGAAATGCATTGTGTCGCCGTTTTATTTGCACCAATGGTCCGACACATCCGTCTTCTGCGGTATCTCTATATAATTCTTCTTGTTTATAATGTAAGAAGTTAACTTCCTGCACAATTTCAGAATTTTCTCTGAATCCCTGCAAGTCTCTGTGACTACCAGAAAGGGGTGAACATATGGCCCCCTACATCCCCAGAGAGGGAGTGAACATATGGCCCATACATCCCCAGACAGGCGATGAACATATGGCCCATACATCCCCAGAGAGGGGGGTGAACATATGGCCCATACATCCCCAGAGAGGGGGTGAACATATGGCCCATACATTCCCAGAGATAGGGTGAACATATGGCCCATACATTCCCAGAGATGGGGTGAACATATGGCCCATACATCCCCAGAGAGGGGGTAACATATGGCCCATACATCCCCAGAGAGGGGGGTGAACATATGGCCCATACATTCCCAGAGAGAGGGTGAACATATGGCCCATACATTCCCAGAGAGGGGGTGAACATATGACCCATACATCCCCAGAGATGGGGTGAACATATGGCCCATACATCCCCAGAGAGGGGGTGAACATATGGCCCATACATTCCCAGAGATGGGGTGAACATATGGCCCATACATCCCCAGAGAGGGGGTAAACATATGGCTCATCCATTCTCAGAGATGAGGCTGAACATATGGCCCATATTGTGAACCAGTGTACAATTTATTTTCAGCAGTTGTTTCCCTTTGACATAATGATCAATATTTAGCAAGGTGCAGATATTTATCCATTGAAATTATGGGTTCTTGAGTCTAATGGGAATTGAACCAGTCCGTTCAAAGGCACCAAATTGCCTAGCAACTCTCGTACACGAGATTTTCCATACTGACTAACCGCATCTCCAAAAAAAGACGCTATTTTGTCAAGACATTCAAACTGTGCACTGAAGTCACTGAGAACGAACCAATCAAAACAAGGACTATTACAACATCAACAAACATCCTGTACAGGTATTGAAATATCCTCAGTAACGACAAACATATAACATTTAATATCTGTATTAGTTCTACAAGGGCCGATAGGTCTTCTTGTAAACATGGATAACATATATAGACAGTACAATTTTGCTTCAAATAATTGCTCATACAAGTAAATTCAAGAAGGAAGAATTTACTGGTACATTACGGGCAACAATGGCCACTTTTTTAATGGAACAAATGCATACATTATTTAATTAAATGAAATATAGATTGTGATGCATTTCACAGAGCTAAGACTACTCTTGGATCCAGTGATCCGCTTGCTACACACTGAGAGATCAAACACACACCCACCCACCTTAGAATGAAAAACTGCTAAGGAAGTAGCTTTTACCCATCTTTTCAATGAATTCCTAGTACTTCTTCTTACATTCACTTGAAACATGTCTATATCTCTGTAATTCCTAGTTCGAAAAGCCTTGTTCTAATTTACTGGGGTAGGGAGGTGTGTATTTAACACCTCAATACCCCCCCCCCATCTCCTTCCCCTTCCTTATCTACAGATGATTGAAGGCCAGTATAGGTTTATTTAAATAAACTTGAGAATATTCTGCACAAAATACAGAAAATCTGTGCAAGTTGACAGATATAATAACACATTTTACACCAAACCTGTATCTTCTTCTGCGATCATCCCTCAGTCCCTTAGTATTACATGTGGGCTGTACTCACACACTCAGTATTACATGTGGGCGGTACTCACACACTTAGTGTTACATGTGGGCTGTACTCACACACTTAGTGTTACATGTGGGCTGTACTCACACACTTAGTGTTACATGTGGGCTGTGCTCACACACTTAGTATTACATGTGGGCTGTGCTCACACACTTAGTATTACATGTGGGCTGTACTCACACACTTAGTATTACCATGTGGGTGGTACACACAATAATTATTACATATGGATGGTGCTCGCAGTAAGAAAATGTTTGAGAACCCCTGACGTAGAGTATTGAATAAGTATTTGTACTTACCAGGGCTTCTTAAGCTTCATCTCTATATCTTCTTCTTCGGCATTCATTCTCAAACTCCCGCTGGATCTCTGTCCCACTAGATTTTCAGCAGGATGTAGTCCAGAGAATGGAAATGCATTGTGTCGCCGTTTTATTTGCACCAATGGTCCGACACATCCGTCTTCGGCGGTATCTCTATATAATTCTTCTTGTTTATAATGTAAGAAGTTAACTTCCTGCACAATTTCAGAATTTTCTCTGAATCCCTGCAAGTCTCTGTGACTACCAGAAAGGGGTGAACATATGGCCCCCTACATCCCCAGAGAGGGAGTGAACATATGGCCCATACATCCCCAGACAGGCGATGAACATATGGCCCATACATCCCCAGAGAGGGGGGTGAACATATGGCCCATACATCCCCAGAGAGGGGGTGAACATATGGCCCATACATTCCCAGAGATAGGGTGAACATATGGCCCATACATTCCCAGAGATGGGGTGAACATATGGCCCATACATCCCCAGAGAGGGGGGTGAACATATGGCCCATACATCCCCAGAGAGGGGGTGAACATATGGCCCATACATTCCCAGAGATAGGGTGAACATATGGCCCATACATTCCCAGAGATGGGGTGAACATATGGCCCATACATCCCCAGAGAGGGGGTGAACATATGGCCCATACATCCCCAGAGAGGGGGGTGAACATATGGCCCATACATTCCCAGAGAGGGGGGTGAACATATGGCCCATACATCCCCAGAGAGGGGGTGAACATATGGCCCATACATTCCCAGAGAGGGGGTGAACATATGACCCATACATCCCCAGAGATGGGGTGAACATATGGCCCATACATCCCCAGAGAGGGGGTGAACATATGGCCCATACATTCCCAGAGATGGGGTGAACATATGGCCCATACATCCCCAGAGAGGGGGTAAACATATGGCTCATCCATTCTCAGAGATGAGGCTGAACATATGGCCCATATTGTGAACCAGTGTACAATTTATTTTCAGCAGTTGTTTCCCTTTGACATAATGATCAATATTTAGCAAGGTGCAGATATTTATCCATTGAAATTATGGGTTCTTGAGTCTAATGGGAATTGAACCAGTCCGTTCAAAGGCACCAAATTGCCTAGCAACTCTCGTACACGAGATTTTCCATACTGACTAACCGCATCTCCAAAAAAAGACGCTATTTTGTCAAGACATTCAAACTGTGCACTGAAGTCACTGAGAACGAACCAATCAAAACAAGGACTATTACAACATCAACAAACATCCTGTACAGGTATTGAAATATCCTCAGTAACGACAAACATATAACATTTAATATCTGTATTAGTTCTACAAGGGCCGATAGGTCTTCTTGTAAACATGGATAACATATATAGACAGTACAATTTTGCTTCAAATAATTGCTCATACAAGTAAATTCAAGAAGGAAGAATTTACTGGTACATTACGGGCAACAATGGCCACTTTTTTAATGGAACAAATGCATACATTATTTAATTAAATGAAATATAGATTGTGATGCATTTCACAGAGCTAAGACTACTCTTGGATCCAGTGATCCGCTTGCTACACACTGAGAGATCAAACACACACCCACCCACCTTAGAATGAAAAACTGCTAAGGAAGTAGCTTTTACCCATCTTTTCAATGAATTCCTAGTACTTCTTCTTTCATTCACTTGAAACATGTCTATATCTCTGTAATTCCTAGTTCGAAAAGCCTTGTTCTAATTTACTGGGGTAGGGAGGTGTGTATTTAACACCTCAATACCCCCCCCATCTCCTTCCCCTTCCTTATCTACGGATGATTGAAGGCCAGTATAGGTTTATTTAAATAAACTTGAGAATATTCTGCACAAAATACAGAAAATCTGTGCAAGTTGACAGATATAATAACACATTTTACACCAAACCTGTATCTTCTTCTGCGATCATCCCTCAGTCAATACTGTATCTTCTGCGATCATCCCTCAGTCAATACTGTATCTTCTGCGATCATCCCTCAGTCAATACTGTATCTTCTGCGATCATCCCTCAGTCAATACTGTATCTTCTGTGATCATCCCTCAGTCAGGTTGAAACTCCGGATTTTATGATATAGTCTGCTGTATGTTTCAGGGTTTCTATTTTTTCCATACAGCTTCTCTTTTAAACTGATTAGAATAGGTCATGTCTGCATGCTTGGGGACAACCTTGTAAGATAAATAATTCACGTAGTCATATTCACTAGGTTGCAATGGCAAAGATCAATTTTACCTTTTCTGAATTGGCGATATTGTGATGTGATATTTCATGTTTTGTGACAAGTTCTGAGGCACCAAGATAACCTGATGTCTCTAGATATTTGGTAATACCCATCATCTGGAATATATTTTCGGTAATCTTCTTTCCACTTTTTGTTGTAGTTTCCTTTGATAATGATCTTCGCTTCCTCAAATCTGATCTTTATGGTTTATGATTTCTTCTTGCAGCAGATTCCCTCCTTCTGTGGCCAGTCTATCTGCAACTTCATTTCCTTTGATGTTGCAGTGTGAAGGTATCCACAGGATCACTACTCTCTGTCTGGAAATTGCTATTTAGCTGAACTAAAACTACCTTCAGTTCAGCGTTAATGTGTAGCCCAACCCTGCATAATCCTATATTGATCATTCTAGTAGTGCTCAGGTGTTACATTCACCCGAAAGATAATCAAATTAAAGACATCATGGCACAGAGTAGATACATTCTCCACACCCATTGACAGATTGGAAGGCTGTCACAGAATAGGTAAGTAAACCTCAATCAAAGCCATGCAAAAATTGAATGTGCTGTATACAGTGAAATTGGTTTTCATTGACTCCAGTTATCGTCGCTTTCTGTGAAAAGATATATCTCGGATTTCATCGACTCGGAAGCTGATCCTAGTGCCAAAACACCAAGAATGGAAGTGATCTCAAATAGTGGTTTGATACCTAAGGTCCTTATGGAGGGGGATTTCCCTTTCCAATCAAAATCTACACCCCCCCCTCTCTCTCTCTCTCTCTCTCTCTCTCTCTCTCTCTCTCTCTCTCTCTCTCTTTCCTCCTTGCCATCTTCCGTACGCCAAGAAGAGTCTTTCAGAAAGGTAAATGACATTAAATATTCATTTATTCTTTACATTAGTCTTTTATGTTCATTTTATAATAATTTCTTATTGTTTTCAGTATTAAACACTATATTTATACTCTATAAAATGTGTTTTTGTTATGTATTTTTTAAGTGTTCAGAAAGAATTAATTGGATTTACATTCATTTTTATGGAAATAAT
Organism: Meghimatium bilineatum; assembly: GCA_034231615.1. NCBI lineage: Eukaryota > Metazoa > Mollusca > Gastropoda > Stylommatophora > Philomycidae > Meghimatium > Meghimatium bilineatum. Next base: position 8,869,557 of record CM067315.1, on the reverse strand, counting down.
TGCCTTGGTATTTGTCAGTTTCCGATTTCTTCGTCTTCTTCAACATTCATTCTCAAACTCCCACTGGATCTCTCTTGTAGCAGGACAATGTACCTACTAGATATCCAGCAGGATGTAGTCCAGAGAATGGAAATGTGTTGTATCACCGTTTTATTTGCACCAATAGCCCGACACATCCATCTTCGGCGGGGTTTCAGATTTAACCGATTGTTCTTGGGCGGATTACCGATTAAAACCAAGGTTTCACTATAGTTGTAGTGCATCTAAACCGTAACACAATGTATTCATGCTCTCCAATTTAAATCATATGAGAAATTGTGCTGGTTACATAAGAATGAACTCAGAAATCAATGTATAAGACCCAAAAAAAAGTATGTTCCACTAGCAAACTTGCTATGTAACTAATGTGTATACTTTAGTATTAATTTCATCCTCTTGAACAGAGAATAACTTGCTATGTAACTAATGTGTATACTTTAGTGTTAATTTCATCAAGTCTTGAACAGAGAAGAACTTGTTATGTAACTAATGTGTATACTTTAGTGTTAATTTCATCAAGTCTTGAACAGAGAAGAACTTGTTATGTAACTAATGTGTATACTTTAGTGTTAATTTCATCAAGTCTTGAACAGAGAAGAACTTGTTATGTAACTAATGTGTATACTTTAGTGTTAATTTCATCCTCTTGAACAGAGAATAACTTGCTATGTAACTAATGTGTATACTTTAGTGTTAATTTCATCAAGTCTTGAACAGAGAAGAACTTGTTATGTAACTAATGTGTATACTTTAGTGTTAATTTCATCCTCTTGAACAGAGAATAACTTGCTATGTAACTAATGTGTATACTTTAGTGTTAATTTCATCAAGTCTTGAACAGAGAAAAATGTGTTATGTAACTAATGTGTATACTTTAGTGTTAATTTCATCAAGTCTTGAACAGAGAAAAATGTGTTATGTAACTAATGTGTATCACGCATGTGGTTGCGTCTGTGGGTCTCACCAATGGCCCACTAGACATACCACCCATTCAACAGAAAACCTTAGTGGTGACATGCCGTTATATTGAGGTTATCTTCTTCATGGCACGTCATCTATACAATTATGCTTTTATTTTGTTGTTGAAATGTGTTTCATGTTTACCTGAATATATATGTATGCACCCTCTGTGGTTGAGAGGGAGCCAGAGATGTTTTGTGCAGCACTGGGGAGGAGGAAACCGACAGCACTGTTTTTTCTTATGGCTGAAACCCATCATAGAGGCAAAGTGACTTAGGATGTAACAATCCTTTTGACTTGAACATTTGGTTGCATGCCTGAAGCAATAGAGAAGTTCGGCATAACCAGTAGTCAATTGGTGGCGGGGAACCCATCTTGGCTACAGTGACTCGGAGCAGTGCATAGGTTGAAACCTGCCTTCCTGGAGGTGTGATAGTTATTCTCTGGCTCTGTCCCGGGGTGGGCAGAAAATCCACAGACTTCCCAGCAATATAATGCCATTTAATGGCATTGGGTCAAAGGACATGAGCCCATGGACCGCTGGATTAGCAACAAACCAATGTGTATACTTTAGTGTTAATTTGATCAATTCTTGAATAGAGACAAACTTGTTATGTAACTAATGTGTATATTAATTTCACCAAGTTTTGAACAGAGAAAAACTTGTATAAGTGACTAATTTGTATATTTTTGTGTTAATTTCCCCAGGCATTAACAGAGAAGATGGAAATCATAGCCACAACCACGGTGGTCCTGATAGTCAACTCAATCCTTCTGATTTTGGTGGCAGTCACGGAAGTCTGCCTGATGTCTCAAGTGATTATGAGCCCAGTCTTAGAGACCAAAGTTCCAGACATAGAAGTGTTAACCAGGTGACCAACGATCATAGCAGCAGCCTTAGTGATCAGGATCGTAAGAGAGTTGTTTCGGACAGCAACCACCGAGAACCCAGACGTAGTAGTGGAGAAATTCTAGAAATGGTTAGCAGAAACTCTCAGACACAGATTATGCATGGTAAATGGCATGTGTTCAAAGAGATGCAGAATTTTTTGTTTGTGATTTTCCATTAGGAAAGAAAAAATTATCCCCCTTTAAGGTTGTTGCAAAAGTGGTTAAGAGTTGTACTAATACAAAACTACCTAAGTTTGATGTGCCGGGCCATTGGCGCAAATAAATGATGACATAAAACATCTTGTTCTCTGGACTAAATACTGTTGTAAATCTAGCAGGACATTGTCCTACTACAAGAGAAATTCAGTGGGAGTTTAGATAAAATGTGTTGTAAATCTAGCAGGACATTGTCTTACTACAAGAGAGATCCAGTGGGAGTTTACATAAAATTTGTTGTAAATCTAGCAGGACATTGTCCTACTACAAGAGAGATCCAGTGGGAGTTTAGATAAAATTTGTTGTAAATCTAGTAGGAACATTGTCCTACTACAAGAGAGATCCAGTGGGAGTTTAGATAAAAATTTGTTGTAAATCTAGTAGGAACATTGTCCTACTACAAGAGAGATCCAGTGGGAGTTTAGATAAAAATTGTTGTAAATCTAGCAGGACATTGTCCTACAAGAGAAATTCAGTGGGAGTTTAGATAAAATTTGTTGGAAATCTAGTAGGAACATTGTCCTACTACAAGAGAGATCCAGTGGGAGTTTAAAAATGGACATTAACAAACTAATATGAAGAAAACTGTAGCAAACACATGAGGAGCATGAAGACGTCATCACTGATGTAATAAGTAAACATTGATTAACAGATGGTCACTTGGTCATTCTCATCATATATTTAGTGCCCTGTGCAGGCAGTCGACAACATGGTCGGTGTGATAACGAATCCATCCAAATGTGACCAACGGGCAGTAATTCAGTTTCTTATAGCCAAAGGATCTCCAACAGTCATCACAGAATTCAAGCAGTGTATAGTGGAAAATGTGTTTCGAAGACAACAGTGAAGAATTAGGAAAGAATGTTTCAGGAAGAGCGACAGGTAACAAATTATCTCTGGGGACAGGCCAGGTACTTGTTGTGACAGAAGAAGTTGTCACCAGAGTTTGCATTCGCTAGCATAGGAATTATCTGTATCATGAGGAACAATTCAGATGATTATTTCAGAAGAAACTGAATTATCAGTTAGTACCAAATTTATTGACTGAACATCATAAGGAAGAACAAATAGTGAAGTTTGAACCATTTTCAGCATTGCCATGTGAAGGGTGATGCATTTCTGTCACGAATGGTAGCAGTAAATGAATTGTGGTGTCATCACTTTCAGCCATACAGCAAAGCAGCCAGCATGCTGTGGAAACAACCTGGATCACCATAGAGCAAAACATTCAAATCAGTAATTTCTGTAGGAAAGGTTATGATTTCTGCCTTTTTTTTTGACCTCTTATTGGTGAACTTTAAAGAGCCTAGTGTGAACATCAATGCTATCGGCTACAAAAACACATTAGACATGCTACTTATAGCCATCAAGAATAAGCAATCCTTCTTCTTCTTCAGCGTTCATTCTTAAACTCCCGCTGGATCTCCTTTGTAGCAGGACCATGGTCCTACTAGATTTCCAGCAGGATGTAGTCCAGAGAATGGAAATGCGTTGTGTCACCGTTTTATTTGCGCCAATGGCCCGACACATCCGTCTTCTGCGGAGAATAAGCAATCCAGAATATTGTTGCGAAGTGACATTCTGATGCACGACAATGCTTGCCCACGTGTCTCCAAAGTTGGGTATTCTGTTACAACTTGTTAAGATCATTTGCTACCTGTCCCCCTTCCAAAACATTCTAGATAGATAGATAGATAGATAGATTAGATAGATACCGGTAGATAGATAGATTGATTGATTGATTGATTGATTGATTAGATATATTAGATAGATTCGATTAGATAGATTAGATTAGACAGATTAGATTAGATAGATAGCCCAATCCTTCACTATTGTCTTAGAAACACATTTTCCACCATACATCGCCAGCATTTTTTGATGAATGTTGATTGACCAGCATCCTTTGGTTGTAAGAAACAATCACTGCTCATTGATCAAATTTGAATTGATTTGTTATCACACCGGCTATGTTGTTGACTGCCTGCAGATGACACTAACCATATGAAGAGTTTGATCATTTGTTCATCAATGTATACTTATTACATCAGTGAGGACGTCCTCGCCTTCATCTCTTGCTAAAATAGGTGACGCAGCACAGGTGGGTTTTCACTTGAACACACTTCATGTTTGTCTTCAGGTGGCAAGATTGTGTCAACTCTAAACTCTGGTTTATCACTCACTATGCCCTTGAACTTTACAGGCCACGACATATACCTAGTTGGTAGTTTCCGAGGATACGGTAAGCAAGGATTTGGACTTTAATCATCTACTCCTATCTTGTATGAGATTTTTCCGCTGCCAGTGAACTTGTCTCAGGAAATTAGATAGCCCATTGCTTTGTGTGCTCTTGGATACTGGGTCTTATCTCGACTGTGAGCCTAGTTCCGTTATAGGAAAATGCTGAACAGTAAACTTGGATTATGATTGGTGTGCCCTCTTCGCTGAGGTTTCGTTAACAGACATCGTGACCACCTCATCCAAGTTCATTTGAGATTCTTCCATTTTTCTGTCTTTCTAGGATGATACCGCAACTTGCCTTTTAATGTCCCCACTACGTTCTACCTAAACAAAAACAAGTGAAACTTGTTCTTGAACATGAACATTTCTTTAGTTATTAATTCCATTTTTTCACTTATTTTTTCCCGCATAGTGCTGCCTTCTAGCTCTGTGCTAGATGTTGATATTTTTAGAGACTAACAGTTGTTTTTCCACCTGTCACCTTTTCACCTAAAAGACACATATGCTTGGTAGGTAGCTAATAGCAATATACTAAAGTTGCTGAAAAATCTGAGTTGGTTTGTTTTTTGAAATACCCGGAACATTAGTTCACAAAATATATCAAACTTTCTATAAAGTTGTTTTTAACAAATTGACAAATGATTTCTCACACTCGATCATTAACCAAAAAAAAAAACAAGACTATATTGACATTTTAAGCTTTTTTTTCTTAATGATATTTTGGTGTTTATATTTTCAGGTTTTTTCCTTCATATTTTGGTGTTTATATTTTCAGGTTTTTTCCTTCATATTTTGGTGTTTATATTTTCAGGTGTTTTTTCATTCATATTTTGGTGTTTATATTTTCAGGTGTTTTCCTTCATATTTTGGTGTTTATATTTTCAGGTGTTTTCCTACATATTGTGGCTGATACCTTAGGTAGTGTTGGAGTAATCGCTTCCTCATTACTGATTTCTCAATTTGGCTGGTTCATTGCTGATCCCCTGTGTTCAATTTTTATATCAATCCTCATTGCCCTCAGGTATGCTTTAGCTATATTGTATATAGGCCTAATAGTTAATTTGATTAAATAATGATAATACTGATTATAATTGGTATAAATTAATCAACAGGGTGCAAAGGTATATGCTTTGCTCTCATACAATCCCAAAGTTAGCAAATAACCAAGATTCTAATAGCACTTCCTCGTGGTGCTCCCTGGAAACAGATTGTTTCAAAGCAGTTTGGCTAATGCTTTATGGATCATGTCCAGGAAGGCAGTGCAGACTGAGGTCGAATAATAACTATTTTCACAAGACAATATTTCTGAATAGAACTTCTCGGCGCAACAACAATCAAAACACTGTGGCAGCACAGTACAAGACAGTGACTGGCCTGGACTGCTGGTTTGTCATGTCTGAAAGCTCATGAATGTGAAAATAGTGAGCAAGGCTGCAGAGAAGTAAAGCACGTCTATTGAGTACATGTGAAGGTAACACAGTGCTAGAGGACAACAACATATCCAAGAAAAAGCGTGAATATTTAACCCTTTTAATTCTGACCAATCAGGGAAAACTCTGGGCTTCATTCCCAGGGCAAGGGGAATAACTCTGCAGAAATCAAAAGTGATTATGCAAGATAATTAATGTAAAATACAATTTGCAATCAATTTTTATGATTTGAAATCCAATTAACAGATAAATGGAAGAAATACTGATCTGTGAACATGCGAGAGGGAAAAAAATTTGCAACAGTTTTATGTCTGCCTCATATACTTGTGTCAATTTTTTTGCTGATAAATGTTCAAATGAAAAGCTACAAAGCAGTCTCCCATGATAACAACATTTTGTAACTTAACTACTCCAAACATGTAGACCTAGTTCACACAAAGAAAACCCTAGATATCTTGTGAAACAGGTTTCTAAAACAGATCTTGTTTTTCTGAAAATTTTGATACAGTACACAACTTTCTGCGTGTACTCCAAAGAATGACTCACGCAGAAGTACCGGTAATGAAAAATAGGCCTGGTTTTGATCAAAAATATAGTAATCTCTAACAATGTTGTTTTCAGGACCTTATTTCTTGTGAAATTGATCAATATTGGCATATATCAACTGTGTTGACTTTTCTCAATCATTACTAGGTCTGTTGGGGGGGGGGGGGGGAGAGAGACACACACATCATCAATTACGCCCACACTCCAGATTGATGAGCGTTGTTACTTCAAATTCTAAATACTAAACTAATTCCTCATCAACATCTGATTTATTCACATTCTCTGAAATTCCATTAAAAATATTGAGTATCACAATCATCTGAATCATAAGTAAACCCATTTTTGCCAAGTTTTGATGAAAATTGAAGGTCACAATAAACCTTTCGCAGTTTGGAAATGACAGCTGTTAGACACGATCGGAAAACAATACTGAAAGTTGCCATTACAGGTAATCACGTCAGGGCTAAATTTAGCATGTCTATCCGCATGGAACCATTTACTGACATCAATCTAAATTACAGTGTGTCAATTGGACGAGAACGGCTGCTGAGGTAATGAATATATAGCTGCCGAAATAGGTTTGATTGGGTTATGATTGGAAATCAAATGATTGAGTTTGTTAAACCATAAAGTAAAAGCAAGTTTATGCTAAGGACAAGCTTTCATCTGTCTTCCTGCAGCAGGTTATATGAAAAGGTAACGACAGGATGCCATAATGGCCCGGTATGAAGAAATTATGGGTAGAAGTTCAAACTTGGATGAAGAGTTCAAGAAACTGCAGCCGAGTGGGAAAACCAACCCTAATCCAACTTGTTAGTCATTTCATATAATGGAACAAGGCTCACAATTTAAATAAGGATCAGTACCCAACCAACATGTTTGAGTAATTTCCTATACAGGAACAAGTCTCACAATTGAAATAAGGATCAGTATCCAAGGACATGGGATAATGGGCCATCTAGTTACATGACACATGTTCACTAACAGTGGAACACCACGTAGAGATAGAGTTGACTACTTGGGGTAGTCAACCCCAAGTCCAAATCCCTGCATACCATCTTATTGGAAACTGCCACCCAGGAACAAAAAATGTTTTGATCTGTAAAATCCAAGTGCACAGTGGATGATAAACCTTCACAACATACAGCAGATACTCACTCCTTGCATGACAACAGATGCAGGAATTAATTAATACTTTCCATCAAAGACGGATGTGTTGGGCCATTGGCACAAATAAAACAGAGAAACAACGCATTTCGATCCTCTGGACTTCATCCTGCTGGTAAGACCATTGTCCTATTACAAGAGAGACCCAGTGGGAGTTTGAGAATGAATGCTGAAGAAGAAGAAGTAATACTTTGTTAATATTTTTTAGAGGGTCAGTATGGGTTCTCTAGAGAATCTATGAATTTGATTGGTTATTATACCCGCTGAAGACAGATGTGTTGGCCCATTGGCGCAAATAAAACGACGCCACAACGCATTTCCATTCTCTGGACTATATCCTGCTGGAAATCTAATAGGGTCATTGTCCTGGTGCAAGAGAGATCCAATGGGAGTTTGGGAATGAACGCTGAAGAAGAAGAAGAAGATTGGTTTTTATAAACCTCAAAACATCCTTTCAATGACATGTATATGTCTATTTACTATAGTGTACTCCCTTTGATGTTCGAATCAGTTGGTGTCTTAATGCAGCGAACACCAAAAGCACTGGACCATAAGCTACCTGTTTGTTTTCAGAAGGTTCCATTTTTTTATTTTTGTGTTTGACTTTTATTTGAGTTATATGCTTGAAGTATTTATTACTCAGAATTTGGAATTGAAACACATTTTTATATTTGTGATTCGTGTTTGGGTTATATGCTTGCAGTATTACTCATAATTTTATGCAGAAGACGGATGTGGTGGGCCACTGGCACAAATTAAAAAGGGCGGAACAATGCACTTCCATTCTCTGGACTACCTCTTGCGGAAATCTAGTAGAACCATTGTTCTGCAACAGGAAAGATCCAGTAGGAGTTTGAGAATAAATGCAAACAAAAAAATTCAGAATATGGGACTGAACCACATTTTTTAAATATTTTGTGATTCATATTTGGGTTATATGCTTGCAATATTACTCAGAATTCTGGTGCAAATAAAACGGAAACAATGCATTTCCATTCTCTGGACTACATCCTGCTGGAAATCTAGTAGGACTATGGTCCTGCTACAAGAGAGATCCAGTGTGAGTTTAAAACTGAAAAAAACTCAGAATTCTGAACCGAATCATATTTGTTATTTTGCAATTCATATTTGTGTTATAGAATTGTGTTATTGGTTCATGAATATTCAAATTGTCTGCTGATGATGATTACAGTGAAAAGACATAATTTAATGATTTTATCACGCATGTGGTTGCATCTGTGGGTCTCACCAATGGCCCACTAGACAAACCACCCATGCAACAGAAAACCTTAGTGGATGACATGCCGTTATATTGAGGTTATCTTCTTAGAGAAGCTTCATGACATGTCATCTATACAATTGTGCGTTTATTTTGTTGTTTAAATGTGTTTCATGTTTACCTGAATATATATGTATGCACCCTCTGTGGTTGGGAGGGAGCCAGAAATGTACTGTGCAACACTGGGGAGGAGGAAAGGACAGCACTGTTTTTTCCTATGGCTGAAACCCATCATAGAGGCACAGTGACTCAGGATGTGACAATCCTTTTGACTTGAACATTTGGTTGCATGCCTGGAGCAATAGAGAAGTTTGGCATAACCAGTAGTCAATTGGTGGCGGGGAATGAGCACAGTGAACCCTATCTTGGCTACAGTGGCTCAGAACAGTGCATAAGTAGAAACCTACCTTCCTGGAGGTGTGATAGTTATTCTCTGGCTCTGTCCCGGGGTGGGTCGAAAATCCACAGACTTCCCAGCAATATAATGCCATTTAATGGCATTAGGTCAAAGGGTATGAGCCCATGGACCGCTGGATCAGCAACCAACTAACCAACCAATGATTTTATCACCAGTTTGCAGACGATCTAACCCAAATATGTATGTTGCGAGTAGTTCTTTTTACTTTTGGTTTCTTTGATTAATTGTAAACTATAAGATTTCACAATGTTTTGTCCAGATGTATAATGTATGAATGAATGGCATCTTCCAACCCCATTGACATGAAATGGAGATCTACTGCCTTGAACATGGTGAAATTCGTGAAAATTAGAGAGTAAAATGAAAGGCTTTGGTCAAATCTATAGTCTGTAAATCGAAGATGAATCCTATCTTACAATCATCTAATCCATCAGTGTCATAGGGGTACCACATTAAATGTTTCAGCACACAAAGACCTTCAACGATTTCTATCTTCAACGATGCGGATGAGTGAGGAAAAATCATGTCTTGTCCACTCCATGATAGCGTTTGTCCATGCTCTTATTAGTCCTCCTCTGCTTCTTCTACCTTTGACGACTTCCTGTGGTATTGTTTTTGACAAGGTATACATATCCTAACCATGCAAGTTTTAAAAAGGTGAACAGGGGGAATACTCCGTAGTTACCTAGCAAATGCCTGCTAGATGTGAACACTGCAGATAATGCAGTCAAATTCTGTTATAACAACTTGGCCCGGATTGACAAAGTATGTATTTAATAACAAAAGTTTGCTATATACAATATAAACAATACAGAATAAATGTTGATGAGGATTATGAAAAGTGTTGTTATACAGGGAAATTTGTTATAAAAGAATGCTTTATAGATAGATTCCCCTGTACATCTAGGCTGCAATTAGGAGAAATTTCCATTACATAGAATTGGTTACAACAGAATTTGAGACAGAAGCTTCCTTCTTGAATTTATTTGTACAAGCAATTATTTGAAGTAAAATTGTACTGTCTCTGTTATTTACGTTTACAAGAGACCTATTGGTCCTTGTAGAACAAATAAGGATGTTATGTGTTTGTGTTACTGAGGATACTTCAATAACTCTACGGGATGTTCATTGTTGTTGTAATAGTCCTTGTCTCAGTTGGTCTGTTCTCAGTGACTTGAGTGCACAATTTGAATGTCTTGACAAAATTGCATCTTTTTTTTGGAGATGCGATTAGTCAAGTGCAGATAAACCTGTGTACCAGAGTTGCTAGGCAATTTGGTGCTGTTCAACGAACTGGTTCAATTCCCGTTAGTCTCAATAGTTTTTAATTTATCCTCTGGCTTCCTTCTTGAATTTACTTGTATAGTTTTACATTCACAGCTTGTGAGACTGATTGGTCTGTAGTTGGAGACTATGGTGCTGTCTTTTCCTAATTTAGGGATTGGTATCATGATTGCTTCCCTCCAAGTCTGTGGAACTTTGCCTATAGTCCAACATCTATTCATGATCTGCAGCAGCTTTGTATTTGCAGCATTTTCCATATTTTGTTTCATTTTATTGGACAATTCATCAGTACCAGGTGACTTCATTTTTAGTTTAGATACTGCATGCTACAGTTCTCTGAGTGTGAATGGTGCCAGATATGAGTTCAGAATGACTTCAGATATGGGTTATAAACAGATTTAATTGCACTCCAGACAAACCTTTAGATGGTGCCGTCCTCATCCCCTCACAGATGTTAAAGTGTATGGATACATAGCTCATGTGAGCTCATTGTCCAAACACATGACTCATTCTGATCCTCAGGTGTCCAGTCTTAATGTCACACCAAATATCAAATTCTACCAATTGCAGTTTAGATACATCATCTGCCACAGGGTGCACATCCAGCAGGCAACTTCAGGCTATCCCTCTTACTCATATTCAATCGCCTGTGTGCTGCCTTGGACCAAGAATGAGAACAAATAATAGCAACACTGTTTGCCTTCCATGCATAAGAGGCGACTATGAAAATTATGGGGAGGAGTAGTCTGTTCCATCCCATTTAGGATCAAAGTGGCCCAGAAGCTATTCTGAAGTTGGATATGTCAGGCTGAAAGGTGCAGCAAAGCCGTAAACTATGACACAACGCATCCCGCTCTCCAGTCTTGATTAAGAACAAACATCACAACACTGGGGGCATTCCCATATATGCTCTGCTTGCCGTTCCGTCAGCCTTCTAAAAGTGTATAAGTTCAGTGTCTCAGTCAGTTGCTAATTCATTGGGAACCTGAGCCTATATCTGACAGAACAGATGTCGACCGCAGAGCACGTACTCCGTCGCTCCGGCGATTGCTCCTTTTGTCTCACTGTCAGCTAACTGTGAATTTAAAATACACACTTGATGTAGTCTAATGATGATTTAATATAATTTATAATGAGCTGTCGTTCTGTTAACGGGTCATTGCTGTTGAAAGTAGTTTTCATGTGTTTAATAGACGACAGTAACTTTTATTAATACTCTCCTAATGAATTTTAAGAAATCTAGGCTGTATGATTGACCAGCCTTGTGGTTAGTTGTCCTGAACTCCTGACTCTCTTTGTTTTAAAATAGGTCACACATAATGACAGTTATTTCCATACACAGTGACCGATCGGGTCTGTCACAGTTCATCGCTTCCGGCCAAACAAACAATTAACTCACCTTTTTGTGCTAAGGTTGTTGTATGTGTATTTAAATTAATTTATCACTTTTCACGGCACTTTTAAGACAAAATTTTAGCTTAAATACTACATCCGCACATTGAGACATCCAGACTAAATCCTACTAATCTGTAGGAGTTTGAGAAAAAAACAAAGAAATTTGCCCAATTGCAGCTTAGATGCATGATCTACTTCAGTGTCCTTATCTAGCAGGCAATTACCATTTTATTTATATTACATAGAAATTCATGAAATCTTTTGTCAATGAAAAGGAAGTTTTGTCAATATTTTTTGAGAAAAAAGAACATTTATTTACCATATTCTCAGGTGAGTCACTTGGATGGGGTGCAAGGTATCAACGAGTTTCATTTCTGGACACTGTGTACAGATGTGTATGTGGGATCCATCATACTAGATGCTACAGACTTAAAAGACAGTCCATATCTTCTTACGCAGATACAAAATATTTTTACTGAGGTACTTTTCTATATATTTACCTTTACAAGTGGTTCCTTTAGGAAATTAGACTTGCAGTCACAGACTCTGTCCGATCTACAAGTTCTTGTTAAATGAAATTAAAAATTAACAAAACTGTAAGCAATATACTACTCTTCTTCTTCTTCAGTGTTCATTCTCAAACTCCCACTGGGTGTCTATGTATCAGAATAATGTTCCTACTAGATTTCCAGCAGGATTTAGTATTGAGAATGGAAATGCCTGGTATCGCCGTTTTATTTTGCGCCAATGGCCCGACACCTGTCTCGGTTGTATACTACTATTCTATTTTCGTAACTTTTGCGAATAGAAGACCTATAAATAGAGTTCAAACAAGCCTTTTAGGTCATGTTTATTTATTATTTCTATTTCATTGGCCAGTGATAGCTGCTGACACAAAGCATATAAATAGTGCCAATATCGAAAACATTACCCATAAAGCTTATTTGAATTCTGTTGGTAGGTCTAGTACTGGCACAATCACACTATTGTGCAACCCGGTTTGCGAACCGGGGTAGATTACCTAAAATTAGTAAAAATACAAATTTTGGGGTTAATGAAGGCAGAAAAATAAATACAGTAGAAATTTGAATTAATTGGGGGTCGGGCTGATTTGGATAATCGAAAATTAGAATAATTGGATATAGCTCAGGAATGAAGCAAAACAGTGTACATACATACAATCATACATTGAAATGAATCGAATTTTATTGATAAAATTACAGTAATATATAAACAACTATGCATTACAAATAAACTACATACACTACAGTACTGTAAATATATGCAAAATTACATAAATGGCTGATATGTACAGTAATACATTGTAGATATGTATCATTGTCATCATTTTCCTCTTGTGCCAAGCGTGGCACATATGACAGGTGTCATAGCTCCCCATGCTTGTTGATCAACAGCCAGTTGTTCCAGATCGTTCACTTTCATACCAGCTGTTGTGATTTCTTTTCCGATAGTTCTTTTCAGTGTTGTTTTTGGTTTTCTAATTTTTCTCTTGCCACTCGGTGACCATGTAAAGACTTGACGTGGTATTCTGTCTTCATTCATTCTGAGTGCATGACCGATGTATGCCCAACGCCTTTTTCTAATAACATCTGTGATGTATTCGTGTTTTGTCTCTTCTCTTAGTGTCTCGCTTGACTTTTGTATGTGTCATGTGACGTATTCCTTCCAGAACGTTGTCTTCCCAATGAACTCTCTGAACCTCTCTCTGTCTTGGGCGATGTGGCTTGCATTTTCTAGCGATGTATTCATATTATCTTTAATGTCGTCAGTCCGTCGTCTTCTTTTGTATGTACATACGTAAATCATTTGAATAAGTTCTTTTCAATAAATTTGATTCGGATACTTGGGATTCGGTTAATTGAGATTAGAATAATCAGATTTCTACTGTAACTATTTTATATCAGTTAAGACGCTAGTTGTTGTTTTTTTCTGCTGACATGTTTATTTTGGCCGGTGATAAGTCAAAGGTGACATCAAACGTCTAGATTAGAGCAAATGGTTAACATGTCTTTTCTTCATTTAACTTGAATGGGTAATATCGGAGGAAACAAGTTAATTTGGGGTAATATATTTTTTTTAAAGTTCACTGACCACTAATATAGTGGATGCCAGGTCGCATGGATATCAGAGAACATGAAAGGTAAAAAAAAAAAACTCACAAAAAAAACTGGCAAAAAAACTGACTTTTTTACTAGATTCTTAGTACTAAACTAAATGTCATGTTCTGATTTCTGGCTTACCTCCAGGAGGTAACAATGAAGAAAAAAACAGAATCATTTAGGACTTGATCACAGTTAAAGAAGATGGTGCAGCACATATATCATTTGAGAGGAAATATTCCAGCGCTATCTTATGCTCCACAGGGTACTGAGAGGAGATCACAATTCAGAAAGAAGGGGAGTCGCTAATGACAGAAAAAACAGATTTTTGTTGGAGCTGTGTTTTGTAGACTTGCAAGATGAAAGAAGAAAAAGTAAAAAACTTGGCATTGGCTATAAAATATTGAACAGCTTGGCCCAGCTGCTCCAGTTATAAACAACAATTAGGTCATAGTCAACAGAGTTGATATACCAGTTCCTTAGTTTGACGAACAGAATAATACATACATATTAGAATTGAATTTCCCTCTACATTGTATTCACTTTTATTATTCTACTCGCCCGTGTGTTGTCGGGGCCCGAAAGGGGAGCAAAGAATAGCAACAATGTTTACTTTCCATGCATGTCGTATGAGGCAACTAAGCAGGTTATGGGATGGAGGTGGCTGTCCCAAGCCATGTTGAAGTCGGATGTGTCAGGTCGAAAGGCGCAGATATCACAGCAATGCTGTAAACCATGACACAACGCATTTCGTTCTCCGAACTACATCCTGCTGATCTGCAGGAGTTTGAGAACGAACTCAGAAGAAGATAAGAATGATTCTTCTTTGTATCCACTTTGATTATTCTACATTGTATCCACTTTTATTATTCTACATTCTATCCACTTTGACTATTCTACATTGTATCCGATTTGACTATTCTACATTGTATCCGATTTGACTGTTCTACATTGTACCCACTTTGACTATTCTACATTGTATCCGATTTGAGTATTCTACATTGTATCCACTTTGACTATTCTACATTGTATCCGATTTGAGTATTCTACATTGTATCCACTTTGATGATTCTACATTGTATCCACTTTGACTATTCTACATTGTATCCGATTTGACTATTCTACAATGTACCCACTTTGACTATTCTACATTGTACCCACTTTGACTATTCTACATTGTACCCACTTTGACTATTCTACATTGTACCCACTTTGACTATTCTACATTGTATCCGATTTGACTATTCTACATTGTATCCGATTTGACTATTCTACATTCTATCCACTTTTATTATTCTACTTTGTATCCACTTTAACTATTCTACATTGTATCCACTTTGACTTGTGACTGTAATAACACATGTATTAATTTGATAATTTTGTGAATCAAATTTTTGATCTTTTCCAGATTGGAGTTCATCAATTGTATATACAGATAGACTATATAGACATAAATCCAACACCTCTTCTCCAGATAGACTAAGCAGACATAAATCCCGGACCACTTCTTCAGATAGACTAAGCAGACATAAATCCAGGACCACTTCTTCAGATAGACTATAAAAGTATTATAAATCTACCACCACTTCTCCAAATAGACTTTGAATGATTTAATAAGCCTGGCACCTCTTCTCCAGATAGACTATGCAGACATAGGTTTATCATCCCTTCTCCAGATATACCATGCAAGACTTATAAATCCGGCACCACTGCAAGTGATGATGGACATTTGTTACATCCACTTTATAAAATTAAATTAGAGTTACAGGTATGTCTTTGTCTATGAGTTCATCGATAGCTAATAAGTCTTATTCTGGCCGCAAATGTTCTTGGGCAATTCTGGCATGGGACAATCAGTGTAATTGGTGTTTGATCTACCTGTGACTTTCTAGCTACTCTCTGCTGTTGAGTTGTTGCATTTCTCATCTTTTCACAAGAAGCTGCACCTTTTTTTTTGACTGTAGAACACCATGTGGCTCTATTTTGCTCAACGTCTTCCCTTGTATCTTGGTATATTTCAATGGCTTTCAGTGAGGTCTCTTACGAGTCCTTGTATCTTGGTATATTTCAATGGCTTTCAGTGAGGTCTTTTACGAGTCCTTGTATCTTGGTATATTTCAATGGCTTTCAGTGAGGTCTTTTACGAGTCCTTGTATCTTGGTATATTTCAGTGGCTTTCAGTGAGGTCTTTTACGAGTCCTTGTATCTTGGTATATTTCAGTGGCTTTCAGTGAGGTCTTTTACGAGTCCTTGTATCTCAACTTTTAGTCACCTTGAGATTGTATGCTGCACTTCTATAACTTATCATAAAGAAGTATCTTTGGTAGACAATAATCTGGCATATGTATTACATGACCTTCCCATCTAATTTGTGTCTGCATCAGAATAGTGTCAGTTTTGGTGATAACACAGTGGTATTTGCAATCATATCTTGCTATTTCATGTTCATAACCTTTCTGAGACAAGCTATATGAAAAAAGCTTTCATTAGATGGCTAGAGTTAGTATCAAATTATGAATTGTGGAAGAGAACACATATTTGATCTCTGCTCCAGATACACTGTACAAGACTTTTATAATACTGGAATATCTGCTCCAGATACACTGTACAATACTTTTATAATACTGGAATATCTGCTCCAGATACACTGTACAAGACTTTTATAATACTGGAATATCTGCTCCAGATACAAGTGTGAGACTTAGTCCACATCAATTTCACCAGATGTTCGTTTCCTGAATTATGTCTACAATTTTTTATACCATCCTTAAATGCTAATAAATATATATTAGTGATTTTTATTTTTGAGAATTTTCAGTGAAGGCTGTGTGAATAAAGATCATCTAGAAAACTAGTTCTGCTTCTTTGTTGTTTATTGTAGTGAGACTGAATTACCAGTGTTTTTGTTCCTTATAATACTGCAACTACCCATCACCAACTATTTATTAATTGTGCATTTTTTAAATCTACTATACACCGCTTATGTAACAACCAGGGACTGGACTTTTAGTTCTGGGTGCAAGGAATAGGGACATTCGTCTTTTCAAGCATTTCATAGGAGACGAATAAAAAATGATGGGGGGATAGGCTCACAGCCTGTCTTATGAGAAAAATATCATCATTGTCAGTGCATGTTTTGTCAAATAATCCCCATGAATGACGAAGACATCAATCAATCAATAAACCCGTAACCCTTCAGGGTTGTAGGGGTACCACATTGGATGCTTCAGCACACAGATTTCCCCAGCAAATTATATCCTCAGCAATGCGGATGACTGTAGAAATATCTTGCCCTGTCCATTCCTTGATGTTGTCTGTTCATGCCTTTATTTGTCCTCCTCTGCTTCTTCCACCCTCAACAGTTCCCTGCAGACGAAGACATGCCGGATAGAGGAGATTGCAACTTTGTCCTTTTGCGGCAGGCTCCTGGGTGACGAGGAATGCTAGATGTGTCATCACTGTGGATGGGTCAACAGATCTGACAGAAGGATGATGAGTTAGTTGACCCAGTAGAGTGTGCTACGCTCCTGGCAGAGCATGGTATACTGCAGCACTAAAATACAGAATACCTCCCTTCGTGACTAAACATGCATCCACAACAATCATACAACCACCCCACCAACACAAGCAAACCTTATACGAGTCAGAGTACTATCTCAACTGAGGAGGATCTGTACTTGTGTCAGAAAGGCTATGGGCTGTCAAAATATGCCTGTTCACAGCTGAAGGGATTATTTCATCATCCATTATAAGCATCTATTATCTATATGTTACCTTCTTCTTCTGTGTTCGTTCTCAAACTCCTGCACATTAGCAGGATGTAGTCCAGAGAACGGATGTGTTGTGTCATGATTTACAGCATTGCTGTGATATCTGCGCCTTTTGGCCTGACACATCCGACTTCAGCATGACTTTGGGTCACTGACCCTATATAGGATGGGACGCCAACTCCATCCCATAACCTCCTTAGTCGCCTTTTGTGAAATGCGTGGAAGGTAAAGAGTGTTGCTATTCTTTGCTCCCCTTTCGAGCCCCGACAACACACGGGCGATCTATATGTTATCAATTTCCAAGAAGTACAAAGAACATTAGCACCAGGATCTGTCACCACTTGTGTTGTATAAGGCAATACAGGATCTGTCACCACTTGTGTTGTGTAAGGCAATACAGGATCTGTCACCACTTGTGTTGTGTAAGGCAATACAGGATCTGTCACTACTTTTGTTGTGTAAGACAATACAGAATATGTCACTACTTGTGTTGTGTAAGGCAATACAGAATCTGTCACCACTTGTGTTGTGTAAGGCAATACAGGATCTGTCATCACTTGTGTAAGACAATACAGGATCTGTCATCACTTGTGTAAGACAATACAGGATCTGTCATCACTTGTGTTGTGTAAGGCAATACAGGATCTGTCATCACTTGTGTAAGACAATACAGGATCTGTCATCACTTGTGTTGTGTAAGACAATACAGGATCTGTCATCACTTGTGTTGTGTAAGACAATACAGGATATGTCATCACTTGTGTTGTGTAAGACAATACAGGATCTGTCATCACTTGTGTAAGACAATACAGGATCTGTCATCACTTGTGTTGTGTAAGACAATACAGGATCTGTCATCACTTGTGTTGTGTAAGACAATACAGGATCTGTCACCACTTGTCTAAGACAATACAGGATCTGTCATCACTTGTGTTGTGTAAGACAATACAGGATCTGTCACCACTTGTGTTGTGTAAGACAATACAGATTCTGTCACCACTTGTGTTGTGTGAGACAATACAGGATCTGTCACCACTTGTGTTGTGTAAGACAATACAGGATCTGTCATCACTTGTGTTGTGTAAGGCAATACAGGAGAGTCAGGTATGGAATTACACATCTTCTTCAGCGTTCATTCTCAACTCTCACTGGTTTTCTCTTGTAGCAGGATAATGACCCTACTAGATTACCAGAAGGATGTAGTCCAGAGAATGGAAATGTGTTGTGTCGCCTTTTTATTTGTGCTAATTGCCCAACACTTCCGTGTTCTGTAGTGAAATAGGCATCTTATGATATATAAAAAGAAAGTTAAAAAATTGTTCTTCTTCCTCAGCGTTCATTCTCAAACTCCCGCTGGATCACTCCTCTAGCAAGACCATGGTCCTATTAGATTTCCAGCAGGATGTAGTCCAGAGAATAAATGTGTTGTGTCGCCGTTTTATTTACGCCAATGATCCGACACATCCGTCTTCAGCTGTTAAATTGTTCAAATATGGAGAATTGGCCTACCTCCACATAAGCACTATCAAAAATACCAACTGCATACTGAAATATAGTGAAAGGTAGTAGACTAAATAGAGAAGGTACAGATGCTTGCTGAGAAATCATACAGTGTCTGCGAGCCGAAGGATGTATATCCTGGTACCAAATGGATGTCTGCCCATAGATTGCCAAACTTTCTTCCGGGTAGTAATAACAATAGAAATTGTGAAGCATTGCCCTATTAGTGTTGAGTGTGATGTGCAGGCATTGCCCTATTAGTGTTGATTTGATGTGCAGGCATTGCCCTATTAGTGTTGAGTTTGATGTGCAGGTATTGCCCTATTAGTGTTGAGTTTGATGTGCAGGTATTGCCCTATTAGTGTTGAGTTTGATGTGCAGGTATTGCCCTATTAGTGTTGAGTTTGATGTGCAGGCATTGCCCTATTAGTGTTGAGTTTGATGTGCAGGCATTGGTCAGCAAGTATTCAAGGGAAGGTGATATGATTATATACAGCGATCATTTGATTGTTAGACGTGTACCGTGCTTTGGCCTTAACAACTCAGTGTGTAAGGAAAACAATTAGATCATATAGTCAGTACCATGACCTTGAACTAGATGGAAACACAAAATGCAACACACTTCTTCATTTTCAGTGACTTTATCTGCATAGTGATAAAAGTACAATACTGCTCATGAACAGAAAGGGGGGTGGTCAAAGTTTGATGAAGTCGCATTCATTTTAGGGACTGGTCACTCGAATGTTTGAGGCGATGTTATATATGAGGCAGATGGTCTTGCAAGTTAATACCACTTCATCAAGAGGTACAGCAATAGACCGGACCAACATTCTGAACCTATTATGAGAAACTGTACTGTCAAATGAGGGTGATAGTTTCTTTCCTTCTTCTTCTTCAGCGTTCATTCTCACACTCTTGCTGGTTCTCTCTTGCAATAGGACAATGATCCTACTAGATTTCCAGCAGAGTTTTACCACTTTCATAAAACGGTAGACATCTGCAATCAAATTGTTAGTAGGTCAACCGTACGAGGGAACTGGTTACCGTACTGTGCACTGAACACATACCTCAAAACTAACCACAGTCATGCATGCTTGACCTTTTCACCACCATATGATTCACTTTCGACATAACCACAGACCCCCCACACTCTCCTTAGTAAGTACTAAATGTCTTGTTCTGATTTCCTAAGGACTTGAACCGAGAATACTGATAATAGAAGACATGTTGTCTATTTGAAAAACAGTCTTCTAAAGTGACACATTTGACTTTTTCCCATGATTTTTATTGGCCACTATGATTATAGTTTGTATTGAGAGCCAATGAAAGTCACGTGAAAAGTCACATGACTCATTTTAGAAAGTTAGTTTAAATTTTTCCATAGATCCTCTACTCCAGTTCCTATGCATTTCAGTGGTGCTAATCATCTAGGTTCCTGTGACAAACAGGACACTGTAATCACATAGATCTCCCGCCGAAGACGGTGACACATAAAACGGCGACACAAAGCATTTCCATTCTCTGGACTACATCCTGCTGGAAATCTAGTAGGACCACTGTCCTGCTATAAGAGAGAACCAGCGGGAGTTTAAGATTGAACGCTGAAGAAGAAGAAATTAGATAAAATAAAATAAAATAGATCTGTAGACTTCAAGCACATCTCCACAAAATGAAGGCTGTTCAATGCCCATATCAAAAGGGACTGCAGAACACATTATGCAGATATGACCACTCTTTGATGACGTGATAACTAAAATATAACCCCAAGAGACAAATCTGAAAGTAAAGCTGTAAGGACCTCCTGCTGATAACTGAATTCATGGAGGCGGCCCCCTTCCTGTATAGACTTATGAGCATATGAAACAGATCGCAGAAGAAGAAAAAAATAGATCTCCTACTCCTGTTGCTATGCATTTTGATACTGCTAATCATCTTGGTGTCCGTGGCATTCATGTCTTTGCAATCAATTCTGGTTCCACTGACGACAATTCTAGATATTCTCTTGAAAATCCTTTAGGACATATATTGCAGTATGGGTACCTTAACCTTTAGCACGCTGTATTGCTTAAGCATTAGGTAATATTACAAATCATTCATGGAAATTTTGTTTGTGATGTGAGGGGATCTTGAGTTGTCATTTCATTTTTGTAGTCATATCTGTTTTATTATTTCTTATTAATCATTTCCCCATGTTTTTAATTTGAGTTTCTATGATAGTACGTAAGGTATTTGTGTGCATACTTCATTGTTATTTGGTGACTTTTATGTTATTTTAAGTTGTTGAATGCCCAGTCTAGTCTATTTGTAATTTTACTGTTATGTGTATCGTTTGTTCTCAAATTGCTTGTATTCATCTTGAGAACGACAAGAAGTTACCATAAGGTTGAAACGTTTATTTAGTATGTTCTTTATACTCATACTGTCAACGATATTTTTTTCGTGTGAGTTGGTCTGATACTGTTTGTCAACAGTAAAAATATCTTGTGCTCTGCGTAATGTCTTATTGTTCTATCTAGAAACTCGTGGCATGGCGCGACCGTTCGCTAAATAGGACATAACAACAGAATCAAAACATATCCTAATCAGCTTTCGTATGTGTGATATTTTTTATTATTGCTGTGCTTTGGTTTGGTTACGCAAAATGCACCTCTTAGAACTCTTCCATCCCTGATGCCGCAAGGCAGACTAGGGGCACAGCGTATAGATCAAAATTTAGTGAATTCGCGGTCACCGCGACCATGACCGCAGTGGTACCATATTCGTTTTAGACAAACGCGATTCCTGTGTTTTCATTGGTCACTATTTATATACTTTGGTGTAGTGAAATTCACAAAAACATGACCCACATCGAAAACATGGCCTAATATTCTGCGGGTCAATCTATATTTAGAAGGTGATGCTATGTCACGTGTCAAAACATTAAACATCTGATTTTTAATAAAAAATAATTTACCCCAACATTTTAAATTGTCTGCCTTTCAGAATAGATTTGAGTGAAGATATCATATTATCATATAAGTGTTATCTATATCAATTTGTTGGTAGGGTAACGTCACGCTTATTTTGTTTTTTTACACCACTCAATTTATGGCATAAAACTCTGATGTAGGGAAGCGACAATGGGGCTAGTCGGGGGGCAAGATAGGGCACTTTCATGGAATTCATCTCCAAACATGATAGCACGGATGTTGAGGCACAGATGGGTCGGCTATCCGCAACTAGTGGTTCGCGTGGAGTTTTACTACCAGATCACGTGAAAGTAACGTTAACGACGTCAATAGAGCCTTCATCAAACAACAAGCAGTCTAACGATGTGTAGGCCTATTTTTGCTGTAACGCGGGCATTAAACTTGCTGAAATTTCAAGCCTATTTCAGTTAAGACGTGTCACGAGAGTGAGTCACCTGTGTCACATCATTATTACACATTTTCAAGCGTACTGATTTGGTCAAAGAAGTTACCATCGAACTCGAAGGAATTTAGATTAAGCACTAGTTTTGCAAGACGAATAAGGGTAGAAGTAGACACAGAGGGGTAAGGATGCTGGTCGATGAAGAACTTCACAGCCTTGAGACCCTCTGAGTGTGGTATGAAGGTGTAAAGGGCACGCTTCATATAATTCATTGACAGTTCTCACCCGTCCATCAAGTTCACATCGGAGATTTCCACCTACCATGTGAACTTTCTTGACATATCCATCACTATCCAACCCTTCTGTGTTAGCATGCAGAACTCTCTTTCTCACCTCTAATGACAAGGTTATATTACACAATATATTTTTTGTGAATTTTGTTTTTGCCTGCCCTATTCTGCTTCTTATTTCTGTTGAACTTCTTCCATCTGCTGTAATCGTTGAACCTAAAAATTTGAATTGGTGGATCTGTTTTAATACTATATCATTCACTTTGATTATTACTTGCATGGATGTAGACCATACCTATGCAATTTTGTAAAATAAAAATTGTTTTAAAATCATGTTTAAAAAAGCAGAGGTTGAGTGGAGAGCCCTGTAGTAATTCCAGTGCTATGGATCTAATCTCCGAGGTCTAGAATTTCAACTTCAAAGTAACTGGTCAATGGGGGCAAAAATATGTTCTGTTATTTCTACAGATTTTCATGTCGGTGTCTCCAATCTCAAGTCTTGCTTCTATTTGTATAGTCTGTATACATATTCAGTGCTTGTCCTGTGTGCAATTGGCGCTGTATTCAAAGCTTTATTCCATACCCAGGAGTATGTGTTCAAGTTGGCATATCCAACTTCTTGAGCCATGGCTCCTACTTTGATTGGGGTATTGTTCATGCAATGTGGTGTGATTGCTACATGTTACATACGGTATGTGGCGTGATATAAATGTAAAAATGGGAATACCCGTTGTGTGTTGTGAAGTAGGTCTATTACCAATGAACTCTCTGAATGCTCTCAACCTTCTCTGTTTGGGCCATGTGACTTGCGTTTTCCAGAACTTTGCCTTAATATCACCCGTTTCTATGTCGTTTATATATGTCCGATTTATTGCGCCTTTATGATATAAAAATTATTCGATGTTAACACACCAATCAAAGTTAATTTCCTTCAAAAAACAAAAATACATAGATATATTATAATTATTATCATTCTTAAAGTGAATTCGGATTAGGCAACATACATAATAAAATCAACATAATAAAATAATATATAATTATGTAAGTCTGATGCAATCATTTGTTATCAAAACGATGTAGCCTACACATGTTTTGATTCATCAATGGCAAGTTAGAATTACGCGAGTGTAGCAATAGGTCTATATGGTTGAAAGTGTTGTGTTACTGTACACGGTACAGTGTTAAACTGTTATGTACAGAATAGAGGCCTATAGTCTAACAAGTAACATCAGTGGTTTTATGAAAATAAATAAATAAGCCGATATACGAAGTTGTGTAGACTTTGCTATTTGCTGTATACAATTTTTGATACAGGGATCATCTTGAAATTGACAGGCAGGTCAATGTTATATTGTTATTAGTATATGTAGATTATCATGTAAATTATATTGCTTATCTTCTTCTGCGTTTGTTCTCAAACTCCTGCAGATCAGCAGGATGTAGTCCGGAGAACGGAATGTGTTGTGTCATGGTTTACGGCATTGCTGCGATATTTGTGCCTTTCGGCCTACACATCCGACTTCAGCATGGCTTGGGTCACTGACCCTATATGGGTTGGGACAGCCAACTCCATCCCTTAACCTCCTTAGTCGCCTCGTACGACATGCATGGAAGGTAAACATTGTTGCTATTCTTTGTTCCCCTTTCAGAACCTGACAACACACGGGCGATATTGCTTATTATCTTATTGAACATTTGATGTGATGCATATAATTATACTTATAGATAGGCCTATACCTTTCTGTCTAGGCTTCGTTTTCTTTGCACATTCTTATGCGTCTAAGTAAAAATGCCCCAGGAAGAAAATGCTGAACCCTATGTACTAGTTAACGTTTCAATACTTTATTGTGTAGACCTAACATTCTACTTGTTTTTGGATATTGTCTAGAATACTTCAGATGTCACTATATATCTTAACTCCATCTATTCATATATAGAGGAAGGCTGGCTCCTCAAAATTATTCTAAATAACGGAAACGCACTTACATATTTCGCACATATTAAGAAACATAGGCCTAATGGGGTAAAACTATGGATCAACTCTTCACTGTGCTATAAATAGCACACAATGTTTACATTTTTAACTATCCGAGGTCACGGATTTCCGTGTAACACCAATGAAATTAATGGATGCCGTGACGTCACATCTCCCGACGCAAACGACATCAACTACATTTTAAATTAGGGCCTATATCTTTTATAATTAATTAATTTTTCAATTTATAACTGATCCTAACCCTTATTCCTAACCCAAATCGAAATACTAACTCCAAATTAATATGCCTTTTCAATTAATATACTTTAATTATACAAATTGTACTAATCACACTGCAAAGGTTAGGTAATACCTCGAAATTAGAACAAGGGTCACAGTGAAGAGTTCATCCTTAGTTGTGCCAACTTTGGAAAAAATAATAATGGAGGGGAAAGTTCCAGAAAATAGATCAAGAGGCTGATCAAGACTACAATGGACACTTGACATTGAATAGTAGTCCAGAATACCTTCTGAACATGTCAATGGAAGAAGCTGGGCTGGTCGCACAGAACCATAAGGCTTACAGAATGGCATTGAGGACAACGTCTGCAAAGGACATCTCATGTAGAGAGAGAGAAATCGATTCATAATAATGTCGGGACTTCGACATTTGCTAGCATTGTAAATGGTTATGTCAGGCATTTCAGATACCCGAGCTATAATACCTTGCAATACTGTGTAACGATAGTGTGTTACGATACTGTGTTACGATAGTGCCGATGGTTATATGCTCAGAGGTATCGGAGATAATAACGTTGACTCAGCTGTGGTTTTTTTTCCCTGCAGATTTCGGGTTTTTGGCCATCATCTGTAGCTATAAAAATGTGTGGCTTTAAGTCATTTCGAACTACAGTATTTTACGGTTATAATCGTATACGAAATAACAGTATTTTACGTTATCAGAGTGTACAAGTTGGCCTTAAACTATGGTTACGTCGTCCAGAAATGTGCAAATAATAATAACAATCAGATTCATATTTTGTCAGGGTCGTATGGGTGCCACACTGACTACATCAGCACAAAGTGTCCTCAGCCATTCGGAGAAGTGTAGAAAAATCACGCCCAGACTATTCCTTGATGTTATCAATCCACGATTTTCTCTTTCCACTTGTGACTGCTCCTTGTAAAATAACTTTATAGAGAGAGTTGTGTCTCGTTATATGACCAAGACAAACAGTTTTTACGTTTTTACACTTCAAATCTGCAAATACTAGCCACTGGAAGTTATTCAACTGCATGCAGAATGTCTGAAGGTCTCAATATTGTCCTACCAGACCAATCAGTATCCAATGGTAAACTTTCAGTAAACATGCCATTATAGTGAAGCTTTCCTCTTGTTGAAACTCCACTGCTTCCTCTTCTTCTGTTCTCTTGGAATGTGACCTAATTCCTACAGAGGTTCTGGCGCAAGTTGCTTTTAATTCTTTACAGTGCTATAAATAGCACACTGTTTACACTTTTAACTAGCCAATGTCACGGATTTCCGTAAAACTTATGCACAATAACAGCTATGCATATCACGCAATAACAGCTATGCATATCATGAGCTACTGACAACACAAGACACGTTCAAGACATGTACTGCTTGCTCATTATTTCTGTGCGCTATACACAGAGAGGGCCCCCTCCCCCCCCCCCCCGCAATTGACGAGCTAAGATAAACTTTGTCTTAAGATTCTTATTGTTTTCTCTTCCCATGTTTTTTTCTATTACTGCGTTTACCTCAGAATATAATATTCTTTGCATTCTTAAAGAATAGGGCCTAAGTCTATGATCTACTGTCTGAGATGCAATCTTGAACTTTGTTTGTATCTGACTGCAGAGTAATTTGTGTCATGTTCTGATGCGTAGACCCACATAATTTCATTTGTACAGTTTTTTTTACATTTGTACATAATTTCCCTTTGTGGTGCAACATATTGAGAACTTATCATCACACATCATGCTGTGGGAACCTGGTGAGCTCTGACCATGGTTATAGCTGTCAATGTGCATAGGTGGTGTTCCAGATCAATCAATAAACCCGTAACCCCTCAGGGTCGTAGGGGTACCACATTGGATGCTTCAGCACACAGAGTCCTCCAGCGAATTCTATCCTAAGCGATGAGGATGAGTGTGGAAATATCTTGCCCTGTCCATTCCTTGATGTTGTCTGTTCATGTCTGTCGATGATAACCTCCTTGATGTTGTGTTCCAGATATGAACAGGTGATACACTGGATGGTTAAAAGCAGCTCAATGCAAGACATGACAATTGCCTAGGACAGCACACTCTGCAAACATGTCAGCCCTGCATAATTTGAGACCCCCCCATGGGTGGCGGGAAAAGCATAGCTAACCCGATCCATCCCAGTGACCATAGTCCAGAGCTGGGTCACCATGGACTTGACAGGAAAGGATGCTTGACAAGGGAGTTGAATCTCATGACTCCAACTCTATATTTTGTAGCAAGGAAGAAAAGTCATAAAACCTCTAGAATGTACACACACTAAGACACATCTTCACAAAACCTCTAGAATTTACACACACTGTGTAAGAAACATCTTCCCACAGGATTATACATTGTTGATATATAGTTGGAGTCATCAACTCAGCACACAAGAGGGCAGACTCCAGAAAACTCTTCTACTGCTGACGCTGAAAGGCAACAAAGAGTTTAGCGAATAGATAGAGATGGAGTTTTTTTAAGGAAATAAAGCACATTATTTCATAAGAATATTTTACATTGAGTATTGTTTACTTATTTTTCAGTTTTATTAGTAATACACACACTGTAATACAGTGGAATCCCTCTATAGTGCACCTTTAAAAAAAAAAAAATTCCCTGTTTAACAACAGTTAGCAAAATCCTCAATTAATTATATTCTTTATTGTTTATACTATGTATAGCAAATTTATGTTATTACATAAATATGTCATTTATGTAGTTGCTGTAATGGGATTTGACTGTAGTAACAACATTACATAATCTTTAGTGTTGTCACTTCTTATGAAATAACTCTGGAGAAATCAGTCCAATGCACATAGGAAGAACACACGTATTCCTGCTGAAGACAGGTGTGTCGGGCAATTATGGCAAATAAAACAGCGACAACGCATTTCCATTCTCTGGACGACATCCTACTGGAAATCTAGTAGGGCCATTGTACGGCTACAAGAGAAATACAGCGGGAGTTTGAGAATGAATGCTGAAGAAGAAAAATATATGTATGTAATAGCTAATTACTAGTAATTTCTGGGGATAAAAACAACAACCAATCAGTTTTCTGCTACAAATTGAAAAAATGTTCATACTATTATGTAGTTGTATTGCATTTATCATTAAAACTGGACTAATTTCTTTGTGGACATGTTCAACTGTGAATGAGAAAAAGATAGTTCCACAAAATGTTATATTCCTTTCATAAAATTGCTCTTCTAAATTAGTATTGTTATTAATGTTGCTTTTTTTTAAATCACCAGGTATATGCGAACAATGTCGGATGCACGGTATAACCTTGATGTTGATTTACACAAAGAAGGGCAACATGCCAACTTGTTTCAGCATAATCAACAATTAATGAATGAAAATGAGGAACTTAAAGAAGAGGTCCAAGTGAAAAACATGAAGCTAACTGCATCAAATGCAAAGTTGTTTTCTTTGTTAGCTGAAAATGAAAAATTAAAGCAGAATATGACAGTGAGGAAGGAACAATCCAAAATTAGACGAATCTTCAATCGTCTTACAAGAATATGCAAACCCCTCCATCACTAACACACTTTATTTAAACAACGCAGCTGAAAAACACATGCATCTACCACCACCTGACATAGGGAAGAAAGAGTGAAAGCTCGCATTTCTAGTGCAACCAACTTTTTTTTTAAAATTCTGTTTATTCTCAAACTCTTACTGGATCTCTCTTTTAGCAAGACAGTGGTTCTCCAAGATTTCCAGCAGGATGTGGTCACAAACCGTCAGTCAAAACACAATGGCTTGTAGTAAAATTAAGAGTCAAGCTATGCTACACAGATACAGTGAAGGCAGACCACGAAAACGATGGACCACCGAAATAAAAGAGGCGACAAACTCCACAATATACTCAGCACACACAAGGGCCATCTCCAGAAAACTCTTCTACCCCTGACGCTGAAAGGCAACAAAGGGATTAGAGAATAGATAGATAGATAGATAGATGATAGTGGTCCAGAGAACGGAAATGCATTTTCAGCATTTTATTTCCAACATATCAAACTTCGGCAATGTAAATAATTAACACATTCAGTGTTTTTATCATTTCCACTGAAAGTTGCCTATAGCCATATCACTAACAGTTCAGCTGCACTAGAAAACTGGTTCCCATACTGGACGCAAACCTGAAAGCTGACCACAATCAAGCATGTTTGACCTTTTTGCAGCTGTAGGTATCACTATCAACATGGACAACGCTTGTTAAATGCAACGATCTGAAGATCTCCCTGTGAAAACTGATGTCTTAACTTTTCTTGTGTACACAGATTATAATCTTCTGAATGAATTGAAGAACTATTCATGGAAAGCAAGGAACGCACATGACTCTCAAATAAATCTTAGCGTTAACCACAACCAAGACTCTAATAATGCCGGAAAAAGTAAATTTTAGGTTCATGCCACATTTTAGGATTTGAACTCATGAGTCAACACGCCCATGTGTTGCCAGGACCCGAAAGGGGAGCAAAGAATAGCAACACTGTTTACCTTCCACGCATGTCGTAAAAGGCGACTAAGGAGGTTATGGGATGGAGTTGGCTGTCCTATCCCATATAGGGTCAGTGACCCAAAGCCATGCTGAAGTTGGATGTTTCAGGCTGAAAGGCGCAGATATCGCAGCAATGCTGTAAATCATGACACAACGCATTCCGGACTACATCCTGCTAATCTGCAGGAGTTTGAGAACGAACGCAGAAGAAGATGAAGAATGAATCAACACATCCCTGAAATTCTGAACACACAGTGACTCAAAAAATACTTGGATACGGTTGAAAAAAAAATATACCACTCATAAATGTATTTAATATTGACTGTTAAAATATTTATTGGTACAGTACCAGAATATACTGTATATTTTTTATATATATATAATATATTACAGTTTTACAGCAGTTATTATTGAGTAATACATTGGTTACAATTCTAACAAATACATCTTTGATATATTTTAATGCTTAAATATATAATTATATATTCTTCTTCCTCGTTCATTCTTAAACTCATGCTGGATCTCCCTTGTAGCAAGACCATTGTCCTACTAGATTTCTAGCAGGATGTAGTCCAGAGAATGGCGGAAATGCGTTGTGTCGCCGTTTTATTTGCGCCAATGGCCCGACACATCCGTCTTCGGTGGATAATTATATATAATAACATTGGTTACAATTCTAACAAATACATCTATGATATATTATAATTTTTAAATATATAATTATATATAATAACATTGGTTACAATTCTAACAAATACATCTATGATATATTATAATTTTTAAATATATAATTATATATAATAACATTGGTTACAATTCTAACAAATACATCTATGATGATACATCTAAGACAATTAATGTTTTTCTACAGGGTTCTAAATACTTGATAAGAGCTGGAGGATTTTTATATCAATTGAAATTGTGACTACAAAGAAAATGTATAGCTATTTTTACTTCTCCAGAGTACATTCACCAATAAGACAATATTTTTCATTTGAAGCACCCTTGTAGATTCTATGAAAAGATAATATACTAGACACAAAGGGTATATAACTAGATAAAATTGCCTGTTTTGACGACAAGTATCCAAATTGGGATTAGAACAACAGAATCATTAGTGGCAAGTACACACGATCTTCTAACTTATGTTGAAAAACACAGCACGGACAAGAGTTAAAACTTTTACTGTGCGGATATATTTAGAAGATCTGTTACACATAGAATTTGGATTGTAAAACACTGATCAAAAATTGTAAATAAGAACACAATTATGCCAGTGTGTTGCATGCCTGAGAAAACAATCGTAATAATGTTACATGCCCTGCTTGTCCTACGAGGCGACTAAGGAGGCTTAGGGCGGAGGAGTTAGCTAGCTCATCTTATAGAGCAGTTTCAAGAAACCTTACTACGGGTCATTTCTAAATTTATAATATCCTTTTCTAAATTTATAATATCACTCGCTGTCCATAGAAAATTATCAACTTCAACATTAGCCTGAAATACTTACTCCTACATTTAAGTACCTCACCCCTAACATGATGGTTGGATCTGCTTCACTTTGGTGAGGCATGTATGTATGTTATCATTATTCACTTAATATAAACTTATGGTACTATGAAACAAGGGCATAAATCTATTGAATGTTTAGCCTAAGTTTCCTTTAGCAGGTCAAATCAAAATATACCGCAGATCATTTATGAGTTTTCCAACCCATCATAGAAGATAGTGACCAAGAAACCATATTGAAGTCGGATGTGTCTGGCCAAAAGGTGCAGATATCAATTAAGCTGTAGATCATGACACAACATATCTCATTCTTCGGACTACATCCTGCTAATCTGCAGGAGTTTGAGAATGAATGCAATAGATCTACGGTAAATAAACATGATGATGATGCATTTGTATATTTGACATATAAACATGATGATGATGCATTTGTATATTTGACATAAACATGATGATGATGCATTTGTATATTTGACATACCGGTATAAACACTGTTTTTAATGGGCAGCTACTCTGTAAAATCCTACTCTTATTGATATTAAACTGCTAATAATTTTTTTCAAGCCTATGCAAAAACAGTTGTTGTTGAGAAGGGGAGAGTCACTTGAAATTTATTTATGAATTGTATCATTAATAAATAATAACCTTAGGCCCCCCCCCCCAGCTTTTTACACATCTTCGGGTGCATAGATAATGGGCAAGGATTTCTTATTTCTAGTGACTCCTATCTCTGCCAAGTCATTCTGCAGAATCCTTTTAGCTTTGGGTTGTTGATCATATTCTGTTGGCATTGCACTTCCTTTTCCAAGGAAAATTAGCATCCAATGTCCATTTCTGCAAATGTGATTTTGATTACAAGTAACAAGTAGTCAGCCTATCCCCCAAATTTCCTTAGAAGCCTCTTATGAAATGTCATGAAATAAAACAGTGACCCTAATCTTTGCACCCTGAACTATCCTCCAAATTTCCTTAGATGCCTGTTATGACATGAAGTGAAATAACAGTGGCCCTAATCTTTGCACCCTGAACTAAAAGTTAAGGAGTTTGAGATTGAGCACAGATGATGTTCAGCTGTTATGATTGCAGTGTTCCAATCACATTACTCTGAGGTTTGTGGTTTGTGTTCTTATGGTGTTGAAGATATGACCAAAATTACCAGAATTTGGCCATTTTTAAATGTCACTAGCCATGATGAAATTTATATTTTGGTTTTTTAATATATTTTTTTGTCTCTTTGAAAATGTATTTAAAAATGAGGTGATTTTGGATTATATTTTACCTGACAAAAAATCCATTTAAACTTTTTGGCAACCTTCGTGGTGGTACTTTAATCTATTTGGGCCATTAACTGCCTTGTTGCACAATAGATATAGTGGGTGTTTGAGAATAAACACTGAAGAAGAGGACAAAAAAACCAATAATGAATCTCAATCACAAAGCAATTCTTAAAAGTAGAAATATGCAGCCAAGTAATTGATATTATTACAGCATTAATACTTACAAATAATTCACAGCCAACTACTTAACGGGCATTTTTGCTTATATTCTTTTAAAATAAGCTTCCCTTTGCAACATGACACAGTAATAATATTTATTACCTGCATTCATTTATTTTTATGGAGGATCTCTGTGACATAGTTGCTAAGCCATGTTATTTTTACACAGGTTCACAAGTCACAGAGGTTCCTTACCAGGCTGTAACGTTTTGTTTGCTTATGTATTTTTGTGAAGATAACTAAGAATATTCTTTTCAAGCTACAGAATTATGTGTTATTAATGGTATTGTGTTCTGCCCTGCTGAGGAGGGCGGAGTCCATAATGAGAAGACCCAAGAACAATGAAATTCATTCAGTGCCTATTTAACTTTTTAAAATTTTATTTCAAAAAATAAATAAAGTATTAAAAAACGTAGTTTCTGTTATTTATCACAGTACGGCACATATGTGCGTTAGAGATGTGCGTTAGAGGTGTGCGTTAGAGGTGTGCGTTAGAGATGTGCGTTAGAGATGTGCGTTAGAGATGTGCGTTAGAGATGTGCGTTAGAGGTGTGCGTTAGAGATGTGCGTTAGAGATGTGCGTTAGAGGTGTGCGTTAGAGGTGTGCGTTAGAGATGTGCATGCAAAACTACATGGTGAGATGCACTGACATGGAATTCTATATATCTGTTTGTTTGTTTGAAAACACAAGGAATTACGAGCGATTATCTCTTACTTCCTATGTGCAATGGGGAGGATTATGAACTTTCTTTCATACCCAGGAGGCTTCACCTTTCGTTTTGGTGTAATGCCTATTGGAGGAGCCTTCTACTCGGGAAGGGGGGGGGTGTACATGAGATGAGACTAGGCAAGCTGATACTTTTCTTGGGTCATCCATTGTTTGTCTATTCTCTAACGAGGCACTTCACAGCCAGCGAGCTTTTCCTCGTCTATGAAGACCATTCCATTACCACCCTTTGTGCCCCTAGGTCCCAGACCTAATTTCTTCTGTATGAGCAGTGTTGCGTAACGGCAACGGTCGAATTAGACTATGTTGATACCTCTTCCTATATCTCTCTATAAACCCACAACCCGTCAGGATTGTAGGGGCACCACAATCAGGGGCATCAACACATAGAGTTCTCCAGCGATTTCTATCTTCAAGGCATGGACAAATAAGGACAATTTTCTTGACCTGTCCAACCCTTGATGTCTGTCCATGCAAAACATGGAATCAACAGACAAGAGAAGACCTAGAACTACTTGAAGAAGAGAAACAAATTTCTCAGTGATATTAGCATGACATGGAAAACCTGGATCTTCTTTCTTCTTCAGCGTTCATTCTCAAACTCCTGCGGAATCTCTCTTGTAGCAGAACTATATTTCCAGCAGGATTTTGTCCTGAGAATAGAAATACATTGTGTCGCCCAACGTTTTATTTGCGTCAGTGGCCCGGCACATCCGTCTTTGGCGGTAGATGGTATTCAAGATTCATGCCAGATACGCTAGAAGACACAATTATTTCCACCTAAACTGCCTTCATAAGATATCCGGTACTTATACATTGGTGGGATAAATACCAGACACTGAAGTACTGATGAAAGCTAAGTCTGTAAGCATACATACAGCGTTGATGAAGGCACAGTCGCACTGGGCAGTGGGCAGGACACAGGGTTCACATTAAAGATTATCATCTACATGCTTAGTGTGCAGATTGATGCAGCAGTCCTAGCGACGAAAATTATGCTAACACTACTTATCTGCTCCTACTTCATTTCATTACATAATGTTGGCTCTGTTTTTTCGAGCTTATGGTGCATTTCATTAATAATGTAAGGCACATCTTCCGGTATTGAACCGAGTGATGGTTTAAGAGTGTCTTTAAAATGTTTCTTCTATCTTCTGGCCTTGCAGGAGCCAGTCTGGAGTTCTACATATAACAACTTTTTTTGCAGATGATGATCTTTAATGCAAGCCATCTGCCCAGCGTGACTGTGCCTTCATCACCGGACAGAAGAAGCGTGTTAAAGACACTCTTAAAGACATCACTGGGTTGAATTACGAGGAAACGTGCCTACATTATTAATGAAACACACCATAAGCTCAAAAAAACTGAGCCAACATTATGTAATGAAATGAAGTAGGAGCAGATTAGTAGTGTTAGCATAATTTTACAGTCACTAGGACTGCTGCATCAATCTGCACGCTAAACATTGAGAGCTCCCCACCCCCCTTAGATGAGCCTCTGGTGGGGTTCTCATTGCATAGTACGCAAATAAACACATCCAGCAGCAGTCCTAGTGACTATTTTAATCTCCGATTAAATTACCCATTTTGTTTTTCTGGTAACACTGTCTATCAGTGGTGTAATTTCAGTGATGGCATGAATGCTGCGCATACTATAACAAAGTTGGAATGAAACTGTATATAATATTAAAAAGTTGGAATGTAGGCACTTCTTCCCGTATTGTCACTGACTCACTTCAAAATAGTCACAAATTCATGGGAGAGTCTTACAGAAGATAGATCCGACTGGTGTTGCAGAATTAAGAGTGGAGCAGCAGCCACAGAGAACATCAGACATGTTGTACAACATAAACAGGCTAGAATAAAGGCAAAGTTTCTCAATGTCCCACAGACTCTTCCCACACATTCCCAGAGTGTGGTAGACAATTCTAGGCACATACCAGTATATGACTCGTCAGGCACACCGCAGACATCATCATCAGTTGAGCTGAATGGTCATCGTCGACTACGACGGATGAACAACATTCAAGATTTAAATCAGGTTTGGAAATAATTACTGGACACTGGAGATAATTTGTTCATAGCTTATGCTCTTGAGGAAAATAGTTGATAGTAAGAGAAAGCTAGCTTACTATCACCGGGTTACAGTGTGTTAGGTTCGAAACTATGCCAGGAAAAAAATCTGGTTTGTTATTTCTTGTCTGACCAGCGGATCCAGCTTTATGTTCTTGTGAGGGCCATGGACTTGATTCATATATAATTGATTCATATATAATTGATTCATATATAATTGCTTCCTACTAGTTTTAAAAGGTTTTTTTCTGCTTCTATTCTCAAACTCCTG
This sequence comes from Meghimatium bilineatum, assembly GCA_034231615.1. Classification (NCBI taxonomy): domain Eukaryota; kingdom Metazoa; phylum Mollusca; class Gastropoda; order Stylommatophora; family Philomycidae; genus Meghimatium; species Meghimatium bilineatum. The sequence continues at coordinate 8,833,842 of CM067315.1, read as the reverse complement.
CAGATATGCAGGATGTAGTCTGGAGAATGGAATGTTTTGTGTCATTCATGGTTTATAGCATGGCTGCTATATATGCACCTTTCATCATGACATATATAACTTCATCATGACTTCTAGATCACTTAATCCTCAATGGGATGGGACATCCAAAACCTCCTTAGTTACCTTTCATGAGATGCATGACTGGCTAGTGTCATTATTCCATGCTCCTCTTTTGGGCACTGACAACATACAGGCACGTTTTATTTGAGCCAATAACCCGGCAGATTCATCTTCGGCAAAGTAACTATGATTCTAGTAAAAATGAAAAATCCCTCTACATAATCTTCCTTCGATACATCTTAAATGGCCGTCTCTTTCAATATTTGTTTGCTATATCTCCCAGCCATACAGAAAAATTTAGGGCATTAGATTTGTATACATTTAACTTATTTGGGTACCATGATAACAGCATATGGAAGATGCATTAACACTCTAACTGCTATAGACAAATTTACTTGTTTATTTATCGAACTGCTATGGACGAGTTAGCCCATTTAAAAAAAAAATATCCTCTCATTGTTAAAATTTATTTAAACTCTTAGATCGCCATGGCCAGTTTGCACCAACCATCCCATCCATACGGTATATATTTTCTGGTGTCAATAAAAAGACAGTACCATGAAATCTCTTAATTTTGTAGAACAAAAGAAGGAATCAGCACAGTGGGAAAGCACAGTGTGCGGTTGCCCACATTCTAAATTTTGGTTGTACACAACATAACACTGACACACACAAGCAAATAACACCTCCAAATCATATCCAGCACCCATTTATCTCTATTATCTCTGAATTTAAAATAAATAATTCAATAAATAAAAACGTTATGCAAAAAAAGCAAACACGTGCAGAAAAACCAGAAGTCATAAAAAATGTCCAGTTGTCAGAGGAAATATGCACTATTTTTAGCTGGGCTGCTACAGGTTAATCACCTCTTATGACATAAATGGCAGGTAACAGTATCACTATTCATACCGATAATTTTTCGATCAATATCTGTGTACGTTTGTCTCTGGGACTCCTAGTTCCTTTAAATAAGCCATGACGTCTGCTTCAAATGACAATGTTCCACAGACTAGGACAAGAGTGTTAACCGTAAATCTGTCTATCTCACTATGAACAATATCCTTATTAATTCGTCCTCTGTATATATTGTCTCCAATCTTGTATCTGTAGTTTGGAGCATCAGGTTCCTATTAAAAAAACCAATTCATAAATTTGTAATTCTTGTCTTAGTTGAGAAAACATTTTCAAGTCATATTCATGTTCTATCTACCTATCTATACTGGGTCAAAGGGCATGAGCCCATGGACCAATAACCAACCTATCTATATGACATGTCATCGGCAAGAACATTGTCCTCACCACAACTCTGTAAGCCTCTTGGTTCTGTGTGATCTGTCGAGCCTCTTCCGGTGTCATATTCAGAAAGTTTTCATGCCCTGGGTTCATCGTAGTCTTCATCTTTCTTCTGTTCTCTTTCCTTTCTTGATTAATCTTTCTCAACAATTGCGTCTTTTTATATATTCAAAATATGCTAGATAGTTTTTTTATAGTTTTGAGTTGGAGCCAACCTTCTTCGGTTCAATACAAGAATCAGTGAACATATCACGTGACAACATACCAACTTTTTTATTTCATATGCTATTGCACTAACACGGACACTTAAAAGGTCATAACTTAAAATACCGGTTTAGCGATTTGCACGCAATGAACTGGCCATCCACCTCTCACTCAGTGTGCAGCACTGCATGTCGAGTGGTCAGTGGCTCTCATCGCGCAAGGTGTCGAATATTGGATGCATCGGTATACGCGACTTTATCGGAATTTCGTTCCGTTTAATTATGTTTGCTATTTGTTCCATAGAAACCTGTCCACTGATTCTTGTATTGTACCCCTTCTTCTATATCCACTTTTTACTGATGTCTGTGGTGGATTATCTATGATATTCTTGGGACCTTTCCATAGCATTTAATTTCAAATGCTGATATTTTCTTTTCCATTGTGAATGTCTGACAACTATATATACATATAACAGTATCCATGCTATTCTAATATTCTTCTTCAGCATGGGTCACCTTGACTCACTATCGGATGAGATGGCCAACTCAACTGCTAAAACATTCTTAGTCAATTTTTTTTTTTCTTCTTCTGCGTTCGTTCTCAAACTCCTGCAGATTAGCAGGATGTAGTCTGGAGAACGGAATGCGCTGTGTCATGGTTTACAAAATTGCTATGATATCTGTGCCTTTTGGCCTGACACACTCGACTTCAGCATGGCTTTGGGTCATTTTGACCCTATATAAGATGGAACAGTAAATTACACCCCATTACCTCCATAGTCAAGTCTTATGGCATGCATAAAATGTAAACAGAGTGGGTATTCATTGCTTCCTTCGTGGGACCCGGCATCACAAAGGCGGCCACTTTTTATGATATACATGGCAGGTAACAGTATCGCTAATCTTTGCTCCGCTATTCTTGGGGCCCAGAAACACATTGACAACATGCTATATTTATTTCTTCTATGTGTAACTGGTTTGTTAGTGAAGACTTTTATTGTAGGCACCTGCATTCCACTGCAATATTTTTAAGTGATTATTGTTGTCTTTGGGTTCTGTATCATGATATCTTTGGACATGTTTTTTTTAAACAAGTAATTGTTTTCCTTTGGTCTCTCTTCCTGACTGCACAAATTGAGAATTGCTGAGGGTAGGCTCCTTTGAGGCTTAGAGCCTGGCACTCCATCCACCTGATGGGATTCCACAGATGTAGCACCAAAATGAATGATTTTCTCCTTCTTTTGGGTTCATTCTCAAACTCCTGCAGATTAGCAGGATGTAAACTGGAGAACGGAATGCATTGTGTCAGAGTTTACAGCATTGATGCAATATCTACGCCTTTTGGCCTGACACATCTGACTTCAGCATTGCTTTGGGTCACATGGACCCTATATGGGATAGGACAGCCAACTCCACCCATAACCTGCTTAGTCACCTCTTATGACATGTATAGAAAGTAAACAGTGTTGCTATTCCTTGCTCCCCTCTTGGGACCCGGCAATACACAGGTGAAATGAATTATCTGTAACCCTTTATTTGACATATTAAGTCATTGCGTGGCACTGTCTGTAACTTTAAGCTTTGGCAGTTACGTCTTGCCTGGACTATTTTGAACCTTTCAGTCCAGTGCCTCCGTCTTTCATTTTACTTTTGTATCTGGATGTTTTCCCTAGCCTGTATCTACCCAAGGGGTGTTAACAGGGCAGTGGAGGCTTACTTTTGAAGTTTTCCTTCTTCTAGTCAATTCACCTACCAGGATTAACGAGCACCATCAGCCGTGGTTTCAAGTCACAGTTCCCCTCTACTAGGATCATTTTTGTCAAGTATTTATTATCCTTCCTTGGTGATCTAGTTTTGTACTCTGAAGCATTACCCGCTCAAAGGAGCGGTTTGGGATTGTATTCCTGTGTCGATCCACTACCTGTGTTTTCCCCTACCTCAACACACCTGACACATTTCATGTGTGGAGTCAGTAACCTCATGCCATTAACCCTTATACTCGCTTGGTGCTACATGTTACTGGGCATGTTGGGATATCAGTGTCTCTTGACATTCTGCCCTGTCTTTGTAAGCTGCAACAACAATTTGGTCAACTGCTTATTTTTTTTAGAGAAATGTTGACTTATATCGCAGCTGACCTCTATATCTGACGGCTGTTCTACTATCCACCCACTATGGACACACTTGATATAGAAAAGTTCTAGAAGTAACCTTCAGGTTGCTAAAAAATAGAAGCTTTTAATTTTAAATATGTTATTTTTGTATGGTCCATATTGAGCTAGTCTATATGTTGCTATAATATGCATTTACACAATTACTTTACCATATTGAACATCTATATGTTGATAAAATATATAAGTATGTTAATTTAAAAAACTAACCTGACTATGGACATACAGACAGGAAAAATTCCAAAACCTCTTCCATTCCTCTATCTCTGCATGTGCCACTATGTGGCGGTATGTGTGACAAGCATACACAAGTCTCAGAAGAGTTTCCTCTTCATCATCCGCTAGAAGAGAACTTATAACCTGACACATTGGTGCCATGCCAGTTCTGGCACAAATCATTAATACGTGATAGAACTGCAGATAAAAAATATACAGCTATAAATTAAGAAACCTGATCACAGATTGTAGACGTAAATACTTAACATAATATTTTTTTCTTTTGCATTCAACCTCAAACTCCTGCCAGTTAGCATAATGTAATATGAAGTAAGAGTTACGTCATAGTTTACAGTGTGGATGCACCGCCTGACCTGACACATCTAACTTCATTTTGACATTTTTGAGTCACTCTAACCTTATTGTATGAGAACACAAATCCCATGTTCAAACAATTCTTAGTTCTCTTTTATGGCATGAATGATAAATTACATTGTTACTATTCCTTGTTCCCCTTTTGGGTAACATTCTGACAGAACATAAAGTTTCCCTTTTTCATGCCATTGTGGCATATTGGAGAATATGGTGTTGGGACAGTGTTTTTTCATTGACCAATGGCATGGCTATGGATGAAATGTAAAACGAACATTGTATCACCCACCTAAAAAGCAAGTGCACTAAGCACTGGCTACAGAGGCCATCATCTATCTATTTATATATATTTTAGCTCCCTGTCAACATATTCAACAAAATTAGTTGCCATTTTCAGCAATGTCATGACGCATGTGGTTGCGTCTGTGGGTGTCACCAATGGCTCACTAGACAAACCACCCATGCAACAAAAAACCTTAGTAGATGAAATGCTGTTAAATTGAGGTTATCTTCTTATAGAAGCTTCATGGCACATCATCTATACAATTATGCTTATTATGCTGTTATTTTGTTGTTGAAATGTGTTTCATGTTTACTTGAATATATGTATGCACCCTCTGTGGTTGGGAGGGAGCCAGAAATGTACTGTGCAACACTGTGGAGGAGGAAACTGACAACACTGTTTTTTCCTTGGCTGAGACCCATCATAGAGGCACAGTGACTCAGGACATGACAATCCTTTTGACTTGAACATTTGATTGCATGCCTGGAGCAATAGAAAAGTTCGGCATAACCAGTAGTCAATTGGTGGCGGGTAATAAGCACAGTGAACCCTATCTTGGCTGCAGTGGCCCGGAGCAGTGCATAGGTTCAAAATTACCTTCCTGAAGGTGTGATAGTTATTCTCTGGCCCGGGGTGGGCTGAAAATCCACAGACTTCCCAGCAATATAATGCCATTTAATGGCATTGAGTCAAAGGGCATGAGCCCATTGACCGCTGGATCAGCAACCAACCAACCAACCCAGCAATGTTGTGCACTTAATCAATCTAATGTCTAGTGGCACAAACATCTTCCTAATCCCCCCCCAACAACTAACTAATCTTCCACTCCTTCCCCAAAAACTAACCCTACAGAGTTTTGTACACTAGCACCAGGTTATATTTTTTATGAGACTACAGTTTGTTCTGGTAAAAAGTAGCTCACATCTGCTTAAAATTAATCTATTATACATCAGATCATAAGGCTATATTTATAAATAATCTATAATATAATAGCCTTGTTCTGTCATCTCTGGAATGTTCTATAAATAGCACACTTAAATCAAGGAATTCCGTATGAGATCCAATCAGAATGATTGGTGTTGTGACATTATTCATAGCAGATGACATTTTTGTATACAAATGTTATTGATGCACTAACATAAACTTCTGTATATATGTTTGAAAAGTTCATGGACAAACTTATTATCTAACTTTTCATATACAACCACCATATAACAAAGTTCCACAGTTTGCTCAGTTATATGTTTTGAACAGTACTCAAGACCACTTCTTCAGGTGACTGCGAGATAGCAATCTTTGTTTCACTTGTTACTATAAAACATAAAGGAACCACCTTGGATGCTTCAGCACACAGTCATCCAGCAATTTCTATCTTCAACGATGTGGAGGATTCAAGAAATATCTTGTCCTGTCCATTCTTTGATGTTGTCTTTCCATGTTTTTATTTGTCCTCCTCTGCTTCTTCAACCTTTGACACTTCCCTGCAGTATTGTTTTTTTGACAAGGAATCATGTCTGTATGCATGTCCATACCATACTAGCTTTCGTTGTTTCACTATTGAAAGCAATGGTTCTTGTAGACTTGCATACATTTATTTTTTATTTGTTATTTACATACAAATTTGTCTTATGCTCTCTATAGGAAATCCTAAAGATAACATCAACCTCCTGGGAAGAAAAGACAAGAGTATCATCTTCCGACAGCGCACACAACATGTACAGCTTAACACAGCGTATCACCTGAACATAATACAACCACAACACACTCCAGATTTCCGGCTGGGCACTCATCCCTATGAAACTGTAAACCACCCACCTTTTTTGAATGTCCAGTGCTGGATGGTGTCAGGAAAATGTTTCTCCCTCCATGGCATGATAAATGGAACACATTATTTGGAACAAAACAACAGCTCACAAACACATGCATATATCACGCAATGGCATTGGGTCTAAGGGAAAACGCCCATGGACCACTGGATCAGCAACTAACCAACCAAAAAAGCTTGCATTGGAAAGAAATCGTATGTGAAACATATACACTATGCATTTTGGCAACTTAATTAACTTGAAGGTCTCATCGTTCACATGAAATTTTGCACTGGCCAGCTTTTCGGCCGTCTGTAAAGACGCAACAGGCGGTAATTTTGTTTGTTTTCTTTTAACTATATCAAGATCTTGTTTTAATGTATTCGAGTAGAGGGTAACTTTGTTTTGTAAAATGGAGTCGCAGATCAGTTTTTTTCTATAAAATGGGGTCATGACTCGCAAATATTTCAGAATCAGAGCGATTGATGTAGAAGAAATCTCTTATTTCTGAGACATGTCTCTAATTCTGTGACAATCATTCTTTGATATAATTATGTCATTCATTGTTGTTTAAAAAAATGACAAAATACTTCATATAACCTTCAACAATTTTATTTACATTAAATATCTATTCTATCTATAAACCTGCACTCATCAGGGTCATTTGGTAATCAGAGTCATAGGGTACCACATTGAAATCTTTAGCACACAATCCCCCAAAGAGGTGAGAATTCTTGAGACTAACGGGAATCATTTATTTTCATTTTACTTATGCTAATTTGCTGCTATTTTTAATATTAATTTGTTCTGGAAGCACCTAACAATTATAGAAATATGATCAACAGATGTGTTTTGCCTTTGCGAACACAAATATATATAATTTCTGTGGTATTTAATTATATTCAATAGTAGGATAATTTATTTTTATTTTCATTATGCTAATTTGCTGCCATTTTTAATATTAATTAGTTCAGCGCACACCTAAAAATTATAGAAATAGGAAAACAGATGAGTCTTGCCTTTGTCAACATAAATATATATAATTTCTGTGGTATTTAATTATATTCAATAGTAGGATAATTTATTTTCATTTTCATTATGCTAATTTGCTGCCATTTTTAATATTAATTAGTTCTGCGTGCACCTACAAATTATAGAAATAGGATCAACAGATGCGTCTTGCCTTTGCCAACACAAATATATATAATTTCTGTGCCATTAAATTATATTCAATAGTAGGATAATTTATTTTCATTTTATTTATGCTAATTTGCTGCCATTTTTAATATTAATTAGTTCTGGAAGCACCTAAACATTATAGAAATAGGATCAACAGATGCGTCTTGCCTTTGCCAACACAAAAAAATATATTTTCTGTGGTATTTAATTATATTCAATAGTAGGATAGTTTATTTATTCTAATTTGCTGCCATTTTTAATATTAATTAGTTCTGCGCAACTAAAAATTAAAGAAATAGGATCAACAGATGCATCTTGCCTTTGCTAATACAAATATAGGTACAATACAAGAATCAGTGGACAGCTTTCTACGGAACACATAGCTAACATAATTAGATGGAATGAAATTCTTAAAAGGCGCATATACAGACTATTCGACACGTTGCACGATGCGCACTGAGCGAGAGGTGGATGGCCAGTTCATTGCGCGCAAATCGCAAGATTGGTAATTTAAATTACGACTTTTTAAGTTTCCGAGATAGTGCAATAGCACGTGAAATTAAAAAGTTGGTATGTTGTCACGTGATTTGTTCACGGATTCTTGTATTGAACCCAAATATATATAATTTCTGTGGTATTTAATTATATTTAATAGTTTGATAATTTATTTTATTTTTAATTATGCTAAATTACTGCCATTTTTAAGATTAACTAGTTCTTAGCACACCTAAAAATTATAGAAATAGGATCAACAGTCAACAGATGCGACTTGCCTTTGCCAACACAAATATATATAATTTCTGTGGTATTTAATTATATTCAATAGTAGGATAATTTATTTTCATTTTATTTATGCTAATTTGCTGCCATTTTTAATATTAATTAGTTCTGAACACACCTAAAAATTATAGAAATAGAATCAAAAGATGTGTCTTGCCGTCGCCAACACAAAAATATATAATTTCTGTGGAATTTAATTATATTCAATAGTAGGATAATTTATTTTCATTTTAATTATGCGAATTTGCTGCCAATTTTTGTAATATTTATTAGTTCTGCGCGCAATAAAAATTATAGAAATAGGATCAACAGATGCATCTTGCACGAACAAAAAACATATAGTTTGTGACTTGTATTATTGAAAATAACAAAGATATGTTAGAAATTATCAGCTTGGGTACATTTTGTGGTCACAAGTTTTAGTTTTATTTTCCTATGTGTTTCAATTAAAAATTTTGTTGTCAAATTCATTGGAAAAAATTATGTAACATTTTTTCAGGGTTGACGTACAGACTTGGTTGAAGTATCGTTGAATTGCATTTTTGAAGGGCTATCTAACTATATTATTTGTAATTATGTAGAAATGTAGCACAATTCTGAAAATTTTGTCCAAGTATCTAACTAACAACAAACTTACAACAAACGTTTAGATTTCCTTCCATGTCTCTCGTTTCATTGCAATTTGCTTTAGATCTTCATTATCGAACTAAATAAGGTTGAACGAACCATGATGTAAATATGGAAATCATTAAATCAGTTTCAGTAACACAGATATTTAATTTCTATGATATTAATGTGTTAAATTAATGATCGACCAGTTCTTGATTCAGCAAAACAAAAACATTATTTGAACCGGAAGTTAAAGATAGTAGCATTTATTTACCAAGGGACATAGCCGGGCATGTACTCCAAAATCAAGGGTGGTAATAAGTATGAGATATTAATAAATCATCAAAACACAAATATTTTGATATGATAATTGGCAATATCATTTAAAGTAATAACTCTAATTTATTTTAAGAGATTTTATGTAACTTTTTCCCCGTTTTCCTATATATAGAAACGTTTTTTGAAAGCAATATGCACGACATACTTCCCTCACTGTTGTCATGGGTAACAAAATGTGTGGCACATAAGATTTTGAATGTTAAGGGATAATGTCCGTATCAGGTTCAAGTTCCCCGCGGAACTTTACAAAAGTTGGCTCTTGACTTTGTATGGGAACTAGTGTCAGTAGTCCGTTCGCATGTCTTAGACTCCACCGCGGGGTCAAGGTTCAGCCAGTGTCGAGTCAGCTCGCTCGTCACAGTACCGCTTGGGATCTAGGCTGGTTCCTCCCCATATGACATGTTAACACAGGACGAAGTCACCGGGGTGAAGTTTTCGGTCGTACGGAATGTTAACAGCATAAACGTGCTCAGCTGAGTGGTGAGCTATACTCAGCGTCCGAGTGGCTTTCGATGTCGGCGCCTGCTATGTCATACCGCCTCGAGAGAGGATTACGGGGGCGTAGGAGAGCTGCTTAGAAAGTGCTTCACTCGACTTTTTTGTCATTTTTTAAAACTCTAATTACATTTTAGGGACAATACCCTGCATTTGTTATACAACGTATAGTCAAATGTTTAGTCAAATTATTTCATTTGGTTTTATTGGAAGCAATACATTTTTGGATAAAAATAACACAAAAATAGAAAAAAAAGTATTTTGATACATATATAGTTTTTATTGACTGAAGTTCACATTAAAATTTCGTTAATTAAAACAATTTTTTTATTTGTGAAACAAAAATTGGAATTGCAGTTTATAAGTTTTAAAACCTTAATGGTTGAGAGAGTTAACCTTAATACTTTCAACAATAACGCAAACTCACAATATAAAAGCATATGGAAATTGAGTTGGTTGAGTTGTTTTTAAAAAATGTAAACTTCCAAATAAACTCAAAAAAGCCCTATATTAAAATATAGGGCTATAATGTGTCACGTGTTCGAATCAACACATTTAGTTTACGAGTTTGGCACGCTTTTTTGACATGGGTTCCAAAAAAATTAGCCCAGAATATTATGTGATTGTCAGGGGTATTCTGTCAGGGGATCACCCAAAGAGTAAATTATATTTCCAACACAGTTAACCTGTGGTGTTTGATAAAATTAAAAATAATGTCTTTAACAATTTGTTTCTAGTGAACAATCTGAAAGCAATGGTAGTTAAAATAAACTTAATTTCCAATAGAAACTGCCATTGTGTTGTCGGGCCTGGATGGGAACAAAGGATAGAAACTACCCTTGTTTAGCCGGGACTGAAAGGGAAGCAAAGGATAGCTACACTGTTACCTGTTAAACATTTCGTAAGAATCAAATAGGAAGATATTGATGTGGAGTTCGTTGTTCCATAAAGGCCGATAGATAACTATGAGGGTCGTAGAAGCGTTTTCAGTGTGAAAGGGGTTTTCCCTAAAACAACTAATGTCAAAAAGGCATTCGTCCGTTGTTGTATGGAATAATTATATCTTTTTCATGAGAAAGGTGATGACCTTTCTGTAAAAAATCGTTAATAGGAGGGGGGTTCATCCACCTTTTCGCTAAATTCCTAGCAATAAAAAACATTTTATTATTTTTTAAGAGTGGGAAGAAGTAAACCACCAACCCCCCCCCCCCTTTTTATCAATAGAAGTATAAACCATACAAGTAGATATATTTGCGTTTATAATATTGATTGACTGATTGATTCAGAACTCCGGGAATTTCGAGCTATTAGCTCTTACTTCCTATGTGCAGTGGGGAGAATTCTTGTGAGGTTTCTTTCATACCCAGGAGACTTCAGCTTTTAACTCAGTGGCATGCCGAAATCGGATGTGTTAGGCCTACAAGGCGCATAACGGTGGCACAACGTAATCACGCTCCCGGTGGAAATCACACGGATATCTGTGATGGTTACAATGGAGCGAACGAAAAACAAACAAACAAACTCAGTGTAATGCCTATTGAATGAGTCTTCTACTCAGAGTAGGTCTATAATTGTATAGATGGCATGCTACAAGCTTCCATAAGAGAGCCTCAATATAACGGCATGTCATCTACTAAGGTTTTCTGTTGCATGGGTGGTTTGTCTAGTGTCACATTTGTGGGACCCACTGATGCAACCACATGCGTTTAATATTGAAAGTAATTATTCTTGTAGACATGTATGAATATATAGCATTGAATTTGTTTTTACTTTTCTTATAGGTTCTAATGTTGACATCTTGGCAGCAATCTTACTTTCGTGAACTGTACTCACGAGATAGAAATAGGGCTCTGTTTAGAGAAAGAAAACTTGACCATTGTGTCTTAGATAGTCACTTTAACCTAACATAATGCTTTATTTTAAAAAAGCAACTAATTTAGTCACCGTAAACAGAGAGCGTGCCATTTTATAAAAGGTGGTTTTAGGTTTGCAATCAAAGGGAGATAATAAGAACAATTGTCAATAAATTTGTTTTAACTAATTATTGTCCCCTTATTAGTTAACATCCCACTGTGGCATACCAGGAAATGAAGAGGCAGATGATAGACTGGCAAAGGATGAAACAGTACAGGAACAAAAAGACCAAGAAATCACCTACCAAGAAAAGAGGACACTCATCAAAACCATCAGGAAAGTTGACCACCCAAAAGACATTTACCACTATCTCGACAGAGCAGAGCATTTTTCGCCTCAGAACAGGACACAACAGATTCAACAGCCATTTAAATAGACTAAGACTGGTCCCATCATCTCTGTGCCCTTGTGGGCAGGCAGCGCAGACCGCTGAACATATCCTGCAAAACTGCAATACACTAAACCAGTTAAGGGAAGAACACTGGCCCACAGCGATGGATATCCACAGAAAGATGTATGGGAGCACTGAGGAGCTTTCAAATACAGCAAAATTTATTAAGAAAACAGGACTTGCTGTATAGACATGCCAAACTGCGAACGAGAAGAAGAAGAAGACTAATTATTGTGTCAAAATAATGCAAAGAAATCTATTCCTACTACATTGTAAATAAAACACGAATTAAACAAATAATTTGTTCTTTTTCTGTTGTATGCATCTGTCTAAAATGTTAATAATATTATTATAAAAACCTCATACGTAGGTTGACCATGATTTCTGTGTACAAAAACTGGAAATTAGGATGATATCCCCCTTGTGAACCAAATAAGAATCAAATTGTGCTTGTTACAAACATGTGTGTTTCCAGTAACGACGATACACATGTGGTTGCGTCTGTGAGTCTCACCAATGGCCCACTAGACATACCATCCATGCAACAGAAAACCTTAGTGGATGACATGCCGTTATATTGAGGTTATCTTCTTAGAGAAGCTTCATGTCACATCATCTATACAATTATGTTTTTATTTTGTTGTTGAAATGTGTTTCATGTTTACCTAAATATATATGTATGCACCCTCTGTGGTTGGGAGGCAGCCAGAGGTGTACTGTGCAGCACTGAGGAGGAGGAAAATTACAGCTCTGTTTTTTCCTATGGCGGAAACCCATCATAGAGGCACAGTGACTCAGGACGTGACAATCCTTTTGACTTGAACATTTGGTTGCATGCCTGGAGCAATAGAGAAGTTCGGCATAACGAGTAGTCAATTTGTGGCGGGGAATGAGCACAGTGAACTCTATCTTGGCTACAGTGGCTAGGAGCAGTGCATAGGTTAAATCCTACCTTCCTGGAAGTGTGAGTTATTCTCTGGCTCTATCCCGGGGTGGGCCGAAAATCCACAGACTTCTCAGCAATATAATGCCATTTAATGGCATTAGGTCAAAGGGCATGAGCCCATGGACCGCTGGATCAGCAACCAACCAGTAACGACGAATGCAAAGCATGCGAAGCATGGGCACTAAATAAAACATTGTCCAATATAGTAACATCATTTCACCTGTGCGTTGCCAGTGCCCGAAAGTGGAACAAAGAATAGCAACACTGTTTACCATCCACGCATGTCGTAAAAGGCGACTAAGAAGGTTATGGGATGGAGTTGGCTGTCCCATCCCATATAGGGTCAGTGACCCAAAGCCATGCTGAAGTCGAATGTGTCAGGCCGAATGTCGCAGCAATGATGTAAACCATGACACGCCGCATTCCGTTATACGGACTACATCTTGCTAATCTGCAGGAGTTTGAGAATGAACACAGAAGAAGAAGAAGTAAAATCATTCGAATTAAAGTGCTACAGAAGAGTTCTGAGGAAACCATGGGCAACAAAGAAAACAAACCAGGAGGTGGAAAGCACATTAATTGCCCAATAGGGCTGACTTCTGAAAACCATATTAAATGAAAAACGTTTTTTTTCGAGAGAGAGAGAGACATGACAGTATGGAGATAGTGATATTTGAGGGATGATAGAAGGTAACAGGGGCAAAAGCCGACCAAGACGCCGTTGGACAGAAGACGTACAGGAATGTCTGCACATGTCTCTAAAGAAGGCGGTACACACAATGCCGTCTTAACGTATAGGCCCGTTGGGCATTTGCCCTGGGGCCCACGAGCATAGGGGCCCCATGCGAATATGTTGTAGGGTTTTGGAAAACCCGTGTAAAATTTAGTATTATTTTATAAAAATCTCATAATTTTGTGTTTATATGCGAACGGGGCCTTTAAGTTTATCAATCACTTCCAACCTTGAACCTGGACCAATGTTCAGGAATGTCATTTACCACATTCTGTAGATTGAGGTTTAATCCCTATAATTATTTTCCCTTCAAAGAAAAGCTTTATCGCAAGTTAAGGAAATTTTGGGCCCTGAATAGCAATGCCTGTGGCTGATGGGTAAATAAAACCTGTTTTCCCTGCATGTCCTTGTCTTAGCCGGTGAGCAAAAATTCTCCCCTCCTGTTTACGGGTATTGTAGTGAAGTGAAGTAACTCCGTCTATTTGTAAATTGGACTCATAAACATAAACCCGGGCCACGCAGCGACGGCCCTCTATAAGCCGTGTCTGGGGACCCCTCATTAAATTTGGATGTCCAAGTTTTGTTCCTGCTGGAAGTTAGCCGCAGTTCAGACAGAAGTTTATCGTGCCCTAAACTCTTCAGGAAAAGTGTGTTCTGCGTTCTACCACATTAACCTGTGCTGCTAACTCAAAGGTAAGTTAAAATAATAATTATAAATTATTTAGTTTTATTTGATTGTGAAGTAAACTCAGTGTATGGTTAATATTACAACTCATTAAACCAAACTAAATTAATTTAATTTAGACCTCGAGGACGACTGTACGTGCAATCGCCCTCGACGGAGGTCTACGAGTTAGTACGTACGCGAAGAGTAACTTTTACTTAGTGGATTTTATTATTGTTGCCCCAGCAAAGAAATATTAATGTGGTATTTTAATTAAATAGTGTAATGTCGACTGTCGTTTTATTTGAATGTGCAATATATCAGTGTTGTGCCAATTCCTATTCCGCAATGAAAATTGCGAGACTCTCCCTGCACTGTACAGAAAAATAATTTCGGACAATTTAAAATCTGTTTTTCCGAACATTGAAATTGCACTCAGAGTGTTCATGTGCATGATGGTGAACATACTGTACAGGAGAACGTTCTTTTTCAAGACAAACTTATAAAAAATGAGCTTCGTAGTACAATGGGACAGCATCGTTTGAACTGGCTTTCACTCATGAGCATAGAAAATGACATCCTGAAGACCATTGACTTCAAGCCGATAATAAAACATATTTCTGAAATGAAGTGTCGCAAACACTTGTTATAATAAAGTACCGTACTGAAATTTTTCTAATCTAAGTATTGTTTTTCCATTACGAATTTTAATACCTTTGTTTGACCTTGTATAATAGATGTAATATGTTATGGTGTTTATTATTTAAAAAAACATATGTAAATATCTGTTTTTGTGTGTAAATTTTGTTGTTGTAAATATCATATGTAATACTATAAAACGTAAATAAAATCTCTTTTCTCTGTTTGTCATGTTTAATGTTGATTATAGTTGCAGCTGTACAGCATGTTTTAACAACAATTTTTTGAAATTAGTATAGTGACAATTAAATAAATAATACATTATTTTTAATATTATCAACCATTAATTTTTTATTCCTGGGGGGGGCAGCGCTCTTTCTTTGCCCAGGGGCCCAAAATGGTGTAAAGACGGCTCTGGGTACACCTGGCCCAAGACCGAGGAGAATTCAATAGAACCATAAGGAAGATCACGTTCTGGAAAGAACATGTCACGTGTTGATCCCCTTGGTGAAGTACGCCCCATTAAACTACGGGGGTGAGTCCAATTTAGTTATATCAGACGTTTTTGAACATAAAAATCATGGGGGTACTGGTTCAGAAAATCCTGTCACCATGACTCAAATAATAAAATTACGATGATAAAAACGTGATGTATTATATGCACCGGCAGTTTTGATTCAGCAACACGCTCTTAAATACTCATGAATTCATGGTGGCTGGATTACCAGAACACGACCTATATTATTATCTTTTGATGGTTAAAAACTTGTATGATAGAACCAAATTGTCGCCCTAGTGTTTCCGGAGTCATAAATTGGAGTAAAGAAAGATGACATTGCTACCTGCCAATCATGTTGTAAGAGGCTACGACGCAGGTCTTGGGTTCACGTTGGTTGTTTCATCCCAACAAGAGTCAAAGTGACGCAGAAGCTATGCTGAAGTATGATCTGGCAAGCCGAAAAGCGCAGATATCGCAGCTAAGATGTAAGCTATAACACAATTCACTTTGTTCTCCAAAATACATAATGCGGGAGTCTGAGAACTAACGCAGAAGAACAAGAGCGAAATGGAATCATGTCCGCGGTTGAAAGAAGAACACCTTACCATAAGGGTACCACTAATGCAACAGAAAACCTTAGTAGATGACACGTCGTTTTATTGAGACTCTCTTATGGAAGCTTTGTAGCATGTCATCTATACAATTATAGACCCCCTCTGAGTAGAAGTCTCTTTAAATAGGCATTGCACTTAGTCGAAAGCTGAAGTCTCCTGGGTATGAAAGAAAGCTCAGAAAAACCATCCCACTGCACATAGGAAGCAAGATCTAAACACTCGCAATTCCTGGGGATCTCAAAAATAGAAACCATAAGGGTACTTAAAAGAAAATAATAATAATAAAATATTGTGGTACAAACAAGGTAATAATGAAACATGAGGATCACAAAACACAGATTTATTACACAGACATGTTTCGATCAAAATTATTCCTTGATGACCTATACATATATTTCAGCTTACGTATGGGGCTGTCTGACCATCATGTAATAATGAACATGCGCACGCACGCATACGTATGTGTGCATGTGTGTGTATGTATGTATGTATGCATGTATGCATGTATGTATGTATGTATGTATGTATGTATGTATGTATGTATATATATATATATATATATGTGTGTGTGTGTGTGTGTGTGTGTGTGTGTGTGTGTGTGTGTGTGTGTGTGTGTGTGTGTGTGTGTGTATGTATGTATGAAAATATGTATGTATATATAAAAATAGGGAGAACTTCGTGGAAAGATAAGAAAACGAACAAAATACTTTTAATACTTTGTATGAAAAAAAAGAACTATTAAAAGAAATAAAGATAAAACAAATAATGTAGTTTGAACATATTAAAAGACATGACACCTTACTGCAGACCTTACATGATTGAGGGGAGGCGAGCAATGGTAGGTAGAGATACAAATGGGAGAGAAATATCACGAGACAAATAGGTTACAGTTTGGCAGAATGCATAACCAAGGCAAGAGATAGGGGATGTTGGAGGTCCGTTGCAGCTAACTTTCGTTGCGAAGATGGCGCATCATGATGATGTGCAATGACTGACAGGCACATAGGTACCCAGTCTCTCCCAGCAAATGTCGAATGGTATTCATGCTAATTGTTCCTGTGGTTCGCTGGGTAAGTACGCTCCCCATTTTACCCTGTGTGATTCCAGCGGTACTATTTATATTTCTTCAACGCAGAATGCGGTGCAAAGGGCAGAAACCAGAGCTCATTTTTCAGCAAACTCTGGGAGTCACCATTACCAACGATTATCGATCAATGTTAGAATCACCATTACCAGCGCATATCGATCAAAGAGTAATGAAATCTGCAAGAAAAGTGATTTTGATTGCTGTATGAGATAAAAATGTGTCATAATGAAAATTACCTGTCTCAGGGTAACACGACTAAGGGCCAGTGGTACGTTGATCTCCATACTAAACTAAGAAAGACTGACAAGTAAACGAGGGATAAAGCGCACTCAAATTATGCTCTTGCTTCAAAACAATGCACCTTCCCATAAAGCATGGCTTGCGTTGCAAACAGCCAACGATTTTAATATGAAATTATTCCACACCCATCATATTCTATAGATTTAAGATTTAAATAGTGAAATTATTCCACACCCATCATATTCTCCAGATTTGGCTCCATATTTCTTTTTCCTTTTAGAAATCTTACTGGTGAAATAAAATAATTTTGATAGTTAAGATGTCGTACTGGCTTGTGATAACTGGTTTAGTTTGAAAAATAGGTTATTTTATTCTGAAAGTCTTTTAAATGTTTTGCAGAGATGGCATAAATTCTAGTGATCGTTAAGTTGAGGAGGAATAATCGTTGTAAAAAAATGTCAACTTTTTCCTCCTATTCCTTCGTGGTCAGGGCAAAGACATATCGCACGCCTCCTGTATGCCTTTAGGGGGCAATCGAAAATAATGGAATTCGGTTGTAAATTCCACACCGTCTCTTTAATCGCTTCTTACAATATGGATAGTATGTGGTAGTGTTTTGTTATTATTCTTTGCTCTAGTTTTTTTTCTTCCCGTCAACACACTGGCAGAACATTGTCTCTCGCGACGTTTTTGTTTATATTTCATCATCATCAAATGCCGTCTCCGCAACGAAGGTTGGCTGCAACAGATCTCCAGCGTTCCTTGTCTCTTGTTTTGGTGGTGCACTCTGCTAGACTGTGACCTGTCCATCTTGCTATATTACTCTCCCACTTGTATCTCTGCCTACCTCTTGCTCGCTTCCCTTTGATTTTACCCTCAAGTCTTCAATAAGGTGTCATGCCTTTTAATTAGTCCAAAATATTTTATTTGCCAGATCTTTATTTCCCTTAATAATTCTTTCTTCATATTAAAGTGTTTTTAGAACCTCTTTATTAATTTTCTTCTTTTTCCATGATGTTCTCTCTATTCTTCTATATACCCACATCTCAAAGGCATCAATTCTGTCTTCTAATTGTTTGTTTAGTGTCCATGTTTCTGAGCCATACATTAATATAGAATAGATGTAGCATTTTATAATTCTCTGTTTTAACTTCTTTGTAATTTGTTTAGATGTTACTATTTTCCTCATGTCATTGAAGTTACTTTTAACCATTCCTATTCTCCTTTTAACTTCTGTTTCACATCTGCCGTCATTTAACACTGTAACTTTACCTTTTTTAAAATTGTAAATAATCACAGCTCGCGGGTACTGGGTACATTCCATGTCCGAACTGTCCAAGAAAATGTACAGCTCGAAAATAGCTCATTAGCCATCTACGAACTATTATGCATGGTCACAATTCTAACTGAATTTTCAAAAGTGGATGTAAAAATGGTCATCATCACTTATGATAGACGAACACACATATAAACTTCAGTACCTCCATGTTTCTATGTGGTACATATCTTCAATCATGTTGCATACCATTGTTTTCATTTGAAGATTATTCAGTTCTCTCATAGTGTACCGATACTTGTTGTTTATGGTGCTTCCAGGGACGTACCGAGTGTGGTGCGGGAGGTGCGGTCGCACTGTTGATCAAGACTTGAGGGCATCAAAATGCCCCTCAAAATAATGAAAACTTTGAAATGGGGTTTAAGTGCCTTTGTCGTGCCAAAGTTGATGCACCGCACCGTTAAAATAATCATATTTTTTTCTTTTTACGCGTATTTATTTGGCGTTTAAGTAATAGCACATTTTTTGGCACAAAAATGCAGAATCCAGTTTTATTTACAAGGCTAATTTAAAAGAAGAATGCGCTTTGAATTTGACCGATATCGGGTAGTGGCCAGCGGTTATTTCGAACAACGTTAGGATGCACCTAATTGTGAGTGGTTCGAAACAACTCTAGAACATAAACCACCCGTTCGATGAGGTTACAACTGCAGTCGGAGAAAAGAGGAAGCTGACCAAAGACTGGTTCCTTAAGAAAATGCCGAATGGCGACAAAGTACGCAGAATAAAGATACGTTATTTTCCAACAAGAAAATCCTTTTTCATTTTCTGATGTCGCTTGTTCCCGACCGTTACCCAGTCTGGCCCTGCCTTTGTTTCAGAAGAAGGTTTCAAAAACTGGAGAAAACACTCGCCCCGAGTAACAAACCACAAGTCCAGTCCATCACATCAACAATTACTGATGAAATGGAAGGATCTTGAACTTCGGCATCGTACTGGTTACACCCTCGACAGTAACACTCAAGTACAAATTCAGAAAGAGCAACAACAAAAATGGAGAGAGATTCTTAAACGAATACTCGACATTATTAGTTTCTTGGGCAAACAAAACTTGACTCTACGAGGACATCGGCAGTGTGATACATTCGAATCGACGCAGAACAAGGGCAATTTCATTGAGCTTGTAAAGATTTTGTCGCAGGATGATCCCGTTCTCAAAGAGCACACTCTTCGGATCCAACTTGAAGATGTTCCACAGCCATCTTACTTTTTCCCAAATGTTCAAAACGAATTCATCTATTTATTGGATGAACAAGTTCAGCGTCGTATTATCCAGCGGGTAAAAGACGTTAAATATTCTGCCATAATATTTGATAGCACACTCGATGTGTCTCACATGGATCAAACTTCGCAAGTGCTTCGGAGGCGGATGACCTCGACATCATGAACTTCCGAGTTCAAGGGTATGATAACGCTGTTGTGATGAAAAGGGAACATTCGGGAGTTCAGAAACGGATTTGCGATATAAATCCAAAAGCCCAGTATATTGCCTGTTCGAACCATAGATCAAACCTAGCTGGGATCCATGTGGCACGAGAAGAAATAAACTCTGTGGCCTTCTTCGGCTCGCTTTATCGTCTGCACAGCTTCTTTTCCAATTTCACTCACCGCTGTGAAGTGCTGATGAAAGCTACTGGAATGAGTCTCAAACGATTCGCCGAAACACGCTGGACCGCAAGAGGCGAAGTGATCAAAATGATTAAAAGCCACTTTCTGAAGATTCTGGAAACACTTTAAATTTTAACTGAGAGAACCGAAAACTCGGAAACGACATCCGCGGTTGACATCTTGGTAGTGGCGATGCAGTCATTCACGTTCGTGGCGTATCTTGAGTTCTTGGATCCAGTTTTAACGGAAATAAACGACGCGCAGGCATATATGAAGAAGAAGGGCTTGAGCGTTCGGGATTGTGCAACAAAAATTAAAGCTTTGAGTGATGTCCTCACAACTTCGGGGCAAACAGTAGCCGATGCGAGTTTGAGCTATGCGCAGTTGGTGTGTTATGAACTTGAAATTCATATGGAGCCACATCTGCCAAAACGTCGTAAAAAGAAGATACCTGGAGAAGAAGCCGCCGATGCCATGTTAATCTAGAGAAATAAACTTCAGTGGGCAGAGTGAATCAGGAGATTTCAACAAGAATTGCACAACTGCATGAGGTTGCTGACAAGTTTGGCTTTCTTTCTCCAAAGCAACTGTTAGACGATCGAGTCGATATTGATCTTCACAACATTCCTGATAATGACATCAACAAGGATACATTTTTACTCGAGAGAGAAAGCGACTAATTAATTTTGTCGCAGCATCGTCGGCCTTGAACTTAAAGGACCAAGGGCCTATGAAATTACTTGCCTTCATTCAGAAACATCAGCTTTCCCATTCAGTATCATTTTACTGTCATTTTATTTTTGTCATTGTCATTTTACTGCGTGTATTCCTAAATCTATGAGTTAGTATAGCTACATGTGAAAGGAGTTTCTCCAAACTCTATTAATCAAAAACTATCTTAGGTCAAATATGAGCATCTTGAGATTGAACAACCTCGCAATTAGGTATTAGGTATGTTGATTATCCTCTTCGCACAACGGACACGTCTATAGGTACTCAGATCTCCGCTTCAGTAAATCTCTCAGGGTATAACGGGTGATGGTTCCGGTTCTATGTTGGTTCACTGCTCTTTTTGAAATCTTTGTCAGGGGTTCTCTACGAGCCACGCTATCCTCACTCCTAATTCGCGCATTCTCGATATTGACTCATGCTCATTCATTCATGAATGAACCTCGCAATTATGTCAATCGAACATGAGCTGGTCAATTTTGTGAACTTCGTAGCAGTCATTAATGACTTCGCCAAAAACGCTTGTATAGTGAATTAAAATTTAAAAATTTAATTCTATATTTGTTAAATGTGGATAAAATCGATAACAATAGTAAACTTGTGCAATTTTACTTGGGATTTTCTGGGTTTTTTTTTCAATTTCGACGGGGGGGGGGGGGGGCATTTAAATCTTCATCGCACCGGGCAGCACTTACCCTAGTTACGCCACTGCTACCAGCCTACCAAAAAAAAAAAAGGAAATCGGGGTCCCCACTCTAAAATATTAACGCTATGGCACTAAATATAAACTCTACCCACTCTCAGTAGAAGGTTCCTTCAATAGACATTTTATGAAGTCAAAAGCTGAAGTCTCCTGGGTATGAAAGAAAGTTCTAACGTCATTACTGCACCCATGAAGTAAGAGCTAAGCGCTCGCAATTCCCAATTCCTGGAGTTAGAGAGAAACCTATTCTTTTTCTTCTTCATCTGCGTTCGTTCTCAAACTCCTGCAGATTAGCAGAATGTGTCCCGGAGAACGGAATGCGTTGTGTCATGGTTTATAGCAATGCTGCGACATCTGCGCATTTCGGCACGACACATCCGTTTGTTTAGTAATGTCCTGTTGTCACCCCCCCCCGCCCCCCGGAGTAGAAGGCCTTCCAACTGTGGCATTGCACTCCGTCATAGAACCTATGTCCTGTGGCCCCCCGGACTATCATGATCTCATGGGTTTAGTGTTGTATGTCAAACTGAAACCCAGAAGCCAACTAGGGGAAGGGGGAACTTGAGGTGAAACCATTAAATCCAGGACGTGATGATCCTACATATCTTTCCAAATATGATAGACATGACACACTGTAGGTGTGATGAAGCAACCCTCAGATCCACTACCAATAGATGGAAGTCTGGGAAGAGTCAAGTCAAAGCAGCATCATGCCAGTTGGAAAATGGTGTTCCTGGTCCCAGGCCCTACTGTGTTGGATCAGCCCTCTAGGTTTGAAAACAAGCTCCAGAGACATAACCCCAATATGAAAGTGCCCATGGTGTTCTTCTATATTATTATGTAAAACCACACCTCTGCTGTCTCAAAATAATTTTCCAATGTTCTACTGAGTGTTCAAGATTCCATACACCCTAATAGGTTTCAATATCTTCTTCAGCGTTCATTCTCAAACTCCCGCTGGATCTCCCTTGTAGCAGTACCATGATCCTATTAGATTTCCAGCAAAATTGATGTAGTCCAGAAAATGGGAATGCGTTGTGTCTCCGTTTTATTTGCGCCAATGGCCCGAATTTAATTCATTTTTAATTCATTTTGCTTGACTATTTGTTTATTAGGTTACTACGGCACCATCCACTTTGTCGGATACCCTCTGACCATTTGGTTATTTATATTTGAAAAGAGTCGTAGTTTAGTTACATAGATTATGATTCTAAAAATAGATTTCGCGCGAACTACGTCAAAAAATCCCACAATTCCAAGTGAATCCAAAAGAAGAAGCAAGCATGTCTGATTGGGAAAATTCGTCGGTAAGTGTTTTTATTTGTGATCTTTTATTGCTCATGACTGTATAATTATATACGTTTAATTCTATTAATACTGATTATAAATTTATGCAGGATACGTCAAATCGTCGTAGGCCTACATAACTAACCAACTGATATCCAATGAATAATTAGATTAGGGATAGGCAGGGATTTGTTGCGTTTGGAAGAAAAGTTGACCGATAAGTGATAAGTCGCTATTATTTGATGATTGGATTAACAGATTATCAGTCGTTATTCAAGTCATCAGTTGGTTAATGAGTAGGCCCCTATCGTCTCAACTGTATCGGCGTACATATTTATGAACACCACACATGCATGTTCAATGAGGAGTAAAAATAAAATAAAATATAAATTGGGACTAAAATTAATATAACTACAACTACAGTAAATTAGGATCTTCTTCCTGAGTAGATGGTGGTCCATGGATGCTATTTTTTCTGACACTGGCTGAGGTGTAGTCATGTTTATTCAGAATGGTCTTGGTCTTTTCCTAGGTCAGCCCTTGGCTCTTTATGATATCCTGAGGGAATGCCTCATGGGTAGTGTATAATTAAACCAAATTAAAGATATGAAGAAATCCCAATTGTACATGGGAAACAAGACCTGATTTCATGACGTGTAACAATGTAAATTGCCTGTGGGTTGCCAGGGGCCCGAAAGGGGGAGCAAAGAATAGCAACACTGTTTACCTTCCATGCATGTCGTAAAATGCGACTAAGGAGGTTATGGGATGGAGTTGGCTGTCCCATCCCATACAGGGTCAGTGACCCAAAGCCATGCTGAAGTCGGATGTGTCAGGCCGACTTGTGCAGATATCGCATCAATGCTGTAAATGTAAACTATGACAAAACGCATTCCGTTCTCCGGACTACATCCTGCTAATCTACAGGAGTTTGAGAACGAACACAGAAGAAGAACAATGTAATTTGTGAGAATAAAAACAAATTGTGCCTCAAAAACCCATTATATTGACATTTAATGACAATTAATTTTGTTTGTTGGCGATATAATATGTGTATGGAAATAATGTTTCAATGAATTATTATTTTGGCATTTTCAGGAAGAAGTTGTTCCAGCCAAGACAGGTTTTGGGTATGATGACTTTTATTTATGTAGAATATAGTTTTTCAATATAAACTTGCTGTTCATTTATATAATGGCTGTTATGATGTATAAATAAGGTTTGCATTAGTCACATTAAGTTTTATGATTGTTATATTGCATAAAAAGGTTTGCATTAGTCACATTAAGTTTTGTTATGGTTATATTGCATAAATAAGGTTTGCATTAGTCACATTAAGTTTTATGATTGTTATATTGCATAAAAAGGTTTGCATTAGTCACATTAAGTTTTGTTATGGTTATGTTGCATAAATAAGGTTTGCATTAGTCACATTAAGTTTTGTTATGGTTATGTTGCATAAATAAGGTTTGCATTAGTCACATTAAGTTTTGTTAAAAAATAATTATACGAAAATGAAGAAAAGTTTGAATGGCAGATGCAGAAAACAATAAACTCGAGTCTGTTTACTGGAATTAGAAAGAGGCAGTGAATGATTGTAAGTCCTTGACAAATGTACAGTTATGGTGAGAGTTATGATTGAACTGTTACCAGAACAGGAAATGATGCAAAACATCCAGCAGTACCCAAAAGCCACAAGATAAAATTATTTCAATTATGTACACAAATGGACCACTGACCCTATATGGGAGGGAACAGTCAACCCCATAACCTCCTTAGTTGCCTTTTGCTACATGCATTGAAGGTAAACAGTGTTGCTATTCTTTGGGTGACTCCCAGTATATAGTGTCCCAGCCAGTTGTTGTTTGTGGGTTCTTCTGGTCTTTCCAGTGAGGATGCACTTACTTCTCCCATGGTCACTCCTATTTCTATCATTCTCTGAACATGTACATTGTCTCTTTTCAGCATGCTCTTCATGATTTTGTAATGTATCCATGACTGACCTAATTAAATCAGCTAGGTCTCGTTTCATTTTGTCATCCACTAGCGTTACCCGCTTGTGCATCAACTCATGTCTCTGACTTCCGCATGGCCTGGACTGTAGATCCATGTGATGCTTTGGATGTTTTTAAGAGTCACCCATTCCTTTCTTATCATGCATTTTTCTACCTTGCACATTTGCGTGTGTGGCATCTGGGGCCTGGACTTCTAGTTCAGGGTGCAAAGAATAGGGCCACTGTCTTCTTTGCATCCATGTCATAGTAGGTGACTAGGGAAAGTTGGATAGGCTGATAACTTGTCATCTGTGAAAAATTATTGTTATTCATGATTAGAAACTGACTTCACAGCATGTGGGGCATTTCAATAAGTGCTCCGTCCTCCGTTCTATCAGCCATCCCAGTGTATGTAGAGTCCTGGTCAGGTGTTGATTGTGTGATCTTCGGGACTTTTCCAAAAAATTTACTTTTTCTCCCTCACCTCTAGATACTCCCGTTTCTAACATTCTCTGTATGTGTACATTCTCAGCCTCATTGACATCATCTTCATCTTGAAATGAATTTATTACTGCCTTCATTAAGTCGGCTTTATCTCTTCTCAGCATTGTGCCGTCTATCGCCGCATTGCCTGTCAATAAATCGTCCCTCTCTTTTCCTATGACCCCAGCATGACCAGTGCAGTATATCCATGTAATGCTCTTATAATGCTGTTGGTTGGTTGGTTTGTTGCTGATGCAGCGGTCCATGGGCTCATGCCATTTGACCTAATGCCATTAGATGGCATTATATTGCTGGGAAGTCTGGATTTTCAGCCTACCCCGGGACAGAGCCAGAGAATAACTATCATACCTCCAGGAAGGTAGGTTTCAACCTATGCACTGCGCCTAGCCACTGTAGCCAAGATAGGGTTCACTGTGCTCATTCCCTGCCACCAATTGACTACTGGTTATGCCGAACTTCTCTATTGCTTCAGGCATGCAACCAAATGTTCAAGTCAAAAGGATTGTCACGTCCTGAGTCACTGTGCCTCCATGATGGGCCTCAGCCATAGGAAAAACAGTGACGTCAGTTTCCTCCTCCTCAGTGCTGCACAGTACATTTCTGGCTGCCTCCCAACCACAGAGGGTGCATACATATATATTCAGGCAAACATAAAAAACATTTCAACAACAAAACAAAATCATAACTATAGATGACATGCCATGATGCTTCTATAAGAAGATAACCTCAATATAATGGCATGTCATCCACTAAGGTTTTCTGTTGCATGGATGGTATGTCTAGTGGGCCATTGGTGAGACCCACAGACGCAACCACATACGTATTATAATGCTGTAAACCATGGCAACTTTGCATTCTTTGGACTGCAGGACTACATCCTGCTATTTTGCAGGAGTTTGAGAATGTAAGAATTACAAATTTCTGTAAATAGCATGACATTATTTATATTAAATATTTCATATCAATTTTATTTTGAAATTGTTACACATTCTATTTTGTTTCTATAATGACTAAATAAATGTATGTTTTCTTTACAGCCGTGGAGCTCTGGCCAATGTATTTGGTGAAAAGGTGCGGGGAATCGGACGTGGTTCTGTGGAAAATAGCCAGGTGAATGCATTTGGCAGCGGAAAGACTGAGATAAAAGATTCATTTTCAAAAGCCAATGGGTTTGGAGGTAATAGCAGAGGTGGCTTTGGAAGTATAGAAAACAGAAGAGATGATGACAGTAGTGGGGGATTTGGTAAAAAAAGCAATGGTTTTTCTGGTGGCTTTGGTAATCCTGTGAATGATCATGCTGATACAGAAAATTCCAGATTTGGTGGTGGCAGAGGTGGCTTTGGAAGAAGAGATAATGGAACAGATGATGACAGTAGTGGGGGATTTGGTAGGAAAAGCAATGGTTATTCAGGTGGGGGCTTCAGTAATCACGTGAATGATAATACAGAGGATTCAGAAAATTCAAAGTTTGGTGGTGGCAGAGGTGGTTTCGGAAGAAATAACAGAACAGATGACAGTAGTAGGGGATTCGGTAGGAAAAGTGGTTATACAGACTGTCGTTTGGATGATGATGCTGAAGATTCTGAAAATTCTGGATTTGGTGGTGGAAGAGGAGGAGGATTCAGAGGTGGTCGAGGAGGAAGAGGAAGTAAGTACTTTCTCATTTAGTATTTATTTTGTTGATGATGTTTAACAAGCACAGAGACATGTTTTTTTTTGGTGTTCTTCTTCTTCTTCAGCGTTCATTCTCAATCTCCCGGTGGATATCTCTTGTAACAGGACAATGATCCTACTATATATCCAGCAGGATGTAGTCCAGAGAATGGAAATGCGTTGTGTCGCCGTTTTAATTGCGCCAATGGCCCGACACATCCGTCTTCGGCGGTTTTTTTGTGTTCAATTTTTTTAATTGTTAAGATATTTAAATATAGTGTGTTGCTATTATAAATGTGAGCCTTTAGAGCTGGCATTTTCAACCTGGTGCTTGAGAAGCACCTCAGTGCCCTCGTAATGACAAGTTCTTGCACCATGAAAATTATAAAAGTGCGGAAACAATTACATGTTGGCAGTACTCATCTGAAATGTTTGAGAACCCCTGCTCTAAAATATTGTATAATCCTAATAATAATCCCTAAAGCTAGTTTTGATATGTAATTTAAATCCTGTATATAGATTACTTTCATTTATGTGAAATTATCTTTTCCAGAAGGTAAGTCACATTCTGGATGCTCTGAGCTCTTGATTCAGGGCAAGTTGATCTTCAGCAAAGGACTTGTTAAAACAAACACTCTGTGATGTTTCTTGTCCATCAACATATTTTGCGATAATTTTCTTCCATTCCCAGTAATCATTCTTTGTCTTTTTTAAAAATATGTGTTTGTTCCCAAGCTTCTTTCGTATCTCTTGTAGCAGAATATTCCTACTAGATGTCTATCAGGATGTATTCCAAAGATTGTGTCACCGTTTTATTCACATCAATGATAGGGTGCATCCTTCTCTGACATAACTAATACGTTCAATGATAGGGTGCATCCTTCTCTGACATGACTAATACGTTCAATGATAGGGTGCATCCTTCTCTGACATAACTAATATGTTCAATGTTTATACTACTTCTACTGAATGGTGAACATCTATAACCATATCGCTAGAAGTATGGCAGCTGTATGAGCCTCGTATGTACACGCTGGTCACCATGCTCAAAGCTAACCACCGTCATTTTTCTTGCTTTGTATCATTATTAGCATGGCTACAGACTCCCACATTTCCATTTTTAAAAATTGGTAGCGTATCTTATTCAGGACGTAGTCATCAACCCAGCATTTTTTGTCTGTACTGATGTTCTAGGCAATATAAATATGTTTATTAGTTTGCCATTTCTTTCTAAATGGTCCGGGTGCTCAGGTGCCTG
Source organism: Meghimatium bilineatum (assembly GCA_034231615.1). Classification (NCBI taxonomy): domain Eukaryota; kingdom Metazoa; phylum Mollusca; class Gastropoda; order Stylommatophora; family Philomycidae; genus Meghimatium; species Meghimatium bilineatum. The sequence goes on along the minus strand of CM067315.1, from coordinate 8,805,193 downwards.
TGTCGAGGATCGAACTTGGTACCTTGGCCATCACAGACGCACTTTGTACTACTTTGCCAGAGCTGGACACATTACTAACTCAATTACTAAATTTTATATGCTATTATGTCTCTATATGTCCACACACAAAAAACAGACCAAGAAATCACCTACCAGGAAAAGAGGACCCTCATCAAATCTATTTGGAAAGTCGACCATCCAAATGACTATCACTAATTCAACAGAGCTAAGCAAGTTATCTTCTACACCAGTACAGGACACAACAGACTAAACAGTTACTTTAATAGACTAAGACTGGATTTGACAGAAGACAAAAGTAGGACATTTTGGCAAAGTAGGACATTTTGGCAAGACATGCAGGGACAATGACTCGCATGTGACAAGTGAGCCCATCCCTCAGCTTTCCTTTAGACACCCTCCTACAACATGCCTTGGAAGAAGGCAGTGACCCTATTCTTTGCACTCTGAACTATTTGCCACATGAATGACAGTAGTTTGGAAAAAATTACCTGCACATACACACATGTAACCAGAAGTCCAGGACAGTTTGTCACATGGGTGACAGTAGTTTGGAAAAAATTACCTGCACATACACACAAGTTAGGACAACTAGAAGTCCAGGACTGTTTGCCACTTGGGTGACAGTAGTTTGATAACATTACCTGCACATACAAGTTAGAACAACTAGAAGTCCAGGACTGTTTGCCACATGGGTGACAGTCATTTGATAAAATTACCGTGATTCTTGATCAAGTTGCACATACATACTAGTTAAGACAGGAAGACTTGTTGAAATCTGTAAGAAATAATTGTTAAAAATTGATGCTGGTAAATAATTGTTGAAAGTCTCTGGTCTACATCACCCAATAGTCATTAAATGGATTACTCCAGAAAGCAAGAAAAGTGGGCAGACCCAATATAAATCAGAATAACTGGAGAGTACTTAGAAAATGCCTTGTCTGTGATTGATGGCCTGTGTCAGAAGTATGTCACAGTTCAGGAAGTCAAGGGTAATGGCAAGTTTGGATGGACTGTGCAAATATTATCTCTCTGTTGTAAAACATTCATTTTTAAATCTAAAGAAACCTGTAAAATGTGATGCTAAACAGTAAGTCAAACTACTGGTACTATCACTAATTTGACGAGTTGCTCCCTTCCAGCTTTCGTTTGATGTCCGACACTAGAGACTTCAAACCGCAGCATTTCAATGCGGGTAAGTTTTTGCCGCCTTGCAGTAACTATGAAACCTCAAAGAACTGGCCATGCTTGCCTCCATGCATATTGTAAGATGCTACTAAGGAGATTATGGGGTGGAGGAGACTGTCCCATCCCATATAGGTTCAAAGTGACCCAGATGCCTCACTGAAGTCGGATGTGTTAGGCCCAACAAAGCTGTAAATATGACATAATTATATTATTCGGATTACATTTTGATTATCTGCAGGAGTTTAAAAATGAACGCAGAAAAATAAGAAACCTCAAAGGGCTAAATAAAATGCATAGGACTAAAATAGTATTTGGCCATACTGTTGTGAACCTGTATAACCTATACAACCTGTGGACCCAAAAATATTACCTACCACAGATGTAAAACATGACAGCACATTCCATTCTCTGGACTACATCCTACTAACCAGGAGTTTAAGAATGAACGCAGAAGTGTCCATGGCTGTTGCCCCATTTGCGTTCCTTCTCAAACTATTGCAGAATGTAGTCCAGGTAATAGAATACGCTGTGTAATGGTTTACAGCTTACCTGCGATATCCACAACGTTCAACCTAACACACCCAACTTCAACATGGTCTATATTTCATTTTGATCCTCCATGGCAGTGATTCTCAACCTTTTTTGATCCCATTCCCAACTTTGACCATGAGAATTGACCCCTCCCCAAATTCCCTTAAATAATTTTCATAATCCTGACAATCTTCATTCCATATCCATGGAGTTTTCGATGATGGACTTCATTTCTATAAAAGATACAAGATCTATCTGTTGTTGTTGATGAAATTTCCAGTTTTGGTGAGAAATATAAAAGAGAAACATGATAGATATAGGAAGAAACTGATAAATCAGCATACAACTGCTCACAAACACATGCATATACCACACAATGGTCAAAGGACATGAGCCCATGGACCTCTGGATCAACAATCATAAATCAGCATCATGCTGTAGTTGTCAACTGCTACACTCTGATGGATTTATTGAAACTGATTTATTGTCCGGTGTGCGCTGACAAGTTAGCTGACCAGCTGTCTCATTTCTCATCCGCCGAAGACGAATGTGTCGGACCATTGGTGCAAATAAAATGGCGACACAACCCATTTCCATTCTCTGGACTACATCCTGCTGGATATCTAGTAGGACAGAGATCCAGCGGGAGTTTGAGAATGAACACTGAAGAAGAAGAATTTCTTATGATTTGGGAGTGATCTATCATCTTTCAATTTTCCATTTTGCTCATGAAATCTTTCCAGGAATCAATGAATATTATCATGTTTGTATTCCTTCCCTGCATCTAAAGATTCATTTATTGAACTGCTTATAGATATCAACCATATAGGCAAGGAATATGATCCATTCCTTATCAAATAAATTTCATTCTAACTTGAATTTCAAAGAATAATTTTATCTCGAAAGCTCGGCTACATTTCCTTTTGAAAACTATCAAACATTTGCGTGGTACATTCATAATTTATGTTGAATAAGTTTTGAATTTGTTCGATGTTGCTTTATTTTCTTAATGTTTCATTTTCTCAGTATATTTTCAAATTTTTTTGTTTCAATATTTCAAAAGTTTTGGTTTGTAGTTCCATTCCCCCCCCCCCCCCCCCCCCCCAAGTTAAGAACCACCGATCTATGGGACGTGACAGCCATCTCCATTGCCAAATCTCCCTTGTCGCCTCTTATGATATTCATAGCGGGTAACTGATCTGCTATTCTTTATTCCCCTTTCGGACCCTGACAACACATTGGTGATTGTTACTGTTTCTGGAACATTTAAATCCCGGAGAAAAATTTCGCTAACTTCATTTATCTCTACTACCCAGCTTGACTGGACATTAAAAAATAAGCACACAGTTCCTATCACTGTATGGAGCTCATGGAATCTACAAAAACTTATTTCAATAAGGTATTGCATGAGATGAATTAATTACATGTTGTGTTTTTGTTTTAGATGGACGTGAGAGTAGGGAAGGAGACTGGACATGTCCAAACTCGTGAGTATTTTGTTATTTATGCTTTTCATTTGATGTTAGGTAATTTCCAGCGGTTATTAAGTGTTCAAGCTGTGTTCTTCTCAGCACATGCCCTAGAAATCTTGACTGTCTGCCCCTAATGTTTGATAGGAATTATCTTTTTTTGAGACCGTTGAGGTCTCAGGTTCAATCCTGGGACAGGAATTTTTCTTTCGGGGGTACAATCAAAATCTTTCCTGTACATGTCGCAGTATCTGCTATGGCAAAGCTGCCTTTATTTCCACAGCCCATAAAAAACCTCCCTGCACTCCATCACAGAAAAACATGCAGTAATGAAAGATCTTTTTTACGCCAGCATCAATGAGAACCTCTGCATTAGTTTTCTTAGCTGTCCATGGTATTTTTATCATTCTTCTCAGAAACCACATCTCTGTAGCCTCAAAGATAGGCAGACAATATTAGGCATATTCATTATACTCAGTGATGGGGGCAGACAATATTAGACATGTTCATTATACTCAGTGATGGGGGCAGACAATATTAGGCATATTCATTATACTCAGTGATGGGGGCAGACAATATTAGGCATATTCATTATACTCAGTGATGGGGGCAGACAATATTAGGCATATTCATTATACTCAGTGATGGGGGCAGACAATATTAGGCATATTCATTATACTCAGTGATGGGGGCAGACAATATTAGGCATATTCATTATACTCAGTGATAGGGGCAGCCAATATTAGGCATATTCATTATACTCAGTGATGGGGGCAGACAATATTAGGCATATTCATTATACTCAGTGATGGGGGCAGACAATATTAGACATATTCATTATACTCAGTGATGGGGGCAGACAATATTAGGCATATTCATTATACTCAGTGATAGGGGCAGACAATATTAGGCATATTCATTATACTCAGTGATGGGGGCAGACAATATTAGACATATTCATTGGAATCAGTGATGGGCAGACAATATTAGACAAATCTATGAGACTCAAAGATGAGCATACAATATGTAAAACTTTATCAATCGCTAAATATTCAACTTACTGTCACCGGGTTACAGTGTGCCAACAGGGTTCAAAACCACTTCTGGACACAAAAAAAGTTTTAAAAAAAATCTGGATTGTGATTTCTTGCCTGACACGACCGTTCCTTCAGGCGACCCAGCTGCAAATGGGTACCTGACGCATCAGTTAGGAAAGGTAAACACAGCAAGAAAAGGAACTCGCCACCCCAACTAACTAGTTGCTACCGCTTAGTACATGAAGTTATATTCACCCCAATGGCAGGTTGCTGCCATGGGACATACCTTTACCTCTATTTCCATTGAACACTGGTATATTCTCTTCCACATTTCATCATATATTTCATGATATCAACCCTGTGCATCTATTGATAAATCTGCAATTTTGATGTGATATGATTTTTTTGAATTTCTGTAGATGATTTTCAAACACACTGTGTCATCATATGACAGTGATCACTTGAGGGTATTAATAACATGCAAAAAAAAGTAACTTAATTTGCACAAGCATATGCAGCTAAATTCTTCATTGCAACCTTCTGCCCAGTGTTAGTAATCAATTGTTTAAATTTTTTAATAAAAATTTTTTTTTCTCCTAAAGTGACTGTGGAAACAAGAACTTTGCATTCAGAAAATGTTGTCAGAAATGTGACACAGATAAGCCAGATAACGGGTAAGTCTTATTTCTTGCATTACCGTAACAAGAAAACCTTTCTTGGAACTTGATGATCATACATGTTTGTTAATTTTATATATAATGTACCGGTACTGTAATCTCATCTACTTTAAGAAGGACGTTTATTCTACGTTTGAGAATAACTATCACACCTCCAAGAAGGTAGGTTTCAACCTATGCACTGCTCCTAGCCACTGTAGCCAAGATAGGGTTCACTGTGCTCATTCCCCGCCACCAATTGACTACTGGTTATGCCGAACTTCTCTTGCTCCAGGCATGCAACCAAATGTTCAAGTCAAAAGGATTGTCATGTTCTGAGTCACTGTGCCCCTATGATGGGTTTCAGCCATAGGAAAAAATAGTGCTGCCAGTTTCCTTCTCCCCAGTGCTGCACAGTACATCTCTGGCTCCCTCCCAACCACAGATGGTGCATACATATATATTGAGGTAAACATGAAACACATTTCAACAAAAAATAAAAGCATAATTGTACAGATGAAGTGCCATGAAGCTTCTCTAAAAAGATAACCTCAATATAAAGACATGTCATCCGGTAAAGTTTTCTGTTGCATGGCTGGTATGTCTAGTGGGCCATTGGTGAGACCCACAGACGCAACCACATGCGTGACTACATCCTGCTACGTTGCAGGAGTTTGAGAATGAACGCAGAAGACAGGTCTGGCAATGCTAAAGAAATATGTAAGTGGTACTTAGAAATTAAGCACTAGTTAAAAAACAATGTGCTTTAGATAGATATGCTTCAATAAATTTTTTTTTCTGAATAACTTTCGTTAGTCTTCACTTTATACAAATTATTGTCATTATTTCCAGCAACAGTGACTTTAATGCACGAGGAAGAGGTGGATTCGGTGAGTAATGTAATATGTCAATAAGTTGTACGAAATTGTGCATATATTGTTAAGTAGTAAAAGTGTCTTTGAAATTTGTAACTCATTGTATGCAGACATCGGATGTGCTAGACCTACATGATGCAAATTTAACAGTGTACTTAAAACTCGCAGGCAGGAATCACATGAAATTCATGATTATTTGAGAACGAACGCAGAAGTAGTAATTCACTGCAGAAGATGGATTATTGTAATCTTCTTCATCAGTGTTTATCTCAAACTCCCGCTGGCGTTCTCTTGTAGCAGGGCAATGGTCCTACTAGATTTCCAGAATTGAAATAAATTTGCCATTTTATTTGCACCAGTGGCCCAACACCATCTCTCTTCGGCAGGATGGAGAGCATGCTATAGAGCGCAGCGATATGCCTCGATGGTTGCTGCAAGCTAGACGATTTCCTTTTCTCTTGTATAGTTGTATGATGGAAGCATCCTTATGACATCGTTTCCAGGTTCCAGATTGTCTGGAAGAGCTCTGTGAGTTTAGTAGCCATAATAGGGTCACTGATGGCGTAAACGGTCACTTTGGCTGGAATGAAGTCTGGACCTGGTGCTGTTCCTATGTACAAATTTGAGATGGCTTTCTCCACATTCTCCAGACAAGGGGGCTCCAATAATGAATGATTGGTATTTGTGTGATTAGCGCAATCGCTTCGTCGTTGATGTTGGAGGGGAAGTTTAGCACTTTTTCAAATGTTCAGCCTCTGCCGAAGACAGATGTGTCAGGCCATTGGCACAAATAAAACTGACACAGCGCATTTCCATTCTCTGGACTACATCCTGCTGGAAATCTAGTAGGACCATGGTCCTGCTGCAAGGGAGATCCAGCGGGAGTTTGAGAATGAGCGCTGATGAAGAAGAAATGTTCAGCCCAGCGTTTAAGAATTTCCTCTCTGTCAGTGATGGTATGCTTTCCATCTGTGCTGAGAAGAGGAGACGTTCCTGAAGACTTAAAGCCATAGATGGCTTTTGAGACGAGAGCTGATAGTTTGCTTGGGTCACCCATTGATTGTCTATCATCTACGAGGCGCTTCGCAGCCAGTGAGGTGTTCATGTAGGAAGACCATTCCATTACCATCCTTTGTGTCCCTAGGTCCCAGACTTAATTTCTTCCGTTTGAGCTGTGTTGAATTAAACACAGGGTTGATATACCTTCCTAGATACGGTGCTGCTTTGCCAAACATGCACCCACTTCGTCCGCTTGAGATGGCCTTCCAATCCATCGCTAGGCGCGATCTGTGTGTTTTGACTCATTGTCATTGCGTATATTACCCAAAAAGGTAGGTAAAATATGAATCTCGGATGAGGAGCTTCACTGTAGGCTCTTGGGTACTGAACCCAATTATTTATGTATGAGTTGTGTTGGGTAATGGCCGACAGTCGAGTTGGGCTAGGTTTGCAGTGTCGTTAGAGACTTGTGTACTTACCCCTCTACGGGGTAATGGCATAAAGTTTTCGGAGATATTTCCTGCCTCTCTGCAGGCAATTCTCATTCTATTTACAACATTCACAGCCACAAGTCTAAAAGTGTTAGCCATGAATACAGCAAGAGCCGCTGTATTTCTGTTTCCAGAGTGCACCACGAGGAGGTACTTTTAGGACCTTGGTTATCTGCTAACCCTAAGTCCACACGAGAGCAGTGCGGTACCCTTTGCACCCCGGATTTGGGGGTACCATTTATGATTTTTTTCCAAGTCATCATAGAAACTTTTATCTGCCAATCCAGAAGACTGAATATCCAGCATCTGGGTATTCAAGCTCTGAGTATTCTTTTGGGACTAGAGACTACATCACATTTCTTTGAATGAAATCTATTAACATATATATATATATATGTATCAATCATAACATCTGTTAGCATGTAAACTAATGTAAGAATGAAGAACTAGAGATTGCACTTGTTGTCAGTGGTGAACCAATGGATTAGCTGCGGCTGCAACTAATATCGAGTAGTACTACACCCAAGTGCAGTCAATAGATTCTTTCATAACTAGATCTGTTGACATGTAACCACGATCAGAAACAGAAAAAGTTTACAATACTGGTACAAAGAAGAGGTATTTAGCAAGAATTTAATTTTTTTTCACATATTTTTCAGCTGGTGGTGGTGGTAGAAATGAACGGAGTGGAGATTGGGTGTGTCCAGATGTGTAAGTATACATTTTCTTGTTATGGACTGGGCATATCCACATGTGTATAATTTTGTTCGATCTGGATTAGATGTGTTGAGGTTTGTCATGTTGTTTGTTATGTACTGGGTATGTCCAAATGCGTACGTTCTGCTTCATAGATTCTTCTTCTGCGTTCGTTCTCAAACTCCTACAGTTAGCAGGATGTAGTCCAGAGAACGGAATGCATTGTGTCATGGTTTACAGCATTGGTGCGATATCTGCGCCTTTCGGCCTGACATATCCAACTTCAGCATGGCTTTGGGTCACTGACCCTATATGGGATGGGACAGCCAGCTCCATCCCATAACCTCCTTAGTCGAATTTGCGACATGTGTGGAAGGTAAACAGTGTTGCTATTCTTTGCTCCCCTTTTGGGCCCTGGCAAAACTCTGGCAGTTTCATAGATTAATTACTATGCTACCTCACAGATATTGGTCATGTATAGAGCAGTTTCCTGTACGTTGTAATTAGTTTGTTGTGGTTTGGATGTGTCCAGATGTGTAATCATCGTTTTGTTATGGATTGGATGTTTCTAGGGAAACCTTACATATCCTGCACACTTGACTTGTTCTATGCCTCTTGTATAGAACCATTACATATGGCTGCTTTGCATTATTTATTTTAGTGTGAGGGTGAATAGAATTATGTTCGCTCGTTTGTTATCTAGTCCAGAAAGGGAGCAAAGCATAGCGATACTATTATCTACCATGCACGTCATAGCGGTGAATATAGAGGGTATGGGAGTGGAGTTTGTTTCATAAATTTCAGAGGTTCTTCCAAATATTTCAGATTTGCACAGCCCACATGCAGTAGTTAGTGCTCTCAAGCACTTTTTAACTTGCAAAACATGAATAGATGTCTTTATCAGATTGAAACCACCTGTCATATAGAATCAAAGTGATCTAGAGGTCAGACTAAAATAGATGTGTCAGGTCAAAAGGCGCAGATATCGCAACAAAGCTGTAAGCCATGACACAACATATTTCATTCTCTGGACTACATCCTGCAAATCTGATTTTTGAGAATGAATGTAAAAGTATTATGTTAATTCTGCTATGAAATTCCACTCTATGCAGAGGGAGTTGGAATACTTCTTCCATTGTTTAATTCACATTAACAAAGTGCCTCTGTTATGTTGATTGCATTCTAATTTTTCTATTCCAGTGATTGCGCCAACAAGAATTTTGCTTACAGAACAAAGTGTCAGAAATGTGAAACACCCAAACCACAATCAAGGTATGTGTACATTTATCTTCTTTAATAATAAATAGCTGTCCAATACTGGAGATAATAGCAACAGTTTCAGACTTGTATTGTTGCATTTCTCTAGTGTGTGCGGAGATGACTGACAACAGTTTCAGACTGGTATTGTTGCATTTCTTTGGTGTGTGGAGACAACTTACAAGTTTCAGACTTGTGTTGTTGCATCTCTCTGGTGTGTGTGGAGATGACTGAACTGATAGTGTCTCCTGTCACATTTGGGACAACGTATAATCAGAATTGGGAGTCTGTATGTTTGTTCTTTCTTTTCGGGTAGCAGGTGTTTGATGATGCAAGCACCTTTGCTGGGGATGCCACATTACACTAGGTGATTCTGAGAAACAGACTCCCCGAGATGTGGCATCAATTTTGAAGCTCTTTAGAGACACTTTGAGAGAGCACTTGAGGAGTTTCTTCTGTCCACCAGCCATTTATTTTCCCTTGGAAGCTCACGATACATTGATTGTCTGTCAGGCATGTCCACGTCTGTCCCATTTCATTGGGCCTTCTTCAGTATTGTATGAATGCTTGGGATGTTGGTTCTAGTTGGCCCACATGATTTATACAATTACTAAAATATAAGAAATAAAATACGGAAATAAAATGTCATTTTCAATGAATTTTTTAAACACAATCTGCGTAGCCAGTGTCCTGATAAATGTATAGCTTGTTCCTGAAAAATGTATATCTTGTTCCTCATTGTCAGAAGTGTAACAATGTCCTTTTCCTGAGACATTCTTTTGGTTTGGAGAAAAGTTTGTCACATAGTGTCAAATTGGGACTGTGATGGGGTGGAAAAAATTGGGCTAAATATGAAACACTCCAGTGCAATCAGTTTTACATCCTGCATTTGGATTGTCTCATATTACAATCCCTGCGCACCTGACAGCACTGACATCCATGCACAGTTAGTCTGCCACTTCAGCTGTTCGTCCTTAAGTTGGACACGTTATTATCTGTTGTTTACATGCGCAATATTTCAGGTGGATGCTATTACATGTTTTGGAAGTCACCTGATTCCAGGGTGCCGGCTGTGCACTCATCCCTATGAAACTGTTGACCACCACTTTTTTTAATGCCAAGCGCTGGATGATGTTAGGAAAATGTTTCTCCCTCCACGGCCAGATAAATGGAACACATTATATGGAACTAAACAACAGCTCACAAACACAGACATATATCACACAATAGCATTGGGTCAAAGGGCATGAGCCCATGGACCTCTGGATCAATAACACCAACCAAATCACTTGATTAGATATTATTACACCAGTTCCACAAATATTAAGGTACTTTTGCCACAATTACTATATGTGGGGCCATATGTGATTGGGGCAATACATGTCGAATAGATCTAGTATTTTATATTTAAGAGAATATTTCTCTATAGGTAAAGCCACATAGTTCACCTATTTCTTATTTTTTTTTAAACCTGTATTGCAGTGATGATGTCAGTAATAAAGAAAACAACAGACCAGGTAAATATTGATAGCTATTTACCTAGTATTTTTTCTGATCTTATATGAGTCATGTGTATGTTTAGAAATATTCTATTTCCTCTTTTTTTTGGTTTTTATATGACAGTAATATCTGTGTTTAGGGGCAACTGTAGCTCATTGGTTATTGTGCATTGATTTCCAGTCTGATGATAGAGGATCAGTTTCCAGTTTAACTTGAAATATTTAAAAAAAAAATTTCAATGACTTCTAGGTTAACCCAGTTTAAGGAAATGGGTACCAGCTCTCCTGCATGTCTCTCTCACCGATGGGAATTATTTGATAGAAGACAAGAGTAAGAAATTGAGACAAGATGTGATGATGATTTTTCACAGGTGACAGGTTGTCAGCCTATCTCCCAACTTTCCTTAATCACCTCCTACGACATGCCTGGAAAGAAGACTGTACCTGTATTCTTTGTATCCTAAACCAGAAGTTCAATCTCTGGTTGCCACACAGGCATATCTAATATGTTTAGAAACAGTTATTTTCTTTTTACTGTAATAAAAAGTTCACAATTTTTACAAATGTTCACAACTAGAGGTAATGGGAGAAAGTGCTCGCTCTCCGGAAAGATCAGAATATGTAATCAGCAACTGACTGGGACACAGAGTATATACACTAATAGATGGCTGACGGAATGGCAAGCAGAGCGTATGGGAATGCCCCCGGTGCTGTGATGCTTGTTCCTAATCAAGAATCACAATTTTTAGCTTTTTAAGAAGCAGAATTTTGTATTAAAGTATAATCTCTGGCTGTTATTACACACAGTAGCAAATGTTAGTCTAAACAAATCGCTCATTGCATTGCTGGACCATTGTTTTGACTTTTATCTCCAGTGGAGCATGAGCCTGTAGTTGCAGTATACTTTTTCAACATGAAAAAATGTGAACCAAATCTTCTTCTTCAGCGTTCATTCTCAATCTCCAGCTAGATATCTCTTGTAACAGGACAATGGTCCTACTATATTTCCAGCAGGATGTAGTCCAGAGAATGGAAATGCGTTGTGTCGCCGTTTTATTTGCGCCAATGGCCTGACACATCCGTCTTCGCCCGCGAACCAAATCAATCAATCAATTATTGATGTTCTCATTCAGTTTTAATATTTATTTACGTGATAGTTAGTCTGTATAATGCAATGATTCCTAACCTTTTCTAGAAGAAAAGTGACAGTGATCACCCAGAAAACCCGTCACGACCTTTGTATTGGGAACTACTGATAACATATAATGAAAGCAAACAAGGACTGATAAATGAACATCAAACTGGAACTAGAGCCAATACTCTGAATTTATTGAGACAGATCGAAACACATGGATTTGTTTTTCCTGCTTTCAGCATCTGTGGTCATGTTAGATTATCAGGGCGACATCCTGTCTCCTCGAGGCCAGAGAGGCTGTCCCATACATTTTCCCTCTAATCAGTATCCTGTAACCGGTCTCTGCTCTTCGTATGTTAGGCAGTCCTTAAGTATGTTTGGGCTTGTTCTATGAGCGCTGATAACCATCACTTACATAAATAACTATGGTAGCTTACAATGTACACAGTAGCATGTTTTTTCCCCCTCGTTATTAAGGCTTGTAACTATCTCAGGATCCCATAGACTATAAATATTATAGACTGTTTTTCCTTCTGTTTGTTTTTCAAACTTCTGAATTTAATTGCTATTAACAGTTCCTGGAGACGTATCAAGGTAAATGAGCATCTTGAGCAGAATAATGAAGAAATCTATAACACCTGATCAACACAGAGCCCGCCCGTGTGTTTTTGAGACCCAAAAGGGGAGCAAAGAATAGCAACACTGTTTACCTTCCATGCATGTCGTAAGAGGCGACTAAGGAGGTTATGGGATGGAGTTGGCTGTCCCACCCCATATAGGTTCAGTGACCCAAAGCCTTGCTGAAGTTGGATGTGTCAGGCCTAAAGGTGCAGATATCGCAGCAGTGTTGTAAACCATGACACAACACATTCCGTTCTCCGGACTACATCCTGCTAATCTGCAGGAGTTTGAGAACGAATGCAGAAGAACACAGAAGCAATATAAACTAAAATCAAAATTTTGCCTAAATAAAAAAAAGATAAAAGTGGTGATACAAAAAGATAAGTATACCTCCCCATTGAGGCCAACTCTCTTGAAGCGGAGATGAGGCTTAGTTCTGTCAACAGAGGCTCGAAACTAAGATTGGTTGGGCCATCTCCCATACATTGAGCAGGACTACAGTCCTGTCAAAGCAAGTGCTGGTGCTGAAGTCGGAGGTAACAAGCCGAGAAGCACACCAATAACCGTGGTATCACGCAACACGACTAGATAACAAGTAGTCTACCTCAGTATGCAATTGTTTTATCTCCTTTTTAAAATATTAATTAAAAAATATTTTAACAGGTGGATTTAGAAGGGGTGGTTTTGGAGATACGGATGACTCAACAGAAAATGGCAATGATAGAAGAGGAGGGAAATGGAACAACCAAGGATCGTAAGTAAAATTTTTTAAAGCAAACAATTATAATGTGTTATTTATTAATTTTCAATATTCTTCTGCGTTCTTTCTCAAACTCCCATTGGATCTCTCTTGTGGCAGGACACTTTCTCAAACTCCCATTGGATCTCTCTTGTGGCAGGACACTTTCTCAAACTCCCATTGGATCTCTCTTGTGGCAGGATAATGGTCCTGCTAGATTTCCAGCAGGGTGTAGTCTAGAGAATGGAAAAGCATTGTGTTGCTGTTTTATTTGCGCCAATGGACAGACATACCAGTTTTCGGCGATAGTTTTCAATATTATGCATCCCATCTTAGAAATATAACTCAATTTTAAAGATGCTGGTGTGTTACTGGGGGCTGACAGAAAGGAAGTAAAGACTATCACCATTATACTTGCCATGCATGTAGTAAAAGGTGAACTAAGTTTTTCAGATTGTCCCATCAGATAAAGTGTAAAAGTGACCCAGAGGCCATGCTGAAGTCAGATGTGTCAGGATGAAATGTGCAAATATTGCAGCCAAGTTGTAAACCATGAAACATCACACTCCATACTCTGGACAACATCCTGTAGTCTGCGAATGAATGCAGATCACAGAAATATAAATAATTACATTGAAAATAGAAGCTAGAAAAGAAATGTTAGCACTCTTTGCAGTATTTTATCTATAACATTGTAGCACCAGTTGCAGTATTTATCTATAGCGTTGTATTACTCGTTGCAGTATTTTATCAGTAGCATTGTATTACTTGTTGCAGTATTTTATCAATAGCATTTTATTACTCGTTGCAATATTTTATCTATAGTGTCTTAAACTCATTGCAATATTTTATCTATAGATTTGTATTACTCGTTGCAGGATTTTATCTATAGCATTGTATTACTTGTGCAGGATTTTATCTATGGTGTTATAGCACTCGTTGCAGTATTTTATCTACAGTGTCTTAAACTCATTGCAATATTTTAGCTATGAGCAGTTTCATACTTTACCAAAACCTCCTTAATTTCATCTTACAACATTCATGTCAGTGCTGCTATTCTTTGCTTCCCCTTTTGGGCCAAGGTAACAATGGCCATGTGAAAAGAGGTCTCCAGACTTCAGAACATATTCTGGTGATGTCATTTTGGAGATGTGCTTGTGGTCTACAGTCTCCTGTACAGCGCAGCCTAAAGATGATAATTTGCTGTGGTCTGTTCCGCTTTAAGATGAAATCTGGTGGAAAGTTGCTGTTTATTCTCTGGTTCCATGTTTGTTTATATTTTCTTTTTATGAGAGTTTTTGCTTCATGCTTCTTCTGTGCTCGTTCTCAAACTCCTGCAGATTAGCAGGATGTATTCCTAACCGAATGCATTGCGTCATGTTCAGAGTTTGGTTCCAAATTCATTGTCTTTCGTCCTGACACATCCGACTTAAAAAAATAGCTTCTGGGTCAACGAAACTCTTTGGTAAAGCCAATTCCACTCCCAAAACCTCCAGTCGCCTCTTATGGCGGCATATAAGTGTCATTTTTCTTTGATCTCCTTTTGGACCCTGATAACAGTCTTCATCCATTGATACAGAAATAAACATCACATATCTTTGTTGTGTTTTAGTCATTTGTTTTTATTCAGTTAGCCGTTTTAATCAGTTGTTACATTTTATTTTCCTTTAGATTTTTTTTATTTATCTTGATGAACAGTTAACATTTACATTAAATTTATCTTTATTTTTTCAGCGGGGACTCCGATGGTAAGTTTTCCTTGTTTTCATAAATGGATACTAATTTGTTGATAAATAGCTTAGTTAGACGGACATGCATGTGTCCATTTGGAGAAAACAAAGAAGACGTAGAACATGTGCTCCAAGTCTGTTGTCTTCATGAAAGACAGAATAGAGATATGGCTCTGCCTGATCTACCTAAAGGAAACACTATGGTGATGTGAGAGGCCTGAGACAGACCATCACCTTTAGAAGAGTGATCATTGTGGTCGAATGAGCAAATGATAGTGACTATTACCTTTAGCTGTGATTAGATAGTTTTTTCCGCCGAAGACGGATGTGTCGGGCCATTGGCGCAAATAAAACGGCGACACAACGCATTTCCATTCTCTGGACTATATCCTGCTGGAAATATAATAGGGCCATTGTCCTACTGCAATAGAGATCCGGCAGGAGTTTGAGAATGAACGCTGAAGAAGAAGAAGATAGTTTTTGACAGCACATATGCTTTTATGACAGAAGTATAGGCCCTCCTTAATTGAGCAACTGAGGTGACACCCAAACTTGTATATGATTTGTTGTCACAAAGCCATGATATGTTAGGTGTGCTTGTGTATGAGTGTTGAGTCTCCGAAGAGAAGCATTTCTTCTTCAGCATTCATTCTTAAACGTGTGCTGGATCTCTCTTGTAGCAGGACCATGATCCATTCTAGATTTCCAGCAGGATGTAGTCCAGAAAATGCGTTGTGTCACTGTTTCATTTGTGCAAATGGCCCGATACATCCGTCTTCGGCGAGAGAGGCATTTCAGTTTTGCTGTATTCCAGGAGCATAACATCTTGCCAGGAATGTAGCATATACTTCATGTAGCTGACAAGTGATGGCATACCTAGCATTCCCTTCCATCTAGGAGTCTGCCACAGAAGGTGACAGAGGTGTAATGACAGCTGGCATGCATCTCTTTGTCATCCATGGGGGGTCATTTGGCAGAAGGCAAAAGAAATTGAAACAAGACATGCAGTGACAATTTTTCAAAGTTGACATAATGTCAGTCTATCCCTCCAGATTTCCTTAGTTGCTTTCTAGACATTCCTGGAAAGGAGAAAGTGGCCCTATTCTTTGCTCCCTAAATTAGAGGTCCAGGCATGAATTGCCACATTGGTGGAAGAAGATAAACAACAGCATCCAAACATGGTACCACATATTAGTTTGTGAATCCACATACAAACATGGTACCACATATTAGTTTGTATGTGAATCCACATACAAACATGGTACCACATATTAGTTTGTATGTGAATCCACATACAAACATGGTACCACATATTAGTATGTATGTGAATCCACATACAAACATGGTACCACATATTAGTTTGTATGTGAATCCACATACAAAAGACAGCATGTTCTGTCTTCACACACTACATTACTGGGGACTCAAAGTGAAACAAAGAAAATGGTCCCCAATTTGAGGCATTCCAATGCAGCAATATCTACTCCTGTAATATACTCCTGGAACAACTGTTTGATCACAACCAGATTTGTTGGCCCTCCCTCTGCAGATGTGGTACATCTGACATTGTCGCCACATACGAGTCTCAAAGGCGTAATGTCTTCTGCTTTGCATTCTTTTGTCTGGGGATTATTGATAGAAGAAAAAAAGACACAAGACAAAACAGTCCATGAATGAAGAACAACAGGACATACGTGGAATATATAATTGTAAATACGAAATTCTGCCATTCTTTTCTAGCTATTGAATATTCCCACAAGAAACTACAGTACTTCCCAAAAACAATTGCTAGTGAGAAGTTGCTTAGCTTTCAGTTCTATCAGTATGTCTCCTCCTATTTTCATCAACATTTCTAGTAAACACATCAGCGTATACTTGTGTCCTTATGGTGGAAAGTAGTCTTCAATGTACTGGGTTGCTATGAGCTATTTTTTCCCCAGATCCTATCAATTTTTGTTGAACACATGTGATGATGTAGTTTAGTTCTGGAAAGCATTTTCTTGTCCAGGTGGTGGAGTGCTGCTTGTCCGTCGATGATGAGCATTCAGATCAACTGGGATGATGTTGTCTGCGATGTGCCCTATTCTTCATCGTTCTTCAGTCAGATATCAGGCTACAGCACCAATAGCTGAAATGAATTGTGTAAATCACTTCAGGTCACCCCCTCAGGTCTATAAGTAGCGCCGTCTCAGTAGTCCATATTTTCTCCCTCTCTTCTTGGTAGAGTTGACATTCATGAAGAATGTGTTCTGCAGTCTCTGGGCTCAGTCCACAGTTCTTGGCACAGGTCTGTCTTCACCAATATTTAGCTTTCGGAACATGTGATTTCTCAGTCTGTTGTGGTCACTTCGTAGTCTGAAGATGATGGTTTATGACTGTGACTAATGAGTCGTATGTGTGCTTGGAATTATCTACCACACTCTGGGCATATGTGGGAGGAGCATTTGGGCCATTTAGCAGTTCTTTCCTTTCTTCTTGCGCATGATTGTGTCTGAGGTTCGTTGCAGCGGCTGCGCCATTCTTGATTCTGCGAAGCCAGTTGAATCTGTCTTGTGTAAGATTCTCCCATGAATTTTAAATGAGTCAGTTTGAGGTGGTGTAATACTTCTGTATTGACTTTATGGCTATGTCTGTCTGTTAGAATGTTACCAATTATTGTTTTAGCACAAGCTGCAAAGGTACTCTGTTAGTCTCCATTTTCTAAGACCGTTCATCTGTTTGTACATGCAATATCCGATGTGTCTCTTAAACTTCTCAGCCTGAAAGCAGTCGCTTTCTCTTCGGTCTTCCATTGGTAGCAATCCAATAACATTTTCCCTGTGTTGAATTTTTGTATGTTTTAGTACCCCAGTTAATGATGTAGGCTGTCTGGTTTTGTATGTTTTAGTACCCCAGTTAATGATGTAAGCTGTCTGGTTTTGTATGTTTTAGTACCCCAGTTAATGATGTAAGCTGTCTGGTTTTGTATGTTTTAGTACCCCAGTTAATGATGTAAGCTGTCTGGTTTTGTATGTTTTAGTACCCCAGTTAATGATGTAGGCTGTCTGGTTTTGTATGTTTTAGTACCCCAGTTAATGATGTAGGCTGTCTGGTTTTGTATGTTTTAGTACCCCAGTTAATGATGTAGGCTGTCTGGTTTTGTATGTTTTAGTACCCCAGTTAATGATGTAAGCTGTCTGGTTTTGTATGTTTTAGTACCCCAGTTAATGATGTAAGCTGTCTGGTTTTGTATGTTTTAGTTAGTACCCCAGTTAATGATGTAAGCTGTCTGGTTTTGTATGTTTTAGTACCCCAGTTAATGATGTAAGCTGTCTGGTTTTGTATGTTTTAGTACCCCAGTTAATGATGTAGGCTGTCTGGTTTTGTATGTTTTAGTACCCCAGTTAATGATGTAGGCTGTCTGGTTTTGTATGTTTTAGTACCCCAGTTAATGATGTAGGCTGTCTGGTTTTGTATGTTTTAGTACCCCAGTTAATGATGTAGGCTGTCTGGTTTTGTATGTTTTAGTACCCCAGTTAATGATGTAGGCTGTCTGGTTTTGTATGTTTTAGTACCCCACTTAATGATGTAGGCTGTCTGGTTTTGTATGTTTTAGTACCCCACTTAATGATGTAGGCTGTCTGGTTTTGTATGTTTTAGTACCCCACTTAATGATGTAGGCTGTCTGGTTTTGTATGTTTTAGTACCCCAGTTAATGATGTAGGCTGTCTGGTTTTGTATGTTTTAGTACCCCACTTAATGATGTAGGCTGTCTGGTTTTGTATGTTTTAGTACCCCAGTTAATGATGTAGGCTGTCTGGTTTTGTATGTTTTAGTACCCCACTTAATGATGTAGGCTGTCGTTTTGTATGTTTTAGTACCCCAGTTAATGATGTAGGCTGTCCGGTTTTGGAGTTATATTACATATATCTTACAGTAAATCTTTGCTACATATTGTAATTATATTACATATATTAGTATCTCACATTGTACATATTACATATTGTAATTATATTACATATATTAGTATCTTACAGTAAATCTTTGCTACATATTGTGTATGTAATTGTGCTTATTATGTAATGTGGGTAATTAATATGGTTGTTTTTTTGTGTGTGTAAGATAAACCAAGAGTAGCCAGTTACATACCACCAACTCCATCAGACAGAGAGGAGGATATTTTTAGTGGCACAGTTCAAAAAGGGATAAACTTTGACAAATATGACGAGATACCAGTTGAGGTCAGTGGTCGGAATAAGTGCGGCGTTATCAACACATTTGATGAAGCAGGATTTTATCCCACATTTCTACGCAACGTCAAACGGGCCAAATATGAGAGACCAACACCTATACAGAAATATTCTATACCTATTATTATGGCTGGTAGAGACTTGATGGCTTGTGCACAGACTGGTTCTGGAAAAACGGTAAGTGAATTTTGTAGGAATATTTTCTTAGTTTTTCATTCATTTTTCATATTTCACTTTCCATGTTTCCTTGTGTCAGTTTTCATGTTTCACTGTCCATGTGCCATGTCACTTTCCATGTTTCCATATTTTACTTTCCATATCATGTTCTAAAATTATAGCAACAGAAGTTTGAAAATGATTGCAGAAGTTTTATATGAGGGATTATAGAACTCTTACATCAATGGTTCTCAACCAACAGGTCGTGACTATTTGGGTGGTCATGGTTTTTCTGAGGCGTCGACTGAAATTATCAACTAAAAAAATACTGAGTTTTACTCTTAGTTACCTTATCTACATATCTCTATAAGAGTGGATTTTTAACGTAGCTTCATTTGAAAACCAAAATAAGAAACATTAAAGGTTCCATAAAAACAATTTCCAAAGTCCCAAAAACAAAAAGGTTATTGCATTTTATAAATATCCTGCATATGTAACCTGTCACATCAAAAAGAATGCAGTGGTGGTGTAGAATAATGCAATTTTAATGTAGTGCTAAAGGTTAACTATGTGTAACAAATGTAGGGTCTAGTTATAAAGAATTATATTATATTGGAAAGAATATTTTTAATTGTTGTTTTTTTTAAAAATGTATTGGGTCGTTCGTCACTATGATTCTAGAAAATAGTCACAAGAAGAAAAGATCAGAAACCAGTCTTAAGTGACTGTCAGTGCATATTTTTTGCCTGTCTCAAAAGGGGTCATTTGTAAGACACATAGACTCAACCGCATGTGTGCGTGTATAATTAAAATAGGCTATTTGTAAGACCCATAGACACAACCACATGCGTGTGTATATAGTTACAAGAAGCTATTTGTAAGACACGTAGACACAACCGCATGCGTGTGTATATAATTACAAGAGGCTATTTGTAGGACCCATAGACACAACCACATGCGTGTGTATATAATTACAAGAGGCTATTTTAAAGGATTAGAACCAACTTTAAAGTAGAAAACACAAAATGTAGAAAGGCCTCAGGCTCCGGCAAAATAACATCAGACTAATAAAAACTCTATATACATCTATTCTATATTAATGTATGGCTCAGAAACATGGACAATAAACAAACAGAAGACAGAATTGATGCCTTTGAGATGTGGATATGTATAAGAATAGGGAGAACATCATGGATGAAGAAGAAAACAAAGAGGTTCTTACAAAACTTAATATGAAGAAAGAATTATTAAAGGAAATAAAGATCAAGCAAACACAATATTTTGGACGTTGTTGAAAACCTTACTTGAGGGTAAACTTGAAGGGAGGTGAGCAAGAGGTAGGCAGAGATACAAGTGAAAGAGTAACATCACAAAATTGACAGATTACAGTCTAGCAGAGTGCAGCAACAAAAAAAGAGAGACGGGGAGGTCTGTAGCAGCCAACCTTTGTTGCGGAGACAGCACTTGATGATGAAAACTAGCTTGTCTGCTGTAAGTATAATGGTTTTCTGAAACAAAAATAAGTAACTGATTGAACAGTCCCCGTTAGCTTTGTCTTCTAGCTCTTATTGGATTTCTCTTGTAACTGGACAATGATCCTACAAGATTTACAGTTGAAGTAGTCCAGAGAATGGAAATGTGTTGTCACCGTTTTATTTGTGCTAATGGCCCAATACATCCGCCTTTGGTAGAAAAAAAATTGTTGTGGTATTTAGTGAAGTAATATTTTTGTGTTTACCATAGGCTGCCTTCCTGTTACCTGTTCTTACTGCAATGATCAAGCAAGGACTGACAACAGACCAGCATCAGATCACACAGACACCTCAAGCCATATGCATGGCTCCAACTCGTGAGTTAGCTTTACAGATCTACAATGACTGCCGGAAGTTTGCTTACCAGACAGACATTCGTGTGGTTGTTGTTTATGGTGGCACCTCCTTGGGTCACCAGATGAGGCAGGTTGAGTCTGGTGCTCATATTGTGATCGGAACACCAGGCCGATTGCTGGACTTTGTCAACAGAAGAAAGGTATTGTTCTTAACTGAGTTTTCTTGTTGCATTATTTCTAACTTCATATTCCACTGCGCTTTATCCTTTCTACTGATCATTCTTTCCAATGTTCTTCATACTTTCCACTGTTCTTTATTCTTGCCAATGTTCTTAATTCTTCCCAATACAATAGGAGTTCTGTAAAACAAATGTGGGAGTTCGGCAAGGATGCTTAATGTCTCCAGTACTTTTCAACTTATACCTAGAGTACATCATACAGAGACACTGCATGATTACAACGCGTCTATATTGATCGGAGGTCGCCCTATTTGCAACTTTTGTTTTGCTGTTATTGATCTTATAGTTTGGTCAGAACAAGAATTACAAGAGTTAACCTTTAGAGCCCTGGCTTAAAATTACAAAACTTCCCCCAGGGCCTGAATTATTTTTTGGAAAATTTGCGTTATTGATGGTGGGTGTTTTGAAAACGTCATAACTTTTTTGTTTTAAAAGATATCAAAATAATTTTCGCACATCTAAATAAAGGAGTGAATATTATCGTGTTTTTGTTGTTGTTGTATGTGTGATATGACAGTTGTGAGCAAGTATTGAAGTTGAAAATTCTGGCGAAAAACGCAAAACGTCATATTCAAAATCGCAAATATATCTTCATGACGACCCTAATACATGAGAAATGTGTGACAACATTGATAAAATCCTCATAAATACCTATACTTATTGTATATATATATTGTTTTATATCAAAACTAATATAATATGAACTAAAAAAACTAATAAAAAGTGTAGAAATTGCATATAACGTCCGTCCGGTCAACACTAGGTCTATGCCGACACGCAGCGTAATTATTGTCCATGCACACACGTGTCACCCCTGATACATATTATTTTTGTGCTTTTTAATGAATACACACACATTCTTATCAAATAACAACATATTAAACACAAAAAAACAACAATTAAAACATATAGTTTATAAGAAATCGCATATAACGTCCGTCCAGTAAACACTAGGTCTATCCCGACACGCAGCGTAATTATTGTCTAAGCACATACGTGGCACCCCTGATACATATTATTTTTGTGTTTTTGAACGACTACACAAACATTCTTATCAAATAACAACATATTAAACACAAAAAACAACAATTAGAACATGTAGTCACGATCACTTACCCATGCCACGCGGTACTCAATTTGATAGTAAAATACGGCCGAAAATGGCTAAAGTCGCTCTAGAAATGCGTTGACAAATTCAACCGGCTTTCTCTCTCTTACAATCGTAATGAGTAAAGGAATTTGACCTTTAAACTGTGACGTATTCCTAGCTTCGTGTTGCGGGAATTCTACGTCATATAAGCTTTAACTTCGTGAAGTTCCGTACTCTGGAATGGAGCGATATCGTATGGCGTGTGATTGTGACCACAGGCAATACGGGATGCACAAGCAAGGTGCATTGTTGCGACCATAGGGGCCTAAAGGTTAACAGCAAAGTTGGAAAAAGTTACCAGCAAGTACGGAATGGAAATCAACACAGAAAAGAGCAAGATTTTGGTAAACAGCAGAGACGCAGAAGAACAGACCAACATTATGATGAATGGACATAAGCTTGAGGAGGTGAATACCTTCAAATATCTCATCTAGCATATGCAGCGATGGAAAATGCAAAGCAGATATAAAAATAAAGCTGCAGATGGCTATGTCAAGGCTAACAGTGATTTAGAAAAACAACATCGGTGTTGGAGTGAAAGTCAAACTGTATAAGTCGCTGGTGCTTTCTGTTGAGCTGTATGTTCGTGAGAGTTTGACGCTCACTGCAGATATGGAGAGGCGATTACGGGCTTTCGTAATGCTACAGACGAATTATACAAATTTCCTATAAGGAAAATAAAACCAATTTGTATGTAAGAAATCAAATAGAGATGTATGCAGGTGTACATGAACCATTGATTTAAATAGGGAAACAATGAAAAATAGCATAGGTTGGACATGTATTCAGACATGCTTCCTTGTCAAAAACAATACAGAAGGGAGCCGACACAGGGGGAGAAGCAGAGGAGGGCAAATAAAGACATGGACAGACATCAAGGAGGGGACAGGACAAAATTTTTCATCACTTCTTCGCATCATTGAAGATAGCAATTGCTGGAGGACTGTGCTGAAGCATCCAATGTGGTATGGACCCTAACGGGTTATGGGATTATTCGTAATTCTTTCTATTGTTCTTCATTCTTTCCACTGTCTTTCATTCTTTCCACTGTTCTTCCTTTCCAGTGTTCATTATTCTTTCCAATGTTCTTTATTCTTTCCAGTGCTCTTTATTCTTTCCAGTGCTCTTTATTCTTTCCAATGTTCATTACTATTTTCAATGTTTTTTTTTTTCAATGTTCCATATTCTTTCTACTGTTCATTATTCTTTTCAATGTTCTTTATTTTTTCCAATGTTCTTTATTCTTTTCAATGTTCTTCATTCTTTCTAATGTTCTTCCTTCTTTCCACTGTCTCTCAGTTTTCCACTGTCTCTCTGTTTTCCACTGTTCTGTTCTGTAGTCCAGATAGCGGAATGCACTTTATCATGTTTTAGAGCTTATCTGCATCATGTTTTAGAGAATATCTGCATCTTCCATCCTGACACATTCGACTTCAGCATGTCTTCTGGGTCACTTTGATTGTTTGGAACGGGATAGACAACTCCAAGTGAAAACCTCCTTAGCAGCCTCATGACTTGCATGGCATATAACAGTTGCTATTCTTTTCTCCCCTTTCAGGCCTTGGCAATACACACAGCTATTCTTCTATCTGCAGAAGTTGGAGAATAAATTGAGATATACCATAGGATCATGTGAATGTATGTGAGAGTGTATTTTTGTCTCTGTCTACCATAGGAATCTGTAAATATATGTATGTAATGTATGAATGTGAGTGTATTTTTGTCTCTGTCTACGCGATCTGTGGTTGATAATACGCTCCATAGTTCTGCATACACAGCTTGTGAGAATGATTGGTAGTTAAAGACAATTGTATGTAGTTAAATGTGCTGTCTTTTCCTGATTTATGGATTGGTATCATGATTGCTTCCCTCCAGATCTTTGGAACTTTGCCTGTAGTCCAAGATATATTCATGATCTGTAGCAGCTATGTTTTTGCTGAAATTCCCAAATTGTGTATCATTTCATTGCACACTCCATCAGCACCAGGTGACTTCTTAATTTTCAGTTTAGATAATGCTCCAGTTCTTTGAGTGTGAATGGTGCCTCCAGGACTTCAGATATGGTTCCATCTTGTTCAATGTTTTCTCACATCTCACGAATTTCATTTTGTTTCTCTAGGCTAATTTTGATGTTGTTTTCTTCAGTGATTATGTTTTCTCTTTTCAGCTGCTCCGCCTGTCTTGTAGTTTGGCTCTCTGAAATTTACACTTAGTTTGTTGATATTTATTATGGTGCTCTTGACATGGTCTTGTCTCTGAACTGCGGTCGAGTTGTTTCCACTTCATTTTGCAATATTTCTAGTTTGCTACTCAAATAAGGTTTGTAGTGCTTACGGCTCAAATATAGCAGTCACAACAGGCAACAGAGACAGGATGACAACGTGAGAAAATATTAGACAGTTTGACTACCTGACACGGCAGGGAAACAACAACGATCTTGATACATAATACTGTGGACAGAGTTGTGGAGAGCCATGACAGCCTGCGCCAGCTGGCATGGCACCTAATGATGATGATGATGAGTGTATGGCTCCTCTGGGGATGGTTTTATGAGAAACCTGTAATATACATCTACATAATTCATTGACTACCTTATTGATATATTTGTCTGTAGTTAAGTCTCTGGCTAGTACACTGGTGTAATGTCTACATTGTCCAGTTTGCCTTCTTTTAGTTCCACCTAGTATCCATTTCTTGGAGATCCATTTTTTTAATATCTTGTGTTTTGGCCAGTTGCTATATTCTCCTGGCTCCTAGGGGCAATAGAGAACCTCCAGTAACTGGGTTTTGACCCTTTCGAGGCTTAGGATGTGGCACCGTCCCTGCCTGGATTTCCATCACAGGGCAGGCACCATAACATATATCAGATATAAACATATTCCCATTGCGTGTATTAGTGCGTGGTATCCTGATTTCTGTGGTGTGCCTCTTGGCTGGTTGGTTGCCTCTTTCTTCAGCACCTGTACTTGCTAGGACAGACTGTGTTGTTGTTCGATTTTAGGTGGGCTTGGCCAGTCTTAATTTCCAGCCTCTGGTGACTAGACTACGCCTACATCTCCTCGACAAGGAGCTGACCTTGATGGAGTAAATATTTAGTAACTTCTGGAAAGATTAAGAGGAGCAGAAGAAGACAATGCCCGTGTGTTGCCTGGGTCCGAAAGGGGAGCAAATAATGGCAACACTGTTTACCTTCCACGCATGTTGTAAAAGGCGACTAAGGAGGCTATGGGATGGAGTTGGCTGTCCCATCCCATATAGGGTCAGTGACCCAAAGCCGTGCTGAAGTCGGATGTGTCAGGACGAAAAGTGCAGATATCACAGCAATTCTGTAAACCATGACACAATGCATTCCGTTCTCTGGACTACATCTTGCTAATCTGCAGTAGTTTGAGAACAAAAGAAGAAGAAGAGGAAGACAAAAGGAGAGGATGATGGTTGTGTTGTCATTATGGCATAAATGCGACTAGCTGAACTTAATACAAGAGACATGGTTTTGTGGAGAAACATCACATACGACACTTGATTTACAATAACTTTGGATTATTTTTCAGATCAGTGTAGAACGTGTTTCTTTTCTTATTTTGGATGAAGCTGACAGAATGCTGGACATGGGTTTTGAACCAGAAGTTCGCAAGTTAATTGAAACATTTGGGATGCCCGCAAAGACTGACCGTCAGACTCTCATGTTTTCAGCAACTTTCCCAGAGGAAATTCAGAAACTAGCATCTGATTTTCTAAATGATTACTTGTTTGTTACTGTGGGTCGAATAGGAGGAGCCAACACAGATGTGTCACAACATTTTTTTGAAGTGGACCGTCTTCAGAAACGAGATTCGCTCTGTGATATATTAAATGCAGGAGGTATGTTGAAATATAAATATATTTTGTTCTGTATATTTTGTTTCTTGCCTGATCAGTTTACCTATTCATATAGTGTAAGCAACAGAATAGTGCGATCTTGCCTGATCAGTTTACCTATTCATATAGTGTAAGCAACAGAATAGTGCGATCTTGCCTGATCAGTTTACCTATTCATATAGTGTAAGCAACAGAATAGTGCGATCTTGCCTGATCAGTTTACCTATTCATATAGTGTAAGCAACAGAATAGTGCGATCTTGCCTGATCAGTTTACCTATTCATATAGTGTAAGCAACAGAATAGTGCGATCTTGCCTGATCAGTTTACCTATTCATATAGTGTAAGCAACAGAATAGTGCGATCTTGCCTGATCAGTTTACCTATTCATATAGTGTAAGCAACAGAATAGTGCGATCTTGCCTGATCAGTTTACCTATTCATATAGTGTAAGCAACAGAATAGTGCGATCTTGCCTGATCAGTTTACCTATTCATATAGTGTAAGCAACAGAATAGTGCGATCTTGCCTGATCAGTTCACCTATTCATATAGTGTAAGCAACAGAATAGTGCGATCTTGCCTGATCAGTTTACCTATTCATATAGTGTAAGCAACAGAATAGTGCGATCTTGCCTGATCAGTTTACCTATTCATATAGTGTAAGCAACAGAATAGTGCGATCTTGCCTGATCAGTTTACCTATTCATATAGTGTAAGCAACAGAATAGTGCGATCTTGCCTGATCAGTTTACCTATTCATATAGTGTAAGCAACAGAATAGTGCATGCGAAGGCAGCATTCATAGAAATGAGGAATATACTGTGTAATATCTCCCTGCTGTCAATCAAAGTGGGGAAGAGAGTTATTTAGAGCTACATAACACCGATTCTAACATATGGATTATTTATTTAAGTCGTGGACAATAAATAAACAGGATAGTGGAAAAACTATAGGCAACAAGCGTGTTGTCCAAACCTGAAGAGGAAGTAAAGAATATCAGCACTGTTTATCTTCCATGCTTGTTGTAAGAGGTGACTAAGGAGGTTATGGGGTGGAATTGGCTGTTCCATCCTTTAGATAGTCAAAGTGATCCTGAAGTTATGCTGAAGTCTGATGTGTCAGACAGAATGCAGCAGATTTTGCAGCAATGATGCAAAACCAAGACAGCACATTCCATTCTCATGACTGCATTCTGCTAGTTTGCAGAATTTGGGAACGAACGCCGGAGGGGCACCAGAGATAAGGTTCTATACAAGAGTGCTGAGAGTATCATGGACAGCTAGAAAGTCAATAGAGATGTGGTTCTATAGAAGAATGCTGAGAGTATCATGGACAGCTATAAATACTAACATGGAGGTGCTGAAATACTCAAATGCGAGGTGGGAGTTACTTAATAAAATCAGAAAGAGAAGTTCTTTACTTTTTGGAGATGATAGGAACAAGGATTTCTGGAAAACATATTTACAAGTGGTAAGATATAAAAGATATCTGGAAATAGGGTTGTGGAGATCAGTGATCGCCCACACCAGTGAGCATGACACCTGATGATGATGATGACATATGCTCAGCAGTTTCATTGAGTGCCTCTATGTATTCTGTCATGAAAAGATGTTCAGTTGCCAGCTTAAAAGGCATAATCTGTGTATCAACTGTAACCCTTTCATCCCCAGTGGATGAGGAAAACTCAGGGCTTAATTCCCAGGGAAATAACTCAGCACAAGTGGGAAGTGATTGTTTAAGAAAATGAATTAAAAAAAAATACAATCTAATCAGTTTTTATGATTCATTTCTATTTTGCAGATAAATGGAAGAGCTACTGCTCTGTGAGCGTCTTTGTGAATGTCATGTAAAACAGGTTTACTTGTCATGTAAAACAGGTTTACTTGCCATGTAAGAAGCGAGAGAAAACAAAATAAGCACCTGTATTGTCACCAATTCACACATCTGCTACTGCTCAGCATAACTACAAATCTTCTGTGTTCATTCTCAAGCTCCCACAGATTAGCAGGGAGAAAGGAATGCATTGTCATGGCTCAAATTTTTGTGTGATACCATTTGGACTGACACGATCGACTTCAGGGTCACATAACCATGGTATAGGATAACCAAACCTACCCCCAAATCCTCCCTAGTTGCCTTTTGTGAGATTCATTATACATCACATTGTTATTCTTTGCTCCCCTTGTGTGTCCTAGCAACACGCATGCGACTCGTTATATAAACCAGTACTGTCTTGATTCCAAGCTGCGGGCACAATAGGGACTTCTTGGCAATAGAGTATGCAAAACATACTCAAACAGATACAAATTTACATAGCTTATAATGAATAGAAGATTATGATACAGCAGAAATACTAGAGTTATACATTCAACAGAAATACTAGAGTTATACATTCAACAGAAATACTAGAGTTATACATTCAACAGAAATACTAGAGTTATACATTCAACAGAAATACTAGAGTTATACATTCAACAGAAATACTAGAGTTATACATTCAACAGAAATACTAGAGTTATACATTCAACAGAAATACTAGAGTTATACTTTCAACAGAAATACTAGAGCTATACATAACTACATTCAACAGACTGTTTCTAACAGAAATATAAGAAACACAGACTACATTCAGGAGATTGTTTCAAACAAAAATATAGGAAACAGATTATATTTTGTTTCTTCAGATTACATTCGAACATTGAATGTATGGAAGACTGCAATATTGTTTCTCATAGAAAAATGTCTTGTCATTTTCAGAAGGCGAGAAGACACTAGTATTTGTTGAAATGAAGAGAAATGCAGACTTTTTAGCATCTTATTTGTGCCAGTCTGGCTTTCCAACAACCAGTATTCACGGGTAAGTTTGCTACAGAGTTCTATTTCTTTCTGTTCATTTTTGTCTGGGGGTTTTACTAGTCACCTGTCAGACAAACCATCATGAGAAAATATATTTCTGGTAGATATGATTATTCTTCTTCAGCGTTTATTCTCAAACTCCTGCTGGATCTCCCTTGTAGGAGGACCATTGTCGTACTAAATTTCCAGCAGGATGTAGTCCAGAGAATTGAAATGCGTTGTGTCGCCGTTTTATTTGCGCCAATGGCCCGACACATCCGTCTTCGGCGGGAGATGATATGATTAAATAGCAAGGCTTTTATTCCAGTGAAAATCCCTCAAGTGTCTGTTTTGTCTTAATTTCTTATGTCTTCTATCAATGATCTGCATTGATGGGGAGATGTAGACCAGTGAACATTGCATCTTTGTGCTTTTATAGCAAACTCCTAGGTGGCTAAAAAATGTCAGATGTATGATCACTGCAGATGGGTCAACAAATCTGGCAGCTATATAAAGTGATAAATTAGTTATATGCTATGTTACTGGCAAGACTAGATGATCCTGGGATACTGCTGTAATGTAAAGCCTCCATTTCCCCACTCCCATGACACAACCAGGGCTTTGAGATAACAAACCTTATTGTCATTAAGGCTAAGAATTACCTGCTCGCAGCTAAAGATATAACTCGATCAGCAAAAAACTATGACCAACTTAAACAGCTCTAACACATGAGCTTTACAGCCCATATCCGTGTCTGACTCAAAAGTAGCACTCGGGCGATCATTATCTGTATTCTGGATATTTATAACAATTTTGCTAATGTGTGATCTTATAGATACATTTATAAATGATGTTCTAGATAAATTTATAAAGATGTTCTAGATAAATTTATAAATAAAGATTTATAAATTTAAAAGAATCAATCAATAAACCCATAACCCTTCAGGGTCGTAGGGGTAACACATTGGATGCCACAGCACACAGAGTCCTCCAGCGAATTATATCCTCAGCGATGCGCATGAGTGTGGCAGTATCTTGCCCTGTCCATTCCTTGATGTCTGTCTGTCCATGCCTTTATTTGTCCTCCTCTGCTTCTTCCACACTCAACAGTTCCCTGCAGTATTGTTTTTGACAAGGTATCGTGCCTGCATACATGTCCGAACCATGCTAGTTTTCGTCGTTTCACTATGGAAAGCAATGGCTCCTGAACATTATTTTCTTGTGTTCTTAATGAAGGACTTTTGGTTGAAATGTCAATGCGTCTGTTTTGTGCATTTCCAGTGATTAACAATACTTCATTACTGCCTTGTTCCAAGTTTCGCATACTATAGCAATACTTCATTACTGTCTTGTTCCAAGTTTCACATACTATACAAAAAATAACACATGATATTGGACAGCGTAGCTTCATGCCATGTGTGAATAATTAATATAATTTGTTAACAACACTCTGGGACAAGAAGTGTGGGGTGATAGATACATGCATCGCCTACCCCTAATAGGCCTTCCAATTATGTCACTGCAAGGGCTAATCAGAGATTTCTATTGGTCACTTTCTATACACTTTGTCAGCCAATGATCAGATTACTACAGCTATGTAGATCTGCAAAAAACTAGTACGGGACACCATACTTAAAATACTTGACACCACACCTGCAAAACTCCCAGTCTGATTTACTTCTTCTTCTGCGTTCGTTCTCAAACTCCTGCAGATCAGCAGGATGTAGTCCAGAGAACAGAATGCGTTGTGTCATGGTTTACAGCATTGCTGCAATATCTGTGCCTTTCGACCTGACACATCGGACTTCAGCATGGCTTTGGGTCACTGACCCTATATGGGATGGGACAGCCAAATCCATCCCATAACCTCCTTAGTCGCCTTTTGCGACATGCGTGGAAGGTAAACAGTGTTGCTATTCTTTGCTCCGCTTTCGGGCCCCGGCAGCACACGGGCGGTCTGATTTACTTACAAAAGAGAGATGTTGTATTGCCCACCATACCTAGAAATAATTGACACTACACTCGTACAACACCTCAGTCTGATTGATTATATTAGAGAAAGATGTCAATGGTTGGTTGGTTGCTGATCCAGCGGTCCATGGGCTCATGCCCTTTGACCCATAGATGTCAATAAGAAAGTGTATTATCCACCACTCCTACAAATACTGCTATTTAGTGTTGTGAAACAACTTTTTTGCAAGAATCATATGCTATGGGATTATAATTTCACAAAATTTATCTTTTACTGTTTTTCAGAGATCGCCTTCAAAAGGAAAGAGAAGAAGCTCTTGTAGATTTTAAGTGCGGAAAAGTGAATATTTTGGTAGCAACATCAGTAGCTGCTCGTGGTCTCGACATTCCAGAGGTTATGCATGTGGTCAACTATGATTTACCATCTTCAATAGATGAATATGTTCACAGAATTGGTCGAACAGGCCGCTGTGGTAACCTTGGAAAAGCTACCAGTTTCTTCAATGCAGACACTGATCAACCAATGGCTCCTCACTTAGTGAAAATTTTGAAAGAGGTAATGTGCATTTGACCAATTTCAGTTATTTTGTTTTACAGTTTGTGATTTCTAGCATGATAAAGTCGAACATGTTCGTTAACACACAAATTTTGAAAATTTTACCTTTTTATCGTTCTTTACAAGAGGTTACAAGACCTATTTGAACAATGCCTGTGGTAAAATATATTAAAAAACAGACTGAAATGGTTCGGCCACTTAATGAATCCTTAGTGGCCAGCAGCAAGAGCATACTTGAAAATGGAAAGATACAGATGAAGACCAAGAAGAAGGTGGATTGAAGGAGTTACAGACATTCTGAGACGCCACATTATTACTGCATATCAAGCAACCAAATGTACAATAACCCGTAAACCGACCGTCATTCATTCCTGCAGCGTCTTACACCAAAAGCAGAGAAAATGAGAAATGGGAGCTTTATTGGACAACAGAGCTGACAGAAGAATGATTAACTAGTTGACCCATATGTGTATGCTGTATTCCTGGCAAGACATGAAGATCCTGGGATAATTCCACACTGGATGGTTTCGATTTGGCGACTGAACATGCATCCATAAACCCCAACACAACCATGCCATTGAGACAACAAATCATATAAGAGCTTGGTTGTCACCTTGATTACTGAACTAAGGAAAGTCTATGTCTTGATCACTGAACTGAGGGAGGTCTGTTTTTGTCAAAGGCTATGGGCTATCAAGTGCTGCTGAGTCACAGCTAAAGGGATTATTTCATCATTCATACATTAAAACAGACTTGTCACAAATCATCAAAACTGGTGTCACAGCTGAAGGGATTATTTCATCATTCATACATTAAAACAGACTTGTCACAAATCATCAAAACTGGTGTCACAATAGCAACAGAAATCATTAGCTGTGGACCTTTTTTCTACTAAAGCCACAAACTTTCCGATGCTTCTGCAAAGAACCTCTCTTGGTTTCCCTCTCATTTGCTACCTGGTACCCATATTATTGCCTGTAGTATTTATCCTGCCGAAGATGGATGTGTCAGCCATTGGTGCAAATAAAACAGCAGCACAGCGCATTTCTATTCTCTGAAGTACATCCTACTGAAAATCTAATAGGACCATGGTCCTGCAACAAGAGAGATCCAGCAGGATTTTGAGACGCTGAAGAAGAAGTATCAGTTTATTATTATTATTCAACGTACATGTAAAGTTCCACTATTTTTCCTATCATAGAGACATTCCAACTGCATACTCATAATACTCACGTATTAAATTTAATATATTTTTAGGCATCCCAGATTGTTCCTGATTGGTTGGCTGCTCATGCTTGTGGCATGGGATCAGGAGACGCTGGTAACTTTAATGGCAGGTTTGGAGGCAAGGATATCAGAAGATCAAAGGTATGATTCATCAGAATACTGGTTCTTAACCTTTAGCAAGTCAGATTAAAAAATACGAAACGTCTCCCTGCCACCGGATTCTTTTTTGAAAATTTGCATTATTGATGGTGACTGTTTTGAAAATGTGATAATTTTTTGGTTGTTAGAAATATTTAAATAATATTTGCACATATAAATAAAGAATTGAATTATGCATATATTGGTGTAATTTATGTACGTGTGTGTGTGATACCAGACGTATGAGAAAGTGGTAAAGACGTTTTTCACAAAAAACATATATTTTATAACAAATAAAGAGGAAAAAAATAAATTAAAAAATAACTTACCTTAGTTATCGAATTCCTTGGCAACACTGTAAACTAAATCACGCAAATCTGTTGTATTTATGTTCTTTCACTGCGAAATTATCAAAATATAGCTGGGAGAACTGAATAAAACATGTAGATTTGCAGTAAAATCGTTCTTTGAGATTAGGTCTAGAGCCATTTTTTGTGCTTCTTCCACATATTCGATATCAAACGTCTACAAGTTTCCAAACCAATGCTGTATTCTGTATATTCACTGCTGTGAAACTAAATAACTCAATAATTCATGATTCAAGCCACGATTCAATGTTATTTTATTCAAAATACGATGAAAGAAAGGTCTATAAAACCGGTCGACCATCATGGCATCGTACCGGTGTGCAGATGTGGTCAGATTAATTGCTATAAAATTTGTATCTTCTGGCTAGCCATTGTTACAACGATCATGTCGGACGTAGCAATGAACCGGCTTCAATGGCGCATGTCCCCGAGTAACCAATCAGGCTGTGGGGCGTCTATTATAACGATATCTCATTGGATGGGGTATGTCACTGATGGCGCTAACCGCCATTTTGTTTTCCGGCGGCCGGAGTTGATATAGGCGTGGTGAAGGTTAACTAGGAAAAGCTGCCTGTGTAATGATTGGGGGTCCTGGAATTCTAGGTCAGTGTTTAAAATAATAGGTTCACTTTTTCCCTGAGCTTGTTGTAGGAGATGACTGAGTGATAGACTTGGCTTTTTAAAAAAAAAATTGTCACACCTCATCTTAATTTCTTACATTTTGCCTATCAAATCATCTGCATTCATGATGAGAAGATGCAGGTCAGAGGACATTGCTCCTTTGTGGAAGATCGATAACATGTACTCACTGCACAAAATTGAAATAAAAGAGGACGAGCTTGGAACATGATAATGTTTTGTTAATCGCTGCAAAGACACATAATATTAAAAATCAAAATTTTCGACCAAAGGGACTTTTATCGGGACTACATGCGCAACAAAAGTGACAGGCGTGAACAACACTATTGACATTCACATGGTGGAGTTGTATATGGTCCCACCGAAGATGGATGTGTCGGGCCATTGACACAAATAAAATGGTAATACAACGCATTTCCTTCTCTGGACTACATCCTGCTGGAAATCTAGTAGGATCAATGTCCTGCTACAAGGGAGATCCAGCGGGAGTTTGAGAATGAACGAAGAAGAAGTATATGAAGGTAATCATCTTCGTTACCATGTTTCAAAGTTTTACCTGTTGTCCTTTTGTGGCAGACTCCTAGGTGACGGGAAGGCTAGATGTGCCATCACTGTCGATAAATCAACAAATCTGACAAAAGAATGAGGTAGTTAACCCAGAAGTATGTGCTCCACTCCTGGCAGGAGGTGGTAATCCTGGCGCACTGGAATGCTTCCTTTCGCGGACTAAACATGCATCCATAGACCAACCTTACACAACCATGCCTTTGAGACTATATAAGAGGGTGTCGCCTCAGTTACACAACTTGAGAACCTTTGCTTTTGTCAGAAAGGCTAAAGGCTGTCTAGACCTTCCTGCTCACAGCTAAAGGGATTATTTCACTTATGAAGTAAGAACTAATTGCATGTCACTTCTGGGTATCGAAATGCCAGAATATCATCTTTCCCTGCACAGGATACTTGTAAAATACAAGAAAATGGTTTGTATTCACAAATACATGCCAGAGTCCGGCCAAAGACAGATTTGTCAGGCTATTGGCCCAAATAAAATGATGACACAGCACATTTTCATTCTCTAAACTACATCCTGTTGGAAATCTAGTAGGACCATTGTCCTGCTACAAGATAGATCCAGCAGTAGTCTGAGAATGAAAAAAAAGAAGAATGGAGAGTGATACATTTATATTCTAATATACATGCGTTTGCGTCTGTGGGTTTCACCAATGGCTCACTAGATAAACCAACCATGCAACAGACAACCTTAGTAGATGACATGCCGTTATATTGAGGTTATCTTCTTATAGAAGCTTCATGGCATGTCATCTATACAATCCTGTAGTCGTAACCTTCGATAACAGTTACCATGTTGTTCCGACAAGCCGACGTTGTGCTTGAACTAGTTGTGAACATGTCGTGGGTGGGCGGAACAACAAAGAAACCTGTCGCAAATGCCAGAGTTGTGCCCTGATGTCGACATCTGTTTTGGCGGCATTAGACTTGAAACATCATCAAGTCGGACGGCTTCTGGAACAGAGGGTGGAGCACTTATGGGAATGCCCCACGTGCTGTGAGGCCAGTTTCTAATTAAGAATCAAGAAGAATTATTCTAATATGCATTCATATTTTCTATACTTACCTACATGTTATTTGTTTCAGTTTTCTGGTGGAGGAGGCAGAGTTACTGAGAGTAGGCCTGGAGATAATTGGGCATCAGGCACTGGAGCTGATTGTAATACAGTTGATGATGAAGGCTGGGATTAAGTGTCAACTATTTGTCTGCTGTGTCTAGTCAACGTGTCAATAGACAGAAATTTAGAAGTACCTTTGTATACCACATGGAGTCTACAGTTTTGATTATTGTTTTTGTTTTTTTTAAATTTGCTAGCACTTCTGGTTTTATAATATATGGTTAATACAATGTTTTTATATCTTCTGCGTTGGTTCTTAAGAGACACTTACCTGCGATACACGTCATAAGAGGCGACTGAGGGTTTTTGGTGATGCATTGGCTGTCCCAACTCATAAAGGGTCAAAGTGACCCTGAAGCTATTCTGAAATGTCAGGACAAAAGGTGCAGGTATCACAGCAAAATTGTAAACATTGGCACAGCGCATTTCGTTGTCAGGACTACTTCCTGTTAATCTGTAAATATTTGTGAACGAACACAGAAGACATAAACAGAAAGACAACTACTTAATTGGGCAACATCACAGTGTTGTGTGCCCGGAAATGGAAGGGCTGATGAGATTCCATTGTCAAAAGACAATGAAATCTCATGGGAAAAATATAGCTTTCTATAATAATATAACCCATAACGGTCATAGGCGTGTCATATTGAGACATTTGGTGTAGAAAGATCTCTATACGTCTTTATCACCTACAATCCTGATGAGTTTAGAAATTTCACACATTGTCCAGTCCCGATTGTCCAGCCATGTCTTCTTTTGGCCTCCTCATCTGCTTCCACCCTCCACTGTATCTTGAACATCTCGTCATTGAGAAATGTTTCATCGTATACTTGCAGCTCTCTATACAAAGCTCCCAAAGTGAAAATAACTAGACAAAATATGCTTACCACTATCTAGATTGGTAGGGTCAGGTTACAACAGACTGAATAAAAAACACAGGATGTGACTGTCTGCTACACATTGTGCACTTGTAAAACATTTGATCAGACACTGAATGATGTTTGTCAGGAAGGTAGCAAGTGTAAAATTTCAAATGTATTATGAGGCCCTCAAATAGTTTTAATCGCAGAGATACCATGTTTCACAAATTATTGCATACCTGGGCAGATTTTATTGAGGAAGTATCTTGCTTTAACTACCTTATATCTGTTGGTTAGTTCCAGGGGAAAAGCAACGCTAATACGTCAGAAGATGGTTTATCGACTGCCTTGGGGTCTCCCGTCCAGATTTTAGGGATGCACCCAATTCTAATCTGTTAGGCAGTGAGAATTTTCTGTATTGGCTGGCTCCTTTAGCCTAAGGCACTGCCTGTGCTACAGCAGGTGAATAAGAATAAATAAGAAAGACGAAGAAAATATGAAATGAGACAAGACATGCAGTGAATATCATCACAAAGCTGTAAGAAACAACGGTCTGGTTTTAGACTACATTCTGCAAATGGGCAGCAGTCTCAAGGCATGGATAAAACAGCGTGAGTGCACCAGCAGGACAAGTGGGAGATGGTATATGTGATTCATGATAGCCAAACTTCAATGTTGAGGAAAGCATGTTTGTAATTAGGACCTATGCAGTGAAGCCATTAGTGCCTTATGAACAAAAAAAAACAAGGGTTCAAATCAATGATATGAATCATAGAATATGACATTCCAATGGTCATTGCATGTTTATAGTTTTGTTGAAATAAAAATGTTTTTAAATCACAAAACTGGTGATTTATTTCTCAGTGTAGCTCTGTGGTTTTCAATTCCCAGTAATTATCGAACAATTTGCTCTTTACTTCCTATTTGCAATGAGATGAAAAAAAAATTGAAAGTTATGAACATCAGATGGCAAGACAAGATTCCAAATACCACTGTACTTGATAGAGCTGGTATCCCCAGCAATGACACAATCCTGATGCAGACACAGATTCGGGCAGGTCATTTGGTGCGTATGCCAGACCATCGTCTGCCAAAGATACTTCTCTATGGTGAGCTGCAGAAGGACACACGATCTCAAGGTGGCCAAAAGAAGCGTTACAAAGACTCGTTAAAGAACTCACTAAAAGCCTTTGAAATAGACCACGATACATGGGAAGAACTTGCACAAAGTAGATCTACATGGCGTTCTAACATCAATAAGAGCGCATAATCTTGTGAAAAGAGGAAAAATGCAGCAGCTCAACAGCGGAGAGCAGCTAGAAAGTCATGGATAGACCAAGATCTGTCGTTATTCCATGTCCGAACTGTCCAAGGACATTTACAGCTACGAACTCATAATCAATGACATAACTAAAATTGAATTTTCAAAAGTGTGTGTAACAAATGGTCATCACTTGTGATGGACGAACAACACAATGAGATGGTTTTCCAGAACTGTACAGACGAAAGAGACTCTCCATCAACTGTATCTTGGCTATGTGAGATCAGTAATGGATTAGTCTTCCTCTCCAGACCATTGCTACCATCTAATCTCTGAATAGGGTGCAGAATGAAGCTCTTGAGTATTCTGTGAAGGGATGCGATCAACACCCACAGCAGTATGTAGGATATCGGACGGAAAAGAGCACTGATGGAAGCGGTAGAACAGTATAGAGAGAGAGAGAGAACTGGAAAACGAAAACATTAGACCACCCCCTTAGGTGAACTTGTCTAAAGAAAATTACTATACTGTTAAAAAAAGAAACATAATTGCAGTGCTAATGGAAACCAAATTTCAAGCGTGTACCAAAATTTTATTTTTACAGAATTAATGTTTCAACCTGGGTATGAACTTTTCAGAATTTAACTATGTTCATTAAATTTGGTTTGTACTTTTATTCTTTGCGACTGAGGCCTCTATCAGAGAACGACATCTCCGTGACATGGATCCGATTAACTGTTGGGTCTGCTGTGGGAGACTGCCCACTCTTCCCGCAGTGCAAGAGACAATTATCAGAGATGGGCTGGAGCAGTCTGTCTAGTTCATCCTATACCAACCTATGGGGTTCATGTCTGATGACATGGCTGGTCACGGAAGGTCTGGACATTGTCAGCGAGGAACTTGGCGATTAGTTGTGCCACATGAGATAGTGTTATACTGCTGAAAAATCAGCCTTGTACAGCCAAAATTGGAAGGATGCGATGGTGAACAATTTCAGCGACATTGTTACTCGGGCGTCATTAAATTTGCACAATGTCACTTCCCATGAAGTTGATCGCCATGTGGAGCCTCAATACTGTTTTGGGCATAGCTCTCAGACTGTGGTAAACTCTTCTCCGTAAAACGTCGCTGGAGCACAAAAAATAATCACTAAACCAAATCCATTTCGTTATTCCCAATTGCCCATTGATGATGCTGGTTCGCCCACCAGTCTTCTGGCAATGCTGGTCCATAAGAACAGGACCTTTGTAGGGTATTCTAGCCTAAAGACTGGCTTCATGCAGCAGGTTCTGACCGTTTGATCTTAAATTTGACGAGCTGCTGACATTGAGTGGATTGTGGACACAGATACAAATAGAAATTAGATTCCTGGGGTGAAAGCAGTTTGAAGCCATCTTTGGCAGGCTCTGGTTCTGCCACTGATCCATTTTGTTGAAATCTTACTTCTAACCACATTAAATTGTCTGACCACATTGTGATTGTCCAGTCTGTAAGCGTCCATTGATGATGTACCGTTGTTCTGTAGTGAGATGAGCCATGCTTGTGCACTGAATTTTCAACTGAATGTAATCGAGGACCATCAATAGGCACTCAATCATATGGTCAGAGAGTTTTT
This sequence comes from Meghimatium bilineatum, assembly GCA_034231615.1. Classification (NCBI taxonomy): domain Eukaryota; kingdom Metazoa; phylum Mollusca; class Gastropoda; order Stylommatophora; family Philomycidae; genus Meghimatium; species Meghimatium bilineatum. The sequence goes on along the minus strand of CM067315.1, from coordinate 8,765,633 downwards.
GTTTTGTGTTCATTGTCACGGGACATGCCGAAATCGGATGTGCTAGGCCTACAAGGCGCATAACGGTGGCACAACGTAATCACGCTCCCGGCGGAAATCGCACGGATATCCGTGATGGTTACAATGGAGCGAACGCCAAACAAACATTGTCACGGGATTATCACCAGTTATTACCAAAAATGTTTTGACTGACCTTTCGTGACCTCACGAATCATGAGGTGAGTACAATTCAGTTAACTACGAGAAGTGACCAGATGGACACAGTAAATATGTTAAATAATGTCCAATCAGTGAATATCTTTTATAAAAGTAACTAAAAAGTTGAGTTTTTTCATTTAAATAGTAAGATAAAACAGCCAGAACACTACAAACAATCCCAAGGACATGTGAACTAGACACAATTGTATATGTCTTCTTCGTTTGTTCTAAAATTCCTGCAAATTAGCAGGATGTAGTCCAGAGAACAGAATGCGTTGTCATGGTTTACAGCAATGCTGCGATGTCTGGCTTTCTAGCTGTAAAGTAAGTAAAGTAACCCATAGCATTTATTAATGCCGTAGGGGTGTGAGATGTTAGCGATCTCACATTTCACAGGCTCTACAAATGAGGGCGGTAGCCATCTCCTCTCCCTCGCAGTCTTTACTTCCCGGATTAATCCGGTACCCATTTAAGGCTGGGTCGACCTGGGAGCCGTTGCGATCTGAAAACATTTCCGCCTCAACTGAGGAATGAACCCAGGACCACTCATATGCGAAGCCAGTGCGCTAACGCGGCTCCCTAGCTGTAATCAGTGCTGTAACCAAGCTGCTACTACAGTTTCATGAAATATTTGTTGCTTGCACTAAGTTGTGAAACTCAAGCCTCACTATTTTGTCTCATTGCAATTATGTGGTGTGCTATGAATCAGCCTGAGCTAAAACTGCAAGAGAATTCTGAGTGAAAACAACAGTGCTCTTGTTTGATAGTATGTAATTTGACCATGGAGATTATGGTAATTTTTTCAATGCTGTGATTAAATTTCAAAACTACACTCATTCTTAGGAACTCTGTTATCATCTTCCGTATCAGGACAGTACACAATAGACTAAATAGTCAAATCTATTCCATCATCTTGTGTCCATGTGGGTGGGCAGTGCAGACCACATCCTGCAAGTCTGCATTACACTAAACCAGTTATGGGAGGAACACTGGCCAATAGAACAGATATCCACAGAAAGTTGTATGCACTGAGGAACTTTCAAATACAGCAGCAATTAAGCAAACCGGACCTTCTATGTAGATATGTTGGAGTCCGTGAAACGGTCTAATCGGACAAAAATCAACGTATAAAGCTGCGCACACTATAACGATGTTGGAATGAAACTCTGCATAATATTAAAACGTTGGAGTGGTAGATAGAGCTTCTCATATTGAACCAAGAATATTCTATAGATGGATTCGACATATAAATGAAATTATATTGTCCAACGGTTCAGTTACCCTCCCAAGATTTCATCTCACAAAAATACTTCAAGTAACAAACAGAATAACAATGCATTTTGATAAAGAAAACAATGACAATGTAACTATAACAGTTTGCAGACGTTGAATTTAATATCTCATCTCAAAAACAACAAAAGCAGGAGACCCACACGGTAAACTTGGAAAATAACTCAAGTAACAGAAAATATGTATGGGAAGTCAGGTCCTATCTATGAAGAGAATGTGCCTCTAACCTACCTTCACGTAGTTGCATGCATTGCGGAAGTCTGTCAATGTAACAGATATTTTTAAAAATATATTTAATTAACATGCACTGCTGTCCTGTGTACATTCTGAAATTCCTGTAGGTTATGGTCAGGAGAATGGAATGTGTTGTGTCATCTGTGCCTTTTACCTAACCCTATATCAGATGGCAGTCAACCATAACCTCCTAAGTCACCTCTTTCGGTACATCAAAGTGTTGATATTCTTTTCTTTCCGGATGATTTTTATCAATTACAACAGAATGTCTTTTTCACTCTGAACATAGTCAACATAGTTCTGTAACAGGCACACACAAATTCATTCTATACACATTTTAGCTCTCTGAGGTGCATACCTCAACCTAGCCTTATTCAATAAACCTTAGACGATCTTGTCCTTAAACAATAATGGGAGGTCATTAACTGAGCAACAGACAACAACATTCTTATGTCTAACACAAGTAGTTAAAAGTGTTGCTTGTCTGTTGGTGAGTTAACTACTTGTGTTAGACATAACTCACCAACAGACAAGCAACACTGTTATGTCTAACAAGTACCTGTAATTAACTCGCCCACAGACAAGCAACACTTATGTCTAACACAAGTGACTTTCATATTTAAAAAAAAATATCATATCTGAAGATTAAAACATTTCTAATGTGAGTAATTCAAGACACACATACAAAATTTCCTTGGACATCATTAAATATAACAAATTCAACGAGGAACCACAGATAATTTAATGACGTTTTAACAGATATGTATAACATTTATTAACCACAAATATGGTATAACTTTAAATTGTAGAAATGAAATTATATTGTCCAACTTTCAGTTACCGTAACAATGGTATAGGTTATCACTGGCTCCACCTAACACTTAAATGTACATCACTCAAGCGTGTGCCGCCATGCAGAGTGGCATGGGACATCATGCTTTTCTACAACTCTCTGTCTCTTGTGTTGATAATAACCTCAGTTGGTGACTTCTTTTTGTGCCACAGAGACAACCTATACACAAATTTGTCTTCCTCTCCTTGATCTTTCCGGTAGTTATGAAATGTGCATAGAAATGTAATAAATATTTCTGACCGTTATTCAAAATAATACCAAAAAAACATCATATAGTTTTCTTTTGTTCTCTGTCTAACTCTAGCCTTTGTGTATTGATTATGTGTAATACAAGTTCTCATAAGTTTTGTTGCTTCATGTCCGGAATCCAAAATAGCATGTTTCTCTTTATTCTTCATATTTCAAACTCGTCATATAACATTATGAAGGAATTTGTCTGATTTGTGACCCAATTGGTTAGTTTGATATAAATGGAGCAAATAAAAAAGTTGTATGGTTTACCCTTTGATTCCAACTTCATTGCAGTAATATGGTTTGTGAGGTCAACATTGAAACTATCGTTTGTATGCTTTTTTGTGGTTGGATGCATTCTACATATACAGTGACATAACCAAGCAAGAAAACTACCCTACCTCCAAGTCAGTGACATAACAACTAAGCAAGAAAACTACCCTACCTCCAAATCAGTGACATAACCAAGCAAGAAAACTACCCTACCTCCAAGTCAGTGAGATAACAACCAAGCAAGAAAACTACCATACCTCCAAATCAGTGACATAACCAAGCAAGAAAACTACCCTACCTTCAAGTCAGTGAGATAACAACCAAGCAAGAAAACTACCCTACCTCCAAGTCAGTGACATAACAACCAAGCAAGAAAACTACCCTACCTCCAAGTCAGTGACATAACAACCAAGCAAGAAAACTACCCTACCTCCAAGTCAGTGACATAACAACCAAGCAAGAAAACTACCCTACCTCCAAGTCAGTGAGATAACAACCAAGCAAGAAAACTACCCTACCTCCAAGTCAGTGAGATAACAACCAAGCAAGAAAACTACCCTACCTCCAAGTCAGTGAGATAACAACCAAGCAAGAAAACTACCCTACCTCCAAGTCAGTGAGATAATCAAGCAAGAAAACTACCCTACCGCCAAGTCAGTGAGATAACAACCAAGCAAGAAAACTACCCTACCTCCAAGTCAGTGAGATAACCAAGCAAGAAAACTACCCTACCTCCAAGTAGTGATCTACATCTGAGAAAGATTTTTAAAGCATTTGCATCTTTTTCAGGTGACATTCTTTCTAGAATGTAGTCTTCTTTATGAATTTGAACATCTCATGATTCTGAGCAAGTTGACCAGCCGCAGCGATGGGCATGTTGAAACAATCTGAGATGTCTCATATCCATTGTTGTACAGTGGGATCCCTCTATAGCGCATTCTTTTATAACAAATGTCCTTATGTAACACTTTTCAAATATTTCCTCATTATATTTATTCTATATTGTTTGTACTGTATATAGCAAATTACTGTTATTACATACATATTTTGTCAGTCTGGAACAAGATGTTATAATGGTATTCCTATGTATTGTCCACTATTAACTTTTCTATGCTGTTATGTCTCTTTACATGGTCACAAAATCTTGTATTTCTTATATTTGTAGCACATGGTCAAAATATTAGAGCATTGGTCTCATGCCTGTGAGGTCTGGTGTTTGATCCCTGGTATGGGTTTCTGTCAATGTGTGAATTAAAAAACCCACCTTGAGTGATAGCACTCCTTGATTTGTAAAACTTTGCATACAATTAGAATTGGAATATTCTGAGTATGAAAGAAACAAGAGATTCAATGCTCATAATTCTTGGGGATTGGAACAAACAAAATTCTCGGATCAAACAACAGAAATTTGCAAACATGAATACATAATTACGATGCATTCTAGCCTTACATAATAAACAATTAGGCACATGACTCTTGAGTTGTTCCTTGTGACAGAAGGTCAAGAACGAACGGCTAAGACAACAATGAACAGATACTAAATGAAGATAAGGGAAACATTATATGGATAAGATAAATTGTTTACTTATTTTATGCACCCAGTAAGATGAGAAGTAGGGCGTAGTCCAGCAAGCAGAGGCTGGAAACTAAGATTGGCAGAGCCCTCCCACATTCGGGCTGGACCACAATCTTGTCTATCAAGTAAAGATGCTGAAGTAGCGACAGTTGGCCAGAGGCGCACCAAACAGCCAGAATGCCATGCAGCATTATTGCACAGCGAACAAATGGAGGAACTTTTATGTGAGAAATGAAAGTTTACAGTATATTCTGACAACGGGCATAAAATGAAAGGGAAAATATAAGGATGAGATAGAGAAAATACAGTAGTGAACATTCTAATACAAGTGAAAATTAGAACAATGTCAAATTGATGATTGTATTTCAAATGATCATGGAGTATCCAGTAAACTAGTAAACAAAAGAGTAGCTTCCAAGGTTGCATGTATTTTTTTGCTGATTCTCCATCTATATGATTTGACCAACACTGCCCATCAAATTTCATGTTATTTGACCAACACTGTCCACATAATAGCATTATTTGACCAACAATTCTCATATAATATGTTATTTGACCAACATTTATATAATATGTTATTTGACCAACACTTCTCATATAATAACATGTTATTTGACCAACACTTCTCATATAATAACATTGTTTGACCAACACTGTCCATATAATAACATGTTATTTGACCAACACTGCCCATATAATAACATGGTATTTGGTCACAATACTCCTACTTTAATAAAATAAAATAAAAAAAACCGGCAGGACAAACACACAGTCTGTATGGTTCTTCAATTTAACTGTACAGGTCTTCGTCTCCGTCATCTCCACCAATGTTGCCACTTTGGCCACCACCACCTGATCCACCCTGACTTTGGGCCTGCCCTGTAGCTCCTGGGAATCTGAATAAACAAAAATATGACAAGATTAGAGAATTACTTTCTAAACTGAAGTCCAGAAAAATGTATACGGACATTATTGCACTCCAGGCAAAATCAGTCTCTTCCAGCAGATGTTGAAGATTATGCATGCTGTTTCCACTGCCCGCTTGTTCTAGCTCCTGATTCTTCCCTGTAGGTGCCGCCCAGTTCTGCTATTATCACACTTTATAATGAATAATTCCCCCTAATTGTAGACAGATGTATTATTAATAGTAAGGTCTACCATCAATAGATGCTCATAAGGAAGTTTCAGCATGTCCATCTTATCCAGTCTACTTACCATCTATACATGCATTGGATCGAAGCCTATTTGATATATTTCTTACTAAAGTATTTTCATGGGCAGTAACTCTATGTGAACCCTGGAGATTTGGAAATTACTATCCGCCGAAGATGGATCTGTCGGGCCATTGGCGCAAATAAAACGGTGACAACACATTTTCATTCTCAAGACTACATCCTGCTGGAAATCTAGAATGGATCATGGTCCTGCTACAAGAGAGATCCAGTAGGAGTTTGAGAATGAACGCTGAAGAATAAGAAGGAAATTTATTATACCTCCTTAGTCGCCTCTTACGACATGCATGGAAGGTAAACAGTTGCTATTTGCTCCCCTTTCGGGCCCGGAAACACACGGGCAAGGTTATGGTATAACAGAGTGCACCACCAAAACAAGCGACGGGATGTTGAAGGTCCGTTACAGCCAACCTTTGTTGTGGAGACAGCACTTGATGATGATGACATTAATGGAAACATTCTTACAAAATCAATCATTATCATAAACAGTACAACAGTACTTGCCTAAAACCTCCAAATCCTCGACTCTGCTGTAAAGTCTGAGCAAACATTTCATATTTACGAATGTCATTCTCACTGACGGACCTTCTGGCAAATTTCATGGCCTCTTCGAAGTGAGCTCTTGTTAACTCAGGTACTGGATCCAGTTCTTCAATCTCCTAGAATGTTATATGAATGTTATATGAATGTTATATGAATGTTATATGAATGTTATATGAATGTTATATGAATGTTATATGAATGTTATATGAATGTTATATGAATGTTATATGAATGTTATATGAATGTTATATGAATGTTATATGAATGTTATATGAATGTTATATGAATGTTATATGAATGTTATATGAATGTTATATGAATGTTATATGAATGTTATATGAATGTTATATGAATGTTATATGAATGTTATATGAATGTTATATGAATGTTATATGAATGTTATATGAATGTTATATGAATGTTATATGAATGTTATATGAATGTTATATGAATGTTATATGAATGTTATATGAATGTTATATGAATGTTATATGAATGTTATATGAATGTTATATGAATGTTATATGAATGTTATATGAATGTTATATGAATGTTATATGAATGTTATATGAATGTTATATGAATGTTATATGAATGTTATATGAATGTTATATGAATGTTATATGAATGTTATATGAATGTTATATGAATGTTATATGAATGTTATATGAATGTTATATGGATGTTATATGGATGTTATATGGATGTTATATGGATGTTATATGGATGTTATATGGATGTTATATGGATGTTATATGGATGTTATATGGATGTTATATGGATGTTATATGGATGTTATATGGATGTTATATGGATGTTATATGGATGTTATATGGATGTTATATGGATGTTATATGGATGTTATATGGATGTTATATGGATGTTATATGGATGTTATATGGATGTTATATGGATGTTATATGGATGTTATATGAATGTTATATGAATGTTATATGAATGTTATATGAATGTTATATGAATGTTATATGAATGTTATATGAATGTTATATGAATGTTATATGAATGTTATATGAATGTTATATGAATGTTATATGAATGTTATATGAATGTTATATGAATGTTATATGAATGTTATATGAATGTTATATGAATGTTATATGAATGTTATATGAATGTTATATGAATGTTATATGAATGTTATATGAATGTTATATGAATGTTATATGAATGTTATATGAATGTTATATGAATGTTATATGAATGTTATATGAATGTTATATGAATGTTATATGAATGTTATATGAATGTTATATGAATGTTATATGAATGTTATATGAATGTTATATGAATGTTATATGAATGTTATATGAATGTTATATGAATGTTATATGAATGTTATATGAATGTTATATGAATGTTATATGAATGTTATATGAATGTTATATGAATGTTATATGAATGTTATATGAATGTTATATGAATGTTATATGAATGTTATATGAATGTTATATGAATGTTATATGAATGTTATATGGATGTTATATGGATGTTATATGGATGTTATATGGATGTTATATGGATGTTATATGAATGTTATATGGATGTTATATGGATGTTATATGGATGTTATATGAATGTTATATGAATGTTATATGAATGTTATATGAATGTTGTTATATGAATGTCATATGAATGTCATATGAATGTCATATGAATGTCATATGAATGTCATATGAATGTCATATGAATGTCATATGAATGTTATATGAATGTTATATGAATGTTATATGAATGTTATATGAATGTTATATGAATGTTATATGAATGTTATATGAATGTTATATGAATGTTATATGAATGTTATATGAATGTTATATGAATGTTATATGAATGTTATATGAATGTTATATGAATGTTATATGAATGTTATATGAATGTTATATGAATGTTATATGAATGTTATATGAATGTTATATGAATGTTATATGAATGTTATATGAATGTTATATGAATGTTATATGAATGTTATATGAATGTTATATGAATGTTATATGAATGTTATATGAATGTTATATGAATGTTATATAAATGAAAGAAATAATCAAATATAGTGTAGACTACAGCTAAATATAATCATGATGAAAACTAAACAAAGCATTCAACTTCAGCTCTCTTACTTAAAATTACAAAATTTTTCCTATGCCATTGGGTTTTTTTTTGAAAATTGTAATTTTTGGCGGGTGTTTTGAAAATGCAATATCTTTTTTATTATTAGAGGTTTTAAAATGTTTATACGTTTAAACATTCCTTGTCATTAGAGGTGAGAAAGTTGTCATTAGAGGTTTTAAAATGTTTATACGTTTAAACATTCCTTGTCATTAGAGGTGAGAAAGTTGTCATTAGAGGTTTTAACTCTTTATATCCACCGAGCCGCTAATATCTACATTTTGGAGACCCACTATGCCGAAAAGCCGCTCAAATCTACATTTTAATATGAATTTACTATCGTGTTCGGCATAGCAGGAAAACCGCACGGAGACAAAGAGTTAAAATGTTTATACGTTTAAACATTCCTTGTCATTAGAGGTGAGAAAGTTGTCATTAGATGTTTTAAAATGTTTATACGTTTAAACATTCCTTGTTATTAGAGGTGAGAAAGTTGTCATTAGAGGTGAGAAAGAGAGTTCCGCAGTGCTATATAACCGCTATACTAACATATGGGTGCGAGTCTTGGACAATAAACAAACAGGAAAGTGGGAAATTAGAGACAACAGAGATGTGGTTCTACAGAAGAATACTGAGAAAATACCATGGACTGCCAGAAGAACTAATGTAGAGGTGTTGAGTCAAATGTGAAACGGACTTTAATCAACAATATAAGAAAAAGGCAATCTTTTTTTGGCAACTTCATGAGAGGCCATAGTCACAACAGGCAAAAATTGAAGGCAACAGAGACAGAGGGCGACAACGTGAGAAAATGTTTGACAACCTGGCACGGCAAGGAAACAACGACCTTGATACATAATACTGTGGACAGAGAGCCATGACCGCCTACGCCAGCCGGCATGGCACCTGATGATGATGACACATCTAAATAAAGAATTGCATACAGCAAATATGTGCCTAATTTATTTTTTTGCATGTGTCATACGAGAGGAATGAATAAATAAAACGTAATGATTTAATGTGTCCAAAAACAGTTCTAGAATCGTAGACCTAATGTTGATAAATATCCATCAATACGTTTGTTCCATGCGTGGTCAATGTCATATCATGACAAAATCAACTTGTTATAATAAAGGTAAAGTAATCCATGGCATTTATTAATGACGTAGGGGTGTGAGATGTTAGCAATCTCACATTTCAGTGGCTCTGCAAATGAGGGCGGTAGCCATCTCCTCTACCTCGCAGTCTACTTCCCGGATTAATCCGGTACCAATTTAAGGCTGGGTCGATCTGGAAGCCATTGCGATCTGAAAAACATCTTACTATATCTACGTGGTAATAACATTATTCCCAAGAATTCCTTACTATCAAAATCGCAATCCATAATGATTTTACTTCAAGTATACATATTGATGACAATTGTAGCGCGCCTATGAATTCAGAACTGGATGTTTCGCAATATGACATTTTTTGTGTCCACCGTCCTACTTGAGCGCAGTTTCGACAAGGCAGAAGTGCCAATTTCCCACCAGAGGTTGCGTGCAGTACTGGTCATATGACATTTATCTTCGTATGATTTATGTTTGCTCTTACTTCCTATGTGCAGTGGGGTGGTTTTTCTGAGCTTTCATAACCAGGAGACTTCAACTTTTGGCTTAGTGCAATGCCTATTGAAGGATCCTTCTACTCAGAGGTGGTCTATAACTGTATAGATGAACTGCTACAAAGCTTCTATAAGAGAACCACAATATAACGGCATGTCATCTACTAAGGTTTTCTCTTCCATGAGTGTTTTATTTAGTGGGCCATTGGCGAGACTTACAGACGTAACAGCATGTGAACCTTCCTATGATTAAAAATTCATTTAATAGAGACATCATGATGTGCAATTGTGCGTGAACTGATGCCATCATAACCACTAAATATTGCACATTTTTGTGCACAATAGTGCACCTAAGGTTACAGAACATAGCTTTAATGATATAAATACAGTGTGGGCGATGATTGTATGAACATTAATGTCTTTGTTGGGCGATGATTGTATGAAAAATGCACAAATCAAATGTATTCATGCTTCATCAAGGAGTCACTGTTCAATGGTGGCTAGGATAAATATATATAATCAAATTTATTTAATATTAGGGGTTTACACCTGCAGGGGCTTAGAGAGATAATGAGCATTGGTCATGTTAGAGTTCAGAGTAAAGAGATGACAAACTGACTTGAGAACACAGGAATTAGAACAGATGACAATGGACATGGACACTGTATTGGACAAGACTGTTATTAAGATGACTGCAGGGGGAATTTACACAATTTTTATTTGGCTTGTCAAGGTTAATAAAAGCTGTAAGTAAAATTGTGTTATATTTTCATCAAAATAGCTTTTTTTAACTCACTAGTTCCCAGGTTCGCTAACATATTTATTATGTGATAGATTATCAGGAGGAATACTATCAGATAGTATCCCCGCCCCCATACCAGCTTTTATTTTTATAACATTTTAATTATCAGATAAATGTGTTTTATTCTCTTCACACTTGCTACACATCCTAACTTTGACAACATTGTTATTATCAGATTTATGTTTTTGTGGCAAGTATTTAGGACTTACCATGTCTGCATCAGGGTTCAGAGCACGTTCCCTCTCAGTACGTATTTCAGCCTCAATAGATTGTCGGATTGCCAGTTTGCATGCACGCTGGCAAATCTCTGTTAGATCGGCACCACTGAAACCCTTTGTCACTTTTGCCAGATACTCTAAGTCAACATCCTGAAGAAACACAACAAAAATATGGTGCCCTAATTCATGTTGTCTAATGGATATTGCTATTAGCATTCATTCTAAAAAATCTTGGATTGCCCATGTGTTGCCTTGGCCCAAGAGGGGAGCAAAGAATAGCAACACTGTTTACATTCCATGCATGTCACAAGAGGCGACCTAAGAGGTTATGGGGTAGAGTGTTGGCTGTCCAACCCCATATAGGATTAAAGTGACCTAAAGCTGTGCTGAAGTCTGATGTGTCAGGCCAAAAGGTGCACATATCGCAGCAATGTTGTAAACCATGACACAACACATTGTTCTGCTCTGGACTGCATCCTGCTAATAAGCAGGAGTTTGAGAATGAATGCAGAAGAAAGAAGAAGAAACTCTTGGATCTCTCTCTTGCAGGAGAATGGCTCACTAAATTTTCAACAAGATGTAAGTGTTCAAACAATGGAGACATTGTGTGTCACCGGCCCAACACACCCTACTTCAACATTGTAAGGGATATTTGCTCCCCATTGCCATGTCGGGATGGTCAAATTGTTTTCTCCTGTGGTACTCACCTGAGTAGTCACAAGATTCATAAGTGATCGTGAAAGTTCTCAAGCTGAATCAAGTGCATAAGACACTCGATTCCCAGACCTTAAGACCTAAAACAGCTGGTCTGATGGTCACAAACAGCTGGTCTAATGACAACTTGCCAAGATGCCTATATTTAGAGGATAATCAGCCAACGATAGTTTATTTTGAAAAGTATGATAACTACCAAGATATAGGCCTGTCGACGTAACTAGAATTCTTCTTCTTCGGCGTTCATTCTCAAACTCCTGCTGAATTTCTCTTATATCAGGAATATGGTCCTACTAGATTTCCAGTAAAATGGATGTAGTCCAGAGAATGGAAATGCATTGTGTCTCCATTTTATTTGCGCCAATGGCCCGACACATCCATCTTCGGCGGGAACTAGAATTCAATAGAAAGGCAATCTGTAAATGGAAATCTCAAGGAAATCGAATGGAGAGCTGAGTCTGCGCATATACATAGATTCAGTTAGAAGCTTGTAAGTTGTGACTTTCTTCTGTTTTGTGTTTTGAGAAAACAGCAGTATAGTATAGAAGAGAAAACAATGTGGCGATAGACAACACAATGCTGAGAAGAGATTAAAGCAGACTTAATGAAGGCAGTAATAAATTCATTTCAAGATGAAGATGATGTCAATGAGGCTGAGAACGTACACATACAGAGAATGTTAGAAATGGGAGTATCTAGAGGTGAGGGAAGGTAATATAAATTTTTTGGAAAGTCCCGAAGATCACACAATCAACACCTGACCGGAACTCTGAGTCTACATACATTGGGATGGCTGCTTGAACGGAGGGCGGAACACTTATGGGAATGTCCCACGTGCTGTGAAGCCAGTTTCTAATCAAGAGGAAGCAATGCCTATTACTAAGATATACGAAGAGTAGATGTGTACAGTAAAGACATAATTAAAGTAAGACAAACCGCCAAATAAGACAGCAGAATCAGCCCTTTTTTTCATGATGTTTTTGATTATTATGCAATTTGTTGGTCCCTATTTATATAGATTGTCTGCCAACGACGGCCAACAAAGTGTGCGAAAATAATCTAAAAACATGACATAAAAAGGTTGTTTATGCATTATTTTTACTCTTCTGTTTAGATCAACATTGCTGCCCATGTGTTATCAGGGCATCAGGAGAACAAAGAACAGTACTACTACCACATGCAATTCATGTTCGTAAGAGACGACCAAGGAGGCTGGGAGTGAGATTGACTACCTTCACCTATGATGGAGTCTGCTGAAACCCATATCTGGACTGCTGGATTACTTTTATCTGCAGAATGCCCAGAGATTGCAAGAAAGTCATGACAGTGTCTCTTCCTGAGTAGAATATTGTCCAGCTCATGACAGTGTCTCCTCCTGAGTAGAACACTGTTCCGCTCATGACACTGCACACCTTGCAACCATGATCAGAGGATTTTGAGATGAATGAGTATGACTCATTTGTGGTCAGAATAGGGCTTATTAACCATCTACGAACTAATAATCAAGGACATAACTGACTGAATTTCAAAAGTGGATGTAACAAATGATCATCATCGCTTATGCTGGACAAACAACAAGTTCTCCACATCATCTGAACAGCTAAATTACATGACAACACTAGAGCCAATATGCAACACATGAGCACATGTAATAATACCTTGGACATTGGTGACTTTCGCAAATTAGCTTTAAGAATCTGAATACGAGACTTGTCATCTGGAAGTGGAATGTAAATTAACTGATCCAGACGTCCAGGTCGCAAAATAGCTGGGTCAATAATATCTGGTCTGTTGGTTGCTCCAATAATAAAGACATTTTTCTTTGCTCCCATACCATCCATTTCTGTTAGCAGCTGGTTGATCACTCTATCTGCTGCACCACCTGAATGATAGCAAACAGACTTGCACTATAAATATTTGTTGTTTGAATGTATGTGTACTAAAAGCATAACTATATAAACATTTATATTCTCTGTTGAGAGTTAGGATATTAACCCCTTAGCTCGCCCGTGTGTTGCCAGGGCCCGAAAGGGGAGCAAAGAATAGCAACAATCTTTACTTTCCATGCATCTCGTAAGAGGCGGCTAAGGAGGTTATGGATGGAGTTGGCTGTCCCATCCCATATAGGGTCAGTGACCCAAAGCCATGCTGAAGTCGGATGTGTCAGGCCGAAAGGCGCAGATATCACAGCAATGCTGTAAACCATGACACAACGCATTCCGTTCTCTGGACTACATCTTGCTAATCTGCAGTAGTTTGAAAACGAACGCAGACGAATAAGAACCCCTTAGCTGCAGAGGTATCCTTAAGGATATGATGTGGGGTTGTCGCCAATTATAGACGGATGTGTCAGGCAGGGCATTGGCGCAAACAAAGCAGCGGCACAGTGCATTTCCATTATCTGAACTACATCCTGCTAAAAATCTCGTAGGACCATGGTCCTTTACAAGAGAGATCCAGCGGGAGTTTGAGAATGAATGCTGAAGATGATAATTTCAAAAACAACACTACCGTTTGCCATTTTTCAGCTTGGTTAAAACTTGATGCTATCTAAAGTGTAATTATCTCCCATTCATCATCATCAGGTGCCATGCCAGCTGGCGTAGGCGGTCATGGCTCTCCACAGCATTATGTATCAAAGTCGTTGTTTCCTTGCCATGACAGGTTGTCAAACTGTCTAATATCTCCCATTACTATGAGTTTTCTCCAATTTGAGAGACGTGGCGTATTTAAAAATCTGTATAAAATCAAACTCAAGTCATAGAGCTTTGAAATTTTCTATGTGTCATAATGAATGTTTGAGTTTTCTGAATAAATTTGAAAGACAGCGTTTTTCAAGAGCTCAATCTTATTTATTATACTGATGGCAGTGGATTTACATTACATTTTATTATTTACATTTTACACATTATTTTTTACAGCTTGATTGCAATACCTATACCGTTTGACCTGATGCATTCAACTTCAGCATAGCTTATGTGTCACTTTGACCATCTATGGGATGTGACAGTCAACATCAAACTAAAATCAAACTTGGGTCTCCTTAGTCGCTTCTTACAACATACTTGGCAAGTAAGTGTCTGTATACTTTACTCCCCGTTCAGGCTGAGGCATCATATGGGCGGTATAATCTCTTCCTGGAGATAATGAGAGGCATGCAAGCTGATTTGCCAGTAGCTCATTGGTTATCCTACTTCTCATCTATCCTGTTCTTACTTGTACCATACTTGATTCCACAATACTACCATCTTTCTTCAATGATTAGTCATATCCAATAGGAAATATAGACCTAGAAGACTGCTAGACAGGCAAGATGAGCTTTAATAGGATTTTCGCAAGTGCTGTGATGTTGATTCTTAATCAAGAATGTGTTTCTCAGCACATCATTTCCCCCATAAGTTTGATTTCAAAACTGCTTAGCCAGACTGAAATTATTCAGTTTGTTACCTGTGCCTTGAATTGCTGCAGGATTGTGGTCAGTTCGCTGCATTGTGGTCAGTGCCTTGAATTGCTGCAGGATTGTGGTCAGTTCGCTGCATTGTGGTCAGTGCCTTGAATTGCTGCAGGATTGTGGTCAGTTCGCTGAACATGACGGCATCTAAGGCTTTAGTTCTATTTACAAGCTCTTCTGCATTTGTTCTTAAACTCCTGCAGACTAGCAGGACACAGTCCGGAAAACAGAATTCGCTGTGTTATGGTTTATAGCTTTGTTGCGATATATGTGCCTCTCAGCATGATACATCTGACTTTGATATGACTTCTGGGTCACTTTGACACTATAGGGAATGAGACCACCACATAGCCTCCCTAGACACCTCTTACAACATGCATAGAAGGTAAACTGTTGCTATTCTTTGCTTCCCTTATGGGACCCAGCAATGCCCAGCCAACATGCTCTCACAATGACCTAAGAACTAGTTTTACCTCCATCACCAACATTGCCTCCTCTAGACTTAGCTATGGAGTCAAGCTCATCAAAGAAAAGCACACAAGGAGCAGCAGATCTAGCCTAGAAGAGAAGACAAAAAAGCAATCATCACCATTGTATCTCAAACCACACTCATATTTTTACGTGACATCAAGCAATCATCAACATTGTGTCTCACACCACACTCATATTTTTACGTGACATCAAGCAATCATCAACATTGTATCTCAAACCACACTCATATTTTATGTGACATCAAGCAATCATCAACATTGTATCTCAAACCACACTCATATTTTATGTGACATCAAGCAATTATCAACATTGTATCTCAAACCACACTCATATTTTATGTGACATCAAGCAATCATCAACATTGTATCTCAAACCACACTCATATTTTATGTGACATCAAGCAATCATCAACATTGTATCTCAAACCACACTCATATTTTATGTGACATCAAGCAATTATCAACATTGTATCTCAAACCACACTCATATTTTATGTGACATCAAGCAATCATCAACATTGTATCTCAAACCACACTCATATTTTATGTGACATCAAGCAATCATCAACATTGTATCTCAAACCACACTCATATGTTATGCGACACCATAAAATTTGCTCCCATAAACACATAAATCTATTACATAACAAAACAGATCACAAACATATGCAAATACTACATAACAAAATAACATCACAAACACATGCATATACTAAGTAATATCATCGGATCAAGGACATGAGTCCGTTCTTACTTTGACTATTGCAGACATTATAGTGTCCACATTTTGAGACTTTTCTGCTCTTTTTTCAACACTTATTGGCATGCATGCCTAGCAACTTGTATTAATTATGTTCATTTTTTTAAATCCTGGGATTTTCGGGAATAATAACTACTTCCTGCATCCTTACAAAATAAAAAAATAACACTGGTTATTTCACACCTCCCTACCTTATCAAAGATGTCTCTGACATTAGCCTCAGACTCTCCAAACCACATGGTCAATAACTCAGGCCCCTTGATAGAAATGAAGTTGGCTTGGCACTCATTGGCTATGGCTTTTGCCAGCAGTGTTTTACCACAGCCAGGAGGTCCGTAAAACAGCACTCCCTTAGATGGAGTCATTCCAAACTTGAGGAACTTCTCTGGATGTTCAACAGGGTACTGTAAAAATAAGCATGTTTTATATATTGTAGTACAATAAGATATGAACTCATTGTAGACCAAGCGACAATCTATTTGTTGCTTTTCCCTATTGTCCACAAAGAGTTAAGACTAACGTACAGTGGCATGAATGTAACCTGACATGGATTTTTTAAAAATCATTTTAAAAATGTGCTTGCTGTTAAAAGTGACTTAGTCAATGAAATATTTTGCTTCTTCTTCATCGTTCATTCTCAAACTCCCGCTGGTTCTGTTTTGTAGCAGGACTATGGTCCTACGACTTCTAGCAGGATGTAGTCTAGAGAATGGAAATGCATTGTTTTGCAGTTTTAATTGCGTCAATGAAATATTTTGCTAAATAAATCTTTCTTTCTTTTATAGTCATGTGTGCCGTGAGGCATCATGGGGAGTCGAAGATTTCTGTTTGCCATTTGAGAAGCTTCCATGGAATCTAGACTGTGTCTCACTAAAATGTCTTTGATGTTATCGATCCATCTGCGTCGTGAGCGACCTTTCGCTTTATATCTGGATATTTTCCTGTTGTAAGCTGCTGCCAGGAGTTGTATTGGGTTCATTCTTGTTAGATGGTCAAACCACTTTATCGTTTGTCTCTATATACGAGGCGTGTTCAAATGAAAACGGGACTTGTGGATTTATTTAAAAAGTATCATACGCAATTTAATATTTTCAACGGAATTGAACAAAGCAACCACTTGTGAATAAGAATGCACCTGGGTTCATCAGAAAAAATCTCCGTATGCATTTAGGCAAGCATCCCACTGTTTAGGTAGACGTCGAATGCCGTCCGAGAAAAAGTTGCGTGGCTGTTATCTGAACCATGTGGTCACCGCTGTCTTCACGTCTGCGTCGCTGTTGAATCGCTGTCCCTTTAGTGCTTTCTTCAACGGTCCGAACAAATGGAAATCACACGGGGATAAATCGGGACTATAGGCTGGGTGATGAAGAACTTCCCAATTCTTCTTTGCCAATGTTTCCTGCACAATTTTTGCGACGTGCGGACGAGCGTTGTCGTGGAGAAGAATCACACCTTGAGAAAGTCTGCCTGGTCGCTTAGCCTTGATGGCCTTATGCAGCTTGTCTAAAGTGTCTTTATAATGGGCGGCATTGATGTTGACACCAGGTTCCTTAAAATCAGTCAACAAAAGCCCTTCATGGTCAAAAAATGCAGTCACCATAACCTTCCCAGCAGAAACCTCCGTCTTTAAACATACGCACCCACTCCATCACTCTGGTCCTCGACAAACATTTGTCACCATATGCTGCCTTCATTCTCCGATGAATGTCTACTGCTTGACATCCTTCAAATGAAAGAAACTGGATCACAGCACGCTGATTCACTTTGGACGGGTTCGGAATCACACCCGCCATATTGTTAACAGTCTTCTGCAGCACATATGCATGCTGGCAAGATGAACACGTGACCGTATGTAAATTATTGGATACTCATTACTAGTGCAAAATGTCATCAATATCAGTGCGCTCTATCACGCGTGGTGTAACAAGTCCCGTTTTCATTTGAACACGCCTCGTATTTTATACATGTCTCTGTACAAATTTGTTTATGGTGTCATTGGGGATCTTATCTCTAAATGTTATTCCCACTGTCTTTATAGTGCATTTTATCTCCCATACTGTGATCTTTCTCTCTAGTTCTTTTATCTCCCATACTGTGATCTTTCTCTCTAGTTCTTTTGTCCAAAGTCAGTTTTCTCTAGTTCAAAGTCCAAGTCTGACTGGTAACACAGAGTTGGAATAAAAATTGAGTTGATCAATGGACGCTTGCTTGTGATATCTATGTTTGTGTGTAAGTAGTGGCGTCGGTAAATAAATAACTTAAATAATGTACATTTTATATGCCTTCTCCTTTTTATGTACATAGTTTAACACTCACCTCTTACCTCCCAAAAAACAAAAAGCTCCACAAAAAGCTTAAGGAAAAACCATTACTTCTGTTTTCTTGTTGTTGTTCTTCTTCTTCAGGGTTCATTTTCAAGTTTCCGATGAATCTCTCTTGTAGCAGGACAATGGTCACTAGATTTTCAGCAGGATGTAGTCGATAGAATAGAAATGTGCTGTGTCGCTTTTTTATTTTTGCATCAATGGCCCAACACATCCACTTTTTGTGGGTTCTTGTTCATAATGGTAATCGAAAAGGTGAGTGACATCTAAGAGTGTTATTAATACAGACGATATTATAAGCATGTTATTTTGGTTATGAAATAGTATTAGAAATACAATAGAAATAGGTTTTTCTTCCAGAAATCGGTCAGACAAAAAGCATGCGGGGCAGTCTATTAAATATTTTTTGAAATGTTACTTTTTTTTCTTTTTCATTGCGTCCACAATATTAAATAACAACCTGGTGTGCAGGGGGGTGGGGGAAGTTGTGTAATTTGTATTTAACATAGTAAATGTTAACAGTGTCACATATGCCACATATATTCATGTTACTCTAATACATGTCTCTAAGTAAACAATACCCACAAACACTATCTACAGTGGATGTCCCATGATCAAATTGTCCAAGAACCGTTTCAGCTAGCATTTGCCACCTTATAACAAGGACGTAACTTTTAACTGAATTTCATAAAATAGATGTAACAAATGCTCCACATCGTTTGTGATGGATGAACACAAACAAGTCAACAACTTACTTGCACAAGCTCCTGTAGTTCCAATTTGACATTCTCCAAGCCTCCAACATCTTCCCAGCTCACATTAGGCACTTCGACAGATGTTTCACGTAGAGCACTTGGATTGCTCTTACCCAGTGCCCACTGAAAATAGCAATTGTACAACATAAGTACAGGTAACTAAATTTATGAGATGGCTAGGGGTAGAGAATTAAAGTACAGGTAATAACATGAGATGGCCAGGGGAAGAGAGGATAAAGTGAAGGTAACAAATGATGACTATGGTCAGAGAAGTATCCAGTCTGAATCCTCACTAGTGTAAAAGTTATCCTCTTCTGCATTCTCTCTCTGATAACCAGCACAAAATAGTGTGGTTTCTGTCAGGGATCGTAAAATACACTGTGATGATGGTTTTATAGCGGAGCTGTGCTACTTGCGCCTGTCTGTACAGAACATCTGATTTCGGCATTGTAAAAGCTATAAATGTACAGGGTCATTAATATGGGCCTGCATACTTTTAAGTAATAGAGGTCTCTTATTCGTTTGTTCTCAAACTCCCGCAAATTAGCATGATGTAGTCCAGAGAACAGAATGTGCTGTGTCATGGTTTATAGCTTTCTGCACCTATCGTTCTGACACATCTGACTTCAGTATAGGGTCTGGGTCACTTTAACCCTATACAGCATGGGGCAGCCAACTTCATCCTAAAATCTCCTTAGTCGCCTCTTATGACACACATGGAAGGTAAATAGTGCTGCTATTCTTTAATCCCCTTTTGGGACCTGGCAACATATGAGCGGGATATATAACAAGACACAATTTGCTTTTAAAGACGGTCCTCTGGGAACAGAACAGTTGAGGGTGAAAGTAAAAGAGGCGGGGAAAGAAAACCAAGCATACAGCTAACAGATTATGGCTTTTATTATTATGAATTTGGATACAATCTCAAGTTCTTCTCTTGGGTCTATAGTCTTCTTCTCGTTTAACATGTGCTTGCTTGGGTAGGACCAAGGAGTTGGCCTTGATGGGAAGGTCTATAGTATCTCAGACCTCATATTCTACAGTTTATCTCCAGATATTTCCTCTTCTTCTGCGTTCGTTCTCAAACTCCTGCAGATTAGCAGGATGTAGTCCGGAGAACAGAATGCATTATGTCATGGTTTACAGCATTGCTGCAATATCTGTGCCTTTCAGCCTGACACATCCGACTTCAGCATGGTTTTGGGTCACTGACCCTATATGGGATGGGACAGCCAACTCCATCCCATAATCTCTTTAGTCGCCTTTTACAACATACGTGGAAGGTAAACAGTGTTGCTATTCTTTGCTCATCTTTCGGGCCCTGGCAACACACAGGCGATCTCCAGATATGAAACATGTGGCTGCTAGTCTGCAACAAATAAACAAACTACAAAAATCATCATCCTTACCCTGAAGTTTTCCATGGTTACAGCCAAGGAATCAAGGACCTCAGCATCAATTGTCTCATCTTCCAGGTCAATAAGATCCATCTTTTCTCTGATCTGCTGTAAGGCAGCTTCTGAACACAGTGCAGCTAAATCTGCTCCAACATGACCGTGTGTCTCTGAAGCTACCTATATCAATAGAGTTCATTACACTGTTAAATGTCCCATAAGGCTTATAAAGCAAATATTTACTATTATCTAATAACTTTTTACAATAGTCAAACCTGCTCAACATTTATAACATCAACAGAGACAATCCTATTCATTATTTATAACATCAGCAGAGATAATCCTATTCAATATTTATAACATCAGCAGAGATAATCCTATTCATTATTTATAACATCAACAGAGACAATCCTATTCATTATTTATAACATCAGCAGAGATAATCCTATTCAATATTTATAACATCAGCAGAGATAATCCTATTCATTATTTATAACATCAACAGAGACAATCCTATTCATTATTTATAACATCAGCAGAGATAATCCTATTCAATATTTATAACATCAGCAGAGATAATCCTATTCAATATTTATATACTATTCAACATTTATAGCATCAGTACATACAATACTAGTCAACATTTATGAAACGAACACAGACAAACCTGTTCTAAATCAACATCATCTCCCAGTTTCATATTCTTGGTGTGAATTCTCAATATTTCCAGCCTGCCGGTAGCATCGGGGATACCTATATCCACTTCTCTATCAAAGCGACCTGCACAAGCAAAGGAAAATTGCATTAAACAACAAAATGAATGTAATAATAAACAATAATAAAGAGAAGAGATATCAACCAACACAGAATGGGGACAGTCCACATGGTAAAGAAAATATTGAAGAGATCAGAACACATATTGGAGGGGGGGGGGTGTGTGTGGTGTGTGTCCACAAATGACATCACCATTGTGCCAATTAATGTTGATTATTAATTAATTCTCCCCTCCCCATCCCTAATTAACACCTCTTGATCATTCAGGGATCCCCCCCATATAATTGTGTCAAGAGACAATGCAACAACCATTACATTCCAACCAAGGTACTTGTCACAGCAATCCGAGAATGATATACTGACAATGGATCTGCACCATCTGCACAGAAAGGTGCAGATATCGCAAATATGCTGTAAACCACAATCCAACAACCATCCCATTCTCTAAGCCTACCTCCTGCTTACTAAAAGGTGTGAGAGAATGAATGAGTATGAAAAGATGAAAGAGAGTTGAACAACATGGCACGAAATCATGGTTCATGACTGTGTACACCGGTCAACATTATTGACACACAAGTGAATTCTTTTTGTGGTATCAGAGTACTCTCAACCTTGTGTTGTAGGGACCCGAAAGGGGAGCACAGAATAGCAACACTGTTTACCTTCCATGCATGTTGTAAGAGGCGACTAAGGAAGTTATGGGATGGAGCTGACTATCCCATCCCATATAGGGTCAGTGACCCAAAGCTATGCTGAAATCAGATGTGCCAGGCCAAAAGGCGCAGATATCACAGCAATGCTGTAAACCATGACACAACACATTCCATTCTCCAGACTACATCCTGCTAATCTGCAGGAGTTTGAGAACGAACACAGAAGAAGAAGAAGAGTACTCTGGGTTATGTATATTGTCAAACACTGAACATTTAGAAAGAAAATTATATCAAATACATATAACAACTAGAGATAAAAATTACTTATGACAAAATAATGAACTAGAAAGAGGACATTCAGTCAAAACATCTGCTGATCAATCTTGCAATTTTTTTTTAAAAGAACAAGATTTTTTACCAAATCTTCTGAGGGCTGAGTCAATGCTGTTTGGTCTGTTTGTGGCAGCCATGACAATGACATGTGACCTCTGCTTCAGACCATCCATCAATGTCAGCAGCTGTGAAACTATACGTCTTTCAACTTCACCATGAGTCTAGAAATATAAAGGAAAGCATCATTGGCCATAATTGTTCATATCGTAGATACATACAAATTATATTATTCTCCCGCCCGATTGTTGCCGGGACCCAAGAGGGAAGAAAATAATAGCAACGCTGTTTACCTTCCATGCATGTCGTAAGAGGCGACTAAGGATGTTATGTCATGGAGTTGGCTGTCCCATCCCATATAGAGTCAATGACCCAAAGCCATGCTGAAATCTGATGTGTCAGGCCGAAAGACACATATCCCAGAAATGCTGTAAACTGACATAACGCATTCCGTTCTCTGGACTACATCCTGCTAATCAGGAGTTTGAGAAGAATGTATTATTATCCCATATATTGCCAGGGCCCTAAAGTATAGCAACATGGTTACCTGTCATGCACATCATAAAAGGCTACTAAGAAGGTTTTTGGGGTGAAGTTGGCTGTCCCATCCCATAGAGGATCAAAGCGACCTAGAAGAATGCTGGATGTTACAGGCCGAAAGGCGCATATATTAGTCAAGCTGTAAACCAAGACACAGTGCATTCCAATCTTCTGACTAAATTCTACTAATCTACAAGAGTTTTAGAACAATAGTAGTAGATGAAAATATGGTACATGTCTATCTCGCAACTATTAGTTCACAATTGTCACCCTTGATATGTGCAGTGGCCAGATTTTAAGACTGAAAGTTCAAATTCATATTTTATAATATCAACAATATAATGCCAGAACCTGAAGAAGTAGTAAATAACAGAGGCATGTCCTAAGGTGTTGGGATTTTTGGGGGTTGGCTGTCTCATTCCATAGGTGGTCAAAGTAATCTACAAACCATACTAAAGTGTGATGTGTAGGAGGCCCAGATATCGCAGGCAAGCTGCAAACCATAACACAATGTGATGATCTATTCTATGGATAATATTTTACTAATCTTCAAGAGTTTGAGAATACAGAAGTATTAGATGTTGTCTGCTCCGCGTGATAGGCATCATGTAGCGGTATTGTTATTATTGCACTATAATACCTACTGGTCATTTTCTTGTGTTGATTTGGATATCTGTACTTTGATCCCAACACAAGTTCTCTGACCTCAACATCCGTTCTTTGATTGGTTATGTGCTGACATGATTGCACACAGGGCAAACATATCTTTGATTACAATGTCAGATCTTCCATTTCAACATCTGTTCTAAGAAGTCAATATTCTATGAAATCAACTCCTAGAGTTCAACACCAGCTTAGGTGTATTACCATAATTAAGCTGTAGGGAAAATTTCTTTTCATCACCCCAAGGGGGAAGATGCCACCCTCTTGCTTATATAGGGTGTCTATGAAGTCACTGTTTCTTTTGCAGTAAATTCTCTTTCCATCTGCTGCCTTCACTTCACGGACATGGTCCACAAAAGGTTTAGTCAGAATCAGCACAAGTAGCTGTATTTTTTGTTTCCAGGATGCACCCACAAGGAGATCTTGTACTTTTAGGATATTGGTTATCTGCTAACCCTGGGTCCGTCGAGAGCAGTGTGATACCCATTATATCCAGTTTTGGGCAGCATCAAGCGGATGTGGGTTGCTATAAGTTCATGCTGCTGATATGAAAACTAGAAGTTATTAACCCCATGCCAAGAGCATGCCTGGGGGCAAGGAAATGAATGTTGCCTTGCAGTCACCACTGGGAGATGGAAAGACTACGGGAGACAACACGGACAGAAAAACAGGATATGGCAATACCACAAACCTCCAATGTCTTGCGGGCAGAACAAGAATGCTCAAGAGCATGGATAGGGAGACTATAACTTCTCCCACCGAAGATGAAACATGTCAGACTGAACAGGTAACAAGACAGGTACACAACATACAATTAATGACTATGCTCAGATTTGTTACATGAAGTGAGGCTGCCTCTGTGGTTCATCTCCAGGCAGAAGGAGGTTTGGACCCCCAACTTCAAATATGTCCAACAAAAGCTACTGATCATGACTGTGTGTATCGGGGATCCGGGATTAAACAGGATAGAGCAACTGATCATGACTGTGTGTATCTGGGATTAAACAGGGTAGAGCAACTGATCATGACTGTGTGTATCTGGGATTAAACAGGGTAGAGCAACTGATCATGACTGTGTGTATCTGGGATTAAACAGGATAGAGCAACTGATCATGACTGTGTGTATCTGGGATTAAACAGGGTAGAGCAACTGATCATGACTGTGTGTATCCGGGATTAAACAGGATAGAGCAACTGATCATGACTGTGTGTATCTGGGATTAAACAGGATAGAGCAACTGATCATGACTGTGTGTATCTGGGATTAAACAGGATAGAGCAACTGATCATGACTGTGTGTATCTGGGATTAAACAGGGTAGAGCAACTGATCATGACTGTGTGTATCTGGGATTAAACAGGATAGAGCAACTGATCATGACTGTGTGTATCTGGGATTAAACAGGGTAGAGCAACTGATCATGACTGTGTGTATCTGGGATTAAACAGGGTAGAGCAACTGATCATGACTGTGTGTATCTGGGATTAAACAGGGTAGAGCAACTGATCATGACTGTGTGTATCTGGGATTAAACAGGATAGAGCAACCGGCCAAACCAATCAAGTTAAAAAAAAATAAAAATTAGCGGGACAGTGAAGTTCTAAGAAAAACTTAGAATTACCGAATTTCCTTCAGAGATTAAAAAAAATGTACGTCTCGTGCATCCAGCAGATACATCTTAATGACAGTAACAGATTCTCCATCAGAGAATATGAATACTGCAGACAGGACAGACTAGGCCACACAGGAGGAATAATCACTATAGTATGAAACAACATGCTACAGAAACTGCACGGTACAGAGAACATCTCACTATCAAATTTCACACAATTCCAGAACCTCTGATAGTGACAAATTTCTACTACCCAAAAAACAAGAAACTACACCTCAGAACAATATCCCTCTCAACATGAAACCATATTTTATGTGGAGTTTCAAGTCACTCCCCCAACTGGGAATACCCAATTATAAACTCGAGAGGAGAAGAAATAAAAGACTGAATGATAGAAAATAAGACTATAAATGACCACATATCAGAGCCAACCTTTTACTCCAGGCGATGGAAATCTCAGAGCACTCCAGATCATGCCGTTACAACAAAGAACATCCAACGCGTGACATAAAAAGTATAAGCATAAAAACTTGGCGAGGGGCGATTATACTATACTATACATAGACACACACAGTCATTTCATCCAGATTAAACTAGCAAGTTTAAAACATCTGCCAAAAAACACAAATTCCTAGATATCTTTAAGTAAATTCAAGCAGGAAACTTGAGAATACATGAACATAATTCTTACAGCTGACACTACAGATATCTCTAACCTTTTCACGTTTTGGAGCAATAGCATCCAATTCATCAATGAAAATAATTGCTGGGGAATTTTTCTCTGCCTCCTCAAAGGCTTTCCGCAGATTGCTTTCAGATTCTCCTGCTAGTTTGCTCATGATTTCAGGACCTGGCAAAAAAGAAAGTAAAAATCACAAAATATTCAATTGTGGAATAGATGCTACTTCTTTGTTTTAAACTCCTGCAAGTTAGCAGAATGCTTTGTGGTTTACAGTTTAGGTGCAATATCTGATGACATCTGCCTGGTGGAATACATGCAACTGAAAAAACCATTGTACTGCCTGTACAATGGCACAACTTCCTTTGTCAAGATGTCTGCCTTTTTATTTTCATTTGTACCACAGTGGTCTGAGAGCTACAGAAATAAATTTTTAATGATAGTGCTGAGATGCAGTAAGCATGACATGAGATCATTCATGTACGTTTTCTTGTGATCTTTCAATATGTAATAGATTTTTTAATCAATTAGAACGATTACCTGACTGTTATAAGCATATTTAATCAAACCCATAATCCCTTATGGTCGTAGGGGTGCCACTTTAGAAACATCAAAAGAACAAATATAGCCTTGTTTCTCCTGCTCTCAGTATCTTGTTTCAGTGTGGAGAAAATCCGACTGAATCAAATTCTTCTTCTTCTGCATTCATTCTCAAACTCCCGCTGGATCTCTAGCAGGGCAATGGTCCTACTAGATTTCCAGCAGAATGTAGTCCAGAGAATGGAAATGCGTTGTGTCCTGTTTTATTTGCGCCAATGGCCCGACACATCCGTAATCAAATTCAAATTCTTAATCTCAATCATGTCCAGTCTTTGTTAGTCTATGTCCAGTCTATCAATCCATACTTTCTTTAATCTCCTCTTTCACCCTCAACTGTCTCCTGCAGGACAGTCTTGAAAAAGAATCATGTTTCATCACGTACCCAAACCACAAGTTTGTGATGTTTCATCATTGCTAGATGTTCTTGTTGACCTGCAAAAACATTTACTTTGTCTCTTGTATATAGATGGCTAAGGTACTGGGTTCAAAGCCTGCCACAAGCAAATGTGCATCTGGACTGTTCAGAAAGCAATGTAAAACTACTGAATGTATTTATAATATTGCCTAGAGAATCACAAGTAAAAAAATGCTGGGTTGATGGCTAAATCCTGAATAGCATACGCTACCAATTTTTCAATTTTTAGTTTTAAAAACAGCTCTGTATTGGCCCAGTGCCTTGCCTGGGCCCAGAAGAGAAGCAAAGAATACTGATGTTACCTACTACATATCATAAAAGGTGACTTGACTAAGGAGGGTTTGGAGGTAAGGGTTAGCTATCCCATCTTATAGAGGTTTAAAGCAACCATAAGCATACTGAAGTTGGATGTTTCATGTCGAAAGGCTCAGATATTGCAGTAACGCAAAATGAGGTAAACAGGTTACTAGAACACTTACCTGGCCTATTAATAAAAATATATTTAAAAAAGTATATATAAAAAAACATACAATAAAACTAAACAGGACAATTCTCCACGTTCGTATTCTCCACGAACCTTTTTCAAGAGACAAACAACAGAAAACGACAAAATAAAAAACAAAATAGATGTCTATATTGCCTATATAATTCAGATATTGCAGTCAAGCTGTAAACCACAGCAATTCAATCTGTGCTATTACATTCTGCCAATCTGCAGGAGTCTTGAGAATAAATGAAGAAGTAAATATGTATAATTGATAATATACGTATCTGAATATGTTTCCACTTCTGAAATACTAACTTTGTTATAAATATCAAGAAATAAATAAGAAAACGCACACATACCATTAATTAAGAAAAAGAATGCTCCGGTTTCATTTGCCACAGCTCTGGCAATAAGAGTTTTACCAGTGCCAGGTGGGCCATACAACAGGATGCCTCTTGGCGGCTTGATAGTTGAAAAAAAATAACAAGTCAATACAGCATTAAAGTTAAATATAAAGATTATGGAGACAGTGTCACATCATTATGAATATAAGTAAAGGCTAGGAGAAATACATCCCACAAGTCAAATCTGGATAGCCAAACCATTTTTGTTCCAGCCAGCAAGGCTAATCTCAAAGTACCATGTGCGCTAAGTTTTCCAAGCTCAGAAAATGCTAGTTGGAGTTCCTATGTGCACTAAGTTTCCCAAGCTCAGAAAACGCTAGCTTGAGTTCCTATGGACTAAAAAGCTTTTTAGACTCCATGCACACATAAAAGTTCAATCTGACCTGCTGACTCAAAAAAGGAAGCTTTGTATCTGATACAAGTGTACATGACCAAGCTTCGTATCTGATACAAGTGAACATAACCAAGCTTCACATCTGATACAAGTGTACATGACCAAGCTTCGTATCTGATACAAGTGAACATGACCAAGCTTTGCATTTGATACAATTGAACATGACCGACATAATAAATAAACTGTATATCTTAACATGTCTTTCAATCGTGTGTTACGTTTTCCGACATTTAGTTTCAAATGGATGTAATTTCTTCTCCAGTTTTCATAGCCACTAACATATTTCCGTCATAAAACTAGAAGCATAACATACAATCCTCCAGCTCAAATCACATGAATATTCGTGCTGATTATTATGTGAGAGAACGTTGAAGAAGAACAAACCAATCTAATATGGTTTGAGAATCATATCCTATAACAAGTCAAATCACATCATTTATTTATTCAAGTCACAATGATACTATAGCTGAGGTAATTCAGTGATTAGTGCACTGGCTTACTAGCTAGGAGGTTCAGGTTCAATTTTTCAGTTCAGCTGAAGACATTTTTTAGACCACCCATGGCTCGTTGACAATTAAGAAAATGGGTACCAGATCTAAAAAATGTAAAGAGGATCGCAGAGACTGCAATTGGACGCGGGAAAAAATATTGATGCTCCTGTGAATATTAAAAATGTAACACCTAACAACCATAGGAAATCGATAGTGAGATATATAGATAGGCAGATAGATGTTTTAACATCTATGTTGTAATTGGTTGGGATGTTTGAGGAGTCACAACTGATAGTCGTTTTACTCCTGACCTTTTAATGGTTACTAAAAGTAAAACACACAAAAGATCCACAACAAAAGAACTATCAAGGAAAACACAGTAAAGAGAAAACAAATAACTGTGATGATTTTAATAATATGGAATGGACTGAAAAAACAGAATCTATATTTCTTCAAAGCTGAAATACAGTGTAAATAGCAGAAACCACTGATCTCAGTTTTAGTGATGTGATACTGCTGTGTGTAGTTCTTATATTGTCATATATGGGTTGTTGAGACCCATATCCATACCCAATTTGTTGACTGTTCTGCAAAGTGTTTCTTTTGGTTGCCCTCTTTCTTTTGCCATTGGGAACCCATTTTAGTGCAAATCTATTTTATCAAGTACATAACATGAGAATAACTAAAATATATTTGTAATTATTGGTCAAATAAGAATTTGATTTAGGTGGCACAGGTGGACAACATAAACAAGAGACTCTGAACACCAGTGTATGAGGTAGAAATCTCCTCCTGATCTGACACAGAAGACATACCAGTCAATATGAAATGGAAAAAGTAAGCAAGAAATATGAAACTAGAAAAATAGGACTGCCCTGTCAGTGGCCATTATGTGCACATACCTTGACTCCAATGGCTTTAAAAAGTTGTGGATGTCTCAGAGGAAGCTCCACCATTTCCTTGATCTGGGCAAGTTGTTTTCTGCAACCACCAATGTCATCATAACCAACCTCATTCAGCTGTTCTTCTTCTTCCTAGGGACAGAATTAAACATCAACATAGACAGAATTAAACATCAACATAGACAGAATTAAACATCAACATAGACAGAATTAAACATCAACATAGACAGAATTAAACAACATATTCAGTCAAAAAAATAAACCCACATTTTTGCAATTCATACGCAATTTTAGAATCCATGGACATTTGTTGCTTGGGGCCATGTCATCCCTGGTAAGAGATTTCCTTGGTATACTGCTGAAGTTATATGTCTAGTGCTCAAGAGGATTGAATTTTTTGTTCTAAGATCCCGGTTGATTATCGTTTGAAGATACTTAGTTACATGAGTCGTACTATTGACGAGGGCCGTGCCACTTCACAGAGAGGGACTGAGTATAATAAAATTAATTCTCTACACCATTTGAGCCAAATATCTTGATAGGTAGTTCAAAGATGCCACAGTGACAGTGAATTCTAAAGCTGCTACATTTGAAAACCAAAACAAGAAATTGGTTAAATGAATGACGAGTTTGGTCAAATACCACCAAAAACGTAACCACTAACTTTGACGCTTGTTAAGGAGCTACAATTTCAATCATTACATTAAGTATGCCTAAGAGTGATATAATTTCTAATTGTATCAAATTATAATCTATAAAAAATATAATTTCCAATTGTTTCATTTTACCATTATATGTATCAGGGTTACGTGTCACTTTGTTTCTATAAAATGGGTCACGACAAGTAAATGTTTCTTGAAAATAAATAGCTGGAAACAAATAAAATTGAAATAAGATAAAACTTATTGTCTATCCCCAGGTGGTGTTGTCGTAGCTTCCACACTTGCTGTTGAGCATAGGGGTTTGTGAAGGAGATGTAGTCTGTGTTTCAGAGCCAATTGTATTGCTCTGGTTGAGGTGTAGTCATGGTTATTCAGGATGGTCTTGTTGTTGTCTATCCACCTTTTCCTAGGTCTGCCCTTGGTTCTGTATCCTGATTCCATCTTGTGACAAACTCTTATGGGAAGTTGACCCGCCGAAGACGGATGTGTCGGGCCATTGGCGCAAATAAAACGGCGACACAACGCATTTCCATTTTCTGGACTACATCCTGCTGGAAATCTAGCAGGACCATGATCCAGCTAGATCCAGTTGAAGTTTGAGAATGAACGCAGAAGAAGAAGAAGAATGGGAAGTTGATTGTTCATCTTCATAAAATGTCCAAACCATTTTATCTGCTGTTTCTCTATATATTTGATGCATGATCTGATACCTATTATCTTTTTTGATGTTCTTACTGCACATTTTGTCAAGTCTGGTGACCCCAATAGCCTTACTTAGACATTCCATTTAGCAAGTTTCGATATCTCTTATATGTAGATGTCAGTTGCCAAGTCTGGCATTGGTAGCATAGTGTGGGTATAAAGATGCTCTTAATAATTTGTTTCTTTACTTCCATGATGATTTTTGTGTGCAATAGCAAAGGTGACAGCTGGTATGTCACAGCATTTGCCTTTTGACATCTTGTCTCTATCTTTCTGTCGAGTCGTCCATCTTCTGTGAAGATAGTTCGTTCCTAGGTTCCTACTTGAACTCTTTCACTTGTTTTATTTCTGTGTTCTCTATTTGGATGTTTAAGTGCTCTACTGATCTCATTTGCATAAGACCCAGAATGTGTTGATGCATCTAATGTAGTACCCTTGACTGTGTTTCATGCATCTAATGTAGTACCCCTGACTCTGTTTCATGCATCTAATGTAGTACCGTACGTCCCTGAAGGGTTATGTCTTTATGGATATGGGACAAAAATATGATTTATTTTCCTGACCTATATGGTCATTTGCCAGTTTTTGCAATTTGAATGAAATCCCGCCGAAGACGGATGTGTCGGGCCATTGGCGCAAATAAAACGGCGACACAACGCATTTCCATTCTCTGGACTACATCCTTCTGGAAATCTAATGGGACCATGGTCCTGATACAAGAGATATCCAGTGGGAGTTTGAGAATGAACGCCGAAGAAGAAGAATGAAATGAAATTTTTGGAAGATTATTGCTGGTGTGCTTGTCTCAATCCCTCCATTCTTTCTACATTGTAATTTTTCAGTACAGCCTCATTTTTTGATTATCTTCACATACTTCTGTACGTCAGTGTGTTGCCAGGGTCCGAAAGAGGAGCAAAGAATATTGATTCTGTTGTCTGTCAGGCATGTCGTAAGAGGTGCATAAGAAGGATTTGGAGTTGGCTGTCCCATCTCTTTGAGGGTTGAAGTGACTCATAGGCCATGATGAAGTCAAGTGTATTATAATATTAAGCCAAAAAGTGCAGATATCACAGCTAAGCTGTAAACCATGATACTACACAATCTGATCTCTGGACTACATTCTGCTAATCTGCAGGAGTTTGAGAATGAATGAAGAAGATACTTCTGTAAATACATTAATTAACTTTTATAATTATCATGTGTATCTCATTCTCTTTAATAGACACTGACCTCTCTTTTTACAGGCTGGCCATCGCAATGAATAACAGTTTCTGGAGCAACGATGCAGTATGGCTGAGGGTCAGTTTCAATGACTTTGAACTCAACAGCTCTCATACCACCACGAACAAGGAAAATATCACCTTTCTTAATTGGTCTGTATGCCTCAAGGAAATATGGCTTGAGAAACACATCAAATAAGTTTCTGCAAAAATTTCCATAAAAAAGCATATGTACTGCAAAAATTTCCATAAAAAAGCACATGTACTGCAAAAATTTCCATAACAAAGCATATGTACTGCAAAAAAAGCAAATCAATTTATTTATTTTTCTTTCTTTTACTCTGTCAAGTATGTTGCAAAGTATGTCTAAATTAGGATAAAGTGGGCATCCAAATAATGTATCTTTTCACATAAATTTCAGTACTTGCCTGGTAAGCGACATATACATTTTTTTAATATTACAAAATCATATTTTTTGACAACCCTTATTTACAACATCAAGTGCCATCAATATGGAGCACTTTTTCATTCACAAACCAATGGCTTCTATGAATGTTGCTATCATGAATATTATTAACTGTCCGAGAACTGAGTTTTTTTCTTCAGCGTTCATTCTCAACTCCCACTGGATCTCTCTTGTAGCAGGACAATGGTCCCACTAGATTCCCAGCAGGATGTAATCCAGAAAATGTAAATGCGCTGTGTCGATGTTTTATTTGCGCCAATGGCCCGACACATCTGTCTTCAGCAGTGAACTGTGAACTGAAACGGCAGTATCTTATCCAAAGGCTAGAGGAATATAATTAAATTATATAAATAAAAACACAGTAGTTGGATGGGTAAATTTCTGAATTCATTGCTTCCACATGTGGTTTTTTGTGTCAATCTCCATTTCCCCTTAGTTACACTATATTGTGTTTGTCATTACAATTTGTGTCGTTAAATGTGTGTGCCTGTTTAACAGGAAAGTAACAAAATTTATTACATGAAAATTTAAATTATATTATGATTTCTGAGGAACTTGAAGTGAATATTTTGTTAGGCATGGTAGTCTGAGGAATTTATAGTAAAATTTTTGCTAGGCACGGTAGTCTGAGGAACTTGAAGTAAAATACATTTTTGCTAGGCAAGGTAGTATAATTTGTCAATTCGTGGAAGTGTTTCTCTGGGGGATTTTTTTTCGCAGGACTATGTTCCCAGAGCTTTCTCTCAGATAGCTGCTTGATTCAATATAGAACTTGTATAGGACAACTATTGTTACATTTTTAGGGAACACTTCTACATTTCACAAACCTACATCATTACACTTTACGATGTGTTTCAAAATCACAACCAAGTTTGGGAAATAGGGACTGTTTGATGCTTCACTAGTCCACTGACGGCACAGAGATCAGCACACCTGGGTGTATAACCATTAAAAATGAGTAGTGTGAAGCCATCTGTCTATTATGAGAACCATCTGGTGTGTACAGCAATCATTAATTGTTCAGCTTGGCACACCCAGATCACGGCTGGCATCACTAAATTTGAAAAAGAAAGAACACTGCGTGAAATTTACAAGAGATGGAATCAGAAAACTCTCCTACTCAGGAACCTCTGTACTCCTGTATGCACTGCAATAGAACTTTCCTGCCACGAATCGGACATCTACGAACACATAAACCAAATTAGACAATCACAAATGTTTTTTTCTACTTGTTCACAACATTTTATTGTTTTATTTCATGCCATGCTCATCTTCACTTGCGAAAGAGGAACATCATTATCACCTCAATCATTAAAATTTCTGCTCTCCGTTAATATCTCAGTTACTGGCGGTACATGTTTGCAAAACTCACACCAACAACATTTTAGCATTTATTTGTAATGAAACAGTATAAAAGTATACACACCCAGCAAGGCCTTCAACTGTGTCATCTATAGGCAGGACATGGATCCTCTTTCCATATTTCACATCTGGACATGGCTGAATGCTGAGATAAAAGATCAAGATACTTCAATGAAAATAAAAACAATTTCAAAGGTGGAATCAATTCTACTGCAACATTTAATATTGCATATCTTCTACTCTATCTTCTGTGTTCGAGTTGCTGGTAATGCTAAATCATCAATCCAGTTGTCAGTGCAAAGTTTGTTGTCTAGACTACCCTGTTTTCAGTAATACTGTAGTCTAGTCTACCGTGAATTCAGTACTATTGTGTCTAGTCTACCTGTATTCAGTACTACTGCTGTCTAGTCTACCATGTATTCTTCTTCAGCGTTCATTCTCAAACCCCCACAGGATCTCTGTTGTAGCAGGACAATGGTCCTACTAGATTTCCAGCAGAATGTAGTCCAAGAGCATGGAAATGCGTTGTGTCACTGTTTTATTTGCACTAATAGCCCGACACATCCGTCTTCAGCAGTAACCATGTATTCAGTACTACTATGCTGTCTACATTGTATTAAATAAAACGGTAGTCTTATAATGAACAAAATAGAAAGTTAATCACCTGACAACATCTCCTAGTCGAACTCGAAGATTGTTGCGAACACATCTATTAATTCTGATCTTGTCGTCAGACACGGTCTCGTCTGAGAGAACAATGCAGACAGTTTCTCTGCGACGTTTCCCTTTCAATAATACTGTATCTCCTCTGAATAACTGGAGCTCATCCATCTTTTTCTGATAATATATAAATCAAATTACATATATCTGTGTGCATATGTTTATATAAATCACAAATTACATATATCCGTGTGTATGTGCATATATTTAATATATTAGTTAGATGTAGTATTATTGTTCTGTGCTCCAATTTCAGGCACCATCGACGCAGACATAAATTAATTCACATTAATGAAATGCTTAAATCATAACAGTTACATGCCCCCCGAGCGTTATACACAAGACTAGAAATATAGTTTCAGCATTGATGATGTTGGCATCTGAATATGCATGACCATATATCTATCTATACGATGTGGCCCTTGTTTGCCTTGTGGTGTCAGGGGTGGAAGAGTTATCTGGAGATGGCCTTCTTGTGCACTGTTTGTAAACTTGTTCCTGTGGCTTCTTTGATTTTTGTGATCCATCTTTTACATGGTCTGTCTCTGGCGATATATACCAGTTGTATATCAGTTTAATCTGCAGATCATTCTGTTTATGTAAAGTCCTTTCTTCTCATTCTCCAATCAGTCAGATGCTGATATGGATTTCACCAATGAACTAGACTGTAGTCGCCAGCCCCACTGTACCAAATCCTTGTCTATGTATAATTAATGTTCCATAGGTTTCATAACAAAAACCTTTCGTAACTGATCACTGGTAAAAAAAATATTATACTGTACAATTGGTAAACCCATACTGAATAAAGTTGGAAATGTATTATCAGCAGATAATGACCTGCAGATTATCCATCCCTTGATTTTTGGTGATCAGCGACACCATCTCATGTGTAATGTCCCAGAAATTCATAAAATTTTTCACAAAATCAAGAAATGATCATATTATAGCTAATCCAACCTTAGAACTTTAACCCCTTAGCTGCGCTGAGTAAAAATAGAGGTAACTTTTCATTGTATCCTTAGGATGCTTCCACAGGGAAGGGGTTAAGCTTATGTTATACCAATAACTTGCTTTCTTATCTGAGATCAGTAATGTCAGATCACAGGTTCATTCAAGATAGTGGAAGTAAAAAAAAAAGGAAAAAAAAACATGTTTGGAAGAGTTTGTGTTCAATGTTATAATTGCTTAAATATTAACATTTTAAGTTAGAATAATAGTTTATTAGTAAATGAATGGTTTCTAAAATAATTTGATGGATGTTTGTTTATTGTGAAGTCGTTATCTATTAGTGTTGCATGATAGTGGATTGCTGGTGCACCTCTTCGCCTGGCTATCTCCAACTTCAGTACCATTCATTGCTTGGACAGGACTATAGTCCTGCTCAATGTCAGGGATGGCTCAACCTATCTTAGTTTCCAGCCTCTATTGGCTGGCCTAAGCCATATCTCCACTTCAAAGAGTTGGCCTCTATGAGAAATTTTATGAATTTCTGGGACGTTACACACGAGATGGTGTCGCTGATCACAAAAAATCAAGGGATGGAAGTGATTGAGTTAAGATACAGGCATGTACTGAAAAAAATGTATAACCTGTGAAAGTGAAACAACAGAGTTGTCTTCATTGATGGCTTCCTCCACAAGGAGTCTGTTAGGGCGCTCTTTGCGTCGGAGTATGGCAGTTGCCAAATCTTCCTCACTAAAGGTAAAAAAGGTCAGTTTATATAATTATAACATCTTTTTTTGCAAACAATAACTGTTAAGTTATAGTTGATTAGTGATGAAATCAATATGAATCATAATTCAAGTATCTTGAACTAGCTGTCATTCATCTTTTTTCACTCATGAAATAATCTTCTTTCGTTTGCTAATGTCTATATCTTCAGTGCTGTTTTTTTTATAAATTGAACAGTGTTTTCCATTTCTTGTTTTGTACCATAAGTTTAACATTCATATGTTTATCAGAAGGCCAGTATGTGCACTAATGATGAAATTAATAACAGGATCAGCAACCAACCAACTGTATCAGCAACCATGAAATCAATATGGCGCCCGTATGTTGCCGGGGCCCCGAAAGGGGAGCAATGAATAGCAACACTGTTTACCTTCCACACATGTCATAAAAGGCGACTAAGGAGGTTATGGGATAGAGTTGGCTGTAAACCATGACAACGCATTTTGTTCTGCTGATCTGCAGGAGTTTGAGAACGTATGCAGAAGAAGAAATCAATATGGATCCTAATTCAAGTATCTTGAACAAGCTGTCATTCATCTTTTTTTCAACCATGTGTTGTTGGGCCGAAATAGGAAGAAAAGAATATATATTTGCAATGCATGTCATAAGAGGTGACTAAGTAGGTTTTACGGTGTAGTTGTTGACTTTCCCATCATCCCATAGATAGTCAAAGTTGATCAAGCCGTAATAAAGTAGGTTTTAGGGTGTTGCTGACTGTCCTATCCTTGACGGTCAAAGCTGACCAAGCCGTAATAAAGTCAGATGTGTCACGTTGAAAGGTGCAAATACCGCAGCCAAGTTTTAAACCAAGATACAATGTCCTGCACTCTCTTGACTACATTCAACTAATCAGTAGGAGTTTGAGAATTTATGCAGAAGATCTTTAGTATTAATATTAATTTATTATATGACGTTCCAATAATATCTCCATATACCTTATATTAATAATAATAAGGTACTTTACAGGATGTGTCCACGCTTTTAATGAAACAAACACACATTATTTAACGAAATGAACTTTCACTAAAGGCGTATACAACGCAGCATCCATCGATATGTGTGCAATGTACTGAGAAGCTCCTCCTCCGGAAGACCCTTGAGAGAGAGACTCTCAGTGTGTTCCTTCAGACCGAATGATTGGAAAGAGATATTGCATTTTTTATCCCTGCATCACGAAAGCTGTATGAAAAAAAGCCTAATAGTTTGTAGGATATCTAAACATATTACAAACAAGTTAAAATCAGAACTATAAAATACTACATCTATTCTATATTAATGTATGGCTCAGAAACATAGACACTAAACAAACAAGACAGAATTGATGCTTTTGAAATGTGGATATATAGCAGACTAAGGAGAACATCACGGAAAAAATAAAACAGAGGTTCTAACAACACTTAATATGAAGAAAGAATTATTAAGGGAAATAAAGATCAGGCAAATAAAAATATTTTGGACACATTAAAAGACACGACACCTTGTTGAAGACCTTACTTGAAGGTAAAGTCAAAGGGAATCGAGCAAGGCAAGAGGTAGGCAGAGATACAAGTGGGAAAGCAACATCCCAAGATGGACAGTTTACAGTCTAGCAGAGTACACCTCCAAAACAAGAGACGGGATGTTGGAAGTCTGTTGCAGCCAACCTTCATTGCAGAGACTTGATAATGAGACGAGGCACTTGATA
This sequence comes from Meghimatium bilineatum, assembly GCA_034231615.1. Lineage (NCBI taxonomy): Eukaryota > Metazoa > Mollusca > Gastropoda > Stylommatophora > Philomycidae > Meghimatium > Meghimatium bilineatum. The sequence continues at coordinate 8,727,013 of CM067315.1, read as the reverse complement.
TCTTTTACCGCAACGCAAACAACTAGGATATTTATAAATTATTGGCATGGCTCTAATTCTTGGCCACAACTTTTTGACCACAGCCATTTTTTATATTTTCTTTACAGGCCTATGTTCCACGTAATTATTTTCATGCAAATTTAATTTGAAAACATTCGAAACTATTTCCAGAATTGCATAGACTTGGTTGAGGTATCGTTGAATTTTAATTTTCAAGGGCTATCTAACTATATTGGTATTATTATTATAATTATAATAATTATACTATACCATATATATACACATACCAAAAAACACTATTTATAATGATGTAAAACCCATTTACAAAATTTTGTCAAACTAAGACAAGTCTGTCTCCGCTACCAAAGTAGGGGGCCTCTGATTTAATTGAAAATTAACCAGACACAGAAAAATGTAATTTATTGTATTATTTAGGCCTAGACAATAGACACCAATCATATTTTAAACCATAAGTAATAAAGAATCATTTACTTATGTATTACTACGAGTTGACATGTACTTGTGTATGTACTGTACGACGTAGTAGGCTACGTACTGAGAGTGAGTATAAAGAGATCACTAGTATTCGGTTCGTATTTCACTATTTAATTGTCACTATCCGTATCCCGAGTCAGTAGCCTCGGTGAACATCCTTTCACTTTCAATCATCATACTGTACACAATATTCAATTTTTTTTAAATATTTAATGAATGCCAGTCTAATTAATAATATTATAAATATATGACCTTTTCGATTCTGGTGTAGCCATTTTCGTGAACAAAGGTATAATGAACTGAGGTTTGGGTTCAGATTTGGCTGACTAAATGATGACTATGTGTTCCGTTCAAAATGGATGTGTAATACAGGAGTCTTCTGGAAGAGTTACAAAATAATAAACATGGATCAGATCATATTTTGTAGATTTGTTTCATAATATTTTCACGGGGGAAAAAAACACTGGAATCTATTACGGACAGTTATACTCATCCCGGTTTATCCAGGACGGTCCCAATGTTCATCTCTATGTCCCAGCTAATATAGACCAAAACAACTACATGTCCCGTTTTTGTGTGTGTGGAATTGCAGCAATCAATTGGAAACTGGAAAAGAGTTAAAAGAAGCACATGCAGGTTTCAGACAGGGCAGAGGCACCAGAGGCCATATTTTCAATATGCATATGCGGACAATCATAGAGAAATGCAGAGTTTAATGTAAACATATACACATGCTTTATTGACTGCACCAAATCATTCGAGTGTGCATCGCCCGTGTGCTGCCGGGGCACGAGAGGGGAGTAAAAAAATAGCAACACTGTTTACCTTCCATGCGTGTCGTAAGATGTGACTAAGAAGGTTATAGAATTGAGTTTGCTGTCCCATCCCATATAGGGTCAGTGACCCAAAGCCATGATAAAGTCGGATGTGTCATAACGAAATGCGCAGATATTGCAGCGTTGCTGTAAACCATGACACAGCGCATTAAGTTAAGATGGACGCAAGTCATCAAATATCACTTGAACGTGACAGTAACAGAAGCAGGAAGACTAGCTCAAGATCGACAGAAGTTTCGACAGGATATTATTACTGCAACATCCTGTTCAGGATATGCTACTTGATGGTGATGAGCCACCAATTAAAGAAAAGAGAAAATATAATTTAATATGAAAAAAAAATTATTATTAAAACACACTTCTGAGCACAACATAAAAAAAACAACTGACGGGCACTTAGCTTTACATACTGTCAACAAAAAAAACCCATCGATTCCATATCAGAAAAATATCTGCTGTGATGTTGCTGGTACTTAGGCATTGTCCGTGTAGCGTGTTTACTTGTATAACTGATGAACAAACTGTTTATGTTAAGGTCTGTTTAAACAAAAAAAAAAATTTTTTTTTTTATGTAAAGAAAATCACGTTAGTTATCGCTCGTGAGTTGGCGGGTCCGAAAGATGAGAAAGAATACGGAATGGCAAAACTGTTAACCCTTCCTCACACATGTCGTAAGAGGAAACTAAGGGGATTTTGGGATGGAGTTAGCTCTCCCATGCTATATATAATCAAAGCGATTCAGAAGTCATGCTGAAGTCAGATTTATCAGGCGGAAAGACGCATATATAGCATCTAATATGTAAACCATGCAAAACGGGACGTATTCCTTTCTCTGGGGTAGCCTATGCCTAAATCTTGCTAATCTACATGAGCTTGAAGTCGAAGGTAGAAGAAGAACACTTGCCAACAAATGATGGGCTGATCTCTGTCATGAATAGATAGGGGCTATGCTGCAATCGAATGTGGTTGCTTTCCCCCATTAGTTTGTGTGGAACCACACACATTTGAAAGGACTAGCTCTCGCTTTGCTTTACAAATAACATACACGTATGACGCAGATTGCCAAATGCTGAGATTGAGCGACAGACCAATGCTGAGGTACAAACACATCTGTAAATCCTCAATGAAAAATGTATCCATAGATCCCAAAAAACTGGGGGGGGGGGAAATGGCTGCAACGTGGGCCGTTTTGAGGCACAATCTGTGTACAGGACAATGTTTTTTTTTAAAGGAACAATACGATGAAAGATTTGAAAGACGACAACAAAAATCCCCTGTTGCTGTGACATGATCGCTTAGAAAGTATTCCATTCTTGAGAGAAAATACTCATTGCCGTGTTCTTTTTTCTTTTTGATAATGACTGTTTGCAAGACGAAAAATGAAATTCGTGGAGAAAAAAGAAAATTGTGATACCCCGAGATCTATCTAATATCTATTCGCTAAACCCTTTTTGACTTTCAGCATCAGGGGTAGAAGATTTCTCTGAAGATGACCCTCGTGTGTGTTATAGTTTTGAATACGTTGTCCCGCCGAAGACGGATGTGTCGGGTCAATGGCGCAAATTAAACGGAGACACAACGCATTTTCATTCTCTGGACTACATCCTGGTGGAAATCTAGTAGCACCATGGTTCTGCTACAAGCGAGATCCAACGGGAGTTTGAGATTGAACGCTGAAGAAGAAGAATATCAAATCAGAATATGATTTTATTGTGTTAGTGGATAACTGCTTCAAACATCGTGAGTTTAATAAACCACTAAAAGGTAATTTACTGAAATTTGGCAACGCATCAGAAATAAGACAAACATCACACTCTTATATTCTTCTTCTGAGTTCGTTTTCGATCTCCTGCAGATTAGCAGAATGTAGTCCGGAGAACGGAATGCGTCGTGTCATGGTTTACAGCATAGCTACGATATCTGCGCCTTTCGACCTGACACATCCGACTTCAGCATGGCTTTAGGTCACTGACCCTATATAATGGATGGGACAGCCAACTCCATCTCATAACCTCCTTTTACATGTATGGAAGGTAAACAGTGTTGCTATTCTTTGCTCCCCTTTCAGGCCCCGGCAACACAGGGGCTATCACACTCTATGATAGACTGGAGGCACAGAGTGTAATGAAGAAGATAATCGAGACTTTTACACACGTTTCCGAAGAAGCAAAGAAAATGTGTTGGAAAAAATTTACTGAGAATGTCACAGCGGACAAAGCATTACACAAGTTTTGGAAGCTACATAGGTCAATGAAGCGGAGAACATAAACGAAACCCAGTACAAGGGTGAGGGACGACTTAGGGCAGACACTGACATCACATGAGATGAAAGGCAGACCCTTCTTTGATAGATATCTTCAACAAACTAATCAGGGTGACTTAGATCAACGCAAAGAAATGCTGCATACCATGACATCCGTCACGGATTTTAGGGCCAAAGAAGACCAGGTTGCAGATGTTGAAGAAGTGCAACTCGCTATCAATAATGTATCCGATGGCGCTCCATGCCCGAATAGAATCAGGTACAGCTTACTCAAGGACATTGGGGAGAATATGCTAGTTAAGATGACCGACAATTATAATGCGAGTCTGAAAACAGGAGTAGTAACAGAGTAGTGGCTACATATCTATCTTATACCCGTGCCAAAACCAGGCAAAGATTCGCGCTGTCTTGTCAAACAATACAATTGGAGAGTTATTCAAAACAAATGTGGGAGTTTGACAAGGATGCATAATGTTGCCAATACTTTTCAACATATACTTAGAGCACATCATACAGGAAACAATACATGATTACAACACGTCTATATCGATCGGAGATCACCCTATTTGAATTTGCGTTTCGCTGATGATATTGATCTTATAGCTGGTTCAGAACAATCATTGCAAGAGTTAACAGCAAAGGTGGAAAAAGCTACAAGCAAGTACGGAATGGAAATCAATACAGAAAAGAGCAAAATCTTGGTCAACAGCAGAATCACAGAAAATCAGATTAACATCATGATGAATGGACATAGGCCCCTAAGCTTTAAGAGGTGAATACCTTCAAATACCTCGGATCCACCATATGCAGCGTTGGAAAATACACAGCAGAACTAAAAGTAAGGCTGGAGATGGCTCTAGCGTCCATGTCAAGGTTAACGGTGATTTGGAAAAGCAACATCAGTGTTGGAGTGAAAGTCAAACTGTATAAATCGCTGGTGCTTCCTGTTGTGCTGTATGGTTGTGAGAGTTGGACACTCACTGCGACACGGAGAGACGATTTGGGGTACAAATGCTACAGACGAATTTCCTATAGGGAACATAAGACCAATGTGTACGTAAGAAACAAAGTAGAAATGTATGCAGGTGTTCAAGAACCATTGTTTTCAATAGTGAAACGACGAAAACTAGCATGGTTTGGACATGTATATAGACATGATTCCTTGTCAAAACAAATACTGCGGGGAACTGTCGAAGGGGGGAGAATCAGAGGAGGGAAAATAAAGGCATGGACAGACAACATCAAGGAATGGACAGGACAAGATATTTCCACACTCATCCGCATCGCTGAGGATAGAATTCGCTGGAGGACTATGTGTGTTGAAGCATCCAATGTGGTACCCCCTACGACCCTGAAGGGTTACGGGTTTATTGATTGATAGATACTATAAACGTATATCATGTTGCTGTCATGAACACATGTTATCTATAGCTACTTTCAACCACCTGAAGTAGTATGTCTGGTGTGTCCGTATGCCCATGACCGTCACCAATGACCATCTACAATAAAGGTCCTATGTAATGTCGAAGGTCACGGTAGGCCACTGCCAAAACTCGCAAACTGTTAAATGCGGATATATAGATACTATTTCAATCCGCCGTGGTTTGTTCGAAACAAGAAAATTATTACTTATCTGAAAAGTTGGTGATATAGACTTGTATGTGACATGAAGGTTCTTTTTAGATATATATTATTGTTAGAACCTTTTGTCAATATATGATTGATTTCACTAAACCTCACCCTGGCATGATGTAATAAAAATCTGGCTATAAGTTAGCCAGCTCTGTTGACAAAATGGCTGGCATCAGAGGTATTTTTTTGGTTAGGCTATGTAATAATAATCGTATATTAATTGAGGCTTATTGCTTAGTAATTTTTATAGTAATTCACTTACATGATTGGGTATATAAATGAAGCATAAAGGTACAAATGAACTGGGATCATTATTGTACAATTTAGAATACAGGATGATAATCCGATGATTAATTACTTAAGACTTTAAAGTTATTATTATTAAAACTATTTCAGTCAGTAGCCTAGAGGTAGAGTTTTAGTTTAGTCTCAATTAGCTCGTAGTCATACTGAGTCATAGTTCATAGTCTTATGTTTTGTAAAGTATAGGCCTAGACGTGGTATATTCTAAATAAACTCACATTTATACGCACTCTTTCTAACTTCTAAGCAACAAAATTAAGAGTTACGTGTAGAGTGTAGTCTTTGTTTTTGTACAATTTTTATTTATTTATAAAATCTACTACTGTACACATTGAGATTGACACAGTGATGTAGCCTACTCATAATAAAAAAAGTGTAGTTTGAATGAGATTTTACCCTACCCTACCCATCAAAGACGGGTGTGTTCGGCCATTGGCGCAAATAAAATTGTGACAACGCATTTCCATTCTCTGGACTACATTCTGCTTGAAATCTAGTAGCACTATTACCTGCAACAAGAGAGGTCCAGCAGGTGTTTGAGAATGAGAGCTGAAGAAGAAGAATTAGAAAACACTTGGAATTTTGGCAAGTCAGATTGGAAATTATTCCAAGAAACATCTGATTTCCTGTGTGTGAATGAACACAGAGGAAGCAGAAAATGAAATGATCGAGAGGTGGATAAATGTTATTATTTTCAGAATGTATCTTTACAGATAAGATTTAAATGTGTATAGGTTTAAATTGTATTAAAAAATATCTAACATAACCCTTTTTTTTCTCCTTGGTGATATTCTTAATTTGATGAATCGCATGGGGCGTTTAACCTTGAATGCCATTCCTGGAATATGAATTCTGTATTATAACAAATAGCGTAAGTATTTTTACATTTGTTCTTCTACATCTTTGTCCACTCACCATGACACCATATACAAATTTTAAGACAATAGTTTATCTTCACTTTTTCAAGTATAATATACTTTGTAGAAAACAAAGCCGAAACTTATATGCCTAATGTTCAAAAAAGGAAACATACCATCATTGGATGCTTAGAGACTGGACAATCACAAAGTGTAGTGGCCAGACAATTTAATGTGGTTAGAAGCACTATTAGTTACCTTTGGAGGTGATTTAAACAAATTTGTTCAGTGGCAGACTGGTAGCGCAGTGAAAAACCAAGAGTTACAACTCCAGCTGAAAGCTGCTTCATACGGCTGTGTCATCTCAGGGATCGATTTGCATCTGCATCCTCCACAGTCCAGTCAATGCCAGTATCTCATTGAATTTCAGATCAAACGGTCAGGAACCAGCTGCACTATGCTGGTATTTGGGCTAGAAGATCCTACTGAGGTCTTCTTTTATGGACCAGCATCGCCAGAACTGACTGCAGTGGGCGAACCAGCATCATCATTGGGAATGGCTGGAGATGGGTTTGGTATAAAGTCTGAAAGTTTCTTCATGTTGAGACATTAATTCCGTAAAATACAATTTTGGTATAGGTTTGTAAATAAAGTTGCGTTTCTTTTTTTGAACAGTATATTATTGTTTGTAGGAGACAACTTGGTTCGTTGATACTTTTATCTCTGTCTTAGACAGATAATTTTTTTCTAGCTTCTTGCACAAGTGTGTTGTCAGGGCTCGTAAGAAGAACAGAGAATTGTGACACTGTTTCTTGCTATGTATGTCGTAAGAGTCAATAAAGGAGGTTTTTGGGATGGAGTTGGTTGATCCTTCCCATATATGGTCAAAATGACACAGAAACCATACTGAAATCAGATGTGTCAAACCTAAATATGCAGATATCTCAGCTAAGCTGTAAACCATGATAAAACACATTTCGTTTTCTGGACTACATCTTGCAAACCTGCATGAGTTTAAGAATGAAGACATAAGGAAGGATAAATTGTAACATAGCCACACACTTACACAATCTATAGCTACATTCACTGTTATTGTTTTGACAAGTTCAATTGTCAATTTATTTCTTTGACAGGCTTATTGGCCTAGCTTTTGCCTGTGCCCTTGGGGTTACATTTCTAGTGTTGGCATGTGCTCTACCAGACTACAAGTAAGTTTATTAGAGTTAGTCAAGAAATTAGTGTTGCATATGCCCTACTGAATTACAAGTAGATGTGTAATTACTGCTAAGAGATGTGAGATGACTGCTGAGGAATGTGTGATGACTGCTGAAAGATGTATGATGACTGCTGAAAGAGGTGTGATGACTGCTGAAAGAGGTGTGATGACTGCTGAAAGAGGTGTGATGACTGCTGGAAGATGTATGATGACTGCTGGAAGATGTATGATGACTGCTGGAAGATGTGTGATGACTTCTGGAAGAGGTGTTATTACTGCTGGAAGATGTGTGATGACTGCTGGAAGATGTGTGATGACAGCTGGAAGATGTGTGATTACTGCTGGAAGAGGTGTGATGACTTCTGGAAGAGGTGTTATTACTGCTGGAAGATGTGTGATGACTGCTGGAAGATGTGTGATGACAGCTGGAAGATGTGTGATGACTGCTGGAATATGTATGATGACTGCTGAAAGATGTATGATGACTGCTGAAAGAGGTATGATGACTGCTGAAAGAGGTGGTGACTACTGAAAGAGGTGTGATGACTGCTGGAAGAGGTGTGATGATTGCTGGAAGAGGTGTGATGACTGCTGGAAGAGGTGGTGACTACTGAAAGAGGTGTGATGACTGCTGGAAGAGGTGTGATGACTGCTGGAAGATGTGTGATGACTGCTGGAAGAGGTGTGATGACTGCTGGAAGAGGTGTGATGACTGCTGGAAGATGTGTGATGACTGCTGGAAGATGTGTGATGACTGCTGGAAGATGTGTGATGACTGCTGGAAGATGTGTGATGACTGCTGGAAGATGTGTGATGACTGCTGGAAGAGGTGTGATGACTGCTGGAAGATGTGTGATTACTGCTGGAAGAGGTGTGATGACTGCTGAAAGATGTGTGATGACTGCTGGAAGATGTGTGATGACTGCTGGAAGAGGTGTGATGACTGCTGGAAGATGTGTGATGACTGCTGGAAGAGGTGTGATGACTGCTGGAAGATGTGTGATGACTGCTGGAAGAGGTGTGATGACTGCTGGAAGATGTGTGATGACTGCTGGAAGAGGTGTGATGACTGCTGGAAGATGTGTGATGACTGCTGAAAGATGTGTGATGACTGTTGGAAGAGGTGTGATGACTGTTGGAAGATGTGTGATGACTGCTGGAAGAGGTGTGATGACTGCTGAAAGATGTGTGTTGACTGCTGGAAGATGTGTGATGACTGTTGGAAGATGTGTGTTGACCATGGCAGGATTTATAGCAGTAATTAACAAATGTATAATGATTATACAGAGATCTGTAAAATATAGAGCTCTTTAGGTTCATACTGTATTTAACGATCTTTTATTGAACAATTTTTAGCAACTGGTGGCCTATGTTTGTTCTGTTCTTCTACTTCCTGTCACCGCTGCCAACAGTAGTAGCCAGAAGATTGTCCAACAGCTATGACTCATCCAGCAGTGCATGCATTGAACTCTGCATCTTCCTCACAACAGGAATAGTCATTTCTTCAATCGGTCTGCCAATAGTTTTGGCACACGTGGAAGTGGTAAGTAAGATTTGTATAATGTAAAAATAAATACAATGGATTCATAGAGTCCTCATATGCTCTCAATATCTTTCAGATTTAATTAAAGTCCCAGCGATAGAACACTGTAGCTACTGCCGAAAATGGATGTGTCGGGTCATTGCTGCAAATAAAACAGTGGCACAACACATTTTCATTCTTTGGACTACATTCTGCTGGAAATCTAGTAGGACCATTGTCCTGTTACAAGAGAGATCCAGTGGGGGTTTGAGTTGAACACTGAAGAAGAATACAGTTGTTGTAGTAGTGGTTTTAAAATATGGTGTGTGCCATTAAAATATGGAAAACAAACATCTATTTATCTATTGTCTTTTCTCTGCTGTTATTCTGCGAGGTGTTGCAGGATTGAATGATGATCGATTTTTGGGTTATGGCATGTTTGGTCGCTTGATATACTGTGTCATGTCAGAGTGTTGGTGACTCTTTCAATCCACCTTCTTCTTGGTCTTCCTCTGTATCTCGCTGTTTACATTTTCATGATGTATACTCTTGCCGCTGGCCAATAAGGGTTCATTATCATTAGGTGGTCGAACAGATTCAGTGACTGGAAAACAAACATCATCTGCCGAAATTAAAAACCAGCTAACTGCTAAAGAGCTTTGTGACGAAGATGTACAGAGCGCTTATTGGATAGCCAAAATACCAAGTTCAGTTTCCGCTGCAGGCAATAGTTTATCAGGAGAGCAGATATCGCAGCCAAGCTGTAAGCCATGATATGAAGCATTTCATTCTCCAGAATAGATCATGCTATTCTTTCAAGAGTTGAGAATGAATGCAGAAGACATTCTATTTTGACTACAGCCTGCTACTTGGCAGGAGATTCAGAACAGACATTGAGGAAGAAGAGTGATTAATGAAATCATCTTTTATACCACTATTGCAATAATGAAATCATCTTTTATACCACTATTGCAATAATGAAATCATCTTTTATGCCATTGTTGTGTTAATGAGATTCTGTTTTCAATCAATCAAGTGCCATGTAGAGTGGCGTAGGTGATCATGTTTCTCAACAATTGTCTCTTTTGTTAAGGTAAAGGCATTCTCCCATGCCACAATGACAACCCATCCAGCAACGTCTCTCTAAGACATTTGAACCCTTTTTTTTAACCATTTGTTGTGTTTAGGAACAATCACTCTCATTTCATTGTGTGTGTTTATAAAAGTATCTCTCATGTCATTGTTGTGTGTTTATTATGAACAACCTCTCACGTTCATTGTTGTGTTTATGAACTATCTCTCATGTCATTGTGTGTTTATGAACAATCACTGTATTAAAACCATGTTTTGTTCTTGCCCACAGATTAAATGGGGAGCTTGTGCCCTGGTGATATCTGGCAATATTGTTGTGTTCATCACAATACTCGGCTACTTCAAAGTTTTTGCAAATGATGATATTGACTACAGCATGTGGTGATGAGACCTAAACAGGCCCCTCCATGATCATCTTGCACTCTGCACTTCACTGCAAGCCTTGCACAAGAGAATGACTGTAGAAGACTTCATTAGAAGCTTTGTGATACAAAAGAACTGAATTGATAACATTTAACATTTGGTTATAAGATTATCGTGGCATGTCATTGCTTTATCATCGTTATATTTATATATATATATATATTTTTTATGTCCGACAGGCATGAATACTTTATAGTCTGGTCAGCAAAGTATTTTTGTATGAATAATTCTCAATGAATTGGTGTCTCATTCATTTGTGTGAATATTGTCTCCCTTTTTTTAAAGGATTAAATTCTCAAATACTCACTTGATCTCTATTGAATCAGACTAGTGGCCCTACTAGACTTCCAGCAGGATGTAGTCAGAGATAAGAGTTGTGATGAGTCACCTTTTTTTACTTACGTCAATTGCCTGACATATCTAACTTTGGCAGTGTCTCCCTTTTAAAAAACTTTTATTGTAGTATGAAATTCTTAGTTTTGGCTAAATATATTGAATTATGTATGTGGTAAGACTGATTGTTTTGTTGTGATGCACTGTATCTGTTTCATTGCCTCCTTTTTATTTGGTTCAACCATCATAAGTTAGGAATACAGAAATAGCAGATGTCTCACATTTCTTTGGTCACTGGAACAAAGCACTTGATATGTTGTTGGTGTAATGGTTTATGGTGATATTCAGTAACAAATAAAACAAGCACAATATAGCTTAACTGGCAAATACATCAACACTATTTAGGTTAGATGATATGGGATCTATTTCTTCTTCTTCGTCTGTGGTTAGATTGCAGGACATGGGAGTGAAGCGAGGTTTTGCAAGAAACAAGCGGTATATAGTAATCAAAAGAAGAATTATCAACCAACACAGAACCGGAAGAGTCAGTTACCAAATGCTGAAGGACATACTGAATGTGAGATCGGAGCACCTATGGACTTGTCCAGAGTGCCATGATGATGATTGGACGACTAATTAACTATTTAGTGAGAGAGTTCGATTTGTTAATTTTTCTTCCATTTGACTGGAATATCTGCAGTTTTGTCTCATCTATAAACATGACTTTTTTATAACACATATAGAGGTTTATAGATTTGGCTGACAAACTTTATAACACATATAGAGGTCTATAGATTTGGCTGACAAACTTTATAACACATATAGAGGTCTATAGATTTGGCTGACAAACTTTATAACATATTGAGGTCTATAGATTTGGCGGACAAACTTTCCACAAAAACTTTAGCATGAGAAATCTAACGAAATGTATCCAAATCATTTTGTTCTATTGTCAATTTCTGTAGTTCCTTTAACACTTTTTACATCATTTTGATAAGTTATCGATCTATACTTTTCTTCTTCTGGGGATCTTCCTAGTGTAGTGGTTAAGCAGTTCACCTTGTGTACAGGAGGTCATGGGTTTAAATCTGACTCATGTCGTCTTGTGTACAAGGTGGGTGTTTTCGGAGATCCCTGTGGATTATCACTTGAAGCCACAGAGTTACGTGCTATGAGTGGTACTTGGCAGGCGTAGGCCGCTTCACTGAGAGTGACAGAGTCCATATGGAAAACTGAGTGCAGTTAAGTCAATCCTCTACATATTTTGAAGCCTTTTCTTCTTCAGCACAATTTCATTTTCTTCCTTTTCTTCTTTCCCCTCTGTCTTGTCCTCGTCTGCTTTCTGACTTTCTCAAAAATTGCCAGCTAAGACATTGATATCCATTGTGTCTGTTTCAATTTGCAGGTCTAGGTCAGCAACCTAACCTTTCAACAACAGCAATGCTGAAGACGACTATATGTTGATATCGTTTTCAACATTGTAATTTTTAAAAGATTAAGTCACAGGAAGTTGCCATAAAACCCTTTACTCTTATCTCGCTACTGTAGCGGGTAGAATTATCTAATCTATATGTATATAGACTATATTGGCCTTCTGCAATTTTTGGACATTTTCCTATGTTACTCTTAACATGCATTTCAGAACATTGGAAATTTTTTTGCATTATCGTACATTGCAAAAATGTACTTTTCTTTTCCATGTTAGACAGTTTTTGTTTAATCCGGGGAAATGTAACTTTGTTTTTCAGGTACGCAATCATGGGATTGGAGAATATTGCTATTGAAGGCAATGTTCAGCTTAAGACTGGTTTTACTGTATTGACTGTGTTGTATCAAGCAAGAACATTTCTGTGTGTGTACAAAACAACACAACATAAAAAAACTGATTGTCTTCTAAAGTGCTTTTGTAAGGGGGGGATGTCTGAGAATTCAATGAATCTAATAGGAACAGAAGATAACTAATGCAGAAACCATCAGACCTACAGGCATCAGCAACATTATTAATGAAATATCACAATATGAATGAGAAAAATAGGTACCATGATCGCAGTACAACCTCTGTTATTGTTCGTGATTCCCATTACTACCTTCCTACGTATTTTGTGGTTAGTTGATCTAAATATTATATCAATAAATTGCCAGTGTGTTGCCAGGCCCGAGAGGGGAGTAAAGAATAGCAACACTTTTTACCTGCCATGCATGTTGTAAAAGGTGACTAAGGAAGGTATGGAATGGAGTTGGTTGTTCCATCCCATATAGGGTCAGTGACCTAAAGCCATGCTGAAATCAGATGTGTCAGGTTGAAAGATGCAGATATCGCAGCAATGATGTAAACCATGATGAAACGCATTCCGATCTCCAGACTACATCCTGCTAATCTGCAGGAGTTTGAGAACGAGTGCAGAAGATATTAAATAATTGAAATATTCATTGTTAGGGTTAGTTATGTATGTTTTACATAACTGGTTAGTTATGTTTTATATAACTAATGATAATTAATAAACTGATAAACATAGGCAAGGGAAATAATCACGCAGATAGGCACTACTTGGTGCAACAGGGGTTGGGCTGCGATCATAATACGAAAAATCCTTCTACACAAAGCCCTGAACTGGATTCCAGCAAGTTAAAGAAATCCGACCCAGATAAACACAGAAAAGAACCATTTGAGAGAGAATGAAGTGAGATGGCAAAGATGTGATTAATGATGTGAGCTGAGAAATACAACAGTTGAATGCAGTCATTATTTTCTCCCTATAACCGTTTGAATATTCAATACATATGTTATGCTTTGTTGTTGATTTATTTTGTACGAATAAGATCTGTTGCATTCATATCAGTTATAGCTATATCTTGCTTTGTATATTTTTTCTTCAGCATTCTGAACATTACAAATTTATTGTAATAGAGAAATAACTAATTTGTATCATTGATCATTTCTCTTGTGTCCTGTGACAGACATCTTTTAACACTTTCACTGCCATGGATGATTTTTGTCATATAAACACAAAGTCTCCTTCACTGCCATGGATGATTTTGTCATATAAACACAGTCTCCTTCACTGCCATGGATGATTTTTGTCATATAAACACAATGTTTCCCTTTATTGCTCTGGGCGACATTTGTCTTGAATACATCCATGAATTTGTCATGAATACATCCATGAATATGACTTTTTTGTGTGGGGAATTTTTCGGATTCTACATCAGTTTTATTCTGTGTAGGACTTACTGTTTATTACAAATATTCCCTCTAGGGTCAGATAAATGGAACACATTATATGGAACAAAACAACAGCTCACAAACACATGCATATATCACACAATGTCATTGGGTCAAAGGGCATGAGCCCATGGCCATGAGGCCAAGATCAGCAACCAACCTACCAATTACAAATATAAATAACCAAAATGTCAGAGGATGTTTGACAAAATGGAGAGTGCAGCAGTATCAAACGAATAAGTAATAAATACTACATAAAATACAAAGGTTACTATTAAAGCCTAACTCACAATGTTACAAATAAATGGCTAACAAACGCCCGTGTATTGCCAGGACCCGAAAGGGGAGCAAAGAATAGCAACACTGTTTACCTTCCACGCATGTCGTAAAAGGCGACTAAGGAGGTTATGGGATGGAGTTGGCTGTCCCATCCCATATAGGGTCAGTGACCCAAAGCCATGCTGAAGTCGGATGTGTCAGGCCGAAAAGGCGCAGATATCGCAGCAATGCTGTAAACCATGACACAACGCATTCCGTTCTCCAGACTACATCCTGCTAATCTGCAGGAGTTTGAGAATGAACGAAGAAGAAGAAGAAGAATGGCTAGCAATAAAATAAAAACAAGGATTTTTTTCCCCCCCACATTCTGGTACAAATGGGACCTTTTTCAAGAAACACACAAACACTGAAAAAGAAAACAATTGTATATTAATTTCTTGTTCGGTGTTTGTGTGTTTCTTGAGAAAGGTAAAAGTTGGACCAGAATGTGAAAAAAAGTCCTTGTTCTTTTTTTGTTTATTGCTAGCCATTTATTTTTAACATTGTTAGTTAGGCTTTAATAGTAATCTTTGTTATTACAAACATCATTCCAAATTTGCGGATTCAGTTATTAGATAGATTCATGCAGATAATTAGAAATTTAATGATGTTATTGCAGTTTTTCAATGAATATTTCAAAATGGACGATGTAGTTGATAATACCCAGTCCAAATTAACCCGGATTTGACGTTTTTAGCGAGTAATGGCAATAAAATCGACTTAGAATCAGATGTAGAAGTTGAATCTGATAGCATGAAAGTACAATGTGCTGCAATTTTTACAGCGGAAATGAATTATGTGCACCTTTAGGCACAGGACATCCATTTTTGGCGTAATATTTTGGTAGATTTTTAAATGATTATTTTCCCCACAAAAGACGGATATGTCGGGCCATTGGCTAAAATAAAACGGTGACACAACATATATCCATTCTCAGGATTACATCCTGCTGGAAATCTAGTAGGACCATGGTCATGCTACAAGGGAGATCCAGCAGGAGTTTGAGAATGAACGATGAAGAAGAAGAAATGATTATACCTAAAAAAAATAAAAATGACATGGCAGTGGTGAAACACTTATGTTTAAAAGGCATGACAGTGAAAGTGTACACATATCTATTTTTTCTATGACTTCAAAGACATCTTGTATATTAATTTTATTTAAATTGTCGTCTTACAAATGTTTTGTTTCAGCACTATTTTTGATATGTCTTTGACAACCTGTGTAAAGTTGTGTATGTAATTTTCTCACCTTATTCATGAACACACTCTGTCTATCCCCTTGTTATATTTATTATTAACCCCTACCCGTGTGACAACCAGGGTCTGGACTTCTATCTAGTTCAGGGTACAAAGAATAGAGCTGCTGTCTTCTTTCCAGGCATGTCTTAGATGACGATTAAGAAAAGTTGGGGGGATAGGCTGACAATCTGTCACCCGTGGAAAACATCATTGTTACATCTTGACTAAATTTCTTACTTTTATCTTCGATCAAATCCCCATGGATGACAAAGAGATTCAGACTAGCCACAATGCATCTGTGTCCTCTTGGCAGTCTTCTAGTTGACGGGGAATGCTTAATATGCCCTCGCTATGTATAGGTCAACAAATCTGACAGAAGGATGATTAGATAGTTGACCCAGACATGTGTGCTGTGCTCCTGGCAGGATGTGATGATACTGCGCATTTGAATGCTTCCCTGTGGGGACTAAATATACATCCGTAAATCTCACTTATACAACCATGTCATTGAGACAGCCTTAGATGAGTCCGGGTGTCACCTCAGTTAACATTTAAAAGAAACAGATTTTGTCTGAAAGACCCTAGGATGTCAAGAGTTACCTGCTCACAGCTAAAGGAATTATTTCATCATAATCATGTGCCAAGAGTTACTCACTCACAGCTAAAGGGATTATTTCTACAAAATAATCATTAGTCAGGAGTTACTCGCTCACAGCTAAAGGGATTATTACTACAAAATAATCATTAGTCAAGAGTTACCCGTTAACAGCTAAAGGGATTATTTCATCATCATTTATTGGTCACCCTGGAATTAATTTCTGATTATATTCTTTCATTTGTGTTGTATGTTTGTAAATGTCTACTCAAGAAGAACATTTAAAAATATATATATATTGCTGTTGTATAAAGTTGTATATGTTCACACAGCTTGGAGCAAATCAATATAGTCACGAGCCAGTGCTCAATCCTCGTACTTCTGCAGTATGTGTTAAGCTGTCTGATCTTCCCTTCCACATGGGTGATGAGACAAGTCTCATTCTATGTAAGTGATTTAAGCCGAAAGCTGAAGTCACATGCGTTTGAATAAAAGCAGAAAAACCATCCTGCTGCACATAGGAAGTAAAAGTTAATGGCTCGCAGTTTCTGCGGTTCTCAATCAATCATGTAAGTAATTGTTCGGACTGTTGCGTCCTGTTCTCAAATGGAATAAAACCTCCTGTTTTACTCTATCAAAATATTGCTAGTCAAATATGTCCTTACTGATCATCTTAATAATTGATGTTTTATTTTTCAAGTAGCAAGAATGAGGATAAATTACAAATTCTTGAGACCAACGGGAATTGAACCAGGTCAGTTCTAACGGCACCAAATCGCCTTGCAACTCAAGCAAATGGGTTTTTCCGTACTTGACTAACCACATTCAAAAGATGTGATTTTGTCAAGACATTCAAACTGTGTACTCAGTGTAGTTAGTCAAGTACGGAAAAATCTATTTACTCTAGTTGCACGGCGATTCAGTTCATGTTGGTCTCGAGAGTTTTATTTTTCAGAAAGGTAATGAATTTCTTTTTTTTTTTTAAAGTGTTGCTCCTTTTGTGAACAATCAAAGGATTGACTTCATTGTACTTAGGACACCACATATGCTCCTTTTGTGAACACTGTTCTTGCACTTGTGATGAAAATTTAACATCCATGATATTCTTCTTCTGCATTCATTCTCAAACTCCTGCAGATTAGCAGGATGTAGTCCAGAGAAAGGAATGCGTTGTGTCATGGTTTACAGCATTGCTGCGATATCTGCACCTTTCGGCCTGACACATCCGACTTCAGCATGGCTTTGGGTCACTGACCCTATAATGGGATGGGACAGCCAACTCCATTCCATAACCTCCTTAGTCGCCTTTTACGACATGCGTGGAAGGTAACAGTGTTGCTATTCTTTGCTCCCATTCGGGCCCCGGGAACACACAGGCGACATCCATGATATGATTCTGCAACTGGAAGAATTTGGAATAAAAATGAGTAGATAAATCCTAGCTAGTGCAGATATGACTTAGGCTTGTGAACAGCAAGTGTGCTACTGGAACCATCAGATAAGAATTGTGAATAACAAGTGTACTACTGGAACCATCAGTATACAAAACATTCATCATGTGTCAAAAGAAGCTATACCGGGTCTAACTGAAGTGGAGATCTCCCTGGCACAGTGGTTGTGCCGTTCACTTTATGCTCAAGAGATCGCAGGTTTGAAATCCACTTGTGACTTCCTGGAGGTTATCACTTAAAGCTACGAGGTATGTGCTGTTGTGAGTGGTACTCTCGGCAGGTGGGGTGCCGCTTTTCGGGAGGAAAGGAGTACATATGGGGTGTCCTAAGTACAATGAAGTCAATCCTTTGCATATTTTCAACCCATACTGAAGTGCGATGAGGTTTGTTTTTTCAACCCTAACTGAAGTGACGAGGCTTGTTTTTCAACCCTAACTGAAGTGTGATGAGGTTTGTTTTTTAAGACCAAAAAAACAATTAAAAATCCATTTTGAAATGTTTTCTTTTTTATATTAGTTTTTCAGAATGTTTTCATAATCTGGCTGAATCGAAGTTTGTCCTAAGACACATATGACTCCAAAACATCATGTGATCTGAGGGAAAGTGTTGATCTTGCTAAATCTTGTTGAATATATTTATGTCATGAACACAACACTTGAAGTTACGATGCTGATCCTATTAAAGCTTTGATGCTAAAATGTCAGACAGACATATTATTTTTTGTTAGCTCTTAGACCCAGTTTGTGATTTTATGTGGAATAGCTCCTGCCAGATCTGTAATTCTGTTATTGTTATGACCTGAAGTCATTGCACGCTGGTCAAACCCAAGTTGCTTGTTTTCCCCAGTAGACGTAGAACAATGTGCAAATTGATTGATAGTTCCTGTAGCTCGCTTACAAAGCATGCTTCTCACTCTGCCATACAATTTTTCAAATCTACCCATGCCACATTAAATATCAAATTCCATTAGTCGCAACCTGAGCAACCAAGCAACTTTAACACATTTCTCTTATCATCAATTCATCAAGTATAGATACATTGGATGCAATCATGTCAGCTCTCCAGTTACCTCAACCACCATTATGTCCAGGACAGTAGATTCCTCAGACTAAGAGACAGAAATCAAAGCATCAGAAGACTAACAAACATTGCTAATCCTGGATTACATCTGAAGGTTTTCACAAGCTTCCAGACTACCATCAGATAATGCCCCTCGAAAATTATTGCTAAACAGAGACAATGGATATTCTTCTTCATCGTTCTTCAGTCAGATATCAGGTTACAGCACCAATAGCTTTAATGAATTGTGTGATTCGCTTCAGGTCATCCATGGAACCCCTCAAGTCTGGAAGCAGTGCTGTCTCAGTAGGCCATATTTTCTCCCTCTCTTCTTGGTAGAGTTGACAGGCATGAAGAATACAATGGATATAAGCCAGGGCAAACCATGCAAAAGATAGATTACAGAAATAAGTCACAGAAAGCAGACATATATGAAGCACATAAAAAAAGGCAGTCTACAGAGAACTTTTCTACCCCTGACACTGCAAGAAATAAAGGGGTATAAAGCGAAAAGAAAGAAAGAAAGTAAATACCATCCACTCAGTATCAACAGACTGACCACGGAACGTGTACTAAGAGTTGGATACTATAATTGCTCTGGTAAATTATATCTCAGTTCTGTTATTCTGCAATTAGTCAATCAGTACCTTGGACCCCATAGGGTATTTCTGCATCCTAAGATGTATAAGCCATTCATGTTTCATTTGTTTTTTTCCCTCGGATTATTTCATGTGCTTTCCATCTATATCATCCTTCATGGTCTCTCTTTCCTATGTTTCTAGGCCTTCCCCATTTTTTCCCCTGCTGGTTCCATGCAATTCTTCTTCTACATTCATTCTCAAACTCCTGCAAATTAGCAGAATGCATTTCAGAGAGCAAAGTGCTTTGTTATGGTTTGCAACTTGGCTGTGATATATGCGCCTTTTGGCCTGCCACTTCCGACTTCAGATCACTTTAAACCTCTATAGGATTGGACAGCAAACTTCACCCCCACAAAACATCTTTTTCTACCTTTTACAGCATGCATATCAGGTAACAGTGTCGCTACTCTTTGCTTCTCTTATGGGCTCCAGAAACGGATGGTTTCATATAATAGATTGGCATTTTACTGGTTTTCTTAATGTGTGCACAATTAATTTACATTGTCTCCCCTTAATCTGAACCTGTTGTCCTTGGGTCAAGACTGTTGTCAAGTTTTCAAACTGTGTACTGAGGTCATTGAGAGCGGACGAATTGAGACAAGGACTATTACAACAACAAACACCCCATACAAGTATTGGAGCATCCGTAATCATATACAAGAATCTATAGACCTACATGTAAATATAAATAACATATAGAGACCGGGCAAAGTTGCTTCATATAATAGGGTAGCTTCCTATGTATTCAAATGTAATACTCTAAAAGTACACGCCCATATAGTGGGATTCCACTGTATTCAAATGTAGCACTCTAAAAGTACACACCCCTATAGCATATGCTATGGGAGACATCTTTAAAATGTGTAAATTTGTGGTGTTTCTCTTTTTACTTGTCGTGTAAATATGTGTACTATTTATTTCATTTCATGTTATATATATATATATTATATATTTCATTTATTCATGAATGATTAAAAAGATGTTTTTTTCTCTCATCAATTGTGTTATGTTCTTCTTCTTCAGCGTTCATTCTCAAACTCCCGCTGGATCTCCTTTTTAGCAGGACCATGGTCCCACTAGATTTCAAGCAGGATGTAGTACAGAGAATGGAAATGCATTGTGTCGCCGTTTAATTTGCGCCAATGGCCCGACGCATCCGTCTTCGGCGGAGTTATGTTATCTAAAGAAATAATATTAGGACATGATTTTTCTATCTGCAGTGGTGTTATGTTATCCAAAGAAATCATCTTCTCGTTTGCAGGGATGGATTACATGGTTACTGGTGTGCCTCTCAGCCTGGTATCTCCGATTTCATCACCTGTGCTTACTTGGCGAGGACTGTGGTCCTGTCGATATTCGGGATGGTCTGATCAATCTTCAATCTTAGTTTCCAGCCTCTGTTTTCTGGTAAAAGCCCAATCTCCACTTCAAGGAGGTGGCCTTGACGGGGATCTACAGAAATAATAGACATGTTTTTAACTTTATGAAATTGTGTTATATTATCTAAGGAACTGGGTTGTTTCGCATGGGGAAGTTCTGAGGTTCTTACCTGTGTCCTACCGTCATGCAATAGCACATTTATAGTTGATGATATAACTATAGCATAGCACAGCCATAGCACAGCCGAGGCCTCACATCTTACGATAGAACGCAAGCTCGAGCTCCAATCACCCTATGCTTAACGGCAAGAGTGGATAACAAACCACCTGGGAATAGACAATAACTACTGGTATATAGTACGACTTTTCATCTAGTGAAAAATCCCTTCAACATTCATCTTTACATTTATAAATGTTTCCTGATGAATGTCCTGTTGTCCCCAACTTGTGGATTAAAGAAATATCTTGTCTCAATGTCTTACTTTTGTCTTCTATCAAATAACCCCATAGATGAGATGGATGGCAGCAAACATTGCATCTGTGTCCCTTTGTGACAGTCTCAAGGTGGTGATGAAATGCCGCAGACGTACCATCACTGCTGATTGGTTAACTAAGATTATGGAAGAATGATGAGCTAGTTGACCCAGAAGTATATCCTACGTCATGAAATTAATGTCTACAATATTCAAACATGACCAAACTGGTTAAGTTACCTGTAGTAAAATGTAAACATTAGGCCTATGTCACAAGTGCAGCACAACATTAGACCTATGTTGCGAGTGCAGCAAAATGTAAACATTACCAAACTGATTTCGTGAACTGGTTTTGTTTCTAATGACTGATTGATGCACCGACTACTTTAATAATATGCTTCTGAAATACATTGTCGAAATGCTGCATTTTATTAGAAATGTAAGCTACAAATATACTTACACTTAGCTGTCAACTTATTTTTTCCATAAATATGTATTTAAAAAAAATGTATTTCCGTATTTTACTTTAAAAAAAAGTATTTAGCACCCCAAAAAAACCTCACATATTTTTTTATATAATTAAAAAAAGATTTTTTAATTACATTTTCCCCCTATCAATACATTCAATACATGCAAAAATGTCAGCAGTAATTACTGAAAATTTAACACCAAATGACCTTTTTAAAACCTCCCCCCATCCCAAAGAAATAAAAAAAACATACAAATTACAATACACAAATCATATTCAACGTTTCAACCAATAGGTCTTTATCAAGATACACACAAAACATCAAAAGACGACAAATGGGAAAAATTATAAAAAAAAACAACATCCATATTTCCGTTAGATACATTTGTTTGTTGTGATAATTTTTCCATTCGTCATCTTTTGATGTTTTGTGTGTATCTTGATAAAGACCTTTTGGTTGAAACGTTGAATATGATTTGTGTATTGTAATTTGTATGTTTTCTTGTGTGCACATCATTACCCACTAGTTTTAGTTATAGTCTGTTGTGTCTGATTGAAGCGATTATATAAACCTGTGTTTTACGTAAGTACAATTGTTGTTACGTTTCACGCAGTTACCTTGTATTGATTGTCATACTAAAAAGTAGAGGGAGACTTTTTATAAGCAGTGGAACTAAAGCCACTTTGCCATAGCAGATGCCACGGTATGCACAGGGTGGATTTAAACAATTTTATCTTCAAAAGACAATAAAGACAAATTTGTTTCTACCTGAGAATTCATAGTTACGAGATGGCCATTCTAAGAATTTGACCACAAGCTCTACTTTTAACAGATAATAGACAAAATGTAAGCGCATCTGTTTGATTTAGGATAAAAAAAGTTATATTTGCTTACATCGATAATAGGCAACAACTGCAGCAAAACTGTTATTCAACAGACAATAGTTGGGAACGGGTAATGAAGTCTTGTCAATTGCTATTTTTCTATTAAAAGGTCTTTATCTCTGTTATGTAATTGTGGATAGTGACATTTTTTACTTTTCGTGTGTTATATTGGGAACGGGTAATGAAGTCTTGTCAATTGCTATTTTTCTATTAAAAGGTCTATCTCTGTTATGTAATTGTGGATAGTGACATTTTTTACTTTTCGTGTGTTATATTGTGTTTTGATAGATTTGTGCATTGAAAGATCCAAAGAACACGAGCATGAATGAGCTTACGGCCAGCTTACTACACCTCAGCAGTACCACCAAAGAAACAGTACTGCAGTGGATCCCAGGTCATTGTGGCATACCTGGAAATGAAAAAACTGATCTCCTGGCAAGGAAAGGGGGATCACTGGAACAAATATAAAATGATAATACGTACTATGAAAGTAAGACCATGTTAAAAGCAGAATATAAGAAAAAGTGGAAGCAAATGCACCCAACTGCAGAACCAAATGACCCCTACCACCAAATGTCACGCAAGGAACAAACCATCATTTTCAGACTACGAACTGGTCACAACAGACTGAGAAGTCACATGTTCCGAAAGCTGAAGATTGGTGAGACAGACCTGTGCAACTGTGGACTGAGCCCAGAGACTGCAGAACACATTCTTCATGCCTGTCAACTCTACCAAGAAGAGAGGGAGAAAATATGGCCTACAGAGACGGCACTGCTTCCAGACTTGAGGGGTTCCATGGATGACCTGAAGCGAATCACACAATTCATTGAAGCTATTGGTGCTGTAACCTGATATCTGACTGAAGAACGATGAAGAAGAAGATAGATTTGTGGACAAAATGTAGATTTATAAATGTTATTCTGTGTGCTTCCTTTCCAGTGATTAGCAAAACTTCATTACCCCATTTTCAAAACTTCATTACCCCGTTTTCAAAACTTCATTACCCTGTTTCTATTATATTTGAGTACATAAAAATATATGAACAGGATGAAAATATGACATAACATTTTATAAAATTAGTATAAAAGAATTTAATGAATATATTGTATAATTTATTGCCTTTGTTCAATTTAGAAAATTTTATTTGTTTACTTCAGAAATCTGTACAACTTAATTACAATATTTCTCCATTAGACTTGAATTTAACACACAGATCATGTCTCTGACTTGAATGCTGCAGTAGTAGTTTGTTTCTTTGAAGAAACCCGTATCATAGTTGTTAAGCTGTTCACTTTATGTTCCAGGGGTTGTGGTTCAAATCCTGTTCGCAACGTCTTGTTTACAAAGTGAATTTTTCAGAGGTTTCTTGGGATTATCACTTGAAGAAACAGAGATGTGTATGGGGTAACCCGGATACAATGAAGTCAATCCATTATGCCTTTTCCGCTTCTTCTTAGTATATATCTACAGGGTAGCTATAGTAAATGACTGTTAGCATGGTCTAGCTGTTAGAGCATTATCATAGCTGAGTGCTGGTGTAATCCAGTCATATATGATATGACATTGCATCAAGATGTCAATGCAGGTAGCCGAAAAATGATGAAGCAAGTTTTATCATGGATACCTTTGAGGTTGGTGACAGTGTACAGGACAGGAAACAGTGCTCACATACGACCGACCTACTAGCGATATGTCACTGACTTCCACTGTTCAGTGTGAATTACATAAATGTCTGAGGATATCCGATGAAGTGGGTTATGTCAGGATATCTGACAAAGTGGGGTATGTCAGGATATCTGACAAAGTGGGGTATGTCAGGATATCCGACAAAGTGGGGTATGTCAGGATATCCGACAAAGTGGGGTATGCTAGGTATTGCATCCTTGAAATGATTTTAACACTTCTTCAACCTTTGGCATCTCTTTATATATCGTTGTTTTGATCTATTAATAGCGTATAGGATTTGTGCACTGGTCTAGACATAATTGAACGCGGTTTCCCCTAATCTTTATTTATTTATTTCCTGTCTGTTCTTGTATGTACAGAAATGTCTTGATATAAACAATCTCTGTAGGGGCCTACATAAAAACAAGTTTGTGTTATTTCCGTGTGTTTTCGTTTCTTGAGGAAGGTCCAGTTTGGACCGCAATGTGGAAACAGTCCTTTTTATTGTTTTATTGTTATTTAGTTTTTACATTGTTTTGTTTATTTTGATAGTTAGTGTTACAGTAACATATTTAACTTAATATAGTCTTTATCGCTGTTCAGTGGAAGTGGTAAAACACTAAACATATTAGTTGCATTGCTGAAGTCGGACAATGTCGGGCCATTTGCTCAAATAAAACAGTGATACAACACATTTGTGCTCTTTATGCTACATTCTTGCTGGAAATATAAATAGAGTCATTGTCCTGCTACAAGAGAGATCTGGTGGGAGTTTGAGAATAAAAAGGAAAAAAAGAAATTTTAGCACTATAATAATACCTTGTTCCTAGTTTTCAAAACACAACAAATCTGCAGGAATTCCCTTGAAAACCAGCTTTCAGGCAAGCATCACAAGATACACCATCAAAGTGAGAACAATTTGACCCAGGTGGCACCGGACTTTAGACAGGAGTTAATCCTTTATACAATCACATCCATGCATCATATGCAAGCGGTCAAAATACTTAAAACAAACTGTGCAGTACAGGATCAATATTAGACGATGTATCTTTTGTCCTTTCTACTTGTGTCGTTAAGCGCTGTGGTGGGAAGTTGGAGTTGTCTGTCTTTGGCCATTTAGGTTTCATTGGCCATGGTCAGCCAGTGTCTTTGATTAAGGTCGCCACCCATCTTGTTCTTGGTTTTCCTGGTGTTTTGTAGTCCGATCTTCAGCTGTTGTATGCACAAAGGGCTGGTTGCATTGGTTGTATTATTTATTACTGGATGTATAGTGAGCAATATCATCAAAGTCTAATGGTTAGTGCACCAGTTTACTTGAGTGGTTAGAGTACTGTCATAGTCAGGTGGTTAAAGCATAGTTATAGTTGATTAATTAGAATGCTCATGTAGTCAATTGTCTTAGAGTGCTAGCAAGTGGTTATGGCACTGGTATAGTCAAGTGTTATAACACTGTATAATCAGGTGGTTTAAGTATTGGCATAGTCATATGGTTAGAACATTCTTATAGTTTACAACTAAAATAAATTATGATCACTTATCAGTCCTTAAATACTTTGTATGGTAAGCCTGGCAGATCATAATTTTAGTATTTATTGTCCACCAGTAACACACTCATGCTCCATAAAGACTGTTTCGAATTACAATTTTATATACATATAAATTTATATATATTATATATAGGCATATATTAATATAGACCTCTAATGTCATAACATATTTTTTCAAAGCAAAGAAGACCAAGTCTGTCAGCAAGTACAGACTGGCACCCAGGGTTGCCAGACAGTTGAAACCATTAGGCCTATAGTTAAATTTCAGGTAAAATATCGCCAACCTTTTTTTCAAATTTGCCAAATCATTTAATTAATTAATTTAATGATGACCAATGTCATTTAAAAATGGCTAAATAATAAATTGTGCCATAAATAGCCAAATTATGGCAACCCTGCTGGTACATATAATAACTATTCATATTATACAACTACAGTATAAAATATAAATAATTTTGAATATCTTTGGTCAGCCACTAACAACGCTGGAGGTTGTTCAGTAAAAATTAGAAAGAGACTACAAAACAATAATAATTGAAACGTGTATGGCATAAGATAAACAGAAACATTTTACAACTATTAAGAAATTATATTTTTCAGATGGTGACATAGTTGTGAGAAATGAGTGATGATACCTTCATTGGAAATAGGAAAAAAATTATCATGTGTAATTAGACCCGTAACCTTCAAGGTCTGAAATGTGCCACTTTGGAAAAATCAACAAAAAATCTCTGCCATGCCTTTCTATTCTCAGATCCTTGTTTGAGTGTGGAGAATTCTATTCCTGTCCTGTCTTTAATATTATCAATCTATACTTTTCTTTGTCCTCTTCATTTTCTCCAACCCTTCTGCGTTCGCTCTCTGATAACCAACATGAAAGTTCATGTAATTTCTGCTGGGGAGCATTAAGTACGTTGTGCTACTTGTTTACAGCGTAGGTGTGTTATTTGCACCTTGGAAGACCCAGCACATTCATTTTCATCATACCCTTAGTACGGGTAATGGATTTCCCTACCCCCATTCTTAATTGTCCCTTGCTGGATAGTCTAAAAAAGGGAATAATGCATCATCATGTGCCTAAACCACACAAGTGTGAGATGTTTCACCACTCACACATCACTCACTCACAACTCACACACCACTCACACACCACTCACACATCACTCACACATCACTCACCACTCACACATCACTCACTCACCACTCACAACTCACACATCACTCACCACTCAAACATCACTGCCAGATGTTCTTGTTGACCTGCAGGAGCATTTATTTTCTATCTAATATTTATATTGGTTTTCCCCCGTGTGTTGCAGGCCTGAGAGGGGAGCAAAGAATAGCAACACTGTTTACCTTCCATGCATGCCATGAGGCGACTGAGGTTATGGGGTGGAGTTGGCTGTCCCATCCCATATAGAGTCAAAGTGACCAAAAGCCATACTGAAGACGGATGTGCTAGGCCGAAAGGCGCAGATATCCCAGCAATGGTGTAAACCATGACACAATGCATCCAGTTCTCCAGACTACATCCTGCTAATCTACAGGAATGTTACAAAAAACTCAGAAGAAGAAGCTGATATTGGTCTTTTGTTCTGTATAATGTGTGTAAAATAATCATCTGTAACATTTGCTCACAAGATGTAGCAGATCCTCTTTATCAACAGAGTATACAATAAAGAAAGGAGGATCTGCGATACAAATAATTATTAGTAATAAAGAAAGGAGGATCTGCGATACAGATAATTATTAGTAATAAAGAAAGGAGGATCTGCGATACAAATAATTATTAGTAATAAAGAAAGGAGGATCTGCGATACAAATAATTATTAGTAATAAAGAAAGGAGGATCTACGATTCAAATAATTATTAGTAATAAAGAAAGGAGGATCTGCGATACAAATAATTATTAGTAATAAAGAAAGGAGGATCTGCGATACAAATAATTATTAGTAATAAAGAAAGGAGGATCTGCGATACAAATAATTATACCAACCACCCTAGAAATATCTCAATTGCTACAGGCAAACTACAGGGTCAAGTTACACACAATCTTAGGAGCATATAAGGGGCTAAAGGAACAGAGACTGAAAGCAGCAAACAGTCTTCTCGAGTCTGTCTGTTCTCCTCACCATCCAAAATGAACCTAAAGATCTAACAAAAACAACTGCAGAACTTTGAAATCAACTATCTGCTAACAACAAAGTGGTGCTACAATGGATTCCTGCAGAATTGCAAGGAATGAGGCAGCTGACAGACTGGCAAAAGCAAATACACAAAACAGTTGATAAATTTCCACCAGACTCCATCCTAAAGCGGAGCAGATCACAGCAAACTACCAACTTTATGTTTCACACAGGACGCTAGATTACAAGCACATCTCCACAAAATAAAAGTTGTCCAAACTGACCAATGTCCATGTCAAAAGAGTCCCCAAATCCCAGAACATATTCTGATGACATGTTCACTATTTCGTGACTTGAGGACTAAAACTTGGAACCAAGAGACAAAACAGAAACTCATTGCAGATTTTCATAAAGTTCAGAACATAAGGGATGAATAGCTTCTGAAAAACAATGAAAACCTGAAGCTAACATATTTTGAACATATAAGATAACACAAGTTAGAGAAACTAATTTTAGAAGGGCAGGTTCCAGGAAAGAGAAAATCAGGCAGCACAAAACATTATAAGCACAGGATATAATGATGAAATGATATATTATTAGAAATATATATTAGAAATGAACTTTCTAATCAAGAATCAAGCACAAGATATTGAGACTTCCTAAACATTACACTGGAGAAAGTGCGACTGCTGCATTCTAAGAAAGACATATAATAAGCCCCATATGTATTTTCTGTTATGTCTTCACAGCAGCCACTTTGAGTTACATTTTTTTGATCAAAGAGGAGATAACAAATAGAAGAGGCTGCTTTTCTTCTTCTTCTGCATTCGTTCTCAAACTCCTGCAGATTAGCAGGATGTAGTCCGGAGAACGGAATGCGATGTGTCATGGTTTACAGCATTGCCGTGATATTAGCGCCTTTTGGCCTGACACATCCGACTTCAGCATGGCTTTGGGTCACTGACCCTATATGGGATGGGATAGGCAGCTCCATCCCATAACCTGCTTAGTCGCCTCTTACGACATGCGTGGAAGGTAAATAGTGTTGCTATTCTTTGCCCCCCTTTCAGGCCCCAGCAACACATGGGTGAGAGGCTGCTTTGAAAACAAGTACCAATTTTTCTTTTTAGTGATATATTTACGTTTTTATATGAGCCAAAAATTGCATACATGTTTGTAGCAACCATGTCATTTAATTGAACATATAACAATATGAGATATTGAGTATATACATCAAAGCGAGAATATTAATACATTTTGTGGTATGTGATCCTAAAACAAAAGAAGACTTTGAAAATGTGTCTACACAGGTAGAATAAGTTGTTGGTGACAGTAAATATTTTTCTGTGGTTTTCGTTTTGTGTAGAACACAAATGGTAAAATGTAAATTTTTAAAGAAACACAAGGTTTATTAATGTAGAGTTGCATGTACAATGACCATGGGTCACACCAATGTCTGTGGGACTCACCAATGTCTGTGGGACTTACCAATGTCTGTGGGACTCCCCAATGTCTGTGTTTTTTTATGCTTTGTTATTTGTATATATACATACACTCTCTTTGGTTGGGAGGGAGCCAAAGATGTACCATGTAGCACTGGATAGGAGAAACTGGTTGCACTGTTTTCCTATGGCTGAGGCCCATTATAAAGGCACAGTGACACAGGACATGACAAGCCTTTTGTCTTGACTTTTTGGTTACATGCCTGGAGCTATAGAGAATTTGGCACAACCAGTAGGTAATTGGTGGTGGTAATGAGCACAGTGAACCTATTGTTGGGTGTAGTGGCTCAGAGCAGTGCATAGTTAAAAACCTACCTTGTGGTGTGATAGTTATTTTCTGGTTCTGGCCTAGGGTAGGCGAAAATCCAGACTTTCCAGCACTATAATTCCATTACACAATGGCATTGGGTCAAAGGACATGAGCCCATGGACTAATGGATTAGCAAAACCAACCAATCAACAATTAATATAAGTAAATTTAAGTAGGAAGCCAGAGGACAATTTTTTTAAAATTCTTGAGACTAACGGGAATTGAACCAGTCCGTTCTATGGCACCAAATCGCCTAGCAACAATTGCACATGCGTTTTTCCGTACTTGACTAACCGCATCTCCAAAAAAAGATGCGATTTCATCAAGCCATTCAAATCGTACACACAAAGTCACCCGAACGGACCAATCGAGACAAGGACTATCACAACAACAACAAACATCCCATACAGGTATTGAAATATCCTCAGTAACAACAAACATATAACATAATATCCGTATTAGTTATACAAGGGCCGATAGGTCTTCTTGTAAACATGGATAACATATATAGACAATACAATTTTGCTTCAAATAATTGTTTATACAAGTAAATTTAAGTAGGAAGCCAGAGGACAATTTTTTTAAAATTCTTGAGACTAACGGGAATTGAACCAGTCCGTTCTATGGCACCAAATCGCCTAGCAACAATTGCACATGCGTTTTTCCGTACTTGACTAACCGCATCTCCAAAAAAAGATGCGATTTCATCAAGCCATTCAAATCGTGCACACAATGCTGTAAACCAATCAACAGTTAATATAGAGAACTACATTTAATAATTTAAGTTATTATACAAATCTAATGCTCAGCACTGTCAACAGAAAGAATATAGAAAAATACATTTAATAAGTTGAGCGCTATACAAAATAAATCATTATAACACTGCAGTTAGAAATTCACAAATGATCCAATTGTTTACAACTAGTAGAAGAACTTACACTGGGAAACAATGACATATACTTAAGAATACCCACACCTTTTTATATGTATTCACTGCACTAAGCATGATACAACACTTCGCACTACGGAAACCCATGTACACATATTTTTAAAGTCGGGTTTTAGTTTAGGTTGACATACCCATTTAAAAAATAAAATGAACACATAGTCCTATATATATATATATATATATATATATATATATATATGTATGTACGTATATATAGGGGCTATATATATATATATATATATATATATATAGGTCAAAAATTATACAGCAGAAAAAGCAAAGCCATCATTATAAATAATATATTATTCTATTTTGTGTGTGTTCCACATGAAAAATCATTCAATTAATCAAACTCTTGTGCTCCCTTACACATACTCAAATTTGATCATGAACAAAGATTTTTCATTTGTCTTGGTATATTCTTGGATATGTTTTCAGCCTTATTTCATTTCTCTGTGAAGATCTTCATTATCTCTATGTATTTCTAAGTCTTCCCTATTTCAATTATCCCTGTAGGTTCCATGTCATTGATTTCCTAGCTATATCTTTTACTAGTTTTCTGAGTGCATGGTCAACTCATCTTAATTTTCTCTCCTTAATCTGGTATCCACTGGGTCGTTACCTGTTCATCTCCATATCTCTTCCTCTCTTATCTTATCCTGGCACCTAATGTTTAATACTCTTCTTAAGCAGTTACTCACAAATGTCTATAGTTTGTACTGTAAAGTTTTAGTAATTTTCCAGGTTTCTGATGTACACATCAGCACTGTCTTCACATTTGTATCCTGACTTGATTGTATAGGATTATATTCTTCAGTCTCCAAATGTATTTTCACAATTAACAAATTTAACAAGACATATATGCAGACTGGTACAAATTTTTACAGCAATGCTTTGATCTGGTATCCCTGACATTGACACTATATCTATGCAGACACAGATTCATTGGGCAGG
Source organism: Meghimatium bilineatum (assembly GCA_034231615.1). Classification (NCBI taxonomy): domain Eukaryota; kingdom Metazoa; phylum Mollusca; class Gastropoda; order Stylommatophora; family Philomycidae; genus Meghimatium; species Meghimatium bilineatum. The sequence goes on along the minus strand of CM067315.1, from coordinate 8,695,251 downwards.
TCATCTGGTACGTATGCCAGATCATCACCTGCCAAAGATTTTTCTCTATGGTGAGCTGGAGAGGGTGCACAAACTCAAGGTGGCCAAAAGAAGCGCTACAATGACTTGTTAAAAATCTCACTGAAAGCCTGTGAAATAGACCAAGATTCATGGGAAGAACTTGCACAAAATAGATCTACATGATACTCTACAGTCAAAAAGGCCCATCAACTTATGAAAAGAGGAGAAATGCAGCAACTAAACAGTGGAGAGTATCTAGAATGTCACGGATATACCAAAAACCGCCCACAGAGGTCATTCCATGTCCGGACTGTCCAAGGACATTTCTGGTTTGAATAGGGCTTATTAGCCATCTACGAAGTAATAGGCAAGGACATAACTCTAACTGAATTTCAAAAGTGGATGTAACAAAAACAACAATGCATAACTGTCAACTAGTAGCCCCAATACATTTTCTGTATTTAGCACTGAAAAAGTGTTAATTTAGTATGGCCATATAGATCTGCAGTGTTTTCATTTAGTAAAGTTCTTTCTATACGGAATATGTACAGATTTTGTGATTAAAAATACAGAAACTTAAGGGTATTTTGGGTTGAAATACAGGGTGACCTTTCTATACATTGATGGGCATGCCAATGGCATGATGGATGAAAGCAAATAATTATATCTGCCATTGGCCACATGTGGAAGGTCTGAAGGTATCACCAGTGGCTCATCAGATTAACCAGCATGCAATAGTAAACTCCTAGTAGATATACGTAATGAGATTGTATTTTTGTGGAAGCACTTCATCTATTCAATTATGTTTTACCCCTTCTTTGTAGGATAGTCCTTCTTAGTGCATTGTACATTGTTGAGAGTTGGAAAGACACTAAAAATTAGACTTATAAAATGTTACATCTATTCTATATCAATGTATGGCTCAGAAACATGGACAATAAACAAATAATTAGAAGACAGAATTGATTCCTTTGAGATGTGGATATATAGAAAAGAATAGGGAGGACATTGTGGAAAGAGAAGAAAACAAACAAAGAGGTTCTAACAACACTTAATATAAAGAAAGAATTATAAAAGGAAACACAAATCAAGAAAATAAAATATTTTGGACACATTAAAAGACATAACACCTTGTTGAAGACCTTACTTGATGGTAAAGTCAAAGAGAGGCAGAGATACAAGTGGGAGAGTAACATCAAAAGATGGACAGGTTACATTCTAGCAGAGTGTACCACCAAAATAAGAGATGGGATGTTGTAGCCAACCATTGTGGAGACAGCACTTGATGATGATGATGATGAGAGTTGGAACTTTGTGGCTATGAAATAAAGTTCTGGAGAAATCTCCCCATTGCATAAAATAATGCAATAGCTTTATTGCTCGTAATTATTTGAAAGCCAAACAAATAATATGCCATTGATGTATAGTCCCTATCTCAGGGCTGTGTAAAACAGTTCATCAACAAAGCCGATTCAAGCTAGACAGATTTGTCAGCAGACTTTTCTGAAGACCTGTCTGAGTTGCTATTTAACAATGCTTTGGATTTGATATTAATGTTTCTTAAATAAAGACCGCTTTGGTAATGATGCCTTTTTGTTACTTCTTGATGTGACTTCATGACCATCTGGCATGTATTGAATATGATAATTAAAAACATTTGGTGCTGATCTGTCCACACCATTATCCTTTCTGGCATACAAGCTCAGGATGTAGTTGCCCTTTTTAGGCAAATTGATAGTGAACATATTGATACCATCTGGCTCATACGTTTGATGAACATAATCTCTATTGTCTTCATCTGGTTCTCTCAAAAATTGGTATGAAAGCAGAACATGTGGTGGGACCTTGATCTCTACTGCTAATGTTGGTATTTTTTCAACTAAAATATTGGCCTCTGTATGTGTGACTGTCTTCAAACCAAGCTCATGAAATGCTGCAGTTGGACCATATTTTGATGGCTTATTTTCAGATTTGGGCAAACTCTTAGGTATGTCAACATAGGAAGACACTTTAGTGCAGTTGATGAGGTATTTGCAAGCATGTGAGAGTGTGTTGCTATCCGAGGCTCCTTTTGGCCTTGCAAAGATGTCTAATCCATACTGCCCTGGTTGGGGTAAGGAAACATAGACTGATAACACTGAGCCTTCACTCGTCAGGTTTATAAATGGATCTAGGATTTTGCTGTCTATGTTGCTCTTCCTCAGTTTGGCAACAAACTGATATGGGTGCGGGGTTCGAAACTTCAGTTCAAAGTAGTCCTCCGCTGTTAACATTCCAGCTCTATCCATTTGATATTCAGATTCAGATGTGAACATTGGTATTATACCAAAATGCCTTTGTGCCTTTTTAGGGCCCCATTCACCTGAAGCACAATTTGGCAATGGATGCATTGTTCCAGACAAAGTTTCACAGATAATTTTAAACTTACAAGCACATTTTAGTTTAAATGGAGCAACATTGGTATTGTTCTCCTCAACTCGGCCACTGTCATCTATTTTGTTAGAAAAAATTTCCATGAAATACTGTCCAGTTGTTGGTACATGAATGCTGAATGTAACCGTATTCTCCACCATTGTCTGAAAAACGTACTGCTCAAGAGGTGTACCTCTGTATGTGTGCTCACTGCTTCCATCTTTCTCTATAAAACGAAGCTGATAAAAGAACATTAAATCATTCTCATATTCTTCTGGAACTCGAATGGTGATTCTAGCCCCACCCTTTTCATCAGTTTTAATAACAGCACGTTTGTGACCATCAAATCTCATCTTGTAATGAAAGAAAATAGATCTGAAATACAAAGGGACAATTGATAAATGAAAATAAAAAGCAGGGTTATTTAATTTAACATGTAAATACTGAAAAACTGGATAGGACTGATGTCTTTTCAATCAGGATGATAATTAGCTTATTCAAAGTACCAACATCAGAGCACTATAATGTAGCTCCAGAGTATGTATGGGTAAACCAAAGTAAAATTAAGTCAGTCATCTACACCTTTCAAGCAATTTATGTTTAGATAAATATGTCCCTCATAAGATCTTCTTCCGAACAGACATAATAATATAGTGGCAAATAGTGCAGAAAAAAATAATTTTTCACATCTTAGAATCAGCTTTATTTGCCATTATATTATTATTTGTTTGGACAAAGATATTATGATCGTAGCGTCAACTGTTTTCGTCTTTATTATTTTTTATGTACAGTTGTTTTCCTCATCTTTTTATTAGTAGTATTTGGTATTTGTAATACATATTTACCTAAGCTGTGGCCCTTGTTTGACTTGCAGGGGGTAGAAGAGTTCTCAAGAGATGGCCTTCCTGTGTGCTGTATGTAAGCTTGTTCCTGTGGCTCTTTGATTTCTGGCTTCTTTTGATTTCTGTGTCCATCTTTTACATGGTCTGTCTCTGACTTTATAGTTGTTATGTCTATGTGTATCATGGCCATCTGTGGCATGCTGTCAGTTGGTAGTCTGGAAGTGTGAAAACCACTTGATCTGTTGTCTTTTTATGCATTCCTATACTGGTATTGTTTTGGTTATCTGTCTGATGTTATCGTTTCTAATTCTATCTCTTTATGACACTCCGAGTATTCTTCATGGACATGTCATTTCTGTTGTCACTATTTTTCTTTTGTCTTGTGCTGTCATTGTCCAGGTTTGGCACTGGTAGCACAGTGATGGGATAATAATAGTCTTGTATAATGCAACTTTAGTGTGTATGTTTACATTTTGTTCTTTAAAATACGTGTCATCTGTCCTAGGATCTGGTATGTTTTGTTGCATCTATTTTGTATTTCTTTACTGTTTTTCCCTTCACTCGATATAATGTTTCCTAAGTAAGTGAACTCCTTTACTTGTTTATTATCGATGAAGATAGTGATGTGTCTTTCTTTCTTTGCTATTGCCATTATTTCGGTCTTTTCAATATTAATCTTCATATTTTGTTTGGTGACATATTTACCGGTTTAATATAATTACTCTGTTACTTGTGTTACTACAGCCTGTAACTGATTGTTGGTATGTATCTACATAATGGTGTCTCTTATCACAAATTAAAAAATGTGATAAAGTCCACCTAGTCACATCAAACTTAAAGAAATTAGCGGTATGTTCCACACTGTTACATCATAAAACTTACCTAACAAATGGAAGGGCTTCAAATTCCTCAAGAGTGATTGGAGATTCTAAAAGTTGCCATTTTGGTTCTAGAGGATAAAATTCTTGTATAAATTCGTCAGGATCAGTCATAAAATAGTGGTCATCATACTGATAACGAATGTGATCTCTGCCCTTGATCTTGTCCTCTTTGTCTTTACTTAGCACAAGATGTCTAGAGAATATATTTTGTAGGTGGCAAGTGGAAGTATATTTGAGAATACATTTTGTACACAATCATGCCTTTGAGACAACAAAAACTTTTGCATTTGAGTGCTACCTAGTTATTCAAATGAGAAGGACCTAGGCTTTTGTCATAAAGGCTGAGAGCTAACCTAACTGTGACTCCAGTTCTTATAGTTCATTATGCTTCTGATCTTTATCTCATTCATCACCCTTCTGCACGCTCCCGGCGGAAATCGCACGGATATCCGTGATGGTTACAATGGAGCGAACGCAAAACAAACAAACAAACAAATCACCCTTCTGAACTTTTTCTGCAGTTCTGAATTTGGGTCACTTTGGCTCTTTAATGTGATGGGGCAGTCAGCTAACCTCCCTATAACCTCCTTAGTCACTTCATACGACATGTATGGAAGGTAAATAGTGTTGCTATTCTTTGTTTCCCTTTCATGCCCCATCAACACATGTGCGATTTAATGATTAAATATAGGAAAAAAAAACACAGTCATAAGAACGTAATGGGTAGTACTCTAGTTACTTAGCAATGTTGTCTTAAAATGATTCCCAGTTCATGATACTTCTGACCTTTCCCACAGTTCTTGTAGTTCACAATAATTATTCATCTTGCATCAGAATTCACATTGCAACTTAGATCTTGCATTACACAACAGGTGTTTTTATTGCAGCTTAGTTCTTGTAGTCCACCATAGTTCTTTATCTTACGTTATAGTTCTTGCGCTCCACAATTGTTATTTGCAGTACATCCTAGCTCTTACATACTTTGTTCCATATTTCTTGTTTACCTTGCACTACAGTTCTTACATACTTTGCACACTAGTTCTTGCACACATTTCACAATATTGATGCACACACCACATTAAATTCTTACATAAATAACCAAATTTTATCAGAGGATGTCTGACAAAATTAAATGAAAGCATAGGCGTTTTTAATCACACAATCTGTACATAGTCTGTACAGAAACTACTTTACTAAATGAAACACTACAGATCTATATGGGCATACTGAATTAAAGGTTTTGCAGTGCTAAATACAGAAAATGTATAGGGCCTACTCGTTGTGTTAAAATGGAGAGTGCCACAGTGGAAAAATAAAAACAAACCATTAACACTATACTTAAGTAATACTGTTACTGAATATTCTAACTACCAAATAGTAAAAAAGAAATAACAAATAAATAAAGGAACAATGACTATAACTATGTTACAGTCCAACAAGGACCTTTTTCATGAAATGAATACAAACGGAAAACAGACACACAAACTTATTTAATGAAAATATGTGCAGAGATGTTCTCACAAACCAACATATAAATTCTTACCTAGCTCCCCAGTTACACTGAATAAGCCTCCATTCTCCACGTATGAGCACTGCATTCCATGTGTTCTGGAAGGTATCAGGTGCAATCTTCATTCCAGGCTCATATCCCACACTTTTGGAATGACCCTTTATTTCTACACAGTGCAGGCCAGCATAGCTAGAGTATATACAAATCAATATAAAATAGCTATAGTAATTTTAAGTCTTAAATAAAGAAATACAATCCAAGAATTAGAATTATTACCTCTGCCAAAGACGGGCTATTAGCGCAAATAAAACGGCGACACAGCGCATTTACATTCTCGGGTTTACATCCTGCTGGAAATCTAGTAGGTTCATCATCCTGCTACAAGTTAGATCCAGCGGGAGTTTGAGAATGAACGCTGAAGAATTATTACCTAAACATGATTAAAACAAAACGTGTTACAATAAATAAAATCAAAACTCAACGATAGGTCAAATTTGATAGGTCCCCAACTAGAAACAAGATGTCAAATTTGGAATATTTGGAAGCAAACAGAAATAGTTCAGGAGAATTACAATATCAGAATGCAAATTAATACAAATATATAAAAAATATTGGTAAGGCTCCATAAGTGAAGTTAAATTACAACTGATTAGAGTAAACATATTCACATAACAATTTATGGTGCAAATTGAATGCATTGCTCTTGGCTGACCCAGGGTTAACAGATAACCAAGATTCCAAAATTGCCTCCTCGTGCCGCACCCTGGTAACAGAAATACAGCAGCTCGTGCTGATTCTGGCTAAACCTTTTGGGGATCATGTCCGTGAATGTGGAGGTAACAGATGGAAAGAGATTTGACTGCAAAAAGACAGGCAACACATGCAGTAACACTGTCGACACACAGTGAAGCTAATAAGTTTGGTAGAAGCATTGGAGGGCGGCCAATGTAGTCGGTACAAAGCAGGCAGATGTCCCAATAAAAAAATAAAAGCACAATCAGTACACTGAGAAAGATGCACAGCGCTAGAAGGCAGCATCATGTGCAAAAGAACACGGAAATGGTTCGATGAATTCTGCATATTTTAAATTGTTTTCCATATATGAATTTCTTGACTATTTTGTTTCTTACATGTTTGACAATATAGTAATGTGGGTGACAAAACTAACCTGCACAACCTCATAAACAAAACATGGTAGGTCTCTGTTCCAAATTTAATACCCCTTAGAAGTCCTAGAGGGGTGTCAGCATCCAGGTCATCTGCAAACTCCATTACATTCAAGTCTTTCACGCAAATCCAACGGTAGATTGCTCTATAGAACAAAATGTGAGTGAGCATGAGACTGCAGTAAAACTGAACACCAATTGATAAGTGAATATAGAAAATAATATAAAGAGGCTATTATGTGGAACAATACATGGTATCAATATTGTATAGAGTATCGCCCGTGTGTTGCCGGGGCCCAAAAGGGAAGCAAAGAATAGCAACACTGTTTACCTTCCATGCATGTTGTAAGAGGCGACTAAGGAGGTTATGGGATGGAGCTGGCTATCCCATCCCAGATAGGGTAAGTGACCCAAAGCCATGCTGAAGTCGGATGTGTCAGGCCGAAAGGCGCAGATATCGCAGCAATACTGTAAACCATGACACAATGCATTCTGTTCTCCGGACTACATCCTGCTAATCTGCAGGAGTTTGAGAACGAACGCAGAATAATAATAATAATAATACTACTGTAATAAGAAAATGAATAGCGTGTCAGGGTCATGGGTGTGTCCCACTGGAAACAGCACATAACAAGTCAGGGTCATAGGGGTGCCACACTGGATGCAGTATCACAAAAAACCCTCCAAACACTTCTGTCCTCAGCAAATATGATAAGTGTTGAAAAATCCTACACAGATCATTCCTTGATGTTGTCACCAATCATGAATTTCTATGATGGTCTCTTCTCCCCTCAACTGTTTCTTGCAAAATAGTATTAGAAAGTGAGTTGTGTCTCATTACATGTTCAAACCAAACAGGTTTACGCTGTTTCACCATAATCATACAGATATAGAAATAAAAATGTAGAAATACATACAACCGGTACTAGTGACTATATCTTACCTAGCCTTGTCTAGATCTGTTAATAAGTCTTCAGTTAGTTGTCTTACAAGGTCAGTGTATGTCAGCTGTTCACTCTCAGCAACCTATTCAAAATTGAAGACACATTTTTTTGCATAAACATTTTGTGAAAATATTTAAGAATACAGTTTTTGCAATATCTGAATTTACAAGTTTGTGGATTAAAATTTTGTGAGAGTTTTATTTATAACCCAAGAATTATGTTCTTCAATGTTCATTCCCAAACTCCCACTGGATCTCTCTTGTAGCAGAACAATGGTCCTACTAGATTTCCAGCAGGATGTAGTCCAGAGAATAATAATGCATTGTGTTGCCGTTTTTGTGTGCTGATGGCCCAACACATCCACTTTGATGGGGCATTTATTTAGCATTTATTTGATGGGGCATTTATTGATGATTTAGCATTTATCTTGATGTCTTTTCTTGAGTTTAGTCAGAATATATTTCCACATTGAAGCTTGGCTGTAATAGGCCTATATCTCTTTCTGCTGAATGGTTCATTGAGTTTAAAAAAAAAAATCCTTTGCTCTGTTCTTAATGTTTCCTTTTAGAATATAAAATTCAGGGACCAAACCCGAAATAAAGGAATAACGAAAACGGATGTGCTGGACCTCGGACGTCCTGACCACAATGTGGCCAACCGGGGTGCAAATAATCACAGTTCTACTGTGGAACTTGCAGCACAACGTACTTCACTTATTTCTAGTTATCAGTGTTCCTTATGGGCAGAGACCAGACCAAACTCTAATGTTGAGCTTTCCTATACCAGAAAAAAGCTAGCAGAGAGAAAGGGTTCTGTACCTGATGTGCTCAGGCACAAACGGGACAACGAAGGCAGCCATGGCCCAACTCTACTGTCAAGCCTTCCTATACTGGAAACATGCTCGCAGAGAGAAAGGGTTCAGTATCCGATGGGCTCAGGCACAAATGGGACAAGTTTGCTCAGCTTGAGAACACTCCTTGCTCCTAAACGAGTGGTGAGACTTGGACAAGGAATTCATGATGTCGGTGAACAACTCTTCGGTTAAGAAGGCAAAAGAGCCTAGGTCCAACTTTTCTGTTGAGTACTTCCTTAACCGGAACCAGGCAGGCGGATGAGAAAAGGTTAAGTACCCGATAGGCACAGAATGTCTAATTACATGAGGCAAGTTCACTGACTGTGGAACACCTTGTGTGAGATAGACGTGAACGATAATTTTCTCTGTGAAAAGTCATTACACATCCATGCACCTGTCGACAGAAAGGCTAGCCTAGGAAAGCCCACTACTCAAATTAAAGGCATGATGAAAATGGATGTGCTGGGCTTCAGATCTCTGGGCCACAAAGTGAGCCAACCAAGGTGCAAATAACACAGTTCAACTGTGGAACTAGCAGTACAACGTACTTCACGCTCCCCAGTGGAAATCACATGATTTATTTGTTGTGATTATAAGAGAGCAAACACAGAAGTAGAAATACATTTTTTAATATTTACAGTGGGATCCCTTTATAGCGCATCCTTTTATAACACATTTCCCTATATAACAACTTTTTAAAATCCCCAATAATATTTATTATTTATTGCTTGTACTGTATATAACAAATTTCTGTTATTACATACATATTTTGTTGGTCTGGACAAAGTTGCTACAACGGAATTCCACTGTATTTACAAAAGTAGGAGCAAAAATTAGCAATGCAGTGACCTTCCATGGATATCAATAATCGTGAGGATCCTTTGCAGATATCAAAAGAAGAAGATTTGGAAAAGGCCTTAAATGTTTCATTTCATAGTTCATAGGAACCCAAAAGATATTCTGAGGTCAGATATATTAAGCTAATCCTGCTAACCAGTGGGAATTTGAGAACAGACATTAAAAAAAAACATAAGAGGTGCAGGTTAAAACAATTGAGATTCATTGACAGAACCATGGACATTTAGATGGATGTGACAGAACTTCAGAATACATTGCAGAAAATATGTACACAAGAGTTATAATTGTAGTTTCTTGTATGATATATTTCTTACAGAAGCTGGACTAGACAAAATCATGTAAGTTCTTCTTCTTCTTCAGCGTTCATTCTCAAACTCCCACTGGATTTCTCTTGTAACAGGACAATGATCCTACATGATTTCCAGTTGAATGCAGTCCAGAGAATGGAAATGCGCTGTGTTGCCGTTTTATTTGCGCAAATGGCCCAACACATCCGTCTTCGGCAGGATGTAAGTTCAAATACATTGTTTTGTGATCTGATTGTCAAACTCCTGCGAAACTCCCTTGTAACAGAATAATGGTCATATTAGATTTATTGCAGGATGTAGTCCAGAGAACAGATATGTGTTGTGTCGCTGCTTTATTTCTGCACATCAAACTTCGGTGAAACTTTACGTAAAATAAGATGATTGAGATGTAGGGGAAATGGTGTGCTAAATACATCTTTTTCTGTGACAAACTGTCAACTATGAGTGATGTGGACAGAATAACTTACCTAGTACTGAATAAGAATATATATTAGAAATCATTCTGAAATTGGGTGTGCTGTGCCAGAAGGCACAAATAACAAAGCTTCACTAAATTGGCAGAACGGATATTATGTGATATGTTTGTTGTTACTGAGGATTTTTCAATACCTGTACTGGATGTTTGTTGTTGTTGTAATAGTCCTTGTCTCGATCGGTCCGTTCGGGTGACTTTGTGTGCACGGTTTGAAAGGCTTGATGAAATTGCATCTTTTTTTGGAGATGCGGTTAGTCAAGTACGGAAGAACACATGTTCAATAGTTGCTAGGCGATTTGGTGCCGTTGAACGGATTGGTTCAATTCCCGTTAGTCTCAAGAATTACTAAATTGGCAGCATAACGTGCTGCTTGATCCTAACAGAATCCACACTACTCATGATAGTTATCAGAGAGTGAGCACAAAAGAAGAACAACATTAGAAACAATAATAATTTGCTCTCATGCCTACCTTAATGACCTGTTCATCTATTGATTCAAAAATAGATGTGTCTGTGAACAGATCCTCCTTTCTGCATGATGGAGCCATTGGTGATGGAGGGATGGCTACAGAAGGTAAAGGAAGAATTTCGATCACCTCTTCTAAGTTTTCATTCTCTCCATTAAAATGGTTTGTATCTTTACCGTTCAGTGATGACACTTGTGCCTATGTTAAGGATCAAAATGAAAATTAGAAAATTGGATAAGCATAGTTGGGTAGGTATAGTTAGTGTAAAATAAATACTAATGGGATGTTGTTAGAAAAAAAGGATAGAGAAAATCTGAATGCACACACATACCTCAGTTATGTTATATTTTAATCTCAACAAATTGTTATGGATGTGCAGCATGTTAGCAGTAGTAGTTGTAGTACTGGTAGTAGTAGTAGTAGTAGAAGTAATAATAGTAGTAGTAGTAGTAGTAGTAGTAGTAGTAGTAGAAGTAATAATAGTAGTAGTAGTAGTGGTAGTAGTTATAATAGTAATAATAATAATAATAATAATAAAAGTTGTAGTAGTAGTAATAATAATAATAATAATAATAATAATAATAATAATAGTAGTAATAATAATAATAATAATAATAATAATAATAATAATAATAATAATAATAATAATAATAGTAACAGTAGCAGTAGTAATAATAATAATAGTAGTAGTAATAGTAATAGTAGTAGTAATAGTAGTAAAAGTAATAATAATAATAGTAGTAGTAGTAGTAGTAGTAGTAGTAGTAATAATAATAACAATAGTAGTAGTAGTAGTAGTAGTAGTAGTAGTAGTAGTAATAGTAGTAAAAGTAATAATAATAATAGTAGTAGTAGTAGTAGTAGTAGTAGTAGTAGTAGTAGTAGTAATAATAACAATAGTAGTAGTAGTAGTAGTAGTAGTAACAGTAGTAGTAGTAGTAGTAATAGCAGCAGTATCAATGGAAGTAGTGCTAGTAGTATCATCATCAGTAGCAGTAGCAGTAGTAGTAGGAGCAGCAGGAAGTTGCAGCAGCAGTAGCAGCAGCAGTAGTAGTAGGAGCAGCAGGAAGTTGCAGCAGCAGTAGCAGCAGCAGTAGTAGTAGGAGCAGCAGGAAGTTGCAGCAGCAGTAGCAGTAGTTGGAGGAGGAGCAACATAATAGTGACATTGTGTGAGATCAGCATGTTAGACTATTAAGAAGAAGGACTTGGTTAATATTGTACGTGAAATCCTAGCTAATTTTAGTAACAGCCACCTCTTTCTGTGACTCACATGCTAAGTCCATATGTATCTAGAATAGGGGTTCTCAACATTTTGTGGGCCTTGATCCCCTTTCTGGACAAATTTTCTCCTGTAGTCCGTTATCAAAGTCCCCCCTGGACTTCCTGTCAAAATGGCGACTGAGAATGTATGTATTTTTCTCAGTGTCAGTTTAAATCGGATGTTCCTCCTATGAGCAATGGCAAACTGCAGGAGTATAGTGCCACGAAACTTTCTATGGATGTGGTGAATAATTCGTATTGGAATTAGCGAGTGCTAATTTGTCATTATCACCATGTCAAATCACAATCTAGCAAAGCGGGTTACAACCAGCAAAAGAAGCCATGACAATAATAGTAGTAGTAAAACATGTAACATAGTAGGACTAAACAAGAACAAAAGCAGTGTCAAGTTAGGAACATGGAATGTGAGAAGCATTTATCACAACAAAATACACATTATAGTGAAAGAAATGAAATGTCTACAAATATAAATATTAGGCATATCAGAACATTGATGGTCAGGCAAAGGTCATCTTAACCTAACAACCAGTCAAGTTTTCATATTCTCAGGAAGTGAGAAAGCAGGTCATAGTGGGGTAGGCTTTATAATTGCTTTGTTCTTAAATATGAAAAATACAGAAATAATGGCAACTGACAAAACTAAATTAAGACCCATAATTATTATTGAGAACTACAAGTTAGAAGCAGTGAAACATTTTGATTATTTAGGAACTAACATAAACAATGCGGGTGACTGTACATTTGATATTAAGAGAAAAAAAGCAATGGCGCTGTCAAAATTAAAACAGCTAAAAAAACTATGGCAGGGTACTAACATAAGAACCAAGTTGTGTTTACTATGAACATGTGTGTTTCCTGTGGTGACATATGGATGTGAAGCATGGACACTAAATAAAACAGTGGTCAAGAGACTAATATCATTCGAATTAAGTTCTATAGAGGAGTTCTGAGAATAACATGGACAGCAAGAAAAACAGACCAGGAGGTGTTAAGAACAATTAAGATACAGGATGGCTGGCTTCTGAACACCATATTAAAGAAAAAGATTTTGTGCGTGGTCACATTAAGAGACATAACAGCGTGGATTGTTACTGGAGGGGATGATACAAGACAACAAGGGCAAAGGCCACCCAAGATGCCGTTGGGACAAAAGATATTCAAGAATGTATACACATGTCACTAAAAGAGGTGGGAAAACTTGCTCAAGACCACGGAGAATTCAAGAGATTCATAGGGAAGACTACGTTCTGGAAAGAATATGTCACCTGATGATGAATTCCAACCTCCCCCACCCGATGCCTTAATAATGATCATTGTAAACTCAACAAATTCTTTATAAGTATTATCGCTATGATTCTCGTTGCTAATCATTTAAGTGGGTACAAGACTGGATGAGTCTAAGGAACATATGGCACATATTGTGAACCATTATCTAGATGTTTGTGGCTATCTGCAGAAAGGCCTACTTAAAAATACGACTATCTTTAGTAACATAACCACATGTAGCATGCCCACTTAATAGAAAAGTAAAAGGCTAGAAAGAACACTGCAATAAGAGAATAACACATATCACCTTGTTCATTTCTTGTGCCAGTTGAGCTTTCAACTCTCGTTGTTCCTTGGCTAACATTTCCAGCATAACCTGGCTTTGTTTCTTTACCAGCTGAGCTGTTTGTTCTTGTTCTTTCTGTCTCAGCCGCATAGTCACAGATTTTTTTCTTCGCTCTTTTTTTGAATTCATTGTAGCTGCCAAATCTTGTTTCTCATTCTCAAACTGTATGGTCATCATCTGTAAGCATTTATAGCATGCAATCATCATCTGTAAGCAGTTATAGCATGCAATCATCATCTGTAAGCAGTTATAATGGGGCATCATCTGTAAACATTTACAGGCAAAATTAGTAATTTTTAAAAAATAAGTTATTAACTAGATGCACGTTATCTGATGCCCCATTGCTAAATGATACCTCAATGTTAACTGATAGGTCAATGTTAACTGATAGGTCAATGTTAACTGAGTGATCAATGATGATGGTAATGTATCCCATTAGCTGTGAGCAGGCAGCTTTTAGCAAACTATAGCCTTTCTGACAATAAGGTTCATTGTCTAATGCAGGGGTCTGCAACCTATGGCATGCGTACCACACTTGGCATGCCAAGTAATTTTAAATGGCACACACTCTTCACGTTTCTTGTATAAAGTTGATTATAAATCGATTAGCGGGGTTTCCTCGCTCATTTTGGCTCTTCAAAGGTTGCCGACCCCTGGTCTAATGTGTTTAATTATTTCCCTTTTCTATGTAAATTTCATGTTCATCATTTAATAATTGAAATATTTATTTATTTAGCGTTGTGGTTAGGGATAAGTAAAACAATTATCATAATCCAAACCCTAAAATAAATTAATATTTAAATTATTAAATGAGGAACATGAAATTAACATAGACAAGGGAAATAACTAGACTATGTGGTGGCGTCTACTTGTACTGTACCAAATTAATCATTTCTAACTGATGTCATAGTTAACTATACCAAACAATAGTATGCCCTAATCAATAATGTCTAATTGAACGATAATGTTATAGTTAACTATACCAAACAATAGTATGCCCTAATGTCTAATTGAACGATAATGTTATAGTTAACTATACCAAACAATAGTATGCCCTAATGTCTAATTGAACGATAATGTTATAGTTAACTATACCAAACAATAGTATGCCCTAATGTCTAATTGAACGATAATGTTATAGTTAACTATACCCAATATTAGCACCTCTATAGGAAAAAAGGTCTCAAATGTTGTAGATCATTAATATTATTACCCTCGGGTTTTCCCATATGAAGTCCACTCCACTCAACCACTTAAATAAAAGTCAACAAAGTCCTCGTCTAACCTGTTTATTTCCTGACTTCCTACATCAGCAAACCTCCCCCGCACTTCACTTCAAATATTTCCCCTAGGTACCTCAGACCAGTTTCTGTTAAACTAACACACTGGTTACACTTCTGAATCACACTGACATTTGACAAGTGTACTCTTCGAATAAAGGCGAACAATGATAACTAAAATCTATTTTTAACAGTAACTTGCATATAATACACGCTGCAGAGATGTAAATGGTTGAAAAGTCATTTTCAGGAAGAAATCTATACAAAAAGAGGCAACATCATAATTCATTGACAGGACCAAACTTATGCCACTAAATAGTCCTTCTCAAGACTACAGCTAGAAGTCACAGCTTCTACCTGGCTGCGTCTTCAATTTCTAGTGTCAATCTGGCAACAACACCACAAGTAAAATAAAGGACTGTTCGCAAATTACGTAACCACTTTTCTTTTGGCAATTTGTTACCCTTTGCCAACAACTTGTCAAGAATCTAGAGATCCATTATTAATTTAGTCACATTTTTATCCCGCCCCACTTTAAAAAAAATAAAAATAAAAATTAGCTGAAAAAGTGCAAAAATAACATAGACATAATTAGACCCTAGACATAATTTTAGTCTTCAAATTTTCAATTTTTGCAAAACATAATTTAATTGGGTGTAAAAAATCGTTTTGTTGACGTGAACCATTTTTCAACTCCCCCTTTCCCCTTTCTTAACAATTGGTAAACTTTTCCTGACTTCTCCCCTATACCCCTAATTGTTGGCGTAATTTATGAATTGCCTCTAAACTAACACCACACTCTCTCTCCCAGACGCTCTAATATAACCAAAAAAAAAAAAAAAAGGAAACCAAACATAGGTTGAATGGCCGTGCCTCGTTCAAAAGAGGCGAATCCCTCACTAAATAACAAAGTAAAGACTGACAGAAGTCATAAAATTACATTTCTAAAGAAATATGCACACTGTTGTTATCTTTTACAAAAAGACGATGCTAAATACGTGCTTGGATGAACAAACAATAATTTTTAAATTGAGAACTCCGCTGAAGACGAATGTCTCCTGCTATTGGTTCAAATAAAACGGCGACACAACGCATTTCCATTCCCTGGATTACATCTTGCTGGAATTCTAGTAAGAAAATGGTCCTGAAACAAGAGAGATCCAGCGGGAGCTTGAGAATGAACACCGAAGAAGAAGAAGAAGAAGAAGCGATTGATAGCAGGCAATAACAAATTCAAACAACACATGTGCAGGACGTTCGGAGTTTGTGACAACGATATATATCCCTGTAGACAGCCTCCAGAAAACACAAAATATATTTGACAGAAATGTCTAACTCAGGGTTTCCCAAACTTTTCAACAAAAACAAAACAAAAAAAATTAAAAAAAAATCAAACCATGCGTTCAGATTATTTCTGGCGGCGCCCTTAATATGAAGCAAAACTTATATTTTCAAATATTTTTTTCCGTTTTGGTAAGGCTTCAGCGGCGCCTCTGGAGACTCTTTGAGGCGCCCACTTTGGGAACCCCTGGTCTAACTGTATGGCACCTGAGGAAGAAAACTATGGCCGTCTGAGACAGCTCATGGACAAGCGCTAGGGAGAATCTTTGAGACCCTATTAGGTTGAGCAACCTGAATTATGCGCACTAGATAGTTTTTGACTGTGTCAATACGAAGTGCTACAGTCAATGCAGTCAGTAGTTAGCCATTGCCTGCTAAACGTTCCGTTTCCAGACTTATTGGAGTAGTTTCCGTTGAACGGACAGGTTCAATTCCCGTTAGTCTGAAGAATTTTAAATTTATTATATGAAGCAACATTGTACTGTCTCTATGTTAATTATGTTTACAAGAAGACCAATTGGCCCATGTAGTACAAATACGGATGTTATATGTTTGTGTTGCTGAAGATACTTCAATATTTGTACCGGATGTTCGCTGTGTTGTAATAGTCCTTGTCTCGATTGGTCCGTTCTCATTGACTTGAGTACACAGTTTGAATGTCTTGTTAAAATCGCACCTTTTTTTGGGAATGCGGTTAGTCAAGTACGGAAAAAAACCCGTTTACTCTAGTTGTCAAGCGATTCGGTGCCGTTAGAACGGACTGGTTCAATTCCCGTTAGTCTCAAGTATCCAAACGTATGACTGTTTGACCCGAATCCGTTACTTTGGGCTTCTGAGACAAGCTCGCTACTTTTCAGTTACAATATGAAGTCTAGGTTGTTAAACAGGCAGCATTGTTTTGACAAGAAAAATAACAGATTTAACCGGACGCATCGTAAACAAGATAACTTGCACCTGGATGACCAGACATTTGTTTAAACTTGCATTGATGTTGCTACATGTATTAGTGTTTGCTTGTGAATGTGAATTGTTCTGCCAAGTTGGAAAACTTGTCGAAAGATACGAATTAATACAATCCAGTCTGGCAAATAATTAACTGTACGGATCGTTGGATAGAATTTTGTATTTACAAACATTAGTGATAACCCACTTAATGTCACTCAATAGGTCAATTCCACTTTTTCTGTGATTTTAATTGGTTGGTAAAACAAAGTATAATTAAATGACCAATGAAAATCATGATAATAGTGGAAGTGGCCTCTCACAGTGACGCTATTCTCAGGCCTGCATTAACTGTGACCGTCTGCAGTATAGACCGTATATTATCGACGGTCACGACATAACGAAGGTCACGATACAATAACGGAGCAGGTTTGTTTAGTAGCGCTCGTTCACAAACTTCCGCTGGATCTATCTTGTAGCAGGACAATGGTTAGATTTTTAACAAGATATAATCAAGAAAAATGATGAGGATACGTTAGATCACCGTTTTATTTACACCAATAGATCTACGCATCCTTCTTCTTCAGCGTTCATACTCAAACTCCCGCTGGAGATCTCTTGTAGCAGGACCATTATCCTACTAGATTTTTAGCAGGATGTATTCCATAGAATGGAAACGCGAAGTGTCGCAGTTTTATTTAAGCCAATGGCTGGACACATCCGTGTTAGGCGATGGTTTACGCATCCAAATTCGGCGGTATGAAGGAGGTGTTAAGTCTTCTTTCTTCGCAAGAGAAAATGTCAATAATTTCAATTCATACTAGAGGTGTGCTTGTCAGGCCACATATCTTGGAGAAGTTCCGATTATAATACGTCTGTTACCATGAAAAATGGGATAAGGATGGGTAAATTAAAATGTACAATCTGCAAAAATGGGATAAGGATGGGTGTATTAAAATGTGCAAGCTGGAAAAATGGATAAGGATGGGTGTATTAAAATGGGCAAGATGGAAAATGGATAAGTATGGGTGCATTAAAATGTGCAATCTGGAAAAATGGGATAAGGATGGGTGTATTAAAATGTGCAAGCTGGAAAAATGGATAAGGATGGGTGTATTAAAATGTGCAAGATGGAAAATTGATAAGTATGGGTGCATTAAAATGTGCAATCTGGAAAAATGGGATAAGGATGGGTGTATTAAAATGTGCAAGCTGGAAAAATGGATAAGGATGGGTGTATTAAAATGTGCAAGCTGGAAAAATGGATAAGGATCGGTGTATTAAAATGTGCAAGCTGGAAAAATGGATAAGGATGGGTGTATTCAAATGTGCAAGGGTTGACTCATTTCTCTTTTAATCTCGCACTTTTAATTTCGCACTTTTTCATCGGACCTATTGCATGTACCGGTATGTTGCCAACCAGAAAGAGAGAGAGAGAGAGAGAGAGAGAGAGAGAGAGAGGAGTACAGAATGGTAACACTGTGTCATGCCAGGTATTTCCTAAGAGACAACTAAGGTGGGTTTAATGCTGTGTAGGCCATCTTCATGTTGTGTTGTTTTTCTATTTGTTCTTCACATTTATTGTTTTTCATGCTATGCTCATCTTCGCTTGCGATCATCACTTCATCCCGTAGAAAGTGCATCTCATTTAAAAATGCCAGTGACCCAAAGCCATGCTGAAGTCGGATGTGTCAGGACGAAAGGCGCAGATATCGCAGTAACGCTGTAAACCATGACACAACGCATTCCGTTCTCTGGACTACATCCTGCTAATCTGCAGGAGTTTGAGAACGAACGCAGAAGAAGAAGAAGAACACCATATTAAAGAAAAAGCTAGTTTCTTCGGTCATATTAAGAGAGACGTCGGCATGGAGAGAGTGTTAATGGAGGGGATGATAGAAGGCAACAGGTGCAAAGGCCGACCAAGACGCCGTTGGACAAAAGACATTCAAGAATTCCTGCGCATATCAATGAAAGATGCAGGGCAACTTGCTCAAGACCGCAGAGAATTCAAGAGATCCATAGGAAAGACTACGTTCTGGAAAGAATATGTCACTTGATGATGATGAATTTTAAAATTTCAATGTTCTTCATTTTCTCTGTCCATGATATTCGTAGAATCTTTCTCTAGCACTTCATTTCAAATGAATTTATTCTATTAGATATTATCTTGTTTAAAGTGCAAGTCTCGCATCCATATGTTGCCTACTGGAAAACATATGATCTCAAAAGGATTACTTTAGAATAGACACTACCACACCCAATTACATCGCCAGTGCAATGTGCGCGATAAACTTTCGAACCGCCAGCAAGTTTGACCGAGTTGTGTTTATGTGACGAGCCAAATTGGCCTCTCTACCACTGAGTCGACAAATTCTGTAATTATTAACATTAAAAAGTTGAAGTCAGCAATAGACGTGTAGCATAAAAACAAGTTCAAATACAAAAATGTAAAAATTAATTATTGTTAAAATGCTCTAAACAATTTGAGTCTCACCTTCTTGTCTGAATCCTTTATTTTCTTCTTCTTCTTGTCCAAGACTTTCTCATATTTGTCTGTCAACTCTTTAAGTTGTTTCTCCCACTCAGAATTAATCTCAATATTAATGGCTTTGTCTTCCTTCTCCCGTTCTTGACGAAATTCCCTAAGAAGATATTTAAACTTGTGAGGAAACAAAATGTAACTATTTGCCTAGAAAATCACTGCAACCAAGAAGTGTTGAGTGGATACATCCTGTAATCACTACAATCAAGAAATGTTGAGTGGATACATCCTGTAATCACTACAATCAAGAAATGTTGAGTGGATACATCCTGTAATCACTACAATCAAGAAATATTGAGTGGATACAATATGTAATCACTACAAACCAAGAAATGTTGAGTGGATACATCCTGTAATAGGATATGTTACCAATTTTGTGAGTGAAATAAGACGTAAGTTTTGATAAAATACATATATATAAACTAAACTATTTGAAAATCCGATCAATTTACTCATGAGCTTTGTTCGCATGTTTAGTGTGGATCTTGATGCTAGTTGATTAATGTATTGGGATATTGGAGACTCCATTAACTCAGTGATTAGTCTGTTCCAGTCCAGTAATCAGAGGTTCAATTTCTAGTTCAACTGCAGATTTTTTTTTACTAACGGCAGCTAGATCAAGGCATAAATGTTTCAGTGTAGGGAAAAAACCCTAAACAGGAAGTAGGTGGCTGGAGTAACACAGGGCAAATGTCAATATATACAAAAATAGGTAGATGTGTTACCAAAATAAAACAAGTATTTTTAATTTACTTTTAATGTACTTGCTACTATATCTTTTCCTTTTTCTATCTCACTTTCTTCAGTATACTTTCCCCTCTCTACCTACTACTATCTTCTCCCCATACCTTCTCTCCTGTCATGCTGCCATATCTTTGCTTCATCCATTACCTATCTACTATTGTCCTCCTCTCCTCCGTATTATAAACCTATTTGTCTCCATGTAAGATTTGTTTTATTGTGGTCGTTTATTTGTTCTGATGAAGGCTTTTTAGTCGAAACGTCGTCTGTCCCTGTATCTCGTTGTTAGGTTGTTTTATGTTTTATTTTGGTAACACATCTACCTATTTTTGTATATCTTGGCAGCTAGATCAACCATGCCAGTCTACAAGTTAAGACCTATTAGCTGATAGGAAATTGCCTTATAAAATGAATAATCTGAATGTTTCCTTAACTTTCATTGGCTGTCATACACAATACGATCATAATGACCAATGTAAATTACGAAAATGACTCATTAAGAAGACTTGATTATTCCAATAGCCAGTTGGTCTTATAATGTGGAAGGTCATGAATCAACCCAACTTTTTAAATATATATAATATCTCCGAGAAAAGTAAAGGGGGAGAGCGTAATATTGACCACACTATCATCAGGTATGCCACGGGTCAATTAAAAATAAGGGCCTAATATCGTATTCCCAAATAGGCTTCAAAGACGTGGAGAAGAGAATATATTTAGATAATCTACATGAATGTACAATCTGTAGCTTTGAAATTTTGTAGATTTATGTTGCAACAAAATTGGTTACAAAAATATTGGTTACACAAAAAAATATGTATGTACGGCCTGTATCGTCTTGCTGACGTTCATTAAGCGAAAAGAAGCAATACATTGAATATTTTCTCAGGAATATGGACTTTTCAAACGATCACACCACAGCAACAGATGCACTGTGTTAAATAATATATGATGTCACGTAAATAATAGCAAAAAAGAATGAGATTTGCTGAACACTGAGATTTTTCATGTAAGTCGTAAGAGGAGAATAAATAGGGTTGGGTTTTGGGTTCTATAAATAGAGTATACTTAATTTTGGTTGAGAAAATCGTCTGAATAATGTAGGGAAGACATATCTTGTCGTGATACTTCCTATATATGACGTTGGCAAAGCTAATGCTATTGAACGTTCTTAAAGTGTTTGGTCTAAATCGGACATATCCATTTTTACATGGGACATTCTCAAAGTGTTTGGTCTAAATCGGACATATCGATTTTTACATGGGACATTCTCAAAGTGTTTGGTCTAAATCGGACATATCCATTTTTACATGGGACATTCTCAAAGTGTTTGGTCTAAATCGGACATATCCATTTTTACATGGAACATTCTCAAAGTGTTTGGTCTAAATAGAACATATCCATTTTTACATGGGACATTCTGAAAGTGTTTGGTCTAATACATTTGTAAGATGTTACGTCTCTTTACCTCCATACTTTTGTAGGATTAAGATCTCCATACTTTTGTAGGATTAAGATCTCCATACCTTTGTAGGATTAAGATCTCCATACTTTTGTAGGATTAAGATCTCCATACCTTTGTAGGATTAAGATCTCCATACCTTTGTAGGATTAAGATCTCCATACTTTTGTAGGATTAAGATCTCCATACCTTTGTAGGATTAAGATCTCCATACCTTTGTAGGATTAAGATCTCCATACTTTTGTAGGATTAAGATCTCCATACTTTTGTAGGATTAAGATCTCCATACTTTTGTAGGATTAAGATCTCCATACTTTTGTAGGATTAAGATCTCCATACCTTTGTAGGATTAAGATCTCCAATCCTTTGTAGGATTAAGATCTCCATACCTTTGTAGGATTAAGATCTCCATACTTTTGTAGGATTCAGATCTCCATACCTTTGTAGGATTAAGATCTCCATACCTTTGTAGGATTAAGATCTCCATACTTTTGTAGGATTAAGATCTCCATACCTTTGTAGGATTAAGATCTCCATACCTTTGTAGGATTAAGATCTCCATACCTTTGTAGGATTAAGATCTCATAATTTTTGTAGGATTAAGATCTTCACACTTTTGTAGGATTACGATCTCCATAACTTTGTAGAATTAAGGCCTACAAACAGTTTGGGAAGATAAAACGATGTTTATTTCCAAGAAGGAACTAAAGAAGAGGATACTCTCTCCCTTTTTTACATGCGGGGTTTTCCAAAAGAATAATCAATCCACCCCCACCCCAGTAGTTTAATCGTAATTTTTACAAATTAAAAAAAAATGCTAAAGAATCCAACAACCCCACATTTCTTTATATAACGGAAGTCGTGTCTACGCCTCTGGATAAAAGTAAAATGAATACCTGAACATTTTATATAACGGAAGTCGTGTCTACGCCTCTGGATAAAAGTAAAATGAATACCTGAACATTTCGTCTTCCTCCACTCTGAGTACCTCCTCCAATTTTTTCTGTGTCTCAAATAACTGTTCTCTTTTCTTCACCTGCAAGAAAATACCGAAGATTGAGATGAATAATGTTGTAAAACTACTCGTGGTATTGTTGAATAAATATGAAACACTATCGACTACCTTTGTCATGCCGAAATCGGCTGTGCTGAGCCTACACGGCGCATAACAGTGGCAAAACGTAACTACGCTTTCTGTGGAAATTACTCGAATATCCGTGCTGATTACAATGGAGCGAATGCAAAACAAACAAAACTACTTTTCTTACTAGATGATAATGACGAGGATGTCATCTCTTTAGCTGTGAGCAGGTAACTCCTGACATATTTTAGCCTTTCTGAGAAAGTCACAGGTTCTCATCCCTTGAGTAATCGATATGCTCCTGAACTCGAATACAGTTTGTTGTCTCAAACGCACGATTCTTGTAGGGGAGTATTTAGATAAAATACAAGATCGATCCGTTTTACAAAGAACGCACAGACTATCAGGGTATGAGTATGAAAACATACAAATAACAGTATACAAAACAGTTTCAACGTTAAGGTCTATTCAAGAAAATATATGACAAACAGTAAAAGCTAAAAATAACGGCAACATCACAAGAAGCATTAGATGGCAGACATTTACCAAGTAGAGACATACAAGGTAACAATGAAGTACGTATGCACAATTCGTCTTTTAAGGGAGCAGACATATGACATATGAATGTAGTCTTCGAAGGGAGGGATTTTAGCGTAGCAACATTCCAGGATCAACAGGAACTGTTATAAGCGTAACATACATCATCATCATCATCATCATCATGTGCCATGGCGGCTGGCGTAGGCGACCATGGCTCTCCACGACTCTCTGTCTCAAGTATTATGTATCAAGCTCGCTGTTGTTTCCCTGCCGTGCCAGGTTGTCGAACTAATATTTTCTCACGTTGTCGCCCTCTGTCTCCGATGTCTTCAATATTGCCTGTTGTGATTATGCTCTCCAAACCTCCCTGTCTCATCAAGTACCCACACAATAAAGATTGTCTGTTTTTTACATTATTGATTAAGGTCCGTTTCGCATTTTACTCTTTCAACACTTCTACATTAGTTTTTCTAGCAGTCCATGATATTTTCAGCATTTTTCTATAGAACCACATCTCTATTGCCTCTAATTACTCTAGGCATAATTCTGTACGTCGCCATGACTTTCTTCTTGGGAAAATAATGTGATAGTTTCCTGTTGATTTTCACATCGCAAAAACACAGAAGAACAGGAGGTAAACATAAACATACAGGGAGAGAAACTACAACAAGTAAAACAGTATCAATATCTTGGACACATAGTCACAAATGATGGCAGATGTGAAACAAAAGTTAAAAGGAGAATAGGAATGGCTAAAAGTACCTTCAATGACATGAGGAAATTATTAATATCTAAACAAATTACAAACAAGTTAAAAATGAGAATTATAAAATGCTACATCTATTCCATATTAATGTATGGCTCAGAAACATGGACACTAAATAAACAATTAGAAGACAAAATTGATGCCTTTGAGATGTGGGTATATAGAAGAATAGGGAGAACATCATGGAAAGAGAAGAAAACAAATAAAGAGGTGCTAAAGACACTTAATATGAAGAAAGAACTACTAAGAGAAATAAAGATCAGGCAAATAAAATACTTTGGACACATTAAAAGACATGACACCCTATTGAAGACCTTACTTGAGGGTAAAGTCAAAGGGAAGCGAGCAAGAGGTAGGCAGAGATACAAGTGGGAGAGTAACATTACACGATGGACAGGTTACAGTCTAGCAGAGTGCACCACCAAGACAAGAGACAGGAGATGTTGGAGATACGTTGCAGCCAACCTTCGTTGCGGAGACGGCACTTGATGATGATAATGGGGAATATTCATTTATATCCGCTCCATTTGACAATATTTTATGTCGGGACAAATGGGTGCCCCGATATTGACATACATGTAACATATACGTCATTTCTCTTGTAAATATATGTAGCATATGTATCTGGACCAATCAGTCAGGATCAACAGGAACTGTTATGAGCGTAGCATACATATCTGTGCACATTTAAGTGCAGATTCATGCGCGCTAAACTAAACGTCTAGAACCCTGCTACCACATGGGCGTAATTATACAAGAACACACCATTAAAAAGATTGAATATATAGGCCTAGTCTTTATTGACATCGGTGAACACCAGACTGAAAGTAAAGTCGGCATTCTATAAAACCATGGTTAATAACACAAGATTGAATTATGAAAATATGGTTTTCATTGGAAACGGTAAGCAATGATACACAATGAACACCATGGTCCTTATTGGCAACTATGTTCACACAATACTTGTCTTCTCTTTCAGAACTGTATGAATTAGATGTTTTAATGAATTTGGGCGAAGGGATCCCTTTAAACAAACATACATGTTTGCCCCGACTAGAGAATATATTGACATCAAGCGTCCATGAGAATCTTCTGTTTACAAACAGACGTCACTAGTTCTTAAAAGAGTGCCAGGGAACAGTGATAAAGGGACAGCTATTTGCCTGTATATTGTTTAGTTTCTTGGAACAAGTGGATATCATTTATGTTCAAGTAGTTCTTCTTCAGCGTTCATTCTCAAACTCCCGCTGGATCTCCCTTGTTGCAGGATCATTGTCATACTAGACTTCTAGCAGGAGAGATTGGAAATGCGTTGCGTCACCGTTTTATTTGCGCCAATTGCACGATGCATCCGTCTTCCGTGGAGTACAAGTAGTTGATTTGCACAATGTACAGATCAGATGAATACATTCTGGAAAGAATACGTCATATGACAACAACTTATTAGTCACATGACAACAACTGATCAGTCACATGACAAAAATAGATTAATTAAAATAGGATTCTTCTTCTTGCGTTCGCTAATGGTGTCTATATCTGCAGTGTTATTTCTTGTATGGAGTACACAGGGTTCCGCATTGCTCACGTTTGCTAATGATGTCTATATCTGCAGTGTTATTTCTTGTATGGAGTACACAGGGTTCTGCATTGCTCACGTTCGGACAAAACGTTAGCAGATACCGAGATAATAAAAGCAGCACCTCCTCGTTGTGAAACCTAGAAACATATTGCTTCGAAGCTCCTGCGAAGCAGTCTGGCTAAAGTTTTATGGATCGTGCCCGAGCAGTCTAGATTGAGAAGGATTGAGATTTGTTTGCACACAACAAACATGATTTTCGAAAAATATCCCTCGGTCCGTACAGCGAAAACACTGTAGCAGCACAGTAAGATATTTTCCACATGTTTTATGTGCCATATCTTCCAGCGAGCTCACACATTGTATGACGTACTCCGCACGTCCCATCCATGAGATTCGTCTTTTTAATCTGCTACTTTCACGTTTCAGAATGCAGATTGATTGTCAATGAACAACGTACTGGAATCCGTCAGTCAACGTGTAATCGCGGATATTCTCAAGGAAAGATCTGAGCACCTATGGACTTGTGCAATGTCCGGAGTGCAATGACGATGATCCAACAACTAACTAACTAGAATGCAGTGGTTATTCAGACTGTTGCATGTTAGAATCTGTCTTGATCAACTATACCATTTCCTGATATTTCACCGCAAGATAGACTCATTTGCAGTATTCTGTTCGTGACTCATTTACATATGGTATCGGTGGGACCATCTGGGTATTCCACGTATACACAACTTCTTCAATTTCTTACAGTATTCTGTACGGATCCAACCGTATACACTCTGATCGATAGATCACTTGAATAAGTGCCATCGAGGATTCCGAGAGCAGCCATCCTTTTCTGTAGATTATTCTACTGCTCATCCCCACACCCACCTGTTATTGTTGTTTCGATGGTCACTTTCTGTTTTTCCCAAGGGATGAAATGGGATGTTTTTATGAGAAATTGCCGAGATAGTCACTACAGGTACGGATATTGATTGAGTGGCATTATAGGGCATTATAAACTAGCATGGTTCGGACATGTATGCAGGCACGATTCATTGTCAAAAACAATACTGCAGGGAAATGTCGAGGGTGGAAGAAGCAATGGAGGGCAAATAAAGGCATGGACAGACAACATCAAGGAGTGGACAGGGCAAGATATTTCCACACTCATCCGCATCGCTGTGGATAAAATTCGCTGGAGGACTCGCTGTGTGCTGAGGCATTCAATGTGGTACCCCTACGACCCTGAAGGGTTACGGGTTTATTAATTGATTGATTGATTATAAGGAAATTGACGTAGGCTCTTGGGAGAGTCTCGCTTAGGATAGAACAGCATGGCGTTACAGACTTAGATCGGGAGCACTAGCGGCGGAAGAGACCAGGCAAGATACTGCAAGACAGAAACGGACAAGCAGAAAGGGAACAAAAACATCTTAACGTCCCATAGACACACTCTACAGTTGTTAATTTTGTAGAAGAACATTTTGTGCGCGTATTGGACTTGTTAGTCTTTTAAAAACGCACTATTAACTTTATTATTATTTATTACTTATTGTTATTATTATTATGGTTGAGTTTTTGATGATCGTCGATTACGATGGACGAACAACAACATAAGGAAATTCTTGACACGGAAATTAATAAGAGAGAAATTGATGAAACGGGAATTAATGAGAGAGAAATTGATGAAACGGGGAATTAATGAGAGAGAAATTGATGAAACGGGAATTAATGAGAGAGAAATTGATGAAACGGGAATTAATGAGAGAGAAATTGATGAAACGGGAATTAATGAGAGAGAAATTGATGAAACGGGAATTAATGAGAGAGAAATTGATGAAACGGGAATTAATGAGAGAGAAATTGATGAAACGGGAATTAATGAGAGAGAAATTGATGAAACGGGAATTAATGAGAGAGAAATTGATGAAACGGGAATTAATGAGAGAGAAATTGATGAAACGGGAATTAATGAGAGAGAAATTGATGAAAATGGTGACACAGAGAGTGATAATAGAGGAGTAGATAAATTGAAGAAACGAAAGTTAATGAAAGAGGAATTGATAAAAGAGGAATTGAGTGAAAAATTGATGAGTGAGGAATTTCTGAAACTGAAATGTGGACACAATCTCATTATGTTGTTCAACCATAACTGCTTGAGCAAGTCAAACGGAAATTGGAGAAATGTAAGTTGCCGAGTAATAATAATAGTTACAAACGGAATTTGAACCATGTAATCGCCTCGCAACTTGAGCCAACACGTTTTCCGTCTTCGACCACAACGTATGCGTAAAAAAATGATGCGATTTTAGTCATACTTTTAAATTGTATATTATCAAGCCACTATGAATATTGACACGTCGAACGACGCATAATCAACAATACACACACTACACAGTTATATAAAATTCAGAGAACCACAAACACTAAACATTAGCAGGCGCCAGAAGACTTAAGTACGACAAGGGAATTAACTCTACTTGTAAACATTGTAAGCAACCCTGTTTATGTTAATCAATGATGACACATCTGAAGCAACCCTGTTTATGTTAATCAATGATGTCACAATTGAAGCAACCCTGTTTATGTTAATCAATGATGTAACATCTGAAGCAACCCTGTTTATGTTAATCAATGATGTCACATTTGAAGCAACCCTGTGTATGTTTATGTGTTTGTCATTGAAAGATAAGAAAGCAAAGTTGTTCTGACAGCACCGCGGATGAGAACTATTGAGGGAAAAACAAATGAAACGAATACAATATTTTAGACTTAATAAATGACAGGACACATTGTTTTTTAATATCACTTATTTACCTATTTACAATGTTTATTTTCCAACATTATGTTACCAATGTCAGACATGGACACTAACTAAAGAACATGAGAGATTATCAACGAATATTACCAATCAATGCTTACTACGTGTGAAATGAGATGTCTAAGAAAAGCAGCAAACAGAACAAGAAGAGATCATGTGAGAAATGAGGAGATTACAAGAACTGTTGGAACAACATCAGTGGTCAAATATATTGAAATAAAGAGATTGAAATGGTTCGACCACCTAATGAGAATGAACCCTTATTTGGCCAACGGCAAGAGCATACAACATGAAAATGCAAACATCAAGATACAGAGGAAGACCAAGAAAAAGATGGATTGAAGGAGTTACCAACATTTTGACACGGCACATTATTACTGCATATCAAGCGACCAGACGTGAAGTAACCCGAAAACTGATTCGTAATTCAATAATTCAACACCTCAAAGCATAAACAGAGAAAAGATTTAGAAAAGACACAATAAACAGAGAAAAGACTAAGAGAAAAGACAGCATGAGCAGAGACAAGATTTCGAAAAGACAGCACGAACAGAGAAAAGACTAAGAGAAAAGACATCATAAACAGAGAAAAGATTAAGAGAGAAGACAGCATAAACAGAGAAAAGATTTCGAAAAGACAGCATAAACAGAGAAAAGACTAAGAGAAAAGACATCATAAACAGAGAAAAGACTAAGAGAAAAGACAGCATAAACAGAGAAAAGACCAAGAGAAAAGACTAAGATAAAAGACAGCAGAAACAGAGAAAAGACTAAGAGAAAAGACAGCATAAACAGAGAAAAGACTAAGAGAAAAGAGAGAATAAACAGAGAAAAGACTAAGAGAAAAGACAGCATAAACAGAGAAAAGACTAAGAGAAAAGACAGAGAAAAGACAGCATAAACAGAGAAAAGACAGCATAAACAGAGAAAAGATTTCGAAAAGACAGCATAAACAGAGAAAAGACTAAGAGAAAAGACATCATAAACAGAGAAAAGACTAAGAGAAAAGACTAAGAGAAAAGACATCATAAACAGAGAAAAGACTAAGAGAAAAGACATCATAAACAGAGAAAAGACTAAGAGAAAAGACAGCATAAACAGAGAAAAGACTAAGAGAAAAGACAGCATAAACAGAGAAAAGACTAAGAGAAAAGACAGCATAAATAGAGAAAAGACTAAGAGAAAAGACAGCATAAACAGAGAAAAGACTAAGAGAAAAGACAGCATAAACAGAGAAAAGACTAAGAGAAAAGACAGCATGAACAGAGAAAAGACTAAGAGAAAAGACTAAGAGAAAAGACAGCATAAGCAGAGACAAGATTTCGAAAAGACAGCATAAACAGAGAAAAGACTAAGAGAAAAGACATCATAAACAGAGAAAAGACTAAGAGAAAAGACAGCATAAACAGAGAAAAGACTAAGAGAAAAGACAGCATAAACAGAGAAAAGACTAAGAGAAAAGACAGCATGAACAGAGAAAAGACTAAGAGAAAAGACAGCATAAGCAGAGACAAGATTTCGAAAAGACAGCATAAACAGAGAAAAGACTAAGAGAAAAGACAGCATAAACAGAGAAAAGACTAAGAGAAAAGACAGCATAAACAGAGAAAAGACTAAGAGAAAAGACAGCATAAACAGAGAAAAGACTAAGAGAAAAGACAGCATAAACAGAGAAAAGATTAAGAGAAAAGACTAAGAGAAAAGACAGCATAAACAGAGAAAAGACTAAGAGAAAAGACTAAGAGAAAAGACAGCATAAACAGAGAAAAGACTAAGAGAAAAGACTAAGAGAAAAGACAGCATAAACAGAGAAAAGACTAAGAGAAAAGACAGCATAAACAGAGAAAAGACTAAGAGAAAAGACAGCATAAACAGAGAAAAGATTAAGAGAAAAGACTAAGAGAAAAGACAGCATAAACAGAGAAAAGACTAAGAGAAAAGACAGCATAAACAGAGAAAAGACTAAGAGAAAAGACTAAGAGAAAAGACAGCATAAACAGAGAAAAGACTAAGAGAAAAGACTAAGAGAAAAGACAGCATAAACAGAGAAAAGACTAAGAGAAAAGACAGCATAAACATAGAAAAGACTAAGAGAAAAGACTAAGAGAAAAGACAGCATAAACAGAGAAAAGACTAAGAGAAAAGACTAAGAGAAAAGAAAGTATAAACAGAGAAAAGACTAAGAGAAAAGACAGCATAAACAGAGAAAAGACTAAGAGAAAAGACAGCATAAACAGAGAAAAGACCAAGAGAAAAGACTAAGATAAAAGACAGCAGAAACAGAGAAAAGACTAAGAGAAAAGACAGCATAAACAGAGAAAAGACTAAGAGAAAAGAGAGAATAAACAGAGAAAAGACTAAGAGAAAAGACAGCATAAACAGAGAAAAGACTAAGAGAAAAGACAGAGAAAAGACAGCATAAACAGAGAAAAGACAGCATAAACAGAGAAAAGACTAAGAGAAAAGACAGCATAAACAGAGAAAAGACTAAGAGAAAAGACAGCATAAACAGAGAAAAGACTAAGAGAAAAGACAGCATAAACAGAGAAAAGACTAAGAGAAAAGACTAAGATAAAAGACAGCAGAAACAGAGAAAAGACTAAGAGAAAAGACAGCATAAACAGAGAAAAGACAGCATAAACAGAGAAAAGACTAAGAGAAAAGACAGCATAAACAGAGAAAAGACTAAGAGAAAAGACAGCATAAACAGAGAAAAGACTAAGAGAAAAGACTAAGATAAAAGACAGCAGAAACAGAGAAAAGACTAAGAGAAAAGACAGCATAAACAGAGAAAAGACTAAGAGAAAAGAGAGAATAAACAGAGAAAAGACTAAGAGAAAAGACAGCATAAAGAGAGAAAAGACTAAGAGAAAAGACTAAGAGAAAAGACAGCATAAACAGAGAAAAGACAGCATAAACAGAGAAAAGACTAAGAGAAAAGACAGCATAAACAGGGATAGATGTTTATTTACTTGAAGGTAAGGTTGAATGAGGAGAGGCGAGCAATAGGTAGGCAGAGGTATCAGTAGGAGGGACACAGGATAAGAGACATCTTACGTTGTTTAAACATGCCCTTAACTGAGGCAGGTTGACTAGCGCGGAATCATGGGAAGTTTATAAGATCCGGAACGAATATGTCACCTGATATATATATATATATATATATTACTTTCCCTTTGTATTGCTTCGTATATAATTGCTATAAATGTAATGTATATTGTTGAAGTTGTGCTATATATTCTTGATGTATTCTTTATATACATGATATATTCTTTATATACTTGATATATTATGTATAGATGGTCAGGATACAGTTTGTCATAGTGCATCACCAAGGCAAGGGACAGAGAATGTTGGTGGTATGTCGCAGACAGTTAAAAGGGCCCAAAAGGAGTAGAGGATTAATTTTATTGCATTCTGGTTTCCCTATTTGTATTATGTCCCTCTTGACGAAGCGATGCGACATTTGCAGAGAGTACCACACACCGCACGTATCTCCGTAGCTACACCTGTAATCCTCAGGGATCTCCAACAAAATCTACTTTGTAACCATGAAGGCACGAGCCGGATTCGAACTCGTGACCTCTTTAGTAGAAGTCGAGCAGATTAACCACCACTCTACAGGTACCCCCAACGCAATCAACTATCGTTGCGGAGACGTCCACTTGAAGATGATAACCCTTGCCTGTTTTGTTTGTCAGATATTTTCAGAAATCATGTTTATTAGTTCCATATTTAGAATTTACTCTCCACATTGACCACATTCCGTCTCAGTCTCTATTTCAAGTTCAGAAATTTTATCCTCGACATTCCACAATTCTTCTTCACCTTTCCTTTCAAAAATACAAATCTTCTATTTTTTTCATCAATTCTTTGTCGGTTTATCTTTGCTGATTTTGAACGATCCCTTAAGCGTTTGAACAAACTCACAGAAATACCAGCCCATAGAATTCAATTAAGAAACTTGAGCAAATACAAGCTTGTATCGTAACCATGTTCGTCTCTGCAAGGATTTCTCAATTGACGAATGTTATTGAAAGAGGGAGTACATTGAATGTATTACCACCCATTTCAATAGTAAAACGATGAATACGTGCAAGGTTTGGACATGTATGTCGACACGATTCCCTGACAGAAACGATCTTGAAGGGTACAGATGAGGGTGGAAGAAGCGAAGAAAATCATGGGCAGACAATATCAAAGACCGGATAGGTCAAGATTTTTCAAAACTCAACTGTATCGCAGAAGATTGTAGTTACCTACGACACTTGACGGGTTATGGGCATAGTTGTTGGTGCTTTGTCACATCTTTTGGTGCCAAGATATGGAAAATAGTGCAGGAGCACTAATTTTGTGCTTTTCTAACAGTATTTGGTGCTTTTTAGTGCATTTCTTAATTTTCGGTATTTTTTAGTGCTTTTAGCCCTGTCAAACACATTTAAACTTTTTTTTTAGGAACTATAACATATCAAACGGTGAATAACTTAAGTGCGTTAAATAGTTGTCTACCCATATTTATATTTTTCTCTGTAATTACTGCGCGTATAAACTTCATATTTTGCATGAGTGCATCATCTCATAACCGCGTTACGGATTTATGATTATTTATTATCTATATTGAGCGGATTTATCGCAGCAGTGCTACGAATGTCGTTTTTTAGGTAGTAACGATTTTATTATGTGTGGAAAATAAATTTTACAGTAATTGCATGTATAGGCGTATCGTATTATAGAGAAATTATGTTGCCACGGTGCTTATAGTTTACTAGGAAATGTTTAGCCAACTTTTTAAACCAATAAACCGCCCGCGTGTTGCCGGGACCCGAAAGGGGAGCAAAGAATAGCAACACTGTTTACTATCCACGCATGTCGTAAAAGACGACTAAGGAGGTTATGGGATGGAGTTGGCTGTCCTATCCGATATAAGGTCAGTGACCCAAGCCCATGCTGAAGTCGGATGTGTCAGGCCGAAAGGCGCAGATATCGCAGCAATGCTGTAAACCATGACACAACGCATTCCGTTCTCCGGACTACATCCTGCTAATCTGCAGGAGTTTGAGAAAGAACGCAGAATAAGAAGAAACCAAAAAAACTATTACTTTCAACTTATACTTACAATGCAGATAGTATGTAAATAGTTAATGCCAAAATGTAAATGTTACTGTACAATGAACATGGTTATATGGTGTCTAGTTCTTTTCACTTTCACTTTCATACTTTTGTGTTATGTTGCTCGCATGGCAACAGTATTACATGTTGCCATTTCTCGCTGTCTCAAAAGGCTGAGAAGCCTTGGTGTAATGTATTACACTAAATTAACATCAGCTATGGACGCTCTGAATGTATCATGACGAAAGGCGCATATATTGCAGCCAAGCTGTTGTTATTGTTGTCGATATCCAAACGCTGATGAGTAATGCTACTACAAATAACCAAAATATCGAAGGATGTCCGTCAAAATGGAAAGTGCTGCAGTAACCAGACAAATAAATTGTAAATCCTAAATAAGGTAAAAAAAAGTTACTAGAATGCCTAACTATCTCGCATGCGGTTGCGTCTGTGGGTCTCACCAATGGCCCACTAGACAAACCACCCATGCAACAGTAAACCTTAGTAGATGACATGACGTTATACTGAGGATATCTTCTTATAGAAGCTTCATGGCACATCATCTATACAATTATGCTTCTTTTGCTTTTATTTTGTTATTGCAATGTGTTTTTGTTATTTGTATATATGTATGCACCCTCTGTGGTTGGGAGGGAGACAGAGATGTACTGCGCAGCACTGGGGAGGAGGAAACCGACAGCTCGTCATTCTTAGAGTGAACGGAGATTATAATAGGGAGACCAATTACTGAAACATCTGCATATAGCAGTGATATTCTGAAGTACAGTTAAATGGAGTTTGAACCATGGCGTAAAATGACGTTGTGTTTTACAAGTAATATTTAAGTAGGAAGCCAGAGGACAATTTTTAAAAATTCTTTAGACTAACAGGAATTGAACCAGTCCGTTCAACGGCACCAAATCGCCTAGCAACTATTGCAAACACGTTCTTCCGTACTTGACTAACCACATCTCCAAAAAAAGATGCGATTTTGTCAAGACATTCGAAGCGTGCACTCAAAGTCACCCGAACGGACCAATCGAGACAAGGACTATTACAACAACAACAAACATCCTGTACAGGTATTGAAACATCCTCAGTAACAACAAAATATAACATTAATATCCGTATTATCCTCAGTAACAACAAACATATAACATTTAATATTTTTATTAAATAGTCTTCAACACCAATGAATATAACAATAGATAACTCCAAAGTGAAACAAGCCAAAGAATTTAAGTATCTAGGCAGCATTTTTTCCGAAGATGGAAGACTAGACAGAGAAATAGAAACAAGGTGCCAGAAAGCAAACACAGTGACTTACCAACTTTCAACATTACTTCTTCACCCAAAGATCAAGATGGAAATTAAAATACAAATAATATCTACAATTTTTATACCAACACTGTGCTACCAATGTCAAACATGGTCTTTAACAGCTTCGCAACAAAGAAAAATCGTCACATGTGAAATGAAGTGTCTGAGGAAAGCTGCAATGGTTACCAAACTAGATAAAATAAGAAATGAAGAAATTAGGAAAAGAGTTGGTATAATATCATGTATCGAAAATATTGAGAGACAGCAAGTAAAATGGTTCGGTCACCTTATGAGAATGAAACTAAACCAAATACCAATAAGAGCATATAATACAAGAATATCCGGGCGTAAGGCCAAAGGTAGGCGAAGAAAACGGTGGATAGAAAACATGAAGATAACCTTGAACAAACATGGACTAAATGCAACCTCGGCGACACATCTGGCCTTGAAACGACAGCTTAAGATACCATCCCTACGCTTAATGGCAAGTGTGAATGCGATCAACAATCATTCACCTGGGGATAGACAATAGACAATATTAACTAATACACGATGGACTCGAACAGAGGAACTCTCACAACAGAAGCCTGAGACAATGGATGGATGTCCTCTACTGATAATTACATACCTGATTCTTAAATTCTGCACTGGACAACAGGGTCACATAAAGACGGCCTGATACTTCGCCTTTCTGCACTCGTTTTCAAACTCCATCTTGTTAGCAGGATGTAGTCCGGGGAACTGCATACGCTGTATAATAATGTACATCATAGCTGCGATATATAGACCTTTGCGTCTTTTAGACATACACATTTTACTTCAGTATGGTGTCTTAGTTAATTTGATCCTCCATTGGATGGGTGAGCCAATATCACCCCAAACCTCCTTAATCGTGTTATACGCATTACATGGCAGGTGACAGTGTCACTATTATTTACTTCCCGTTCAGGACCCTGTCACACACAGGCGGTTGTCCTTCTTTAACCTTCCTATTTTTATATCCATAATTTTCTTGAAATTATAACCACTAATAACATTTATTCAATTTGCTGCTGACTTCTAAGTATCTTGGTTCCGCAAGATAAGAACTGATGATCTAGACAGGGGTCGGCAACCTATGGCACGCGTGCCACACTTGGCAAGCCAAGCAATTTCAAATGGCACGCAGACTCTTTCACGTTTCCTGTATAAAGTTGATTATAAATCGATTAACAGGGTTTCCTCGCTCATTTCTGCACTCGCCTAACGCCCGAACATTCAGAAAATTGTGTCGATATTGAGCAACTGGCCATTAACTGATCAAACTCCTATTAATAATAAAAATGGTTTTTATAATCTTTCAAGAAACAATATTTCCTTAAATGTTGTTTACAACTTTACATATTATTGAATATCACTATATATTAATTAATTAAAATATACAAATAAAATATATGGTAAAATAAGAATATTGGCCTCGACTTGTATAAAATGATATGTGATGTTGGCACTCTGAATAATTTGAAACCTTAAGTTGGCACACATTTAGCAAAAGGTTGCCGACCCCTGATCTAGACCCAGCGAACTAGAAGAAAAAATGCGAACTAAGTTTGGAACGACGTCAACCACAAAACATTCAACAAAACATACGTTACTAAACAAACATTTACTAAATACACGTTTACTATGTTAAACAAGGAAGCTACATAACTTTGGACACTTAAAGCGACATTATGGTATCGAAAGGCTTATTCTAGAGGGCAGAGTACCAGGAAAGGGAAGAAGAGGAAGGCCAGGAAGACCATGAACCAGCGACATCGAAGAATGTATATACATGTCTCTGGCCAATGCCGGTTTGCTTGCCCGAAACAGAGAGGCGTTCAGAGTATCCACTACCAAGACAACGTTCTGCAAAGAATATGTCACTTGATATGTATGTTAAACAAACATGTACTAAATACACGTTTACTATGTTCAACAAACATGAAACGGGGAAATAATTACCACAAAGGTATGTTTCTCAATGTATGTAGATGTGTTCTAACTTCGTTCTTAGCAAACGCCTCCCTTGTTGACTTATCTTCTGCTGTGAAAGCGGCTGTAGAATGATTGAGGTACTATGACAACTCAATCAAACTCGGCTGGAGTTGGGTGTTGGCCTTATACATAAATCTCATGGGAAAATTAGTTTGTGTGAATATAATCACTGTTTACTTTTCTTTACAAGTGGCACCATTAAAAGTTTTCTTTTTAAAGTTCCTGTTTTGAATGTACGTTTTCATTTTTTCTCCTGACATACGTTTTCTCCTGGCAAGTTCTTCGCCGTGTAACACAGTTTATAGCTATTCTGTGCATACGTGATATCCGCACATTTCGGTTCAACACATCCGACTTCGGCAAATATTTTTGTAATCATCTCAGACTTTGTGTACCAATATATCTAATGCAGATTCACCCGTCTTATTCACCATCTCATATTTTGTGTACTATGTACTGCAATCTTCATTTTTTGGCCACTTCATGAGACAGGGAGGTTTGGAGAACATAGTCACAACAGGCAAGATTGACGGCAAAAGAGACAGAGGGCGACAACGTGAGAGAATATTAGACAGTTTGACAATCTGGCACGGCAGGAAAACAACAACGATCTCGATACATAATTCTAGATAGATAGATGTGGAGAGCCATGATCGTCTACGCCAGCGGCACCTGATGCTGATGATGATGCTGTACGGACATTCTCTGAATGAGCATGTCATCATTGGTGCAATTTCTCCAGTCAGCCAAGATCGTCACCAGAGGTGTGGTGAGACCGCCGCAGGTAAGCCACCTTTACAGAAAGTAAACTTGAGTCAAAAGGCTTTTAAAAAAATTATTTCCGTGTTTTTCGTTGGTCAACCTTGGCTTTTTGGGCAAGCGAATCTAAGTATATAAACAATAACCAACAAAAAACACGGCAATAACTAAAAATCGTCACGAATGAAGTCTTTTTTACGTTCTGTTGACAGGTCTTTACTGGAGTCCGGTCATGGTCGTCGACACTGCATGACTTCTTCTTCTTCTGCATCATTACTCAGTCAGGTTGGAACTCCGGATTCTATGATATAGGCTGCTGTCTGTTTTAGAGTGTCCACTGTGCCATACAGTTTCTCTTCAATGCTGATTGGGGTGGGCCATGTCTTGTTTCTCAGGTCTGCATGCTGGGGACATTCGTGTAGGATATGTTCTGCTGTCATATTCGCAAGGCTGCAATGGCAGAGCCCAGTTGTACCTACTTTGAATTTGGTGTACAAATGTTGTCTCATTTTGTTGTGACCAGTTCTGAGGCGCAGCAGGATAACCTGGTCTCTTCTGGATAGTTGGTAATACCCGTCATCTGCATTATATTTGTGGTGGTCTTCTTTCCACTTTTTGTTATAGTTGCCTTTAATGATGGTCTTCACTTCTTCATAACTGACCAGATAGTCTTAGAGCCATGCATGAGCGAAGTCGGTGATTCTCAACGTGGGACATATGGCCTTACGGGTCACAGAAACTTGAAACGGGGAATGGGGAGGGGGTTATTGATTATTTTTTATTAAAATTTGGGGATCACAAGCCATCCAGGAGGACAACAGCAAGGTGATCACTTGAATGATAAATAAAAATAATTATATCGATGAAGCTTTAAACTTTCGTCCGGCTCTGTGGCGAAGTGGTACAGAGCGCGTTTGTGACGGCAAAGGTACCGAGTTCGTTCCTCACCACAGGCAATTGTGCATCCGGACCGTTCAGAAAGCAATGGCAACCTACTGAACGTATTTATATTGCCTAGAAAATCACAACAGCCAACAAATGCTGGGTTGATAGCTACGTCCTGGATATGCTACCAATTTTTAAACTTTAGTGGCTTGTAAAGAAAACGAGTAACCTTTTTTCTAAGGCAGCAGGGGTGTCACGAGAAAAATGTGTCCGAAAGAGGGAGGGGATCACTGGTTAAAAAAAGAGATTGAGAACTACTGTGCTAGATTAAGAGATGGTAACCAAATAGGATCCTGATTCTTTGTCCAGAAATAGCTGACTTGTTGTAAAGTAATCAAACGTTAGTGTAAATGTACCTTCTTTCATCATTTACCTCCATATAATGATGTAATTCACAAACTCCATTAGAATCTTACAAAACAAAGTTCTTGTTAATGGAACGAGTCTTTATAATGGTGTGAATAATCAACCATATTAGTTAGAAGTAAATGGGTTACACTGAGTAGGCAAGGATCTTGTGAAAAGAAAAGAACTTATGTATACCCTACCAAAAAATAGTTTTTAAAAAAAGTAACTGGAAATGAGCCAGAAATAATAAAAAATATTATATTTCATAAGTAATTAATCTGAAATTGATTTTACTAGAACAAGAACAACACATATTCAGCACGTACTGCGTGGGGCACCAGCAGAATGTATGAATAGTGTTCAGTACAACAAGCATATTGAAAAACATCATAATGAGACGATAAAATTGGGTGTTTCTAATGTCAGAGCATGAAACACAACGTGCTAATGCAAAGAGAACGTGATGCATTTGGGAGACAATAGTGTTCAATAATCACGAATTAGTGGGGATTCGAAGTTTGGGTCTGATGGTCGGTGGGTCAGGAATAACTGGTAGATTCAAAATCTGCGTCTGATGGTTGGCGGGTCACGAATAACTAGTGGATTAGAAGTCTGCGTCTGTTCGTCGGCGGAAGGATGACTGAAAACTATGCTTCCGTGACCCCCACCCCTTCCGAATGAGATCTTAGACAACTGCAACATTGAATAAATGTAATCTATTAACTGAATTATCTGTCCCTAGAATCTTATGTTTCTTCTGGCAAGTTTGCCGGTGTGGCAATCGGTACCTGGAAAGTTTGTCCGTATGGCAATCGGGACCTGTAATCTAGTTTAGGGTACAAATAATGTCACACTGTCTTCTTTTCAGATATGTCGTAGGAGGCGACTAAGGTAAGTTGGGGGATAGTTTTACAACCTGTCATTCTTTGAAAACACCAAGTAGTGCATGTATTGTCTCAAATTTAACAAAAAAAAAGAGTGAGGGTTCCCTCCTCTATTCTATACTAATTCTTAAGACTAAATATCATATTCTATTTTCCTAAGGTGGTAGGGTTTGATCCTTTACCCTTCCATATCTACTGACTTGGTGGTCAAGAAAAACGGGGAGTGGTTAAAACGAGGTAGAGGATTGACTTCAAAATACGCGAGTTTATCATATGTACTTAATTCCGCACATAGAAGCGACATTCCGAAAGTACAACTCATAGCACGTAACTCCGTAGCTCACAACGAAACGACACTCCGCTGACGAAAGTACCACTTAAAGCACATAACTCCGTAGCTTCATTTGATAATCACCAGGAATCTCTAAAAAATTGTGTTCTAAAAATTCCCAGGGATCTTTAAAAAATTATGTTCTAAGTAAAACATTGAGAGCTTGGATTCGAACAGCGACTCATTGAACACAAGGAGAACGGCTTAATAAAACGTCATGAATACCGGGATCTTGCCCGTGTGTTGTTGGGGCCCGAAAGGGGGAGCAAAGAATAGCATAACTGTTTACCTTCCATGCATGTCGTACGAGGCGACTAAGGAGGTTATGGGATGGAGTTGGCTGTCCCATCCCATATAGGGTCAGTGACTCAAAGCCATGCTGAAGTCGGATGTGTCCGGCAGAAAGGCGCAGATATCGCAGCAATGCTGTAAACCATGACACAGCGCATTCCGTTCTCCATTAGTAGGACACATGAGACAATCGAATTTTAGGATAGCATATTTCTCATGAACGCCGAAATGTAACCCCTTACAGTGCTAAAACGATGCTTCGTGAGTGCAAGAATCGACAAATTATAATTCAACCAGGCCAATCCCAACTTATCGACACTTGTTTACCGTTTCTAGGTTAAACAATCATTCCATCACACGTTTTCACTTCATATTCTATTTCATTCTGTGACACAATACCTTAGTCCTACATACAACATACCTGTGAATGCGATACAGGTGGGATGAACAGGTAAGTGATTCATACACGTTTTTTCCCCAGCTTGGTCAATATTTGCGCTATTTAAATATTCCATTTATGTAATTTGCTCTTAAGCAAGTATATACTAAACTCTTGGTTGTTCAAGTTCGATGGATCAAGCCCAGACCTGTCCTTTATTATTAATAATGGAGACAACTGTAGTCACCTGTGTTGCACACACTACATTCCTATGTCGGAGACAACTGTAGTCACCTGTGTTGTACACACTACATTCCTATGGTCGAGACGACTGTAGTCACCTGTGTTACACACACTACATTCCTATGGTCGAGACGACTGTAGTCACCTGTGTTACACACACTACATTCCTATGTCGGAGACAACTGTAGTCACATGTGTTACACACACTACATTCCTATGTCGGAGACAACTGTAGTCACATGTGTTACACACACTACATTCCTATGCTCAACATAGTAATATTAACATGTTTTCTCGTTTATGTGTGCTACGTTCTTCACATATTTTACGTTTGAAGTTTGATTTTCTGTAGTGGCCTAGTTATTGGGTTCGACTTCCGTTGCAGACAATTCTGTATCTGTTCATAAAACAATGGCAAAATTCTGAACATAAATACTGCCAAGAACATCGTTACGGCAAAATTCTGGGCTGATGGTTGCATCCATTATAGAATATGATTTCAAATTTTTAGATTTTCATTACTTTAAAACAAAAGAACACCTGGTCTCTGCCAATGTTCGCTGCTCTTTCCGATTTTATATGGATCCTGTAAAATTTCATTGATGAATGTATGTCATTTGAAACTACTTTGTTGAATTCCGGCAACACACTGGCGCAAAATAGTTCAAGATTGGATCACAGAAATCAAAGAAGCCACGGGAACAAGCTTACACACAGCACACAGAAGGCCTCCTCCGGAGAACTCTTCTACCCCTGACGCCGCAAGGAAAACAAGGGCCACAGAGTATAGATAGATAGATAGATGGATAGAAAGATAGATAGATAGATAGATAGATAGATAGATAGATAGATAGATAGACAGATAGATAGACAGATAGATAGACAGACAGACAGATAGATAGATAGATAGATAGATAGATAGATAGATAGATAGATAGATAGATAGATAGATAGATAGACAGACAGTTAGATAGATAGATAGATCGATCGATAGATAGATGGATAGAATGATAGATGGATGGATGGATGGATGGATAGACAGACAGACAGATAGATAGATAGATAGATAGATAGATAGATAGATAGATAGATAGATAGATAGATAGATAGATAGAATGATAGATGGATGGATAGACAGACAGACAGATAGATAGATAGATAGAATGATAGATGGATGGATGGACGGACAGACAGACAGATAGACAGACAGACAGATAGACAGACAGACAGACAGATATATAGATAGACAGAGAGACAGATAGATAGA
This sequence comes from Meghimatium bilineatum, assembly GCA_034231615.1. Classification (NCBI taxonomy): domain Eukaryota; kingdom Metazoa; phylum Mollusca; class Gastropoda; order Stylommatophora; family Philomycidae; genus Meghimatium; species Meghimatium bilineatum. The sequence continues at coordinate 8,652,664 of CM067315.1, read as the reverse complement.
TAGATAGATAGATAGATAGATAGATAGATAGATAGATGGATGGATGGATGGATAGACAGACAGACAGACAGACAGACAGACAGACAGACAGACAGACAGACAGACAGACAGACAGACAGACAGACAGACAGACAGACAGATAGATAGATAGATAGATAGATAGATAGATAGATAATTGAAGATGAATACTCACAATATGTGGTGGGAAATGATGTTTCTCCTGTTTTCTATCATACGCGTATTTCCTCTGCAACAACTGGGCATCAAGAGCTCCACGAATCTGCACTGAATTCTCGTCCAGGGTGTATTTATGGCCATCGAACTGGTCATTCACATGCCCCGGCGGTACCTGCTGGCGATTCTGATACATAACAGCTTTAATTCCCAAAGCTTTCTCATCAAAAGCAGTGCTGGGTTGTTCCCCTTGAAATCGGAGTTCTGTCATCTTGATGTTGGCTTTCCTATAGATCAGAGATACGGGTTATGTTGATATAAATATATATCGAAATATAACTGCTATATTGAAATTTTAAAAGGCTCAAATATCGTAGCAAAGCTATAAACAATAACATAACGAATTCCGTTCTTCAGAATACATCCTGCTAATATGTGGGATCATGAGAAAGAACATAGAGAAAGATTCAATAAAGTATTTAATTTATTTAGTAAAGCAGGGGTCGGCAACCTTTTGCTAACTGTGTGCCAACTTAAGGTTTCAAATTATTCAGAGTGCCAACATCACATATCATTTTATACAAGTCGAGGCCAATATTCTTATTTTACCATATATTTTATTTTTATATTTTAATTAATTAATATATAGTGATATTCAATAATATTTAAAGTTGTAAACAACATTTAAGGAAATATAGTTTCTTGCAAGATTTAAAAAAACCCTTTTTTAATAAAACTTTTTTATTATTAATGGAAGCCTTGCCATTGCATGGTCTTGGCAGTAAACGTGAAGAGTCTGCGTGCCATTTGAAATTGCTTGGCGTGCCAAGTGTGGCACGCGTGACATAGGTTGCCGACCCCTGTAGTAGAGGGTCAGCCTAGCAGATTATGGCTTATCTTCTAAAGATTCTGGCTATATATATATAGTTATAGTGATATATATCAATATCAGTCCAAGATACCGAGTTCGATCCCCTACACAGTTAATTGTGCATCCGTATCGTTCAAAAAGCAACGGTAAACTACTGAACGTATTTGTATTCCCTAGAAAATCAATACAACCAATAAAATTCTGGGTTGATAGCTACGTCCTGAAAAGGATACACTACCAACTTTTATATTGTTTAATCATTTTTCAAAAGCACAACACACTAAATAAACCACTAAACAGTGCAACTTGCAGAGAAATGTACTTAACATTGGGTGTATTGTCATTGATCTTTTCATTACAACAACAAAAGTATTTCAGTTTGTGGACCCCCCCCCGTGTTTTATAAGTGAAAACATCCCATCCACATATTCATATAAATCTGACAACGTCAAAACTGTCAAGCAAAAATGTTAAAAGTTATCTAAACTTCGTCATCTTATTATCTAAACTTCATTATCATCAACTTCATTATCTAAACTTCATCATCTAAACTTCATTATCATCAACTTCATTATCTAAACTTCATTATCATCAACTTCATTATCTAAACTTCATTATCTAAACTTCATTATCTAAACTTCATTATCTAAACTTCGCCATCTTAATGCCAATCTCTTGATTCATTAACACAAATTGAAACCAGGAAAACAGTTTCTGGTTCAGTACGTAATGTTTTCAAGAGGCACTTGAACTGAACAGGAATTCACATTCATTCCGCAAATTCTGAACATTCAAACAATGATGAACATTTTTAAGCAACTGAAATGTTTAAGCTTTCTCGTAGTCGTAACCTTCGATAACAGTTACCATGTTGTTCAGACACGCCGACGTTGTGCTTGAACTAGTTACGGGCACGGTGTGGGTGGGTGGAACAACAAAGAAAACTGTCGCAAGGACCAGAGTTGTGCCCTGATGCCGACGTCTGTTTCGGCGGCATTGGACTCGAAACACCAACGAGTCGAATCGCTGCTGGAACAGAGGGTTGAGCACTTATGGGAATGCCCCACGTGCTATGAGGCCAGTTTTATAATCAAGAATCAAGAAGCAACTGAAATTAGGCAATTTACAGGAACGCCAGAGATACGGATTAAGTTGATATAAACATATAACGATATATAATTATTATATTGAAATTTTAAAAAAGGTTCAGATATCACAGAAAAGCTATAAACCATGGAGCAACACATTCCGTTCTGCAGACTACATCCTGCTAATATGTAGGAGCGTGAGAAAACGAAGAGAAAGAATGTTTTAACGTCAAACGATACAAATTAGAAATAGTTCACAATGCATATTTTAAATGAATTTGGTTATTGATTGTGAGCTAACATTATCGAATATTACGTATCGATTATACAGAACATAAAACAAACATATACGAGAGAAACCAAATAAATACTCTTGCAGGACAACAAGAACATCTCATGGCAGTGGTGAAGCGTCGTAAACGTGTGTGGTTTGACCCCGTGATAAGGCACGGTTCTCTTTTTAAAAAGTACAAATATCTTGCAGGGAACAGCTTAGGGTGTAAGAAGCAGAGGAAGTGAGAGGAAAGTATGGATCGATAATATTAAAGACTGGACATAATTAATATTCTCCATACTCAAACAAAGATAACAGAGAGACATGACAAACATTTTGTGTTGATGTTTTCAGAGTGATACCCCTACGACCATGAAGGGTTATGGTTTGATGATAATGATGAACCTTATTGTACTCTGGCAGGTCCATACGTGGATCTGATGCTGTCTCTCTCAGAAGGGGTGCGGAACGCAGTAGCCTAGTTGATAGTGAGCTTGCTTTCTATCACTGGGTTACAGCGTGCCAGGTTCGAAACGACTACCGGACACACAAAAAAAACCAACAGCCCGGATTGTGATTTCTCGCTTGACACGACCACTCCTCCAGTCGACTCAGCTGTAAATGAGTACCTGAGTACCGTATGAGTTAGGGGAGGTAAAAAAAAAAGCAAGGAAGGAAGCTGGCCACCCCACCTAATAGTTGCTGCGGCTTAGTACATGGAGAGTTATCTTCATCCCCGACGGCAGGTTGCTGCCATGGAACATACCTTTACCTCCCAGAAGATGTCAAAAATATAGACACATTTATAGTTACAGTAGATCGATGATTCTATAAGTTACTAATTATCTACAGTTGGTGGTCAGGACATGTGTCAAAAGTTCGCATACTATATTGGATGCTTCAGCAAACAGTCCTCTAGGGATTTCTATCTTCAATGATAAGGATGAGTGAGGACAAATCTTGTCCTGTCAATTCCTTGATGATGCCCGTCTATATCCCCCTCTTTCAACGGTACCCTACAATATTGTTTTTGACAAGGAATCATGTCTGCATACATGTTTAAACCATGTTACCTTTCGTCGTTTTACTATTGAATTCAATGGTTCTTGTACACCTGCGTACATCTCTATTTTGTTCTTACGCACACATTTGTCTTATGTTCTTTATTGGAAATTATATTATACTTTCTATCTATACATGCTTCTTCTTCTTCTTCTTTCGTTCACTTGAAACATGTCTATATCTGTAATTCTGTCTCCTTAATAAAACTCACTGTCTTTTGTAGTTCATACAGTGTCCCAAAGAGCTTTGATTCCAGTGTTGTTTCTGTTTTGTGCGTGGCATCCTGATTATCTGTGCGCCTTTTGGCTGGATGCCTCCGTCTTCAGCACTCTGCTTACTTGGGCAGGACTATGGTCCTGCTCGAGTGGGACTGCCCGACCAGTCTTAGTTTCCAGTCCCTGATGGCTGAACTAAGCCCCATAACCTCTGCACGGTGCTGGTCTCGATGGGGTCTATACATGCAAGTTAATCGGTTTCTCAATACAGCTTAGGCATGTATGTCAATAAATATATGTGTTACCAACGAATTTGAAATTAGATATATATGTAATAGCTCATATCGGTACCGTTCATTTTGGATACTTCGAAGTATATTTCTACTTTCTGTCTATGGCTAGAATCTATGACTCAAACTCCATGCAGTTGACTTGTATATTCCGCTTGGTTTGTGAAACCTTTATCAACAATTAGAGAAACATTGACTGGCCAACGATCATATTTAAAAAAAAAAAAACTAGACAAAAAACCCAGATTTTTGGAATATAACCCAACAACACAAGATCTGCCCGAAAAAACCTAGATCTAGGAAAACAGCACAGGATATTAAAGCTGCTCGCTTTGTGTCGGTGAATTATTTCGCTGGTCTACCTCGACTAGTGCTTCCTCTTCTGATAGGGTGCAACTTGTTTTAACATTTCATCCACATCAACGGCTGTCCATACATTACATCAACACTTTCCTGACAATTTTTTATCCCCTCACTTTTTCCCCCCTTCTTAACAACTGTAAAGAATTCAAGAACCTTGCCTACATTATTATGACAATTTTTACCCCACTCTTCCACACAAAAAAAAAACAACACACATTTTATCAGAAAAAAAGTCGAAAAACTATATGAATTGCTTCACATTTTAGAAAAAAATGTTTAAAATTCAAACAGTTTAAGTGATATATAACCCCCCCCCTTTTCCAGCATTGTTGACGTCAACTATTGGCAATAACCGAAATTATTTTATGTAAGGGAGTGCAAAGTCAGATCCTTGGAACAACCTGCATAGAGCCCCAATATGTATAGTTTTGACGCTGGTGTTTACCTTCAAGTGTTCTAAAACCGAGATTGCACATACAATTATTATGTAGAATTTGACATTTTAAGTTCTTCGTTTGTTGCCAGGCTTCCACATTGATGAATCGGAGAAATATAAGTCTATGTTCCCAGCAGTGCCGTAAAGTTTCTCATAAAAGGACACATGTCATGGCCAAGTGACTGTCCTTTCCTTAATTTCATATGAAAGGACATGTCACAGCGAGGATCTTTTCCTTTCTTGAGTTTCACATGAAAGGACTCATGTCATGGCCTAGTGATTGTCTTTTCTTTAATGATTTTCAAAAAAAGTCATCAAAAAAATTTCAAGGATCAAAATGTAATTAATTACGCACAAAAATGGGCGAGCGACTTTTTTTCCAAGGTTTATATTCGCTAGGGCCTTGGCCTTATTTATATTGAACTATATAGTCTGGGATTATCTAGATTTTGTAAATCATGTCGTCTAAGGTTATTTCTAAGAAGTTAATGGTGACACTGGTTCATATTTGTGGCGTATTAACTCTCCATGCACTTTTCACTGCTGCCGACAAAAACTATACGCAAACTGACAAATGAACAGTCAGGTCAGCCAAAATGAGTGACTCACCCCGTAGGACTTACTTGAGAAAAACGAAGAATTTGATACACACTGTATTATATAAGCTGCCAAACAGTTTTTAAGAAAATTTACAAGGTTCATGTTAAGCTATTATATTCTCAACATTGTTGCCGTGTTACAGAAGATCATGAACTTGACATGCGTGGCGTATTTATCTTTTGTATCCTGTTAGTTCTCAGTTTACAATGTAAAAAAAAAAGTTCCCTTTCACAAATGTAGGCCGTATTAGAAGAATACGTAGCTCGCATATTTCAGTAAGAACTTGAATGTACTGTTTTAGGACATTTTTCTTTTAAAACAGTGATTCTTAACCTTTATGTTATAGCCGACCCCAGTAAATATATGTCTCGTCCATAGACCCTTTGTAGTTATATTTGTCTCCAACTGACCCCTGTAATTTTATCTTTCATAGAAATCTATAATATATTAGTCTCCCGATTATTTTATTTCATTTTTGATATGGTGATAAATCTCGAGGGGTTTATTTCATAGACCCTGTAATATATTTATCTTCCGCTCTCCATCGAGACCAGCACAGTGAAGTGGTGATGGGATTTAGTTCATCCATCAGGGGTTGGAAACTAAGACTGGTCGGGCAGTCCCACTCGAGTAGGACCACAGTCCTGCCTAAGTAAGCAATATGCTGAAGACGGAGGCACCCAGCCAAAAGGCGCACAATTAATCAGGATGCCACGCATTAATCACAATGGGAACATGTTTGTATCTATCTGAATACCCCACACCCCTCCATATCGACGGACCTGGCTGGCTATCTTAGTTTATATTCGTTTAATTTTAAATGTAAAAGTTCAGATAAACAGTTGTTTTATACTTCGCGGAACCTCTGAAAGAATGTTGAGGACCTCTGGTGTTCCCCGATCCTCAGGTTAAGAGATAACTTGCTTTATGTAGTACCGTTTTTGCATATTGTGTTTTGTTAGGCATAAAACGGAGTAATTTAATGTGGACATTTTCCTGCTTGCAAGATACCACTTCTCTGTGTAATGTCAAAAAAATGCATCTTTGCCATTTGAGACTGTTGACTTGGTGTGGCTGTTTCTTTGACAAAATTGCTTGTCCCATTTCTCTTGTCAGAGTGTTATTAATTTTAAATAGTTTTGAAAATAACTTGGCGTCGTTTTCATTCTCTGAACCAAAGGTATGCAACCATTTTAGGTCGACGTGTCAAATTCAGAGATTTTCTTTTGTGAAGTGGGCGAACACATTTTTAACACTTTTAAGTTTTCAAAGAATCGCTAAAAATGTTTTTTCCCCTTCACAACAGATGTTGCTGCGATTGACGTCCTAGATGCTTCTGTCGTATAGAAATATGTCACAGAGTATATGTCATATGTCACAGAGTATATGTCATATGTCACAGAGTTCTTTGTGCATTTCAAGAGCTAAATAAGTAGAAAAGTAACATTTCGTTCTAGAATTCTTTGTAAATTTCAAGAGCTAATTAAGTAGAAAAGTAACATTTCGTTCTAGAATTATTTTTAAATTTTAAGAGCTAAATAAGTAGAAAAGTAACATTTCGTTCTAGAATTCTTTGTAAATTTCAAGAGCTAATTAAGTAGAAAAGTAACATTTCGTTCTAGAATTCTTTGTAAATTTCAAGAGCTAATTAAGTAGAAAAGTAACATTTCGTTCTAGAATTCTTTGTAAATTTCAAGAGCTAATTAAGTAGAAAAGTAACATTTCGTTCTAGAATTCTTTGTAAATTTCAAGAGCTAATTAAGTAGAAAAGTAACATTTCGTTCTAGAATTCTTTGTAAATTTCAAGAGCTAATTAAATAATCACTATTTTCATTGTCTGCATTGTGAAAATATATAAATAGAACCAGGATCGTAGATATGTCTTGAGTAAGTGTTGGAGGGGAGTGGGGGGGGGGGGTGAGGTTTACCTTAAAAATGTCATTTGTCTATTTTTTTATGTAGTTACTTCCTTTTCAATATGCGTTGATTGCTTTTTTTGTTGTTGTTGCAAGAAATCAAATCGTTAAAGGGGAAGAAGGGAAGGGGAAGAATTATTCTCCTTTTAGTTAAATTCTTAGTACCAAATGTCATGCCCTGATTTCATAAAGGGGGGGGGGGTAATCAACCACCTTAGTACCAATTAAGTAATACCCACCTTAGTACCAATTAAGTAATACCCACCTTAGTACCAATTAAGTAATACCCACCTTAGTACCAATTAAGTAATACCCACCTTAGTACCAATTAAGTAATACCCACCTTAGTACCAATTAAGTAATACCCACCTTAGTACCAATTAAGTAATACCCACCTTAGTACCAATTAAGTAATACCCACCCTAGTACCAATTAAGTAATACCCACCTTAGTACCAATTAAGTAATACCCACCTTAGTACCAATTAAGTAATACCCACCTTAGTACCAATTAAGTAATACCCACCTTAGTACCAATTAAGTAATACCCACCTTAGTACCAATTAAGTAATACCCACCTTAGTACCAATTAAGTAATACCCACCTTAGTACCAATTAAGTAATACCCACCTTAGTACCAATTAAGTAATACCCACCTTAGTACCAATTAAGTAATAACCACCTTAGTACCAATTAAGTAATACCCACCTTAGTACCAATTAAGTAATATCCACCTTAGTACCAATTAAGTACTAGGTATATGTAACAGCAGGACTTACTTCGTGTATCATGTCAACCTGTGGATGTTGTTGTTGTTGTTGTCTTGCTCAGAGATAGATGGTTCTTAAATTGGGTAGTTGGGTGGTGATACCAGCCGATACAGAAAGAAACAGACAAACAAACAAGCAACAATAAAGAAACAAACAAAAAATGGTACTATACTAAAGTCTATCCCCATTTTCGTTCCATTTTTCCATTAGTGCCTACCTACGTTTTTTTTGTTGTTAATTGATCTAAATATTATATCAATAAATAATCAATCTTCTTCTTCTTCTTTCTGTCCTCATGTACCTTTTGATGTTGAGGGGAGAGTGAGTGTACGGTATTTTGCCCTTCTATTCAATAATTAATTGAAATATTCATTTTTAGGGTTAGGGTTAGTTATGTTTTACAAAACTAATACTATCTCTAACCTAAAATATAATTATATTTAAATTAATAAATGAAGATAATCTGATAAACATAGGCAAGGAAAATAATCACACAGGTAGACACGAATTGACGCGGCGGGGGTTGGACTATGACCATAGTACCCAAAAAACACACACGAACACACAATCACAAACAAACAAACAATAAACAAACAATAAAAACACAAAACAAGTAGCATACAATTAAACTGAAGATGCAATTTGTTTAAATGGTCAAAGTTGCCTGCTCATTAAATTTTTCTTGTACCATGATCTTCATATGAATGTACTGGAACCGTAGCGATAACGTTTAACTTTATATGAATGTATCCGAACCGTAGTGATAACGTTTAACTTATTCACCGTCTAACTAGTGAATACAAGACTTTGTGGTGGTCCCATGCAGATGATAACATTCGACTTCCTGCCTTATCAATATAGAACAAGAGCCATTAAGATTACAACACTAATAGTAATTGTATCCGTAATGGTATCGCCGGTGCAATCTGGATAGTCGGATTTCGAACCATAAGCTAATTCGACGAAGTGGGTTTGCGAGACGAACTGACGGTCCACTCTGCTATGGAGCCGTTACTATGTCATATCAGCTCTGACTATCAACTCTGCTATGGAGCCGTTACTATGTCATACCGTTACTCTGTCATACCAGCTCTTACTATCAACTCTACTACGGAGCCGTTACTCTGTCATACCATCTCTTACTATCAACTCTACTACGGAGCCGTTACTCTGTCATACCAGCTCTTACTACCAACTCTACTACGGAGCCGTTACTCTGTCATACCAGCTGTTACTATCAACTCTGCTACGGAGCCGTTACTCTGTCATACCAGCTCTGACTAACAACCCTGCTACTGAAGCGATAGTGTGTCATATAAAAGTGCATGGATCTGTAAGGGATGTCCATAAATTTAATCAACAAATATTTGTAAAGAATGTTTGACCCCCAAACCTTCACCCCTTCCCTTGTCAACAACTCTCAGAAATTCAGGGACGTCACTACTTATCTCTAAAATATTTAACGCCACCCCCCAACTATCTAAAATATGTTTGTTTTTAGCGGAAAGAGTAAGATGATGATGATGATGATTCAATCCCTTTCGCTGTGAGCAGGAAGCTCTTGACACATGATGATGATGATTCAATCCCTTTCGCTGTGAGCAGGAAGCTCTTGACACATGGTGATGATGATTCGATCCCTTTCGATGTGAGCAGGAAGCTCTTGACACATGATGATGATGATTCAAACCCTTTCGATGTGAGCAGGAAGCTCTTGACAGCGCGAAAGAGTAAGAACAAACAATGTGATTTGTTTCACATTTTTATAAAAATGTTTAATACAAACAATGTAGTTGGTATATAAAACAGCAACGATGACATAAACTTTTGTCATAATTCTCCCCCCCCCCCATTTAATGACGCAGTTCATAGACAGTCACTTATTATGTCGACTTGACTTCCAGAATACTTTTTGTTTTTTGTTTGTTTTTCACTTCAATAAAACAATATAGATTCATATTTGTTTTGTTACGGTTTCCTGTAATAAACAATTTTCCCGATTTCCAGTTTTGACACACTTCGGGCAAACCAATAGCTACGCGGAGTCTCTCAGCAGACTACGAAGATCCCGCCCCGCAGGCTTATAGTTCCTTTAGCTCGTCAGTTAAACCCACCAACATGCGAATTCAAGCGCTTATTTTCTATTTGTAACTTGAGTCACCTCAGACGAAGTTAGGTTTGCTATTAATTTACATGAAATTTTCTTCTGCGTTTGATCTCACAATCCTGCATGTTTACATGATATAGTCCAGTGTTTCGTGGTTCATATATTGATTGCAATACATACACATCTCGCTATCGAACCCGCCCGTGTGTTGCCGGGCCCGAAAGGGGAGCAAAGAATATCAACACTGTTTACCTTCCACGCATGTCGTAAAAGGCGACTAAGAAGGTTATGGGATGGAATTGGCTGTCCCATCCCATATAGGGTCAGAGACCCAAAGCCATGCTGAAGTCGGATGTGTCAGGCCGAAAGGCGCAGATATCGCAGCAATGCTGTAAACCATGCCACAGCGCATTCCGTTCTCTGGACTACATCTTGCTAATCTGAAGGAGTTTGAGAACGAACGCAGAAGAAGAAGAACGACCATCAACTATAGAACGACCAATTATTCTGAAAACTGTTGGAATATGATGAATCTTCTTCTCCTTCTTTCGTTCACTTGAAACATGTCTATATCTGTAATTCTGTCTCTTGAATAAAACTCAATCTTTTGTAGTTCATACAGTGTCCCATAGAGCTTTGATTCCAGTGTTGATTTCTCTGGCCAATATGTCTGCCTCAGCGTTTCATGCTCAGAACACTCTTGAAGTATATGTTTGGTACTCTATGCTACCTGTCCACATGTACATATGGCCGTGTTGCCAATCTTGAACTTTGTGTACATGTGACTGCGGAGTCGGTTGTGTCCTGTTCTGAGACGTAGAATTCTAACATATTCTGATCTGTTCATAATGTGATAGTCATCTTGTGTTGGTGTTTGTGGTTTTCATATTGGCGTGATCATCTGTTTTTTTTTCCTAATGGTATGTGATTAGTACACCTGGTCGGTCTTCGGCACCACCTTCCTTAGCCAGGTGGTCTGCTTTTTCATTTCCTGCTATTCCACAGTGAGATGGTATCCACTGCATGGTTACCCTATACTGGTAAGACAATTCATTAAATAGTTTTTGTAAGTCTTTTATGATACATCTTGATACTTACGGCCTTCATCCGTTGAACAACGATGCTCACGGGTACTATTCGTTTGTGATGCGAACTTATTTCTCTTCGTGTTTAACTTCTACGTGACGTGTTTAACTTCTACGTGACGTGTTTAACTTCTACGTGACGTGTTTCACTTCTACGTGACGTGTTTAACTTCTACGTGACGTGTTTACCCCCTTAACGATATTCTGTCAAATCTCTAAACATTGATTGTTTACTATTTCCAGAAAGCACCGAGGAAAGGTGCTTGAGGATCTTAGTAAGTCATCTAACTTAAGCGCTTATACAAGAGTATTGTGCAGTCCTATGCATTCCTATACGAATGGGAATTCTGTTCTGACACAGGTTTGAGCAAACCAGCATGACATATCAGTGAACATAACGAGGAAAGGAATTATCAAAACACATTATCAAGCAATGTTTCTCAACCTTTGCGAGAGGTCTACCTATTTATGGTACTATAAAACAAGTGCCCGGTTCAACCACGTTTTATATATATGGGGCACTGTAGTTTTGGTTGTTCGCTGCTAACTCTTGACAATGTCAGTGTGCCATCATTTAATTTTTGTTTACATACAATAATAGCTGAAATAATTGCTAGATGTAACTCGGAGATCGTGATGACATGATTCTCTCCAGCTGTCATCATTACTTTTAGGGTCTCGTGACCAATCGGCAGAAGAAGACCTGTACTCTGAATTAATTAGGCCTTCATTCGTTCCTTTTCTTGATTATTCCCATGTTTTCCGTTGGTTAATATTTATATACTTGGAATCGTATGCCAAAAATAACCAAGGCTTCTCCAAGTATATACATAGTAACCAATAGAAAGCGTTTATAATTATATACACATATGACTCAGTTAACATAAACATAAATAAAAGCGGTTGGGGTTTTGTTGCCTACTGAAACTGCGTGAAGTTCGTTCAGAAATCTTCAGCATATCCCACTGTCACATCGAGCATGAGGATGGAGCTAGAGGGAATTACATCAGAACTTAATTGGTTGATAACTGATAAATCAACATACTTAGTAATACTCATAGACTCTCACAGTATGCTGCGCAAGATAGAAAAGTACGTGATGAGAAAAGAGTGGTGAGACTTATTGAACAACTCAATTGTCCAGAGTGTTACATGGATATACTGCCCTGGTCATGCTGGGGTCGGAGGAAACGAGAGATCCGACTTATTGGCAGACAATGCGGTGATAGACATCACATTGCTGAGAAGAGATAAAGCAGACTTGATCAAGGCAGTAATAAATTCATTTCAAGATGAAGATGATGTCAATGAGACTGAGAACGTACACATACAGAGAATGTTAAAAATAGGAGTATCTAGAGGTGAGGGGAGGAAAAGTTTTTTTTTGTAAAGGCCCCGAAGATCACCCAATCAACACCTGACCGGGATTCTGAGTCTACATACACTGTGATGGCTGATGGAACGGAGAGCGGAGCACTTATAGAAATGCCCCACGTAGTGTGATGATAATTTCGAATTAAGAATCAAGAATCAATAGAAAGCGTTACAGCAATAAAACAGCGTACCGATTGAAGGAAGGCCTGTTTACTTTTTGCAGTTAGGTCTTATTGTACTGTCAATGGTCACACCATGGTATAACTTAAGAGGACTAACGTTCATGACTGAAAATGTGTGCCTCACCAAAACAGGTTTTAATCACCCATCAATAATCTGGCAGATAGCATAGTTATATGCAGCAGAAACCTGGACTGTCTATGCTGGATCAGGACCCTTCACCTGGACTGTCTATGCTGGACCGGGACCCTTTACCTGGACTGTCTATGCTGGGTCGTGACTTTCCCCTGGACTGTCTATGCTGGACCGGGACCCTTCACCTGGACTGTCTATGCTGGGTCGTGACCTTCCCCTGGACGGTCTATGCTGGGCCATGACATAAGACCTCTCAACAGATAGTAAACATGTACTAAAGGGCTCACTTTTGATTATTTCTGTGAGTTTCATTGGACGGCAGTTGAATTAAGTATATAAATAGTGACCAACGAAAATTATGACAATAATCAGACACGTCACAATTTCACTCATTTCACTTTCGGTGTATAAGCAAGCTACTTGATATATTGGTAAGATTACATCCCTGATAGTGAAATCCTTGTAGAATGGTAAGATTACATCCCTGACACTGAGATCCGTGCAGAATGGTAAGATTACATCCCTGATAGTGAAATCCTTGTAGAATGGTAAGATACATCCCTGATAGTGAAATCCTTGTAGAATGGTAAGATTACATCCCTGACACTGAAATCCTTGTAGAATGGTAAGATTACATCCCTGATAGTGAAATCCTTGTAGAATGGTATGATTACATCCCTGACACTGAGATCCGTGCAGAATGGTAAGATTACATCCCTGACACTGAAATCCTTGTAGAATGGTAAGATTACATCCCTGACACTGAAATCCTTGTAGAATGGTAAGATTACATCCCTGACACTAAAATACTTGTAGAATGGTAAGATTACATCCCTGACACTAAAATACTTGTAGAATGGTAAGATTACATCCCTGACACTGAAATCCTTGTAGAATGGTAAGATTACATCCGTGACACTGAAATCCTTGTAGAATGGTAAGATTACATCCCTGGCACTGAAATCCTCCAAAAGTATTCGATGGAAAACATCCAGACCTTGACATCAATCAAGTCTCATCTAATATTCACGGCATTCTCTTGTCAGAGGCGATTCTTCCAAATAAACTGTTCTATGAAGAGCTGTGCCTAGGTAAGCGTTCAAGAAAAAACGTTTATATAATTTCTTGAAGACATCTCTCAAGCATTGCAGCATTAACCGAAGTTCTTAGGAAACCACAGCTCTTGCCAGTTCAGAATCTCATTACTAGATCAGTGCGGATATGCTATATGTCAATGACAGGAGAAACAGTTAAAAAGATCTTCATCTAAGGACCTCCTTTATTCATGTTTACACTGTAACAGATATTTCCAAGCCTGAATTGGGCTCATGAGCCGCCAATTCACGAACACCAAACCTACTTGACACCACACACCCGCCTACAATTCTTACAAAGTAGGAAGATTAGAAAATCGTGGATGATAGATCCTTGTTCTATTTCAGTGCAAATCTTTCACCATCATCATTAAGTGACGTCTCCGCATCGAAGGTTGGCTGCAACAGACCTTCAACATCCCGTGTCTCTTGTTTTAATTGTGCACTCTGCTAGACTGTAACCTGTCCATCTTGTGATGGTACTCTCCCACTTGTATCTCTGCGTACCTCTTGCTCGCTTCCCTTTGACTTTACCCTCAAGTAAGGTCTTCAATAAGGTGTCATGTCTTTTAATATGTCCAAAATATTTTATTTGCCTGATCTTTATTTCTCTTAGTAGTTCTTTCTTCATATTTATAACTTCTTTGTTTGTTTTCTTCTCTTTCTAGGTGTTCTCCCTATTCTTCTATATACCCACAACTCAAAGGTATCAATTATGTCTTCTAAATGTTTGTTTTCTTCTCTTTCCATGATGTTATCTCTATTTTTCTATATACCTACATGGTACTATACAAGAATCAGTGGGCATGTTTCTACGGAACAAAAAAACTAACATAATTAAAAGGAACGAAATTCCAATAAATACACATATTCCGACACAGCCAACGTTCTACACGTTTAGTAACGAGAGCCCCTATCAGTCGATATGCGCGCTACACACTGAGTGGCTGAGTGGGGGTGTGGTTGTCCTCTCTGTTGCACTCAAATCGCCAGATAAGTATCTTTAGTGACATTTTTTTAATCTCCGAGAAACGGAAGCACAGTACAATAACATATGAAGTTAAAAAGTCGGACTGTTGTCACGTGATTTGTACACTGATTCTTGTATTGTACCACCTACATCTCAAAGATGTGAACTTCCCTGCAGTGATTAAATATTGCAAATGTTTAAAGCAAGGCGCGTAACTTTATGAACACCAGATCATGCAGCTGCACTCGTCTGTACACTCGTCTGTACACTAGTCTGTACACTAGTCTGTACACTCGTATGTACACTAGTCTACTCTAGTCTGTACATTAGTCTGTACACTAGTCTGTACACTAGTATGTACACTAGTCTGTACACTAGTCTGTACACTAGTCTGTACATTCGTCTGTACACTAGTCTGTACACTAGTCTGTACACTAGTCTGTACACTCGTCTGTACACTAGTCTGTACACTCGTCTTATTTAACTTAAAGTTAGTGATAAAACAAACTATTTAGTAACTAAAGAGTACATGGAAGATAGAGGTAGTCACCTGAAATTATCTTGTGCGGAAATAGCCCTCTGAATGCCCATGGCTTTACTGTCCAATCTCGAGCCTCCGATCCTTGGGGCATGAGTCTGGCAGTAGATCTCCTTGTCCTCGCTGTTGGTAGGGTTAGTGTAGTAGTTTTTTAACGTCACATATCCCCCACACACGCAGCATCTAATGGAGTGACACAATACTCTTGTCATTTTTATGATATTAATGTCACAAGTTGACATTTGTTAAAATATGAAACAATAATATTATTACGGTCGGCGAGCATAAGATGAACGCGCATAACGCGAACAATAAGTCACGGTGAAAAAACCGTACCACATTGATACATATTCACACATATATTCTCTGTGGTATACCAGGAAATGAGGAGATATATGCTGGCAAAGGATGGGGAAATACATGAACAAAATGAAATTGCAAACAAAGAAAAGAGGACCGTCATCAAAACTATTAGGAAAATCGTCCACCCAAAAGACAATCATCAATATCGTGACACGCCCGTGTGTTGCCGGGACCCGAAAGAGGAGCAAAGAATAGCAACACTGTTTACCTTTCACGCATGTCGTAAAAGGCGACTAAGGAGGTTATGGGATGGAGTTGGTTGTCCCATCCCATATAGGGTCAGCGACCCAAAGCCATGCTAAAGTCGGATGTGTCAGGCCAAAAGGCGCAGATATCGCAGCAATGCTGTAAACCATGACACAACGCATTACGTTCTCCGGGCTACATCCTGCTAATCTGCAGGAGTTTGAGAACGAACGCAGAAGAAGAAGAAGAATATCTTGACAGAGCTGAGCATGTTATTATCTATCGCATCAGATCTGCGCGCAACATACTAAAAAGTCACTTAAATAGACTAAGACTGGCTTCATCACATTTATCTCGTAAATAAAAAAGCAATACCCACCGGAAATAAACAGTTGAATACAACTAGCAACATAACATTATTTTGCAATAATAGCGCGGACGGTTCTCAATTCGCCCAGACCATAGGGTCACACTTAGATAAAAGGCATCTTGGCCACAAATAAACATCAACTCCACCTAGCAATATAGATAATTCATAGCAATAGCACGCGCGGCTTTCCAAACACCCAGACCATTAGGTCACATTTAGATAAAAAGCTAATACGGCCTGATATAACCAAAATAGACTTCTGTCTTATGTTGAAAGGGTCGTGCCTCAGCTAAGAGGCTTTAATCCCCCATTTAACAAACAAACAAATCATCACATCTATGTCCATGTGGGCGGGCAGACAGCACAGACAGCGAAACATATTCTGCAGGACTGCATTACATTAAACCAGTTAAGGAAGTAACACTGGCCCACAGAAACGGATATGCACAGAAAACTGTATGGAAGCACTGAGTGCCCTTAAGTAAAGCAGCATACATTGAGAAAACTGGACTTTCTGTGTAGAGATGTTAAAATGCAAACGAGAAAACGAAGACTCATATATTTATAAACCGTCACAAACACATTTGGACAAACCTTCATACACACTGACATACCATCAGTCAAATTGATAAACCCTCACACATTGTCTATTGTCTTTCCCCAGGTGAATGATTGTTGATCGCATTCACACTTGCCGTTAAGCGTAGGGGTGGGAGCTTAAGCTGTCGTTCCAAGGCTAGATGTGTCGCCGTGGTTGCATTTAGTACATGTTTGTTCAAGGCTATCTTTATGTTTTCTATCCACCGTTTTCTTTGTCTACCTTTGGCCTTACGCCCGGATATTCTTGTATTATATGCTCTTATTGGTATTTGGTTTGGCTTCATTCTCATAAGGTGACCGAACCATTTTACTTGCTGTCTCTCAATATGTTCGATACCCTCACACATACATTGACAAATGTTTACCACAAATATAAATGCCTTCACACGTATTGACAAACCGTCACACACGTATTGACAAACCGTCACACACGTATTGACAAACCGTCACACACGTACACTGAGCATCACACACATAAAAAACATTGACAAACTTCATTCAAACATCGGTTAGTAAACCTCACAAATTTACCTGAAGCATTGTTTGTGAAATATCACATCGATGACTGGTCCAATTCTCTCCTGCTGGTACACCGTCTGATTACACCTCTGGCATTTCTGAGATTTCGAATTCAAGGGCTGGAACAGAGATGATAACCGTTTGTATCCACGCTCTGCTGATTCCACATCATCAAAATCATCCATCCTTGACTGACTCCCTCCTGGGAACAATAATAAAAACATTCATCTCTTTAGGAATAACTTAAGAATAGTGAAAGTATGGGTGTGTGTTTTGTGACACTGATATTAGTTAGGAATGAGTACACACGCATGACGCACGCATACGTACTCAGAGGACTGTTGCATGACCGGTCTACTAACAAATATATCAACTAGAGAGAAAATATCCACCAATGGTAACAAAGAAGATTGTTGCATGGCCCGTCTCCCGTATAAAAGACATGTGGACAGAAAATGTAAACATGACAAGAAAGGCCGATTTTGATTATTTCCGTGAATTTCGTCGGCTTTGACGTTTTTGACATGCGCCTCCAAGTATATAAATAGTGACCAACGAAAACACGACAATAATAAAAAAGTAAAGAATGAAGTAATGTACAGAGATCTTCTACTGCTGACCGTCAGTAGATACGGCCTTCCTATTTTTTTAAAAAAAGATGTAGAGGAATGTATTTTTTTTACCTTTAGAAAAAAGCGAATATATAATGACTTAATTAAAAATAAAATGTGTATATAATATCTTTTGTCGAAACATCTAAATGATGGGAGGAGGGATGTTTTACCCTTTGATTTACAAGTTGCGTATTACTACATACCATGTTCTATTTTCATTCGAAATGGGGGTTGGGTTTAACCCCATCAAACATACAATATATATTCGGTCTTTCATACAAACACCCTCATGCATAAAACTTGAAACATTAAAACACGTTCTGATATTTCCCAGTCCTATTCTCTATGTCCGTATATTCTCGTGCATTGTCGTAATATATTCTGAAGTTATTATAAAAGTGTCAGAGGAGGACAAATAAAGACATGGACAGACAACATCAAGGAATGGACAGGGCAAGATATT
Organism: Meghimatium bilineatum; assembly: GCA_034231615.1. Taxonomy (NCBI): domain Eukaryota; kingdom Metazoa; phylum Mollusca; class Gastropoda; order Stylommatophora; family Philomycidae; genus Meghimatium; species Meghimatium bilineatum. Next base: position 8,634,008 of record CM067315.1, on the reverse strand, counting down.
TCCACACTCATCCGCATCGCTGAGGATAGAATTCGCTGGAGGACTCTGTGTGCTGAAGCATCCAATGTGTTACCCCTACGACCCTGAAGGGTTATGGGTTTATTGATTGATTGATTGATAAAAGTGTCGGATTTAGTGGCGTTATAGATTATGCTGTCTAACTTGCGGTTCTAGCGGCTCACCGGATGCAAAGTGCTTAGAGAAAAAAAAAGTACAACAAATCAACAAATTTCAAATCAATATAATCAAGCTCTTGACTATTATAAGAGCAAAAGTCAAGTACAAATTCTCTCTCGTTCACCTTGTCCGTTAATTTCTGGTCCATGTCTTTCAATGTGATATAATTTGCTTGCGCCGATTCTCTTCTCCAAGGTGTTCGAGGTCTTCCTCGTTGTCTTTGCCCATGTGGATGCCATATCAATGCCTGTATTGTAATAAAATTGTGTGCTTCATCATAGTGTATCCAACAAATCTTCATTTCCTAAACATGATCTGTTGGCAAATAGGATCGTGTCTTGTCCTCATCCAAACCTCATCATCCAAACATCATCATCCAAACCTCATCATCCAAACCTCATAATCCAAACCTCACCATCCAAACCTCACCATCCAAACCTCACCATCCAAACCTCATTGTTTCTTATCTTAGCGTGTCATTTTAATATTTAGTCCTCATTCAAACCTCATCCAAACCTCATTGTTTCTGATCGTAGCGTGTCGTTTTAATATTAAAAATCGTTTGCAGTTATTCGTCGCTGTCGGATGTATCAGGTCAATGGCGCAAATAAAACGGCAACAGAATGCATTTCCGTTGCCTGGACTACAAGCTGCTGGAAATAATGTGGGACAATTGTCCCTGTTATAACAGAGATCCGATGGGAGTGTGAGAACGAACATAAAAAAGGTTATTCACAAATGTTTGTTTTGGGTTGTATTTGTCTAGCAAATTAACAGAAAAAGTACGAAAAAATGCATGCTTTGTTTCACATTTACAAAATATTTTTCACATTCAAACAATTTAATTAGTACGTTAAAAACGGTATTGTTGATGTAAGATGTTGTCAACAACCCCCCCCCCCCCCCCCCCCCGTCAACAATTGTCTCTATAAGATGCATCTCCCCTAATTGTTTACATATGTTATGGACAGCCGCAAGTGGCGTCTCCTGCCTGCAAAACGAATACTGCATTACTATAATAACAGTTGCAAGCGGAGAGATAATCATACATTGTGTGTCTAGAAGTATACGGAATATTCAACATTCTCATTCATTGTCTGTCTAGAAGTATACGGAATATTCAACATTCTCATTGCGTGTCTAGAAGTATACGGAACATCCAACCTTCTCATTACGTGTCTAGAAGTATACGGAACATCCAACCTTCTCGTTAAAATAGAAGATTTGAATTCAGATTCAGAAACAATAACAACTAAAAATATCAACCAAGTTCGATGATGAAATAATACAAAAGCTTGGACAATAACTGAAGGTGTTGAAAATGCGTAGTTGGGTGACTCGTGAGATTAGACGGTACTTATAAGACCTCTGTACATAACTAATTAGGACTCCATTTGCTACGTTTTTTAATTATTGTTGTGGTTTCGTTGGTAACAATTCAGGGTCGGATTTAGACTTGATAGGGCCCTAAGCTATTTGAGATATGGGGCCCTAAGCTATTTGAGATATGGGGCCCTAAGCTATTTGAGATATGGGGCCCTAAGCTATTTGAGATATGGGGCCCTAAGCTATTTGAGATATGGGGCCCTAAGCTATTTGAGATATGGGGCCCTAAGCTATTTGAGATATGGGGCCCTAAGCTATTTGAGATATGGGGCCCTAAGCTATTTGAGATATGGGGCCCTAAGCTATTTGAGATATGGGGCCCTAAGCTATTTGAGATATGGGGCCCTAAGCTATTTGAGATATGGGGCCCTAAGCTTTTTTAGATATGGGGCCCTAAGATATTTGAGATATGGGGCCCTTTCACGATTAAGAATATATAGATAGTGAAATTTAAAAAAAGTGGGGGCCCAAGAAAGTGGGGGCCCTAAGCTATAGCTTGTTTAACTTATAGGTAAATCCTGTACTGTAACTATTTATGTTATAGACGAATTCTATGTATTTCCTATAGGGAACATAAGACAAACGTGCACGTAAGAAATAACATAGAGATGTATGCATGTGTACAAGAACCATTGCTTTCAATAGTGAAACAACGAAAACTAGCATGGTTTTGACATGTATGCAAACATGATTTCTTATCGAAAAGAATAATGTAGGGAACCGTCATAGGGGGAGGAGCAGAGGTGGGCAAATAAAGACGTGGACAGACAACATCAAGGAGTGGACAGGATACATTTTTTTCCTCACTCATCCGCATCAAGATAGAGATCGCTGGAGGACTCTGTGCTGAAGCATCCACTGTGATCAGTGTAGGATTTACTTATAAGCTACACAAGTTATAGCTTAGGGTTCCCACTTTCCTGAGCAATTGTCATATATACTTAAATATATTGCAGGTTATTATCTTCCGCCTCAGAACAGGACACAACAGATTAAACAGCCACTTAAATAGACTAAGATTGGTCCCATCACCACTGTGCCTTTGTGGGCATGCAGCACAGATAGCTGAACATATCCTGCAAGACTGCAATACACTAAACCAATTAAGGGAAGAACACTGGCCCACAGAGATGAATATCCACAGAAAGATGTATGGGAGCACTGAGGAGCTTTCAAATACAGCAGCATTTATTAAGAAAACAGGACTTGCTGTGTAGCCATGTCAAACTCCAAACGAGAAGAAGAAGAAGAAGATTGCAGCATTATCTGTCCCAATGCCGCAGGGCCGGAAACCTTAGGGCCTTATCAAGTCTAAATCCGGCGCTAAATGTGGTACCCCTACTACTCTGACGTGAGACGGGTTTATAGATAGATAGATATTTATATACTTAGTCACAATTTAAAAAAAAACTAAAATACAAAAAACCACAAATCCGACCAACGAAATTCACGAAAATAAATAAGAATCAGCCATTCTTGTCATGTTAACTTTCTGTACACATGTCTTTATTGAAGTCTGGTCATGATTAAACTCGTAATCTTTTGAGTACAAGGCAACAAGCTTAACCAGAGTGCCAGGAAGATCCCTGATAACAAATAAGAGATATTGTAACCAGTGCCAGGTAGATCTCTGATAACAACTAAGAGATATTGTAACCAGAGTCAGGTAGATCTCTGATAACAACTAAGAGATATTGTAACCAGAGTCAGGTAGATCTCTGATAACAACTAAGAGATATTGTAACCAGAGTGCCAGGAAGATCCATAAAACTATATATATATATCTTCTGCGTTTACCACATGCGGTCATGTTATATTGTCAGGCCTGTCGTCAGGGAATGTCTTCTTCAGGTCTAGCGGTTGCCCCATAAGTAAAAAGTAAAGTAACCCATAGCATTTATTAATGCCGTAGGGGTGTGAGATGTTAGCGATCTCACATTTCACAGGCGCTGCAAATGAGGGCGGTAGCCATCTCCTCTCCCTCGCAGTCTTTACTTCCCGGATTAATCCGGTAGCCATTTAAGGCTGGGTCGACCTGGGAGCCGTTGCGATCTGAAAACATTTCCGCCTCAACTGGGGAATGAACCCAGGACCACTCATATGCGAAGCCAGTGCGCTAACCACTGCGCTAACGCGGCTCCCGGTTGCCCCATACTTTTGTCTCAAATCTGTATCCTCTGGCCAGGTCCACTGTCTCTGTTCATTGTACGAGTTGTTGGACAGTCCTGAAGTATGTGCTGGAGTCTGGGTTCTGGATCCGCAAGGACATTTATCTGTGTTTGAGATTCTCAGTCGGTATAGGTGACCCACCAGTCTGATGTGGCCTGTTCTAATGCGATTGCATATTATATGATGTATGGAAGTGAATCTTGGACAATCAGTGGAATAGTGAAAAATTGTGTACACTTAGCAGAGATACTTCTATAGGAGAATGTTGAAAACACTATCTTAGGAGAAATGAATTAAACAAAAGAAAAATAGTTGCTAACTCGCATTATAAGAGTCCTTATTCTTTGGACACCTCACGAGAAGAGGAAAAATTAAGCACATCGTGACAACAGGCAATTTAAAAGTGGGTTAAGAGGAAGACCATGACAAAAGACGCTGGACAGCTTGGCATTGTGGCATGGGGGGACAATTAGAAACTGAAACGATTGACAGTAATCGAAATGGAAGACTGTGTGCAATGACAACAAACATCATACGAAATGTGCTCTAGGAAGTAATGTTTAAACTATACCATTTGAAACTATACTATACTGTACTAACCTATAGGGTTTCTCAAAGTTGGTGAAAATACCCTATGGGGTATGAGATACCCTCATGGCAGTGATTCATGGTCAAAGGAGCAGCTGGGGCAATATAGGGTCAAGAGGGGCAAAAGAACTATAGAGAACAATGATTACATGTTCTGCCTCTAACTTTGTATCAGTCATGTCTAAATAGCAATGCTTTTTGAGGGGCACTGTCTGATGGTAGTTTGGAAGAATGTGAGAACCACATAATCTGTGGTCTTCTAATGTATTCCAGGATTGACATTGTGTTTTTTTGGTTTTCTGGTGACCTCATTTCTAATTATATCTCTTATTGTTACTCCGAGAATTCTAAGTAGACAAGTCATTTCTGCTGTAACAATTTATCTTTTGTCTGTTGTTGTTAGTGTCCACGTTTGATATTTGTAGCAAAGTGATGATGTGATGATTGTGTCATATAGTTAAGTTTTGGTGTTCATGTTCAGATGCCATGTTTGTTTTTGAAAACATGAGACATCTGCCCCAATATCTGGTAATGCGAGGGGTGAGGTAACAGGGTAAATATAAATATATACGTAAACATATATAAACGTTCTGAATATTTATAAATAACACATACTAGCAACGAGACACAGTGATAGGAGTTAACAACGGTACACGGTGTTTCGACCCAAAAGCCTTCATTTAGTCGAAACGTCGTCTATCGTTGTGTCTAGCCGCTAGTATATTTTGTTTATAAATATTGATAACTCATATCTGCGTTTATTTTCTATTTATACTGTTTATAAAACTATACTGTACTGTAGTAATATATACTGTTTTAAACAACACTGTGCTGTATCAATCTATACATCACACCACTGTAAGATCCATACACTACTTTGCAATACCTGGAATTAATCACTTAATGAAAAAGTATGAATACAGGCCTAATTACCGTTACGGGGGATATACATTTTTATTAAGATTGATATCAATCGATCACAAGCCAAGATCTATTGATGGACTGAAGTTAATATGAAATGTGAAATCAATAAATCTACTTAGCTAATTGATCATTCATAATTATAAAGTACAGCAACTATAGACAACTGCAAAAATAGGAAATGGCATGCGATAGTTCACTGGCTGCACGAATTGTTTAGCGTCTTATTTGACATATTCGTCATAGATCAAGTAAATATTGCATCTTTCAATCAATTTAAATCAATTTTTATAGTAAATATACAGCGTGCGCAATGTCTGACGTTCTCACATCTGACCCACCAGACCAGCCATCATGAAACAGGAAACCGCTCGTAAATAGTGTGTATTTATAGAAAGGTTTTCCTCTTGTGTAAGCGAAAACTGTCTTCTGTTATATAAGACCCCTGCACAGAATTAATTAGGACTTCAAACGTTACATTTTTGAATATTATTGTGCTTCTAATACTGGAGTATATATATATTATGCATTTATGGCGTCGCATACCAAAATATAGCAAAGGCTGACCAACGAAAACACGGAAATAATCAAAATGGGACTTCTAGGTCATGTTTATCTTTTCTGCGCACAGGTTTTCTATATGCCGAAGGTCACGATTAAAACCACCACATTTGTCAAAAATAGTTCCTTCATTTATACAATGCGTTATATTAACACATACCAATGTCCCGCATTACGGAATTTTCCATTTCATAGTTCTAACATTATCTCACATTAACATGACCAGTCTAGTGTATAAGACGAGCACAAAAAAATTAGATATGGCACGAAAAGCCCATTTTGATTACTTCCGTGAATTTCCTTGGTCAGATTTAGCTATTTTTAGCATGCAACACCAGTATATAAATATTGACCGATGAAAACCACGACAATAATAAAAATGTAACGAATAAAGTCTTAATTAATTCTGTACAGAGGTCTTCTTACTGCCGATGTTCTCGACTTTACCAATATAAAATGTGCCAGTTGACTATATAAAGCTGTCCCAATTTACCAATATAGAATATTTTCTTTAACCCGACCCATAACGGCATGCTCTACAAGGATGTTCACCTTAGCCCTTCCCATAACGTCATGCTCTACTCGTATAACGAGGATGTTCATCTTAGCCCTTCCTATAACGTCATGCTCTACTCGTATAACGAGGATGTTCATCTTAGCCCTCCCCATACCGTCATGCTCTACCCGTATAACAAGGGTGCTCAACTTAGCCATCCCCATAGCATCATGCCATTACCCGTATAGGGTTATATGTTCCAGTATAGGGTAACAACCATAAACAGGAAGCAGGTAGCTGGAGTAACACGGGGCAAATGTCAAGATATACAAAAATAAGTAGATGTGTTACCAAAATAAAATATAAAACAACCTAAAAAAGATACACGGACAGACGACGTTTCGACTAAAAGCATTGATCAGGACAAACAAACGACCACAATAAAACAAATCTTACATGGAGACAAATAGGGTTATAATAAGGAAGAGAGGAGAACAATATCAGATAAGTAATGGAGGAAGCAAAGATGTAGCAGTATGTCAGGAGAGAAGAAGGTATGTTCCCGTATAGCGAGGAATATCTTATATGTTCCCGTATAGCGAGGAATATCTTATATGTTCCCGTATAGCGAGGCATATCTTATATCGAAAACAGTGACTAAATTATTCACTTTTCCACACCAGGGCTGTCCATACATTATCTCAACAAGGGGGAGAAAAGTTTGACAAAAATTGACATCGATTAAAATTGTGTGTATCTAGGCCTGTCAGTTAAATTGTTTTGAATGTGATTTATTTTCCATGCATGAAATCATTAAAAAAATATGTTGGTTTTTGGGTGGATTGGCCTACTAATTGTTAACATAATTAAGCAGTGTGGATCTCTGAATTCTTGACAGTCTGTTGACAAGGAATGGGATGGGGGGGGGGGGGGGGGGGTAGAAAACCGGCAAAAAAACTGAAACTGTTGACGTATTTGATTTATAGACATCATCATTGAGGAATGACCGTCTCAAGTATAGAAAACATGTGCACAGAAAAAATAAACATGACCTAAAAGACGAATTTTGATTATTTTCGTGCATTTCATTGATTTGCCTTGACTATTTTTGGCATGAGACTCCAAGTATATAAATAGTGGTCAACGAAAAGCAGGACAATAATAAAAAACGCCACGAATGAAGTCTTAATTAATTCTGTACAGAGGTCTTATAGTACAGTCGAAGGTCATTATTGAGGCGTGTTGAGTAATGCAGTGTCAGGTCGATGGGTACAGGATTTCGAAACTTGAAGAAACGGGACAACTTTTTAAACCGAGAGATTGACAGATTGACAGATTCACAGATTCACAGATTGACAGATTGACAGCGAAGACAACGTTTTGTAAAGGACAAATCGCATAGAAGAAGAGATAGGAAGTCTGACACTAGACAGAAGAGCTACCCATACTGGCTGCTACCTGGCTGCTACAACCAAATTTTCTTTCTTTCTTTCTTTCGCGTTATACCCCTTGATGTCTTGCAGCATCAGGGGGTAGAAGAGATCACAGGAGACTGTTTTTTAGCCTGCTTCATATGAAGTATGTTTATTTCCGTTGACTTTTATGTCTGTAATTCCTCTTTCGCATTGTCAGCCCCTAGCTTTGTATCTATCGTGTCTGTGTAGCAATATGCTTTTTGAGGGGCACAATTTGATGGTAGTCTGGAAGTATTACACGGGAAAACCACTTAATCTGTTTTTCTTCTGATGTAATTCAGGATTGACATTGTATTTGTTTGTCTTCTGATGTTTTCACTTCTGATTCTGTCTCTTATTGCTACTCCCAGAATTCTACGTAGACACGTTTTCTTTTGGATTTTATTGTTAGTGTCCACGTTTATATTTGTGGCCTAGTAATGGTATAATGATCGTTTTATATAGTGCAGTCCTGGTGTTTACGTTCACATATTTGTTCTTGAAAATAGGAGACATTTGCCCTAAGATCTAGTATGCTATGTTGCATCTACGTTGCATTTCTTTGGTATTTTTCCAATCATGGATATAACATCACCTGATGATGCTTTGTGATAGCTGATAGCTTGTCACAACACTATCACTACACACGTATCTTAAAAAGAAAAGTTTACACTATATATATATATATATATATATATATATATATATATATATATATATATATATATATATATATATATATATATATATATATATATATATATATATATATATATATATATATATATATATATATATATATAAATATATATATATATATATATATATATATATATATATATATATATATATATATATATATATATATATATATATATATATATATATATATATATATATATATATATATATATATATACACTGTAGACGTACCACGGGTTTAAAATATTCTCCGCATACTTTACCTAGAATAAAAAACAGCTTTTCAAAAACTGCACAATGTTTACTTCATTCGTTCCGGTTCACTGGGCAAAAGTATCCATGGTATATATATATATATATATATATATATATATATATATATATATATATATATATATATATATATATATATATATATATATATATATATATATATATATATATATATATATATATATATATATATATATATATATAAACGAACGCGCATCTGAAGAAAAGTGTTTGTAGCTTTTCTAAAATGGTTACATGGTTGGGTGAATTACTAAGCGGCCAATAACTTTACCATCAAACAACATTCTTTCACTATTTATAGATGTACAAGGACATCGTTCGGGATTTGCTACGTCACGAAAACAGTTGGTTATAAGAATTTGTGACAATTCCCTTACACTATACGCATTTTCTAACTATGCTGGTGATGATATTCCTCATTCGCAAGCGAAGGAAAAGGCTTTGAAAAAGATGAAGATAGGTTTGATTGTTTGTGACTTCTGAGATGTTTGATAAGTCGTCAGGACTCTGAAAGACTCTAAAAGACCGAATTTTTGTGACTCTAATACACTGTAGAAGACTTGTTAGCTGTGACGCTAAAAAAAAACCTGTTTCAGTGTAAGCAGTGATGCAGTAGACCTTGAAATGGGGACAAACAGTTTGATATCTTCTGTTATGGATGCGGAGCATGGACGGTAAACAATGTTTGAGATATGTCTTCAAGTAGTTCTCAAAACGTTTTTTTCTAGCCTCCACTTGAACGCTGAAAAGGATAGAATCCGCAGTGCTAAGGAATAACATAACGTACTAAATATGTGACGTGAGGGCTTGTGTAACATAGAGTAATGACCGTAAAAACTTAAATATGTAAGGAGTGTTGCAGAAAAAAAGGGATTTTCCTTTTTCCAGTGTTCTTCTGTTCTTGTCATATTTGTCTTTTTCCCTCCTTTTTTCTTTCTCTCATGTTATCTCACTTATCATCTTTTGCTTCTCACTTACATCATGATTCTCTGTTTGTAATATTCATTTCTGTTGTTTATTTTTGTCCCGATGAAGACATTTTAGTCGAAACGTCGTTTGTTTCTCTTAATGTCTTTAGTGTATTTATGTTGAAGTCGTATTCTGTATTTTACTACAGCACACCCTACATATCTCTATTTTTGCCCCACACTTGAGCACTTACCTATACACAGTTATTAATGGAACACATTCTCTTTATATTTGACTGTTCAATGCAGTTCTATCGCATTGGATATGTTGGTGGAAATAGGCTCAAGGACGTGACAGGTTTTCATCAGTAACGCTCAAATTCGTATATAACACTAACAGTAATGTAGAGGAAATTCCAACAATATCTGTTTGCAACCAACTGTTTCTGTTACGTTAAAATTCTCATTTACGATAGCCTTGCACATCTAGACAGCCTTATATGAAATGGGAATGGCTAAAAGTACCTTTAATGACATGAAGAAAATACTAACATCTAAACAAATTACAAACTAGTTAAAAATGAGAATTATAAAATGCTACATCTATTCTATATTAATGTATGGCTCGGAAACATGGACACTAAATTTACAATTAGAAGACGGAATTGATGCCTTTGAGATGTGGGTATATAGGAGAATAGGGACAACATCAAGGAAAGAGAAGAAAACAAATAAAGAGGTGCTAAAAACAGTTAATATAAATAAATAATTACAAAGAGAAATAAAGATCAGGAAAATAAAATATTTTGGACACATTAAAAGACAACTTATTGAAGACTTTAGTTAGTTAGTTAGTTAGTCGTCGGTTCATCATCACTGCAAACTGGACACATCCATAGTTGCTCCGATCTCTCCTTGAGTGTATCCGCCATCACACTTCTGCTGACAGTACCGGTCCTATGCTGGTTGACCATCATTCTTCTGCGCCCTCCAAAATGTTCACCTCTAGCAACACCGCATCTCAATCCCTGATCTTTAATCCTAGCCATTGAAAAGGAATCATCATCCACATTCGTCTCACTCTCGCGTGTTATATCTCTTAAGGAGTTCAAAACGTCAGCGCGATCCATTGCCCCATCGCCCTTTGCCACAATCGCACACGATGCCAGTTGATCCGCTCTTTCATTGCCTCGAACGCCCACATGTCCTGGCACGAAAATAAATGTAACCGCCTTCAAGCTCGCATTTCTCAAGGCCTCAATCCACTGTTCGCGAACGAGACCCACTTGTACCTTCTTAATCATACTCATAGAGTCACTCAAGATGCAGACCTGCATTACTTTCTGTGTGCGTAGCCACTCAAATGCCTTGGTCACCGCCATAGTCTCCATGGTCATACTACTCTTAGTGACCGCAAAGGCACCACTTTCCTCCTTGATCGTTTTACCTGCGCACTGAGCTGTAAAGGCCCAAGCACTGCGAACATGCCTAATTACAGATCCATCAGTGTATATAATCACATCCCCCTCTTTGGTATTCTCACTGATTAAAGCCTGCACTTCTTTCTCCACAGCTGTGGGACACCATTCTCTGCATTCCCTGCTAAGTGATATTACTACTCTCAAACAAGTTTCGAAATCTGTGGGTAGACCTATCCATTCCGCACCAACTTGCCACATCCTGTAATCGGCACACGCTTTGTATTACATCTTCAGCACGTCCCATCCACGACCTTCCTCTCTTGAGTCTGCTGCCTTTAACTTTCTGTATTTCGGAATGCAACGGGTGTTCCTTATCTGCATGTATTTGAAGGTACGCCCGTGCACGGCAATACTGTAATCTATGCTCAGCTGTTGGGCAGTCAAGCAGGTATCGCATAGCTCTTGTCGATGTGTCTCTTGTGCATCCCAGAATGATACGCATTGCTGCATTCTGGACTCTATCCAGTCTTTCGATCTGAGTTTGGCTAAGAGTCAGAATTGCCAGTGCATATTCCACCACAGCCACTACCAAACCCTGGTACAAAAGAAATAACAATCTTTGCTCACATTGCGCAGCAGCCATAACCTTCATTGCTGCTAAGCCTTTGCCTGCCCTTATGATAATGTGGTCAACATGTTCCCTGAAACTCAGGCTTCTGTCAAAAAACACACCCAGATATCTCATTGTGCTAGTTCTTTCTAAACTTTTCCCGGACAACGAAACTTGCGGCATGGGTGTCTTTACCATGTGATTGTTCAAGGAATCAATTGAAGACTTTACTTGAGGGTAAAGTCAAACGGGAGCGAGCAAGAGGTAGGGAGAGACACAAGTGGGAGAATAACATCACACGATGGACAGGTTACAGTCTAGCAGAGTGCACCACCAAGACAAGAGACAGGGGATGTTGGAGATCCGTTGCAGCCAACCTTCGTTTCGGAGACGGCACTTGATAATGATGATATCGTATTTATTTCACGCTTCGATTGATTTGAACCGGTGAGAATATTTAGCGAATTGTACAGATCTATGAAATTGTCTAAACGAATTGAATAATCAATAGCTTTGCAAATGTATACCGCTGCTGGCAGTTTATTACTAGACTAATGATTTTGTAAGAGCAGTTGAAATATTTACAAAATGGGAGACATGGGAGTAACCAAATTAGAATTAGGGATGGTTAAATTTACAGTGGCGGATGATGGGGATGCAATTATTTATCTTTCTCCATCAATCCAGAATAGGCTATTACTGAATGAAAGATGTATTCCGACAGGTGAAAACTGAAAGGAGATTAATGAAGTTTTGTTAATTACTAGGTACACATATCGACGTTTCGACCAGGATGTCTTAATCAGTAACATAATATAGCATACGATGAGTTAAGTACGACACATGATCACATCACAAAGATAAAGAATAATGAATATGTTGTATTCTTGACGAAGACGTTTTGGTTGAAATGACGATGTGTGTGTGTGTTGTTCTTAATATGTTCTTCCAGTGATTAGTAAAAATCTATTGTCATATTAAATTGTTTTTCCATCAATAAATCCACTGATTTATTTATCTATTCATACATTGACTACCCATGTGGTAACCCATGGCCTGGACTTCTAGCTAAGGGGCAAAGATTATGACCACCATTTTCTTTCCAGACATGTCGTAGGAGTCGACTAAGGAAAGTTGGGGTATAAGCTAATAACCCGTCACCTGTGAAAAAATCACATTTTGTCTCAATTTCTTACATGTGTCTTCTATCAAATAATCCACATTCTATCAAATAATCCACATTCTATGACATAATCCACATTCTATCAAATAATCCACATTCTATGACATAATCCACATTCTATCAAATAATCCACATTCTATGACATAATCCACATTCTATCAAATAATCCAAATTCTATCAAATAATCCACATTCTATCAAATAATCCACATTCTATGACATAATCCACATTCTATCAAATAATCCACATTCTATGACATAATCCACATTCTATCAAATAATCCACATTCTATGACATAATCCACATTCTATCAAATAATCCAAATTCTATCAAATAATCCACATTCTATGACATAATCCACATGGATGATGAAGAGATGCAGAACTGCGGACCTTGTGAACCCTCTTGTGTTTCCTAAGTGACGCGGAATGCTTGTGTTTCCTAAGTGACGCGGAATGCTTGTGTTTCCTAAGTGACGCGGAATGCTAGATGACATCACTACGGATGGGTCAACAAATCTGAAAGAAGAATGACCAGAATCTATCCATCTTCCAATAAAAGCTTATACAAATAAAATATAGCCATCGTCCATCTATCTTACGTATATACAACTGCACACTACACTTCTGTTCTCTAGACTACATCTTGCTGCAAAACTAGTATAGCCATAGTTCCGTTACATTGACCTGCCATAAGAGAGATCCAGCGGGGATTCGAGAACAAACGCTCTAACAAAAATATTGTCACATATATATATATATATATAAATGAATATATATATATTCATATATCGATCTAGCCTTCATCCATCCAGTTTACTATACAGCTATCCATCCATATACCTGTCTTGTGCTCGTCATGTTCTATGTTATCTTTTTGATATATAAATTTTAGTCGAAACGTCGTTTCAGTGTGTTATCCAAGTGTGATTCAAGTGATCAACACAACTTCATTACATTGCCATCAATTTTCTGATTTGAGTATTCTATTAGACAACTCTAATTGACATTAGAAATTAATTGCGTTGAAATGTCGTGTACATAACAACCGTCATTAATGTATAGAATTATATTATCTAAATCAGAGGTTCTCAGCCTTTTCTGGGTCCGTGACTTCCTTTATGGAAACAAAATATTCTTCTGTGGCCTCCTTGTGTCATGATGACTGAAATAACAGTTAATTGAATGTCTTTTTACAAGTCACCAAGGTGTTTTAAACTTTATCGCTATAATTATTGTTTATCGTTCAAGTGGTGATCGTCTTGTGGTCCCCAACCCCTACTGGACGGGTTTTTGGCCACCAATTTTCACAAAATTTTCTCCTTAGCTTCCTTTCATGTCTCCGACAGAAAAAAAACCCAGTCTTTACCGGGGATCGAACTCTTGACCTCACGGCCATGCGCCGCACTAATATCAAAATGATAAAAGAAAATCACGAAAATAGTAAAAAACGTAACAAATGAAACCTTGTTTACTTTCAGTACAGACAGTCTCGTTTACGCTTTGAGGAGGTTTCTACACAGTGTTATTTAATACCCATAATTCCGCCAAAGACGGATGTCTCGAGTATTGGCGAAAATATATTGCGACACGTATTTACATTATCTAGAATACATCCTGCTGGAAATCTAAAAGGACAATGATCCTGCAACAAGAAAGATCCAGAGGAGGTTTGAGAATGAACTGAAGAAGAAGATACCCAGAATTCTGCAAATTTCATCGATGTGCGCAATGCTTTGAGAAAGTTTGCTACTAATAGTTGGCAGAAACATAATTGAATAGATGAATGTTGTCAGGCGTTTACAAGAGCGACACTTCACTACATATGCAGGTTAACTGCTATAGATTTAGTAGGGTATCAATGTGTGTCTAAAGTATTTCAATTTCGACGTCACATCCCTGGTCTGTGGTTCAGAATCGCCAAGTGCCGTGCAGCAGCACCAGCAAAGATGCTTGCTTCGCTTAGAAACATCAACTCAAAGAGGCACATGGATAATATGCTACCAGAATAGACAGAGCATTTTTAGGTCATTTTTAAGTTTTAGTTGAGAGGTCTTTATTGGAGAAGGTTGTGACTGAGTTGACCATCTTTTCACTAAACGCCATGTTCAACCTAGATAGTCTTCAAGGGAAAATAAGACATTAGAGTTTAAGGGATCTGTCTGCGCCCAACACGCAGTGATAATTGCTCACAACAAAATCATACTTAAGATCTGTCTACGCCCAACATGCATTAATAGTTGCTCACAACAAAACCATACTTTAGATCTGTCTACGCCCTCACGCAGTAATAGTTGCTCACAACAAAACCATACTTCAGATCTGTCTACGCCCAACACGCATTAATAGTTTCTCACAACAAAATCATACTTCAGATCTGTCTACGCCCAACATGCATTAATAGTTGCTCACAACAAAATCATACTTCAGATCTGTCTACGCCCAACACGCAGTAATAGTTGCTCACAACAAAACCATACTTCAGATCTGTCTACGCCCAACACGCAGTAATAGTTGCTGACAACAAAACCATACTTCAGATCTGTCTACGCCCTCACGCAGTAATAGTTGCTCACAACAAAACCATACTTTAGATCTGTCTACGCCCAACACGCATTAATAGTTGCTCACAACAAAACCATACTTCAGATCTGTCTACGCCCAACACGCAGTAATAGTTTCTCACAACAAAACCATACTTCAGATCTGTCTACGCCCTCACGCAGTAATAGTTGCTCACAACAAAACCATACTTCAGATCTGTCTACGCCCTCACGCAGTAATAGTTGCTCACAACAAAACCATACTTCAGATCTGTCTACGCCCTCACGCAGTAATAGTTGCTCACAACAAAACCATACTTCAGATCTGTCTACGCCCTCACGCAGTAATAGTTGATCACAACAAAACCATACTCCAGATCTGTCTACGCCCTCACGCAGTAATAGTTGCTCACAACAAAACCATACTTCAGATCTGTCTACGCCCTCACGCAGTAATAGTTGCTCACAACAAAACCATACTTCAGATCTGTCTACGCCCTCACGCAGTAATAGTTGCTCACAACAAAACCATACTTCAGATCTGTCTACGCCCTCACGCAGTAATAGTTGCTCACAACAAAACCATACTTTAGATCTGTCTACGCCCTCACGCAGTAATAGTTTCTCACAACAAAACCATACTTCAGATCTGTCTACGCCCAACACGCAGTAATAGTTGCTCACAACAAAACCATACTTTAGATCTGTCTACGCCCTCACGCAGTAATAGTTGCTCACAACAAAACCATACTTTAGATCTGTCTACGCCCTCACGCAGTAATAGTTGCTCACAACAAAACCATACTTCAGATCTGTCTACGCCCTCACGCAGTAATAGTTGCTCACAACAAAACCATACTTCAGATCTGTCTACGCCCTCACGCAGTAATAGTTGCTCACAACAAAACCATACTTTAGATCTGTCTACGCCCTCACGCAGTAATAGTTGATCACAACAAAACCATACTTTAGATCTGTCTACGCCCTCACGCAGTAATAGTTGCTCACAACAAAACCATACTTTAGATCTGATTAACAACGTAACAATGAACTCATATCGTCTCCAACATTTTTTCAATATATATCTAAAATACAACATGCGTGAAACACTAGAAAATTATCAAACAACATATATTGGGGATCGACCACTTTAAGGTAAAGTAGTAGTCCCGCCTTCGCTCTCCATAATACTGCCTTGCCTATGCGCAATAGTGTTCCTCTAGATATTTTTCATACACATTACACGCTAATTTTGGAAAGTCCCGAAGATCACACAATCAACACCTGACCGGGACTCTGAGTCTACATACACTGAGATGGCTGATGGAACGGAGGGCGTAGCATTTATGATAATGCCACGCGTGCTGTGAAGTCAGTTTATAATTAAAATTCAAGTATCAATGTCAGCTGTCATCATCATCAAGTGCCGTTTCCCAATGTTAGTAAAACAAACAAGTCAGCAATGTAAACTATCACCTTACCCTAACCTTAAAATACACAATTATCTCAATGGAGATTAAAGTTATAATCATAAACTCGATTTTCATAAAGTATAGACATTGTACTATTAGTGTCAGACTTAGATAATAACCAAAGAATAAGAGAGAAAAATTACTACGAACGAAATGAGGTATTTAACAAAATCAACAAACAAAATAAAAACAGAATGTGAGTTAAGTAAGAGATTACAAGAACTGTTGGAACAACACCCGTTGTTAAACATACCGCATAAAAACAGACTGAAAAGTTTGACCTCTTACGGAAACTAATCCTAACTGGCAATCAGAAAGATTATAATACATGGGAATAGAATCACCGAGAGGCAGGGTAAACTAAAAAAAAAATATGGAATGAAAGAGTCATCCTAAAAAAAAATATGGAGTGAAAGAGTCATCGACATCCTAAAAGACCTAACATGTCACTTCTCGTAAAACGGTTATCACCTAAATCTGCGATCCTAACGGCATAAGCAGAGGTGGGAAAAAATAGAGAATGTTGGTCACTGTTTACCACCAGTGTTACAGACACAAATAGATCCAAAGAACAAGAGAATGTATGAACTCATGTCCTGATTACGACTAAAACTGATTACTCCACAAAGTAGTAAACCCACTAAAGTAGTAAACCCACTAAAGTAGTAAACCCACTAAAATAGTTGATCCACTAAAGTAGCAAATCCACTAAAGTAGCAAATCCACTAAAGCAGTAAATCCATTAAAGTAGTAAATGCACTAAAGTAGTAAACCCACTAAAGTAGTAAACCCACTAAAGTAGCAAATCCACTAAAGTAGTAAATGCACTAAAGTAGTAAATGCACTAAAGTAGTAAATGCACTAAAGTAGTAAATGCACTAAAGTAGTAAATGCACTAAAGTAGTAAACCCACTAAAGTAGTAAACCCACTAAAGTAGTAAATGCACTAAAGTAGTAAATGCACTAAAGTAGTAAATGCACTAAAGTAGTAAATGCACTAAAGTAGTAAATGCACTAAAGTAGTAAACCCACTAAAGTAGTAAACCCACTAAAGTAGTAAACCCACTAAAGTAGTAAATGCACTAAAGTAGTAAATGCACTAAAGTAGTAAACACACTAAAGTAGTAAATGCATTAAAGTAGTAAATGCACTAAAGTAGTAAATGCACTAAAGTAGTAAACCCACTAAAGTAGTAAATGCACTAAAGTAGTAAACCCACTAAAGTAGTAAATGCACTAAAGAAGTGAAACTGTCAAATACTGTATGTTTGCCGCCACGTCATGTACATGGTGAGATTTTTTTTACATTTACCCTCCGACAAAAAAACAAAAAACTCCAGCCCTTACCGGGGATCGAACTCCGGACCTCACTAGTGTGAGACAAACGCTCTAACCTCTCGGCCATACGGCACCCTAAAATAGTAAACCCCGTAAAATAGTACAATTCTTTCAACTTCTTTATCTCTTCTAGGATGGATTTCGTTCCATTACTATTAGAACTATCTTCTATTGATGCAGTCAGTCTTAAAATATGTAAAAATATATCTTTAGCCTCGTACCACAGGAAAAGTAATCTCAATCCAGCCCGCCGTTCCGAACAAAGATTGCCCAACTCAAAAGTACATGCATTTATTTAAATGTCATGTCATCCGTCGTAATGAGCACACGTAGATTATTTCAGTCTGCCACCGTTGTACCGATTCTATCATACAAGGACACGAGTGTCATATATCGTAGAAGTGTAGCGTTCAAGTCAATGTTCAGATTCTTCAGATCAATAATACAAGATCGATACTCAACCTCTGATGAATGGGGAAGTTTGTGTTATATCTGTCGAGCAAATTATGCATTGGTTACTTAATAAACAAACCCTCACTATAGTGCATGAATAAATGTCGATTTTTGGACCCAGTATTTGAAAACATGCCCATCTCTTGTCCGATTATATAATCAAATACCTCGGTCTGTGTCCAGTACATGAAAATACGCCCATCTCTTGACCGATTATATAATCAAATACCTCGGTCTGTGTCCAGTACATGAAAATACGCCCATCTCTTGTCCGATTATATAATCAAATACCTCGGTCTGTGTCCATTACATGAAAACACGCCTATCCCCGGTTCTGGTATATAATCACATACAATAGAAATCCGATTAGCTGAATCGCAATTAACCAAATCCCCAATTATCCGAATAGAATTTGGGTGAAATAATTTTAGAGCGAGAGCTTCAGCGGACGCGGTAGAGAGGTCACTGGGCAGTGCGCACGTGCCGTTACTATTTTGAACATTTGCAATACATAGTTGCTTTCATACTACTGTACTTTTATCAATAAAATTCCGTTTATTTCCATGTATGATTGTATATATGTACACTGTTTTGCTTCATTCCTGAGCTATATCAAATTATCCGAATTATCGATTATCCGAATTGACCCGATCCCCCAATTGATTCAGATAATCGGATATCTGCTATACCTTTATCTGGAGGCTGCAAAACAACAAAATTAACATTCCTAAGAGCTTGCATATTCCCAGTGGCAATATATGGGTGTTAATCCTGGACAATCACCAACAAAGTGAAAAATAAAATAGCACTTGAAACAAAATATTACATAAAAATCCACAGAATACCATGGACCAAAAATATCGCCAATGTAGCCATTCCGAGAAAAATAAATGTAAAAGAGAACTGTCTAAACAGCATGTTCTTTCCAGAAAACTACACTATTTTGGCCATATCAAGCGCCATGACAGCCTATAGAAGACCATAATGGAGGGGATGATGTCAGGGAGACGAACAAAATGCAGACCAGGAAGAAGATGGATGCAAAACATCAAAGACCATCTGAACATGACAGTAACAAAAACAGAAAGACTGGCTCAAGATAGGCAGAAGTTTCGAAAGGCTGTGATGACTGCTACATCATGTCCAAGATATGATACCTGATGATGATGATCTCTATCTGGATCGAGTATATGAATAATGAATACACGCCTATCTCCTGTCCGGTTATATAATCAAATACCTCTACATTGGGATCTCCCTAGCGTAGTGGGTAAGTTGTTCGCCTTGTGTTCACAAGGTCATGAGTTCGAATCCTGCTCGTGACGTCTTGTTTACAAGGTGGATTTTTTCGGAGATGCCTGTGGATTATCACTTGAAAACGGAGTTACGTGCTATGAGTGGTACTCTCGGTAGGCGGCGTGCTGCTTCGTTGAGAGTCACAGAGCACATATGGGAAATCGAATACAATGAAGTCAATCCTCTACGACTTTGAACCCTTTTTTCTACTTTTAAACCCTATCTGGATCTAGTATTAAGGGTGGTCTGTAATGCTGGTCGTTTTATTTCTAGCTCTCCGTTGGTCACCTAAAAATATATCACTAAAATCCGATTGGCTAGAAGTATTATTAGTCATGGCCAGACGTTCGATTAAGCTATCCCCAGTTCTAGTATATCAAACCAGGTCTATGTGCTTACAGCCGAGACCGTCGGCGGTGTAGTACAGACCTGTGCGTGCATGATCAAGAAGTCTGATTTCCCGGTATGTTGATTATTTCTGTGAGTTTCATTGGTCGGTTTTGGCTATTTTTGACGGGATACTCCAATTATATAAACTGTGACCAACGGATAACAAGACAATATTGAGAAACGTAATGAATGAAGTCTTGTTTACTTTCTTCAGTTAAGTATACCCCAGATTGTTATGTTATAGCGAAGACCAGTGACACGTGATACTGAGCAAAAAATAAATATTTCTTTCTGAAATTGGTTTCCGTAAATGATATTACTGCAGTGACCAAACTTTATATAAGAGGCCTGCCTACCACAACATAAACATGAACCAGTTTCCGATTTGCATGAAATCTATTGACAGGCCATGCCTATTTTTGGTATGCGCCAAGTATATAAATAACGACCTATCAAAAGCCCAACAATAATCAAAAACGTAACGAACGGGGTCCAAGCGAATTCAGTTAAAATGCCTGTCGTTCCGTCGTTAGGCACTTTACTGCGTACAAGTGTCTTTCGTCAATTATACGGTTCTGCTAGTTCATCGGTTTTATTCTTTTAAAGTGACTCATTTCGCTTTTCCCCGTGATTTTCATTGGTCACTTTGTGCATCGTTTGTGTTGATAGCCAATAAAATCACGGGAAAAGTAAAATGCATTACTTTAGACCGATGATTCGCAATTCTTCTTCTTCATCGTTCATTCTCAAACTCCCGCTGGATATCTCTTGTAACAGGACAATAGTCCTATAAGATTTCCAGTTGGATGTAGTCCAGAGAATGAAAATGCGTTGTGTTGCCGTTTTATTTGCGCAAATGGTCCAACACATTCGTCTTCGGCAGGATTATCAATTTTCCCACAGGTCTTAGAATTTCGATGGTCATTCCTACACGGTTCTCTAATTTTGGTCACTTTACCACAGAGATCCTTTTCCGTAAGAACTTCCGTAAGAACGAAAGCTGTACGGATGCTATCTTTACACTTAGACAACTAACAGAAAGAGCTACAGAAAACAACAAAGAATTAGACATCGCATTCATAGATCAATAAAAGGCATTCGACAGACAGACAACAACTATGAAAAACACTATCAATATACGGTGTACCAGAACGTTTAATCAATATATGCAAGGGCATTTATACTAATAGCCAATGTGAAGTAATAACAAATGCATGAGTGTCCAATAAGTTCCAAATTCAATCAAGAGTTCGACAGGGGTGTGTCCTATCCCCCCTACTTTTTATAACATATATCGACCACATCTGTAAACTAATATAAATAACCAAATGGTCGGAGGGTGTCTGACAAAGTGGAGGGTGCCGCAGTAACCCAATAAACAAATAGTAAAGCAAAATTAATTAAACAGGTTACTAAAAACACTTACCTTGCCTATGAATAAAAATATATAAAAAAGTATATATAGAAAAACATACAATAAAACTAAACAGGACAATTCTCCACGTCTAAGTCATCTATTTTGTTTATTATTGTGGTGTTTACTGTTGTTTGTCTCTTGAAAAAGGTTCCATTTGAGCTGATACAATATATATAAATATATATATTGAATATATGTTTCGCTGATGATATTGAACTAATAACAAGATATTTCCACACTCATCCGCATCGCTGAGTATAGAATTCTCTGGAGGACTCTGTATGCTGAAGCATTCAATGGTACCCCTACGACCCTGAAGGGTTACGGGTTTATTGATTACCCTAACCCCCAACCCTAACTTACACAACTCTCCTAACCACTCACACAACCGTCCTAACATATGCCTATATATATATATTACAATATATATATATATATATCTATCTATCTATTCGCTAAACCCTTTATTGCCTTTCAACGTCAGGGGTAGAAGAGTTGTCTGGAGATGGCCCTCGTGTGTGAATAGAATATTGTGGAATTTTTCGCCTCTTTTATTCCGGTGGTTCATCGTTTTCGAGGTCGGCCTCTAGGTCTGCCTTTACTATATCTGTTTAGCATAGCTTTCTGTGGTATGCTGTCTGATGATAGTCTGCTGATGTGTGCAAACCATTTGATCTGTTGTCTCTTAATATACTCCAAGATTGAGACGGTGCTGGTTCTTTGTCTAATGTCCTCATTTCTCACTCTATCTCTTAGCGATATTCCTAGGATTCTACGTGCGTAAGCATGCCATTTCAGCTGTCACAAGTTTACGTTTGTCTTGCCGTCGTTGTCCATGTTTGGCATTGGTAGTACAGCGTTGGCATAATAATCATTTTGAATAGTGTTACTTTGGTGTTTAAATCTACATTTTGTTTCTGAAGATTGGTATCATTTGTCCTAGGGCGTGGTACGCTTTACTACATCTATTATATATATATATATATCATCAGGTGCCATGCCGGGTGGCGTAGGCGGTCATGGCTCTCCACAGCTCTCTGTCCACAGTATTATGTATCAAAGTCGTTGTTGTTTCCTTGCCGTGTCAGGTTGTCAAACTGTCTAATATTTTCTCACGTTGTCGCCTTCTGTCTCTGGTGCCTTCAATCTTGCCTGTTGTGATTATGTTCTCTAAACATGCCTGTCTCATGAAGTGGCCCAAAAAAATTGCCTTTTTCTTATATTGTTGATTAAGGTCTGTTTCGCATTTAACTCTTTTAACACCTCTACATTAGTTTTTCTGGCAGTCCATTGTATTCTCAGCATTCTTCTGTAGACCCACATCTCTGTTGCCTCCAATCTCCTACTTTCCAGTTTGTTTATTGTCCAAGACTCGCACCCATATTTTAGTATAAATAGGGGTTATATAACACTGCAGAACTCCCTTTCACACCTCTAATGATAAGGTCTTATTACATAGTATATTTTTCATATATATATATTGGTACATATATATATATATTATATAAAGAACCATTCCGGACCAAGACTAGG
Source organism: Meghimatium bilineatum (assembly GCA_034231615.1). Classification (NCBI taxonomy): domain Eukaryota; kingdom Metazoa; phylum Mollusca; class Gastropoda; order Stylommatophora; family Philomycidae; genus Meghimatium; species Meghimatium bilineatum. Next base: position 8,610,698 of record CM067315.1, on the reverse strand, counting down.
GAAATCCCGGCACTGCTTGTTGATAAACGATTGTTTTTGTGACTTCGTAACATACACAGACCCACCCTTTTGGATATCGATGTCCTTACTTGGTGTAGCCCTAGTACATTTGATGTGTTCCCATAATATAAATTGTAAACTAAATTGTAAACCAATGAATTAATAAAGAACACTTACGTTGATCAAGATAATCCAGTACAGTTATTAACGACAGCAGATATCGTTGTTACACAACAGCACATATATTTCCAATGCACATTTCGATAAGATGTCTTCCAGTTGAGAATCATGTAATCCGTTACAGAATTAAAATTTCCGTCCACAAATTCAAACTTGAATTATCAGTTCGTTCTGTCGGTGTTCACGAGTTTTCTCGGTGTGTGACAAGCGTCAGTGGACGAGAATGCAAGGTAGCGTAGTTGACTACAGAAATCGACTGCGTGTTTGCACGGGTCACAGCTGACATAAAAGGTCACGGTCTCGTCAGGTAAATATTCATTGTTCGACTATTTTCTTTGAATCTACAATATATATATCTATAATAATAACAATATATATAAAATATATAACAATAATATATTATATCTCGAACCATAGAACTAATATAATAAGAAACGAAATTGATAAATAAAAACTACTATCTGGAAATAGCGATACAGGATAATCTGACACAAACAAAAAAAACAACTATAAATACCTATTAAAAAGAAAACAACACACGAGAGCTCCTCGCGAGGGCACACTTGCGACCAATAAAACAAACAAGACCACAAAGGACTCCACAATAAATCTGCCAACTAGATTGACGGCTTACGTAAATCTGCTGTAAATTTGCCAACTAGATGACGGCTTACGTAAATCTGCCAACTAGATTGACGGCTTACGTCAATCTGCCAACTAGATTGATGGCTTACGTAAATCTGCCAACTAGATAGACGGCTTACGTAAATCTGCCAACTAGATGGACGGCGTACGTAAACAAGACAACTGATACCTATTCAAACATTAGTCACGGAACACATAAAGAATCATACACCAACAAACACATGACAGTACAGAATAATCCCACAAACACAAACAAATACACAACAGCCTACATCCACAAAATATTGCACGTAAAACGTTTAACTAGACACAATAACATCCCACATGACAGCCTCACGATTGTGCAAACATGAGTTTCAACAAATTACAAGCATTCCCCCCCCCCCCAAACTAACAACTACAGAGCTGCGCAAAAGAGTTTCAACACGACAACCCTCACAGACAAACACCGCCCACTTATTAACAACATGGTTGGACAACCATATGCAGTGCAATTGAGTTCCACCAACACAAGTCACACAAACCCACCCCGTACTAACAACGACATGATTGTACATAGCCAGAGTTTCACCGCCAAACAGTCAGACCAACCAACCAATAAACATACACACTCCAAACACTGAACATCACCTTGCCAGTGCTATTGAGTTTCAGCACAACATACTTCACGCAAAACTAGTCCCAACCCCTGATAAACAACCAAAAATTGTGCACGACCAGAGTTTCACAGTACCAGACCAGTCAATCAATAAACAAACACACTCCAATCAACAAAACACAACCTTACAACAGTGCTAAACCAAAATGAGTTTCAATCCACTACCACACTCTAATCACTACATTCATACCCACAAGACCAGAATCAGACAGGACAACATAAAGAAACCCATAATACAACAGACACGAATAAAACTCCTAAACCCTCATAATACAGACGACATATAACCACCTAGTTCAGGTATATAATCTAATAAAAACAAGAGTGCAAGAGCGAGGAGTTCTCATACCACACCATAACATTAAAAATTACACCATCAGATAACAATCACTAATGGGAAGAAAGCTCAACCAACAGACGGAATAAAACAAAAGAAACCTCAAGTATAGTTTAGACAAGGGAGGGGGGAGGTCCAAAAGACTGGTATTATCGTGAGAATGAATTATGAAAGGCCAATAATACCAGTATACCGTATATACAGAGACGTACTATCGAGGTACGCAACTGTATAAGTATGTAAGGGTATGTAAAACATCTGAGTGCATGGATGTTTATGTTATGTAAAATATATGGATACATGAGTATATGATATGTAAAGCACAAGTGTGTATGGATATTTATGATATGTTTGTGTAAAGCATTTGGGTGAATGGGTATTAATGATATGTAAAGTATATGGGTGAATGTGTATTTTTCATATGTAAAGTATATGGGTGAATGTGTACTTTTGATATGTAAAGTATATGGGTGAATGTGTATTTTTCATATGTAAAGTATATGGTTGCATATATATATATATATATATATATAGGACTATGAGTGTGTGTTAAAACAACCCATTGCTTGATGGAGAATAAATACTATTTATGTATATAATCATTGAAGTCGTTGTATTTTTAAAATTTACATTTATTAAAAACAAAAAAAAAACAAAAAAAACCGGAAAAAAAAGAAACAAAAAAAAATTCATCCACAGAGTCTACAAGACCATCCAAACCTTTGGATGCCAACAGAAGATCCACAACCATCTATTTCCAGGAGGAGAACCAAGACCCACGAGCCTAACACCAAACGCACCAAGTACAACAAACAAGTCCTTCTTAGGACTACATCCAATATTTTTTTGTCCTTATAAGGACGCGCAGACCAGACCCCAGGTCAAATCACCAGTCCCTAACAGGACAACCCAGGCCATTGGACCACAATATACGTCTCGATATAACAAAAGAAAATCCATTCCACAGTTGAAAGTGGCGTGTCTGACTCTAGGCAGACAAATCCACCAACCAACAAACAAACAAGGTAAATATTCATTGATGGTATTTGGTGTTGTTTATTTACCCATTTAATTTTGTGTCTTATTTTTTATCCATCCACTTTTGTGTTGTTTATTTATCCATCCAATTTTGTTTTGCTAATTTATCGATCCAATTTTGTTTTGTTTATTTATCGATCGAATTTTGTTTTGTTTATTTATCGATCGAATTTTGTTGTGCTGTTTTGTTTATTTATCGATCCATCTAAGTTGAACTCTATTCTTCTTCCTGTTAGCAGAGTATACAGTAACAGATTCTCCCCCACCACCGATTTTTATGCATAGGGCCTACAATTGGTCATACCAGTTGGCTGAAATGTAATTGCATCGTGGTTTTCATTAGCAGGCGATATAAATACACTCAAAAGGGCCAATAAATAACCGTATCAGTTGAAGCAATCACGAAGAATGACGTAGGCCAATTTAATAAAGAAATGTCAGGTAGTAACTACCAAGCTCATAATAATACTTGGTGGTGTGGTGTGTAGAAGAACATGTAAAGACCGCCAACAAAAAAGTACAAAAGACAGCAGACAACATAGCAGCATGAGCAGATAAATAAATGGTAAAGATAAATGCTGAAAAATCTTCAACAACAAACTTCACATTCTCAAATAAGGACAAAGCTGGAGAGATAAAACTCGGAAATGTACATATCCAAACAGAAGACGAGCCGGTGTACTTGGGCACTACGCTAGATAAGAGACTGACGTGGAGGCCTCACATTGAGAAAATAGAAGCAACGGCAAGAAAGAAACTTGCCATCCTGAGGAAATTAGCAGGAACAAACTGGGGAGCCAATGAGGCAACTTTGAAGAAGGTATATAAAGGTGCAATTAGACCAGTACTAGAATATGGATCAATAGCATGGACTTCAGCAGCCAACTCCCATCTACAAGCCCTGAACAAGGTACAAAATCAAGCACTTCGCCTTATCACTGGTGCCATGAAGACCTCTCCCATAAATGAAATGGAAAAAATTACAGGCATCACCCCCTTACCATACAGGCGAGACACTAAGAACATGGTACATGCAGAAAAGTACAAGAGCATGCGAGCACATCCAATGAGGACCAGACACAGTGATCTAGCCAGTGGAAGACTGAAGAGGAGCAGTTTTATACACCGATCCAAAAAACTAAACAGAAAATATAAGAATGAACTACCAGACATAACAAGAGAGATATCACCAACACTTTTTCCAGTTCCGTGGGAGCAATACCCAAATCTCACTATTAGAACCACCATAAACAACTACCACACTATGATAGAACTGAATAATCTTCAAAAGAAAACAATAGTATACAACATGATTGAAGATATATGCCCCAGAGAAGCATGGGTACAAGTATATACCGACGGATCAGTAGCCAGAGCAGTGAAGAATGGAGGTGCTGGCATGTACATAAAATATCCAGAAAATGAAAATGAATCCACATGTTCGCCAACTGGAATATTCTGCTCCAACACTACTCTGCAGAAGTACAGGCTTTAAACATTGCTGCAGAAATAATTCAAAACATAACAAGCCAATGCCAGCAGGTGGTATTTCTTACTGATGCTATGTCTGTCCTACAAGCCCTTGACAGCGATAAACTGCCAGACCTGAAGAAAGCCATACGAGAAGTGAGCATCCAAAGAAGGGTAGTACTACAGTGGATACCATCCCACTGTGGCATACCAGGAAATGAAGAGGCAGACAGACTGGCAAAGGATGGAGCAACACAGGAACAAAAAGACCAAGAAATCACTTACCAAGAAAAGAAGACCCTCATCAAAGCCATCAGGAATGTCGACCACCCAAAAGACAATTACCACTATCTTGACAGAGCAGAGCAGGTTATTATCTTCCGCCTCAGAACAGGACACAACAGATTAAACAGCCACTTAAATAGACTAAGATTGGTTCCATCATCACTGTGCCTTTGTGGGCAGGCAGCACAGACAGCTGAGCATATCCTGCAAGACTGCAATACACTAAACCAGTTAAGGGAAGAACACTGGCGCACAGAGATGGTTATCCACAGAAAGATGTATGGGAGCACTGAGGAGCTTTCAAATACAGCAGCATTTATTAAGAAAACAGGACTTGCTGTGTAGACATGTCAAACCCCGAACGAGAAGAAGAAGAAGAAGCTCATAATCAGAATTTTTTTAAAAAATGGTAGCATATCTTATACAAGTACATTTAAATAGGAAGCCAGAGGACAATTTAAAAATTCTTGAGACTAACGGGAATTGAACCAATCCGTTCAATGGCACCAAATCGCCTAGCAACTACTGCACACGCGTTCTTCGGTACTTAACTAACCACATCTCCAATATAAGATGCGATTTTGTCAAGACATTAGCGTATCTTATACAGGATATAGCCATCAACTCTGTAATTTTTAGTTGTAGTGATTTTCTTGACAGTATTTACGTTCAGTAGTTTACCATTGCTTTCTGAATAATCCGGATGCACAATTGCCTGAGGCAGGTTTCGAATTCGGTACTTTGTCCGTCACAGATGTGATATAAACCACTCTGCAACAGAACCGGGCCATCGCCACAATAGTTTTATAATAATCTAAAACGTATATATAATCTGGAGCTGAGAGGTAAAACGTATATATAATCTGGAGCTGAGAGGTAAAACGTATATATAATCTGGAGCTGAGAGGTAAAACGTATATATAATCTGGAGCTGAGAGGTAAAACGTATATATAATCTGGAGCTGAGAGGTAAAACGTATATATAATCTGGAGCTATTGTCTATTGTCTTTCCCCAGGTGAATGATTGTTGATCGCATTCACACTTGCCGTTAAGCGTAGGGGTGGGAGTTTAAGCTGTCGTTCCTAGGCCAGATGTATCGCCGTGTTTGCATTTAGTCCATGTTTGTTCAATGGTTATCTTGATGTTTTCTATCGACCGTTTTCTTGGTCTACCTTTGACTTTACGCCCGTATATTCTTGTATTATATGCTCTTATTGCTATTTGATTTGGCTTCATTCTCATAACTGACCGAACCATTTTATTTGATGTCTCTCAATATGTTCGATACATGATATTATACCAACTCTTTTCCCAATTTCTTCGTTTCTTATTTTATCTAGTTTGGTAACATTGCAGCTTTTCTCAGACACTTCATTTCACATGTGACGATTTTTCTTTGCTGCGAAGCTGATAAAGACCATGTTTGACATTGGTAGCACAGTGTTATAATCTGGAGTTGAGAGGTAAAATTCTACCGCCTGATGTAAGGAACAGGCGCAGCGATCTCCTGCTCCCTTGACATTCTATTATCATTCTCACAACGACCAATATCACCGCAATTATCATCACCGTCATCATTAATATCATCACCGCCAGCAACATCATCATCATTACCATCGGCAGCACCATTGTCATCATCACCGTCATCATCATCACCGTCATCATCACCACCACCACCGCCAGCACCATCATCATCATCATCACCGCCAGCACCATCATCATCATCACCACCGCCAGCACCATCATCATCATCACCACCGCCAACACCATCATCACCACCACCACCATCACTATAATGCTCAACATCACCAAATGTACCACCACCATCAATATTACCACCACCATCATCATCATCATCATCACTATCACTGCATAAAAACTACAACCACTATCGTCATTCCAGTCATCCCAACCACAGCCACTATCATCAAGACGACGATACACCAGCTAAAGATGGCTAAACTTGCAAATACCGAAAAGTGAGCATGTGGTTGCGTCTGTGGGTCTCACCAATGGGTCACTAGACAAACCAACCATGCAACAGAACACCTTAGTAGATGGCGTGCCTCTATATTGAGGTTACCTTCCTATAGAAGCATCATGGCACATCATCTATACAATCCCGTAGTCGTAACCTTCGATAACAATTACCATGTTGTTCCGACAGGCCGACGTTGTGCTAGAACTAGTTACGGGCATGGCGTTGGTGGGCGAAACAACAAATAAACCTGTCGCAAGGGCCAAAGTTGTGCCCTGATGTCGACGTCTGTTTCGGCAGCATTAGACTCGAAACACCATCGAGTCGAATGGCTGCTGGAACAGAGGGCGGAGCACTTATGGGAATGCCCCACGTGCTGTGAGGCCAGTTTCTAATCAAGAATCAAGAAGAATCAAGAAGATCGAAAAGTATCTGTAACTAATTTGTGTTAGTGTTCCGTGAAAACAGATATGCACATTAGAAAAACAATTGTATCTCAGTATTTCTTGTAGACCCTCTAGAACTACCAGCTTTATTCATCAGAACAAGCTACTCCGTAGAACAATCCCATACTTACCTGAAGCTGACGGCACCTTAAAGTCTGCATTTTAGCAAACCTCTTGTACAGAAGATAGAGGATTATTCATATTCAGATTCTTCTTCTTTAGCGTTCATTCTCAAACTCCCGCTGTACCTCCTTTGTAGCAAGACCATGGCGCTACTTAGATTTTCAGCAGGATGTAGTCCAGAGAATGAAAATGCGTCGTGTCGCCGTTTTATTTGCGCCAATGGCCCGACACATCCGTCTTCTGTGAGATATTTAGATTTTGATAGGAATTTTCAGTAATAATGAAAGGAATAGTGTAAAATGTAAAACAGTTTTACTTTCAGTCTCGTGGATAATGAATATCCACATGAAATATGGATCAGAGAATATCTATCTATATCTATAAACCCGTAACCCGTCAGGGTCGTAGGGGTAACACACATAGATGCTTCAGTACACAGAGTCCTCCAGCGATTTCTATCTTCAACGATGCGGATGAGTGAGGAAAAATTCACAGTATATACTGATGGGTCAATAGAGAATTCAGTGAAAAATGAGGGATCAGGAATATATAGTTACCTTAAATATTAAGTATACATTCAAAGTACCAACGGGGAAATTCTGTCATATCTGCATGCTCATATTCAGGTAATCAAGGTGAATCGACAAGCTAAGCGCTAATCATGGCCTGCAGCTTGTAGTATTTCTGACAGATACAAGACCAGGACTTCAAGTGCTCAAGTCCAGAAAACTGGCAGACATGCAAAACCTATTGACCGAACTAAGCAGAAAATGCAAAGTAGATATTTGGTGGATACCATAGCATTGTGAAATACCTGGACACAAGGAAGCAGGTCGTCTGTCATAAGAAGGTTGGTAAATCTGCGATATTCTCTACTTTATTTCTTACATACACATTTGTCTTGCGGTCTCTATAGGAAATACACAAAATTCGTCTTTGTATTCGAAAGCCCGTGTCCTTCTCTCCATGTCTACAGTGAATGTCTAACTCTCGCATCTATACATTGTTAAAGATATTCATTCAGTCATTCATTTTCCTTTTGCGCTGAAGTTAGCGCATAGGGCAGAGGTCAGATCTCTCCAATTCAGTCCGTTCAAAGCTATTCTGTGCAGTTCTTGAATAGTATGTATATTGATTGTTTTACTTTCTCTAAGTTTTGTTATTCTGAGTGATTCTTTTGGTCTACCCCTGGATCTTCTGCCTGTAGGTATCCATTCAAGAGAATGGTGGTGTATTATGTTGATGTCTGCGCGTAGGACATGCCCGATGTAGTACCAACGGCGTTTTCTGATAACATCTGTGATGAAGTTTTGATGTGTCTCTTCTCTAATTTTATCATTCGATTTGAATTCACTCCAATGGGTGTTAGTTATCCTACGAAGACATTTGTTCTCGAAACTCGGCACTCTTTGTCCGCCTACTCCTCTCTCACGCGGTTTTCATTTATATGCACATCTGGTTATTTTGTTCTAATGCAGCGTGAGGATTTGTCGCCATTTTCTTTCCTTAAATCATACCTAAATCATTTAATCTCCGTAATCACCAGTTTTACTGTTTTCCCCGTGTGTTATCTACACACACAAATCTTATTTTGATTGGTTAATGTAAACAAACACCATGTTTATTTAAAAGAATTTTACCCCTCACCCACGGCAGTAGATAGTCAGCAGTAACCAATTTTTAAATATTATTTACCTTAAAAAAGGTCATTCGTCTATTTTCGTGTGAGGTATTTTTGTTTCATAAGAAATTTAATGACCTTTCTTCGGATAATCGTTAAGGAGAGTGGACCAACTTTTGTCTAAATTCCTGGCACATAAAGATCATGTTCTGATTTTCTAAGGGGGAAGTGGAACATCTCAAAACTCCCTCCTTATCTACGGGCTTGTCCTCATGTCTCTATTATATCGTCAATGCTGTTTCTATCGATCCTACCATTTGATTCCTCTTCGTCCTCGTTCACCTGTCGGAATTATAAAGTGATACAGATTTCTTCAGTTAACTGTACTGTGGTAATTAGCATCGAGACAGGGACATAAGACATTTGTTCGGCAGAGCTACTGTACTGTAGTAATTAGCATCGATACATGGACATAAGACATTTGTTCGGCAGAGCTATTTCAGATAATCACACATTTTTATTCTTGTGGTTGGTTCGTTGGTTGGTTGGTTGGTTGATTCGTTGTTTGGTTCGTTGGTTGGTTCGTTGGTTGGTTCGTTGGCTGGCTGGTTCTTTGGTTGGTTCGTTGGTTGGTTGGTTCGTTGGTTGGTTTGTTGGTTGGTTCGTTGGTTGGTTCGTTGATTGGTTCGTTGGTTGGTTGGTTCGTTGGTTGGTTCGTTGGTTGGTTTGTTGGTTCGTTGGTTGGTTGGTTCGTTGGTTGGTTGGTTCGTTGGTTGGTTAGTTGGTTCGTTGGTTTCTATCACCAGGAATAACGAGGGATTTGATCTTACTTCCTATGTGCAGTGGTGTGGTTTCTTAGAGCTTTTTTTCATATCCAGGAGACTTCGGCGGTTTCTTGTGGTATGGTGCAGAGAGTATTCCTGCATCTTTTTAAGTTACTAACTTTTCCCTTTCTTTTTGCTCTTTATCAGGATTGACCCATTAGTTCACTTCCCCCCCCCCCGATCATATGTTATGTATCATGTTCTAACCTTTCTCTAACCACGCTCTTACTCTACTCTCTGTTATGGTTTCCGTTCTTTATATTTTCTTTCTCTTTTTTTTCCTTCTCTCGTGGAGATATGCTGCTCGCCGTAACGAGTGTGTGTGTTCCCGTGTAGGTTGTTGTTTTTCACCCTGAAAAATGTAGTTAGTCGAAACGTCTAAATGACGTCCATATTTATTTTTCATTGTTAGTATGTCATTTTTGCCATCGGTAACATTTTAACCTATTTAGATCATACTCGGACACGCTTGTATTACCGAAGTCCCTATATTCCCAGCTTGTTGCTGACTTGATCATGACCAAGGCTGCAAGAGTGTAGCCATTTCATCGCTAAATTTCACACAAAAAATACATTATTAGTGTCACTCGTAATGACATTTATGTTTGGTTATTTTTTATATTATTTGTCATTTTGAAAACATATTAAAGGTTAGAGGGTGTGTCATTTTTGCCATATTTTACTTTAAATTTTACTAATTATCAGGTAGAATATCATGAACAGGATGTAGCAGTCATCACATCCATTCGAAACTCCTGTCCCATCATGAGTCACTCTTCCTGCTTCTGCGAGTGTCATGTTCATGTGGTCTTTGCACACCTGCACTTTTCTGATCTTTTAGTTGTAAACTATGTGTCCGTAAACCAGAAAAGTGAGTGAAGTGTCCACTTGCACACACCAGCTAATGTTATTACCATTTATGGACCAGGAGCTCAATTAAAGGGAGAAAAGAAGTTCATTCACAAAACCAAAACAAACCACAGTATCACATTCTAAGGAGAAGTAATTGCTATGAGGTGGACAATGAATATGTCTAGTTCAGACACCTACTATAGAATACTAAGAGATTAGCATTTTAACTACAAGTTCTATGTTTGATATCTTGCGTCAATTTTCTTCCTGGCCAGTCTATTTTTTTGGTTGCCATTACATCGAGAAATTTCACAACAATTTGGCAACCTTGACACTGATTATTTATCTCAGTATTTGTGTGACTTCTCGTCATCTGACAAGTAACATGACATCGATGGCATCTGTTGGTAAACGTCTACTTATGAAATATATTATTCTATGTCACAATGTCATCTCTCATATATCCGATATACGTAAGATTTTAACATTCGTTGTTGTATTCAGAAACGTAACAATTTATATTAACACTTTATAACTGAAATTATGGAATATAATTTTTATTTTTACTGTAGTCGTGAAACGTAACACTAACATTTTATAATTGAAAGAAGAAAATATAGCCGTCACTGTAGATGACACATGTTGTAATATTTTAACACTGTAGATGACACATGTTGTAATATTTTAACACTGTAGATGACACATGTTGTAATATTTTAACACTGTAGATGACACATGTTGTAATATTTTAACACTATAGATGACACATGTTGTAATATTTTAACACTGTAGATGACACATGTTGTAATATTTTAACACTGAGTTTGAGCGAGAGAGTTTCTGACGCTCTCTGGAACACATTCCCAGGAAACAGCAAAACTACAGGTAGATGCTAAGATTAAATTCTCTGCAACAGTAGCGAAAATGAGAGAATCTGAAGATACAGTGTCATCATAACATGGTTCTCCAGGGAACGCTGTTCTAGACACTCTGATACTCTGTTCATGGAGTTGAGTGCTGTCCTTGAACCATTGGCTAATTCTGAATGTATAGGAGATGTATGCTGCCTGTGAAAAGATTTAGAGGTGTAATACATGAGGGTGGTACTTGATTAGTTTATAGTAGTTATAATACATGAGGGTGGTACTTGATTAGTTTATAGTAGTTATAATACATGAGGGTGGTACTTGTCTAGTTTATAGTAGTTGTAATACATGACGGAGATACTAGTCTAGTTTATAGCAATTAGAGGGGATACATGTTCGTATATACATGGGGATATAATGTCTAGTTTATTAGAGATGTAATACATGAGGGTGGTACTTGTCTAGTTTATCGGAGTTGCAATCTAGGGGGAGTGCTTGTCTAGTTTATACGAGTTGCAATATAGGGGGAGTTGCAATATACCAACTTATTTGAATACCCACTCATTTGGATACTGTCTAATTTGGAAACTGACTCATTTAAATACTGATTTGCTTGAATAGTGATTCATTTGAATACTCACTCATTTGGATACCCACTCATTTGAATACCCACTCATTTGGATACCCACTCATTTGGATACCCACTCATTTGAATACCCACTCATTTGGATAACCACTCATTTGAATACCCACTCATTTGGATACCGTCTAATTTGAACCTGGCTCAATTGACATCAATCAACATAAACACCTAGGAAGGCTGGCTGGCTAGCCAACTAACTAATAGTTAGTTAGTTAGTTAGTTAGTCGTCGGATCATCCTCACTGCAAACTGGACACGTCCATAGTTGCTCCGATCTCTCCTCGAGTGTATCCACCATTACAGTACCGGCCCTATGCTGGTTGATCATTATTCTTCTACTCTCTCCAAAATGGTCACTTCTAGCAACACTGCATTTCAATCCCTGATCTTTAATCTTAGCCATTGAAAAGGAATCATCATCCACATTAGTCTCACTCTCGCGTGTTATATCTCTTAATGAGTTCAAAACGTCAGCGCGATCATTTGCACCATCGCCCTGTGCCACAATCGCGCATGATGCCAGTTGGTCCGCTCTTTAATTTTCTCGAACACCCACATGTCCCGGCACGAAAATAAATGTAACCACTTTCAGCCTCGCCTTTCTCAAGGCCTCAATCCACTGTTCGCGAACGAGACCTTAACTAAGAACTAACTAATGAACTAGTTAATGAATCAACTAATTATTAATGAACTAGCTAATTAATGTAATCATTATTACTACTTGTATTAATCTTGGCAGTGATACAATTGATTATCTGAAATTTTGTACCGTGTCCTATTAAGATCTTAGCCATCAACCGAACATATTTGGGCTGTAGTGATTTTCTAAGCAATATCAATACGTTCAGTAGTTTGCCATTGCCCTCTGAACGGTCTGAATGGGCACTTGCCTGGGGTAGGATTTGAACCGGTACCGTAGCCGTTACAGTGCTCTGTACTTGACATCAACAGATTTGGACTGTTTAAGATAACAGTCTGGTTGTTTTTTTTAAGTCTTTAAAGGAATATTGTAAATAGTGTACGTGTCATGTGACGTATGTGAGTGTCATGTGACCTATTCCTTCCAGAACGTTGTCTTCCCAGTGAACTCTCTGAACCTCTCTCTGTCTTGGGCGATGTGGCTTGCATTTTCTAGCGATGTATTCATGTTATCGTTAATGTCGTCAGTCCATCATCTTCTTGGTCTGCCCTTTCTCCTCTCCCAGGCACTATTCCCTCCATTATTTGTCTTTCTAAACAGTTGTGTCTCTTTATATGACCAAACTGGCGTAGTTTTCTTTTTGTTATTGTGTTTAGTAACCAACACTCTGAAATCTTCAATGTGTTTATAATGTCTGAGTTTCTTATTTTATCCTTCCATGATATTCTAAGTATCTTTCAAATTGTTTACCCAAGGGATAAAACTAAGATAATCTTCAAAATTGCAGAAGAACATGTGCTAAACATAGAAATGCATGCTGAGAAACTACAACAAGTAGAACATTATCAATATCAAAATATCTTGGACACATAGTCACAAATGATTGCAGACGTGAAACAGAAATTAAAATGAGAATAGGAATGGCTAAAAGTACTTTCAATGACATGAGGAAATTATTAACATTAAACAAATTACAAACAAGTTAAAATTGAGAATTATAAAATGTTACATCTATTCTATATTAATGTATGGCTGAGAAACATGGACAATGAACAAACAACTAGAAGTCAGAATTGATTTCTTTGAGATGTTGATATGTATAAGAATAGGGAGAACTTCATGTAAAGACAATAAGACGAAAAAAAGAGACACTAGCAACGCTGAGTATGAAAAAATAACTATTTAAAAAAAAATAAGTATCAAATAAATAAAGTATTTTGAAAATATAAAAGACATGTCCTCTTGTTGAAAACCTTTCTTGAAGATAGAATTGAGGAGAGCAAGAGGTTGACAAAGATACACGTGGGAGAGAACATCACAAGATAGACAGGTTACTGTAGCATAGTGAACCACCATTGCAGCCAACCATCGTTGCAGCCAACCACCATTGCAGCCAACCATCGTTGCGGAGACGAAATTTGACGATGAAAAATGGAATATATTTTGAACTTACATCTCTACCACTGTCATCATCAGCGGGACCAATGGCAGACGATCCTGCTGTTTGGGTGCCTCTGAAAACAACGTTAGAACTACAAAAGCGTTCTGCGTATGGAAAGTTCTCTTCTTCTGGCGTACACGCCCACACTGCGTGAGTGGCCATGGCAACGGATAAACATGTCAGAAATATGAATTGCATCGTCACTGAGGAAAAAAAAAACACACAAAATTTTTGAGTCATCTTCGTTATTACAATGATGAAATAACACATTTAGCTATTAGCAGGAAGCTCTTGACAGCCCATAGCCTTACTAACAAAAGCACAGGTTCTTCTCTGTTATGTAACTGTGGCGACACCCGGACTGATATCTTCTTCTTCTTCATCGTTACTTCTCAAACTCCCACTGGATATCTCTTGATTAGATTAGATTTCCAGAAGGATGTAGTCCAGAGAATTGAAATGCGTTGTTACGCAGTTTTATTAGCGTATATGGCCCAACACATCCGTCTTCGGTTAAGAGGACTGATATAAGATTGTCTCAAAGAGAAATGTATGGATGCATGTTAGTCCCTAAAGGGAGGTATTTCACTGCGACATTATTCCAGGATTACCAAGTCTTGCCAGAAGCACAGAACACACTCCTGGGCCAACTATTATCATTTTTCTGTCAGATAAATGATGGTTCCGGTTCTATGTTGGTTCACTACTGTTTTTGAAATCTCTGTTAAGGGTTCTCTTCGGGCCACGCCCATCCTCACTCTCAATTCTTGCATTCTTGATATTGACTCATGCTTATCCATCTCAAAATCCTCTGATCGTGAGTGAGGACTCACGAAGAACAGTGAGTATGTCAGCTCGGTCCATAGTCTGCCCGTCTGTTGTGGTGGCGAGACTCGCTAATATGTTAAAAAAACAAATAATTGCGTTTTTCAAATACGCTCCGTAAATAATTCGCGTAAGTACTTGTAAAGTTAAAGGAAAGGGCAAAAGGAGAATACCATGGCAGGCTGAAATTACTCAATGTTAATGCAATGTGGTGATAGCTAACAGTCCTGTCCTTACCATGACCGTAGTAAGTCGTGTTCCCCGTGTCTCTTTTTTGCTTCTGGGAACACTCATTGCAAAGGTAAAAAGGATAGTTTCGATCGAAGCCCAATTATCGACCGAAGTCCAATTACGGCAGCCATTTTGTTACTATGAATAATGCGGTTGAAATTAATGGAAAATACGGTTCGGTGCAGATTTATTAAAAAGTGTGAAATGTAAAGCCGACAACTGGGTAAGGACCCATAAAAGAAAACCACGGTGAACCAGACATATTTACTCCCCCAACCTATGGATTGGACCATGTTTATTAGATCAAGAGTACATTACTGTCCCGCTATTACTCTCATTCCAACCACACTATTACGCACAGATGATACAATTGAATATTCTGATATTTCTGAATGTGTTCCAAAGAGGGATCCAAAAAGGGATATCCTTCCCTGGCGTGGTTTTAGTACTGTTTACTGTGTGCTAAAGATGTCATGGGGTTGGATCCTTCTTGCGATCTGGAAGATCTCTGAGCGAATATCGCTTGAAGCTTACGTGCCATTAGTTGTACTCTCAGCAGGCGGACTGCTGCCGTTTCGTTGAGGGGGACGGAGCACGTATGGGATAACCCGGTACAATGAAGTCAATCCTCCACGCCTTATATATATATATATATATATGGTGAAGTTTGGTCCAAGGATTGAACACGATTAGTCTACATACCACTACCGAATAATGGAAATCGAAAACTATGCACCAAGTTCAGAACCATTGCACTGTTTAGTCGCACAGGCATATATATATGTATGCGTATGTGTATAAATATTAAGTTCTAAGGAAAAAATACAGAATTTCGTAACGTCGAAGTAACAGTAACGCATATAGGCAGAGTTCCAATACAATCAACATTAGCTGAACAAGTACTGAAACATTAACGTTTATAGGCAGAGTACCAATACAATGAACATTAGCTGAACAATTACTGAAACATTAACGTCTATAGGCAGTCCAAAAACAATCAACTTTAGCTGAACAATTACTGAAAGATTAACGTTCATAGGCAGAGCTCCAATACAATCACGTGTATAGGCAGAGCCCCAATACAATCAACTTTAGCTGAACAATTACTGAAACATTAACGTCTATAGGCAGTCCAAATACAATCAACTTTAGCTGAACAATTACTGAAACATTAACGTCTATAGGCAGTCCAAATACAATCAACTTTTGCTGAACAATTACTGAACGATTAACGTTTATAGGCAGAGCCACAATACAATCACGTTTATAGGCAGAGCCCCAATACAATCACGTTTATAGTCAGAGCCCCAATACAATCACCTTTAGCTGAACAATTACTGAAATAGTTGCATGAGTTGTGAGATATCCCGTGAGCAGACGACGGAAGAATGGTCAGAGATACAGAGACAAGAATTTAAAAAAAAAAACTTATGTAAATTATGAACTTACGCCGGTCTTGAAACACAAATCTATTCCGATGAAAACCAAAAAGGCAAATCATAAATTCAAGCTTCGTAACAACTTTGTGTTATCAAAGTCAGACATGGATACTAAACAACAGGAGAAAAAAAGCTTACTACGTGTAAACTGATATGCAGTGGCATACCTAGGGTAAGTGCTGACCGGTGCGATGAAGATTTTGATGCCCCCTCCCTTCCGAAATTGATAAAAAAAACAATAAAAAGTTAAATTTTACTAGTTAATTATTATCATCGATTTTATCAACTATTAACAAAGACAGAAATAAATTGTAAAATTTAAATTTAAGATGATAAATTCACTTTTTTTCTGATTGAAAATTTCTCAATGTTTCTGAATAAAGGCAAGTAATTCCAAAGACATGTGGTCTTTTTCTTTAAATTCTAGTTCACTTAAAAATTCTTTAAAACTAGCTCACCCGTTAAGGAGTTTTTTTCTAATATCTAGAATGAACTTGTACACAACACATTTTACACTTTTTCACAATCTGATTTCTTTACTGGTTATAGTTAGGTTATATGACTTTATGATGCACTGAAACACGAGCCTGATTGTACCTGCCAAAGTTTAAAACTTGATTTAAATGTTTGATCTTTATCGATGATAGAGTCGTTGTCGTTGAATAATAGTATAGAATGCTAGAAATAAATTTGATTTGTCATCGAACTCAAAGACTGCTTATGACGGACTTTTACGGTGCTAAGTGAACGACTGAATGGATTGACGATCGAAACTGCAACTTAGTTTTCGTTTTTCTTACAAGCTAAAATATAATTTTGAAGTAAATTGTGGCAGTGTCTTCTGTCGAGAGGAACTAGTTCTACTTATTAATTAATTTTAATGTTTTATAATAATGTGCCAAAATGTGTTATTATCTAATTGCCAAATAAATGGGCTTAACAAGAAAAAAATGTTATTTTTTAACGGTGTGGGGCTTCAACTTTGGCACAGCAAAGGCACTTAAACCCAATTTCAAAGTTTTCATTATTTTGTGGGGCATTTTGATGCCCCTCAAGCCTTGATGCTCGGTGCGGCTGCACCCCTCCCCCCCCCGCACCACCCTCGGTACGCCACTGCTGATATGTCTAGGAAAATCATCGAACAAATAAAAAAAGAAAATGCCATTTGTGGGATGAAAAGATTACAAGAACTATCGGAACAAGGTCTGTGATCAAATATATTGAAAAACAGAAACTGAAATGGTTCAACCACTTAATGAGAATGAAAACATATTTGTCAGCAACAAGAGCATTCAACATTAAAGTGGAAACAGCAAAAGGCAGAGGAAGACCAAGGAAAATATGGATTGAAGGAGTTACCAATGTTCTGAAACATCACAATATCACTGTATATCAAAGGATCAAACGTGTCATATCCTGAAAACCGATCGTTACTCAATCCTAAGAAGCCTTACAGCAAAAGCGGAGGGGAAAAAACCAATAGATCGATAAATAGAATGATAACAGTGCATAGGCCCTATAGGGCCTATCTAGGGTTACCATAATTGTCAGATGGAAAAAGAGGACTTTTCGACGTGCTTCTTTAAATCCAGTGCACCCTTATTGTAGGGTTACCATAATTGTCAGATAGAAAAAGAATATACGCAAAATTTTCATCAAATATGGCCAATATTTGCACAATGTTGCACAAATAAAATGAAAGTTAAACTACATAAAATATTGTTCTTATTTAATTATAAACTTGTATTAACTGAGTGTTAACTGAGTTTCTGCATTTGTTAAATCTTATTTTAAACAATTTAAGTTTAATACCAATTCAAAAATTAATTAATTAATTAATAATTATCACTAACGAACTCGCGTTACCGTCTGCTATGCGAAATGCGTTATGTTTACGATAAATTGAAAATGGCTAACGGAACCAGAAGTTCTGATGGCTAATATTGAGCAAATATAGCTGGCGTGCGTGTTTATTTCACTATACATAATAGATTAAAGTATATAGCACAGAAAAGTAAGTAAGAAAGTATCGATCGATCGGGGATGGACAGACGGTCAGGGACGGCGAAAAAATCGGTCACTTTCCTGGAAAGCCGCCCGGACTAGGGCATAAAAAGAGGACGTGTCCGGGGAAACCCGGACGTATTGTAACCCTAGGCCTATCTATTTTCAAAACTGTTGGCGAAGTGGATTCATGTTAGAATTTTCTAATGTTGGCATAAATGTCTGAACGTCTTATAATAACTTAAAGCTAATAAAGTAAAACAAATGAAACATTAACAAATAAATACATATGTTACCGGTAAATCAGGCTTTCAAATTCAAGAACAAATAATTTTATCTGACAGATTCTAGATCTGAGCACAACGTTGGATACTCAACGACAGCCTATTTAGGAATCTAAATGCACTTATATAGGCGAGTATGCTAAATTGAAAGGTTAAGGTTTATTTCGCGCAATTTTCTGTCAGCATTATTTGGTAACTGGCATGTATTTCAGAAATTGTAGACAATTTGATAATTGGGTTGACAATGTCAACTAGCAATCGACAGCTTGTTTTCAGAGATGCCACAGTTGTTGTTGTTTTTTTCCACCAGATCTTGGGTTTTTGTCCGTTGTCTGGGGTGCTGGAGATATTTTGGCCAAATTTGCCTTAGTCTTTTTATTTTTTTATTTTTTTTTAATTGGAAATCCTAGGAATTTTTCCAAAAGATATTTAAATCATTCCCAACCTTAATGAATTTCAGAAAAATGTCACAAAAATTCTCAAGGAAACGATGGAGCTACGCACAAAACTGATATGATGTCTTTTTTTTTGGGTAGGTATACTAGCTTACCTTACTAGGGCCCTGACCTTATTTATATTGAAGTATATAGCATGTGTGTATCTGAGGTATTTTCCCATGTCGATCTGGGGTTATTTATAAAATGTCATCAAACATCGTGATGTACAAGACATAAGACGGATTATAAATAGGCCTATATATTTGGAACAGACTGCATCAATAAGGTGTGAAAACAGCTACTCACCATATATAGAAATAAAAAAGGGGCAAGACAAGGATGTATTTTATCACCAAGCCTATTCAATATCTATACAGAGAATATCTTTAAATATTCTTCTTTTTCTTCTGCGTTCGTTCTCAAACTCCTGCAGATTAGCAGGATGTAATCCGGAGAACGGAATGCGTTAGTTGTGTCATGGTTTACATCATTGCTGCGATATCTGCGTCTTTCTGCCTAACACACCCGACTTCAGCATGGCTTTGGGTCACTGACCCTATATGGGATGGGACAGCCAACTCCATCCCATAACCTCCTTAGTCGCCTTTTATGACATGCGTGGAAGGTAAACAGTGTTGTTATTCTTTGCTCCCCTTTCGGGCCCCGGCAACACACGGGCGAATTCTTTAAATATATATATATGTAATGCAGGACTCAAAATCAATGGAAAAGTAATAAACAACCTGAGATATGCAGATGACACTGTTCTTTTAAAAGAAAGTGAACATGAACTACAAAGACTAAGAGATAAATTCCACAAATCAAGTAAAGAATATGGACTGGATATAAACATTAAAAAAAAAATTTAAACCGTGGTAATCAGCAAAGACACAGAAGATCAAGTGCTTAACATAAAAATACACGGAATGAAACTACAAGTAGAACATTATCAATATCTTGAACACATAATCACAAATGACAGCAGATGTGAAACAGAAGTTAAAAGGAGAATAGGAATGGCTAAAAGTACTTTAAATGACATGAGAAAAATATTAACATCTAAGCAGTAAAAGAAAATAGTCTTGGAAAGCAGATTTTGACTCAAGTGTCGTATTGTACACGCTCTGTTATATCTTCTAGTTCAGTGATAACCTACCTTTGTGAGACAGGTCCGGTTTAAAAAAAAAACAACAACAATGCATACAACTATGGCCTACTAAAACAACAATGCATACAACTATGGCCTACTAAAACAACAATGCATACAACTATGGCCTACTAAAACAACAATGCATACAACTATGGCCTACTAAAACAACAATGCATACAACTATGGCCTACTAAAACAACAATGCATACAACTATGGCCTACTAAAACAACAATGCATACAACTATGGCCTACTAAAACAACAATGCATACAACTATGGCCTACTAAAACAACAATGCATACAACTATGGCCTACTAAAACAACAATGCATACAACTATGGCCTACTAAAACAACAATGCATACAACTATGGCCTACTAAAACAACAATGCATACAACTATGGCCTACTAAAACAACAATGCATACAACTATGGCCTACTAAAACAACAATGCATACAACTATGGCCTACTAAAACAACAATGCATACAACTATGGCCTACTAAAACAACAATGCATACAACTATGGCCTACTAAAACAACAATGCATACAACTATGGCCTACTAAAACAACAATGCATACAACTATGGCCTACTAAAACAACAATGCATACAACTATGGCCTACTAAAACAACAATGCATACAACTATGGCCTACTAAAACAACAATGCATACAACTATGGCCTACTCAAAACACATTCTATATAAGCCTACTCATAGATAACTTTATAATTCAAGGAGAAGCTCTCGCGGCTCGGTAGACATGATGCTGCGGCCCGGCGGTTAAGAAGCCCTGCTCCTAATTGAAATATCGTCTGACTGGCCAAGATGTAGGGCCTAATTTTTTATTTTTTTCTCTTTAAATTTCCTCACCGGGCATATAAACACGAAATGATCAGATACGCCGGGACGTAATTTTAGGCTACACATACGCACGGGGCCTCCTGGTTTGTAATCCGTATTCGATAAGTTTAGACACTTACTCGCACGAGCGCTGAAACTAGGTATTTTGGCCTTCTGAACGTTTAGGCTCTAATTCCTGTATTTTATTTTTTTAAATGTTTCTGTTGTGGCGCCCTTGGGGATTGGTTTTTACACCAAATACCGCGACTGCTTTTTCGATTACACCTGCACATTTTCGCTCTTGACTCGCGCCACAAGGAGAGAAGATCAATTACAAATCAAGAGTTTATTCAATAATAAAAAGTGATCTGCTATTCGTTACGCAGGACTGAATAATCTGTGTTGTCTCGGCGGGCATCCATGCTTATTCATCATAAGTATTAGTCATTTCAAAATGAAAATGTCCGCGTATGACATGAGACTATTCTGTGTTCAAGCCATGTTAGTCGTAATTGCAAATAATGTTGGTAATCATCCACAGCTATAAGGGATGATTGGAGGCTAAGATAAAACGATGTAACCCTTACAGGCGGTGTTTGAGTTGTATGGAGCAGAACATTAACCTCTGTGTTTTATTTCACAACTGGGAAACAGCAGGCAGCAGCGGTTTCTGGAGACACATAGTCCGGGGATGCAGCTGGTTGTCAGCTGATCTGTAACGTAGATAAGTATTTAGTGAAGGCAAAATTAAAACATGCTACAGAAAGATACTTAGAATATCATGAAAGGAAAAAATGAGAAACCCAGATATTAAAAAAACATTGAAGATGCCAGAGTGTTCGCTACTAAACACAATAACAAAAATAAAACTACACCTGTTTATATAAAGAGACACAACTGTTTAGAAAGACAAATAATGGAGGGCGGAGGACTTGGGAGGAGGAGAAAGGGCAGACCAAAAAGACTGACATTAAAGATAACTTGTAGTTTAAAAGGGTTTAAAAGCCGTAGAAGATTGACTTCACTGTACTCGGTTTCCCATATGTACTCCGTCCCTCTCAACGAAGCGGCACGCCGAGAGTACCACTCATAACAGGTAACTCCGTTGAACACAAGGCGAACAGCTCAACTACTACGCCAGGGAGATCCCCGAGATAACTTGTAGTACAAATACCGATGTTCTTGTAGGAATATTGATGTTTATCTATCTATCTAACTATACGCTGTGGTCCTTGTTTGTCTTGCGGCGTCAGGGGTGGAAGAGTTATCTGGAGATGGCCTTCTTATGCACTGTTTGTAAACTTGTTCCTATGGCTTCTTTGATTTATGTGATCCATCTTTTACATGGTCTACCTCTGGCTTTGTAGCCGTGATGTTTATGTGTCATGGCCATCTGTGGCATGCTGTCTGGTTGGTACTCTAGAAGCGTGTGAAAACCACTTTTTGTCTTGATGTGTTCCAATACTGGTATTGTTTTTGTTATCTGTCTGATGTTATCGTTTCTAATTCTATCTCTTAATGACACTCCGAGTATTCTTCGTAGACATGTCATTTCTGCTGTCTCTATTTTACTTTTGTCTTGTGCTGTCATTGTCCAGGTTTGGCACTGGTAGCATAGTAATCGAATAATAATAGTCTTGTATAATGCAACTTTAGTGTTATGTTTACAAGAACATCCGAATTCGTACAAGAAGAATACGGATGTTCTGGTACGAATACGGATCAGCCTTTTGGCTAAATTACTAGTACTAGAAATCATGAATTCCTAAAGGAAGGGGGGTGGGGTGTGTTGAACACCTCCCCTATCTACCGGCGTGTAGCTGATAATAGCTACACAAGTACAAGAGGGTATTAGTTAGTCGTCAGATCATCAGCATGACTATCTTGGCCATGCCCATGCGAAGTGAGTAAGCATCAAAGAATACAGGCAAGAAGTTTTTGTGCTTTTATTCTAGATTTTCATCGTCTTTTCATGTGCAGTTGTTTCGCTATGTCATCATCATCAGGTGCCATGCCGGCTGGCGTAGGTGATCATGACTCTCCACAGCTCTCCGTCCACAGTTGTATGTATCAAGGTCACCGTTGTTTCCTTGCCGTGCCAGGTTGTCAAACTGTCTAAATTTTTATCACACTGTCGCCTTCTGTCTCTGTTTACTTCAATGTTGCCTGTTGTGACTATGTTCTCTAAACCTGCCTGTCTCATGAAGTGACCAAAAAAAGAAGATTGCCTTTTTCTTATATTGTTGATTAAAGTCCGTTTCGCAATTAACTCTTTCAACACCTCTACATTAGATTTTATGGCAGTCCATGGTATTATACTATGGTCAAATCAATCTGTATACGCAGTTAATCAGGTTCTCTTCACAAATGCTGGTATATATATATATATATATATATTAAATATACTGCTTGGAACCATGGTTACTGGCGCATCTCTTGCCCTGATACCTCTGATATCAGAGTAGCGCCCGTGTGTTGCCGGGGCCCGAAAGGGGAGCAAAGAATAGCAACACTGTTTACCTTCCACGCATGTTGTAAAAGGCGACTAAGGAGGTTATGGGATGGAGTTGGCTGTCCCATTCCATATAGGGTCAGTGACCCAAAGCCATGCTGAAGTCGGATGTGTCAGGCTGAAAAGCGCAGATATAGCAGCAGTGCTGTAAACTATGACACAACGCATTCCGTTCTCCGGACTACATCCTGCTAATATGCAGGAGTTTGAGAACGAACGCAGAAGAAGAAGAAGAAGAATATCAGAGTAGAGAGTAAACCACCAAAACAAGAGACCGAGGACTTTGCGGAAAAAATAACATCGGTCAACCCATACACCCACGCAACAGAAAAGCTTAGCAGATGATATTATATTATATTGAGGCTCTCTTATGGAAGCTTTGTAGTATGTCATCTATACAATTATAGACACTCTCTGAGTAGAAGGTTCCTTTGAAAGGCATTGAACTAAACCGAAGTCTCCTGGGTATGAAAGAAAGCTCAGAAAAACCACCCCACTGCATATAATAGGAAGTAAGAGCTAAACACTCAATTCCTGGGGTTTTTAAACAAACAAACAGAGCTGTAGAAGCACGTCATGATATTGGTAACACTGATGATATTGGTAACACTGATGATGACGACAAGGCTCATATTGATAATGGTTACATTGATGATTGTGGTGAAGATCTCTTAAATTACTAGTCTAAGGGCAGTGATGATTTGGTGTAAATTCATCCGCTGCAGGATAATCAGGCACACACCACTTCGGTATATAATCTCCAGCCACGCCTTCTTAGATGATGGTCGCGCCCCCCGACATTCTCGAGCTGCTGAACCGATTGCCCTTTTGCAACGTAATGTCACATGCAGTGAAATTATACATATTAGTGTAAACTTTTTCATGGGGAGAATCTAGAACATTCTAATGGTGTGAATACGATTCTGCATTATTTTGAAAGTGTTTTTTATAAAATGGTGTTATGATTTTGTAGCTGTATGAACGTGTAAATGGTGTCATGATTTCGTAGCTGTATGAACGTGTAAATGGTGTCATGATTTTATAGCTGTATGAACGTGTAAATGGTGTCATGATTTCGTAGCTGTATGAACGTGTAAATGGTGTCATGATTTCGTAGTTGTATGAACGTGTTGTAAATGGTGTCATGATTTCGTAGCTGTATGAACGTGTTGTAAATGGTGTCATGATTTTGTAGTTGTATGAACGTGTTGTAAATGGTGTCATGATTTTGTAGTGATAGGCTCTGTTCAATTTATACAGTGAACTAATAATGAGATACATACAAGATATGTCAGGAATATTTCTTGGAGAGTATGATACAGTCAAATCCAACTATAACAACTTTGTCTGGACCGACGAAATATGTATGTAATAGCAGAAATTCACAATATACAGTACAAGCAATCAAGAATAAATATATATAGGGATTTTGAAAAAGATGCATTTTAGAGGAATTGCACTGTATTAGGGACTTGCGATATACTAATGATACAGTATTGATAGTTGACAATGAAATACAGTTACAAGAAATTATTAATAACACTGCAAAAGACAGTCAAAAGAGAGGACAGTCTGAATGGTAGAAATAATTGAAATAATGGTAATATCAAGGAATAAATGTCGTCCAGAATGCAATATCAAAGCAGATGGGATCAGTCTGAATCAAGTCAATATATTCAAATATTTGGGTGTCGCATCCCCTTACTGAAGTGTATTTACGAACTTGCAGACAAGTACAAACATAGATGGGCATAAATACAAGTACAAACATAGATGGGCATAAACACAAGTACAAACATAGATGGACATAAATACAAGTACAAACATAGATGGACATAAACACAAGTACAAACATAGATGGGCATAAATACAAGTACAAACATAGATGGGCATAAACACAAGTACAAACATAGATGGACATAAACACAAGTACAAACATAGATGGACATAAAC
Organism: Meghimatium bilineatum; assembly: GCA_034231615.1. NCBI lineage: Eukaryota > Metazoa > Mollusca > Gastropoda > Stylommatophora > Philomycidae > Meghimatium > Meghimatium bilineatum. Next base: position 8,584,973 of record CM067315.1, on the reverse strand, counting down.
ACAAGTACAAACATAGATGGGCATAAACACAAGTACAAACATAGATGGGCATAAACACAAGTACAATCATAGATGGACATAAACACAAGTACAAACATAGATGGGCATAAACACAAGTACAAACATAGATGGGCATAAACACAAGTACAAACCTAGATGGGCATAAACACAAGTACAAACCTAGATGGACATAAACACAAGTACAAACATAGATGGGCAAAAACACAAGTACAAACATAGATGGGCATAAACACAAGTACAAACATAGATGGACATAAACACAAGTACAAACATAGATGGACATAAACACAAGAACAAACCTAGATGGGCATAAACACTAGTACAAACCTAGATGGGCATAAACACAAGTACAAACATAGATGGACATAAACACAAGTACAAACATAGATGACATAAACACACAAGTACAAACATAGATGACATAAATACAAATACAAACATAGATGACATAAACACAAGTACAAACCTAGATGACATAAACACAAGTACAAACATAGATGGGCATAAACACAACATCTTCAAAACATTATATACTGGTAATATCTGTCTATATTCCTTAAGTACAGATTTCTGAACATATGATAAAGGAATCAGTGATCTCCAGTCTGAGCGATGTGATGTGGATCATTGTAGTTCTTAAGACCCATAGTCAACAAACTTTCTGATGGTTGTTCTGCATAGAGTTTCTCATGGTTTTTCTATCCTTCTTTTGTCATTTGGTACCCATTTTATTACTTATAGTGGAAGTCTGTTTTATTACTTATAGTGAAAGTCTGTTTTACTACTTATAGTGAAAGTCTGTTTTACTACTTATAGTGAAAGTCTGTTTTATTACTTATAGTGAAAGTCTGTTTTATTACTTATTGTGGAAGTCTGTTTTATTACTGATAGTGGAAGTCTGTTTTATTACTTATTGTGGAAGTCTGTTTTATTACTGATAGTGGAAGTCTGTTTTATTACTTATTGTGGAAGTCTGTTTTATTACTTATAGTGAAAGTCTGTTTTATTACTTATAGCGGAAGTCTGTTTTATTGCTTATTGTGGAAGTCTGTTTTATTACTTATAGTGAAAGTCTGTTTTATTACTTATTGTGGAAGTCTGTTTTATTACTTATTGTGGAAGTCTGTTTTATTACTTATAGTGAAAGTCTGTTTTATTACTTATAGCGGAAGTCTGTTTTCATTAATTCTAAGTATATATGTTCACTATAAATCCACCGTTTTTGGGTGGAGTTAGATGTCCTATCCCATATAAGGTGAACCAGGAGCTGTGCTGATATAGGATGTCCAATTGAAAGGTGCAGATACTGTAGCTACGCTGTAAACCATCACACAATACACTATTTCTCCAGACTACACTTTGCTGATCTGCAGTTGAGAATGTATGCAGAAACAGAAGTTCAGCGGTTTCTTCTTATTGCTTGTAGAAACATATTTCTGTTTGGTGTCTTCTCTTGCTTGTAGAAACTATTTCCGTTTGGTGTCTTCTCTTGCTTGTTGAAACATTTCTATTTGGTGTCTTCTCTTACTTGTAGAAACATATTTGTTTGGTGTCTTTTCTTACTTGTAGAAACATATTTCTGTTTGGTGTCTTCTCTTACTTGCTTGTAGAAACATATTTCTGTTTGGTGTCTTCTCTTACTTGCTTGTAGAAACATATTTCCTTTTGGTGTCTTCTCTTACTTGCTTGTAGAAACATATTTCTGTTTGGTGTCTTCTCTTACTTGCTTGTAGAAACATATTTCTGTGTGGTGTCTTCTCTTACTTGCTTGTAGAAACATTTCTGTTTGGTGTCTTCTCTTACTTGCTTGTAGAAACATATTTCTGTGTGGTGTCTTCTCTTACTTGCTTGTAGAAACATTTCTGTTTGGTGTCTTCTCTTACTTGCTTGTAGAAACATATTTCTCTGTGGTGTCTTCTCTTACTTGCTTGTAGAAACATATTTCTGTGTGGTGTCTTCTCTTACTTGCTTGTAGAAACATATTTCTGTGTGGTGTCTTCTCTTACTTGCTTGTAGAAACATATTTCTGTTTGGTGTCTTCTCGTACTTGCTTGTAGAAACATATTTCTGTTTGGTGTCTTCTCGTACTTGCTTGTAGAAACATATTTCTGTTTGGTGTCTTCTCTTGACTTATTCCCAACCAATATTTAAAAGTTTTTAAACATTTATTTTCAAATGAATTGTTTCCCGCCAAAGACGGATGTGTCGGGCCATTGGCACAAATAAATGGCGACACAACGCATTTCCATTCTCTGGACTACATCCTGCTGGAAATCTAATAGGACCATGGTCCTGCTACAAGAGAGATCCAACGGGAGTTTGAGAATGAACGCTGAAGAAGAAGAAAATGAATTGTTTCTTCTTTTATTTGTCTGGGATGTGCTTGTGTCTGAAATTTTACCTCTTCTATAAACGTGAGGGCATTTTATTACTCACACACAGAGGTGTGGCGCATGGCCAAGAGGTTAGAACGCTAGTCTCACACGAGTGAGGTCTAGAGTTCGATCCCAAGTAAGGACTGGGTTTTTTTCTGTCGTAGGGTAAATTAAAAAACTCACCCTGTACATAACGTGGCGACAGCAAGAGCATGCGGCCTTTATCACACAGCTATTCAATCCCCTCCCTGCAACGCCTGAACTGGTAAAATGCAGTATTGACAGTTTTTGTTTTTTTTACACACAGAGGTAATAGAGTTTTTACTCGTACAGAAGTCTGTAGACTATTTTCAAATAAATTTGATTTCTTCTCTGGTACTTTTGTTATTTTCCGTATTATGTAATATGGATTTTCTTAATATGAAACAATATTTTTGTTAACATTAAATTTGAGTTAAACTAAAATTAATAATTAGTAACAAAGTCAATAAGGAAAGTTAATAACATAGTGTCAGAGTTTATGAAATCTCAGCTTTATTCATCTGATCAAAAAAACATTCAATGTGAACAAAACATATACAGTTTTGGGAGTAGGGGGAGAGAGAAAATAATATATCCATACTACTATGTCTCTTCATAACTAGACTTTCTACCAGGTGTCTCCAAACCTAGAATTTCTACCAGGTCTCTCCATAACTAGAATTTCTACCAGGTCTTTCCATAACTAGAATTTCTACCAGGTCTTTCCAAACCTAGAATTTCTACCAGGTCTCCCCAAACCTATAATTTCTACCAGGTCTCTCCATAACTAGAATTTCTACCAGGTCTCTCCATAGCTAGAATTTCTACCAGGTCTCTCAATAACTAGAATTTCTACCAGGTCTCTCCAAACCTAGAATTTCTACCAGGTCTCTCCAAACCTATAATTTCTACCAGGTCTCTCCATAACTAGAATTTCTACCAGGTCTCTCCATAGCTAGAATTTCTACCAGGTCTCTCCATAACTAGAATTTCTACCAGGTCTCTCCATAACTAGAATTTCTACCAGGTCTCTCCATAACTAGAATTTCTACCAGGTCTCTCCATAACTAGAATTTCTACCAGGTCTCTCCATAGCTAGAATTTCTACCAGGTCTCTCCATAACTAGAATTTCTACCAGGTCTCTCCATAGCTAGAATTTCTACCAGGTCTCTCCATAACTAGAATTTCTACCAGGTCTCTTCAAACCTAGAATTTCTACCAGGTCTCATCCAATCTATTTATCAAATTTACATAATATCAATGTCAAACAATCTCAGAGTATATTAACTGGTGTTTTATTTTGAGACTATATGGTGTCTATATTGTGTATATGGTGTCTATAAGTGTATATGGTGTCTATAAGTGTATGTGGTGTCTATAAGTGTATGTGGTGTCTATAAGTGTATATGGTGTCTATAAGTGTATATGGTGTCTATAAGATATCTGTGCACTGACAACAAACAGATCTGCACTAAATTCCCACAATTCATAGGGACATAGTATCACCACAAATATAACTGAGTGAATAGTGAATATGTAGATATCTGGTATGTACAGTTTAATTGCAGGTACATGTATACCAGTTTCATATCTGTTTATATTTGAAGTTTGACTGCAGTTGTTTAATTTAGTGCAAGACTGCTCATGTTTGATGTTTGACTGCAGTTGTTTAATTTAGTGCAAGACTGCTCATGTTTGATGTTTGACTGCAGTTGTTTAATTTAGTGCAAGACTGCTCATGTTTGATGTTTGACTGCAGTTGTTTAATTTAGTGCAAGACTGCTCATGTTTGATGTTTGACTGCAGTTGTTTAATTTAGTGCAAGACTGCTCATGTTTGATGTTTGACTGCAGTTGTTCAGTTATGTTTGAGACTGTTCTTATTGAAGTTTGACTAGAGATGTTTAGTTTAGCATGTGGCTGCTTATATTTGACTGCAGTTGTTTATTAGTTTAAGACTGTCTATGTTTACAACTTGATTGAACATTTTACACTAAGGACAAAATAGGCAAAGGTATTGTTACTAAAATGTTAATAAGCCAAGTATTATCACTTATTTGTTTACTGTGTCACTCTTCACGTTGCCAGATATCCTCAGGGCATTTTGTGTGTCACTCTTCATTTTATCAGATATCTTAGGGAACTGTGTGACACTCTTCACTTTGTCAGATATCTTTGGGCACTGTGTGACACTCTTCACTTTGTCAGATATCTTTGGGCACTGTGTGACACTCTTCACTTTGTCAGATATCTTTGGGCACTGTGTGACACTCTTCACTTTGTCAGATATCTTTGGGCACTGTGTGACACTCTTCACTTTGTCAGATATCATCATGGCACTCTTCACTTTGTCAGATATCCTCACGGCACTCTTCACTTTGTCAGATATCCTCATGGCACTCTTCACTTTGTCAGATATCATCATGGCATTTTGTTTATCAGATAGTAAGTATGTTACACTGCCTGTAATTTTATGGTCTATGATTATATCCAAATTAGCAAAGAAATGTGATCGCTTCAATTACTTCATCAGATAAACTTTGCAATATTCTCTTTATGTTCCCAAATCCAAATATTTTTGATTCATCACCATCATTAAGTACCGCCTTCGTATTGAAGATTGGCTGCGACAGATCTCCAACATCATTTGTGTTTTGCCTTGATGGTGCACTCTCTGATAGACTATATCCTGCCGATCTCATGATATTTCTCTTCCCCCTGTATCTCTATCTACTTTTTTGCTCGTCTTTTTATATGTTCAATACATTATATTTGTTTGATTTGATTTTAATTTCTTTTAATAGCTCTCTTCCTTCATACAACATGTCAAAAATTCAACATGAAGATTAATATGAAAAGACTGAAATAATGGCAATAGCAAAGAACGAAAAAAAAATCATAATCTCCGATAATAAGGATGGATACTTAAGGATAAACACCTTAAACAGGTAAAGGACTTCACTTACTTAGGAAGCATTTTATCCAGTGAAGGGAAAAACAGTAAAGAGATACAAAATAGATGCAACAAAACATACCAGATCCTAGGACAGATGACACGTATTTTCAAGAACAAAAATGTAAACATAGACACTAAAGCTGCTTTATACAAAACTATTATTATCCCATCACTGTGCCACCAGTGCCAAACCTGGACAATGACAGTACAAGACAAAAGAAAAATAGTGACAGCAGAAATGGCGTGTCTACAAAGAATACTCGGAGTGTCATTAAGAAATTTAATAAGAAACAATAACATTAGACAGATAACCAAAACAATACCAGTATTGGAACACATAAAAATACAACAGATCAAGTAGTTTTCACACACTTCCAGATTACCAACATATAGCATGCTTCATGGTTATGACACATAGATATCATGGCTATAAAGCCAGAGGTAGACCATGTAAAAGATAGACCACTTCAGAAATCAAAGAAGCCAACAGGAACAGGCTTACAAACAGCACACAAGAAAGCCATCTCCTAATTTCTAGTGATCAAACAATCTCTTAGCAACTTTGTTAGGTCTTTCATCAAAACAATCTAAGCAACTTTGTTAGGTCTTTCATCAAAACAATCTAAGCAACTTTGTTAGGCCTTTCATCAAAACAATCTAAGCAACTTTGTTAGGCCTTTCATCAAAACAATCTAAGCAACTTTGTTAGGTCTTTCATCAAAACAATCTAAGAAACTTTGTTAGGTCTTTCATCAAAACAATCTATCTTAGCAACATTGCTAAACATTTAATCTGAACTAAAGTTTGCAGAGCTTGCTGGAAATTTCAACTAAAATCTTGGGTTTGCAAACAAGAGGCCAAACCAAGCTTTTCATCTCAAAATGGATATGTTCTAAGCATTCAATCTGACCTAAAACATGCAGTTCTAAATTGAAAAACAATTAAGCCAAATTAAATGTTTCATTGTAAATAGAATTCTCTAAGCAAAAACAATAAAGTTCTATTTTAATGTTGCTTTACCTGGCAACATAAACTTGAGTCTGCAAAAATCAAACTTTTTTCTGAAATTGTAGGTCTCCTACAAGTCTCACTAGGTATGGGACAGATGAGTCAGAAAAGGTATCAGACATCTCCTCCTCTTCTTCTTCTACTGTATCTTCTAAGCTAATACAACTAAACAGACTGGAATCATTGATGCTGTCTTCATAATTTCCATGTGGTACTGCATGTACCTTATTGAACTTATAATTTGATGCACAACTTGTCCCACTTTCATCTGTATGCAGACAAACATCACTAATTGTACAATTAATATTTGAATTATGCTCCAAACAGAAAACTTGATCAGAATCTTGACATTTTGTACACATATTAAATCCTGAAGCTTGTGGGCTTTCATCCTTATTTCTAGAAATGATTTGGTAACTGGAGATCATTTTTTCAGATTTAGTTGGACACAAACAACATTTACATCCTCTGCCTCTACTAGCAACACCTGGTCCCATTCCAGAAATACATACATCAAAATTCCCCAAACTTTTTGTGCGGCTGCTGCTGAAATGAGTTCTTCTGAGATCTTCAAGATAGGAAGATTCTGTGATATTCTGACCAGTGTTAACTTTAAACTGTGAGGCTTGTATTTTGTCCAACTGTGCGGCATCAGTGCCAAGAAGTGAAATTAGATGCATCTTTTCTGCAGCCTTCCGAAGCATAATGGGGGAAGAAGGCAGCGAATGACTCCCATGTTTCTCTGTCGCCAAATTTGAAATGTCAGATGATTTCAAAAAGGCCACTCGCTCCTTAGAAAAATCAAACACACTGACATTGCTGGGATGTTTCCGCTGCCGAGAGAATTCATGGACTTTCCTCCCATCCCTCAATTCTCTGATGTTCGCAAATGGGTTAGCAACCGCTGGGCAGTAATCAGGGTCATCTTTAGTCATTGCTTCTGCCACATTCTTGGGAGTCATAGCAGTTTTTACCTTGCCATCTGTACTGCTGTCACTGTTCTGTATAATATCATTTTCAGACTTGGTTCTTGTATGTAGTTTTTCTATAGATGGCAAACAGGATAATACATATAATATAATAGACTTAGTTTTTATATGTAGTTTTTCTATAGATGGCAAACAGGATAATACATATAATATAATAGACTTGGTTTTTATATGTAGTTTTTCTATAGATGGCAAACAGGATAATACATATAATATAATAGACTTGGTTTTTATATGTAGTTTTTCTATAGATGGCAAACAGGATAATACATATAATATAATAGACTTGGTTTTTATATGTAGTTTTTCTATAGATGGCAAACAGGATAATACATATAATAGACTTGGTTTTTATATGTAGTTTTTCTATAGATGGCAAACAGGATAATACATATAATATAATAGACTTGGTTTTTATATGTAGTTTTTCTATAGATGGCAAACAGGATAATACATATAATATAAAAGACTTGGTTTTTATATGTAGTTTTTCTAGAAATGGCAAACATGATAGCAGATATAATTTAACACTGTATATTTATATTTATTGCAAGATACAAACATATAAACATGTTTGTGTGTGACTTTAAAGTCAGATTGAAGCAAGACAGAGCAATGAGGTCAAGGCAAAACAGGACATATGCAAAATTTCAAGGGGAAACAAAATTGATTGAAGGACTACCGGGTATTCTCTTATTGAAGGACTATTTTCTTCTTGAAGGATTATTCTCTTTTTGAAGGATTATTCTCTTCTTTAATCACACTGTCCTACAAAGACCTCAATCAAATTGTCCTACAAAGACCTCGATCACACTGTCCTACAAAGACTTCGATCACACTGTCCTGTTCATGACACATACCAGAATGGCTGCATAGCAGATGCTGATCACTGAAGATGACCTTGAAGTGAAACATCAACCATCTCTCTCTCTCTCTCCATCTCTCTCAAGGTTAATATGACAAATGTTTTAGCATATATTAGTTTAATTGAAATAGAGTTTCCTACAAGTCTACCCTGTTCATGTTCAAATAGAGTTTCCTACAAGTCTACCTTGTTCATGTTCAAATAGAGTTTCCTACAAGTCTACCTTGTTCATGTTCAAATAGAGTTTCCTACAAGTATACCTTGTTCATGTTCAAATAGAGTTTCCTACAAGTCTACCCTGTTCATGTTCAAATAGAGTTTCCTACAAGTCTACCCTGTTCATGTTCAAATAGAGTTTCCTACAAGTCTACCCTGTTCATGTTCAAATAGAGTTTCCTACAAGTCTACCCTGTTCATGTTCAAATAGAGTTTCCTACAAGTATACCCTGTTCATGTTCAAATAGAGTTTCCTACAAGTCTACCCTGTTCATGTTCAAATAGAGTTTCCTACAAGTCTACCTTGTTCATGTTCAAATAAAGTTTAGTCTCGTAGTAAACCACCTGACGATGCAATTTTTGACTTTATGAAATGGGGAGACAAGTTTGAATCATTGCAGAATTATTATGCAAGTACTGAACAAGTTAATACTTGTAATATCACCGAAGTCAAGTGTGTCTGTCCATTGGCACAAATAAAAATGGCAACACAATGCATTTCTGTTATATGAACTAAGGTACTTCTTGCTGGAAATCTAGAAAGACTATTGTTCTGCTATAAGAGATATCTGGTGGGAGTTTGAGAAAAAACCTATAAAAAAAACCACTTGAAATTTAGTTTAAAAGGACGTAGCACCTTTGTGGTTTCGTTTCACCATCGGTATCAGAAACAATGAAGATCTAAAGCAAATTGCAATGAAACGAGAGACATTGAAATCTATGACATCTGCCCTATGTGCCATCTTTGGCCCTAGAGGAATAACTAACTAACTAACTAACTAACTAACCTTTGTCGTTGCCCTGATTGATGTAACAGTCAAGAATTATGAGTAAGTTCTCAAACTCCTGCAGATTAGCAGGATCTAATCTGGAGAACAGAATGCTTTACATCATTGCTACAGCCTGAATGTAATAGCTACATACTTTGGGGATCTCTTAGTGTAGTCATTATGCTGTTCGCCTTGTTTTCAAGAGGTCATGAGTTCGAATCTGGCTTGTGTCATCTTGTTTACAAGGTAGATTTTTTTGGAGATCCCTGTGGATTATCACTTGAAGCTATGGAATTACGTGCTATGAGTGGTACTCTCGGCAGGAGGCGTGCCACTTCGTTGAGAGTGACAGAGTACATATGGGAAACTGAGTACAGTGAAGTCAATTCTCTATGACGTTTGAACACTTTTTAAGCTACATCTAGCCTGACACATCTGACTTCAGCATATCTTCTGGGTCACTATGATTCTCTACGGTATGTATTGCCAATTCCACTCAAAGACCGTAGTTGTTTCTTATGACATGTATGACAGACCACAGTGTTGTTTTTCTTTGATTCTCTTGCTCAGACCCTGGCAATACACAGGACAAACATTATTTCTTCTAGTCTTCAGTTTCCAGAATGAAAGTATATATACATACATACATAGGGTAGACTGGGGCAAAAATATGCATAAAGTTTTTTCAGATCTATGGGCTTTCTCTGTAGACCATGTCTACGTCAGACGCTAACAATCCAATCTACCACACAACCAATTTAGACCAATGTTTGAACCATAGGGAAAAACATTTTCCAACGTTCTTGATCTAAATATTTTCCAACTTCTAACTACTTGTCTGCTGTCATATTTTTTTTACATGTTTAAACTGAAATATATATTGTATTGTTAAGTTATTAAGCACGTTCCTCTGTCAAGCTGCTGTGTTTTTGTATGACATTTTATTAAAGTTGTTCACAATGTGATTTGGGGTTAAAATATGCAATCTGTGTTATGTGACGTATTATTTCCATTATATATTCTTCCTTTATGAATCTCCTGAAATCCCCGCTGTCTTTGGCAAGTTGTCCTGCTTCCTCTAGCAACATGTGTATACATTCCTGAATATCTCTTGTCCAATGACACACTGTTAGTGAGGAAAATATGCGCAGCGGACTCAATGCGAAAATAACTGAAATTGTTGTGGATGGTATTTTTTCCCAAAAATCGCCATGTTTCTGCTAAGCGGACGAAGAGTTATTCTTCGCGCCATTCTTTATATTAAAGTATTTTTCCATTATTCCATATTAAAGTTACATAAATATATATAGGCCTAGTCCTTGCATTTTATATTTTTCACACACTGTGACTGACTATGTGCAGAAAAGAAGTAGCTATTATAACGCAGTTATTTTGCTATTTTTGCCAATCCTTGATTTTGTAGCTATTTTTGCCTGTGTACTTTTACCCCAAAACAAGGGGGCAAAGATAGTATTTTACAAATATTCATAAACTCTCATTTTACTTTCTACAAGTAATCATTTGTTTTGAATAACCTCACTAATGTAAGATGGATGGATAAGCTATACACTGATGGCAGTTTGGTCTCTCATAGTTAAGTCTAGTTGTCAGAATTTGCTAAAAAGTGAAAAGTTCATAATTTGTCCCTTGCCTACCATATATATATATATATATATATATATATATATATATATATATATATATATATATATATATATATATATATATATATATATATATATATAATTTAGTATATAGACTCTCGTATTGTTGTTCGTCCATCACAAGTGATGATGACCATTTGTTACATCCACTTTTGAAAATTCAATTTTAGTTATGTCCTTGATTATGAGTTCGTAGATGGCTGAGCCCTATTCGAGCTGTAAATGTCCTTGGACAGTTTGGACATGGAATGACGACTGTAGACGGGTCTTGGTCTATCCGTAACTTTCTAGCTGCTCTCCGCTGTTGAGCTGCTGCATTTCTCTTCTTTACGCAAGATGATGCGCTCTTTTTTATTTTAGAACGCCATGTAGATCTATTTTGTGCAAGTTATTCCCATGTATCGTGGTCTATTTCAAAGGCTTTCAGTGAGTTCTTTAACGAGTCCTTGTAGCGCTTCCTTTGGCCACCTTGAGATCGTGTGCCCTTCTCTAGCTCACCATAGAGAAGTATCTTTGGCAGACTCTCGTATATATGTTATTTAAATATACAAACACCATGATCAAATAAAAATACCTGAACTAGTCCTAGTATCACTGTGCAAGCTCTTGTAGAGTCTTTCCAAGGTAATTTTTATAACACATGAGTTAGGACGTCGCTCCGGCAGGATCTGTTGATTTAGGCAATACCTGTAGCACATTTTTATATCTATGTTTGTAAATATGTAAAAATAAAAACTGTACATTCTTACATGTGAGAATTTATGACACTTTACAAACTCATATGTAAGAATTTATGACACTTTACACACCTGAATGTTATAATTTATGACTGTACTCACTCATATGTAAGAATTGTTGACACTACATATCTTCTTCATCGTACCCCTTGCGGCGGACCATCTGAAAGCCTTCCGTTGACCATCCTGAGAAGAACGTAAGGGTGATCTGTGCTGTGTCATATTTTACAGTAAGCTGCGTTATCTGAGCATTTTTTTGGGCTGGGTTGGCATTCCTGTATCTTTGATCCCTAGTATTTAGCCAGGATACGGCAGGGTTGCTGCACTCCTGTTTCCAGGCCCACTGCGTGGAAGTGTACTGAGGGTCTTGGCCAGCTGTGGTTCACTGACCTTGATGCTCGACCAGCTATGGAGCGCTGGGCGGTGCACTCTGGTGTGCATATCACCTCTGGGCACACTCTACATATCTATATGTGAGAATGTATGACACTTCACACTCACGTGTGATAACACTTATTAATCCTCACATGTGAGAATTGATGATACTACACTCACATATGAGATACACTCCCATGTGAGAATTGATGATGCTTTATAGTGAGAATTGATGATGCTTTATACGCACATGTGAGAATGGGACACTTTACACACTCCTGTGTGAGAATGGGACGCTTTACACACTCCTGTGTGAGAATGGGACACTTTACACACTCCTGTGTGAGAATGGGACACTTTACACACTCCTGTGTGAGAATGGGACACTTTACACACTCCTGTGTGAGAATGGGACACTTTACACACTCCTGTGTGAGAATGGGACACTTTACACACTCCTGTGTGAGAATGGGACACTTTACACACTCCTGTGTGAGGTTTTCTACGTGAGTCGATCTTTGTAGTAGATGCAAAACAAACCAATGTGCGTGTATGCTAGTACTGTATCAAAATTTTCGGGAAAACAACATCCTTTTTGGAAACCTGTTTGACCAGAAAATATATGGTCATCTTTATGTGAATATGCTTATATGTTTGGAGTAGTTAAGTTACAGAATGATGTCTTCTGGTGAACTGATGACTGCTTTTCAGCTTTTAATTTGAACATTTTTTAGCAAATATTTTAACACAAATAAATGAAGCCAACAAGAAATTGGTGTTCATTTTTTTCCTCTCACATGTTACGTACCAAGTAAACTTGTTTTACATGGCATTCACAACGATATGTTCACAGATCAGTACCTCTTCCATTTATCTCTTAATTGGACTTTGAATCTTAAATATTGGTTGCAAATTGTATTTTATATTAATTTTATTGCACAATCACTTCTTATTGTTGAGGAGTTATTCCCCTTGCCCTAGGCATGATGCAGGGAGTGGAGTTTTTCCTGAATGGTCGGTATTGAAAGAGTTAAGTTGCCCGTGTGATGCCGGGGCCCAAAAGGGGAGCAAAGAATAGCAACACTGTTTACAATCCACGCATGTCGTAAAAGGCGTCTAAGGAGGTTATGGGATGGAGTTGGCTGTCCCATCCCATATAGGGTCAGCGACCCAAAGCCATGCTGAAGTCGGATGTGTCAGGCTGAAAGGCGCAGATATCGCATCAATGCTGTAAACCATGACACAACGCATTCCGTTTTCCGGACTACATCCTGCTAATCTTCAGGTGTTTGAGAACGAACGCAGAACAAGAAGAAGAAAGGGTTAAGTCTACTTTTTAATCCCCCAAAAAATCAGTCCTGAACATAGTGAACAGCCATCGCAAGTGACAGAGACACATTAAAAAAAAACCCCAGATTTCTTAAATCTACTCAGTTATAGTATACTCTTCAGGATATGCTAACCTGGCAACACTTGAAAGCAAGCAGTAGAAAATCAAGGGGGCAATATTCCACCAAATCACACAGTTTCACATAATCAACTCCAAAATTCTGAAATAATATTTGAAATATTGCAATGTAAGAAATATGATAACACAATAAATCAACATTACAGAGAAATTCGTAGTATGGGTACATCACAGCAACATTTTCCATCACAAAAATGTGAAATAGGAATTAGCATATTTGATTTGGTCCATTTAAAATGTAAACATTTTATAATCCAATCCTAGTTTATAAAAAACCAAGCAGAAGGTAACTTCCTGAACATATGATAGCATTTGTAAGTAGTAAATTCTATTGTGCCACTAAATTTACAACAATAAACACAAAAAAGCTCCAGTCTGTGATTATTTTTAAATGCCTCTCATTTGGTAGTAGACTAAAATGTTTGAAACAAGGTTTTATGATGTTTAATTGTTATAAATGATTTAATCATCGTTTTATATTTCATTTTCATTTTCCTTTTGCAGTTGAAGTTAGTGCATAGGGCAGAGGTCAGATCTCTCCAATTCTGTCTGTTCAAAGCTATTCTGTGCAGTTCTTGAATAGTATGAATATTGGTTGTTTTACTTTCTCTAAGTATTGTTCTTTTGAGTGTTTCTTTTGGTCTACCCCCTCTTTTGTCTGTAGGTATCCATTCAAGAGATTGGTGGTATATTCTGTTGGTGTCTGCGCGTAGGACATGCCCGATGTATGACCAACTCCATTTTCTGATAACATCTGTGATATAATTTTGATGTCTCTTCTCTGATTTTATCATTCGATTTGAATTCACTCCAATGGGTGTTAATTAACCTACGAAGACATTTGTTCTCGAAACTCAGTAATTTCTTTTCTGAAGATAAAGAGCTTTTCCATCTCTCACATCCATATGATAGCACCGGAATAACGCAGGAATTAAATAAGCGCATTTTCGTGCGTGTGCTGATTGACTTTGACTTCCAGATATTAGACAGTCTGTTAAATGCACTTGATGCTAAGGCAATGCGAGTTGTAATTTCTGTTTTATATTGGGGGTTACTAAAAAAGAGGAAAAATTTGAATGATTGCACTGAAGACAGGGTGTTGTGGTGGTCAATGTTTGTCTATGGCAGCATATAAGAGAGCAGGATGACTTCTCAAAGATCCACTGACCATCACTTTCTGTACATGTCCATCACTGGATGATTGAAAAATGTCTCTTTCTCCCCCCAAAGGTCAGATAAATGGAACACCCTATAAGGAACAAAACAACAGCTCACAAACACATGCATATATCACACAATGGCATTGGATCAAAGTGCATGCATTCATGGACCAGCAACCAACTAAATAAAATGTCAAAGACCATATTTTCATTAAAGAAATAATTACAAACAATTGGTATTAACCAATGCAAACCTTTGTCCGAGGCATAGTCTCTGGGTCAGATTCAATTCGGGCTATGATCTCCAAGAGTATGATGCCATAAGAGAACAAATCAGCCTGCAACAAGAAATAATGCAACGATTTTTAAACTTATCACACATTGACCTTTTGAGCATGTTCAGCTCTGAGTAAAATTTGATTTGTATGATGGATTTTTAGAATAATGGAACTGTTATGTGAGATAGGCTCTGGGTATATAAGGGGCATATAAGCAAGGTGGGCTCTGAGTATAAGGGGCATATAAGCATAATAGGCTCTGAGTATAAGGGGCATATAAGCATAATGGGCTCTGAGTATAAGGGGCAAATAAGCATAATGGGCTCTGAGTATAAGGGGCATATAAGCAAGGTGGGCTCTAATATATAAGGGGCATATAAGAAAGGTGGGCTCTGAGTATGGGGCATATAAGCATAATGGGCTCTGAGTATATGGGGCATATAAGCAAGATGAGCTCTGTGGATAAGAGGCATCAGAGAATAACAAGCTCTGAGTATAAGGGGCATATAAGAAGGGCTCTGAACATAAGGGGCATATAAGAATGATGGACTCTGAGTATAATGAAATTTATGATCATTAGTTCTATGGAAACTAATTGGCTCTATGGGAACAATGAATTCTCTATTTATGATGAAAATAGACTCTGAGCATGATGGACTCTATAATCATGATAATAAATATTTGGTCAAAACATGTTCCTGTACTGCTGCAGCTTCCTATGACTTTCTCATATCTCATCACACCGTGCTCCCCATGTACTTTGCTTTGCTCCAAGGCTCAAATCTTGCACTTGCTCTCAAACTCCAGCAGGTTATCAGGATTTAGTTCATCAAGCAGAATGCACTGTCTTAATTTACAGCTTGGCTGCAATATCTACAACTTTAAGCATGATAACATGACTCTGGCTCTTTGACAGCATGACTCTGGCTCTTTGACAGCATGACTCTGGCTTTTTGACAGCATGACTCTGGCTCTTTGACAGCATGGTGTGGGTTTTTGACAGCATGACTCTGGCTCTTTGACAGCATGATTTGGGTTTTTGACAGCATGATTCTGGCTCTTTTACAGCATGACTCTGGCTCTTTGACAGCATGGTTTGGGTTTTTGACAGCATGATTCTGGCTCTTTGACAGCATGACTCTGGCTTTTTGACAGCATGACTCTGGCTCTTTGACAGCATGACTCTGGCTCTTTGACAGCATGACTCTGGCTTTTTGACCAGCATGACTCTGGCTCTTTGACAGCATGATTTGGGTTTTTGACAGCATGATTCTGGCTCTTTTACAGCATGACTCTGGCTCTTTGACAGCATGGTTTGGGTTTTTTGACAGCATGACTCTGGCTCTTTGACATCATGATTTGGGTTTTTGACAGCATGACTCTGGCTCTTTGACAGCATGACTCTGGCTCTTTGACAGCATGACTCTGGCTCTTTGACAGCATGGTTTGGGTTTTTGACAGCATGACTGTAGCTCTTTGACAGCATGACTCTGGCTCTTTGACCAGCATGACTCTGGCTCTTTGACCAGCATGACTCTGGCTCTTTGACCAGCATGACTCTGGCTCTTTGACCAGCATGACTCTGGCTCTTTGACCAGCATGATTCTGGCTCTTTTACAGCATGACTCTGGCTCTTTGACAGCATGGTTTGGGTTTTTGACAGCATGATTCTGGCTCTTTGACAGCATGACTCTGGCTTTTTGACAGCATGACTCTGGCTCTTTGACAGCATGACTCTGGCTCTTTGACAGCATGATTCTGGCTCTTTGACAGCATGACTCTGGCTTTTTGACCAGCATGACTCTGGCTCTTTGACAGCATGATTTGGGTTTTTGACAGCATGATTCTGGCTCTTTTACAGCATGACTCTGGCTCTTTGACAGCATGGTTTGGGTTTTTTGACAGCATGACTCTGGCTCTTTGACATCATGATTTGGGTTTTTGACAGCATGACTCTGGCTCTTTGACAGCATGACTCTGGCTCTTTGACAGCATGACTCTGGCTCTTTGACAGCATGGTTTGGGTTTTTGACAGCATGACTGTAGCTCTTTGACAGCATGACTCTGGCTCTTTGACCAGCATGACTCTGGCTCTTTGACCAGCATGACTCTGGCTCTTTGACCAGCATGACTCTGGCTCTTTGACCAGCATGACTCTGGCTCTTTGACCAGCTATGGGAGGAACAGTTGTCTTCTATGACATGCTACAGTGTTGCAATTTATTTCATCCCTTTTTCGGCCGTAGCAACATGCAGGCAAGATACGACTATATGTATGCAGTCTAAAGTATTACACAGGCAACATAAACTTACACTTTCATCATAAAATTTGTTGTTAATAACCTCAGGAGCCATCCACCATGGGCAGCCAACAGGAGGTAGTGGTTCTGTTGCTCTAAAATAAAAAAATATAGAAATTACATCAAAACTGGAAAAATTATTAAAATTTATATTCCTACAGACAGAGGAAAATTGGAAACACAGAGTAATGCAAATTTTTGCATATCACTGGAAACACACTACTTCATAACTCATTACCTTGTGTTTGCAACTTTTTTCCCTCTCGGATAATAGTTATGCAGCAATTTATCTATTATGGATCTCCGTAAAATCAGAAAATTCATAAAGGTTTTGAATCCCCTTCAAATTTTAGAAAAATTCTGTGAGCTAACCAAGTAGATCCAATTTTGACTACATATTTTTCACATAAGAAAATTTTGATACACATTTTCTGGATGGATCAGGCAGTTAAGAAGCGACCAAAGAGGTTATGGGGTGGAGTTGGCTATCTCATCCCATGTAGGGTCAAAGTGACCCAAAGCCATTCTGAAGTTGGATGTATCAGGCCGAAAGGCGTAGACATCGAAGCAATGTTGTAAACCATGACACAACGCATTCCATTCTCCAGACTACACCATGATAATCTGCAAGAGTTTGAGAACAAATGCAGAAGAATCATCTAAATATTCAGTTTTAGATACCAGAATTCCACCAAAGATGGATGTGTTGGGCCATTGGCCTAATAAAACAGCAACACAATGCATTTACATTCTCTAGACTAAACCCTGCTGGAAATCTAGTAGGACTATTGTCCTACTAAAAGAGAGATTCAGCGGGAGTTTGAGAATGAATGCTGAAGATGAACAAGAAGTGATCTCAGGATTAGGGAGAACATGACACTACCCAGAGAATTATGTGAATACAATACACTGCATATGGGCTTCCACCAGAAGATGCCAAATGCTATCCCTTAGGCTCACTGGATATAACACTACTCACTTTGTATTGTAGGTGCGCAATTCTACTTTTGCCAAACCAAATTCCCTCAATCACAACCAATATAACTCTTATGTCCAGCAGACTCTCACTAAATAAATAAATAACCAAATGGTCGCAGGGTGTCCGACAAAGTGGAGGGTGCCGCAGTAACCGAAGTAACAAATAGTAATGCAAAATTAGATGAACAGGTTACTGGGAATACCTAACTATGAGCAAATTTATATGAAAAGGTATATAAAAAACATGCAATAAAACAAAACAGGACAATTTTTTGCATTTACAGTACTGGTCAATTTAGTAATTGTCAAAGTTGATTTAGGTATTAAGTGAAACATGACCCAGTCAAAATCAGTAATCAAGTTTGGTTTAAACGTTATAAATTTCTTGAAAAAGGTCCCATTTACCGATACTTCGAAAATTGTCCTGTTTGGTTTTATTGCATGTTTTTTATATACCTTTTCATCTAAATTTGTTCATAGTTTGGTATTCCCAGTAACTTGTTTATCTAATTTTGCATTACTAGACTCTCACTGAGATGTGTAACAAAGAGGTAAAACTCCAGTGTCTGTAAACAGCGCGTTCGATTGGTCCGTTCTCAGTGACTTGAGTACATAGATTGAATGTCTTGATGAGATCACATCTTTTTTTGGGGATGTGGTTGGTCAAGTATGGAAAACCTGTTTGCTTGAGGAAAACCTGTTTGCTTGAGGAAAACCTGTTTGCTTGAGGAAAACCTGTTTGCTTGAGGAAAACCTGTTTGCTTGAGGAAAACCTGTTTGCTTGAGGAAAACCTGTTTGCTTGAGGAAAACCTGTTTGCAACGTAATTCGGTGCCACTAGAACGGATATGGTTCAATTCCCGTCCGATGTAAGAACTGTAAACACGATGTAAGAACTGTAAACACGATGTAAGAACTGTAAACACGATGTAAGAACTGTAAACACGATGTAAGAACTGTAAACACGATGTAAGAACTGTAAACACGATGTAAGAACTGTAAACACGATGTAAGAACTGTAAACACGATGTAAGAACTGTAAACACGATGTAAGAACTGTAAACACGATGTAAGAACTGTAAACACGATGTAAGAACTGTAAACACGATGTAAGAACTGTAAACACGATGTAAGAACTGTAAACACGATGTAAGAACTGTAAACACGATGTAAGAACTGTAAACACGATGTAAGAACTGTAAACACGATGTAAGAACTGTAAACACGATGTAAGAACTGTAAACACGATGTAAGAACTGTAAACACGATGTAAGAACTGTAAACACGATGTAAGAACTGTAAACACGATGTAAGAACTGTAAACACGATGTAAGAACTGTAAACACGATGTAAGAACTGTAAACACGATGTAAGAACTGTAAACACGATGTAAGAACTGTAAACACGATGTAAGAACTGTAAACACGATGTAAGAACTGTAAACACGATGTAAGAACTGTAAACACGATGTAAGAACTGTAAACACGATGTAAGAACTGTAAACACGATGTAAGAACTGTAAACACGATGTAAGAACTGTAAACACGATGTAAGAACTGTAAACACGATGTAAGAACTGTAAACACGATGTAAGAACTGTAAACACGATGTAAGAACTGTAAACACGATGTAAGAACTGTAAACACGATGTAAGAACTGTAAACACGATGTAAGAACTGTAAACACGATGTAAGAACTGTAAACACGATGTAAGAACTGTAAACACGATGTAAGAACTGTAAACACGATGTAAGAACTGTAAACACGATGTAAGAACTGTAAACACGATGTAAGAACTGTAAACACGATGTAAGAACTGTAAACACGATGTAAGAACTGTAAACACGATGTAAGAACTGTAAACACGATGTAAGAACTGTAAACACGATGTAAGAACTGTAAACACGATGTAAGAACTGTAAACACGATGTAAGAACTGTAAACACGATGTAAGAACTGTAAACACGATGTAAGAACTGTAAACACGATGTAAGAACTGTAAACACGATGTAAGAACTGTAAACACGATGTAAGAACTGTAAACACGATGTAAGAACTGTAAACACGATGTAAGAACTGTAAACACGATGCGCTGGAAATATGAGAACTGAGGTAACACAGGGTAAATATGGAGATATAACAGAAATAGGTAACAGTGTTATCAATATTTATAGACAAAAAGCATGTGAAAACTATGACACACAAAGAGTGCACATACCAGCCTTCTGGTAGGCCAATGAATATTAAACTCTATGGTACAAAACAAGAAATGAAAAACACTGTCTAATTTATACTAGAAATAACACTGCAGATATAGACATTATTAAATGAAAGAAGAAGGGAGGACTAGAAAGTTTTCAGCAGGAAAAAAGCAGACAAGCAACAAACTTTACATAGAAACACACATACCGTAGGATGATGATAGGAGGAAGAGAAGGGCAGAAGTGAGGAGAACACAAGAGAAGTGTAGGTAGATATTAAGTGAGAATAAGGAAAGATACGAGGGAAATGTTAAAATGTAAAAGTAGTAAAACAAATATATACTTATCTTTGAATCAAGTTCTGTCGTGATCAAGATTAACATTTATAATATGACAAAAACTTATACTATTTCCATTTATCTCTTAAGATAATGTCTTCTTTTTCTTTCTGTCCTCATGTACCTTTTGGTGTTGAGGGGAGAGTGAGTGTACTGTCTTTTGCCCTTCTATTTCCTTCTTATGCTGTTATATTTCCGAGTGTCTCTAATACACTATCTATCCACCTTTTATGAGGGCGCTCACTAGGTCGCCTGTTTTTTGGATAATACTTTGCTCTAAGATAATGTAAACTGGAAATGTAAAATATTGAATGAATCTCTCAAACTATTCTCTGAGTTGTTCTCTTGTTTAGAACTTACCTGGGATCTGGTATTTTAATTGCTAATCCAAAATCTGCTAGAACTGCTTGGTAGTTCTTATTCTCTCCATTTTTTATGAGAACATTCTGTCAGTAAAAGGAAACAAATGAAACACACTTGTATGAAGGTGGCAAGCAAAACACTTTTTAATTCATAACAGGAGAGAAATATTCATCATACTTAAGTATGATGGGGTGTTCGATATGAAGAAACAATATGAACATTCCAATTTTTTGAATTCTTCTACTTCTGTATTCGTAGTGAATTCCTGCTGGTAATTTGTATAAAAGATACATTCATAGTTTACAGCTTGGCTATAAATTTTATGCTTTCTTGCCTGACACATCTAACTTCAGCATGGCTTTATCTCTTGCTTTTACCTATAAGATGAAACAGTTAACCCCATTTGCAGAAGCCTCCTCAGTAGCCAGTAGCCTCTTGCAATTAGATTGACAGGTTACAATATTATTATTCCATCCTCTCAAGCAATGCTAGAGCATTTACAAATTCTAATTTAGTCTCCTTTTTGCTTGTGTGTGATGTAAACACTGCCAAAATTAACTATAATTTCCCTTTGAATATGTACTGTTAATCACTGTTCTGCTGTGTATTTATTGAAAATTCTTGGCATATGTTTATGATTAGACAGTCAGTCATAAGTTTAATGGTGTATGTTAAATTCAATGGTTGGAAAGTTGGTTATGAGTTTAATGGTTTATGTTAAATTCAATGGTTGGAAAGTTGGTTATGATTTTAATGGTTTATGTTAAATTCAATGGTTGGAAAGTTGGTTATGAGTTTAATGGTTTATGTTAAATTCAATGGTTGGAAAGTTGGTTATGAGTTTAATGGTTTATGTTAAATTCAATGGTTGGAAAGTTGGTTATGAGTTTAATGGTTTATGTTAAATTCAATGGTTGGAAAGTTGGTTATGAGTTTAATGGTTTATGTTAAATTCAATGGTGATATCTGAGCTAGTTGCAGTTTTGTTAGATGTAGTTTGGATATATTAAACATAGCTGTATATTTGTACTCACTCTGGAATACTGACCTTTTTGCTCCTTACAGACAATCAGAATACAGACCGGAGTAAAATTTCAGATGGACTGAGGCCCTCAAAATTCACATATGAATGCTTGCCAATGCTGGATTTATGGAGAAAGTTCCTTGCCCATTTGCACTGGCCCCTATTCAGCACTGTTGATTAGTTTCAAGGGAAAGGCAATGTGAATATGCTTGAAAACAAGCAGAACTGTGAGAGGTGTCAGAAGATTGTTTAATACACCGTTGTCTGCCACAGGGTCTTCCTTCCTGATTTTCTGTAGGGGGTTTACTCTTTTGGCCCGAAGCATTCCCGTGCTAACCCACCAGGCAGTAGGGGTTTTCTGTAGGTTGACTCCCTTAGCTTAAGGCACTCCTGTGTTAACTCGTACGGCAGTGGGTCAATAATCACTCTGGAATAGCCAACACAATTTTGTGTGGTATTTGAGCTCAAAAGTATCAATGTATTATTCTACAATTATATTTGCTTCATGTGGCCTAGCATATCCAATTTTGGCATGCTTTTAGTTTGAGTAGGCTTCCCTAGCCAGTAACAGTCTTCTGCTCTGTCAACAGGTGCGGAGAGTGTATCAACTCAATTTCAGCATGGTTTATCCTACATTTTGCCATTGCACTGAACAGCCCAAATAATCCCTGAGTACTAGTTTTCCAGTTAGGTAAATGATATTCAGCGATGTTGGACATGTGTCAGTTTCATCTATCTCAAACAAGAAACTGACAAAGATAGGCAGTCATGAAGATAATACAAAGTTGTGCCCAAAATTAAAATATTTTTGTGAAATAAAATGAGAACAACTGCTGACCCTGGATGTTAGATCTCTGTGGATAACACCTTCCATATGCAGATAATGCATGCCCAAAGCAATATCAAGTGCAAGTTTGATTCGAAGTATCCAAGAAAGCTCCTCATTCTTGTTGGCTAGTAATGCTTCCAAAGTTCCTCCACCAATATACTGAAGAATAAAGGGGGTACATTACATAAGAACTAAAGCAGCTGTATTAAAACAATATTTAGTTTTTATTTTATCGGTTCTCAAACTACTACTGGATGTCTCTTGTAACAGGACAATTGTTCTACTAGATATTAAGTACGATATAGTCCAGGTAGAGAAGATGTGTTGTGTCGCTGTTTTATTAGTACCAATGTCCCAATATATCTTATCTCAGTTCTTCAAAATATAATAATTATTAAAGTCACTGGACTGGAAAATTTAGTCATTGTTAAAGGTACTTCTTCTTCTTCTGTGTTCGTTCTCAAACTCCTGCAGATTAGCAGAATGTAGTCCGGAGAACGGAATGCGTCGTGTCATGGTTTACAGCATAGCTGCGATATCTGCGCCTTTCGGCCTGACACATCCGACTTCAGCATGGCTTTGGGTCGCTGACCCTATATGGGATGCGACAGCCAACTCCATCCCATAACCTCCTTAGTCGCCTTTTATGACATGCGTGGAAGGTGAACAGTTGCTATTCTTTGCTCCCCATTCGGGACCCGGCAACACACTGGCGTTAAAGGTACTGTCTGTATTGGAAAATTTAGTCATTGTTAAAGGTACTGAATTGGGAGATTTAGTCATTGTTAAAGGTACTGTATTGGAAAATTAAGTCATTGTTAAAGGTACTGTATTGGAAAATTCAGTCATTGTTAAAGGTACTGTATTGGGAGATTTAGTCATTGTTAAAGGTACTGTATTGGGAGATTTAGTCATTGTTAAAGGTACTGTATTGGGAGATTTAGTCATTGTTAAAGGTACTGTATTGGGAGATATAGTCATTGTTAAAGGTACTGTATTGGGAGATTTAGTCATTGTTAAAGGTACTGTATTGGAAAATGTAGTACTATTTTAATGTCTCTGTATTGAAAAACTTAATTCTGAAAATGTATTATATTGTACGCTGTATTATATTGTGAACTATATCATACTAATAGGTAATAGGCTACAACTGCAGTAAAACTGTAATCTGAAAGGTGAAATTGGAAACATAAGTAAAGTAGTTATGCTAATAATAAACTTCATAATTCTGAAAGTGTATTTATTAGAATATATATGGTATGGTTATAAACTGACATCATTGCACTCTAGACAAGCTTATAGATCTTCAGTCTCTCTAGACAAGCTTATAGATCTTCAGTCTCTCTAGACAAGCTCATAGATCTTCAGTCTCTCTAGACAAGTTTATAGATCTTCAGTCTCTCTAGACAAGCTTATAGATCTTCAGTCTCTCTAGACAAGCTTATAGATCTTCAGTCTCTCTAGACAAGCTCATAGATCTTCAGTCTCTCTAGACAAGCTTATAGATCTTCAGTCTCTCTAGACAAGCTTATAGATCTTCAGTCTCTCTAGACAAGTTTATAGATCTTCAGTCTCTCTAGACAAGCTCATAGATCTTCAGTCTCTCTAGACAAGCTTATAGATCTTCAGTCTCTCTAGACAAGCTTATAGATCTTCAGTCTCTCTAGACAAGCTCATAGATCTTCAGTCTCTCTAGACAAGCTTATAGATCTTCAGTCTCTCTAGACAAGCTTATAGATCTTCAGTCTCTCTAGACAAGCTTATAGATCTTCAGTCTGTCTAGACAAGCTTATAGATCTTCAGTCTCTCTAGACAAGCTCATAGATCTTCAGTCTCTCTAGACAAGCTTATAGATCTTCAGTCTCTCTAGACAAGCTTATAGATCTTCAGTCTCTCTAGACAAGCTTATAGATCTTCAGTCTCTCTAGACAAGCTTATAGATCTTCAGTCTCTCTAGACAAGCTTATAGATCTTCAGTCTCTCTAGACAAGCTTATAGATCTTCAGTCTGTCTAGACAAGCTTATAGATCTTCAGTCTCTCTAGACAAGCTTATAGATCTTCAGTCTCTCTAGACAAGCTTATAGATCTTCAGTCTCTCTAGACAAGCTTATAGATCTTCAGTCTCTCTAGACAAGCTTATAGATCTTCAGTCTCTCTAGACAAGCTTATAGATCTTCAGTCTCTCTAGACAAGCTCATAGATCTTCAGTCTCTCTAGACAAGCTTATAGATCTTCAGTCTCTCTAGACAAGCTTATAGATCTTCAGTCTCTCTAGACAAGCTTATAGATGTTCAAACTCTCTAGACAAGCTTATAGATCTTCAGTCTCTCTAGACAAGCTTATAGATCTTCAGTCTCTCTAGACAAGCTTATAGATCTTCAGTCTCTCTAGACAAGCTTATAGATCTTCAGTCTCTCTAGACAAGCTTATAGATCTTCAGTCTCTCTAGACAAGCTTATAGATCTTCAGTCTCTCTAGACAAGCTTATAGATCTTCAGTCTCTCTAGACAAGCTTATAGATCTTCAGTCTCTCTAGACAAGCTTATAGATCTTCAGTCTCTCTAGACAAGCTCATAGATCTTCAGTCTCTCTAGACAAGCTTATAGATCTTCAGTCTCTCTAGACAAGCTCATAGATGTTCAAACTCTCTAGACAAGTTCATAGATGTTTAGTCTCTCTAGACAAGTTCATAGATGTTCAGTCTCTCTAGCAGGTGACAAATGGTATGTATGCTGATTGTTCCTGTGGATGGCTCATTGAACATTCTCCTCATTCTGCTCTGAAGAACAGACCTGGTCTGAAGCTAGAACGGACCAGGATCAATTCCTGTCAGCTGAAGAAGTCTAGTTCTATTAATATCAATACCTAATACCAAATTCTTCAAATCTCAGCCTAGATGTATCATCAATAGGTGTCTGCATCCAGCAGGCACTCATGAAGCAGTGTCTGCCTGCAACCATTGTCCATTGCAACTTCCCATCTATTGATATCTTTCAAGCAAGCTTTCAACAATGCTGAGGATGCTGAAAGAGACATTACACATTTATAAAGAATGATAGAAACAGGAGTGGCCAGTGTCTCCACTCTGGAAAAAACAGAAGAACCCATAACATACAACTGACTTGGACACTGAGCTTATATAGACCAACTCTTAAACAGCAAGTGGAATAGCAATCAGTGCACTTATGGGAATGTCCCTTGTACAGTGATCAATAATGTATTGTGCAGTGATAATAGTTCTTAATAATAATCAATGCCCGTATTGTGATACTAGTTCTTAATCTTCTTCTTCTTCAGCGTTCATTCTCAAACTCCTGCTGGATCTCTCTTGTGGCAGGACCATGATCCATTCTAGTTTTCCATCAGGATGTAGTCCAGAGAATGGATATGCGCTGTGTCACCGTTTTATTTGCGCCAATGGCCCGACACATCCATCTTCGGCAGGAGTTCTTAATCAATAATCAATGCTGTATTGTGCAGTGATACTAGTTCATAATCAATGCTGTATTGTGCAGTGATACTTGTTCTTAATCAATAATCAATACTGTATTGTGCGATGATACTTGTTCTTAATCAATAATAAAAACTGTATTGCATTCTATCACAGTTCCTTTACTCTCAAGAGGCAAATGAGTTAGCACATTTTGGTGACTCAATAGACCTGCAATCCTGAATAAGAACGTTCAATGGGTGCTATCAGCTGTCTGTTGAACCCAGTGCAACCCTAAATAAAAACCTTCAATGGGTGCTATCAGCTGTCTGTTGAATCCAGATTATTCTATGGTCTACATCCCTTTCCCTCTTCCTCACCTTTGAATGTGGAATTAACATTAGCATTGCATTTTCAGTTTGTCTTTCTATTCAGGGGACATAATCTAATAAGGGGACATAATTAACATAACTATATTACCTGTATCTACACACACAAATTTTTGATGTTCTGCAGAAAACCAGGTTTCCGGTAATATTTTCCAGTCTCAGAAAACTCATGTATTTTGAACATGTCCAAAGGATGATCAACAGCTGCACCTTCAAAACAATATTGCATGGGAAACTCTCCCAGAGTGCTAGAAGAGTCAGAGCAAAGTTGTAATACAAAGATGTAAGCAAGTCATTAATGAATGCATTAGTCATCGCTTCTAACAGTTGGGAAAATATGGTAAAGATCGTGTCACACAGAGAACAATCCTGCATAGTGATTCTAAGATGCGAGAATTCAATATTGAGCAGAGCAGAAGAAAGGCTTAGGCAAAAGATGCTGCAGTCCAGCTGTAACATTTTCCCATGCTTATACTGCAACAGTCCAGCTGTAACATTTTCCTATGCTTTATTCTGTAACAAACCAAAACCAAGATCAGCATGACAGATTTAGCCAAGAAAAGACATGTTAAATTCATGCCCGATTAACTCCCTCTCGTACAGACTTGCTTCAGACCATCTGTCAAGACAATTCGGGTTATATGTATATATAACATATATCTCAACAACTTTACACATAATATTAAGTGTGAACTTATAAACAGAACAATACCTCTGTCAAGGGATGAAGCTGGTCATTGGAAACACAAACACCAAGATATCTAGAGAAATGGTAACAAGATAAACAAATATAACTATTTTGTAGAGTTTTGCTTAATTTCAAATTTTAAAAATACAAATTTGACATGGAGTAATTAATTATCACTTGCCACATTCCTTCCCCAGTAATCGCTGGTGCTGAAGTCGGAGATACCAGGCAGAGAGGCACACCAGCAACCATGGTATCATGCACCACAACTAGATAACATGTCTTCACAACTTATCAATGTGATGAATAAATCTAACGCTGAAGACGGATTTGTCAGGCAATTGGCAAATATAAAACAGTGACACAACGCATTTCCATTCTCTGGACTGCATCCTGTTGGAAATCAAGTACGACTATTGTCCTGTTATATGAGAGATTCAGTGGGAGTTTGAAAATGAACGCTGAAGAAGAATAAATATTGAAGATTGTAGTAAAACTATACACCACATATGGTAAATTATAGTTTTACAAGGAGAAAAAAAACCTGATAAAATGAATCAATGTTTTGATAAAAAGATCTTTACCAAGAGAGGGGCACACACAGACTTGAAGGAATAATAGGAATTGAGGGCTACAGAGACGTGTGTAACCTTCATGAAACTATCACAAACAAGAATATAAATATTGTAAATTTCCGAAAGTTTCATGTAGATTAAATCTATCTATCTATTGTCTGTTCTCTGCTTTTGCTGTCTATCTATCTTTGTCTGTTCTCTGCATTTGCTGTCTATCTATCTATTGTCTGTTCTCTGCTTTTGCTGTAAGGTGTTGCAGGATTGAATTACAATTGGTTTTCACGCTATGGTATGTTTGGTCGCTTGATATTCAGCTATGTTGTGACATCTCAGAATGTAACTTCTTCAATCCACCTTTTTCTTTGTCTTTATCTAGCCACCGTTGTCTTTATCTAGCCACCTTTGTTTTTATCTTCAATCCACCTTTATCTAGCCCTGTCCATTCCTTCATGGACAGACAACATCAAGGAATGGACAGGGCTAGATATTACCACACTCATCCGCATCGCTGAGGATAGAATTCGTTGGAGGACTCTGTGTGCTGAAGCATCCATTGTGGTACCCCTACGACCCTGAAGGGTTATGGGTTTATTTGATGTGATTTGATTTCTTTGTCTTCCTCTGTATTTTGCTGTTTCTATTTTTATGTTGTATGTTCTAGCCGCTGGCCAATAAGGATTCATTATGTGGCAGAACCATTTCAGTCTCTGTTTTTTCAATATATTTGACCACCAATGTTGTTCCAATAGTTCTTGTAATCTCTACATTCTTCACATGATCTCTTTGTGTTCTGTTTGCTGCTTTTCTTAGACACCTCAAATGTTCATTAGATAATTCCATATACACCTCAGTTAATTGTTCCTTCAAGTCTCTCTCTCTCTCTCATGTGTGTGTCCCCTATCTTGATAAAGGCCTTTTGGTAAAATTTTTCTATCTTGTTTTTGTTGCTTGTAAAAATATTATTTAACATATTTTATGTTTGTTTAAATTATATATATTTATTTATAAATGTGCTGAGATATACTTCTTGCTCTTTTTCTGCATTCAGATCTTTATACAACATTCATTCCCTTTCTTGTGTCTTACCTAAGAATACAATTCTAATTTGCTTTCTTGTGTCTTACCTAAGAATACAACATTGATTCACTTTCTTGTGTCTTACCTAAGAATACAACATTGATTCCCTTTCTTGTGTCTTACCTAAGAATACAACATTGATTCACTTTCTTGTGTCTTACCTAAGAATACAACATTGATTCACTTTCTTGTGTCTTACCTAAGAATACAACACTGATTCACTTTTTTGTGTCTTATCTAAGAATACAACATTGATTCCCTTTCTTGTGTCTTACCTAAGAATACAACACTGATTCACTTTTTTGTGTCTTATCTAAGAATACAACACTGATTCCCTTTCTTGTGTCTTATCTAAGAATACAACACTGATTCACTTTCTTGTGTCTTATCTAAGAATACAACACTGATTCCCTTTCTTGTGTCTTACCTAAGAATACAACACTGATTCCCTTTCTTGTGTCTTACCTAAGAATACAACACTGATTCCCTTTTTGTGTCTTACCTAAGAATACAACACTGATTCCCTTTCTTGTGTCTTACCTAAGAATACAACATTGATTCCCTTTCTTGTGTCTTACCTAAGAATACAACACTGATTCCCTTCTTGTGTCTTACCTAAGAATACAACACTCATTCCCTTTCTTGTGTCTTACCTTAGAATATAACATTCATGCCCTCTTGTATCTTACCTGAGAATATTAGGATGATTAAATTTGCTTAGGAGTTGGATCTCACGGAGAGCACTTGGTAGGTTGGCTTCATCTTTGTTGACTTTTAACACCATAACTGCACCTGTAACCTTATGGGTAGCCTGACGAAAAAAGGATACACAGAAAGATATATGCATATACATACAAACACATACGAAGGGTGGTCGAAAAGTTTGATGCTTTAGTAATAAATCATAAAGTCAGGTGAGATTACACTGTTATCATTTTAAAGACGCACTATTGGCTGACAATTACGGCATGTTCATGGTTTGTGAAGTGCTGCGGGTGAAAGAGAAATTGGTGGGAAACTAGTTCAGTTGTGTATGAAGCTGTGTCATGAATAAAACGGAGGCTCATAGCATACCTGGTAATCAAATTCCTGCACTTGCAGGGTACATCTGCATAACAAATTCATGATGAGATGTTTACCATTTATAAGGACGTCTGCCCTTCGTATGATACTGTGAAGTGTTGAAAAAATCACTTTCAAACAAACAATATAGAATAAATATAATTGGGGTTTTATATAGTTCTGAAAAGTGTTGTTATAAAAGGTTACGCTATAGAGGGATTCCACTGTATATTTGTTTTTACAATTTGTGTCATGAATGCTTAAAGCTCATGTATTAGATTTTATTTACAGATGAGTATTAGCCTTGAGATGATAACTTTTGGATAACAATTCAGTGCTCAAACAACTTAGCTAATCTAACTCTAAGATTTCGGAATGTAGGAATTTACCTTATAAACATTAGCAAAAAATCTAAACAGAATGTAGGAATTTACCTTATAAACATTAGCAAAAAATCTAAACAGATTGTAGGAATTTACCTTATAAACATTAGCAAAAAATCTAAACAGAATGTAGGAATTTACCTTATAAACATTAGCAAAAAATCACAAACAGAATGTAGGAATTTACCGTATAAACATTAGCAAAAAATCCAAACAGAATGTAGGAATTTACCTTATAAATAAACATTAGCAAAAAATCTAAACAGAATGTAGGAATTTACCTTATAAACATTAGCAAAAAATCCAAAACCAATCTCTTCCAAATTTAAATCCTCTATTCGCAGTAGAGGGGACACCATTTGCTTTGGAGCCTGACAGGATAACGGAGACTTAGGGACAGGTGAAGGTATCTGGACCTCACAGCTCTTTCCATTGAAGGGTTCTGAACACAAAGCATAAACATGACAATAAGAATAGATATTAAAATTATGAATACTGATGATAAAAATAATAGAGATTAGAAAAGATGTTAACATTGTAAATACTGCTGACACAATGCATAAACATAAGAAAAGATGATAAAATCATGAATACTGATGACAAGGATCATAATCATAATGATAAAATCATGAATACTGATGACAAGGATCATAATCATAATAATGATAAAATCATGAATACTGATGACAAGGATCATAATAATGATAAAATCATGAATACTGATGACAAGGATCATAATCATAAGAATGATAAAATCAAGAATACTGTTAGCTCAAATCATAAACATAACATTTGAATATTATAAATACTTTAATAAATTATATGACAAAAATACAGAAAAAAAAATCTAACTGAATTATTGGACTCTTTATATGTCTTCGTAGGCACATCAAGTACAGGCGGTCTGTGAAAGTACCAGAACATTAAATGCTCACAATGTCAAAATCCCAAGTGTCTATTCATTCATTTTCCTTTTGCGCTGAAGTTAGCGCATAGGGCAGAGGTCAGATCTCTCCAATTCTGTCTGTTCAAAGCTATTCTGTGCAGTTCTTGAATAGTATGAATATTGGTTGAAAAAAGAATTGGAATGAACAGACTTCTGTTACACAAATCGGTCTGGACTTTACGATGTTAGTTGATTAATCCAACGATCGATGGAATGACCCAGACTTGATTAGAGAAACACCCTCCATCAACGGACGTCACTACCGGAAGCCCAAGTGTCTATAGAATGCTGAAAAATTCTTAAGACAGATGAATGTGCCATTCCAAAATAACTGATGCAGTCAGTTCTGCAGGAAATAATGAACAGTTTGAAGATCTTCTTCTCATTCAAATTTTAACATGTCTACACAGCAAGTGACATTTGTTGTGAAGACATGTTATCTAGTCCTGTTGTGTGATACCCTGGTTGCTGGTGCACCTCTTGGCCTGGTATCTCCAACTTCAGCACAAGTGATTGCTTGGGCAGAACAATGGTCCTGCTCGATGTTAGGGAATTGCCAGACCAACCTTAGTTTCCAGCCCCTGTTGGCTGGACTAAGCCTCATTCAAGGAGGCCCTATTGGATTCGATGGGGAGTTGGAAGAACTGTGGTCCTGCTCGATGTTAGGGAATTGCCCGACCAACCTTAGTTTCCAGCCCCTGTTGGCTGGACTAAGCCTCATTCAAGGAGGCCCTATTGGATTCGATGGGGAGTTGGAAGAACTGTGGTCCTGCTCGATGTTAGGGAATTGCCCGACCAACCTTAGTTTCCAGCCCCTGTTGGCTGGACTAAGCCTCATTCAAGGAGGCCCTATTTGATTCGATGGGGAGTTGGAAGAACTGTGGTCCTGCTCGATGTTAGGGAATTGCCCGACCAACCTTAGTTTCCAGCCCCTGTCGGCTGGACTAAGCCTCATTCAAGGAGGCCCCATTGGATTCGATGGGGAGTTGGAAGATGGGGTTTTTGTATAGATTTTACACTCTAAATGTCCCTGACATCATTCAAAATTAATTGAACACCTAAGAATAGACAACTATTCTATTACTCTAGCATATTCCATCTGGCACAGTAATATCACTCAACATGCCAACATTGCATAAAGTCAAATAACCAACAGATGCATGGAGATCTTTCTGCATCAAATGTTTCAATGTGACACACCTACAACCCTGACATGGAGATCTTTCTGCATCAAATGTTTCAATGTGACACTCATACAAACCTGACGGGTTGTGTGTTTTATTATTATTAACACTTTCTTCTTCTTCAGTGTTCATTCTCAAACTCCCGCTGGGATCTCTCTTGTAGGAGGATTGTCCAACTAGATTTCCAACAGGATGTAATTCAGAGCATGGAAATGCATTGTGCTGCCATTTTATTTGTGTCAATGGTCCAGCACATCCATCTTCGGTGGAATTAACTCATTTATAACCATGAACACCTGCATTTCTAGGAAAGAATATTACCATAAGACCCTCCTTGTTGGAAGCATGATTCTGCCAAAGACTGATGTATCAGGTCATTGGCGCAAATAAAATGATGATTATAACGCATTTGCATTCTCTGGACTACATCCTGTTAGATATCTGGTAGGACCATGGTCCTGCTACGAGAAATCCAGTGGGAGTTTGAGAATGAATGCTGACGAAGAAGGAAGCATGATCACTGAATAACGAGAATAGTTGTCTAAACTAAAAACTAGACCTACTTTCATTATTGGGTTTGCCCTCACAATTTATGAAGTTTGTTTCTTTAATCTGTCCTATTTGCCTCAGAAATGGTTTTCCAACTTTCCCTCTATCAATTTTCTTGCCTGACATGGTGATATTGTCTTTTGACAGAAATATCTTCATTTTCAGCTGTCACTA
Source organism: Meghimatium bilineatum (assembly GCA_034231615.1). NCBI lineage: Eukaryota > Metazoa > Mollusca > Gastropoda > Stylommatophora > Philomycidae > Meghimatium > Meghimatium bilineatum. The sequence goes on along the minus strand of CM067315.1, from coordinate 8,551,581 downwards.
TCATCATGATCACCATCATGTTTTTATCTCAGTAACATACAAGCTCGAAGCAGAAACTGGTTTCTTCAAAATCAAATCTGAGGAATAATTTAAAAAAACATTATAGTAAATACAACAGTGACCATCAAACACTTTCATCACTAACACCCTTTATGCAGTCACAACACATCTGAAGAAGAAATGCACCTACCACCACCTCGCACAGGGAAGAAAGAGTGAAATTTCACAACTCTGGGAATTGGATAAGTACCTTTCGATAATTTTATCCTGGCTAAATATGTCGGGACATGCGAGTTGTCACTGGCACTTTTTTTAAACAGTGTTTTTCTCCTTTTTTTTTTTTACTGTGATTTGACATAATTTTTTTTTAATTTGACCTTACTCGATTATAAGACAAGGAGTATGAAGTAATCTCTGATTTTTTTTTTAAATTCTCGGTTTATAGTCGGATCTTAACGGTATAACATATTACTATATATGTTTATCTTTGGACAAATGAATTACTTCTTATTTTCTCCTGTGTTCGTTCTTAAGCTCCTGATAATTAGCAGGATGTAGTCCGGAGAACAGAATGTTTCGTGTCATGGTTTATGGCTTTGCTGCGATATCTGCACCTTTTGATATGATGCATCCAACTTCAGCATAGTTTCTGGGTCTCTCTGACCCTAAATGGGATGGGATGGGACAGTCAAATTTCATCCCATAACCTCCTTAGTCATCCCCTCCAACATGCATGAAAGATAAACAGTGGTGCTATTATTGGCTTCCCATTTGGATCCCCACAACACAATGGTGAGATGAATTACTGATAGAAAGATATGTCTATATGTTTTGAAGAAAGTAGTTCAGAGATCCCTGATTAGAGATCACTGGTCCACAGAGATGGATATCCACAGAAAACTGTATGGGAGCACTGAGGAGATTTCAAATACAACAGCATTTATTAAGAAAACCAGACTTGCTGTGTAGACATGTTAAACTGTATGGGAGCACTGAGGAGATTTCAAATACAACAGAATTTACTAAGAAAATCAGACTTGTTGTGTAGACATGTTAAACTGTATGGGAGCACTGAGGAGATTTCAAATACAACAGCATTTATTAAGAAAACCAGACTTGCTGTGTAGACATGTTAAACTGTATGGGAGCACTGAGGAGATTTCAAATACAACAGCATTTATTAAGAAAACCAGACTTGCTGTGTAGACATGTTAAACTGTATGGGAGCACTGAGGAGATTTCAAATACAACAGCATTTATTAAGAAAACCAGACTTGCTGTGTAGACATGTTAAACTGTATGGGAGCACTGAGGAGATTTCAAATACAACAGCATTTATTAAGAAAACCAGACTTGCTGTGTAGACATGTTAAACTGTATGGGAGCACTGAGGAGATTTCAAATACAACAGCATTTATTAAGAAAACCAGACTTGTTGTGTAGACATGTTAAACTGCGAACGAGAAGAAGAAGACCCATGATCTATTTCAAGTGCAACCCCCCCCACCCTTACTGTGTCTATTTACAGACTCCGGACATGCCTCACTTAAACTAAGTGTCACATCCTCAAGCTACTACCTCAGTGTTGCCAAGTAAATAGGAATCCAGTAAATTTTGTTTACAGGCCCAGTGAGGTCAAGTGGTTAAATTGGCTAACAAATGTGTAGTTAAGTGCTCTACAGAGCAAGCTATTCCACCTATCCTTATAGCATATTGGAGCCATGTGGACTGTGTAAACTTTATAACTCACTAGTGTTTTCAATTGTGCTGTATGATTGTGAAAGTTGGATACTAACTGCGGACATGGAGAGGCACCTACAAACCTTCACATACATATGTTATGTTATGTTATGTTATGTTATGTTATGTTATGTTATGTTCCTCCAGGGCCATAGGCGGCGCATAGGGCAGAAACCATAGCTTTCCATTTCTGTCTTTGTGTTGCCAGGTCTTTCAATTGTTGCGTGTTGTTTAGGTTCATTGACATGCCTTCTCTATTAATGGTTCTTCGTAGAGTTTCTCTAGGTCTCCCTCTTCTTCTTACTCCAGGTGGCACCCAATATAGTGATTGCTGGGGAATTCTTAGGCTGTTCATTCTGAGAACATGGCCGATGTAAGTCCAACGCCTTTGTCTAATGAAGGAAGATATATAGGTTTGTTTGCTTTCCTCTCTTATAGTAGTGTTAGATTTAAAGTGTCACTCCACTTAACGTTCAGAATGGTACGTAGGCATTTGTTTTCAAAGGAACAGTCAAATTCATATGTTACAGACAAATTCTATGAATCTTCTATAGAGAGCATAGGCGAATGTGTATGTAAAAAAATAAAATAAAATATATACAGGTCCACCAGAATCATTGCTTTCACTAATGAAATTACCAACCTTTCATGGTTTGAACATATATGCAGAAATGATTACTTGTCAAAAACAATACTGAAAGGAACCATCGAAGGTGGAAGAAGCAAAGGACATATAAAAGTATGGACAGACAACATCAAGGAATGGGCAAGACAAGATTTTTTCCTCCCTCATACGCATCGTTGAAGATAGAAATCGCTAGACTACTCTATGTGATAAGCATTTAATGTGGTACCACTATGACCCTGACGGATTACAGGATTATAGGATAGGATCGGATGGACTGTGTAATAAAAATTGGTCAGTATTAACACTAAAAAATGGTCTGCCTCTGTGATGTCATTGAATGTCTGCATAAGAAAATGGTGGAACATGCCTCATACATACACACATAGACCACCTATTACATATAGGAAACAAAATCTGCAGTGTTCATAATTCCTGGGAAATTGAACAAACAAACATATTCTCATATACCTGGTATTTATTTAAGTAAATATTGAAAAAAAATATATAAAGGGTTAAATAGCAGTTTTATACTGAGCATTACATTGGATAAATATTTCAATCAAAAGGTTTTTTATAAAGATAGGTACCTGTAGTCTCACTTTTCTTTGTCTTTTTTTGTTATTCTCCAGACCTGTCAGTTTTACCAGTGTATGAAATTGCTTGCATAAATAAATTTGTTTGTCTCTATTTCATCACCTTCTTCTTCAAACAGTTTTCTATGCTCAGAAGTCTATACAAGCAGGAGGGCCACTCCATGAATTCTGTTGTCTGTAGGAGGCCCTCATGGTTGCCCCACAGCTTCACTTCTTTTGGACAGGTTTTAGTCCTCAGGTCATCAAAAAGTGGACATGTCTGCAGAATGTGTTCTGAAGTCTTGATACACTACTGACATGAACATTGGTCAATTAGGACAACCTTTATTTTGTGAAGATGTTCTTGTAGTCTACAGTGTCCCGTGTGGAGTCTAAAAATGGTACTTTGCTGTGATTTTCTCAGCTTTAGGATGGGGTCTTGTGGAAAGTTTCTGCACATTCTCTGACTCCACATGTTTATATTTTCTTTTGATTAGAGTTTTGCTTTTTGATGGAATAAATGTTTTTGTACCTGCTTTTGCCAATCTGTCAGCCACCTGATTTCCTACAAATCTACATTTGCACTGTAGCACCATTTTGTTGTTAGTAGACAGCTAATTTAAAGGTTCTACACTTGTTTTCATTAGTAGATCTTTAGATTCATTAGGGATGGACTGGAGAACTGGCATGCAGTTACACAAGAAAACTACCAGGGTATGTTTGCTCCTTTGTGTCTGTTCTCCTAGTACCTTTGATGCTTCTACGATTGTCTGTAGCTCTGCCGTGTAGTTTTTTATAATGTGCCAGTAGCAATTTAGAGTTATATTTTTAACGTGTCTGGTATATGTATTTGTATCCCAGCTCGTCCTTTCTTTACTACATCCTCTGATGATCCATCAGTGAAGACATGAATCTACTATGAGCTGGGGTATTGGGTGAATAGGTGATAAAGTGTTTTTGTCTTGAGAATGACTTCAGTTCTCAGTGTTTGGGATTTTTGCTCCTATTACTATGCATTTAAATGGCACTGATCACTGTGGTTCCTGTGACATTCATGCCACTGTAATAAGGTCTTGCACCACAGACGATAGAGCAAGGTGCGCCCCTGAAAATCGCTATATATAGCCATTTGGTACCCTTATGCCATTTAGTCATTCAATTATTTAGATTTGGAACTCATAATCAAGGACATAAATTCAGCTGAATTTCAAAAGTGGATGTATAAAAGGTTATCATCATGAGTGATGGACAAACGAACACAAAATTGTGCCTGGTATTGTAAGTTTCGTAGTATATGCTTGTGAGGTGTTTGGCGATGTAATACGATTCTAGCTGTTCTCATTCCTCCGGGTTGTTGCTGGTTATTTCTTAATTGGTTTTCATAAGCTTTTTTGATAGGTTATTGAAGCTTGGTCTTTTCAGTTGATTTAATTCATTTGTTTTCTCAAGGGTGATGTTTCAGGTGTCTAAATATTTTAGTACTTATTATGATTTTTTCATCCCTGCTGTTAGAATTTGTAATCCTACTGTTGCTTCCATTGCCATTATAGGTGTGCTCCTTAGTCGATAATTCGGAGACCTGCATTATAAATATTGTCCAGCTTCTGGAGATTACTATTTTCTGCTGTTGCATATGTGCTCAATCCATATTCCAGAGTTGGACGAATATTACCGACTTTTCTTATGTTTTTTATGTTGGATACCAAATTTGTCCCCATTTTCTCCCCAATGACAAAATAATGTATATGCACCAACTCTAGTAGGTGTAAATAAATTCACGATAGAGTAATCAAAATTTCATTTTTCATTATTTTTAGTCTGCTTGTGCCTTTGTTTTTGTGCCTTTGTTTTTGTTTCTTTGATATGTGATCCATATGTAACTCTCTAGCCAAGTTTTAGTCCTGGTAGTCTGGGTTGCTTTCTTTTAAAAGTTGGGTATTGTTTAGTGTGAGAGTATAATTTTCAGGTTTTGTGGAGAGGGTGAAGATTATGGTGACAGTTTTGCTTTTATTTATTTATTTTTATACCCCAGGTTTTTGCCCACTCTTGGACTTGTTTATTACCTCCTCCATTCTCACCTTTTGCAACTCCTATGTATTCTGATTGGGTCCATGTAGTCATATTATCTGTATTGAGAGTCTGCGTTTGATTTTGTCTACATTTTGTCAAAATGTAGATTATGCATATTGTTCAACATAAGTGTTATTTAACGCCCGTGTGTTGCTGGGGCCCGAAAGGGGAGCAAAGAATAGTAACACTGTTTACCTTCCACGCATGTCGTAAAAGGCGACTAAGGAGGTTATGGGATGGAGTTGGCTGTCCCATACCATATAGGGTCAGTGACCCAAAGCCATGCTGAAGTCGGATGTGTCAGGCCAAAAGGCGAAGATATCGCAGAAATGCTGTAAACCATGACACAACGCATTCCGTTCTCCGGACTACATCCTGCTAATCTGCAGGAGTTTGAGAACGAACGAAGAAGAAGTGTTATTTAACCCTTTTTATTTATTTTTTTTCAATACAATACATGGATAGTTCTACTGCAAGCTCATGGTAACTCAATTATTTACATATTTTTGAAAGCAGTTTGTCATGTCCTGAGTCTTTAAGATTAGCCGTAGTCAGATAAAGGCAGGATAGATAGTCTTCCTCTCCCAGTACAACTATTGTTCCCTTCAAAGCACAAAAGATGCATGCATATGCCCAAATCACAATGCATAAAAAACACAACACATAATGAATTGATGAAATACTATGAAACTTCCACAAGAAGAAAGCCTCAATATAAAAGCATACCATCTATAAAGGTTTTCTGCTGTATGGGTGGTTTGTCTAGGGAACAATTGGTGAGATCCGCAGATATCCTACATGCAACTCCAGAAGATAAGGTATTCATTTAATTATACTGGGTTGAGCTCAAAATCATTCTTCTTCTTTCCTTCCTCTTTTAACCTTTATGGGTGTCGACAGAGATAAAGTGTTCTTATTCTCGCAGCTTCAGATAATGTTATTTAGTGTTCGTGTAATGTCTCTTTGATGTTGTCAATCCAGCGTACTCTAGGTCTGCCCCTGGCTCTTCTTTCTGCTTCTCCTCTCTTCACATATGATTTATAAACTAATGAATCAAAAGTCATTGATGATCTAAAAATAATTCCTAGAAGAACTTTCAGAGAACGGAAATGTGTTTTGCCCCCATTTTATTGGTATAATTGCCAAACACATCCGGCTTCTGCTGAACTAGTAGATATAAAATGCTTTACAACTATTAAAATATAAACTACATGAACAATGAAAATATAAACTTCATATAAAACTACTAAAAGATAAACTTCCTATATAACAACGAAAATATAAACTTCATATAAAACTACTAAAAGATAAACTTCCTATATAACAACGAAAATATAAACTTCATATAAAACTACTAAAAGATAAACTTCCTATATAACAACGAAAATATAAACTTCATATAAAACTACTAAAAGATAAACTTCCTATATAACAACGTAAATATAAGCTACATATAAAGCAACTAAAATATAAACTACATATATTAACAACTAAAATATATAACTAGGTTTATGATCTAAACTACAAGCATAAACTACAAGCATATAATCTACATATATAAAAACTAACATATAAACTATATATACAACTAACATATAAACTATATATACAACTAACATATAAACTACATATAAAACTAACATATAAACTATATATAAAACTAACATATAAACTATATATACAACTAACATATAAACTATATATACAACTAACATATACAACTACATATATAACTAATACTTAGTTATACTTCTCTGCTAACAATGCAGTCACTATGTACTGAGACATGGCTAAGAGCATTAGCAAAGTCATACTTATGACTGTTCACTGTTTTAAGCGTTTATAAAAGCTACCTCTGACCTCATTTCAAACAGACATGACATGCAGGATGTTCTAGATGTAGTCAGTACTATAGCTGTGCTGATGTCAACATTAAGTGTTGGTGAATATTCTTGGGACAGTTATGGGTGGACGAAGACGTGGAGAATGGAAAGTATGAATTTACAACATCAAAGACTGGACAGGATAAAGTTTCTCTAAAATGAAACAATGAAATGAGAACAAGAAGGCATGTCAGGATGTTTTGTGTTGACGTTTTCAAATCATCATCAAGTGCCATCTCCGCAACAAAGGTTGGCTATAACTGACCTCCAGCATCACATGTCTCTTGTCTTGGTGATGCACTCTGCTAGACTGTAACCTGTTCATCTTGTGATGTTACTCTCCCACTTGTATATCTACTTACCTCTTGCTTGCCTTTCATTGACTGTACTCTCAAGTAAGGTCTTCAACAAAATATAAAGTCTTTTGATATGTCCAAAATATTTTATGTGATTGATCTTTATTTCCTTTAATAATTCTTTTTTCTTATTAAGTAGTTAGAACCTCTTTGCTTGTTTTCTTCTCTTTCCATAATGCTCTTCCTATTTTTATATATATCCACATTAGAAGTTTTCACAGTGGCACCCTTACGACCATGAATGAATATGAGATTGATGATGGCGATTATAATTAACACAATGCTGCAAGTCACTTATATGTCTATGTAGTTTAACATTAGGTTTGTTTGTGATGATGATAATAAACAGTTTAGGACAATGATACTGATATTATTCTATCCACAGACTGATGATCTGGCTGAGGCTTTATAGCCAGAGGCAGAGTTGTTTCCATTTACAACGATGTACACCAGGGCCATATATATATATGTACTAAATAAGGGGGTGGAGGGTTTCTAAAAAAAATAATTTAAAAAGGTAATTTGCCCATTTGCTTGTGTAATTCCCACTTCTTCATGAGAAAGTTGATGACCTTTTTGCTGTAAAAAATCGTTGGATGTGTTACCGTCCTTTTATATATATATATATATATATATATATATATATATATATATATATATATATATATATATATATATATATATATATATATATATATATATATATATATATATATATATATATATATATATATATATATATATATATATATACTCTTATCCATAGTTGGTTGGTTGCTGATCCAGCGGTCCATGGACTCATAACCTTTGACCTAATGCCATTAAATGGCATTATATTGCTGGGAAGTCTGTGGATTTTCGGCCCACCCAGGGACAGAGACAGAGAATAACTATCACACCTCCAGGAAGGTAGGTTTCAACCTATGCACTGCTCCACTCTTATCCATATGTCTTGTGGACATTAATCATCCAGAAGACAGAGAGTAACTGTATTACTAGATTGTACAATATTCTACTCATTCTCACTGCAATTTCCTTTCACCTCAATCTGGATATGAATAGATAATCCACTATTCTTTATCCAAAGGCTTTGTTCTGTTACATAATTTAGGGGGGGCTGTAAACTTCAGGCAAAAATTGAGATTTTTCTAGTCATTTGGCCTAATGGATAAAGCTACTTCTTTTCAATTGCCCCCATTGCTAGATTTTAAAAACTGTCTTTCATTGGATGATTTGGCACACATTAAAACTTATCTGTATGTATTAGCACCTTTGTGTCTGGACAAGTCTATAGTTGCTCCAATCTCATATTCTGTATGTCCTTCAATGTGACAGGTGCTCTTGCAGCCTGGAGAATGGTATAGCCTATATTGTGCCATGGTTTACAGCCTGATTATGATATCTGCACATTCAAATTCAGCATGACTTCTGAGTAATTTTGATTCTATGTGATAAAAAAGTTAACTTCATCCCGAAAACCTCCAACGCTCTCCCCTACGACATATATCGCAGGATTATGAAAGCCTACACCCTACGCCTACCATCATTCAGTTCCACTTGTTTCCTTTTCCTGACAACACATAGTATACTGACGTCTATTACAGCTATATTAAGTGCTTCTCCAGAAAAATCCCGTGTGTAGAACCTAAACAGTGTCACTTATTCTTATCTAAGTCTAATTTATATGCCCATTGCTAACTTAACTTAGTATTATTGACTGAGACTGACTTAGTGATAGTGAGTGGACTACTCACGATCAAAATCAATGATTGAACAAAAATTCGCACACAATCAGGGTTTCTGCGATATGACCACCACTATTTATAAATTAGGTACTTTAAAGCTAGCATAACAGTATGTTATACATACCAACTGTGCAGAATCTGATGCATTAGCCTACCACATTTATAAAAAATAAGTAATAGCAAGTGTATCAAGTTGTAAACAGACACTTGAAATTCGTCACAACACGACTTCGGATCCACGTACAAGTTTTTCATTTGTGCGCGTGCGAGTGTAAAAGTTGAACTGACTCGGCACTTATGCAAGAAATAATATTCCCATATCAGTGATCATTCGGCGTACAATAACAAGCAAGTCATTACAAAACCCTGAGGTCAAGTTGACGGGATTGCCAGAACCACGACCTCCGCTGTTTTTAATGTTTGTAAAGCTCTGATATAATTAAATTGGACTAACATACACAGTTGAAAGGAGGAGCATACCTCACTATAGCTTATAAGAAGTGCAACAAATCAATTATTGTTGATGTTTGTTTCATTCATCATTGTTCATTGTAGCTGGAAAAACTAGCAGAGCAAGGAATCTCACTCACATCAGTTGTAAGTTAGTCTATTGTCAATCGGATCAATGACATGCAAAGATTGCTACACAAATGGAAACAATACAAATATCGATTTGTGCCATGGCTTATTATTAATTTTAAAAATAGGTAAGTCAGGGGTGAAACTTTCCTATTACGTGAAGTTAGTTAGGTCTACTACTAGACACTTAGTCAGTTAAGTATATTAAATATGATATCTTCTTCTGCGTTCGTTCTGAAACTCCTGCAGATTAGCAGGATGTAGTCTGGAGAACGGAATGCGTTGTGTCATGGTTTACGGCATTGCTGCGATATCTGCGGCTTTCGGCCTGACACATCCGGTTTCAGCATGGCTTTGGGTCACTGACCCTATATGGGATGGGACAGCCAACTCCATCCCATAACCTCCTTAGTCGCCTTTTACAACATGCATGGAAGGTAAACAGTGTTGCTATTCTTTGCTCCCCTTTCGGGCCACGGCAACACACTGGCGTTAAATATGATATTACAGTTACAATTTACATTGAGACAATCAGTTCAACTTTACAATCACTATGACTAATAATCTATACTATACTATAAGTATAATATAATAAGTATTCTATACAGTATTATACTATACTGTATTATACTAGATTTCAACTTTATTATTTATTCTTTAGGACCCTACTGTACGAACCGGCGTCATAGCAACCTAGGCGGACTTTTGCTTTCACATTTAGATGATGGTGATTAGGCCTACTGATTAGTAGTACCTTTTAGTTTAGATTTTAGTTGTGAGTAGGAGCTCTTGACAGCACATCATAACCATTCCGATTAAAGTACAGGTCCTCCGCAGCTGAGTAACTGAGGTGACACCCAAACTCTTATTGATATAGGCCTAAGGCTCAGGCTATATGGCCTATAAGAAAATAAGGTTTGTTGTCTCAAAACTCAAAGGCTTGGACGGTTGTGTTTAGGAAGGGGGGGGGTATGAATGCACGTTAATCCCTGAAGAGAGATATTCCAGTGTGGAAGTATCCCAGGATCATCACGTCCTGTCAGGAGTGTAGCATAGACCTATACTTCTGGGCCAACTAGTTCATCATTCTTCATCAAATCTGTTGGGTTATACCCATCATTCTCTACTCCTTAAGAGTCTGCCAGAAAAGTGCAATGTATAAATTGTACAGTAGATAGAGCAGTACATTGCAAGTGGTGCCCGTAGCACACTGGTCACCAATTGCAAACCTAGCCATGGTAAAACTTGCTTGACCTTTTTTGCGGCTATGTCACTTATCAGCATAACCACAGACACCCACATGTTAAATTTAATTTTTAGCATATCCACAGACAACCACATGTTAAATTTAATTTTTAGCATATCCACAGACAACCACATGTTAAATTTAATTTTTAGCATAACCACAAACACCTACATGTTAAATTTAATTTTTAGCATATCCACAGACAACCACATGTTAAATTTAATTTTTAGCATAACCACAAACACCCACATGTTAAATTTAATTTTTAGCATAACCACAAACACCCACATGTTAAATTTAATTCCTTAGCATATCCACAGACAACCACATGTTAAATTTAATTTTTAGCATATCCACAGACAACCTCATGTTAAATTTAATTTTTAGCATAGCCACAGACAACCTCATGTTAACTTTAATTTCTTAGTTATCAAAGAATGCTGCATTTTAACTTTATTGATTATCTTCAGGAGCCTTCGATCAGTTACAGAAAAGGAAACAGATGCTATCATTTCTGATGCAGATTTCCAGATATTCATTACCAATTTCTTGACCAGACTTCATAAAATGTCTAGTGATGTAAGTTGTCTATATATCTTTGAAAATTATTACACTTAGCAATTGATGAATTACATAAATAAAAGTAGCCAGGAAAACAAACATATATAATTGCCTACACAAATCTTAGACATCTGCTGGTGGTTACAATTTGTAGCCGGGGCCTGAAAGGGAGAAAAATATAGCAACACTGTGACCTGCTATATAGTTATAGAAGGTGACTAATGCAGTTTTTGGAGTTGGGGGGGGGGGGGGGGTTGTCTATCCCATTCCATAGGTACAAGAAAGGTTGGTAGCATGTCCTACATTGGTACAAGAAAGGTTGTAGCATGTCCTACATTGGTACAAGGAAGGTTGTAGCATGTCCTACATTGGTACAAGAAAGGTTGTAGCATGTCCTACATTTTGGTACAAGAAAGGTTGGTAGTATGTCCTCCATAGGTAAAAGAAAGGTTGGTAGTATGTCCTCTATAGGTAAAAGAAAGGTTTTCAGGATGTCCTATTGAGAACATAGTGATTAACCAAACATTGTTTGACTAGTTATTTTTAGGCAAAATGTATATGTTAGTAGGTTGCAATTGCTTTTTGAAAAGTCTGGATGTATAAGAGCCTGTGGCAGACATTGAACACAATACCTTCACTATCCAAGAAGTGCTCTGAATCTCTCTGCCACAGAACCAGGCTCGTATGTCAGTGACCCAAGATCCATGATAAAGTCAGATATGTCAGGCCAAAAGAAGCAGATATTGCAGTCAAATTGTAAACTATGACTCAGCGCACTACATTCTTTGGACCTTATCCTGCTAGTCAGCTGGAGCTTGATAATGAGCGCAGAAGAAGATTATCTGAGCTCATGTGCAAGTGTATATAATAATGTTCAGTCAGCTTGAATGACCATTGTAACAAAGTTGCAACTATTAAGAAGCTATATTTTTTCCAGTGGCAACTATTAAGAAGCTATATTTTTTCCAGTGGCAACTATTAAGAAGCTATATTTTTTCCAGTGGCAACTATTAAGAAGCTATATTTTTTCCAGTGGCAACTATTAAGAAGCTATATTTTTTCCAGTGGCAACTATTAAGAAGCTATATTTTTTCCAGTGGCAACTATTAAGAAGCTATATTTTTTCCAGTGGCAACTATTAAGAAACTATATTTTTTCCAGTGGCAACTATTAAGAAGCTATATTATTTCCAGTGGCAACTATTAAGAAGCTATATTTTTTCCAGTGGCAACTATTAAGAAGCTATATTTTTTCCAGTGGCAACTATTAAGAGGCTATATTTTTTCAGTTGCAAAATATAATTGTTAGATGTGGACAGTGACATCCACAATGGAAAGAAAAGAAATATTGGCATTCAAAATGAAATGTTATATAAAGGTCTTAAGAATATCAATCACAGAAAGATGAAAATCAATGCAGACATTAGCAAAGACCTGAACATAGAAGAAGATTGACTACTCAAAACTATTAAAAAAAAACACAAGCTAACATATAAAAAGATGCAATATTCATCATGGAGGGAGAAGTTCCAGGAAAGAGAACAAGAGGCATACCACGACTAAGATGGATACAGGATATCGAAGACCTTCTGAACATGACGCTGAAAGAGGATGGGCAGCTTGCACAGGACTGAAAGACTTACAGAGTAACAGTGAGGACAACATTCTGTATAGGACACATCATATAGATAGATGGCTCACCATTAAAATGGTTTCGCTGGTCATATTTTTTTGCACTCTTTGCAGCTGATGTGCTGTTTTTTTTATATACAGAATAAATGCAGGGATACCTGAGTAAAATGCAGGTGATCTTCTATGTCTTTAAACACTTAAAGGTAAAGGTAGGTCCCATGGCAGCAACCTGCTATCTGGGATGAAGATAGCTCTTCGTGTACTAAGCTGCGGCAACTATTAGGCGGGGTGGCCAGTTCCCTTCCTTACTGTCTTTACCTCCCCTAACTCATTTGTCAGGTACTCATTTATAGCTGAGTCGACTGGAGAAGTGGTCGTATCAAGCGATAAATCACAACCTAGATTTTTTGGTCCTGCTTTGGTATCAATCCACGCTCTTTGTAACCCAATGATAGCAAGTAAGCTCAGTATCAAATAAGCGCTGCACTCCTCTTAAACACTGAAAATCACTTTTTTTTCCTTCCAAAAAATGTTATAGAAGATGAATCCAGAGGAAAAATACATTGAAAGTCTTAAACTTATGAGTACATTTGCCAACTTTACTGTTGAACGCAGCCCTAGTGTTCTCTTATCTGGAGGAACAGGTGTCAAGGTCACTTCAGGAACTATTCCACAGTTTTGTGTTACTTCACTTTATCCAGGTATGAAAACATGATAGCAGGTTCAAGAGCTTGCATTTATGTGATCAGTTGATAGGTTTAAAAGCTTGCATTTATGTGATCAGTTTCAGTGATGGGAGCCATCCAGTGTAGTATTAAGTTATCAGCAGACCTGAAATTTCAATTCACTCGTTATTCATGGTTTGAAACAAAAAGTTCTGCCGAAGATGGATGCGTCGGACAATTGGTGCAAATAAAATGGAGACACAACACATTTCCACTGTCTGGACTATATCGTGTTGGAAATCTAGTAGGACCAATGTCCCACTACAAGAGAGATCTAGCGGGAGTTTGATCATGAATGCTGAAGGAGAAATAAAAGTGCTCCTGTATTTCACTCAGCCATGATGAAGTAGGATACTTGGGTTTATGCTCTGCTGGTATTAAGAGTAACTTTACTAGTGGTATTAAGAGTAACTTTACTAGTGGTATTATGAGTAACTTTACTAGTGGTATTAAGAGTAACTTTACTAGTGGTATTAAGAGTAACTTTACTAGTGGTATTAAGAGTAACTTTGCTAGTGGTATTAAGAGTAACTTTACTAGTGGTATTAAGAGTAACTTTGCTAGTGGTATTAAGAGTAACTTTACTAGTGGTATTAAGAGTAACTTTACTAGTGGTATTAAGAGTAACTTTACTAGTGGTATTAAGAGTAACTTTACTAGTGGTATTAAGAGTAACTTTACTAGTGGTATTAAGAGTAACTTTACTATTGATGTAAAGAGTAACTTTACTATTGATGTAAATAGTAACTTTTCTATTGATGTAAAGAGTAACTTTACTATTGATGTAAAGAGTAACTTTACTGTTGATGTAAACAGTAACTTTATTAGTGGTATTAAGAGTAACTTTACTATTGATGTAAATAGTAACTTTACTAGTGGTATTAAGAGTAACTTTGCTATTGATGTAAAGAGTAACTTTACTATTGATGTAAATAGTAACTTTACTAGTGGTATATAGAGGACAATTTACTAGTGGTGTAAAGAACTTGACTATTGGTGTAAAGAGTAAATTTACTAGTGGTATTAAGAGGAACTTTACTAGTGGTGTAAAGAGTAACTACTAGTGGTATTAAGAGTATCTATACTAGTGGTGTAAAGAGGAAAATTTACACCAATTTACTAGGGGTGTAAAGAACTTGACTATTGTTGTAAAGAGGAACTTCACTAATGATATGTAAAGGGGATTTTTCCTATTTCTTGCTTTATTATATGTGATTTTATATTTTATTTCCAAACTCATTCAATTTTTGTGAAACGCAGGACTGATTTATCAACCTCAAGACCCAATTTTTTTCCAAAGCATTGGAAACCCTTTCATTTTTCGCTGTGCTGATGGAGTACTGATTGATGGCAATGATGCAGGGCTGTCAAAATCTTTATATAAGTAAGGTTGGTCTTGTTTGTTATTTCAGAAACACTTTTTAACATACATATGAGTCACAACTCCCATGAGTCACAACTCCCATGAGTCACAACTCCCATGAGTCACAACTCCCATATTTTATCAGTTGATTATTCATTAAGTGTAATAATAACAAAGTTATAACTATTAAGAAGCGATATCTTTCGAGTGGAAACATATAATTGTGAGATGTGGGTAACATATAATTGTGAGATGTGGGTAACATATAATTGTGAGATGTGGGTAACATATAATTGTGAGATGTGGGTAACATATGGTTGTGAGATGTGGGCAATGACATCTGCAATGGAAAAGAAAATACCAGCATTCACAATGAAATGTTTATAGAAAGGTCCTAACAATATCATGGACAGAAAGATGATCCAACGCAGATGTCTGCAAAGATCTGAACATAGAAGAAGACTAGCTTCTCAAAACTATCAAATTCAAGCTAACATATTTCAGACATATACAGAGACACAATGGCTTAGAAAGATTAATCATGGAGGGAAAAGTTTCAAGAGAACAATAAGCAGACCAAGACTATGATGTACATATGACATCAAATACCTTATGAACATGATTAGAAGAAGCTGGGCAGCGTGCACGGAACTGAGAAAGTTACAGAGTGGCAGTGAGGACAACGCTCTGTAAAGGACACGTCACATAGATAGAATATCACTTACATCTAATCTTGATTTAAAATATTTTACAATAGTTATGGGAGCCGAGTTATCGCACTGGCTTTGCATATGAGTGGTCCTGGGTTCATTCCCCAGTTGAGGTGGAAATGTTTTTCAGATCGCAACGGCTCCAGGGTCGACCCAGCCTTAAATGGGTACCGGATTAATCCGGGAAGTAAAGACTGCGAGGGAGAGGAGATGGCTACCGCCCTCATTTGCAGAGCCTCTGAAATGTGAGATCGCTAACATCTCACACCCCTACGGCATTAATAAATGCTATGGGCTAATTTACTTTTCTTTTTTTACAATAGTTATGGCTACGCCAATGATGGAGAACTTTGGTGGTGGAGGGGATTGGAAGTGGATCATGCCTTGATGGTTGTCGGTCAGGGCCAGTAAACTTTTAAACAAACAATTATGTAGTCCTTTTAAGTTTCAAGAATGTTGAAGTCATTGACAGCAAACACGAAAAAACAGTATACGCTAAGTCTTGCTATATTTTAAGAATCTAATATCAATAATCAAAAGTTGGTGGCGGACACTACTGTTTCAGCTAAGAGTATCAGAGGTTTGATGTAATAATTTTCTCCTTATCACTCTTTAGCATCATATTTTACAGTTTTGCTGAGATAGCTTGTGATTTGATATTTTCTGAACTCAGTGACACATTAATGTATTTTTTAAATCAGCCTCATGGACTGGACCAATTGCTTTTGTGGGTCACATTTTATCAACTTGCTGTATTTTACCCACCAATTAGCTAACCCATGTGCTCTCCTTCTGATAACGTGCTGAAATCTGTGATACTGGACCAGATGGTGCACCCTAACCACAGTATCATACAACTTACAATATAGATTAAACCTCAACCTTGTGGTCTAAGACTGATGAGGTTTACCTGCAGTTTAGAACTGGTGCAGTTTTCCTGTAGTTTAATAAGGATATTTGTCTTTCATCTAAGATGTCTTAAACATTAAATGGCATGACACAATCACCAACATGGAAGTATTACGCCGCACTCAGCTACCATCTGCCTTGGAAACACTTAATAGAAATAGATTGCGTTAACTGGGTCACGTCAGCAGAATGCCAAACTGCCACATCCCAAAAAAATTACTATTCTGAGAACTGGCTGAAGGTTAGTGAGATGTGGTAGACCAATGCTGAAGTATAAAGACATTTGTAATTTCTTTTGAACGGCTTCTTCATAGACCCCAAAATCTGAGAAAACACGGCCGAAACCTGGGCTGTCTGGAGGCATGTCCTGCATGCAGAGACAAAGTTGTTCTGAAACAATATGATCGTTTCAAAAGTCCCCATTCCTGAGAAAATGCTAAATGGATTAATTTTGTTGCTTAATGTGCAAGATGTAAAAAAAGTAAACCATTTAACTTTTTCTCAGGAATGCTGACTTTATGGATTATTTTTTTGCTTAATCTGCAAGATGCCAAAAAAAAAACCCCACACAGTATCTACCATATTTGATAAGAAATGTTTTGATCTATGTATTCATTGCTGAAATATTTGGGTTTAACAAAGAGATCAGGGTACAAATGGTTTTACAGATGGTACTATATAAACAAACATAACCACAGATGTAGAAGATGTAGAGTAATACAAAGATATATGTGTTGGCGATGCCCAAATTATCTCATTTGTACAGATCTTGCAGAGGTCGGGACAGCTGCTGGCCACTGCCTGCTTGTGATGATAGCTGGTTGACGCCATATCCAGTTTGTCCAATGAATGTTGGGCAGTATGTAAATAATCATAGCAAGCGTAAGTTATTACGTTATGTCCCAGATTTATTAACATACTGACTATTTTCTATGTAGTCTCTTCTTTTCTTCCCAGCATTCATCAGTCTGACACATAGTTGTCAGCTTATTTTTTCATAAATTTATATTTTTAACAATTGATTTCTATATTTCATAAAAATTTCTATATTTTTAACAATTTATTTCTATATTTCAATAAAAATTTCTATATTTTTAACAATTGATTTCTATATTTCATAAAATTTCTATATTTTTAACAATTTATTTCTATATTTCAATAAAAATTTCTATATTTTTAACAATTTATTTCTATATTTCAATAAAAATTTCTATATTTTTAACAATCGATTTCTATATTTCAATAACAAATTTCTATATTTGTAACAATTTATTTCTATATTTCAATAAAAAAAATTCTATACTTTTAACAATTTATTTCAATAAAAATTTCTGTATTTTTAACAATTTATTTCTATATTGCAATAAAAATTTCTGTATTTAGCACCAAAAAAAAAACTCCCACTTAATTGGTTTTTTAAAATAAAAAAATAAAATTCTTGAATTTTTTTTGCTCCTCAATGTGAGCACGAGAGATAAAAAATCAGCATTAGTAATAATTACTAAGATATTTAACACCAAGTTTAAAAAAAAAAAAAAAGAAATAATAATCTGCACTAGTTGACCACTACTGTCTGACTTAACTATGAGGGACATCACATTCCAAGCCATAGATAGTTGGGGGGGGGGGGGTGTAGTGTTCACACTCTTTTCCCCTTTAAAATCAGAAAATATAGAATGTGGCATTTAGTAATAGAAAATAATAAGTGAGGGCAAATATCCCTCCTTTTTCCCATATGGTTTTTCCAAATAAATCATGAAAATTTAGGTGGTAGTTTTTTCCTTATAGATAAAACCCCATCCCCTATACCACTGTTGTATCTATGACCCTGCCATGTCCTACAGCACCTTAAAGTCACTAAGGAAGATTGACACCAAAAGAAAGTTACTTACAACATCATAAAAATAAATAAAAATAGTCCATATTTATTGACCACAGCATGAGAAGAGGAAGATGAAAATACAGTGTAACAACAGGTAAAACTGAGTGAAAATGAGACAGTGGACATCAAAGGGATAAAACACTGGATAGTTTAGCATCATGGCATGATAGAGAGTCAGCAGTGGAGCTGATACACGGTACAGCAGATAGAATGTTGTGGAGAACAATGGCCGTCTTTGCTACCAAGCATGGCACATGATGATAATGACTTACTGGAGAATGTCGGGCTGGCGATTATTTTATGTCTTTGACCTTGATAGTGACCAATAGCCTAAATAGTTTAATCACTGTAAATTACATGGAAATAAAATAAAATAAAAGTTTTTGAATGATGTTTGTGAGATGTACTTATATTTTATTTTTTTTTGCAGAATATCCAGCCAACGTGGCATATCAAGAGTTCAACTTGCCCAGTCATTTCCCAGCTCACCTCAAACAGTATTTACCAAATAATTACTATACATCAAGTTTACATGATGTAGAGGGAATACAGAGGTAAGTCAGCTTTCATTATTTATTCATTAATAATTATTCTGAATATATTTATATTTTCAATGTATGTTCTTTAGCTTAGTATTGAGAAATAAGGTAGAGCCTGCATGACCGTAGTTCACCTGCCAGGTAAAAGTGACATTCACAAGCTTGTCTTTGTAGCGGGGTAGCCTAGTTGATAGTGAGCTTGCTTACTATTGGTGAGTTACATCATGCCAGGTTTGAAACCATGTCTGGACAGAAAAACACATTGTACCTCACAACATCTGGGTCGTGATTTATCCAGTCAACCCAATTGTAATTGCGTACTTGACGAATTAGTTTGGGAAGATAAACGCAGCAAGGAATAGAACTGTTCACACCACCTTATAGTTGCTGTGGCTTAGTACATTTAGAGTTATCTTCATCCCCAGTGGCAGGTTGCTGCCATGGGACGTACATTTACTTTTTGAGAGGAAAAATGCAGCAGCTCAACAGCGGAGACTAGCTAGAAAGTCATGGATAGACCAAGATCCATCTAAAGTGGTCATTCCATGCCCAAACTGTCCAAGGACATTTACAGTTCAATTAGGGCTCATTAGCAATCTACAAACTCATAATCAAGGACATAACGCCAATTGAATTTTCAAAAGTGGATGTAACAAATGGTCATCTTCACTTGTGATAGACGAATAACACGCACCTAACAAATATCAAATGCATCTAAATGATGAAATATGTATTTTTTGGTCATTCATTGTACAACTTTAGGAACTGAATTTGGACAGAGTTATATCATCTCAGAGTGACACACGTAAATGAATGCCCATGTGTATCAGGAAAACAGACTCTCAAACACATAGTTTGAGATTGTTAGTATATCTTATTCATGATGTAACCATCAACACAGCATTTTGGGCTATAGTTAATTTCTAGGCAATATAAATATATTAATTCATTTGCCATTGTTTTCTGAAGGGTCCAGATGCACAAGAATGTGTGGCCCTAATGGGAATCAGTAACATCATGAACATGGACAGATGGCTTGACCATTTTGCCACAGAGATCACCCTGTGGATGCAAAGTCAGAAAATGACATCAATTTAGTACAACTTGATCTTCTTATAGTCCATGCTATGTGGCATTGCTTATCAAGTCTGTTCATGAACATGGACAGATGGCTTGACCATTTTGCCACAGAGATCACCCTGTGGATGCAAAGTCAGAAAATAACATCAATTTAGTACAACTTGATCTTCTTATAGTCCATGCTATGTGGCATCGCTTATCAAGTCTGTTCATAACCTTCTGTCTCTTGCACTGCCAGAGTCATTTCCGATACTGATGTTCCCCACATACTACAATGCCAAGCTGTTCAGCGTCTTCCTTCTTGGTCTTTTCCTACCCCTCCTGTCCTTCAACTTTCCTGTTGTCATTATGTGCTATATTTTTTCCCTCTTCATGATATGTCTAAAGAGATTGGTCTGTCTTTTGATTATTCTATTAGCTGCCAAAGACGAATGTGTCTGATTATTGGTGCAAATAAAACGGTGACACAACGCATTTCCATTCTCTGGACTACTTCCTGCTGGAAATCTAGTAGAACCAGTGTCCTACAACAAGAGAGATCTAGCGAGAATTTGAAAATGAATGCTGAATAAGATTATTCTATTAAATCACATCTCTACTGCTTGCACATAATTTTTTATATTCTGCTGATTGTCCAAGATTCACTTCCATACACCACAATTGGTTCTATATTCTATGACTTGATACAAAGTGAAATGAAGAATGGTAAACAGTGATGGTAATATAAAAATAGTATAGACCCTATGTCAGTTTATCAGCTTTCTACTCTATATAACTGATATTTCTAAAACAGTGTAATATAACCAAAATATATTTTGTCAACACAGCACCAACTGTATATTTTCTTCTGAACATTTCAGACAGCTCAGAGTTGTTGCACTGGTTTCCTTACGAGATATTCACTGCGGGGAGGAACTTTTCTCATCGTACTTCACCGTTGTAAAATAGCGTCTTGCTTGTGCATAAAGACAGTGCTGGCAACAGTGAAACAAGCAGTTCGTTCAGAGATAAATAACAATTTCAGTGATCTATCTGTTTTGTTTATTATAATAAAATATTTTTAATAAATTTTGTGATACCTTGTTCTTTTTCATTGAGTCATAGAGATTATAATATGAAAGTTACTAATACTCAGATGTCGTGGTGGCGGAATAGTCTGAACTGTAGCCCCCGTTATTTTTTTATGATCTTACACTCTGATATAACCAAATTGAAATCACTGTAAGAGGTATACTTGTTATCTAAAACATATAATGTGAATATATTCAAATATCTATGCAGATCCAGCATCAGAACACCTACTCCATGACTGGTGTAAACCATAACACATTCCATTCTCTGGACTACATCCTGCTAATCTGCAGGAGTTTAAGAACGACGAAGACTTCTTCTTTTGTTTGCCTGGAATGGGCTCATATCTGAATTTTTGTTTCTTCTATAAATTTGGAACATGCTCATATCTGAATTTTTGTTTCTACCATAGACTTGACTATGTTTTGTAACTTGTACAGAGGTCCTCGAATGTGCCTATATCTGAAGTTTTGTTTCATCTATAAACTTGACTGTGTTTTGTAACTCGTACAGAAGTTCGTAGAGTTTTTCTTCCATTGTTGTTTCTCTGGACAATGTGTATTTGCCTCAGCATTTCATATTCTGGGCATTCCTGAAGAATATGCTCTGCTGTCTGGGTTTTTCTGGTACAGAGTTGTCAACTGATGCCACATCTGAGATTTTTCTGAGGATCCTGATGGATAAAGCTACTTCTTTGAGTCGCCTCATTGCAAAGTTTTGAAATCTTTCTTTCATTGGATGTTTTGGCATACAGTGAAACTTTTCTGAATGTGTTAGTACTTTTGTGTCTCTGCGTTCACTCAGTGTTTGTATTCGTCCCATTTTCTCCATCATTACTATGGGTTTTGATTTTATTGACCCAGTGATGATCCTAAGTGTCTGGTTTTGCACTTTATCTAGCTCATGTAATGTAGTTTTTGATGCTGGACATGATGCAGTAGACTAGTATTCCAAGTGTGGTTGTATGCCCTGATGGTAAACTTTACTAAGTATTTTCTCATGTGGTTCCACTTAGTTTTTTCAGGATGGCTAACATTCTACTGGCCTTTATTGTTGCTTTGTTGATGTGTTCCTTCCATGTAAGCTTACTGTGAAATGTGACTCTAAGATATGTTGATTGCTTGTCTTCCTTCAAGAGCTCTACATTAATCTTGATGTCATCAGCTTTTTGTTTTGATGAGAGTTAAGAGAGTAGTATCAGTATTCATTTTTTTGCCACTTCATGAGACAAGAAGGTTTGGAGAACGTAGTCACAACAGGCAAGAGAGGCAACAGAGACAGGGCGACATCGTGAGAAAATATTAGACAGTTTGATAACCTAGCACAGCAGGGAAACAACATTGATCTTAATACATAATACTGTAGACAGAGAGCTGTGTAGAGCACTGATCGCCTACACCAGCCAGTATGGCACCTGATGATGATGAAAGAGAGTAGTGCTTCACTTATCTATATTGATGCTGACACACCATCTGTTTGCCCATGTAGTTAAATATCCATAGCTCTCTATGCCTGTTTGGTAGCCACTGTCGCATGTTCTTCCGTGACCATATTACCAAGTCATCGGCATACATTGCCACTCTTGTACCATGTTATAGCTCAGCCACCAGATCATTGATTTAGACCAGGAACAGCGTGGGGGTGAATATCCCTCCACGTGGTACCCAATGACGTAGTAAGGTTATAGATTATTTTTTTGTGGGGGGGTAAAGGATTAGAATTAGTTTATAGATTATTGGGGGGGGGGATTAGAATTAGTGTTTTGAATTAATAATTAATTCTCTAAGAATTCCCATCTAAGGGGTGAATCGATATGATTGGTTTTACAAAGGAAATCTGTGCTGTTAATGTAAACAGTGCGCTATTTATAGCCAAACGGAGACCTATACTGCATTTTCACCCTATTTTCTATATATCTACTATAAATTCTATCTACTATATATCTGCTATCAGTTCTATCTACTATATATCTGCTATCAGTTCTATCTACTATATATCTGCTATCAGTTCTATCTACTATCTATCTGCTATCAGTTCTATCTATCTGTTCTATCTACTATATATCTGCTATCAGTTCTATCTACTATCTATCTGCTATCAGTTCTATCTACTATCTATCTGCTATCAGTTCTATCTACTATCTATCTGCTATCAGTTCTATCTACTATCTATCTGCTATCAGTTCTATCTACTATCTCTCTGCTATCTGTTCTATCTACTATATATCTGCTATCAGTTCTATATACTATCTATCTGCTATCAGTTCTATCTATCTGCTATCAGTTCTATCTACTATATATCTGCTTTCAGTTCTATCTACTATCTATCTGTTCTATCTACTATCTATCTGCTATCAGTTCTATCTACTATCTATCAGTTCTATCTACTATCTATCTGCTATCAGTTCTATCTACTATCTATCTGTTCTATCTACTATATATCTGCTATCAGTTCTATCTACTATCTATCAGTTCTATCTACTATCTATCTGCTATCAGTTCTATCTATCTGCTATCAATTCGATCTACTAAGTATTAAGTATATAGCACAGATAAGTAAGCAAGTATCGATCGGGGACGGACGGTTGGAGACGGAGAAAAACCCGGACAAAAGCCATTTTTCTGGAAAGCCGCCCGGACAGGGGCATAAAAAGAGGACGTGTCCGGGGAAAACCGGACGTATAGTAACCATAGTCTGATGTCTTTTTAATCTAGGTCTATGCATATTTCTTGAAGACATTCCATTAATTTTTCATGTTGGACTCTGTAAAAGACGTTGCTATTGTCTATGAATCAAATATAGATATATTTTTGAACTTCTATAAATTATCTATGAATAGTTGGATACTATAGTTTTAAAAGTATTGACGTAATTTACGAATAGCATCTTATATTTATACAGAACTATAGACACAGGCTGTAAGACTAGCCAAGTATATCTGCACTTCCTGCATATTCCCTTAACACTGTTATCTGTAACGCCGTTGGTACTACATCGGGCATGTCCTACGCACATACACCAACAGAATACACTACCAATCTCTTGAATGGATACCTACAGGCAAAAGAGCAAGGGGTAGACCAAAAGAAACACTCAGAAGAACAATACTTAGAGAAAGTAAAACAACCAATATTCATACTATTCAAGAACTGCACAGAATAGCTTTGAACAGACAGAATTGGAGAGATCTGACATCTGCCCTATGCGCTAACTTCAGCGCAAAAGGAAAATGAATGAATGAAAAAATACCCAGAATGCTATGCGGACATTGGAAAACGAAAGTACGATGTTTGTTTATATTCCGCTAAGATGGCGACGTCCACGTATCACATCCACTCGCTTTCATATTCATTGCAAATATTTATAGTTTTGGTGGGCGCATTGGCAGTTAGAGTGTCCGTTTCTATGTGGGGATATTCAGGTATGAATTTTAATATTATCTATGTAAAGATTAATTTATGTTTAATAGTTAAGATAGTAGATGATTGTAGAGTAACTACATCAGTCATCAGTAGTGAGTTGAGTAGGCTAGACTGACTACTTGATTACTGTGTTACTGTGTACAGGTACTGTAGGTACTTGGACAAAATTTTCAAAATAATGCTACATAATTATAAATAATATAGTTAGATAGCCATTAAAAATTGCAATTCAATGATACCTCAACCAAGTATGTACGTCAACCCTGAAAAAAGTTACCCTGAAAAAAATTTTTGGAATTAATTTGACATCAAAATAATTTATATGAAACATATAGGAAAATATAAATAAAACTTGTGATCACAAAATGTAGTCAAGCTGATAATTTTTAAATTATCTTTGTTATTTTCAATAATACAACACACAAACTATACATTTTTTTGTTCGTGAAGACAAAACGCATCTATTGATCCCATTTATGTAACATTTAGAACCACGCACAACTAATTAATATTCAAAAATGGCCACTAATTAGCATAATTAAAATATAAAAATTAATTATATAGCAATTAAATATATTTAAATACCACTTAATATATATATTTTTGTGTTTGCAAAGGCAAGGCAGATCTGTTGATCACATTTCTGTAATTTTCAGATGCATGCAGAACTCATTAATATTCAAAATGGCAGATAATTAGTATAATTAAGATGAAAATAATTTATATAATTATTGAATATAATAAAATACCACAGAAACTATATATTTTTGTGTGCGCAAAGACTAGACGCATCTATTGATTGTATTTCTATAATTTTAATAAGCGCGGAAAAAATGATTAATATTAAAAATGGCAGCTAATTAGCATATTTAAAATAAACTATATAATATAAAATATAATAAAATACCACAGAAAATATATATTTTTGGGTTCACAAAGGCAAGACACATATGTTGATTACATTGTGCTAATTTTAATATGAAATTAGGGTTCATAAAATGAAAAGTGGCGGCTAATTTGCATAAATATTACATTGAGTAATGTAGTTATTAAATATTTTAGTTGTTTACGATAAAATATTATATAAACAATACATTTTTGTGTTCTGTAAAACTAGACAAATCTGTGGATTGCATTGCCATAATATTTAAATACAACCAAAGCTGATTAGTATTCAGAATGGCTAATTTGCATAATAATTTATTTTTTTACATATATGATTGTTAAATATCTTAGTTATTTATAATAAAAGGTTTCTGTTCTTAAAATGTGACAAAACATTCATGGATTATGTGTATAGTGATGTGTTCAGTTAGTTTTGTGAGCAGCTTGTGTGGAGGAATATTATTCATGTGCATCAACTGGTAAGTAGAGATGTTATTTCTACTGTTTTAATTCCCCCCCCCCCAACAAAAAAATCTCATTATACATATAATTATTGGTAGCATTATTGTACATAGTCATGTTCTAGGAATAATAGTTGAAGAATTTGTGGGGAATAAACAAGAGTCACTTTTAGGGCCTAAGTCAGATTTCTTGATTATGAGCTTAATTTCCATGTCCTAAAGCATGGAGAAAATTTTTCATAAAATCCCCCCCCCCCTTTTCCACCAACTACGGGTTTGCATGTTACCTCAGATCATCTATGGACCTTTGGTCAGCAATTACATATATGAAATTATATTTGTAAATAGCCTTAATAACAAAAGAAAAAAACTGATGTTCACTATGTAGATAGATGCCAACCAGTGCAGGATCATTAAGTTATTTACCGTAACCATAGTGATCACTGTGCAATTGCGCGACATGCTTAGTCCGGTACAGTAGGCCCAGCTATATAATATATTATTCTATACTATAAGCTTAAGTACATTTGTGATCAGTCTACGTTCTTAATTGCTACAATATATTTATTAGACTTATAACCATAAATCTAACAACAAACCAAAACTAGATATTTAAAATATATGTGTGATATTTATGTAGAAATCCAACATGGAGAAAATAATTAATAGAACAGCCACAATGGCCGCTGACAAGAAGTTTGTCTTCACAAAATATCGAGGTCTTTAAAAATTAATTTCATCTTCGGGCAGTGTTAGCATTCCTAAAAGTAACACATATCAACATAAAAATAGTCAAATAACTTAATAAAACTATTAAATACATGCTAAAATGAACTGTAAATTAATGAAATGGTTATAAATTACCTATATTACAAAAAAAGAACATCCGTATGGGCGCCTCCAGTGTAAAATGGCGTGGTGTTCAAAATTTATTTTCATCTTCACTGCACTGTCAAACTTCTTAATAGTTGCACATATTTATATTAAAATGGTCAAAGAACTTTAAAAAACTAAAGACAAACGTGTGATAACACATAGACAAGAGAAAAAAATGGTTATAGCTTACCTATAAGCACTGAAATTGGTATTTTGTCCATATAATTTGATATTTCCGAAATCATTGACATCTCAAATACGCGCCAGAAATCGCTGAATAATAATCATGCACTCTTTTCAAAGTAAAAAATAATTTAGTATCAAAATTTCTCGAAAATAACATGCCCTCGAAAATAAAAGGCAGTCCTTATATGCATAATCATATATTTTATCGGCATCGCGAGAAATCGATTACGTGTTTTCCACGGATGTCCAAGTACCTATGTACTGTACTGTTACTAGTGTTACTAGTGTCACTGGATCTACCTACAGAGTATACTAGTAGCACACAGTAACCATGGTATCACACAACACGACTAGATAACATGTCTTCACAACACACAAACTACAGTTTTCTTGACTGCAAACAGGATCCTTCTTTAATGAATGCTAGTTAGTAGTATTAATTAATTACTACATTTGTTTTAGAAATTCAAATTGATAATTATAATTAGAGGCTGAAGATGGCATCAGCATCTGTGTCAAGGCTAACGGTGATTTGGAAAAGCAACATCAGTGTTGGAGTTAAAGTCAAACTGTATACGTCACTGGTGCTTTCTGTTGTGCTGTATGGTTGTGAGAGTTGGGCAGTCACTGCGGACAGGCTTTTTAGTACAAATGTTACAGACAAATTTTATAAGTTTAGAGTGCATAAGGCAAATTTTTACATAAAAAATAAAGTAGAGATGTATGCAGGTGTACAAGAACCATTGCTTTCAATAGTGAAATGACAAAAGCTAGCATGGTTTGGACATGTACGCAGACTTGATTCCTTGTCAGAAACAATACCCAGGCAACCGTCGAATGGGGAAAAGCAGAGGCAAGCAAATAAAGACATGGCCAGACAACATCAAGGAATGGACAGGACAAGATTTTTTCCTCACTCATCCGCATCGTTGAAGATAGAAATCGCTGGAGGAATCGTGTGCTGAATCATCCCTTATAATCATCCCTGACAGGTTATGGGTTTATAGATAGATAGAATATAATTGGGAAGCATTTAGAAATACAGAAAAAATCAGAAAGTAGTAGACCGGATGTGAACCATGTTTGTTCTCTTCGGATAAGTTGGGCCATTGCTGCAAATGAAACAGAGACAATATATTTCCATTCTCTGGACTATATCCTGCTGGAAATCTAGTAAGGCCAAGGTCCTGCTACAAGAGAGATCCAGTGAGAGTCTGAGAATGAACGCTGAAGAAGATCTGTGTTTTTCAATTAGCATTGATTTGCCTCACAATTAGAGTCAAAACATTTTCTGTTGATTCATCAACAAATTTTTACAACCATGTGAAGTGTTCTGGTATTAACCACTTTTGTGATTTCAGCCTTGTTAATATGCAAGCTTCATTTACAAATATCATTTGTTTCTCCCTCCATGTCAAGGCAAAGGTAAACCACCAATGTATGGTGATTTTGAAGCGCAAAGACACTGGATGGAGATCACAGTTAACCTACCTGTCAACCAGTGGTAATATTTATATGCAATACTATCATTATCAACATTACTAATGGCTTAAATATGCATACAAAAATCATGGTAGGCATGGCTGCTAATAACAGGAGAAAGACTTAAACTATGAATAAGAAACATTTCAGAGGGTTTCAGCATGTCCTTGGATCCATCAGGTCAACTTACCAAGAATCATATCCTGTGTCACATGAAACACTACAATATCTGTTTATTCCAATTTTATGACATATTCAATTAACTGTCGTTCATGCTCTATTTTTGGGTAAAGAGATAAAGGGTATGATGAGTTATGAACCAATATTATAGCACATGGTTTTCCCATAAGTGTTAAGCTCCCTAGTCAGTGGTTGACCAGAAACTATCTATCTAGTTTCCACTTCTGAAGTTTTTCAGTAGCTAGCACAATTCCTCAACCTTCCTAGAGCATGAACTCTGGTATCCTACTTCCTTGTGACTGGGTGAACCACAAGAGTACTTTTTATTTCAAACCATGAATAAAAAGTGAATTTGATACTTGTATCTGCTGGTATGTGAGGGAGCGACTTGATACTACACTCCCGTGACTCCAAAAAATAAATACCTCAATTCAAGGATAAATAAAAACCAAACTCTCAGAGGATATCTAGCAAGGTGGAGAGCTCCATAGTAACAAAAATAAGAAGCAATAACAACTATGATAAAGAGTGTGTCAACTTGGGCTTGAACTTTTAGTTCAGGGTTCAAAGAATGAGACTACTGTCTTCTTTCCAGACATGTCGTAGGAGGCAACTAGAGAAAGTTGGAGATGGGCTGACAACCTGTCATCTGTGAAAAAAATCATTGTACTGCTTATCTTTCCTTGATTTCTTGCTTTTTTTATTCTGTCTAATGGATCACCTCCTGGCTGACGGAGAAATGCAGGCAGGCCAGTAAACATTGCGCCTGTGTTCTTAGATGGTGAGCAATGCTAGGTGTGCCATCACCTCAAATGGGTTAACAGATCTGATGGAGGAATGATGAACTAGTTGGTCCAGATATATATGCAGAACTCCTGGCAGGATGTGATCCTCCTGGTTCGCTGTCACACGTAATGCTTCAGAGACTAAACATGTATCCATAAACCCCCTAACTCAGCTATGCCTTTGAGAACCATGTCATGCTAACCGTGTGCGTTCGAGCATCACCTCAAAAGATCTGTATTTTTGTCAGAAAGGCTATGGGCTGTTAGACAATACCTGCTCACAGCTGAAGAGATTACTTCATCATCATCATATCCTCTGTTCCAGTGGATACACTGAAACGATTCATAATCGCATACACCAACGCGCAGATCCCAGAGTGTTTACGTAAGCAGTTTGTAGGAAACAAAGGAATGACATCATTGGGTTATAATCTATTATTTTATGCTATTATATTATATTATATTATATTATATTATATTATATTATATTATATTATATTATATTATATTATATTATATTATATTATATTATATTATATTATATTATATTATATTATATTATATTATATTATATTATATATATATTGTTCTATAAATTCTATTCAGGTTCTATGTTATTTCCATTACTCTATCAAAAAATTATTTTTTCGTGGTCACAAGTAACTTTGTTTCTATAAAATTGGGACATGACTCAAAAAAGGTTGAAAACCTGTGCACCAGGGCAACATGAGGCTTGCTCAGATCTGTCAACTTTCAGAAGAATCATTTTGTATTCCAAAAATAACCACCAAATTATGAATTTTCACCCAGAAATCTGTATAAAGAATACTTTACCTATATAAATATTGATACAAAAGATTAATACAGATATATTCAATGAAATCTGTCTACCAGTATATGCTGTACAAATTGTAGAAAATTTGTAAACGTTGACATGTATGTTACCTGTATTTACAGTGACGTGCTATATAATACCTTTAGTGATTAGCATAGCATTTTTGTATACCAGCGCCTGCAGATTTATTATTTCAGGTATGTGCAAAGCCCAGATAATGATCTGCTGTACTGGGGATTAGATTATCCTCCTCTTACTGCCTACCACATGATGTTAAATGGAAAGATGTAAGTATGTCTGGTCACTTAATACTTGTTCAAGTATGTCTGGTCACTTAATCCTTCTTGTTCAAGTATGTCTGGTCACTTAATCCTTCTTGTTCAAGTATGTCTGGTCACTTAATCCTTGTTCAAGTATGTCTGGTCACTTAATCCTTCTTGTTCAAGTATGTCTGGTCACTTAATCCTTCTTGTTGAAGTAGGTCTGGTCACTTAATCCTTCTTGTTCAAGTATGTCTTGTCATGTAATCCTTCTTGTTCAACATGAGTAAATTACATATACAGATGTTTCCAACCAAATTGTTATTTTATATAAATCTGCTGTGTTGAAAATTTGCCTCTTCTGAATATCGTTAGTTGTTCGTCCATCACAAGTAATAATTACCATTTGTTACATCCACTATTGCAATTCAGTTAGAGTTATGTCAATGACTGTGAGTTCATGGTTTGGTTGGTTGGTTACTTATCCAGAGGTCCATGGGCTCATGCCCTTTGACCCAATGCCATTGTGTGATATATGCATGTGTTTGTGAGATTTTGTTTTGTATAAGGTGTTCCATTTATCTGACCTTGGAGGAAGATGCATTTTTCTGATGTCATCAAGTGAACTGTGAGTTGATAAATGATTTATAAAATGCTACATCTATTGTATATTAATGTATGGCTCAGAAATGTTGACAATAAATAAACAATTAGAAGACAAAATTAATGCCTTTGAGATGTGGATATATAGAAGAATAGGGAGAACATCATGGAAAGAGAAGAAAACACATTCATTTTTTACTTTTATTTAGTTACTCAATTTTTAGTATATCGCTCGTATGCAATCTAGTAATGGTCCTTTCATTCCATAATTTTCAAAATACTCCAACATAGTTCTCTATTTGCCTGTGTGTTGCTGGACCCGAAAGGGGAGCAAAGAATAGCAACACTGTTTACCTTCCATGCATGTCGTAAAAGGCGACTAAGGAGGTTATGGGATGGAGTTGGCTGTCCCATCCCATATAGGGTAAGTGACCCAAAGCCATGCTGAAGTCGGATGTGTCAGGCCGAAAGGCACAGATATCGCAGCAATGCTGTAAACCATGACACAACGCATTCCGTTCTCCGGACTACATCCTGCTAATCTGCAAGAGTTTGAGAACGAAAACAGAAGAAGAAGAAGTTCTCTATTTATTCAGTCAAAAGTTTTCTCTTAATCTTCTTCATCTTCGGAAATCATTTTCAAACTCCTGATGGATCTCTTGCAGCAGAACAATGATCCAACTAAATTTCCATCAGGATGTAGTCCAGAGAATGAAGATGCATTGTGCCACTTTTTTTTTTGCCAATAGCCTGAAACATCAATCTTCAGCAGACAAAAAAATTAATATACAAATTAAAATGTAAGTATATAGTTTATTTGTTCAAACTTAAAATATGGGAACATGTAAGTTGAACAGAATTTTTGAAGATTCTTTTGTGTATTTTTCAAGAGCTCAACATGTGAATTCTAGTATGGTGCATTTGAACCAATCTCGAGGACTTGAAGATCCTGAAGTGAAACTCTTTATGAGAGTTGCAGGTAATGTCTTGAAAAGTGTATTGTTTTTGTTTGTGTGAATTTTTCTACCTGTTGAAGGTGTGCCTCATACCTTTTAGAAGGCTACTTCAGTTGACAAATTTTGTATTTTTATAACACTCATGTATTGCATGAGCTGGAAATGGGAGCAAAGAATAACAGCACTGTTACCTTTTTGTAGGCGAATTTTTTATTCTATCCTATATAGTGGGTTTTTGGTTCTCTCCCATAGAGCAGACATTCTCAACTGAGTGCTTGCGAGCACCATTCTGTTCTTGTAATGACATGTGGTGCTCACGCAGTGCAGTAGGTGCAAGCACCATTCTGCTCTTGTAATGACATGCGGTGTTCGTTCAATGCAATAGTTGCAAGCACCATTCTGCTCTTGTAATGACATGCGGTGCTCGTGCAATACAATAGTTGCAAGCACCATTCTGTTCTTATAATGACATGCGGTGCTCGTGCAATCCAATAGTTGCAAGCACCATTCTGCTCTTGTAATGACATGACACTACTGTCCTCCATTCCCTGACAGAAACTACATTACTACTGTCCCCATTCCCTGACCGAAACTACATTACTACTGTCCTCCATTCCCTGACAGAAACTACATTACTACTGTCCTCCATTCCCTGACCGAAACTACATTACTACTGTCCTCCATTCCCTGACAGAAACTACATTACTACTGTCCTCCATTCCCTTACAGAAACTACATTACTACTGTCCTCCATTCCCTGACAGAAACTACATTACTACTGTCCTCCATTCCCTTACAGAAACTACATTACTCCTTTTTTGATTTCCCTGGTAGAAACTACAGTATATAGCAGAAACTACATGTATTTTTTCACATTGAAATGTTCTGTAAAGTCATTTTGTAAATAAAATCCCATAAAAAATTGTTTTTTTTAACAGAATGTATATGTAATTTAGAGGTTGGTTATCTTTTCGTGCTTGTGGGCTGGATTGACCATGTCTTGTGTGGGAAGAATTGACCACATCTTGTGTGGGAAGGGTTGACCACATCTTGTGTGGGCTGGATTTACCACATTTGTGTGAGGTGGATTGATCACATCTTGTGTGGTCTTGATTGACCATATCTTGTGTGTTTAGGATTGACCATATCTTGTGTGTTTAGGATTGACCATATCTTGTGTGTTTAGGATTGACCATATCTTGTGTGTTTAGGATTGACCATATCTTGTGTGTTTAGGATTGACCATATCTTGTGTGTTTAGGATTGACCATATCTTGTGTGTTTAGGATTGACCATATCTTGTGTGGGCAGGATTGACCACATCTTGTCTGGGCTGGATTGATCATGTCTTGTGTGGGCTGGATTTACCATGTTTTGTGTGGGGAGAGTTGACCACATATTGTGTGGGAAGGGTTGACCACATCTTGTGTGGGCTGGATTTACCACATTTGTGTGAGGTGGATTGATCACATCTTGTGTGGGCAGGATTGACCATATCTTGTGTGGGCTGGATTGACCACATCTTGTCTGGGCAGGATTGACCATATCTTGTGTGGGCTGGATTGACCACATCTTGTGTGGGCTGGATTGACCACATCTTGTGTGGGCTGGATTTACCATATCTTGTGTGGGCAGGATTGACCACATCTTGTGTGGGCAGGATTGACCACATCTTGTGTGGGCAGGGTTGACCACATCTTGTATGGGAAGGGGCTACTAAGCTTATCTTAAACTAATTTGTAGTCCCAAGTAGTAATTTGTTAGCTCAGTGACCAGTCCATATGGTACTTTTAAATCAGCTTGGTGGTCCAGTGAAAGTGCCTTTGTGAGTAACAATTGACCCATGAACTGCACTTTTCTCACCCCTGATAGAGATCTCGCTTATAAAATACATCTGTACTCGCTCATGTGTTATAGGGCCCGAAAGAATAGCATCACTGTTTACCTTCCATTCATGTCATAAGAGGTAACTAAGGAGTTATGGTGTGGAGTGAATTCTGGACTTCATAATTTACAGTAGTTTGAGAGCAAATGCAGAAGAACAAGAATAGTTGTACTGCCCACAAATACTTAACTGTAAACAGAAAGTTATATCATGCAGAAGAACAAGAATAGTTGTACTGCCCACAAATACTTAACTGTAAACAGAAAGTTATATCATGCAGAAGAACAAGAATAGTTGTACTGCCCACAAATACTTAACTGTAAACAGAAAGTTATATCATGCAGAAGAACAAGAATAGTTGTACTGCCCACAAATACTTAACTGTAAACAGAAAGTTATATCATGCAGAAGAACAAGAATAGTTGTACTGCCCACAAATACTTAACTGTAAACAGAAAGTTATATCATGCAGAAGAACAAGAATAGTTGTACTGCCCACAAATACTTAACTGTAAACAGAAAGTTATATCATGCAGAAGAACAAGAATAGTTGTACTGCCCACAAATACTTAACTGTAAACAGAAAGTTATATCATGCAGAAGAACAAGAATAGTTGTACTGCCCACAAATACTTAACTGTAAACAGAAAGTTATATCATGCAGAAGAACAAGAATAGTTGTACTGCCCACAAATACTTAACTGTAAACAGAAAGTTATATCATGCAGAAGAACAAGAATAGTTGTACTGCCCACAAATACTTAACTGTAAACAGAAAGTTATATCAATAGTGTAGAAGTACATCACGAAACACAGTTGGTAATGGAAATCTTACATTGGAACAGATTTATATCTGAGTGTTGATGATGGCGCTTTGCGTCTTTACAGATGGTCAGGAAGCAAGCCAGTTTAAAATTTCAAATGGACTATGAGGTCATCAGATTAAATTGCTGAGACATATACCGGTAGTCCTTATGTTTAAAATGATTGCTAGCCAGGACAGGTTTTATGGAGAATGTGCCTTCTCCATTTGCACTAATCTCCTCTTGTCTTTGATGATTAGTTTCAAGAGAAAGACAATGACAATATGCTTGCAAACAAGCAGAGCGTAAGAAGATGCCAGAAGATGGTAATATGACTGTATACACAGAAGAAATGGATTGTTATATAGTTAAATGTAATTATGTAGTTATGTAATTTATTGTAGTTATATAGTAATAAAGTTATATAGTAATGTAATTAAATGGAGTTATATAGTAATGTAATTAAATGTAATATATTAATGTAATTAAATGGAGTTATATAGTAATGTAATTAAATGTAGTTATATAGTAATGTAATTAAATGTAGTTATATAGTAATGTAATTAAATGTAGTTGTATAGTAATGTAATTAAATGTAGTTATATAGTTGTATTGAATCTAACATTTAAATCATTATACTCCTCTCAGTTCTTGCACTGGATGCGTTGCTGTTTCTACCAGCAACGGCAGCTTACTTTATATTTCAACAATCAAAAGATGATGATGCAAAAGACATTGTAAGAGTTTGAATACTGCATGGTTTAAGTTGTTTTGAATTGTTCCTGTATTTTTTTTGTCTGTTTGCTATCCCTTGGAATTGTGAGATACTTGTTTTTACTGCCTATGTACAGTTGGGTGGTTGAGATTTCTTTCATACCCAGGAGACTTCACTTTTTGGCTTAGTGCAATGCCTATTGAAGAAGCCTTATGCTCAGAGGGGTTACGCATCATTCCAGAATAATTGCATGTTATTATAGCTGTTGGAATAGTCTGCAAGAATGAACATACCTATATTGAGGTGCTCTGCTTATTTGTAACCTATCCTATACAGGTTGAAATGATCAACATATTTCTTAGCTGTTGTGATGTTTCTAGGCATTATTTACATTTCCCACTGAAAACAGATGTGCCGTGCCATTAACATAAATAGAACTAGGACACAGCACGTCTCCATTGTCTGTACTGGATCATGATGGAAATCTAGTAGAATCATTGTCCTGCTACAAGAGCGATCCAGCGGAAGTTTGTGACTGAATGCTGCAGAAGAAGATTTACTTTAATTTTGTTGTCGTTGTTTTCTTAATGATGTTGTCATTGTTTTCTTAATGATGTTGTCATTGTTTTCTTAATGATCTAGATGCACACTACATGTGTAGGTATTGATTCTAATACCTTGGCCATCCTAGTTGTACACTATGCACTACTATGCCACAGAGCCTTAAAATTGAACCTGGTACCTTGATAGCCTGAGATACGCTCTGTATGAGTGCTGCCAGAATTTTGTCATTTGTAGAATTTCACTGTCCATAAAATTTATGTTTAGGTAATTTTTGTATTTTTAGTCTATTTTTTCTTTTTCTGCATTCTTTCCTAAACTCCTGTAGATTACCCAGATGTTGTCTGGAGAATGGAGTGCATTGTTTCACTGTGTCACTGTCATCAACCTAAATTTATATTTAGGTAATTTTTGTATATTTAGTCCATTTCTTATTTTTCTTGCGTTCGTTCTTAAACTCCTGCAGATTACCTGGATGTAGTCTGGAGAATTAAATGTGCTGTGTCATGGCTAACGGCTTAACTGCGATATCTGTGCCTTTTGGCCTGACACATACAATTCAACATGACTTTGAGGTCACTTTGATCCTTTTTGGTATGGAATGACCAATTCCATCCCATAACCTCCATAGCTGCTTCTTATGACATGCATGGAAGGTAAACAGTGTTGCTATTCATTTCTCTCCATTTAGGCTTCGGCAAGAACTGGCAAGTAAATTTGAAAATGTATTAACCAAGAAGACGATGGTGATATATATTAACAGGACTAGTAATTTGTTCCATATTTTGCATGATATTTGACTATAATCAATTTATACTTCATGGCAACCCTGCTCTGTGCTGCTTACATAGCTCTGCTCATGCAATACTGTATACTTCATGGCAACCCTGCTCTTTGCTGCTTACATAGCTCTAATCATGGAATACTGTATACTCCATGGCAACCCTGGTCTTTGCTGCTTACATAGAATCATGGAATACTGTTTACTTCATGGCAACCCTGCTCTGTGCTGCTTGCATAGCTCTAATCATGGAATACTGTATACTTCATGGCAACCCTGGTCTGTGCTGCTTACATAGCTCTAATCATGCAATACTGTATACTTCATGGCAACCCTGGTCTGTGCTGCTTGCGTAGCTCAGCACATGCAATACTTTATAGGTTATATTTGTTCTACTATTTTTTAGTAGTCATTTTTCCTTTTTTTCATTAATTCTTATAATTCTGTTACAAGCAGAGATACATTAAGCATGATTTGCATGAACAATCTGCGTTTGCCACAAACAAAAATGGCTATATAAGATATGATTAAGACATCGCTGCCTCACTTCAACATAAATACATCGCTGCTTCACTTCAACATAAACACATCACTGCCTCACTTCAACATAAACACATTGCTGCCTCAACATAAACACATCACTGCCTCACTTCAACATAAACACATTGCTGCCTCAACATAAACACATCACTGCCTCACTTCAACATAAACACATCACTGCCTCACTTCAACATAAACACACAAGTTCATGGGAAAATCTTGCACAAGACAGATCCCACTAGTATTACAAAATCAGGAGTAGTGCAGCTACTGCAGAAAACCTTAGACACAATGCTGCTCAAAAAACGTGCAAGAAGAAGGACGAGCTGCCCAATGTCTCACAGACATCTCCCACACATGTTCACAGTGTGGAATAAAATTTCAGACATACACATGACTCATTAGTCATACACTTCAGTTATCATCATCATCTTTCTCATTATCATCCCAGTTGAGCTCAAATGGTCAGCGTTGACCTTCGTGGACGAATTACATGTCACTGTGTATATGTTAGTATTTTTGTAATTTCTTTAAGTGTATATAATTATGTTTGTATAAATGTTTTGTTTCTTTTATTACTTGTAAATTTCTAGCTTTTTGCAAGTTCTGACAGTCTTAACTAATTAGTTATTTTTAAGATGAACAAATGTCTGGTCTCGGTGTCTCGTTGCTAGTATGTTTCTATATTATATAAATTTCCATGTTATATAAAATTATATATTTTCTATAAATATTGATAAAGCTTATACCTATTTCTGTTTATTTCCATATTTTCCCCATGGTAAGTTACCCCAGCCCTTGCAATTCCAGCATGTTGGATTGTTTCCCAACACTGGAAATGTATCTAGCTAATGTGGCACAGGTTCTTTCTGAACTTTTGAATTTTCAGTTTGTGCCCATTTTTAATGTGGCACAGGTCCTTCTAAATTTTTGCATTTTCACTGTTTGTTCTGATTTTTAATTTGGCACAGGTAATTCTGGATTTTTGAATTTTCACTGTTAGTTCCAATTTTTAATGTGACACAGATCTTTCTGAATTTTTGCATTTTTACTGTTTCCAATTTTTAATGTGGCACAGGTCTTTCAGAATTTTGACATTTTCATTGTTTGTTCCGATAAGGAACAAGGAAAATACTTAGATGTATTTTACGATTAACTTTTCTGTAGAAATTCAATTTTGATGAAAATGCTGCAAACTTCTTGTACAACTCTACTTAGCCGTCTTTTACAGTATGTTTAATAAAGGGCAGTGGTCCTATTCCTTACTCCCAATATGCTTTAGCATGCTCCACATTAACATATTCGGATCGGCAACCAACCAACCATATCTTTTTTATTTCAGTTCCCTGTGTCACAGATCTGAAACTGTTGCTCCCAACAATTTCTGTGCTGGTTTGTCCTCTTCATATGTCTCTATGATAAACTGTTCGACCTTCTGCAATTTCAAGGAAAAAAACCAATGTAAAATCACACACAATCAGTTATCTCCTATTTGCTTATGACTGTGCCCTAAATGCCAACTCTAAGGCTGATCTATTAGCCATCTACTAACTCATAATGCCAACTCTAAGGCTGATCTATTAGCCATCTACTAACTCATAATGCCAAC
The DNA here is from genome assembly GCA_034231615.1 of Meghimatium bilineatum. Lineage (NCBI taxonomy): Eukaryota > Metazoa > Mollusca > Gastropoda > Stylommatophora > Philomycidae > Meghimatium > Meghimatium bilineatum. The sequence goes on along the minus strand of CM067315.1, from coordinate 8,512,466 downwards.
TCTAAGGCTGATCTATTAGCCATCTACTAACTCATAATGCCAACTCTAAGGCTGATCTATTAGCCAACGACTAACTCATAATCAAGAACTTTACTCTAACTGAATTTCAAAAGTGAATGTAACGAATAGCCATCATCACATGTTATGGACGAACAACAAGCAAACAAACAACATATGTGTCTACTTGGTCGCAATTGATTTGTTCTCTGTTTCCACTGTTGTTCTCCAGATGTTCCTCAATTTGTCACCTCTCTTTCCCCATTGGTTCCAGTTCAGAACCTGTCTGGTTAGTCTTCTGTTTTCACTATAAACTCTTGCAGATGAACAGAATGTTGTCCAGAGAAATGAATACCTGCGTCTTTTGGCCTGACACATCCAACGTCAGCATTACTTCTGAATCACTTTGAAACTCTATAGGATATGACAACCAACTCCATCCTCCCAAACCTCCTTAGCTGCCTCCTACCTGCAGGTCACTGTCACTATTCATTATCCCCTTTCAGGCCATGGCAATACTTATATAATGTATGTCTGGTTATGTTGTCAGACTTGTTTTGAAGTGTGTGTGTCCTATCCATTTTAATGTTCATTTTAATTATCAATCTTAATTATCATTTTAATTTTGAAGTGTGTGTCCTATCCATGTTAATCATCATTTTGAAGTGTGTGTCCTATCCATGTTAATCATCATTTTGAAGTGTGTGTCCTATCCATGTTAATCATCATTTTGAAGTGTGTGTCCTATCCCCACTAACACTGATGCTTACCATATTGCTACAGTCTAATTTTTTTCTATTTTATTTCAGCTTGGCTCTGTAATTGTGCTTGCAGTATATCCAGGCCTTATCCTTATAGACAATGGCCATTTTCAGTATCCTTTTAAAAAAACTAGTAATAGTGGAATCCCATTATAACAACTTGGTCCGGAGTGTCAAAATATGTATGTAATAGTGGAATCCCATTATAACAACTTGGTCCGGAGTGTCAAAATATGTATGTAATAGTGGAATCCCATTATAAGAACTTGATCTGGACTGTCAAAATATGTATGTAATAGTGGAATCCCATTATAACAACTTGATCTGGACTGTCAAAATATGTATGTAATAGTGGAATCCCATTATAACAACTTGATCTGGACTGTCAAAATATGTATGTAATAGTGGAATCCCATTATAACAACTTGATCTGGACTGTCAAAATATGTATGTAATAGTGGAATCCCATTATAACAACTTGATCTGGAGTGTCAAAATATTTATGTAATAATGGAATCCCATTATAACAACTTGGTCCAGAGTGTCAAAATATGTATGTAATAGTGGAATCCCATTATAACAACTTGGTCCGGACTGTCCAAATATGTATGTAATAACAGAAATTCACTATATACAGTACAAACAATATAGAATAACTATATAATTTGGGATTTTGAAAAGTGTTGTTATAGAGAGAAATTTGTTATAAAAGAATGCACTATAGAGGGATTCCACTATATTCCTACAATGAACAGCCATATTGAAGTGTCTTTGGATGTATGAATACAAAATAGTGGAATATGCTTTTTACATTTAAACATAGACCCTCTCTGAATACAAGAGTTTTGTTTTCCTTCTCAAAGTATTGCATGCTGCTTCTTCTTCTGCATTCGTTCTCACACTCCTGCAGATTATAAGGATGTAGTCCAGAGAATGGAATGTGCTGTGCCATATTTTGCAGCTTTACTATGCTGTTCAACCTGACACATCCAACTTCAGCATGGCTTTTGGCTCACTGTGACCCTGTATGGATGGAATAGCCAATTCCACCCCATAAACACCTTAGTCACCTCTTATGACATTAATGGAAGGTAGACAGTGTTGCTATTCTTGCTCCCCTTTCAGGTCTGCAACATGTGGACGGCACAGCATACTACTGAGAGTTGGGAGTTTTGGTTTGATGGGGTACTCTTGACTTGACGATTCCCCCTCCCCCCTTTGCACACTGCACATGTGAAACAAGAGCTTAATTGCTTGTAATTCCTGGTAATTGAAACAAACTCTACAATTTAAAATTTTATAACTGCTTGTATATATGCTTTGTGCTTTGCAATGCTGATGTTGGATGTGCCAGGTCAAAAGGTGCAGATATTCCAGCCAAACCATAAATGTAGTTCCCCAATTTCAAATTGCGTTTTCTCTGTGGACCTCCCTTTGTGTTTCTGCGACCTTCGTTCAGAACCACTGGTTGATCATCGTACATAACGTGTAGAGAAAAATAGAAAATGAATGAATAAATCTAATCTATTGTCTTTTCTTTGGTTTTGCTACATGTTCGGCATCGCAGGATTGATAGTGATTGTTTTCGCGCTATGGCACATTTGGTTGCTTGATATGCAGTAATATTGTGACATCTCAGAATGTTGGTAACTCCTTCATTCCATCTTCTTCTTGTTTTTCCTCTGAATCTTGCTGTTTTCATTTCCATGTTGTATGCTCTTGCCGCTAGCCAATAAGGTCTAATTTTCTTTAAGTTCTTGCACAATATCTAGAGCCTGTGAGTAAATCCTAGTGAAGAAGAGAAGTAAGATAGACCACTTATAGAGAGTGACATTGGCAGGATCAATGAGAAAAAACAAAATAGATGACAATGGATGATAGATGAGAATTAAAATGAATAGGATAATAATGAGTTTAAAAATTTGGCAAATTTTTAAAATTAATACGGTTCTTTCCTGGAACTCAGGCCCCACTAATTTAAAGAAACTAGATGATATTTATGAAAAATGTAGCGTAATATAATTTGTATTTACTGTGCAAAACTGAAATCCAGCTGGTAAATTCAGGAACAGGGTAATAAAGTTTTGATAATCACTCAACACACACATAACGCATACAAATCGACCAAAAGACCTTTATCAAGACAAAAATAAAATTGAACATACACAACAGAAATCAACAATTAAGAGCTATAGTCGTTAGCTTGGCCATGGGAATGTTTATATTCTTACTTGTTGTTTTCTGTTGTGTATGTTCAATTTTTGTCTTGATAAAGGACTTTTAGCTGAAACTTCAATTTTGTGTTTGTTATTATGTGTGTCTTCAGTGATTAGCAAATCTTTATTACCCTGTTCCTGGATTTACCTAACGAAATATAAGTCAAGGCAATGGATCGATTTGCGCCCCCTCCCCCTCCATGGGTAGCATGCAGCTTGATTATTATAAATCATAAAAAATTATTTCAATTATTTGTAGCTGGCACGCTTGGTAAACAGACATGTCAAATTAAGTTGTGACAACATGGTCTGCTAGTGACGTGATTTCAGTGGTGATGTGATTTCAGTGATGACATGAAAGCTGTGTTCACTATGAATGAAACCGTTCTGGTGCATTAAAAACAAGAAACCGGAATATAGATGATTAAAAACACGAATTTGGTATATTGAAAAGTTTGACTTCTGGGACCCGCCTTCTAGGAAGAGACCAAAAATACTTATCCACAAACATTTGCAGTTAAAATGTGTATAAAACAAAGACTAATTTGCAGATATATACACATTCTAGGTGAACAGAAAATTTGAAAAAAAACATGTCAAAGCAACATATTTTCCAAAAACGGTATCCTAAACTCATTATCAGATTCAACAATGTGAGCCTTGGACTGTTTGTGTTAGCCACACTGGCAATTGTGCGAAAAAGGGATTTTATTGCAACATTCCTCTTCTGTTGTGCACTCAATTATAAACAGATGGAATTGTACCATTCTCTGCCATTCTTTGCCTATCTGTTAGGTAGCTGTTTTAAGGCACAATTTTTTAAGGGGTTTGTAACTTCAGAGTTCTTTATTTGTTTTCTGTACTTAAAATAAGCTTGATTTATCTGCAATTGGGATTCAAATCTGGGTCTTACTTAGAACTTATTTCCAATATTTATTGATGGAAAACACAAATTAAGTACATTCTGAAATATTCCACGAATTTCAGCAGGTGGAAATAACATAAAGACCTAACACGGTTCTGATTGCCAAATGTGAAAAAGACCTACAAGAACTAATTAATATAGTATTAGCAGAAAGCGAAGAGGTTATTTGTGAGAAACAAATCACAAAATGTGCAAGATCAAAGTGAATGACTCAATACACAAACAAATTCATCAATTCAAACACTCGGTAATAATAATGATAACAGATGCCAGTGGCAGATCATACAAAAGATGAATTACAGAAATACGAGAATCGATTAAAACAAACGTATATGAAGCATACAAAAAGGCTGTCTCCAGAGAACTGTTCTACCCCTGATGCTGGAGAGTATTGAGTAGTGGGCTAGCAATATTTTACACACTAGGTAAGGGAGTATTGATTATTGGGCTATCAATATTGTACACACATGGTAAGGGAGTATTGATTATTGACCTATAAATATTGTACACACATGGTAAGGGAGTATTGATTATTGGGCTATAAATATTGTACACACATGGTAAGGGAGTATTGATTATTGGGCTATCAATATTGTACACACATGGTAAGGGAGTATTAATTATTGACCTATCAATATTGTACACACATCGTCATCATCATTTAAGTGCCATCTCCACAACGAAGGTTGGCTGCAACGTATCTCCAACATCTCCTTCTCTTGTCTTGGTGGTGCACTCTGCTAGACTGTAACCTGTCCATCGTGTGATGTTACTCTCCCACTTGTATCTTGCCTACCTCTTACTCGCTTCCCTTTGACTTTACCCTCAAGTAAGGTCTTCAATAAGGTGTCATGTCTTTTAATGTGTCCAAAGTATTTTATTTGCCTGATCTTTATTTCTCTTAGTAGTAATGGTACACACATGGTAAGGGAGTATTGATTATTAGGCTATCAATATTGTACACACATGGTAAGGGACTATTGATTATAGAGCTATCAATATTATATATACATGGAATGGGACTATTGGGCTAACAATATTGTGCAGCAAAATAAATTGATATCTAATAGGGAAATCCATAAGCATAGAGGGAAATGAATAAGCCAACAAATTAGCGGTCTTTGCCACCATAACAGATGGTCAGCCTAAGGACTGAGCAGACATTCTTAATGCTCTTTGTGAGTCCACACAATCAAAACAAAACTTTCCAACAGAACACTGAACCAACATAGAACTGTAACCATCAGCTGCTATACCCTGAGAACCACTGTTAACAATTGTGAAACTTCATAAACTCCGGTGCTACTGGCACGTGATGATACATTCCTTGATGGTGAGATGTTTTTCAAGTTACGGTAGAGGATGGGAGAAGATGAGGTGGCCAGAAGAAGACATGGCTGGGTAATATCAAGGACTGGACAGAGTTTGAAGTTTCCAAATTAATCAGGATGGTAGAGGATAGAGTTGTGTGGAGATCATTCTGCACCAAATGTCTCAATGTGACACCCCTACAACCCTGATGGGTTATGAGTTTTATCATTATTATTATTATTAACAATATACCCTGAAAGATTGATTGAAGTGGAGATCTGATTGACTGAAGTGGAGATCTGATTGACTGAAGTGGAGATCTGATTGACTGAAGTGGAGATCTGATTGACTGAAGTGGAGATCTGATTGACTGAAGTGGAGATTTGATTGACTGAAGTGGAGATTTGATTGACTGAAGTGGAGATCTGATTGACTGAAGTGGAGATCTGATTGACTGAAGTGGAGTTCTGATTGACTGAAGTGGAGATCTGATTGACTGAAGTGGAGATCTAATTGACTGAATTGGAGATCTGATTGACTGAAGTGGAGATCTGATTGACTGAAGTGGAGATCAGAGCATATGTTGACATGTCCGGTTGTTTAATACAGTAATAAATATATTTAATACATAACCGATAAGCTTATTTTTGAGAAATCTGGGCCATATGATGAATTATTGACTGTGAGAAACAATTTTAAAAAACTAAAAATATTTGATTCACTCTTTAGATTTCCAAATAATGAATAAATAATCTTTTTTTTTAAATTAAGGATAGCAAAGTTGATCACACTAGCTAGTATTGTCCTGGCAACTTTTGTTGTAGTCTGGGCACCATTCTTACAGTCTAGAGAAACAGTGTTTGCAGTCATCCATCGGTTGTTTCCTGTAAAAAGGGGACTTTATGAGGTTAGTAGCATTGTGATTTCATTTTAGCAGATTTGAGGGTTTTTTTTTATCTGGACCAGACTCAGGCCTGTTAATTCAAAGAAATATTATGGCTGCACTTGTTACCACTTACCCATTTCTTATTTGTTTTAGACACATTTTCTAGTATCCATCGATATGTCTTATTACTACATATATATTTCAGTGGTTCAGGCCAATTTGTTATATACGGATTCACTGTCCACATTTAACATTACAGTGTGAGTCATTTTCTACATTCTGTAAGATTGATATCAGAAAGACTCTCTGTTGCAGAACATAATAATGAAATATTGTATAAGTTATGGGATATTTATTATTACTGAGATTTGTCAGTCTCTTTCAGGACAAGGTTACCAATTTGTTATTACTGAGATTTGTCTGTCTTTTTCAGGACAAGGTTACCAATTTATTATTACTGAGATTTGTCTGTCTTTTTCAGGACAAGGTTACCAATTTATTATTACTGAGATTTGTCTGTCTCTTTCAGGACAAGGTTACCAATTTGTTATTACTGAGATTTGTCTGTCTCTTTCAGGACAAGGTTACCAATTTGTTATTACTGAGTTTGACCGTCTCTTTCAGGACAAGGTTACCAATTTGTTATTACTGAGATTTGTCAGTCTCTTTCAGGACAAGGTTACCAATTTGTTATTACTGAGATTTGTCTGTCTCTTTCAGGACAAGGTTACCAATTTGTTATTACTGAGTTTGACTGTCTCTTTCAGGACAAGGTTACCAATTTGTTATTACTGAGTTTGACTGTCTCTTTCAGGACAAGGTTACCAATTTGTTATTACTGAGATTTGTCTGTCTCTTTCAGGACAAGGTTACCAATTTGTTATTACTGAGATTTGTCAGTCTCTTTCAGGACAAGGTTACCAATTTGTTATTACTGAGATTTGTCTGTCTCTTTCAGGACAAGGTTACCAATTTGTTATTACTGAGTTTGACTGTCTCTTTCAGGACAAGGTTACCAATTTGTTATTACTGAGTTTGACTGTCTCTTTCAGGACAAGGTTGCCAATTTGTTATTACTGAGATTTGTCTGTCTCTTTCAGGACAAGGTTACCAATTTGTTATTACTGAGATTTGTCTGTCTCTTTCAGGACAAGGTTACCAATTTGTTATTACTGAGATTTGTCTGTCTCTTTCAGGACAAGGTTGCCAATTTGTTATTACTGAGTTTGACTGTCTCTTTCAGGACAAGGTTACCAATTTGTTATTACTGAGATTTGTCTGTCTTTTTCAGGACAAGGTTGCCAATTTCTGGTGTTCCGTGTCTATATTAATCAAATTCAAGGACATGTTTTCAGACAGTGATATGGCAGTCATATGGTGAGTAGAGATGATTAAACATAAAACAGTATTACAGGTGCATAGTGTAAGGTCTATTTTAACATCATTGAAGCATATAGCCTAAAGAAGATGTTTGGTCTGATGATATGGCACGTAATATATTGTTAGGTATGATTTTATGGCACGTAATATATTGTTAGGTCTGATGATATGGCACGTAATATATTGTTAGGTCTGATGATATGGCACGTAATATATTGTTAGGTATGATGATATGGCACGTAATATATTGTTAGGTCTGATGATATGGCATGTAATATATTGTTAGGTATGATTTTATGGCACGTAATATATTGTTAGGTCTGATGATATGGCACGTAATATATTGTTAGGTCTGATGATATGGCACGTAATATATTGTTAGGTCTGATGATATGGCACATAATATATTGTTAGGTCTGATGATATGGCACGTAATATATTGTTAGGTCTGATGATATGGCACGTAATATATTGTTAGGTCTGATGATATGGCACGTAATATATTGTTAGGTCTGATGATATGGCACGTAATATATTGTTAGGTCTGATGATATGACACGTAATATATTGTTAGGTCTGATGATGCAGTATAACATAAATTATTAGTGGCAGTTAAGTAGATTTCTGCATTAGTGTTAGATGCTCTTCCTCTTCTGAAGTCATTCTCAAACTACTGCAGATTATCAGGATGTAGTCCAGAGAACTGAATGTGTTACTTGTTTGTTGAGTGATATATCTCTTGTTACACCTTCAATATTGTGTCCTTGTCTCTGTATCTTGTTGAGTGGTATATCTCTTGTTACATTTCCAATACTCTGATCTTATCTCTGTATCTTGTTGAGTGGTATATCTCTTGTTACATCTTCAATACTCTGATCTTATCTGTGTATCTTGTTGAGTGGTATATCTCTTGTTACATCTTCAATACTCTGATATTATCTGTGTATCTTGTTGAGTGGTATATCTCTTGTTACATCTTCAATACTCTGATCTTATCTGTGTATCTTGTTGAGTGGTATATCTCTTGTTACATCTTCAATACTCTGATCTTATCTGTGTATCTTGTTGAGTGGTATATCTCTTGTTACATCTTCCAATATTGTGTCCTTCTCTCTGTAGACTATTGATGCTGTCATAACATTTGTTCTTGAGACAAGGTTTCTCTGTAGATAATAGTACTTATCTATCTAGAACACAGGTTTTTGATGTTTCACTTGAACACAATAGACAGACTTTCACTAAAACTAAGGGGTTATAAGGTGTAAACATGAAAACATACAAATTACTATACACAAGACTATACACTCTGTAGATAATGAGGTTTCTATGTAGATAATGAGGTTTGTATTTAATAAGGTTTCTATGTAGATAATGAGGTTTCAAATCGGAAATAAAGATTAATGTTTAGAATTATCTCATGTGAATCCTGAAAATAATAGTGGGAAAGCCTGCTGGAAGAAAGGACTGAAGGTGAAGTAGCCTGGAGTGGGAAAGCCTGCTGGAAGGACTGAAGGTGAAGGAGCCTGGAGTGGAAACGTCTGCTGGAAGGACTGAAGGTGAAGGAGCCTGGAGTGGAAACGTCTGCTGGAAGGACTGAAGGAGCCTGGAGTTGAAAAGTCTGCTGGAAGAAGGAACTCTGAAGATGAAAGAGTCTGGAGTGGAAAAGCTTGCTGGAATTATTATTTTATTTTGAAGTCTAATATTAGATCCTTGTTGTTTATTACACTATATAGGCCCGGATAATGGCAGATAAGATAATTAATTTTGTGTTTACTTTATTGTTTATGTAGTTCTTAATTTTTTTAATTTTTCTGTAGTTTGGTGGTGACTGGTGTGTTCTTGCTTCCATCATTTGTACATCTCCTTAAGAATCCAGATGTCAGAAGTTTTCACTATTCTCTGGTGAGTAGACATTGCATCGTCTTAGTCTTCTTAAAGGTTCTTCATGCTCTCCAGTCTGGAAAACTAACAGACTTGAAAAAACTACTTAGCGAATTGTCTTACTGGTATAGGGTAACTATGCAGTGGATACCCTCTCACTGTGGAATACCAGGAAATGAAAAAGCAGACCAACTGGCTAAGGAAGGTGCTGCCGAATACCAACCAGATATACCAATCACCTACAATCAGAAAAAAACAGATGATCAAGTCAATAAGAAAGCCACAAATACCAACACAAGATGACTATCATATTATGAACAGATCAGAACAAGTTATAATTCTACGTCTCAGAACAGGACACAACCGACTCCGCAGTCACATGTATACAAAGTTCAAGATTGGCAACACGGCCATGTGTACATGTGGACAGGCAGCACAGAGTGCCAAACATATACTTCAAGAGTGCTCTGAGCATGAAACGCTGAGGCAGACATATTGGCCAGAGGAAACAACACTGGAATCAAAACTCTATGGGACACTGTATGAGCTACAAAAGACAGTGAGTTTTATTAAGGAGACAGAATTACAGATATAGACATGTTTCAAGTGAACGAAAGAAGAAGAAGAAGAAGTCTTCTTAAATTCTGATTGATCGTAAAATAACAAAGACATGAAGATATGGCCAATCTGTATCCATCATCTTTGTCCTCCAGCAAGAGTCTTTATTAAGGAACCAGCTTAACCTTTGGATCTACATCACTGATATAAGAAATTACATTAATTGACACAGTTATGTATCAGTGTTGCACGGAGGGTATATGGTGGGGGTGAAGCTCTAGGGTTAGACATAAAGTAAACTATTTCATCCTATAGAAGACTGTTTCTTCTTCTTCAGCGTTCATTCTCAAACTTCCGCTGGATTTCTCTTGTAACAGGACAATGCTCCTACAAGATTTCCAGTTGAATATAATCCAGAGAATGGAAATGCGTTGTGTTGCTGTTTTATTTGCGCCAATGGCCCAACACATCCGTATTCGGCGGAACTGTATGTTTCAGAACCTCAGGAATTACGAGCTATTAGCTCTAATTTAATAAACAACTAGACACTAAATAAACAATTAGAAGACAGGCCTTTGAGATGTGGGATATAGAAGAATAGCACCCGTGTATTGTCGGGGCCGAAAGGGGAGCAAAGAATAGCACCACTGTTTACCTTCCATGCATCTCATACGAGGCGACTAAGGAGGTTATGGGATGGAGTTGGCTGTCCCATCCCATATAGGGTCAGTGACCCAAAGCCATGCAAAGCTGGATGTGTCTGGCCGAAAGGCGCAGATATCGCAGCAATGCTGTAAACCATGACACAACGCATTCCGTTCTCTGAACTACATCCTGCTGATTTGCAGGAGTTTGAGAATGAATGCAGAAGAAGAAGAAGAATAGGAAGAACATCAGGAAAGAGAAGAAAACAAATAAAGAGGTTCTAAAAACACTTAATATGAAGAAAGAATTATTAAGAGAAATAAAGATTAAGCAAATAAAACATTTTGGACATTAAAAGACATGACACCTTATTGAAGGCCTTAATTGAGGGTAAAGTCAAAGGGAAGAGAGAAAGAGGTAGGCAGAGATACAAGTGGGAGAGTAATATCACAATATCGACAGGTTACAGTCTAGCAGAGTGTACTATCAAAACAAGAGATGGGATGTTGGAAATCCGTTGCAGCCAACCATCGTTGCGGAGACAGCACTTAATAATGATGAACTCTTACTTCCTGTGTACAATGGGGTAGTTTTTCTGAGCTTACTTTCATACTGAGGAGACTTAGCTTTCAACTTGCAGTGCCTATTGAAGGAGCCTTCTATTAAGAAGGGGTCTATAATTGTATAGATGACATGCTACAAAGCTTCCATAAGAGAGCCTCAATACAAGGGCATGTCATCTACTAAGGTTTTCTGTTGCATGGGTGTTTTGTCTAGTGTGCCATTTGTGAGATTGCACAGATCCCACAGATGCAACTGCACGCGTATACAAGGCTGTAATACAAACAACCATTCTTAAATCAGATGTCAGGCTGAATGGCACAGATATCACAGCTAAGTTCTTCTTCTTCTGCGTTCGTTCTCAAACTCCTGCAGATTAGCAGGATGTAGTCTAGAGAACGGAATGCGCTGTGTCATGGTTTACAGCATTGCTGCGATATCTGCGCCTTTCGGCCTGACACATCCGGCTTCAGCATGGCTTTGGGTCACTGACCCTATATGGGATGGGACAGCCAACTCCATCCCATAACCTCCTTAGTCGCCTCGTATGAGATGCATGGAAGGTAATCAGTGGTGCTATTCTTTGCTCCCGTTTTGGGCCCCAGCATCATACGGGATAGCTAAGTTCTAAACCATAAAACAACACATTATATTTTTTGTACTACATTCTGTTAACTCGCAGAAATTTAAGAAAGAACACAGAAAAAACACCATTGAGTTGTATACTATATGTTATGTTTTATCAGGAACTTTCATCTTGAGATGTATACTATATGTTATGTTTTATCAGAAGCTTTCATCTTGAGATGTATACTGTATGTTATGTTTTATCAGGAACTTTCATCTTGAGATGTATACTATAAGTTATGTTTCATCAGAAACTTTCATTTTGAGATGTATACTGTATGTTATGTTTTATCAGAAACTTTCATCTTGAGATGTATACTGTATGTTATGTTTTATCAGAAACTTTCATTTTGAGATGTATACTGTATGTTATGTTTTATCAGAAACTTTCATTTTGAGATGTATACTGTATGTTATGTTTTATCAGAAACTTTCATCTTGAGATGTATACTGTATGTTATGTTTTATCAGAAACTTTCATTTTGAGATGTATACTGTATGTTATGTTTTATCAGAAACTTTCATCTTGAGATGTATACTGTATGTTATGTTTTATCAGAAACTTTCATCTTGAGATGTATACTATATGTTATGTTTTATCAGAAACTTTCCCCATCGAGACCAGCACCGTGCAGAGGTGATGGGGCTTAGTTCAGCCATCAGGTGCTGGAAACTAAGACTGGTCGGGCAGTCCCACTCGAGCAGGACCATAGTCCTGCCCAAGTAAGCAGAGTGCTGAAGACGGAGGCATCCAGCCAAAAGGCGCACAGATAATCAGGATGCCACGCACAAAACACAATGGAAACATGTCTACATCTATAAATAGTTATGGTGCCTGCCCTGTGGCGGACGTTCAGGCAGGGACGGTGCCGGGCCCTATACCTCGAAAGGGCCCAACCTCAGTTATAATTCTACGTCTCAGAACAGGACACAACCGACTCCGCAGTCACATGTATACAAAGTTCAAGATTGGCAACACGGCCATGTGTACATGTGGACAGGCAGCACAGAGTGCCAAACATATACTTCAAGAGTGTTCTGAGCATGAAATGCTGAGGCAGACATATTGGCCAGAGGAAACAACACTGGAATCAAAACTCTATGGGACACTGTATGAACTACAAAAGACAGTGAGTTTCATTAAGGAGACAGAATTACAGATATAGACATGTTTCAAGTGAACGAAAGAAGAAGAAGAAATCAGAAACTTTCATTTTGAGATGTATACTGTATGTTATGTTTTATCAGAAACTTTCATCTTGAGATGTATACTGTATGTTATGTTTTATCAGAAACTTTCATTTTGAGATGTATACTGTATGTTATGTTTTATCAGAAACTTTCATCTTGAGATGTATACTGTATGTTATGTTTTATCAGAAACTTTCATTTTGAGATGTATACTGTATGTTATGTTTTATCAGAAACTTTCATTTTGAGATGTATACTGTATGTTATGTTTTATCAGAAACTTTCATCTTGAGATGTATACTGTATGTTATGTTTTATCAGAAACTTTCATTTTGAGATGTATACTGTATGTTATGTTTTATCAGAAACTTTCATCTTGAGATGTATACTGTATGTTATGTTTTATCAGAAACTTTCATCTTGAGATGTATACTATATGTTATGTTTTATCAGAAACTTTCATTTTGAGATGTATACTGTATGTTATGTTTTATCAGAAACTTTCATCTTGAGATGTATACTGTATGTTATGTTTTATCAGAAACTTTCATTTTGAGATGTATACTGTATGTTATGTTTTATCAGAAACTTTCATTTTGAGATGTATACTGTATGTTATGTTTTATCAGAAACTTTCATCTTGAGATGTATACTATATATTATGTTTTATCAGAAACTTTCATTTTGAGATGTATACTGTATGTTATGTTTTATCAGAAACTTTCATCTTGAGATGTATACTGTATGTTATGTTTTATCAGAAACTTTCATCTTGAGATGTATACTGTATGTTATGTTTTATCAGAAACTTTCATCTTGAGATGTATACTGTATGTTATGTTTCATCAGAAACTTTCATTTTGAGATGTATACTGTATGTTATGTTTTATCAGAAACTTTCATCTTGAGATGTATACTGTATGTTATGTTTTATCAGAAGCTTTCATATTGAGATGTATACTGTATGTTATGTTTTATCAGAAACTTTCATCTTGAGATGTATACTGTATGTTATATTTCATCAGGAATTTATATCTTGAAACGTATACTATATGTTATTGTTTTATCAGAAACTTTAATTTTGAGATGTATACTGTATGTTATGTTTTATCAGAAGCTTTCATCTTGAGACGTATACTATATGTTTTTTTATCAAAAACTTTCATCTTTAGATGTATACTATATGTTATGTTTTATCAGAAACTTTTATCTTGAGATGTATAACACATAATGTACCCACTAGACCCCCCTATAACTTTTTTTTCGAAATAATTAATATTTTAAAATAGGGTACCCACCAATAATAATTTTTTAATATTTTCGAAAATAAAAATTAGGGATAAATAGTATAAACATTTATGTGTAATATTAAAATAATAATTTTTTTCGTTAATTAAAAATAGGTATAAATAGTATTAACATATTTGTATAATTTTGAAATATTTTAAAATAATTTTTTAATAATTTCGAAAATAAAAATTACGGATTAATAGTATAAACATTTATGTGTAATTTTTTTTTAAATTACAAAAAAAGGGAAAAATAAATATATACAGTTTGCGTAATATTACAATAATAATTTTTTCGATAAATAATATTATATTTGGGTAATATTACAATAATAATTTATTTTTTTTAAATAAATAAATTTATCATTAAAAGAGTAATACAGAATAATTATCTTTTTAAAATACTAATATTAAAACCTTGTCTTCTGTAATTCTTGCTTATAAAAACTACCTATAATTTCTTCCCCCATTAAATCTCGTATTTTATAAGTAATAGGATTTGTGTGTAATATTTCACTAATAACAAATATTTCTGAAGTCCATTTAGGTGTATAATAATAATTATTATTTTAAAATACTTACTTTCCATTTTTTTCTAATAAAATGAGTATTGAAGAATTTTCATGGAATGAAAACTTGTCAAATAGAAATAATAATGTTCTCCTACCAAGAAGTATTAGAGGTTTAATTGTTGGGAAATCAGGTTGTGGAATACTAATTTACTATTAAATCTACTTCTAAAGGATTTCTTAGATTATGATAATCTTCAAGTATTTGGAAAATATCTTTTTCAACCAGAATATAAAATCATTAAAACAGGATTTGAACAAAAATGACCAAAAGAAATGTTACACCAATTATTTAAAAATAAAGATTATATTATTGGTAAAGGAATTTCACCACAACAATTACTTCAAGAAGCTGGTAAAAAATATTCTTCGAAAACACCAATAAAATGTTGTTTTTATGAAAATAATAAATGAATTCCTGATCCATCTGATTTGAAATCAACAGATAAAATTCTCATTATATTTGATGATGTTTTATTAGAGAAGAAACAAAATAAATTGAAGATTATTATGTTAGAGGAAGACATGGTAATGTTGATTGTTTCTATTTGTCACAAAATTATTTTTTATTACCACATAAAACAATAAGATTCTAATTTCTTACGTTTATTTAACCTTTAGGACCCTGAATTAAATTGAGAAATTTCTCCCCTGGGCCTGAATTCTTTTTGGAAAATTTGGGTTATTGATGGTGAGTGTTTTGAAAACACAATAACTTTTTTATTTTAGAAGATATTTAAATAATTTTTGCACATGTAAATGAGCAATTGAATAAAGATTACATATGTGCAAAATAAAATTGTGTGTGTGTGGCATGAAAGGTGTGAGGTCAAGGTCAAGATGGTTTTTCACCAAAATAACAACAAAAACAAACAAACATAAATGACTTACCTAGGTACTGTGTAGTTCTGGAGTACAATCAACTTTAAATTGTAGAACTGTATGGTACCTTGTGAAGCAAGGGTAGGGACACAGAGCAACCTGACACACTGGGCACATGTACTGGGTCTGATGACGCTTCTTTTTCCGATTGGAACAGACCACGCAATCGGGTCTAGAGGGCGTACCATTGGCCAACCGTTTTGGATTGATAGCCACAGCGTGTCCACCAGCCAGAAGTAGAAATAAATGTTTTGATTTTCTTTGTCAAACTTTTCAACACATCTCATAAATTTATCTACCGGTAAATTATCACTAGAAATATATCTTTTCATTTTCTTTTTCAAACTTTGCAACACATTTCATAAATGTATATAGTTTATCATTAGATATATATTTGTTTATTTTCTTTTTCAAACTTTTCAACACATTTCAAAAATGTATCTAGTTTATCATTAGAAATATATTTTGTTGATTTTCAAACTTTTCAACACATTTCATAAATGTATCTAGTTTATCACTAGAAATATATTTTTTGATTTTCTTTTCCAAACTTTTCAACACATTTCATAAATGTATCCAATTTATCTGTAGAAATATATGTTTTGATTTTCTTTTTCAAACTTTTCAACACATCTCATAAATTTATCTACCGGTAAATTATCACTAGAAATATATCTTTTCATTTTCTTTTTCAAACTGTGCAACACATTTCATGAAGTATATAGTTTATCATTAGAAATATATTTGTTTATTTTCTTTTTCAAACTTTTCAACACATTTCAAAAATGTATCTAGTTTATCATTAAAAATATAATTTGTTGATTTTCAAACTTTTCAACACATTTCATAAATGTATCTAGTTTATCACTAGAAATATATTTTTTTCATTTTCAAACTTTTCAACACATTTCATAAAAGTATCTAGTTTATTACTAGAAATATATTTTTTGATTTTCTTTTCCAAACTTTTCAACACATTTCATAAATGTATCCAGTTTATCTGTAGAAATATATGTTTTGATTTTCTTTTTCAAACTTTTCAACACATCTCATAAATTTATCTACCGGTAAATTATCACTAGAAATATATCTTTTCATTTTCTTGTTCAAACTTTTCAACACATTTCATAAATGTATCTACCGGTAGATTATCAATAGAAATATATCTTTTCATTTTCTTGTTCAAACTTTTCAACACATTTCATAAATGTATTTAGTTTATCACTACATCACTAGAAATATATTTTGTGATTTTCTTTTCCAAACTTTTCAACACATTTCATAAGTGTATATAGTTTATCAATAGAAATTAATTTTTTGATTTTCTTTTTGGAACTTTTCAACACATCTCATAAATGTATCTACCAGTAAATTATCACTAGAAATATATCTTTTCATTTTCTTTTTCAAACTTTTCAACACATTTCATAAATGTATATAGTTTATCATTAGAAACATATTTTTTAGATTTTCAAACTTTTCAACACATCTCATAAATGTATCTAATTTATCATTAGAAAAATATTTCTTTGATTTTGAAACTTTTTAACACATTTCATAAATGTATCATCTACCAGTAGTTTATCATTAGAAATATATTTTTTGATTTTGTTTTTCAAACTTTTCAACACATTTCATAAATTTATCTACCAGTAGATTATCAATAGAAATATATCTTTTCATTTCTTTTTCAAACTTTTCAACACATTTCATAAATGTATATAGTTTATCATTAGAAATTTAAAAAATTTATTTTCATGTTCAAACTTTTCAACACATTTCATAAATGTATCTAGTTTATCACTAGAAAGATATTTTTTGATTTTCTTTTCCAAACTATTCAACACATTTCATAAATGTATCTAGTTTATCACTAGAAATATATTTTTTGATTTTCTTTTCCAAACTTTTCAACACATTTCATAAATGTATCCAGTTTATCTGTAGAAATATATGTTTTGATTTTCTTTGTCAAACTTTTCAACACATTTCATAAATGTATCTAGTTTATCACTAGAAATATATTTTTTTCATTTTCAAACTTTTCAACACATTTCATAAAAGTATCTAGTTTATTACTAGAAATATATTTTTTGATTTTCTTTTCCAAACTTTTCAACACATTTCATAAATGTATCCAGTTTATCTGTAGAAATATATGTTTTGATTTTCTTTTTCAAACTTTTCAACACATCTCATAAATTTATCTACCGGTAAATTATCACTAGAAATATATCTTTTCATTTTCTTGTTCAAACTTTTCAAAACATTTCATAAATGTATCTACCGGTAGATTATCAATAGAAATATATCTTTTCATTTTCTTGTTCAAACTTTTCAACACATTTCATAAATGTATCTAGTTTATCACTAGAAATATATTTTTTTCATTTTCAAACTTTTCAACACATTTCGTAAAAGTATCTAGTTTATCACTAGAAATATATTTTTTGATTTTCTTTTCCAAACTTTTCAACACATTTCATAAATGTATCCAGTTTATCTGTAGAAATATATGTTTTGATTTTCTTTTTCAAACTTTTCAACACATCTCATAAATTTATCTACCGGTAAATTATCACTAGAAATATATCTTTTCATTTTCTTTTTCAAACTTTGCAACACATTTCATAAATGTATATAGTTTATCATTAGAAATATATTTTTTTATTTTCTTGTTCAAACTTTTGAACATATTTCATTAATGTATCTAGTTTATCACTAGAAATATATTTTTTGATTTTCTTTTCCAAACTTTTCAACACATTTCATAAGTGTATATAGTTTATCAATAGAAATTAATTTTTTGATTTTCTTTTTGGAACTTTTCAACACATCTCATAAATGTATCTACCGGTAAATTATCACTAGAAATATATCTTTTCATTTTCTTTTTCAAACTTTTCAACACATTTCATAAATGTATATAGTGTATCATTAGAAATATATTTTTTAGATTTTCAAACTTTTCAACACATTTCATAAATGTATCTACTTTATCACTAGAAATATATTTTTTGATTTCCTTTTTCAAACTTTTCAACACATTTCATAAATGTATCTACTGGTAGTTTATCATAAGAAATATATTTTTTGATTTTGAAACTTTTCAACACATCTCATAAATATATCTACCGGTAGTTCTAGAAATATATTTTGTGATTTTCTTTTTCAAACTTTTCAACACATTTCATAAATATATCTAGTTTATCATTAGAAATATATTTTTTGATTTTCTTTTTCAAACATTTTAAAACACATTTCATAAATGTATCTAGTTTATCATTAGAAATATATTTTTTGATTTTCAAACTTTTCAACACATCTCATAAATGTATATAATTTATCATTAGAAAAATATTTCTTTGATTTTGAAACTTTTCACCACATTTCATAAATGTATCTACCTGTAGTTTATTATTAGAAATATATTTTTTGATTTTGTTTTTCAAACTTTTCATCACATCTCATAAATGTATCTGCCGGTAGATTATCACTAGAAATATATCTTTTCATTTTCTTGTTCAAACTTTTCAACACATCTCATAAATGTATCTACCGGTAGTTTATCATTAGAAATATATTTTTTTATTTTCTTTTTTAATCATTTCAACACATGTCATAAATGTATCTACCGGTAGATTATCAATAGAAATATATCTTTTCATTTTCTTGTTCAAACTTTTCAACACATTTCATAAATGTATTTAGTTTATCACTAGAAATATATTTTTTTCATTTTCAAACTTTTCAACCCATTTCATAAATGTATCTAGTTTATCACTAGAAATATATTTTTTGATTTTCTTTTCCAAACTTTTCAACACATTTCATAAATGTATATAGTGTATCATTAGAAATATATTTTTTAGATTTTCAAACTTTTCAACACATCTCATAAATGTATCTAATTTATCATTAGAAAAATATTTCTTTGATTTTGAAACTTTTTAACACATTTCATAAATGTATCATCTACCAGTAGTTTATCATTAGAAATATATTTTTTGATTTTGTTTTTCAAACTTTTCAACACATTTCATAAATGTATATAGTTTATCATTAGAAATTTAAAAAATGTATTTTCATTTTCAAACTTTTCAACACATTTCATAAATGTATCTAGTTTATCACTAGAAATATATTTTTTGATTTTCTTTTCCAAATTTTTCAACACATTTCATAAATGTATCCAGTTTATCTGTAGAAATATATGTTTTGATTTTCTTTGTCAAACTTTTCAACACATTTCAAAAATGTATCTAGTTTATCATTAAAAATATAATTTGTTGATTTTCAAACTTTTCAACACATTTCATAAATGTATCTAGTTTATCACTAGAAAAATATTTCTTTGATTTTCAAACTTTTCAACACATTTCGTAAAAGTATCTAGTTTATCACTAGAAATATATTTTTTGATTTTCTTTTCCAAACTTTTCAACACATTTCATAAATGTATCCAGTTTATCTGTAGAAATATATGTTTTGATTTTCTTTTTCAAACTTTTCAACACATCTCATAAATTTATCTACCGGTAAATTATCACTAGAAATATATCTTTTCATTTTCTTTTTCAAACTTTGCAACACATTTCATAAATGTATATAGTTTATCATTAGAAATATATTTTTTTATTTTCTTGTTCAAACTTTTGAACATATTTCATTAATGTATCTAGTTTATCACTAGAAATATATTTTTTGATTTTCTTTTCCAAACTTTTCAACACATTTCATAAGTGTATATAGTTTATCAATAGAAATTAATTTTTTGATTTTCTTTTTGGAACTTTTCAACACATCTCATAAATGTATCTACCGGTAAATTATCACTAGAAATATATCTTTTCATTTTCTTTTTCAAACTTTTCAACACATTTCATAAATGTATATAGTGTATCATTAGAAATATATTTTTTAGATTTTCAAACTTTTCAACACATTTCATAAATGTATCTACTTTATCACTAGAAATATATTTTTTGATTTCCTTTTTCAAACTTTTCAACACATTTCATAAATGTATCTACTGGTAGTTTATCATAAGAAATATATTTTTTGATTTTGAAACTTTTCAACACATCTCATAAATATATCTACCGGTAGTTCTAGAAATATATTTTGTGATTTTCTTTTTCAAACATTTTAAAACACATTTCATAAATGTATCTAGTTTATCATTAGAAATATATTTTTTGATTTTCAAACTTTTCAACACATCTCATAAATGTATATAATTTATCATTAGAAAAATATTTCTTTGATTTTGAAACTTTTCACCACATTTCATAAATGTATCTACCTGTAGTTTATTATTAGAAATATATTTTTTGATTTTGTTTTTCAAACTTTTCATCACATCTCATAAATGTATCTGCCGGTAGATTATCACTAGAAATATATCTTTTCATTTTCTTGTTCAAACTTTTCAACACATCTCATAAATGTATCTACCGGTAGTTTATCATTAGAAATATATTTTTTTATTTTCTTTTTTAATCATTTCAACACATGTCATAAATGTATCTACCGGTAGATTATCAATAGAAATATATCTTTTCATTTTCTTGTTCAAACTTTTCAACACATTTCATAAATGTATTTAGTTTATCACTATATCACTAGAAATATATTTTGTGATTTTCTTTTCCAAACTTTTCAACACATTTCATAAATGTATCTAGTTTATCACTAGAAATATATTTTTTTCATTTTCAAACTTTTCAACCCATTTCATAAATGTATCTAGTTTATCACTAGAAATATATTTTTTGATTTTCTTTTCCAAACTTTTCAACACATTTCATAAATGTATATAGTGTATCATTAGAAATATATTTTCTAGATTTTCAAACTTTTCAACACATCTCATAAATGTATCTAATTTATCATTAGAAAAATATTTCTTTGATTTTGAAACTTTTTAACACATTTCATAAATGTATCATCTACCAGTAGTTTATCATTAGAAATATATTTTTTGATTTTGTTTTTCAAACTTTTCAACACATTTCATAAATGTATCTAGTTTATCACTAGAAATATATTTTTTGATTTTCTTTTCCAAATTTTTCAACACATTTCATAAATGTATCCAGTTTATCTGTAGAAATATATGTTTTGATTTTCTTTGTCAAACTTTTCAACACATTTCAAAAATGTATCTAGTTTATCATTAAAAATATAATTTGTTGATTTTCAAACTTTTCAACACATTTCATAAATGTATCTAGTTTATCACTAGAAATATATTTTTTTCATTTTCAAACTTTTCAACACATTTCGTAAAAGTATCTAGTTTATCACTAGAAATATATTTTTTGATTTTCTTTTCCAAACTTTTCAACACATTTCATAAATGTATCCAGTTTATCTGTAGAAATATATGTTTTGATTTTCTTTTTCAAACTTTTCAACACATCTCATAAATTTATCTACCGGTAAATTATCACTAGAAATATATCTTTTCATTTTCTTTTTCAAACTTTGCAACACATTTCATAAATGTATATAGTTTATCATTAGAAATATATTTTTTTATTTTCTTGTTCAAACTTTTGAACATATTTCATTAATGTATCTAGTTTATCACTAGAAATATATTTTTTGATTTTCTTTTCCACACTTTTCAACACATTTCATAAGTGTATATAGTTTATCAATAGAAATTAATTTTTTGATTTTCTTTTTGGAACTTTTCAACACATCTCATAAATGTATCTACCGGTAAATTATCACTAGAAATATATCTTTTCATTTTCTTTTTCAAACTTTTCAACACATTTCATAAATGTATATAGTGTATCATTAGAAATATATTTTTTAGATTTTCAAACTTTTCAACACATCTCATAAATGTATCTAATTTATCATTAGAAAAATATTTCTTTGATTTTGAAACTTTTTAACACATTTCATAAATGTATCATCTACCAGTAGTTTATCATTAGAAATATATTTTTTGATTTTGTTTTTCAAACTTTTCAACACATTTCATAAATGTATATAGTTTATCATTAGAAATTAAAAAAATTTATTTTCATTTTCAAACTTTTCAACACATTTCATAAATGTATCTACCTGTAGTTTATTATTAGAAATATATTTTTTGATTTTGTTTTTCAAACTTTTCATCACATCTCATAAATGTATCTGCCGGTAGATTATCACTAGAAATATATCTTTTCATTTTCTTGTTCAAACTTTTCAACACATCTCATAAATGTATCTACCGGTAGTTTATCATTAGAAATATATTTTTTTTATTTTCTTTTTCAATCATTTCACCACATTTCATAAATGTATCTACCGGTAGATTATCAATAGAAATATATCTTTTCATTTTCTTGTTCAAACTTTTCAACACATTTCATAAATGTATTTAGTTTATCACTATATCACTAGAAATATATTTTGTGATTTTCTTTTCCAAACTTTTCAACACATTTCATAAATGTATCTAGTTTATCACTAGAAATATATTTTTTTCATTTTCAAACTTTTCAACCCATTTCATAAATGTATCTAGTTTATCACTAGAAATATATTTTTTGATTTTCTTTTCCAAACTTTTCAACACATTTCATAAATGTATATAGTGTATCATTAGAAATATATTTTTTAGATTTTCTTTTCCAAACTTTTCAACACATCTCATAAATGTATCTAATTTATCATTAGAAAAATATTTCTTTGATTTTGAAACTTTTTAACACATTTCATAAATGTATCATCTACCAGTAGTTTATCATTAGAAATATATTTTTTGCTTTTGTTTTTCAAACTTTTCAACACATTTCATAAATGTATATAGTTTATCATTAGAAATTAAAAAAATTTATTTTCATTTTCAAACTTTTCAACACATTTCATAATTGTATCTAGTTTATCACTAGAAATATATTTTTTGATTTTCTTTTCCAAATTTTTTAAAAACATTTCATAAATGTAACCAGTTTATCTGTAGAAATATATTTTTTTATTTTCTTGTTCAAACTTTTGAACATATTTCATTAATGTATCTAGTTTATCACTAGAAATATATTTTTTGATTTTCTTTTCCAAACTTTTCAACACATTTCATAAGTGTATATAGTTTATCAATAGAAATTAATTTTTTGATTTTCTTTTTCAAACTTTTCAACCCATTTCATAAATGTATCTAGTTTATCACTAGAAATATATTTTTTGATTTTCTTTTCCAAACTTTTCAACACATTTCATAAATGTATATAGTGTATCATTAGAAATATATTTTCTAGATTTTCAAACTTTTCAACACATCTCATAAATGTATCTAATTTATCATTAGAAAAATATTTCTTTGATTTTGAAACTTTTTAACACATTTCATAAATGTATCATCTACCAGTAGTTTATCATTAGAAATATATTTTTTGATTTTGTTTTTCAAACTTTTCAACACATTTCATAAATGTATCTAGTTTATCACTAGAAATATATTTTTTGATTTTCTTTTCCAAATTTTTCAACACATTTCATAAATGTATCCAGTTTATCTGTAGAAATATATGTTTTGATTTTCTTTGTCAAACTTTTCAACACATTTCAAAAATGTATCTAGTTTATCATTAAAAATATAATTTGTTGATTTTCAAACTTTTCAACACATTTCATAAATGTATCTAGTTTATCACTAGAAATATATTTTTTTCATTTTCAAACTTTTCAACACATTTCGTAAAAGTATCTAGTTTATCACTAGAAATATATTTTTTGATTTTCTTTTCCAAACTTTTCAACACATTTCATAAATGTATCCAGTTTATCTGTAGAAATATATGTTTTGATTTTCTTTTTCAAACTTTTCAACACATCTCATAAATTTATCTACCGGTAAATTATCACTAGAAATATATCTTTTCATTTTCTTTTTCAAACTTTGCAACACATTTCATAAATGTATATAGTTTATCATTAGAAATATATTTTTTTATTTTCTTGTTCAAACTTTTGAACATATTTCATTAATGTATCTAGTTTATCACTAGAAATATATTTTTTGATTTTCTTTTCCACACTTTTCAACACATTTCATAAGTGTATATAGTTTATCAATAGAAATTAATTTTTTGATTTTCTTTTTGGAACTTTTCAACACATCTCATAAATGTATCTACCGGTAAATTATCACTAGAAATATATCTTTTCATTTTCTTTTTCAAACTTTTCAACACATTTCATAAATGTATATAGTGTATCATTAGAAATATATTTTTTAGATTTTCAAACTTTTCAACACATCTCATAAATGTATCTAATTTATCATTAGAAAAATATTTCTTTGATTTTGAAACTTTTTAACACATTTCATAAATGTATCATCTACCAGTAGTTTATCATTAGAAATATATTTTTTGATTTTGTTTTTCAAACTTTTCAACACATTTCATAAATGTATATAGTTTATCATTAGAAATTAAAAAAATTTATTTTCATTTTCAAACTTTTCAACACATTTCATAAATGTATCTACCTGTAGTTTATTATTAGAAATATATTTTTTGATTTTGTTTTTCAAACTTTTCATCACATCTCATAAATGTATCTGCCGGTAGATTATCACTAGAAATATATCTTTTCATTTTCTTGTTCAAACTTTTCAACACATCTCATAAATGTATCTACCGGTAGTTTATCATTAGAAATATATTTTTTTTATTTTCTTTTTCAATCATTTCACCACATTTCATAAATGTATCTACCGGTAGATTATCAATAGAAATATATCTTTTCATTTTCTTGTTCAAACTTTTCAACACATTTCATAAATGTATTTAGTTTATCACTATATCACTAGAAATATTTTTTGTGATTTTCTTTTCCAAACTTTTCAACACATTTCATAAATGTATCTAGTTTATCACTAGAAATATATTTTTTTCATTTTCAAACTTTTCAACCCATTTCATAAATGTATCTAGTTTATCACTAGAAATATATTTTTTGATTTTCTTTTCCAAACTTTTCAACACATTTCATAAATGTATATAGTGTATCATTAGAAATATATTTTTTAGATTTTCTTTTCCAAACTTTTCAACACATCTCATAAATGTATCTAATTTATCATTAGAAAAATATTTCTTTGATTTTGAAACTTTTTAACACATTTCATAAATGTATCATCTACCAGTAGTTTATCATTAGAAATATATTTTTTGATTTTGTTTTTCAAACTTTTCAACACATTTCATAAATGTATATAGTTTATCATTAGAAATTAAAAAAATTTATTTTCATTTTCAAACTTTTCAACACATTTCATAATTGTATCTAGTTTATCACTAGAAATATATTTTTTGATTTTCTTTTCCAAATTTTTTAAAAACATTTCATAAATGTAACCAGTTTATCTGTAGAAATATATTTTTTTATTTTCTTGTTCAAACTTTTGAACATATTTCATTAATGTATCTAGTTTATCACTAGAAATATATTTTTTGATTTTCTTTTCCAAACTTTTCAACACATTTCATAAGTGTATATAGTTTATCAATAGAAATTAATTTTTTGATTTTCTTTTTCAAACTTTTCAACACATCTCATAAATTTATCTACCGGTAAATTATCACTAGAAATATATCTTTTCATTTTCTTTTTCAAACTTTGCAACACATTTCATAAATGTATATAGTGTATCATTAGAAATATATTTTTTAGATTTTCAAACTTTTCAACACATCTCATAAATGTATCTAATTTATCATTAGAAAAATATTTCTTTGATTTTGAAACTTTTTAACACATTTCATAAATGTATCATCTACCAGTAGTTTATCATTAGAAATATATTTTTTGATTTTGTTTTTCAAACTTTTCAACACATTTCATAAATTTATCTACCAGTAGATTATCAATAGAAATATATCTTTTCATTTTCTTTTTCAAACTTTTCAACACATTTCATAAATGTATCTAGTTTATCACTAGAAATATATTTTTTGATTTTCTTTTCCAAACTTTTCAACACATTTCATAAATGTATCCAGTTTATCTGTAGAAATATATGTTTTGATTTTCTTTGTCAAACTTTTCAACACATTTCAAAAATGTATCTAGTTTATCATTAAAAATATAATTTGTTGATTTTCAAACTTTTCAACACATTTCATAAATGTATCTACTTTATGCTTGAAATATATTTTTTTCATTTTCAAACTTTTCAACACATTTCATAAAAGTATCTAGTTTATCACTAGAAATATATTTTTTGATTTTCTTTTCCAAACTTTTCAACACATTTCATAAATGTATCCAGTTTATCTGTAGAAATATATGTTTTGATTTTCTTTTTCAAACTTTTCAACACATCTCATAAATTTATCTACCAGTAAATTATCACTAGAAATATATCTTTTCATTTTCTTTTTCAAGCTTTGCAACACATTTCATAAATGTATATAGTTTATCATTAGAAATATATTTTTTTATTTTCTTGTTCAAACTTTTGAACATATTTCATTAATGTATCTAGTGTGTCACTAGAAATATATTTTTTTATTTTCTTTTCCAAACATTTCTACACATTTCATAAGTGTATATAGTTTATCAATAGAAATTAATTTTTTGTTTTTCTTTTTGGAACTTTTCAACACATTTCATAAATGTATCTAGTTTATCATTAGAAAATTTTTTTTTTGATTTTCAAACTTTTCAACACATTTAATAAATGTATATAGTTTATCATTAGAAATATATTTTTTATTTTGTTTTTCAAACTTTTCAACACATCTCATAAATTTATCTACCAGTAGATTATCAATAGAAATATATCTTTTCATTTTCTTTTTCAAACTTTTCAACACATTTCATAAATGTCTATAGTTTATCATTAGAAATAAAAACAAATTTATTTTCATGTTCAAACTTTTCAACATATTTCATAAATGTATCTAGTTTATCTGTAGAAATATATGTTTTGATTTTCTTTGTCAAACTTTTCAACACATCTCATAAATTTATCCAGTTTATCAATAGAAATATATCTTTTCATTTTCTTTTTCAAACTTTGCAACACATTTCATAAATGTATATAGTTTATCATTAGAAATTTTTTTTTTTATTTTCTTGTTCAAACTTTTCAACACATTTCAAAAATGTATCTAGTTTATCATTAAAAATATAATTTGTTGATTTTTAAACTTTTCAACACATTTCATAAATGTATCCAGTTTATCACTAGAAATATATTTTTTTCATTTTCAAACTTTTCAACACATTTCATAAAAGTATCTAGTTTATCACTAGAAATATATTTTTTGATTTTCTTTTCCAAACTTTTCAACACATTTCATAAATGTATCCAGTTTATCTGTAGAAATATATGTTTTGATTTTCTTTTTCAAACTTTTCAACACATCTCATAAATTTATCTACCGGTAAATTATCACTAGAAATATATCTTTTCATTTTCTTTTTCAAACTTTGCAACAGATTTCATGAAGTATATAGTTTATCATTAGAAATATATTTGTTTATTTTCTTTTTCAAACTTTTCAACACATTTCAAAAATGTATCTAGTTTATCATTAAAAATATAATTTGTTGATTTTCAAACTTTTCAACACATTTCATAAATGTATCTAGTTTATCACTAGAAATATATTTTTTTCATTTTCAAACTTTTCAACACATTTCATAAAAGTATCTAGTTTATTACTAGAAATATATTTTTTGATTTTCTTTTCCAAACTTTTCAACACATTTCATAAATGTATCCAGTTTATCTGTAGAAATATATGTTTTGATTTTCTTTTTCAAACTTTTCAACACATCTCATAAATTTATCTACCGGTAAATTATCACTAGAAATATATCTTTTCATTTTCTTTTTCAAACTTTGCAACACATTTCATAAATGTATTTAGTTTATCACTAGAAATATATTTTTTTATTTTCTTTTCCAAACATTTCTACACATTTCATAAGTGTATATAGTTTATCAATAGAAATTAATTTTTTGATTTTCTTTTTGGAACTTTTCAACACATTTCATAAATGTATCTAGTTTATCATTAGAAAATATTTTTTTTTGATTTTCAAATTTTTCAACACATCTCATAAATGTATCTAATTTATCATTAGAAAAATATTTCTTTGATTTTGAAACTTTTCAACACATTTCATAAATGTATCATCTACCAGTAGTTTATCATTAGAAATATATTTTTTGATTTTGTTTTTCAAACTTTTCAACACATCTCATAAATTTATCTACCAGTAGATTATCAATAGAAATATATCTTTTCATTTTCTTTTTCAAACTTTGCAACACATTTCATAAATGTATATAGTTTATCATTAGAAATATATTTGTTTATTTTCTTTTTCAAACTTTTCAACACATTTCAAAAATGTATCTACTTTATCATTAGAAATATATTTTGTTGATTTTCAAACTTTTCAACACATTTCATAAATGTATCTAGTTTATCACTAGAAATATATTTTTTGATTTTCTTTTCCAAACTTTTCAACACATTTCATAAATGTATCTAGTTTATCTGTAGAAATATATCTTTTGATTTTCTTTTTCAAACTTTTCAACACATCTCATAAATGTATATAGTTTATCATTAGAAATATATTTTTTTATTTTCTTGTTCAAACTTTTGAACATATTTCATTAATGTATCTAGTGTGTCACTAGAAATATATTTTTTTATTTTCTTTTCCAAACATTTCTACACATTTCATAAGTGTATATAGTTTATCAATAGAAATTAATTTTTTGTTTTTCTTTTTGGAACTTTTCAACACATTTCATAAATGTATCTAGTTTATCATTAGAAAATTTTTTTTTTGATTTTCAAACTTTTCAACACATTTAATAAATGTATATAGTTTATCATTAGAAATATATTTTTTATTTTGTTTTTCAAACTTTTCAACACATCTCATAAATTTATCTACCAGTAGATTATCAATAGAAATATATCTTTTCATTTTCTTTTTCAAACTTTTCAACACATTTCATAAATGTCTATAGTTTATCATTAGAAATAAAAACAAATTTATTTTCATGTTCAAACTTTTCAACATATTTCATAAATGTATCTAGTTTATCTGTAGAAATATATGTTTTGATTTTCTTTGTCAAACTTTTCAACACATCTCATAAATTTATCCAGTTTATCAATAGAAATATATCTTTTCATTTTCTTTTTCAAACTTTGCAACACATTTCATAAATGTATATAGTTTATCATTAGAAATTTTTTTTTTTATTTTCTTGTTCAAACTTTTCAACACATTTCAAAAATGTATCTAGTTTATCATTAAAAATATAATTTGTTGATTTTTAAACTTTTCAACACATTTCATAAATGTATCCAGTTTATCACTAGAAATATATTTTTTTCATTTTCAAACTTTTCAACACATTTCATAAAAGTATCTAGTTTATCACTAGAAATATATTTTTTGATTTTCTTTTCCAAACTTTTCAACACATTTCATAAATGTATCCAGTTTATCTGTAGAAATATATGTTTTGATTTTCTTTTTCAAACTTTTCAACACATCTCATAAATTTATCTACCGGTAAATTATCACTAGAAATATATCTTTTCATTTTCTTTTTCAAACTTTGCAACAGATTTCATGAAGTATATAGTTTATCATTAGAAATATATTTGTTTATTTTCTTTTTCAAACTTTTCAACACATTTCAAAAATGTATCTAGTTTATCATTAAAAATATAATTTGTTGATTTTCAAACTTTTCAACACATTTCATAAATGTATCTAGTTTATCACTAGAAATATATTTTTTTCATTTTCAAACTTTTCAACACATTTCATAAAAGTATCTAGTTTATTACTAGAAATATATTTTTTGATTTTCTTTTCCAAACTTTTCAACACATTTCATAAATGTATCCAGTTTATCTGTAGAAATATATGTTTTGATTTTCTTTTTCAAACTTTTCAACACATCTCATAAATTTATCTACCGGTAAATTATCACTAGAAATATATCTTTTCATTTTCTTTTTCAAACTTTGCAACACATTTCATAAATGTATTTAGTTTATCACTAGAAATATATTTTTTTATTTTCTTTTCCAAACATTTCTACACATTTCATAAGTGTATATAGTTTATCAATAGAAATTAATTTTTTGATTTTCTTTTTGGAACTTTTCAACACATTTCATAAATGTATCTAGTTTATCATTAGAAAATATTTTTTTTTGATTTTCAAATTTTTCAACACATCTCATAAATGTATCTAATTTATCATTAGAAAAATATTTCTTTGATTTTGAAACTTTTCAACACATTTCATAAATGTATCATCTACCAGTAGTTTATCATTAGAAATATATTTTTTGATTTTGTTTTTCAAACTTTTCAACACATCTCATAAATTTATCTACCAGTAGATTATCAATAGAAATATATCTTTTCATTTTCTTTTTCAAACTTTGCAACACATTTCATAAATGTATATAGTTTATCATTAGAAATATATTTGTTTATTTTCTTTTTCAAACTTTTCAACACATTTCAAAAATGTATCTACTTTATCATTAGAAATATATTTTGTTGATTTTCAAACTTTTCAACACATTTCATAAATGTATCTAGTTTATCACTAGAAATATATTTTTTGATTTTCTTTTCCAAACTTTTCAACACATTTCATAAATGTATCTAGTTTATCTGTAGAAATATATCTTTTGATTTTCTTTTTCAAACTTTTCAACACATCTCATAAATTTATCTACTGGTAAATTATCACTAGAAATATATGTTTTCATTTTCTTTTTCAAACTTTGCAACACATTTCATAAATGTATATAGTTTATCATTAGAAATATATTTGTTTATTTTCTTTTTCAAACTTTTCAACACATTGCAAAAATGTATCTAGTTTATCATTAGAAATATATGTTTTGATTTTCTTTTTCAAACTTTTCAACACATCTCATAAATTATCTACCGGTAAATTATCACTAGAAATATATCTTTTCATTTTCTTTTTCAAACTTTGCAACACATTTCATGAAGTATATAGTTTATCATTAGAAATATATTTTTTTATTTTCTTGTTCAAACTTTTCAACACATTTCATAAATGTATCTAGTTTATCATTAGAAATATATTTTGTTGATTTTCAAACTTTTCAACACATTTCATAAATGTATATAGTTTATCACTAGAAATATATTTTTTTCATTTTCAAACTTTTCAACACATTTCATAAATGTATCTAGTTTATCACTAGAAATATATTTTTTGATTTTCTTTTCCAAACTTTTTAACACATTTCATAAATGTATCCAGTTTATCTGTAGAAATATATTTTTTGATTTTCTTTGTCAAACTTTTCAACACATCTCATAAATTTATCTACCGGTAAATTATCACTAGAAATATATCTTTTCATTTTCTTTTTCAAACTTTGCACCACATTTCATAAATGTCTATAGTTTATCACTAGAAATATATTTTTTAATTTTATTTTCCAAACTTTTCTACACATTTGATAAGTGTATATAGTTTATCAATAGAAATTAATTTTTTGATTTTCTTTTTGGAACTTTTCAACACATTTCATAAATGTATCTAGTTTATCATTAGAAAATATTTTTTTTTGATTTTCAAATTTTTCAACACATCTCATAAATGTATCTAATTTATCATTAGAAAAATATTTCTTTGATTTTGAAACTTTTCAACACATTTCATAAATGTATCATCTACCAGTAGTTTATCATTAGAAATATATTTTTT
This sequence comes from Meghimatium bilineatum, assembly GCA_034231615.1. Classification (NCBI taxonomy): domain Eukaryota; kingdom Metazoa; phylum Mollusca; class Gastropoda; order Stylommatophora; family Philomycidae; genus Meghimatium; species Meghimatium bilineatum. The sequence continues at coordinate 8,480,019 of CM067315.1, read as the reverse complement.
GATTTTGTTTTTCAAACTTTTCAACACATCTCATAAATTTATCTACCAGTAGATTATCAATAGAAATATATCTTTTCATTTTCTTTTTCAAACTTTGCAACACATTTCATAAATGTATATAGTTTATCATTAGAAATATATTTGTTTATTTTCTTTTTCAAACTTTTCAACACATTTCAAAAATGTATCTACTTTATCATTAGAAATATATTTTGTTGATTTTCAAACTTTTCAACACATTTCATAAATGTATCTAGTTTATCACTAGAAATATATTTTTTGATTTTCTTTTCCAAACTTTTCAACACATTTCATAAATGTATCTAGTTTATCTGTAGAAATATATCTTTTGATTTTCTTTTTCAAACTTTTCAACACATCTCATAAATTTATCTACTGGTAAATTATCACTAGAAATATATGTTTTCATTTTCTTTTTCAAACTTTGCAACACATTTCATAAATGTATATAGTTTATCATTAGAAATATATTTGTTTATTTTCTTTTTCAAACTTTTCAACACATTGCAAAAATGTATCTAGTTTATCATTAGAAATATATGTTTTGATTTTCTTTTTCAAACTTTTCAACACATCTCATAAATTATCTACCGGTAAATTATCACTAGAAATATATCTTTTCATTTTCTTTTTCAAACTTTGCAACACATTTCATGAAGTATATAGTTTATCATTAGAAATATATTTTTTTATTTTCTTGTTCAAACTTTTCAACACATTTCATAAATGTATCTAGTTTATCATTAGAAATATATTTTGTTGATTTTCAAACTTTTCAACACATTTCATAAATGTATATAGTTTATCACTAGAAATATATTTTTTTCATTTTCAAACTTTTCAACACATTTCATAAATGTATCTAGTTTATCACTAGAAATATATTTTTTGATTTTCTTTTCCAAACTTTTTAACACATTTCATAAATGTATCCAGTTTATCTGTAGAAATATATTTTTTGATTTTCTTTGTCAAACTTTTCAACACATCTCATAAATTTATCTACCGGTAAATTATCACTAGAAATATATCTTTTCATTTTCTTTTTCAAACTTTGCACCACATTTCATAAATGTCTATAGTTTATCACTAGAAATATATTTTTTAATTTTATTTTCCAAACTTTTCTACACATTTGATAAGTGTATATAGTTTATCAATAGAAATTAATTTTTTGATTTTCTTTTTGGAACTTTTCAACACATTTCATAAATGTATCTAGTTTATCACTAGAAAATTTTTTTTTTTTAATTTTCAAACTTTTCAACACATCTCATAAATGTATCTAATTTATCATTAGAAAAATATTTCTTTGATTTTGAACCTTTTCAACACATTTCATACATGTATCATCTACCAGTAGTTTATCATTAGAAATATATGTTTTGATTTTGTTTTTGAAACTTTTCAACACATTTCATAAATGTATCTAGTTTATCACTAGAAATATATTTTTTTTCATTTTCAAACTTTTCAACACATAATTTCATAAATGTATCTATTTTATCATTAGAAATATATTTTTTTCATTTTCAAACTTTTCAACACATTTCATAAATGTATCTAGTTTATCATTAGAAATATATTTTTTTCTTTTTCAAACTTTTCAACACATTTCATAAATGTATCTAGTTTATCACTAGAAATATATGTGTTTCATTTTCAAACTTTTCAACACATTTCATAAATATATATAGTTTATCACTAGAAATATATTTTTTGATTTTCTTTTCCAAACTTTTCAACACATTTCATAAATGTATCTAGTTTAACATTAGAAATATATTTTTTTTGATTTTCAAACTTTTCAACACATCTCATAAATTTATCTACCGGTAAATTATCACTAGAAATATATCTTTTCATTTTCTTTTTCAAACTTTGCAACACATTTCATGAAGTATATAGTTTATCATTAGAAATATATTTTTTTATTTTCTTGTTCAAACTTTTCAACACATTTCATAAATGTATCTAGTTTATCATTAGAAATATATTTTGTTGATTTTCAAACTTTTCAACACATTTCATAAATGTATATAGTTTATCACTAGAAATATATTTTTTTCATTTTCAAACTTTTCAACACATTTCATAAATGTATCTAGTTTATCACTAGAAATATATTTTTTGATTTTCTTTTCCAAACTTTTTAACACATTTCATAAATGTATCCAGTTTATCTGTAGAAATATATTTTTTGATTTTCTTTGTCAAACTTTTCAACACATCTCATAAATTTATCTACCGGTAAATTATCACTAGAAATATATCTTTTCATTTTCTTTTTCAAACTTTGCAACACATTTCATAAATGTCTATAGTTTATCACTAGAAATATATTTTTTTATTTTATTTTCCAAACTTTTCTACACATTTGATAAGTGTATATAGTTTATCAATAGAAATTAATTTTTTGATTTTCTTTTTGGAACTTTTCAACACATTTCATAAATGTATCTAGTTTATCACTAGAAAAATATTTCTTTGATTTTGAAACTTTTCAACACATTTCATACATGTATCATCTACCAGTAGTTTATCATTAGAAATATATGTTTTGATTTTGTTTTTGAAACTTTTCAACACATTTCATAAATGTATCTAGTTTATCACTAGAAATATATTTTTTTTCATTTTCAAACTTTTCAACACATTTCATAAATGTATCTAGTTTATCATTAGAAATATATTTTTTTATTTTCTTTTTCAAACTTTTCAACACATAATTTCATAAATGTATCTATTTTATCATTAGAAATACCAAGCACTTAGAATCATTACAGGCGCAATGAGATCCACACCAATCATAGAAATGCAGAATATCGAAGGGATGCAGTCATTGAAAGAGCGTAGAGATACTAAAATTATAATTCATGGAGAAAAGTTTCTTTCCCACCATAGTCACCCAATGAAGGAAAGATTCCAGAATCTATCACAAGGACGGCTTAAAAGAAGCAGCTTCATACACCAGGCCAAGCGTCTACGTAGACAGGTATCGGATCTACCAGAGGTAACAATACCACTGACATCTCAACCAGAACACACCCCATGGGGAAAAACGGACATGCCTACCAGTGACCGTCCAAACAACAGTAGCAGGTGTGCATGGGGATGAACATCAGAATAATCTGCAGAAAAGAGTAGCAGCTCTCAGTTTCCTTGATGATGTTTACCCAAGTGATCTATGGACCAGAGTATATACAGATGGATCAGCACAGAATGCAGTAAAAAATGGAGGAAGTGGTGTATATGTAGAATACCCAGATGGCACCACTGATACCACTTGTATACCAACAGGGAATTACTGCAACAACTATGACTCTGAAGTCAAAGCTATTTATACAGCTGCAGAGAAACTGTTAACATTGGACAGGACCTCACACCCTATTGTAATACTTACAGATGCAAGGTCAGTACTAGAGGCATTACAATCCAATAAACTTCCAGAGTTAAAAGAGGTATTGTCCATGGTACAAAATAGGTGTAGAGCTATACTGCAATGGATTCCATCACACTGTGGAATAGCAGGAAATGAGAGATCTGATCAACTCGCCAAGGAAGGTGCTAACATGCAGCAACCGGATGTACCAATCAGCTATCACCAAAAGAAATCCATGATAAAGGCACAACGAAAGCCTAACTTACCTCCACGGGATGACTACCACCTACTTAACAGACAAGAACAGGTCATCATATTTCGACTGAGAACTGGACACAATAGACTAAACAGCCATATGTATACAAAATTTAAAATTGGCACAACAGCAAAGTGTAATTGTGGACAAGTCAACCAGACTTCAGAACATATCCTTCAAGAATGTGCAAACTATGACACATTAAGATGCACATACTGGCCTTCTGATACACCAATGAATGTTAAACTTTATGGTACAAAACAAGAAATGGAAAACACTGTCCAATTTATACAAGAAACAACACTGCAGATATAGACATTATTAGCGAACGAAAGAAGAAGAAGAAATCATTAGAAATATATTTTTTTCATTTTCAAACTTTTCAACACATTTCATAAATGTATCTAGTTTATCATTAGAAATATATTTTTTTCTTTTTCAAACTTTTCAACACATTTCATAAATGTATCTAGTTTATCACTAGAAATATATGTGTTTCATTTTCAAACTTTTCAACACATTTCATAAATATATATAGTTTATCACTAGAAATATATTTTTTGATTTTCTTTTCCAAACTTTTCAACACATTTCATAAATGTATCTAGTTTAACATTAGAAATATATTTTTTTTGATTTTCAAACTTTTCAACACATTTCATAAATGTTTCTACTTTATCTCTATAAATATATTTTTTGATTTCCTTTTTCAAACTTTTCAACATATCTCATAAATGTATCTACTGGTAGTTGACCATAAGAAATATATATTTATGATTTTCAAACTTTTCAATCCATGATAAAAGTATCTAGTTTATTACTAGAAATATATTTTTTGATTTTCTTTTCCAAACTTTGCAACACATTTCATGAAGTATATAGTTTATCATTAGAAATATATTTTTTTATTTTCTTGTTCAAACTTTTCAACATATTTCATTAATGTATCTAGTTTATCACTAGAAATATATTTTTTTCATTTTCAAACTTTTCAACACATTTCATAAATGTATCTAGTTTATCATTAGAAATATATTTTGTTGATTTTCAAACTTTTCAACACATTTCATAAATGTATATAGTTTATCACTAGAAATATATTTTTTTCATTTTCAAACTTTTCAACACATTTCATAAATGTATCTAGTTTATCACTAGAAATATATTTTTTGATTTTCTTTTCCAAACTTTTTAACACATTTCATAAATGTATCCAGTTTATCTGTAGAAATATATTTTTTGATTTTCTTTGTCAAACTTTTCAACACATCTCATAAATTTATCTACCGGTAAATTATCACTAGAAATATATCTTTTCATTTTCTTTTTCAAACTTTGCAACACATTTCATAAATGTCTATAGTTTATCACTAGAAATATATTTTTTTATTTTATTTTCCAAACTTTTCTACACATTTGATAAGTGTATATAGTTTATCAATAGAAATTAATTTTTTGATTTTCTTTTTGGAACTTTTCAACACATTTCATAAATGTATCTAGTTTATCACTAGAAAATTTTTTTTTTTTATTTTCAAACTTTTCAACACATCTCATAAATGTATCTAATTTATCATTAGAAAAATATTTCTTTGATTTTGAAACTTTTCAACACATTTCATACATGTATCATCTACCAGTAGTTTATCATTAGAAATATATGTTTTGATTTTGTTTTTGAAACTTTTCAACACATTTCATAAATGTATCTAGTTTATCACTAGAAATATATTTTTTTTCATTTTCAAACTTTTCAACACATTTCATAAATGTATCTAGTTTATCATTAGAAATATATTTTTTTCATTTTCAAACTTTTCAACACATTTCATAAATGTATCTAGTTTATCATTAGAAATATATTTTTTTCTTTTTCAAACTTTTCAACACATTTCATAAATGTATCTAGTTTATCACTAGAAATATATGTGTTTCATTTTCAAACTTTTCAACACATTTCATAAATATATATAGTTTATCACTAGAAATATATTTTTTGATTTTCTTTTCCAAACTTTTCAACACATTTCATAAATGTATCTAGTTTAACATTAGAAATATATTTTTTTTGATTTTCAAACTTTTCAACACATTTCATAAATGTTTCTACTTTATCTCTATAAATATATTTTTTGATTTCCTTTTTCAAACTTTTCAACATATCTCATAAATGTATCTACTGGTAGTTGACCATAAGAAATATATATTTATGATTTTCAAACTTTTCAACACATTTCATAAATGTATATAGTTTATCACTAGAAATGTATTTTATGATTTTCATTTTTTGAAACTTTTCAACATATTTCATATACCAGTAGTTTATTATTAGAAATGTATTTTTTGATTTTGTTTTTCAAACTTTTCAACACATCTCATAAATGTATCTACCAGCAGTTTATCACTAGAAATATATTTTTTGATTTTCTTTGTCAAACTTTTAAACACATTTCATAAATGTATCTAGTTTATCTGTAGAAATGTATTTTTTTATTTTCTTTTTCAAACTTTTCAACACATCTCATAAATTTATCTACCGGTAAATTATCACTAGAAATATATCTTTTCATTTTCTTTTTCAAACTTTGCAACACATTTCATGAAGTATATAGTTTATCATTAGAAATATATTTGTTTATTTTCTTTTTCAAACTTTTCAACACATTTCATAAAAGTATCTAGTTTATTACTAGAAATATATTTTTTGATTTTCTTTTCCAAACTTTTCAACACATTTCATAAGTGTATATAGTTTATCAATAGAAATATATGTTTTGATTTTCTTTTTCAAACTTTTCAACACATCTCATAAATTTATCTACCGGTAAATTATCACTAGAAATATATCTTTTCATTTTCTTTTTCAAACTTTTCAACACATCTCATAAATGTATCTAGTTTATCATTAGAAATATATTCATTGATTTTCTTTTTTGAAACTTTTTAACACATTTCATAAATGTATCTAATTTATCATTAGAAAAATATTTCTTTGATTCTGGAACATTTTCAACACATTTCATAAATGTATCATCTACCAGTAGTTTATCATTAGAAATATATTTGTTTATTTTCTTTTTCAAACTTTTCAACACATTTAAAAAAATGTATCTACCAGTAGATTATCAATAGAAATATATCTTTTGATTTTCTTTTTGAAACTTTTCAACACATTTCATAAATGTATCTAGTTTATCATTAGAAATAAAAAAAAATTATTTTCTTGTTCAAACTTTTCAACATATTTCATAATTGTATCTAGTTTATCACTAGAAATATATTTTTTGATTTTCTTTTCCAAACTTTTCAACACATTTCATAAATGTATCTAGTTTATCACTAGAAATATATTTTTTTTCATTTTCAAACTTTTCAACACATTTCATAAATGTATCTAGTTTATAACTAGAAATATATTTTTTTATTTTCTTTTTCAAACTTTTCAACACATAACTTCATAAATGTATCTATTTTATCATTAGAAATAAATTTTTTCCATTTTCAAACTTTTCAACACATTTCATAAATGTATCTAGTTTATCATTTGAAATATATATTTTTCTTTTTCAAAAAAGAAAATCAAAAAATATATTTCTAGTGATAACCTAGATACAATTATGAAATATGTTGAAAAGTTTGAACAAGAAAATAATTTTTTTTATTTCTAATGATAAACTAGATACATTTATGAAATGTGTTGAAAAGTTTGAAAAAGAAAATCAAAAGATATATTTCTATTGATAATCTACTGGTAGATAACATTTATGAAATGTGTTGAAAAGTTTGAAAATGAAAAAAAATATATTTCTAGTGATAAACTAGATACATTTATGAAATGTGTTGAAAAGTTTGGAAAAGAAAATCAAAAAATATATTTCTAGTGATAAACTATATACATTTATGAAATGTGTTGAAAAGTTTGAAAATGAAACAAATATATTTCTAGTGATAAACTAGATACATTTATGAAATGTGTTGAAATGTTTGAAAATGAAAAATATATATTTCTAATGATAAACTATATACATTTATGAAATGTGCTGAAAAGTTTGAAAATGACACAAATATATTTCTAGTGATAAACTAGATACATTTATGAAATGTGTTGAAAAGTTTGAAAATGAAAAATATATATTTCTAATGATAAACTAGATACATGTATGAAATGTGTTGAAAAGTTTGAAAATGAAAAAAATATATTTCTAGTGATAAAGTAGATACATTTATGAAATGTGTTGCAAAGTTTGGAAAAGAAAATCAAAAAATATATTTCTAGTGATAAACTATATACATTTATGAAATGTGTTGAAAAGTTTCAAAATCAAAGAAATATTTTTCTAATGATAAATTAGATACATTTATGAGATGTGTTGAAAAGTTTGAAAAAGAAAATGAAAAGATATATTTCTAGTGATAATTTACCGGTAGATACATTTGTGAGATGTGTTGAAAAGTTCCAAAAACAAAATCAAAAAATTAATTTCTATTGATAAACTATATACACTTATGAAATGTGTTGAAAAGTTTGGAAAAGAAAATCAAAAAATATATTTCTAGTGATAAACTAGATACATTAATGAAATATGTTGAAAAGTTTGAACAAGAAAATAAAAAAAATATATTTCTAATGATAAACTAGATACATTTTTGAAATGTGTTGAAAAGTTTGGAAAAGAAAATAAAAAAATATATTTCTAAAGATAAACTAGATACATTTATGAAATGTGTTAAAAAGTTTAAAAAAGAAAATCAAAGAATATATTTCTAATGATAAACTAGATACATTTATGAAATGTGTTGAAAAGTTTGAAAATCATAAATATATATTTCTTATGATAAACTACCAGTAGATCATAAGAAACTTTTCAACACATTTCATAAATGTATCTAGTTTATCTTTAGAAATATATTTGTTTATTTTCTTTTTCAAACTTTTCAACACATTTCAAAAATGTATCTAGTTTATCATTAGAAATATATTTTGTTGATTTTCAAACTTTTCAACACATTTCATAAATGTATCTAGTTTATCTGTAGAAATGTATTTTTTGATTTTCTTCTTCAAACTTTTCAACACATCTCATAAATGTATATAGTTTATCATTAGAAATATATTTTTTTTATTTTCTTGTTCAAACTTTTCAACATATTTCATTAATGTATCTAGTTTATCACTAGAAATATATTTTTTATTTTCTTTTCCAAACTTTTCAACACATTTCATAAGTGTATATAGTTTATCAATAGAAATTAATTTTTTGATTTTATTTTTGGAACTTTTCAACACATCTCATAAATGTATCTACCGGTAAATTATCACTAGAAATATATCTTTTCATTTTCTTTTTCAAACATTTTAAAACACATTTCATAAATGTATCTAGTTTATCATTAGAAATATATTTTTTTGATTTTCAAACTTTTCAACACATCTCATAAATGTATCTACCAGCAGTTTATCACTAGAAATATATTTTTTGATTTTCTTTGTCAAACTTTTCAACACATCTCATAAATGTATCTACCGGGTACACCTAAATGGACTTCAGAAATATTTGTTATTCGTCATATATTACACACAAATCCTATTACTTATAAAATATGAGATTTAATGGGGGAAGAAATTATAGGTAGTTTTTATAAGCAAGAATTACAGAAGACAAGGTTTTAATATTAGTATTTTAAAAAGATAATTATTCTGTATTATTCTTTTAATGATAAATTTATTTTTTTTGAAAAAATTATTATTGTAATATTACACAAACATAATATTATTTTTCGAAAAAAATATTATGTAATATTATGCAAACTGTATATATTTATTTTTCCCTTTTTTGTAATTTTAAAAATAAATTACACATAAATGTTTATACTATTTATCCCTAATTTTTATTTTCGAAAATATTAAAAAATTATTTTAAAATATTTCAAAATTATACAAATATGTTAATACTATTTATACCTATTTTTAATTAACGAAAAAAATTATTATTTTAATATTACACATATATGTTTATACTATTTATCCCTAATTTTTATTTTCGAAAATAAAAAAAAATTATTATTGGTGGGTAACCTATTTTAAAATATTAATTATTTCGAAAAAAAAGTTATAGGGGGGGTCTAGTGGGTACATTATGTGTTGTATACTATATGTTATGTTTTATCAGAAACTTTCATCTTGAGATGTATACTGTATGTTATGTTTTATCAGAAACTTTCATCTTGAGACGTAAACTGTATGTTATGTTTTATCAGAACCTTTCATCTTGAGATGTATACTTTATGTTATGTTTTATCAGAAACTTTATTTTGAGATGTATACTGTATGTTATGTTTTATCAAAAACTTTCATCTTGAGATGTATACTGTATGTTATGTTTTATCAGAAACTTTCATCTTGAGATGTATACTGTATGTTATGTTTTATCAGAAACTTTCATCTTGAGATGTATACTGTATGTTATGTTTTATCAGAAACTTTCATCTTGAGATGTATACTGTATGTTATGTTTTATCAGAAACTTTCATCTTGAGATGTATACTGTATGTTATGTTTTATCAGAAACTTTCATCTTGAGATGTATACTGTATGTTATGTTTTATCAGAAACTTTCATCTTGAGATGTATACTGTATGTTATGTTTTATCAGAAACTTTCATCTTGAGATGTATACTGTATGTTATGTTTTATCAGAAACTTTCATCTTGAGATGTATACTGTATGTTATGTTTTATCAGAAACTTTCATCTTGAGATGTATACTGTATGTTATGTTTTATCAGAAACTTTCATCTTGAGATGTATACTGTATGTTATGTTTTATCAGAAACTTTCATCTTGAAATGTATACTATATGTTATGTTTTATCAGAAACTTTCATCTTGAAATGTATACTATATGTTATGTTTTATCAGAAACTTTCATCTAATATACTATATATTCCCACTCCTCACACAAGACAATAGACACATATTCTGAAAATGTCATTCTTCTTCTTCAGTGTTCATTCTCAAACTCCCACTGGATTTCTCTTGTAACAGGACAATGGTCCTACAAGATTTCCAGTTGGATGTCGTCCAGAGAATGGAAATGCGTTGTGTTACCGTTTTTGCGTTGCCAATGGCCCAACACATCCATCTTCGGTGGAAAATGTCATTCAATTCTGCACATTGTGGTGTATATTACATCGCTGTAGGTTTACAAATAAATAAAATATTGTACTAAGACTAAATGTAAACTATTTATTTTGTTTATAAGAAAGAGTGCGTAAAATGTGAATATAGTTCATGCATACTAAAAGTTAACAGATTGGCTAATGGAAGCACTAGAAGAGAAATCTACAAGTATATAACCAGTACAAATGCCAAAGATAACATAAATCTCCTCAGAAGTAAAGACTAGAGTACCATTTTTTGACTTTGCACTCAACATAAATATACAGATTAATAATCATCTCAACAGAATACATCCACAGAACGCTCCATGGTTCCTACTGTGTGCACATCCTTACAAAACTACTGTGTACACATCCTTACGAAACTACTATGTACACATCTTTACGAAACTACTGTGTACACATCCTTACGAAACTATTCATCACCTTTTTGAATATCTAGCACTGGATGATGTTAGAGAAGGGCTTCACTCTACAAGCACTGATAAATGGAATAACCTTATATGGAACGAAACAACAGCCCACAAACACGTGCATGTGCCAAAGATGATTGAACCACATGGCTACATGCGTCTACAGACCAGTGGAACAACAATAAATCAACTAATGCCAGTTGTATGCAGTTTTGACTGTGACTATAGTAGTTTGATATTTTCCTGCAAAATATATCCAATATTTGATACCTTGATTACTGCTGTATTTTTTCAATTGATACCTTGATTACTGCTGTATTTTTTCAATTGATACCTTGATTACTGCTATATATTTTCAATTGATACCTTGATTACTGCTGTATTTTTTCAATTGATACCTTGATTACTGCTGTATTTTTTCAATTGATACCTTGATTACTGCTGTATTTTTCAGATAAACACTTCATTGGTTTTCTTCCTATTCTCCTTTCATGTTCATGAAAAGAGCATTCTTTTAGCGACCATGTAAGTAGATCATTGTAAGGTAACAGTAGATCAGTGTATGGGGTAATGATAAATCAGTGTTTGGGGGTAATGATAAATCAGTGTTTGGGGTAATGATAAATCAGTGTTTGGGGTAATGATAGATCAGTGTTTAAGGTAATTATAGATCAGTGTTTGAGGTAATGATAGATCAGTGTTTGAGGTAATGATAGATCAGTGTTTGAGGTAATGATAGATCAGTGTTTGAGGTAATGATAGATCAGTGTTTGAGGTAATGATAAATCAGTGTTTGAGGTAATGATAGATCAGTGTTTGAGGTAATGATAAATCAGTGTTTGAGGTAATGATAAATCAGTGTTTGGGGTAATGATAGATCAGTGTTTGAGGTAATGATAAATCAGTGTTTGGGGTAATGATAGATCAGTGTTTGAGGTAATGATAGATCAGTGTTTGGCACTTTGTTAGTCTAAACTTGTTACAGTGTAAGTTTGTTAAGATTTTGAATGTTTACAATTTCAGACCAGCATGCCTTGTAATCAAGTCTGATCCATTGGCCAGTTTTTGGTTCCTGCTAATTTCTGTGTTTAGGTAAATCTGATAGTTATTCTCACTAATGATTTCTCTCTTGCTCTCTTATTCTTTCTTACTCTCTCTCTCTCTCTTACTCTCTCTCTTTCTCTCTCTTACTCTCTCTCTCTTACTCTCTCTCTCTCTTACTCTCTCTCTCTTTCTCTCGCTCTTCCTGTCACACAAACACACACATACATGATCTTTACTGTCTTTTGAGAGAAGGCATTCACAGGGTCTGTGTACACAAACCCACTAGTTCTTTTGACCAATAAGAATCAAGAGTAGAAATCTGCATAGGGTCTTGTAATGGGATTACCTGAATGACTTCCGACATTTTGTCAAGGTCATATGTCCTGATATAGCTCAGATGGACTCTCATTCGTGGTTAAATGTAGCTGGCCTTCCACAAAAAGGTTTTAATCGCCTACCAATCAAACGAGGATAGAATTCAACTGCAGCAGGCAGAGTTCAGAATATCAATCGTTAATTTTTGTTTTAAAAAAGGGATGTGGAACTATTACTATTGTTATGCAGTTTAATACTCTTATGTCTAGTACTGGGTTGGTGTGGTCTGTGGTTTTATTCTTGTGTGTTCCGTCATTTACTCATCGTTTTGTTCGTTTCGTTTCCACATTATTTACGTTTTTTATGTACTTCCTGACCTTCGGCATCTCATTTCCATATTTCCGTTGGATTCGTTTATTTGTTGTGATAATTTTTCCATTCATCGTCTTTTGATGTTTTGTGTGTATCTTGATAAAGACCTTTTGGTTGAAACGTTGAATATGATTTGTGTATTGTAGTTTGTATGTTTTCTTGTGTGCACATCATTACCCACTAGTTTTAGTTATAGTCCGTTGTGTCTGAGTGAAGCTATTATATAAACCTGTGTTTTACGTAAGTACAATTACAGTTAATAACAAGCTCATTTACTATCTGAAGTCAACAATGAAGTATAAAGAATACAGCATGGAGTTATTGTGATGAAAACTGAAAGATCTTGGAGTAAGAAAGTAGTACAAAAATAATACAATGGAAATATGTGAAGCTATATGTCATGAAAATGACTTTACAAAGAAAATGTGAAATAGAAAATAGAAATAATAAGAATAATATTTCTTGAGTATCTTAGCTGGATGCTTCACACAATAATAACACCAGATAACTTTATGTAATCTTTGGTCTACTTTGTTCCATTCCATGTTTGTCCGTCCATATCTTGAAAAAGATATTTTTGTTGAAACATCGACTTTGTGTATGTGTTTCATGAAAAACTGTAATTTACCTAATTATATATTTTTTCTTTTATCTATTTATTATACGGTACATAGTTTACTGCGGTAACCACTCTTATGGTGAGTACACCTCTTTCAACCACAGACATTAGTCTAATTTGGTTATATCAGAGTTCTACAACCATAAAAAAATAATGGTGGTCATAGATCTAGTAAACCAATGACCATGACATCCTCAAATCACTGCTGTCACCTGATAATTTGAGCAAATAGTAACGGTTAGGGGGGGGGGAGAGAGAGAGAGAGATAGAGAGAAGACTTCACTAAGTAAAATTCTGCCAACTAATATATCACCATTGAAGTGTCTGTAATATGGATTGTATGTCTTTTTTTGTGTTATCGCTGCTATGGCTCTGATGGGTTGTAAGCTATATTACATATTGTTGTGTTATCGCTGCTATGGCTTTGATGGGTTGTAAGCTATATTATTTATATTCAAGTTTAGGTATGCTCATGTATTGATAACCTAACCAAAGTAATTTCTTGTATTTTTTTATTTTCTTGTACATACATATTCCCCAGTATGCTGCCACTGTTGCTAAAAGATGGACTACTGATTCCTACAATTTCAACTGTTTGTTTGTTTTGGGCAATTGTTACATATAATCTTCAACCAACGAAGCATGTTTCACCAAACACTAAACGAATAGTAAGTTAATTGTTTAAATATTATATTAGCATATTTAAAGGGCAGTTTTAAAATGACGGATCATAGTAATAATGAAGATATTTTTGTAAATTTTTTTTTAATGTGAATGTTATGCAGACTATTGTGACAATAAAATGATGGAATTGGATTAGTCACATTCTTAGAAGAGAGCCTGATGAAAGGCTGCAAGCACAAAATTTATCACATGAGTCCTATTCACAAAAGCCTCCTGTGTCACGACCAGGGCCTTGACTACAAGTTCAGGGTGAAAAGAATAGGGCCACTGTCTTCTTTCCAGGAATGTCATAGGAGGCGACTAAGGCAAGTTGGGGGATAACCTGACAACCTGTCACCTGTGAGAAAATGTTAATTTCTTACTTGTGTTTTCTGTAAATTAATCCGCATGGATGATGAAAAGACGCAGGTCTGTGGACATTGTAGTTTGTCTTCTTGTGGGAAAACTCTTAGGTGGCTGGGAGTGCTAGTTGTGCTATCACTGTGGATGGATAAACAAATCTGACAGAAGAATGATAAGATTGTTGGCACAGCTATCACTGTGGATGGATAAACAAATCTGACAGAAGAATGATGAGATTGTTGGCACAGATGTGTGTTCTGGCAGTACGTGATAATCCTGGGATACTGGTGCACTGGAATGCCTGCCTTTGGGGACTAAACATGCATCCATAAATCTCCCTTACATAGCAGAAGACGGGTGTGTCTAGCCATTGTTGCAAATAAAATGGAGACACAATGCATTTCCATTCTCTGGACTACATCCTGCTGGAAATCTAGTAGGACTATGGTCCTGCTACAAGAGAGATCCAGTGGGAGTTTGAGAATGAAGGCTGAAGAAGAAGAAGATACTTACATGTCATAATGTCATACAGTAGATACTTACATGTTATGTCATACATGAGATACTTACATGTCATAATGTCATAGTCAGATACTTATGTCATATTGTCATACTTACATGTCATGACATACATGAGATACTTACATGTCATAATGTCATACATGAGATACTTACATGTCATAATGTCATACTTGCATGTCATAATGTCATACTTACATGTCATAATGTCATACTTACATGTCATAATGTCATACTTACATGTCATAATGTCATACTTACATGTCATAATGTCATACTTCAGATACTTGCATGTCATAATGTATTACTTACATGTCATAATGTCATACGTACATGTCATAATGTCATACTTACATGTCATAATGTCATACTTACATGTCATAATGTCATACATGAGATACTTACATGTCATAATGTCATACATACATGTCATAATGTCATACTTACATGTCATAATGTCATACGTACATGTCATAATGTCATACGTACATGTCATAATGGCATACATGAGATACTTACATGTCATAATGGCATACATGAGATACTTACATGTCATAATGTCATACTTACATGTCATAATGTCATACTTACATGTCATAATGTCATACTTACATGTCATAATGTCATACTTACATGTCATACTTACATGTCATAATGCCATACTTACATGTCATAATGTCATACTTACATGTCATAATGTCATACTTACATGTCATAATGTCATACTTACATGTCATAATGTCATACTTACATGTCATAATGTCATACTTACATGTCATAATGTCATACTTACATGTCATAATGTCATACTTACATGTCATAATGTCATACTTACATGTCATAATGTCATACTTACATGTCATAATGTCATACTTACATGTCATAATGTCATACTTACATGTCATAATGTCATACTTACATGTCATAATGTCATACGTACATGTCATAATGTCATACTTACATGTCATAATGTCATACATACATGTCATAATGTCATACTTACATGTCATAATGTCATACTTACATGTCATAATGTCATACGTACATGTCATAATGTCATACTTACATGTCATGATTACTTGTTTCATTCTTCTTTTCAGTTTATAATTTCCCTGGTGACTGCTGCATTAATTACCATAACAACGTTACTCATCCCTCCACCAATAAGATACCCAGATATTTTTCCATTGATAATCTCTATTTATTCTTGTGGACATTTCATACTGTTTGCTGTAAACTTTCATATCAGACAATTTGGCATGGAGAGTTATTTATTTAAATTAACTTCACAAACAGTAGGAGTCATTGACATTGTAAGTCCATCTACCAGATCACATATATCAGATATGCGTGCTGATGTTGATGGCAGTAAATCTCATAAAAAGATATCAAGCAAGGCAGCAGTAAGAAATCGTAAACTTAATTAGTGAAATGTATTGTTCATATATAGCTACTGGTTGTAATATGAAACATTCAGAAGACAGTAGGCAGGATTTGAACCAGGTCTATTCAGCTGACACCGATTTGCCTTGAAACTTGAGTCACAGCGTTGTCTGAATTTGATCACATGGCATCTCTAGAAAGATATGATTTTAGTCAAGACTTCAAATATATATATTCTGAAGTTTTTATGAATATGGTCTGGTCAATCGTAACACAAACAACAACACACATTTCATAGGTATGTAAATGTCTCAGAGACCACAAACATTTAACATTGGTACATGCCCTCCATACTACTCATACTCATGACTAATGGCCAAAAACAGTGTATAGAAAAACATCAAGATAAGCTTGAAAAAATGAACTCAACACAATCACAGAGACACATCTGGTCTTGGAACAACAAAAGAGGCTCCTACCCCTGCTCTTAAGAACAAGTGTGGACACGATCAACCATCATCCACCTGGGAAAAGACAGCAGACAATAAACATCTGAAGCAACCGTGTGGCTGTTTATGTGTTATGTATATTTACAAATAGATCTAATGGTCATTGTGGTTCTGAGATATAATGGTACGTACTAATTTTAAATGTTTGTGCTCCTTGAGGAATTTATATACCTGTACAGTGTGTGTGTGTTGTCATTATTTGTGCTATGATCGACCGGTCAATATTCATAGTAACTTGAGAATATAAATTGGTAGCATATCCTACTCAGGATGTATCCATCAGCCCTGCATTTGTTGACTGTAGTGATTTTCTATGCAATATAAATATGTTCAGTAGTTGGCCATTGCTTTCTGAGCTGCAAGTAAACAAAGCAATTAGCTACCATTCAGCATTAAGAATTATTTTTTCATTTATACTTATGCTTCCTACTTGAATGTACTTGTATTAGCTACTATACAGTTGGTTGATTGGTTGCTGATCCAGCGGTCCATATGGTCATACTCTTTGACCCAATACCATTGCGTGATACTTCCATGTGTTTGTGAGCTGTTGTTTTATTCCATATAATGTGTTCCATTTATCTGGTCTTTGAGGGATAAACATTTTCCTGACGTCATTGAGCACTGGACATTCAAAAAAGTGGTGGTCAACAGTTTCATAGGGATGAGTGCACAGCCGGCACCCTGGAGTGTGTTGTGTTTGTATTCTCTACCATACAGTAAAACAGATATTAAGAAATAATTCTAGAGAAGACTGGATAAACAGCTGGCATACAGGGATGACTGATCATGGCATTTATTCTGAAATGAATGGGTCTAGTCTAAAGGACAATATAAACTCACTACGAAGACAAGATCGAAGCACTATTTTCCATCTCAGAACTGGACATATTGTTCTAAATTACCATCGGAACAGAATAAATCCAGCATGCCCATTTAACTGTAGAAATTGAAATCACGCATATGAAACATTGCAGCATGTCCTAAGTTTATATATTGTTGTTTGTTTGTTTGTTTGAGAACCCCAGGAATTGCAAGTGATTAGCTCCTACTTCCAACGTGCAGTGGGGTGATTTTTTTTTTTCATACCCAGAAGATTTCGGCTTACTGCAATGTCTATTGAAGGAGTCTTTTACTCCGAGGGGGTCTATAATTGTATAGATGACATGCTGCAAAGTTTCCATAAGAGAGCCTCAATATAACGGCATGTCATCTACTAAAGTTTTATATTGCATGGATGGTCTGTCTAGTGAGCCATTGGTGAGACCCACAGATGCAACAACATGTGTAAGTTTATATATAGGAGTACATCAAACATCAAGCTAGACAAGAACTTCTCCCACCATGTTCATCCATCCTAACCACCTTATATAGGTCTATCACATCTACAGAGAACCTGCAGATTTTACAAACTGGCATGAGCTGGTATAGAAAACTCCTGGCACTGGATAGAAAAAAGTAGAATAATGCAGTATCATCCTCTTAACATCAGAGGACAGTAGATCTCCAAAATTAGATATGCAGATGTAGGCGTCTGTGGCTATATCGATAGTTGCAAGACAACGATAAAAAATGTCAAGCATATTTGACTATATTTATCTTTGAGGTTGGTAACCAGCATGTAAGTATGGGAACATGTTCTCTCATACTGGTGGCCCACTAGCAATATGGTTATAGATTTTCACAATTCAGTGGAAGTGATAAAAACACTGGACGGATTAGTTACCACGGCTGAAGTCTAATGTGTCAAGGCCATTATTGCAAATGAAATGGAAAATGAAAATACAATTCTGATGTCTGGGCTACATCCTGTTGGAAATCTAGTAGGATCATTGTCCTGATATAAGAGAGATGTCTGGACAATATCCTGTTGGAAATCTAGTAGGATCATTGTCTTGATATAAGAGAGATGTCTGGACAATATCCTGTTGGAAATCTAGTAGGATCATTGTCCTGATATAAGAGATATGTCTGGACTATATCCTGTTGGAAATCTAGTAGGATCATTGTCTTGATATAAGAGAGATGTCTGGACTATATCCTGTTGGAAATCTAGTAGGATCATTGTCTTGATATAAGAGAGATGTCTGGACAATATCCTGTTGGAAATCTAGTAGGATCATTATCCTGATATAAGAGAGATGTCTGGACTATATCCTGTTGGAAATCTAGTAGGATCATTGTCCTGATTTAAGAGAAATCTAGTGGGAGTTTGAGATGAACAGAAAAAACAAAGATATGCAGATGATATGGTTCTTTTACCAATAATCAATGCTCAGTAAAAACAAGTACAGGTACATCCGATAAATTTCAAATTCACTTGCGAGTGAGATGGGGATGTGTACTATCTCCCCTATTGTTCATAACATACATAGATCACATCTGCAAAGTAGCAAAGACAACGGAAGAAAACAATCTGAAGGATAACTTAAATGAACTACTATTTGCAGATGATCAAGCACTAGTGGCAACATCAGAAGACGAACTACAAAGACAAATAGACAGATTACATCAAACATGCCATACCTTTAACATGAAGATAAATATAGAAAAGACCGGAGTAATGAAGATAGGAAGAACAGAAAGAAACACCAAAATATATATATATATATATATATATATATATATATATATATATATATATTGAAAACAATAGACTTAACCAAGTGACAGAATTCACATACCTAGGAAGTAATATAACAACAAACGGCAAGAGCAGCAAAGAAATACACAATAGATGTAGTAAAGCATACCAAGCCCTTGGGCAGGTGATACCATTCTTCAGAAACAAATACGTAGATTTAAACACCAAAATAACATTATTCAAAATGATTATTATGTCAACGCTGTGCTACCAATGCCAAACATGGACAATGACAGCACAAGACAAACGTAAACTTGTGAAAGCTGAAATGGCATGCTTACGTAGAATCCTAGGAATATCGCTAAGAGACAGTGTGAGGAGTGAAGACATCTGACAAAAAACTGGCACCACCCCAATCTTAGAATACATCAAGAGACAACAGATCAAATAGTTTGCACACATCAGCAGACTACCATCAGACATCATACCACAGCAAGCTATGCTACACAGATACAGCGAAAGCAGACCTAGAGGCAGACTACTAAAACGATGGACCACTGAAATAAAAGAAGCAACAAATTTCACAATATACTCAGCACACAAGAGGGCCGTCTCCAGAAAACTCTTCTGCCTCTGATGCTGAAAGACAAAAAAGGGTTTCAGCGAATAGAAAGACAGTTCTTTTAAAAAACTGGTGCGGAAGCAACAACTTATTCTATCAACATCAAACATAGTCATGTTCAGAACTTGTACTTCAGTGCGATAGGGAAAAAAAATCATGACAACAGATAATATCAGAACCTAACCAAAAATCATAATTGATAATAATGAACTGGAAGATGTAATTAAATTTGAATATTTGAGTGAAAACATAAATAGTCTGGAAATAGTTCACAGAAAATGCTGTAGTTGAATGTGTAAGACAAAGAAACACAGTGCTGCAACCAAGCTGTAAACCATCACACAATGCTTCCCGTTTTCATGACCACATCCTGCTAATCTGCAGGAGTTTGAAAATTGACTTTGAAGAATATTGTACATTAAAGTGCTACTATCTGTCAGTGCGGAGCGCTGGAGCGTAGTTGATGGTGAGCTTGCTTACTCTTACCAGGTTATAGCGTGTCAGGCCAAAACCACATCGGGACAAACAAAAATTCTAGATCGTGATTTCTCAGTTGACACAACCGCATCTCCAATCAACCTAGATGTAATTTGGTACCTGATGCATGAGTTGGGAAAAGTAAACACAGAAAGGAACTAGCCACCGCACCTAATAGTTGCTGTGGCTTAGTACATGAAGAGTTGGCTTCATCCTCGATGGCAGGTTGCTGCCATGGGTCATTCCTTCACCGGTACCTTCTGTCAGTAGGGTAGTATAAGCGATGCACTTAATGACATTTAACTCATTCTCAAACTCCTGCAGATTAGCAGGATGTAGTCCAGAGAATGGAATGTGTTGTGTCATGATCTACAGCAATGCTGTGATATCTGCTCCTTTCTGCCTAATACATGTTAAGTTAGATGTAACTTCAACTTGGCTTTAGGTCACTTTTACCCTATATGGGATGAGACAGCCAGCTTCACCCCACAACCTCCTTAGTCACCTCATACACCATGTATGGAAGATAAATAGTGTTGCTCTTTGTTTCCCTCTCGGGCTCCGGCAACTCACGGGCAACATGACATGTTAGTGTTCATCACTCAATCACGTCATTGTTTTTGTGCTCACAGACAAGACATCATTATGTTCATGTAACCGTAAAAGGTTTAATAAAATGCATTATATTTTAAGTTATAATATAAAACAGTGTTGTATTTGTACTTTTCTTTCTGTTTGTTGTTGTTGATGTTGTGGTCTCACTCGTTGTTCTAGTTATCATCTCAACCTGGCACACACATTTAATTAAGAAATTGTAATGTTAAACAAAATACATGTATGTCATAACCAAGATTAACTCTTTCAGGACTTTATTATTTTTAGGTTTGGACCAAATTAATTTTCTGAAGTAGAAAAGTTTCTTTATATGTGTTTTTGATTGTATCACTTGACATACTAATATTGATAAATAGTGTATGTGTAATATATCATTGGAAAGGGGAATGGATACAGAATATGAATATATAAGTACATTGATGATATTTGATTACTTCACAAGGTTAGAGTTAGTAAAACACAAAACAAGAAAATGTTAATTTATTAGTATAAATATTGTGACTTACCCAAATGTATCCATACATGTCATTGATGATATCCATTTTTCAAGAATGTTTACACAATTTTATCCAATTCTCTTCATTGTGCATTTTATTTGATGAATTTATATCAATAAATGTTAAAGTTATGTACATTTTTCTGATTGACACCAGAAGCAATACAAAATATGAAAATATCTCAAAGGTAGAAAAATTTCCCTACATGTGTTTTTCATTGTATTACTTGACATACTAATATTGATAAATAGTGTATGTGTAATATATATCATTGGAAAGAGGAATGGATACAGAATATGAATATATAAGTACATTGATGATATTTGATTACTTCACAAGGTTAGAGTTAGTAAAACACAAAACAAGAAAATGTTAATTTATTAGTATAAATATTGTGACTTACCCAAATGTATCCATACATGTCATTGATGATATCCATTTTTCAAGAATGTTTACACAATTTTATCCAATTCTCTTCATTGTGCATTTTATTTGATGAATTTATATCAATAAATGTTAAAGTTATGTACATTTTTCTGATTGACACCAGAAGCAATACAAAATATGAAAATATCTCAAAGGTAGAAAAATTTCCCTACATGTGTTTTTCATTGTATTACTTGACATACTAATATTGATAAATAGTGTATGTGTAATATATATCATTGGAAAGAGGAATGGATACAGAATATGAATATATAAGTACATTGATGATATTTGATTACTTCACAAGGTTAGAGTTAGTAAAACACATAACAAGAAAATGAGAATGTTAATTTAGATTTATTGACTTTTCTGTGTCTCCGCCAAGATTTTTTCAGTCATGTCATATTTAGAACTCACTGTAAGAATGGAATATTTATTGACATATAGTTCTGTGGATATCTCCGCCAAGGTTTTTTAGTCTTGTCACATGGAAATATACAGCTGTAAGTTGTAGGCTGAACTTACTCCTGCCACTTAAGCACTACAAACATTTGCTACATTATTTGGTAACCAGTTTTACATCTATAGCAGAATAGGCACACCTAATTTTGTCAGCTAGCTAAATTTAAAATTGTACATCAAGCTAAACCTTTTAGTTCTGTGAAGTGCCAATAAAGTCACAGTTTTCACCAACTGCCAAAAACATCAGGAGACTTCCTGTCTTGGAAGTAAAGATTTTTTGTTTCAGTGTTGAACATCAAACGTTTGCAGTGGGCACTATCTCCAGAAGTCTATTCTGTTCTGAACACTGTTTTAAAACACACATTTTCTCCATGTGTTGGCTCGGTGGTAGAGAGGTTTTTTAGTTCACTTCACAGACCCAACTTGGTTGAATTAGCTTGTGGTTTGAAAGCCAATCGTTCACGTTGTACTGGCGATATGATTGGATGAAAGTCATTGTTCACATTGTACTGGCGATGTCATTGCATGCATTAGTCGCTTCATAAAATTTGATCATAGTTAAATGGCAGTGGTAGGAGAAGATGAGGTGGGC
Organism: Meghimatium bilineatum; assembly: GCA_034231615.1. Lineage (NCBI taxonomy): Eukaryota > Metazoa > Mollusca > Gastropoda > Stylommatophora > Philomycidae > Meghimatium > Meghimatium bilineatum. The sequence continues at coordinate 8,456,708 of CM067315.1, read as the reverse complement.
AAAAGATACTGATATAATAATAAAACCCATAGTCTGTCAGGGTCGTAGGAGTGTCACATTGATAAATTTGGTACAGAAAGATTTTCACACATCTATATCCTCTACCATCCTAATGAGTCTTGAAACTTCACACCCTGTGCAGTCATTGATATTATCTAGCCATGTCTTCTTCTGGCCTCCTAGTCTTCTTTCAACCTCCACCATACATTGAAGAACGCCTCTTGTTAATTGACACACCACGGAAAAGGACAGTTTACAAGTTTCAATTTCTCTTAAATTGGTGGAAGTTCACTACGAGTCACTCATTTCAGTGACAGCAGCAATTTAGTTGTACTGGTCAGCTAACGCCTGGCATAATCTGCACTGCTGTTAGGTGTTGCCCATTATTTTTGCCTGCATCATTGGACACATTGAAATAGATGAAACATGGGAAAACTGATTTTAATGATGTATAGTACCTAGACAAAACAAGCAATCAGTAATACTCAGACTGGGTACATGGAATGCAAGAACCATATGCCTTAGACTTAACATCTCTGACATCACAAATGAACCATCTATTCATAAACCCATAATCTGTCAGGGTCATTGCGGTACTACATTAGATGCACCTCCTTTGTAGTATTTCTTATTATTACAGTACAATTGGTCATAATATTTTTCTATCTTGCACAGCATACTTTGAGAGTTCAATAAAATCACTGATAAGAGTAAAATCTTTGTAAACAGCAGAGACACAGAAAACCAGACTAATATCGTGATGAATGGACATAAGCTTGAGGAGGTGAATACCTTCAAATACCTCAGATCCAGCATATGCAGCGATGGTAAATGCAAAGCAGAAATAAGAGTAAGGCTGGAGATGGCTTTAGCGTCCTTGTCAAGGCTAACGATGATTTGGAAAAGCAACATTAGTGTTGGAGTGAAAATCAAACTGTATAGGTCGCTTAAATAGATGAAGAAGCACTCTGAGAAACTAGATTTTGAGTTTCTTGGTACCATCAAGGAGAATCTAGACAAGAGTCTTGTACCATCAAGGAGAAATTAGACAAGAGTATTAGTACCATCTAGGAGAAACTAGACAAGAGTCTTGGTACCGTCAAGGAGAAACTAGACAAGAGTCTTGTACCATCAAGGAGAAATTAGACAAGAGTATTAGTACCATCTAGGAGAAACTAGACAAGAGTCTTGTACCATCAAGGAGAAATTAGACAAGAGTATTAGTACCATCTAGGAGAAACTAGACAAGAGTCTTGTACCATCAAGGAGAAACTAAACAAGAGTCTTGTACCATCAAGGAGAAATTAGACAAGAGTATTAGTACCATCTAGGAGAAACTAGACAAGAGTCTTGTACCATCAATGAGAAACTAGACAAGAGTATTAGTACCATCAAAGATAAACTAGACAAGTCTTGGTACCATCAGTGAGAAACTAGACAAGTCTTGGTACCATCAATGAGAAACTAGACAAATCTTGGTACCATCAATGAGAAACAGTTATTACTTGAATGTTTTATGTGAAGAACAATCAAGAATAGAATTGGTTTCACCATAAGAATAACAGATGCATCAACTACATAAACATCTACAATGCTATAGTACATGAGGAAAGAAAAGTTAGTGTGTGAGGAAAGAAATGTTAATGTGTGAGGAAAGAAAAGTTAGTGTGTGAGGAAAGAAATGTTAATGTGTGAGGAAAGAAAAGTTAGCGTGCAAATCTAAATACATTTTGAACCAAAAAATGCAATGTTTGTTTTCTGTTTATCTGTTTATATACTATGTAGGTCTTTTTTATTCTGTTTGTTCTCAAACTCCCATGGATATCTCTTATAGTAGCACATTGATCCTACAAGATTTCCAACAGAATGTAGTTCACACAACGGAAATGTGTTGTGTTACCGTTTTATTTGCACCAATGGCCTGACACCTTTGGCTTTGGTAACTAATACATTCAATGTTTTTACATCTGCTGAACAGTGTACATCTGTGATTATATAGATAGTATAATCGACCAGTCATACAAGAGAATATTGCTGAAATGACTAATGTCTGCAAAATCAGTGTTAGTGTGAAAAACTAACTTCGAAATTCACTTATGTTGTCTATTGTGTTGTGTTGCTGTGAAAGATGAACACTCACTGCAGTCATGGAGAGAGGTTACAAACCTTCGAATACAAATGTTACAGACTAATTCTGCGCATCTCCTATAGAGAACATGAGACAAATGTGTCAATCAATCAAGTGCCATGCCGAATGGCATAGGCGATCATGTTTCTCAACGACTCTGTCTCTTATGTTGTCAATAAGCTTGGTTGGTGAGCTTTTACCAAGCCACAATACTAGTCCATCTAGTGACAAATGTGTACGTTAGAAATAAAATAGATTCATACAGGTCTATAAGAATCATTACTGCCAATAGTAAAATATACCTACTTGCATGGTTTATAGGTCTTTTGTTAAGGGAGGTGGGTGTTCAACTCCCTCCTTTAACCCTTAGGAAATCATAATATGCTTTTTATTGCTAGGAATTTAGCCAAAAGGTGGGTGAAACCCCTACATTAACGATTTTTCCACAAAATGGTCATCTTTCTCATCAAAAAAAGTCATCTCCTTTCTCATCAAAAACGTCATCAGCTTTCTCATCAAAAAGTCCAGCTTTCTCATCAAAAAGTCATCAGCTTTCTCATAAAAAAAAGTCATCCGCTTTCTCATGAAAAAAGTCATCCGCTTTCTCATGAAAAAAGTCATCAGCTTTCTCATAAAAAAGTCATCAGCTTTCGCATCAAAAAATTATCGGCTTTCACATCAAAAAAGATCAGCTTTCTCATCAAATAAGTCATCCACTTTCGCATCAAAAAATTATCAGCTTTCTCATCAAAAAAGTCATCAGCTTTCGCATCAAAAAAGTTATCTTTTTCTCATAAAAAAGTCATCAGCTTTCGCATCAAAAAATTATCGGCTTTCACATCAAAAAAGTCATGGGCTTTCGCATCAAAAAAGATCAGCTTTCTCATCAAATAAGTCATCCACTTTCGCATCAAAAAATTATCAGCTTTCTCATCAAAAAAGTCATCAGCTTTCACATCAAAAAAGTTATCGGCTTTCGCATCAAAAAAGTTATCTTTTTCTCATCAAAAAAGTCATTAGCTTTCTCATCAAAAAAGTCATCGGCTTTCTCATCAAAAAAGTCATCAGCTTTCGCATAAAAAAATCATCAGCTTTCATATCAAAAAGTCATCCGTTTTCGCATCAAAAAAGTTATTGGCTTTCGTATAAAAAAATGACATCACCTTCCTCATCAAAAAGAGGGAATTACATACAAAAATGGACGAATGCCTTTTTTCACATTATTTTATAGGTAAACCCCCTTCCTCAATGAAAACGTGTCTACGGCCCTGATGTTTTTTTTGGACGTATGATGAAATAATTATTCGTCATAAACTATACTACAGGGAACAGTCGAGGTGGGAAGAAGCAGACGAAGACTAAGAAAATCATTGACAGGCAGCATCTAGGGCTGAATAGGTCAAGGTATTTTCACACTCATCTGCGTTGCTGAACCTGGCAGGTTATAGCAGTCTTTTCCAATCTCGTGACCCAATATTTTCTTTAAACCTTTCCCCACCTCAATCTTTCAAAAATTATGATGTCTCTCTACACCCCCCCCCCCCCCCAATGTAAACAGAAAGGAGCCATACATTTTTTATAGGTCTATTCAAAAATTGACTTATTCCATAAATTAAACCTAATTATAACTTGTTCAGGACACAAGACTTGGGTTTTAGGAAGAAAACACTAGGAAATTATTAAGAAGAAAAAAAAACCAGTAAAGTAGGCTAAATTTTCAAAACATAGGCCCTATAATAGACAACTAAATCACAAGTACAAAATATATTTTTTCGAAGTGTCCCCCTAAACAATGAAATACCCCCCCCCCCTCCACCTGTGGGGCGTGGGCCACAACACCGGGTTATATGCTTATAGTATGGTGTGATAGCAGGGAGAGGAACATGAGGTAAATGAGGACTTGCTGACTTTTCGTGCGAAGATGGTACCTCATCTTAAATGAGTAGCCAATTGTAAAGTTAAACTTCTATCATGTTTACGGGGAAATGTCACTTTCTTTTTTTTTTTTAAAGGACCTGCCAACCCTGATTAAGAATCTCTAATAAATAGGTCAGACTTAGGCCTGTTCAATCGTCTCATTGTATCATCACGGTAAACCTCCCCCCCCCCCTCCGCACCACCACCACACACAAAAAAACCAGCAACTGAGAAATACAAGAATAAGCTTGAAAAACGTGTAATAACGATGTACAAGGGAGACACATTCACGTGACATTTACAGTGTATAAATAAATGTCTCCTTAGTTGATGATTGGTCGATAAGGGATTAAAACTTTTGGTTAAGGTATCTTGATATCATGGACACAAAATCTAAATATAACAGTGGGAAATCAAGTCATTAAACAAACCAACACATTCGAATACTTAGGCATAACATTCTCTTCAGATGGAAAGATAGACACAGAAATAGACATTCTTTGTAGCAAAGCTAATCAAATACAGGGTCAATTATCCCCTTTATTGCAACACAAAATGCTACCAATGACAACAACAAAAATATCTTATCCAAAGTATCATTTCAACTCTGTGCTACTCTGTGATTCATTAGTTTATAAAGCATATGTGAAGAGAGGAGAAGCAGAAAGAAAAGCCAGGGATAGACCTAGAGTACGCTTGATCGACAACATTAAAGAGACATTACATGAACACCAAATAACATTATCTGAAGCTGCCAGAAAAGCAAGATCAAGAACATTTTATCTCCCTCGACACCCGTAAATGGTAAAAGAGGAAGGAAAGAAGAAGAAGATATCATGGACTTAAATTATGGACTGCCAGGAAAATAATGTGGAAGCGTTGAAAGAGTCAAATGCGAAACGGACCAATATAAGAAAAAGACAATCTTAATTTTTTTGGCCACTTCATGAGACAAGGAGGTTTGGAGAACATAGTCACAACAGGCAAGATTGAAGGCAACAGAGACAGGGCGAAAACGTGATAAAATATTAGACAGTTTGACGGCACGGCAGGCAAACAACAGCGAGATTGATACATAATACAGGAGACAGAGAGCTATAGAGAGCCATGATCGCCTACGCCAGCCGACATAGCACCTGATGATGATGATGTTGATATCGTCTTAGCGGAAATAGGCTTCAATTTCTAGCAAGTGTACTTGCGTTACAGCAAACACACACATCGTTAGGCTGCTTGTTGTTTTGCGAAGGCTCCACTGACTTTGTGAACTGTTCTTCCACGTGATCTGGTGGTAAATGTCCATGCGAACCACTGATTGTAGATTATTTTGATCGTCTGTGTCTCACAACATCCGTGTCATGAAAATGTTCGGAGATGAAATCCGTGAACACAGCATTCATTCCCATGCATATGTTTTATCAATAAACTCGCCAGTGATTGCAAAGACAGTCTTGAAAAGATAATCCATTCTTCACCTAGATCAATGCCTTCTGGTGCACACATCTGTTCAAGATCGATGCCTTCTGGTGTAAACATCTTTATAACTTCTTTTTTCATCTTCTGTGTCCATTCTCAAGCTCCTGCAGTTCAGCGGTCCAGATAATAGTTGTGCCATAATGTAGAGCTTAACTGACAAATCGGACTTCAGCATAGTCTCTAGGTCAATTAGACACTGTGTGGTGAGACCAGTGTTATAAATATGTTATAAAGTAGGGGAGGGGGAAGAGTGATTGCCTTAAAAAAGGTCATTCGTGTGTTTTCGTGTATCAGATCTTGTTCATGTGATGTTCCTTTTGTTAAAATCTCTACGTGGTGGGTGGGGGGGGGGCTTGTTACCCCCATTTTGGCCAAATTTCTAATACTAAAAGGCATAGACCTATTCTGATTTGCTAAAGGACGGGAAGTTGAATATCTCAACCCTGCAACCTCCTTATCTACCGGCCTTTATGGGACAACAAACTCGACCTTAAATTCCTCTTAGTTGCTGCTTACGATATGCTTGACATTTAACAGTTTAGCTCCCCGTGCTCCCCTTTCAGACCTGCCAACCAATGACGATTTCTATTGGAAATTAAGTGTATCTATCACTACGTTCAGATTTTTGTTTACTAGAAACAGATTCTTGAAGATAATTCTATCTTTTTAATTATATCAAAGAACACGGGTCAGCTGTGTTAGAAATTTAATTTATTTATTGGATGATCTCCGTGACAGAAGACACATGGCAATCACATAATACTGTGAATTAATTAAAACGTCTACAGAAAATACCTTATGACCACTGATCTATGTATAAATAAATCAAAGTCTTCACGCTCGACCGCATTTAGGGTTACCAATCGTGTTTATTCGCTTAAACGAAGCGAGACCAAGTGTGTTGATTTGAACACGTAACACATTCGTTGTATTTGTAAACTGTTATAGAAACTGGGACATAGGCAAAACAGGGCGATATATAAGTCAGTGTTATCAAACCAAGACAATCTCGGTGAGACCTGGACACATCTTCGCACTCAATACATACAAATAAATACATACGTGCCATTAACATAAACAAATGTATATTTCCGCAATTTTAGTAAACAATGTATCAAATCAAAATATTTTGAGCTTACATTAAAAAAAAACTCAGCTGACACAGGCGGATGTCGTTATATTGTGAAATTGCGATATTGCTGAAAGTAAATTTTCTCTTAAAAATGAAGCGTTTTAAAACCCATAAATTGCAATCCCATTTTTTTTCCTCGTGAATACTAAATTTATTTTCTTGTGTTAACGAAATTATAATTAGATCTTTTAAATTACGAATTAAGAACTATGGCCATAAAACTGTAAGACTATATTATTACTATATTATTACTTTGTATCAAAATAGTTTATTCTTTCCAATAAATAACAGTATAAAAATACGTTTAAGTGTAAGGGTAAATACAAATAATACTAAAATTTAGATAATTTCATGACAAAAAAGTCGAGTGAAGCACTTTCTAAGCAGCTCTCCTATACCCCCGTAATCCTCTTTCGAGGCGGTATGACATAGCAGGCGCCGACATTCGAAAGCCACTCGGACGCTAAGTATAGCTCACCACTTAGCTGAGCACGTTTATGCTGTTAACATTCCGTACGACCGAAAACTTCACCCCGGTGACTTCGTCCTGTCTTAACATGTCATATGGGGAGGAACCAGCCTAGATCCCAAGCGGTACTGTGACGAGCGAGCTGACTCGACACTGGCTGAACCTTGACCCCGCGGTGGAGTCTAAGACATGTGAACGGACTACTGACACTAGTTCCCATACAAAGTCAAGAGCCAACTTTTGCATGTAAAGTTCCGCGGGGAACTTGAACCTTATACGGACATTATCCCTTAACATCCAAAAGTTTATGTGCCACACTTTTGTTCACCATGTCAACAGTTAGGGAAGAATGTCGTGCATATTGCTTTCAAAAAAACGTTTTTATAAATAGTAGAACGGGGAAGAGTTACATAAAATCACTCAAGATAAATGAGAGTTGTTTATTTAAATTATATTACCACATGATCAGATCAAAATATTTGTGTTCTTATGATTTATTAATACATTTGCACATATTAATACATTTCACATGTATTACATCCCCTTAACTGATAGTATCTGCGGGGTTATGACCCTTAATGAATAATGGAAATGTCCACTCTCTATAACCCTGCTATCCTAGACAGAGCCTCAAAATATATTTCACAAAATTATTTTTCCATACAGATCCTCAGTTGTTCCATTGCAATCGCATTTTTATCTTCTTAAAACTTCAAGTACAAAAAGATCCATGTTTTTATGTATGAGTTTAATTCAAGTACAATTAGTTTTCGCAAAAACAAAACACATGACATTTGTTTGGACAATCATTCAATCATGACTATTACATTTTTGTTTGTAAATGTTTTGTAAGGTGTCTTTTGCTAGGTCATATCGACTTACTGTACCGTGTCTCTCGTCAAATACAGTAACGTGAACTCATTCTTCTAAATGACTTTACTTGACGTTGATTTGTCATTGGCTGTCGACACAATATATACAAAAGTGACCAATTAAAATCACTGTAATGGTTAAATAATGTGACTTTAGGTGGATTATTTTCAAATAGTCCACACAACTAATTGAGAGACAAGATTATACAGTGTAGTAAACAATGTGTAATGGGGAATTTTTGATACCACATCGGTATATTCCGGTCATTTCTATTTTTACTGTGTCGTTCAGCAGACAGGGGTTACATGCGATCTGTTGCATTCTTTATCTTTATAATAACTAATGAAACCAGTATTCTGGTTTTCACACTTTTCTTTTATTAATATATGATATGCAAGTTGTTTATGAAAATTAGCGGTATATTGCCCTGAATGATTGATGCACAAAATAACCATCTTTTAATACGTATTGTGTTTAGGCAAGTGCTACCAACTCGTTCCGTCAAAAGCATTAGACAATACAAATTGTTTTTAAAAAGCCACACACCGTTAGTTTTTTGTTTAACGTCTCGAGAGGGGAACAAAGAATAGCAAGACTGTTTGTCTTTCCATGTATATGTTAAGAAGCGACTAAACGGTGGAGTTGGCTGCCCCATCCTATATAAGGTCAAAATGATCCAGTGCCATTCTAAAGTCGGATGTGTTAGGTCAAAAGCGAAGATCTCACATCAATGTTGTGAACCATGACAAAACGCATTATGAACTACATCATACTAATCTGCAGGAGTTTGAGAACAAACGTAGAAACTCAATTATCCAGAGTGAGAACTAAGATGGAAAGCATCTATGTCTTGTTGACGAGATCTCAATGTCCTTTTTGCCAGAGTTGATCACATCGTCCGTAATATCTTTCCCTTAATATCCACTTGTGCTTCACTTCTTTCTCTCCCACTTTCATCATCCCATGCCTCCCATTTCGTCATATGTATGTTTCTATTCATTGTTAGTCAGCTATCGTTTGTCCTGATGATGATTTCTTATTCAAAACGTCGTATGTCTTGTGTATACATATTGACAACATTTGTATCTAAATCCGTTTTTCCTTATATTGCACTGTGTTCCCCCAGCCCTCGTATTTCCAGCCTATGTGTTGTTCCCGGCACTAGAGATTAATTCCTATAGACCAGAAAAGGCCTGTCATCTTTCCCCAAGAATTATTACTATCGTATATCCTATGCGTCGCATAATTATTTTCTCCTTCTTCCTCGTTTTCCAGCAGGTCAAATGCTGATATGGATTCCATCACAGAACTGTTCTGTAGTTAGCAGCTCCAGTGCAGTAGTTAGACAGTGCAGTAGTTAGACAGTGCAGTAGTTAGACAGTGCAGTAGTGCTTTCCACCAGAGCTATTTCAGATAGCCATCGTTCCCCCCTTGTGCTGTGATATAGTGGACAGTTTTGTAAAATAATAGCATCATTCAAAAACTGATTTTTATGTCACAGATCTGGAAAAAATCTGCGTCATAGTTTCATTTTCTGGGTGCAATTATCCCCCTCCCTTCAAATATATAGCCCCCAAACGTGGACCTAATTACATTTTGAGAACCACTGATCTTTATATGCTTCTTATTTTTATGTGTTCGTCCTCAAACTCCTGTATGTTATCAGGATGTAATCCGGAGAAGGGAATGTGGTATGTCATGATTTACATCGTGATTGCGATATCTGCGCCTTTCGATCTGACACACCCTATTCAGCATGATTTCTGGATAACATGATCCTCTATTGAATAGGAGAGCCAACTCAACCCCCAAAACCTTCTTAGTCACGTTTTACGATGTACATGGTAGGCAACAATAACAGTACTACTAACTTTGCTTGATTTTCCACACCACATTGGCACCACTGATCTAAACCACATTCACTGATCTAAACCACATATCACAGTACACACGACGCATTGTTTGTGTTTTGGTATTTCTTACTATTCCTAATGTTTACATCTTAAGAGCAATCTTACTTTCGTGAACTGTGCTCACGAGATAGAAATAGGGCTCTGTTTACTGTAAGAAAACTTGACTATTGTGACTTAGATAGTCACCCTGACTAAACATAATGCTTCATTAATAAAATATAATTTAGTCACAGTAAACAGAGAACTTCCCACTTTATAGAAGGTGGTTTTCACTTTATAGAAGGTGGTTTTACGTTTGCAATGAAGGGGAGATAATATATACACAGTTGTCAACAGATTTGTTTTAATTAATTATTGTGTCAAAACAAAGTTGAGAAATCTACTCCTGATGTACTTTCACTTTAAAATTGCATTTACCAATTAGTGTGTTCTTTTTTTTAATTGTATGCATCTGTCTAAAATATTTTTAAAAATTATTGTTTCCTATATACAAAAACGAGAAATTTGGATGAGATCCCCTTGTTCTATCAATTAAAAAAAATCATAGGGTTACTGTTTCATTGTTTCAGTTATTCTTACTGCAATTACTGTTACTCATTGGAGCACCTGCATCTGATGTTAAAATGGTGCCAAGATACTTGACTTTATCCCCATGATTTAATGTTGAATCATAGATAGTAATGCTGTATTTTGGCGTTGTGTATTTCTTGAAACAACCATTACTTCTGGTTTCTTCTAGTTTAGACTGAGAGCTTTGTTTTCACTTTTTTTACTACCATGTCTAACAAGTTTTAAATTTCTTTCTCTCTCCCTGTAATCATAACTGTATCGTCAGCATATCTTAGATTATTCAGATTTTGTAACCTCCAACTGCTATTCCTAGCATGCTTTCTAAGTCTCACATAATATCCTCTGTATACAGAAAGAAAAGATCTGGTTACATTACACATCCTTGTCTGATGCCCATTTCTATCTTTTGAAATTCTCCTACATTACCGTCAACCCTCGACACAGCTGTTTGTTTCCAATACATGTTTCTTACTATCTTTAGATCTTTTCCATCCACATAGCTGTCATCTTATTTTTATATACAGTCATATGTAGTAGAATTTATATGCGTATTCTTATACAACTTCTGATTTATGAAACAACAGAGAATGAACAACGTAAAAACAAACTCAATAAACTGCTTTTCGCTGACGATAAAAACATCATGTATGATGACGAAGAAAAACTGCAAACTCACATCAACTCACTATCAAGAATATGCAATAAATACAACAAGCGGATCAATAGACAAAAGGCAGAAACTATGCAAATAACGAGATCGAGCATTTAAATATTCAAATAGAGAACACAAAAATAAGACAAGTCAAAGAGTTCAAGTACCTACGAAGTATCTTCACAGAAGACGGACGAGTCAATTGAGATATAGAAACAAGATGTCAAAATGAAAATATTGTGATATACCAGATGTCACTTTTGCTATAGCACCCAAAAAACACCCAACAGAGCCAACAGAAGGAAAATAACAGACGCAAGAGCCATACCAAACATGTGTGTAGACATCGACCATAAAGCAGTAATAATATCTGTAAAAGCAAACAGAATGAGAAAGAAGAAAGACAACAACAAAAGATAACAAACCAACAACAATTAAAATCCACAAGCTAAAGGACGACACGGTACGTGAGCAATACGCACAAAAAATCACAGAAAAATTCAAAAATTACCAGTAGATTCTACAACAGCAGAAGAAGAATGGAAACTATTCAAAGAAGTTATAACACAAGCAGCAGGAGAAGCATGCGGATACAAGAACAATAGTGTAAAGAAACCAAAAATAACAGCATGGTGGAATGAAGAAGTAAAAAAAGCCACTAAAGAAAAGAAACAACAATATAAGAAATGGGTCAAAAGCAAAAACCAAGTAGATTACATAGAATACAAGACAGCAAAAACAAATGCAAAGAAAGTCATTAAAACTGCCAGAATCAAATCATGGAAAGAATATGGAGACATGTTCAACGCAGATTATAAAAATGCACAAAAGAGGTTCGACAAGAAAATCAAGAACATGAGAAACAAAGAAGATATATATGAACCGACAGAAATAATAAATGATGAAAACGGTAATGCACTAAAAGAACCGAAGCAAATAATGGAAAGTTGGCAACAATATTTCAAGGAACTACTAAATCTAAAAGAAGGAGATGAAGACACAACAATAAACACTACAGCAGCGAACCTAGAACCAAATATACTACTATCAGAAATAGAAAATGCAATTCTTCTTCTTCTTCTTTCGTTCACTTGAAACATGTCTATATCTGTAATTCTGTCTCCTTAATAAAACTCACTGTCTTTTGTAGTTCATACAGTGTCCCATAGAGTTTTGATTCCAGTGTTGTTTCCTCTGGCCAATATGTCTGCCTCAGCGTTTCATGCTCAGAACACTCTTGAAGTATATGTTTGGCACTCTGTGCTGCCTGTCCACATGTACACATGGCCGTGTTGCCAATCTTGAACTTTGTATACATGTGACTGCGGAGTCGGTTGTGTCCTGTTCTGAGACGTAGAATTATAACTTGTTCTGATCTGTTCATATTGTGATAGTCATCTTGTGTTGGTGTTTGTGGCTTTCTTATTGACTTTATCATCTGTTTTTTCTGATGGTAGGTGATTGGTATATCTGGTTGGTCTTCGGCAGCACCTTCCTTAGCCAGTTGGTCTGCTTTTTCATTTCCTGGTATTCCACAGTGAGAGGGTATCCACTGCATGGTTACCCTATACTGGTAAGACAATTCGCTAAGTAGTTTTTTTAAGTCTGTTAGTTTTCCAGACTGGAGAGCTTGAAGCACTGACCTTGCATCTGTCAGGAATACCACAGGCTGTAGGTCAGAGTTGGAGTTCAGCAGTTTTTTAGCTGCCACACTAATTGCCTGGATTTCTGCATCATAATTATTGCAGAATTTTCCTGTCGGTGTTCTGATTGTATCTCTAGGCTTGTGTGGATATTCTATATATACACCTGCACCTCCATTCCTCACAGCATTCTGTGCTGACCCATCTGTGTACACTCTGACCCATATATCTTGTGGATATTCCTCATCCAGGAAACTGAGGGTGATTGTCATTCGCTGCACACTGTTCTGTTCGTCCTCGCTTAGTATTCCTTTCACATGGGTCTGAATGTATATTGGCATTCCATGGCTTTCACTCCACGGGGTTTGCTCTGGTACAGACCTTAAGGGGCTGCCAACTTCAGGTAGGTCTGTAAGTTGTCTACGGAGTCGTTTAGCTTGATGGATAAAGCTGCTCCTTTTCAGTCGTCCCATTGCTAGATTTTGGAATCTTTCCTTCATTGGATGACTTGGCATACACTGAAACTTTTCTGCTTGAATTAGTACTTTTGTGTCTCTGCGTTCGCCAAGTGTTTGCATTCTTCCCATTTTCTGCATCTCTGCTATGGGTGTTGATTTCATTGCTCCCAACATTATTCTAAGTGCCTGGTTTTGCACTTTATCTAGATCTTGTAATGTGGTGTTTGATGCAGGACACCACGCAGCTGAACCGTATTCCAGGTGTGGTCTTATGCCTTGCTGGTAAACTTTACTGAGTATTTTTCCACTGGCTCCCCATGTGGTTCCACTTAGTTTTCTCAGGATAGCTAGCTTCCTCCTGGCTTTTGTTGTTGCTTTGTTTATGTGCTGCTTCCATGTCAGCTTATCATCAAAAGTAACTCCGAGGTATGTGGGTTGTTTGTCTTCTTTCAAGAGCTCTCCATCTATCTTGATATGACCAGCTTTTTGTTTTGGTGAGAGGGTAAAGAGTGTAGTGCTGCACTTATCTGTGTTAATGCTGACGCACCATCTATTAGCCCATAAGGTTAGGGCATCGATAGCTCTTTGTATTTGTTTAGTGGCCACTGTTGCATGTTCTTCCGTGCACCAGATCACCAGGTCGTCAGCATACATTGCCACTTTGATCCCATGTGGTAGTTCAGCAACTAGGTCATTGATGTAAACCAAGAAAAGTGTGGGTGACAGGACTCCTCCCTGGGGGACTCCATGACGCAGTAGAACTTTCTTGCTCTTGCGACCATCTAATTGTACCCTGGCTCTTCTATTATGCAGGTATGCTTTTACCCATTTGTACATTCTTGAGCTAACCCTGCAATTTCGCAATTTCTTTAGGAGCCCTTCTTTCCAGACCTTATCAAATGCTTTCCTGAGGTCTATCCATGCTGCTAGTACCAGTTTCTTTTCTTGGAAGGCATCCTCAATCTCTTGGGAGAGGTAGGTTGCCTGATCTTCAGTAGAGTAGCACTGTCTGAAACCTGCTTGCTGTGATACCAGAAGGTTTTCACTTTCAAGGTACCACTGCATCCTAAGATTGATAATGCGTTCCATTGTTTTACATAGACAGCTTGTGAGGCTGATGGGCCTGTAGTTGGAGACTGTGTTGCCATCTTTTCCTGATTTGAGGAGTGGTATCATTATTGCTTCTCTCCACGCCTGTGGTACATTACCTGTGGACCAGCTTGTGTTAAAGATCTGCAGTAGCTTTGCTCTTGCTGCACTTCCCAGGTTTCTAATCATTTCATTGGACACTCCATCAGCTCCAGGGGACTTTTTCATTTTCAATTTGGATATTGCATGCTCCAGTTCTCTCATTGTGATTGGTGCCTCCATGACTTCAGGTATAGGTTCACCTTGTCCAATGTTTTGGTGGTTCTCTCGAACCTCCTGTTGTTTGTCTGGGCTGACTTTGACGTTATTGTCTTCTGCAAAGGAATCTGCAAAGTAATCAGCTGCATGTTTACCTGTTAAAATGTTTCTATCTTTATAAAGTGTGATCCTGGTATTTCTCCCTGTACCTTCATCATTTAGTTGTTTTACAAGTTTCCATAATTTCCTAGTATCTCTTTCTAGGTTCAGCGACTCTGTTTTTTCTTTCCAGCTGCTCCGTCTGGCTTGTAACTTGGCTCTTTGAAATTTAGCCTCTGTTTGCTGATATTTGTTGTGATGTTCTTGGCTAGGTCTGTTCTCAGCCTGCTTTCTAGATGTTTCCATCTCATTTTGCAGCTTTTCCAGTTCATCATTCCAGTAGGGTTTGTAGTTTTTGCGTGCCCCCCTGGGTATGGTTTTACTAGCAGCATGTAGTATACATCTATTAAATTCACTCACTGCTCTATTGATGTCTTTGTCCAAGTTCATGTCCTTAGCTAGAACACTGGTTAAATGCTGGTACATTTTCCAGTCTGCCCTCTTATAGTTCCACCTAGTGAGCGTGCTGCTGTCCTTGGTATATTCATTGTGAATTTCCAGAAATACTGGTCTGTGGTCACTACCCCCAAGCTGCTTTCCAACGACACGTGTGATGTTCCATTCCAGGCCTGGTGAGTAGAATGCCAGGTCTGGTGTAGAGGTGGTGTGCCATGCTCTCGAGTAGAAGGTTGGTGAGTCTGCTGGCTGGTTAATAAGAATGAGATTATTTTCATCCTGCCAGCTCTCAAGTTCCTCACCTCTCTTGTCGATATGATCGTAGCCCCAGCTCTGAGAGTGGCTGTTGAAGTCACCACACACCATAAGCCTTTCTTTGTCTGGAATTGTGTCTAGTGCCAATGGTTTATCATTTGGGCAGTAGTAGTTCAGGAGATGGAATTCTGCACTGTCTGTTTTTAGGTGGAGCATCTGGTATTCTGCCCCGTCCATGTATACTTCCAGCTGACATGCGCTGATATTGTTTTTAACTAGTGTCAGAATTCCACCCTTTCGCCTGTCTTTTCGGTCAGATCGGTAGCACTGGTAGCCTCTGATTTTGAAGGCTATGTCGCTGCTGAGGTGTGTTTCTTGGATACAGCATATATTTACTTGTTCTTCACTGAGGACATTTTCAAGTTCCAATTTTTTGCTGTATCCATCTCTTTTACTGTTGACACCCTCAGCATTCCAGTGCATTATTTTTATTGGTCGTTTGTTTGTTTGGCCAGTAGCTCTATTCCCTTGCCTCCTGGCTCCTCGGGGCAATTGAGAAGGACTTCCAGTAACTGAGGTTGGGCCCTTTCGAGGTATAGGGCCCGGCACCGTCCCTGCCTGAACGTCCGCCACAGGGCAGGCACCATAACGTTTATTAGATGCAGACATGTTTCCATTGTGTTTTATGCGTGGCAACCTGATTATCTGTGCGCCTTTTGGCTGGTTGCCTCCGTCTTCAGCACTCTGCTTACTTGGGCCGGACTATGGTCCTGCTCGAGTGGGAGTGCCCGACCAGTCTTAGTTTCCAGCCTCTGATGGCTGAACTAAGCCCCATCACCACTTCAAGGTTCTGGCCTTGATGGGGAGAAAATGCAATAAACAAAGCACCAATAAACAAGGCAGCAGGCTCTGATAACATACAAACAGAACTTATCAAAGCAGCAGCAGAGAGCGGGAAAAAATGGTTACACAGACTTTTCAATGTAATATGGAAGAAACTAGAAACACCAGAAGACTGGAGAAACGCGACAGTCATTCCCATAAGGAAGAAAAAAGGCAGTAAGAGAGACTGCACAAAATACAGAGTGAAATCTTTACTAAGCCACACAGGAAAAATTTTTAACAAAATATTAGAGCAACGACTACGAACATATATTGAACCACAACTTCAAAACACCCAAATGGGCTTCCGTAAGAACAAAAGCTGTACTGATGCTATCTTTACACTTAAACAACTAACAGAAAGAGCCACAGAAAACAACAAAGAATTATATATCGCATTCGTAGACCAAGAAAAGGCATTCGAGAGAGTAGACAGACAACAACTATGGAAAACACTATCAATATACGGAGTACCAGAACATTTAATCAACATATGCAAGGGCATTTATGCAAATAGCCAATGTGCAGTAAGAACAAATGCAAGTGTGTCCAATAAGTTCCAAATTCAATCAGGAGATCGCCAGGGGTGTGTCCTATCCCCTCTACTTTTTATAACATATATCGACCACATCTGTAAACTAACAAGTACCAACGAAGAAGATAACATAAAAGACAAATTGAACGAACTACTCTTTGCAGACGACCAAGTACTAATAGCGACATCAGAAGAACAATTGCAAGAACATATGAACAAACTCCACATAACATGTCAAAAATTCAACATGAAGATCAATATTGAAAGACTGAAATAATGGCAATAGCAAAGAAAGAAAGAAATATCGCTATCTCCATCGATGATAAACACCTTAAACAAGTAAATGAGTTCACTTACTTAGGAAGCATTATATCGAGTGAAGGGAAAACAAGCAAAGAGATACAAAATAGATGCAACAAAACATACCAGATCCTAGGACAGATGACACGCATTTTCAAGAACAAAAATGTAAACATAGACACTAAAGTTGCATTATACAAGACTATTATTATTCCATCACTATGCTACCAGTGCCAAACCTGGACAATGACAGCACAAGACAAAAGAAAAATAGTGACAACAGAAATGTTATGTCTACGAAGAATACTCGGAGTGTCATTAAGAGATAGAATTAGAAACGATAACATCAGACAGATAACCAAAACAATACCAGTATTGGAACACATCAAAAGACAGCAGATCAAGTGGTTTTCACACGCTTCCAGATTACCGACATTTAGCATGCCGCAAATGGCCATGACACATAGACATAACGGTTATAAAGCCAGAGGCAGACCATGTAAAAGATGGATCACAGAAATCAAAGAAGCCACAGGAACAAGCTTACAAACAGCGCACAAGAAGGCCATCTCCAGAGAACTCTTCCACCCCTGACGCTGCAAGACAAACAAGGGACACAGCGTATAGATAGACCCAAAAAACAACATGGGAGTAAAGAAACACATAATTAAGAGCATTTTTGTGTCAACATTATGCTACCAATGTCATACTTGATAACTAACACATACACATAAGTAAGAGCATCTTTGTGCCAATACTATGCTATCAATGTCAGATTTGGCAGCTAACACCTACACATAAGAGAAAGTTCGAAACTTGCGAAATGTCTAAGTAAGGCTATTTGAGTCACCAGATTCGACAAGGTGCGCAATTAGAACATCAGACGGATACTAAGTATAACATAGTGCATCGAGTATATAGAGAAACAACAGATAAAATTGTTTGGACGTCTTATGGGGATGAACGGTCCCATTAGAGCGTATAACAAGATTTAAATAATGATACAAAGCCAAGGGCAGACTTCGGAAAACATAGACAATATCAAGGCCATCCTGAATAAACATGACTGCATACAACCATAGCACCACACTTGGCTCTGGAACACAGACTACATCTTCTGTACAAACCTCTACGCTAGTGTGGACGTTATGACAATAGACAGTTCTTATAAAAAAAACGTCCATATTAGTAATAATTACTGAAATTTAAACCCCCCTCCCTTGTCCAAACTATTTTATCTGTTGCTTCTATATATATTCTATGCGTGGTGTTTTATCTATTATATTTCTGATGTTCTCAAAGCACATTTTGGTTGAATCTGGTGATTCCAATGACCTTCTTCGGGCATTGCATTTTGCAAGTTTTGATCTTAACTAAATCAAAAATCCTGTACACCATTCAACATAACTGCAGAATGTTCACAGTGCTCAATAATTACATACTTGGGTTATACATTGTTCACTTTCTCCACCTTGGATTCACTGGACATTTATGGATCACATTTATGGATTTAGAAGTTATTCACCTGACATTGGACTATTCAACAATCTCAAAAACATTAATCTGTTGTTTCTTTTGAACCCTGTGCTCGCTTTTATTGCAGCGTTCTTTGCCAGAGAAACTTCTACCATTTATTAATTTTAACACAGGTGGGAGAGTTGTAAGGAATATAATTTTAACAGTGTGTTGTCTAGTATTATTATGTATAAGGGTTAGTCATGGTCGCTGTAATTTATTGAGTAATGGATGATAAGTTTGGGTTTTTTGTAACGTGATACACATTACAAATTATCACTTTCATTTATTCCAAAGACAGTACGTGAGAAAAGGAAGCGTGGATGTTAGAGTGTGAGGTCTATGGCACTATCTTTTTCCTTAGGTGGTATGCTAGTCATGTTAAGCACCTGCGATTCAAAGTACACAAATTGAGTAAACTGTAGCTTATAGGGACACCATATATATTGTTAGTTTCTTTGCCATTCCTGCAATATGAAAGTTATGAATATATTTGTGAATATATAGTATATTCACAGTTTACCGAAATAATCACCCTTCTTTGGTTTTTCTTTTTAAGAATAAAGAAAGTATCTTATGGCGAGGTATGCGCCTTTCAACCACAAGGGGGGGGGGGGGGTTACTGCTACACATAATCCAGTCACCGTGATTCCAATATTAACATTGTGATGACAAAAACGTATTGAATATATAACTCAGTGGTTATGGTTCTGCACCACTCCCTTAAATACATAGGCCTATCCTCGAAGTCGTGGTGGCTGGATTACCAGAACTCTATTATTATTTTATGGTTAAAAAACTATGATATAACCAAATTGGCGCCCGTGTGTTGCCAGAGGACAGAAGGGGGGGGGGGATAAATAATTGCGACATTATTACCTGCCAATTATGTTGTAAGAGGCGACTAAGCAGGTCTTGGGCTCGCGTTGGCTGTTTCATCCCCAAAAAGGTCAAAGTAGTAGGATGTGTCAGACCGAAAAGCACAGATATCGCAGCTAAGATATAAGCTATGACACAATGCACTTCGTTCTCCGAACTACATAATGCTAATATTCAGGAGTCTGAGAACGAACGCAGAAGAAGAGGAGAGAAATTGGACCATGTCCGCGTTTGAAAGAAGCGCCCTCACCATAAGAGTACCTTAAATAAAATTAATTATAATAATACCATAGTTTGTGGTACAAACAAGGGTTAGGTAATAACGAAACATGAGGATGACAAAATAGAGATTTATTACATAAACATATTGGGATCAAAATTATTCCTTGATGACACACACATAAATCTACGTTTACACAAGGGACTGCTTGACCATCATGAAATAATGAATGCATACATATCTGTGTGTGTGTGTTTGTTTATGTTTGTGTGTGTGTTCGTCCATCACAAGTGATGATGACCATTTTTACATCCACTTTTGAAAATTCCGTTAGATTATGACCATGTCTAATAGTTCGTAGATGTCGAATGAGCCCTTACGATCTGTAAATGTTCTTGGGCAGTTCGGGCATGGAATGACCACAGCAGACGGATTTTTATCTATCCGTGACTTTCTAGCTACTCTCCGCTGTTGGGCTGCAACATTTCTCCTCTTTTCACAAGATGATGCGCTCTTTTTGACTGTAGAGTGCCATATATATATATATATATATATATATATATATATATATATATATATATATATATATATATATATATATATATATATATATATATAGAGAGAGAGAGAGAGAGAAGTGGATGGTCATGCCTTACATGTTACTTCAGTTATACACAAACATGCCTATGAGACAACCTTACATGTTACTTCAGTTATACACAAACATGCCTATGAGACAACCTTACATGTTACTTCAGTTATACACAAACATGCCTATGAGACAACCTTACATGTTACTTCAGTTATACACAAACATGCCTATGAGACAACCTTACATGTTACTTCACTTACACACAAACATGCCTATGAGACAACCTTACATGTTACTTCAGTTACACAACTGAATGGAGCCTGTGCTTTTATTTGAAACATTGATGTCAAAAGGCATGCCGCATCGAGGCCAACTCCTTGACGTGGAGATGGGGCTTAGTCCAGCCAACAGAGGCTGGAAACTAAGATTGGTCGGGCCAACCCAATTTCGAGCAGGATCACAATTCTTCCCAAGCAAGCACAGGTGCTGAAGTTAGAGATACCATGCCGAGAGGTGCACCAGCAACCATGGTATCATGCAACCCGAATAATTGACACTAAACCAGTTAAGGGAAGAACACTGGTCCACAGAGATGGATATCCACAGAAAGATGTATGGGAGCACTGAGGAGCTTTCAAATACAGTAGCATTTATTAAGAAAACCGGACTTGCTGTGTAGACATGTCAAACTGCGAACGAGAAGAAGAGGCATGGGTATTTTCTGTCTCACAATGTGTGTTCTCTGTCTCACAATGTGTATTCTCTGTCTCACAATGTGTATTCTCTGTCTCACAATGTGTGTTCTCTGTCTCACAATGTGTATTCTCTGTCTCACAATGTGTGTTCTCTGTCTCACAATGTGTGTTCTGTCTCACAATATGTGTTCTCTGTCTCACAATGTGTATTCTCTGTCTCACAATGTGTGTTCTCTGTCTCACAATGTGTATTCTCTGCCTCACAATATGTGTTCTCCGTCTCACAATGTGTGTTCTGTCTCACAATGTGCAAGTTCACAGAGAAGACTGTTCACCAGATACAAGTATATACCGATGGATCAGCAACTAGTGCAGTGAAGAATGGAGATTCTGGAGTGTATATTCCGCCGAAGATGGATGTGTCGGGCCATTGACGCAAATTAAGCGGCAACACAACGCATTTCGATTCTCTGGACTACACCCTGCTGGAAATCTAGAATGGATCATGGTCCTGCTACTAGAGAGATCCAGCAGGAGTTTGAGAATGAACGCTGAAGAAGAAGAAGAAGAAGGAATGTATATAAAATATCCAGAAAAAGACAATGAAACCATATGTTTAGCAATTGGAATCTTCTGCTCCAACTACTCTGCAGATGTACAGTTCCTAAAAACTGCTGTGGACAAAATTAAGAACATAACAAGCCAATGTCAACAGGTGATGTGTCTTACTGGTGCGATGTCTGTAATACAAGCCCTTTACAGCAATACGAGAAAAATGCATTCAAAGAAGATTAGTACAACAATGGATATCATCCCAAATTGACATACCATGAAATGAAAAGGCAGATACGCTGGCAAAATATGGAGCAACACAGTAACAGAAAAAACCAACAAAAGAGACCCTACTAAGAGATTATGACCACTTCAAAGAAATGATGAAGAGGTAGGCAGCGATACAACTGGGAGAGAAACACCACAAGATGAAGAGGTTACAGTCTAGCAGAGCGGACTACCAAAATAAAGAGTCAGATGATGTTGGAAGTCCGTTGAAACCACTCTTCACTGCTCATACGGTTGTTCTGTGTTAATACAATGGAACATAAACCCAATCAATAGTAGCACCCAGAGAGAAATTAATGTTCATTTCAGAAAATTACAATATTATCGCCATACTACACATGACAGTCTAGAAAAAAACAACCGTAATGAAGAGGATCATGTCAGAGAAATGAGAAAAGAGGAATGAAATCACAATGACAGAAAGATTAGATAGCTAAAGTTGGGCAGGAGTTTTTAAAGGCTGTGATGTACATTTTGACATGCTACCTCATCGTGATACCTGCTGATGGCGGCTAGAGTAAAGTATGAGAGTATAGTTTGAGAATATCAATGATCGTGATAGTATTCAACCAATCAAGTTTCATGATAAGTGGCGTAGGTGATGATGCTTCTCCACAACCATGTTTCTTGTATTGTTAAAAAGTTCAGTTGGTGACTTCTTTTTGTGCCACAGTAGTAACCCACCCAGAAATTTCTCTCTTTGTGTTCGTCTGTCTATTCTCCCCTTGGTCTTTCCAGTGGTTACTAAATGTTTAAGTTTTACTTTTCTCGTCACGGACCCTTAAAATTGTGATTGTCTGTTTCTTATTTTCGCTATAATTTGTCGTTTTTCTCCAGCATCTTTGGGAACTACTACATTTGTTTTCTTGTCTGTTCATTGAATATTCATCATTCGTCTTAAAAACCACATATCAGTTGACTCCAGCTTATCTTAGGCACGTTTGTTTATTGTCCATACTTCGCTTCCATTTTGACAGCATGGGTAGACTTTGTGTCAGTTTCCAGCCTGTACGTTGTGTCCGCACCAAAATATACCAGCAGGTTGAAAACATATCTGGTGATGGAGTCGCAGAGTCTGTATGACTTTATATGGTATTTTTTTGGCTTGCTTGCATTATATTGCTTGTGCCTAAATCTTCCCTTGTGATCTATAACCATCTCATCTATACATACGTTTTCAGAAGGATAGAATGCATTCTGAAAGCTCGTTCATAATTCATTTATGAACGGCTCTATTTTACATTTACCCTGTGCATCAGCTACAGCCGCATGAAGCATTGATTGGTAAATCAATAAGAATTTGGCCCTGCTGAAAATTGATCCAAACCAGGGGCTACTTCTGTGTGTTTTTGTGGACCACAAATTCTTTATAGAATGTTTGAGGTCCAAACCCATGTTTATCAGGGTGGCGAGAAACTTTATAAAAATGTTTCGGTCGAGCGGAATCCATTTTGAATAAGTAGAATATTTCCATCGAGGTGTATTCATTTTCAATTTCTGCTGGGCATAAGAATTTACATTGGCTATTAGATTGTCTTGACAAGTGGCTTGACTTGAATTGTATTTAATAAGACAGTTATCGTCCATGCTTCGCAAGATATGGATAGCAGGTGTAATGTCGCGTATAGGGATCGCGTCAATTTTACTCTTACCAGTTCAATACTATTCTTTAAAAAAGTGCAAGTCTTCTGAGGTTGGCTTAGTGATTTATACAGCATGTTAGTGACTGCTAAGGGTAGACCTATATGTAGACATTTTGTTCCAGGCAGTTGAGTGGGAAGGGCAGTCAACAAGGGAGGTTTTCGGCTGTTTTCTTAGAATGAAAGAAGTGTCTACACCTCGGTAGTTGCTAAGCTTTGATACGGTTTAACTAACTCAAGCATGGTTCGTTCGAGACTGAAAGATAAAGGATTGGTTTCTCCTGTATAATTTGTTTATACTGTAATTATCATTTGGTCATGACATTTCACTTTTCATTAAATGCATTTCCACCAGGCAGCATCATATGTGCAGCCAGAGTTATCTGCTTTTGTTTCTTAGAATTGGTTTAACTGTTCTACTGTGAGATGGAGATGACTTTAACGTCAATGTCAAGGCTAACGGTCTATTGTCTTTCCCCATGTGGTTTATTATCTACTCTTTCATTTAAGCGTATGGGTGATTGGAGCTCGAGCTTGTTTCAAGGTCAGATGTGTCTCCTCGGCTGTGCTATAACTGTGTTTGTTCAAGATGTCCCAGACGTTTTTTATCCATCTTTTTCGCGGTCTTCTTCTGGCTTTGTACCCTGATCTCATTTGGTTATATGCATGTACGGGAAACTTGTAATGCATTCTCATAATGTGGTCAAACCACTTGATCTGCTGCCTTTCTGGTTTCTGTGCAAGGTTTTATACATATTCTTTCCCTGATATCTTCATTTCGTAATCTATCAAGCCTGGTGACACCAGCAGCTTTCCTCAAGCATTTCATCTCACATATCAATATATTTCTGTAATGTGAAGATGAGAGAGACCAGATTTGGCACTGGTAACACAGTGTTGGTAGGAATATGCTGTAAATCATTTGTCTTTTAACTTCCATCTCGATCTTGGGATGAAGAAGTAGTGATGACATTTGGTATGTTATTGCATGTGCCTTTTAACATCTCATCTCTATCTCTCTATCAAGGCTTCCATTTTCTGTGAAAGTACTATCGAGATATTTGAACTCCGATACTTGTTTTACTCTTATGTTGTCTATCTGTATGTTTAGTGGGCTCGGTGTTCTGCAAAGGTTAACGGTGATTTGGAAAAGCAACATCAGTGTTGAAGTGAAAATCAAACTTGTAAACTTTTGAATCTTTCAAAATTCTTCCCCATTTATATATGGCATGTTTGCCACTTGAGCTCGTTATGTTTCAGTTAATGTCTAGCGACATCTTTGCGCACTAAACGGGTTTCATCGAGCTTCAGAAAGGTGCACAGTTGTCCCACAATATGGAGCGGTATAAAGTGTCAAAGTGGCCCATCGCCCGCGTGATGCTGATGAGCAAAGAATAGCGATACTGTTGCATGCCAGAAATGTCACAAAAGACGACTAAGAATGATTTACGGGTGGATTTGGCTGTCACATTCCATATAGCAGAGTCTCAACGTATTAGGCGGCCCACGGGTAACTGTTAGTGCCCAAAATCCTTTTTAACTCGCATGGCGCGAGCATGATGTTGAGAATGGCTGCGATAGAGGGTCAAAGAGACCTATTGGGTCTAAACCATGCTAAAGTCGGATGTGTCCGGTATAAAGGGGTAGATATAACTATACGCTGTTGCCCTTGTTTGTCTTGCGGCGTCAAGGGTTCTCTGGAGATGGCATTCTTGTATGCTGTTTGTAAGCTTGTTCCCGTGACTTCTTTGATTTATATGGTCCATCTTTCACATGATCTGCCTCTGGCTTTATAGCCGTGATGTCTATGTGTCATGTCTGCTGTCTGTTGGTAGTTTGGAAGTGTGTGAAAACCACTTGATCTGTTGTCTTTTGATGTGCTCCATTTGGTTATCTGTTTGATATAACAGTAAATCTGCAAATCGTGAAAGTACATTCCTTTCTTTGTACTATATCTTGTTAATCTGCAGACGTTTGAGAATGAACGCAAAGTATTATAAAAATAGAATAAATGTAAGTGGTTTTTTTTCATTGGTTTTGTTTTGTATTTGGTATGCGGAAGCTCTACCTAGTTCCGCATTTTATAATTCCTTATCATTTATGACGAACAGACGGTTGGAGCGGTTTTTACTGCAACATTGATAGATACTCTTAGTAGGTGGGTTTGTTTATCTAATTCACGTGTAATTATCCATACAAATATATTTCATTACTTAACATGAATCATAATTTTGTCCCCTTTACTTAAAATGCTAGTTTGATACTGCATGTCTGCTTCCAACTGCGCACAAACATGAGTCATACTTGCTGGAAATATTTCATTCGGCAAGTCGGATTCCTCCATTACAGGTTCACGTGTTCTTATTCTTCCTGTTGTTGATAAATATGCATACGTTAGGCCTATATGTAATCACAATCGCTTCAAACTCTGGCTTGAACTATTTAACAGTGGCATGTTGTAATCATACGATAACGTAAAATCATAGCCGGCGTAATAATGATAATTAATATATAATGGCGGGTATCATCATTACTGCCTAGATTATTATAAGCAAAAAAAATCATCAAAAATCAAGAAATCAGCAAAATACAAATTTGATTGATTGTCATTGAATGAGAATGAAGGCCTAGATTAAAAAAATATAACATAATGCCAGTCAAAAATGATGTCAACTCATGTCAAACTGAACTATACATGGAGTGGAAGGGGCAGAGTACCAGGTCTAGCTATTATTTTCAGCAAAAGACAAAAAGCGCAGACTTCTTTCAGTCCTACCGGCGCAACTAAGGATCAACTCTTCACTGTGACCTTTGTTCTAGTTTCGAGGTATAACCTAAACCTTTGCAGTGTGATTGCAGAAGTTGTATTAAAATTAAAGTATGTTATTTGAAACGGAATATTAATTTGGCATTAGCATTTAGATTAGGGAGGGGGGGTAAGGGTTAGGATCAGTTATTATCATTTGCAACGGGAGATGTGACGTCATGGCATCCATTAATTTTATACAGCATTCATTAATTTAATTGGTGTTACACGAAGATCCATGACATCTTTTAGTTAAAAATGTAAACATTGTGTGCTATTTATAGCACAGTGAAGAGTTTATCATTAGTTTTACCCACCTACCTACTAAATTTACTATTGTCCAAATGACTAACCACTTGCCCTGGACACAATCCCATATAGAGGAAGACTGATAGTATGTCGATATTTTAAGTCACTCACAGAGCTGTGGTTATGATGGATAAGCAAGGAGAACTAGAAATCTGGCAAGATGACAAAGGTATTTTTAATTGCTTAATAAGCCAAAAGATCCTCCAAATTCTACTAGAGAATGGCAAACCACTTCCACACTAGACTTGGCATTGTACAGAGCAGACCTAGCATGGGAAATTAACAGAACAGTGGGGAAGCAAGGTGGAGGTAGTGACCACCAATCAGTCTTTATGGAAGAAAACTTTTTAGAATATTCATTAGGGAAGAAAAGCAGATGGAAGAAAACTGGAATCTGGTCAAATGGCTAAATGATGCAGAAAGAATTAGATGCAGATTCAAAGGCTGGGCATGACACACAAAAAAGTTGAAAATGACAGCTAAAGATAGGACAGATTTTTGAAGAGATTTGTTGGTCTCTAACCTGTTAAGTTCTTCACATACTATGATACTATCATACATCATATGCGAATGGTTACAATGTTACATTTCTTTGTCTAACTGGTGACTACCAGTTGCATCTGCAAAATTTCATCTTTTATATGAAATATGTATTTTTCTCCAGATAATACTGATTTACTTTGACAACCATGGCAGCTGTGAATGTCCACAGCACAAATGCATCTGATAATAATCTCAGTCGACATGACATGATATCCTGGATCAATGATACGCTGCATACAAACTACACAAAAATTGAAGAACTTTGTTCAGGTAAGGACTAGGAAAAAAAAGGATGGATGTTTCTCTTTTGTGGGTTAGCAGTGGTTAATGCACAGGCTTTCTAGTCTGGTGATCCAGACCTGTGTTCGTTTTCAAACTCCTACAGATTAGCAGAATTTAATCAGGAGAGTGGAATGCGCTGTGTAATGGTTTACAGCTTTGCTGTATCTGCACCTTACAGTTTGATACATCTAACTTCATCATAGGTTCTGGGTCACTTGACCCCTATATGGATGAGACAGCCAACTCAACCCCATAACCTCTTTTAATCATTTTACAACGTGCATGAAAGATAAAGCGTTGCTATTCTTTGCACCCCTTTCAGACCCGGTAACACATGTGAAGTGCTAGTTCTTTATCATAAGGAATTATTATCTTAGATGTTTTGGACAGAAATTATTTACACATGGGATGTATTAACCCTCAAATGTTCAATAGCGTTGTCTGTGGCGTTAGGTTGATTTTGAGCATTTTGACTAGTTAAACTAAAATGCCTTAAATATTTTAAAAATTAACTTAGAAGACCAGATAACTATATAGTCTGAAAGTGTATTGGACAAGGTAGCATATGCTATAAATTTTGCCTTTTAACAAAAATGTTGACTTTGGTGGATCTAAATCATTGTCTAATGGAAAACTAATGTTATCTATCTATCTATACGGTGTGGCCCTTGTTTGCCGTGTTCTATCAGGAGTAGAAGAGTTATCTGGAGATGACCATCTTGTGTGTTGTTTGTAAGCTTTTACTGTATGTTGTGTCATCTTTTAAAGAGTAAATAATCAGTTACATGTTTTCTGTCATTTAATGGTGATTAGATAAAATCAAATGCACATGAAAAAGGGTTGTGACATTTGCACCGAAATATTGGACTTGAATCTCAGGAAATAATTAGTTGTGAAGATGGTTCATTCAACGCCCACCCTAACTTCAGTAAATTATTTTTCATGTGCCACATGCTCACGTTTTGAAACACGTGGGTGAGTGACAACATCATAGATTATTGATTACTGGGAAACTGGCAGCACAACGTTTCAAGTTCATCAATGGCATACCACTCAAAATAGATCTGTAATTATAGTCTTAATTATATGCAACTATGGCTCCAGACGAATTGTTTCCCTCAGAAACTAAGAAGATGAAGATCTCAGCAAAATGGCGGCCAGCACTCATTGTATCCTTAAGGATACTCCCGCAGCTAAGGGGTTATGTTAATCAGGTGACTTCTGGTAAAACACTGACTATTCATCTGGGTACTTATGGGAAACTGTGTGCTATGATGCTAGTTTAAAACTCAACTTACTGTATCAACTTATCTTACAAATGGGATAGAAACATGAGATGGATAGGATGTCTAGCACAGTGCACCACCAATGCAAGAGACAGGATGTTGGAGGTTCATTTCTGCTAACCTGCGCTGAGATGGCCCTTGATAATAATAAACAGAATCATTCCAATCTGTTTATAACTTTGGGGCATGATTTTTATTATACTATTCCAATCTGTTTATAACTTTGGGGTATGATTTTTATTATACTATTCCAATCTGTTTATAACTATGGGGTATGATTTTTATTATACTATTCCAATCTGTTTATAACTTTGGGGTATGATTTTTATTATACTATTCCAATCTGTTTATAACTTTGGGGTATGATTTTTATTACACTATTCCAATCTGTTTATAACTTTGGGGTATGATTTTTATTATACTATTAAATTAAAAAACTTTCAGAATCTTTTGTATATTAGTTGAGAAAACATATTGTATACATATATATTTTTCTTAACACATTTTGCAGGTGCTGCCTACTGTCAGTTTATGGATTTATTATTTCCTGGTAAGCACTGTATTTGTTTGGGTTAATTACTGAGTGCTGAATCTGCATATACTGAGTATAGGATGCTAATTTAATAAAAAGGGAAGCACAATATGTTAGACATTAAAAATAAAGATGAATCAAATACAGTAGCAGAGATTCTGGTTAGTAGACTACCAAGTCAACAGAAGATAATGAAGATAATAATCTTGTGTTTGTATAAACATGCAGTAAGTCAATTGTATACTAATGATACCAGGACAGGCATCGTCAGCCTGCAATTTCTTTCTTACACAGTAAGATCTCCATGAGGTTGCATAAACATTGTAACTAGCAACGTTTCCTGGTGTCGTTATTATATGTGATGTCATTATGTGTAGAAATGTTTTAAATTGATATTTTCAATATGGTTCCAGGACAGCAAATTTTCAGCTTATTTATTTCCTAGCCGCAGGGGAAGGGTGGATTATTTTAATGTACCAAACCTCAAGAACACTTGTTAATGCATGCTTATATATTCACCTGCTGCATTCATTATCAAAGTCCTGTCAGTTAGCAGATGTAGCTCAGAGAGCAGTAATGTTTTGCATTGTGGATTACAGCTTGGCTGCAATGTCTGTGCCTTTTTTAACTGACACATCCCATCATTGTGGCATTTTGGGGCTACCTTGACATAAGCTCATGCTCAATCCTCCTTGGCAATCTCTTATAACATAAGTTATGATTGCCAGTTGTCATCAGCGCAGTCGAGACAAGTTCATAGGTACTCTGATCCCCGTCTTAATAAATCCAGCAAGTGTAGCTGCTGACCGTTCCAGTTCGATGCTGATTTATCAGTCGTATATCTATTATCTTTCTGTTTACGGACTTTCAATCTGTACATCAATCTCGTGTCGTCTTGAGAGCGACCATGATTCACACTTTTTAAAATGTTCTGAGCGGACGAAGCCCCTCATGCATTAACTATGTGAGATTGATCTATTGATATACCTATAGACACTTTGGTCATGCCTGTCAGTGTATTAGCCCGTTCATTGCTCTTAACATCCGCATGTCCTGGCACGAATATAAAATTAATTATTTGGTCATATATTGTGACAATATCTCCAAACTTTGACAATAACTCAACTCCTGCTTCAATTTTACGGATCATGTTCATTGAGTCATTCTTATGACATACTTGACAAGTAGCAGTGTTTGTTCTTCTCTGCTGTGCCCTGGTAACGCAGGCAGACATACATATATAATAATAAAGAAGCTGTTGTTAGAGATTTATACTTAGAAGATATATTATGCAGTACCATCTGAGTGACTAGAACAGGGCTAAGGAACCTCTAGGTTCATTTGGTTTGACCCGCTGAAGGCAACCGAGGCTGGACTACACGTTCAATAAATTTATGACCTTATTCCATAACACCATAGATGGGACAGCCATCCTACCCCATAACCTCCTTAACCACCTCTTTCATGATGGAAGTCAGTGTTACCATTATTTGCTCCCCATTCAGGCCCTAGCAACACACAAATGGCCACAAGAGGAATTAATGAACTAAGTTGTGAAATAGGACAAATGAGTATTGCTGGGAAGCAAAGAACTGACACTATTGCCAGCGAAGCATGTTATAAGAGCTGAACAATGAGATCTTTTTGGGTGGAGTTGACTGTTTCATCCCATATAACATCAAAGTGACCCAGAAGCCACATTGAAGTCAGGCCAAAATACACAGATATCACAGGAAAGCTGTAAACCAAGGCAAAATACACTACATTCTCCAGACTACATCCTGATGATTAACAAGAGCTTGAGAATGAACGCAGAAGGTGTGCAATCGAATGAACGCAGAAGGTGTGCAATTGAATGAACGCAGAAGGTGTGCAATCTGCAAAACTACCCAAAAATTGTGAACTATCTGTATGCCTGCTATTCACTATCTTCTAAGAGTCATAATACCTTTGTTTGTTGAGGCAGTTTCTGTTTATTCTTCTTGGGCGCAGTTTAAAATGCTCACACTGCAAGTCCAGTTTCTTGATAAATGTTGCTGCTGTATTTGAAAGCTTCTCGAGACTCCATACAGATTTTTATCGTTTGTCTCTGGGTCAGTCATGTAAACGTTATCCTGGCAGATTGCATTGGATCTTGTTTGCTTGAGCGCCCCTGGCCTTGTAAATTTGACTTCAGCACATGTTCTTGCTTTTGGCAAAACTGTAAATAATGGCTCGACCAGTCTTAGTTTCTAGCATCTGTTAGCTGGACTAGGTCGCATCTCCACGTCAGGAAACTGGTCTCGACGAGGTGTTTTTTTAATGGTATCTTTATTGACCAGCATGAATCAGAAGCTGTGGTGACCATACTCACTTATTGTACTGCCTCATGTAGTATACTTAAGTAAAGATTTACCACACTCTTTGAGAGAGTATTGTTATCCAATTAGTTCTCAGGCAATCTTCAAACAATCTGAAAAGTCAGATAATAATGTGCTTTAGTTCCATGGTGAGCATTGTACAGCGGGAACTAAACCAGTCACCAAGAAGTGTTTTCAGGCCCGTAAGACTGATATAAAAGTACTATCGGTATATGAACTGGGCACTAGAGCTAAGAAAAGACTACTGGAGGTTCAAAATCATTCAAACACATTTGGGGACTCCTTACCACACGATTAACTCCATTTGGTCTACCAACCCAACAAGGCTGCCCAACTCCCCCTACTTTAGTTGGTGTTAAAACATGCATCTGGAATCTTAGATTAGATTGACCAAAGCAGTCCAAAACAATGGGATGGTTTGTATTGATACATCAAACCTGAGAATTTAAAATATATGTAGATTATAAGACTATTACATAACTGAATATTTATCACTTTATTAAGATTAATTTTAGACATATATTATGTTTAAAATATATATATAAATCTATAATTTATCTATAATCTATAATTTAGACTTCAGTGTGGCTTCTGGGTCACTTTGATGTTATATGGGATGAAACAGTCAACTCCACACAAAAAGATCTCATTGTTCAGCTCTTATAACATGCTTCGCTGGCAATAGTGTCAGTTCTTTGCTTCCCAGCAATACTTCATAACAGTACTCATTTGTCCTATTTCACAACTTAGTTCATTAATTCTTCTTGTGGCCGTTTGTGTGTTGCTAGGGCCTGAATGGGGAGCAAATAATGGTAACACTGACTTCCATCATGAAAGAGGAGGTTATGGGGTAGGATGGCTGTCCCATCTATGGTGTTATGGAATAAGGTCATAATATAAATCTATTAGCCGGAGACAGATGTGTTGGGCCATTGCCGCAAATAATACGGCAACACAACGCATTTTCTTTCTTTGGACTACATCCTGCTGGAAAACTAATAGGACCATGGTTCTGCTACAAGAGAGATCCAGCGGGTGTTAGAGAATGAACGCTGAAGAAGAAGAAAATATATATGTATGTATGTAGAATATAAGACCATTACATAACTGAATATTTATCACTTTAGGATTAATTTTAGACATATATATATTGTGTTTAAAATATATATATGTGTGTGTGTGTGTGTTCTGAAGGTATATCATTGGTCTGGAATGATTTATCCATGCTATAAATCTGTTACTGCTGGTTTATCAGCCTGACCCTGCTCATTATTTGTTGTTACCTAAAATCTGAATTTATTTACTGCTTATGATTTAGTTATCTAAATTCTGAATTTAGTAATGCTCTTGATTTAGTTATCTAAATTCTGAATTAAGTAATGCTCTTGATTTAGTTATCTAAATTCTGAATTGAGTACTGTTCTTGATTCCGTATCTAAATTCTGTCAACATATCCAGCTTATCAATCACTTTAACCAAATACAACTGCAATACACATCTGGGTGCAGGATGTGCAGACATCTTTATGAAACTATCCTCTGATTATCACCTTTTTTTGAATGCCCAACTCAGAATGATATTGGAATAGTGCTTCTCTCCATAAGCCCATATAAATGGAACATCTTATATGGAACAAAACAGCAGCTCACAGACACATGTAAGGTATATACCACACACTAGCATTGAGCCAAAAATAGTGAAAACCATCAAAATTCTGAATTCATTGCTGTTCTTGATTAGAAACAGCACGTGGGGCATTCCCATAAGTGCTCTGCCCTCTGTTCCACCAGCCATCGGACTTGGTCTAATACCACCGAAACTGATGTCGACATCAGGGCACAACTCTGGCCGTTGTGACAGGTTTCTTTGTTGTTCTGCCCACTAGTTCAAGCACAATGTCTGTCTGTCAGAACAACATGGTAACTGTTATCGAAGGTTACGACTACGGGATTGTGTAGATGACATGCCATGAAACTTCTCTATGAAGATAACCTCAATATAAAGGCATGTCATCTACTAAGGTTTTCTGTTGCATGGATGGTTTGTCTAGTGGGCCGTTGGTGAGACCCACAGACGCAATCACATGCACATTTATTTGCAAACATTCTGGTTATACTTCATTTTACATTAGAAACCTGTATACTGAATTTAATAGTTATTTTGATTTATGAATCTGAGTTCTGGTGATGCAGTTTTGATTCTTCATGTTTCTATGTATTGAAGTGGGCAGTTTGATTTGTTGTCACAAAAGAACTTGCTTCTTGTACGAGCAAAGACAACTGGCTCAAACAGCTGATTTATGGTGTGCACCGTATTGGAAAATAGTTGGCAAGTGGGGTGCAAAGGTTACTGCACTTCTCTTGGTGGACCCAGGGTTAGCAGATAACTAAGTCCAAAAGTACCTCCTCATGGTGCTGGTCAGTCTGGTTTGAGCATTGGTGGGGTGGCTAATGAAAACGACATGAAAAGGTAGATGCATGGCAAGAGACGAACAGACAAAATACTGAGTACAATGAAAGGGCAGCACAGCACCAGAGGGCAACACCAAGTGCAAATAGAAAGGGACAAATTTCAAGGAAATTGGAACAACAAGCTCTGTTAGTTCAAGATAAGCATCTAGTTATTGGTGCTTCCTACAGGCAGAGACCCAGACCATTTGTGGGCGCCCTGCAAAGAAAGCAGCTTGGTCAAACTCTAATGTCAAGCTTTCCTATACCGGAAACATGCTTGCAGGGAGAAAGGGTTCAGTACCCGATGGGCGTAGGCACAAATGGGACAGCGTCATTCAGCCCGAGAACACGTCTTGCTCCCAAATGCGTGGTGAGACTCAGACTTGGACAAGGGGCTCACGATGTCTGTGAACGATACCTCGTACCTCGTCCAAGCAGGCGAATAAGCCTGGGTCCAACTCTTCTGTCGTTCTTCCGTAGCCAGAACCAGGCTCATGGATGTTGATTCAGTACCCGATGGGCACCGGTACAGAATGTTTAATTACACGAGGCAAGTTCACTGACTGGAGCACCACGTGTGAGATAGACATGAACAACAATCGTCTTGGCTAAGAGTCATTACACATCCGTGTGCCCATTGACAGATAGGCAGGCTGTGGCAGACTAGAGAAGTCTACTACCTGAATTAAAGGCATGACAAAAATGGATGTGCTGGGCCTTGGATGAATGGGCCACAAAGTGAGCCAACCAAGGTGCAAATAACAGTTCAACTGTGGAACTAACATAACAAAGTACTTCACGCTCATGGTGGAAATCACATGATTTATTTTGTTGTGGTTATAAGAGCGAACGCAGAAGAAAAAGAACTTGCTGGGGAACAGCAGAAACTCAAGGATTCTCAAAATGTCCCTAAAGAATTTTAATATCAACACCACATCCTGAGTGTCTGTCACTCAGAATTGTCCATTGTGGTGCAGCAACACCATCAAAGGTGCGTGCATCGCAGTGAAGCATCACATTTAGTAGGGACAGAACAACAATCGCACAGATAACAAATTCTGATCATATATGTTCCAAATGTGGCAGGTGATTCTATGCCACGATTAGACTTTTCAATCATTTCCACACAGGAGAGAAGCAACAACACAAGTATGAAACTGTTGTCTTCACCTGTGATGGACAGCTATTATTGTTATTTTTATCTGAAGCCTCATTGAGGCCAACTTCTTGAAGAGAAATGGGGCGTAGCCAACAGAGGCTAGAAACTAAGATTGGTCAGGCCATTCTGAATATCGAGCGGACGACAGGCAAGCACAGGTGCTGAAGTCAGAGATAACATACCAAGAGATGCACTATCAACCATGGTATCATTTAGCATGTCTGTCTTTATTAGAAAAGAAAGCACCAGAAATAAGGAACAATACATTTGTAATGAAACATGTCAGAGAGATTATGGCAAATTTTAACAATTGGTGTGCCCCAGTATTTAAATGACGAGAAATTGTATATTTGATAAGACTGTATTAACATTTCTGGATGCTTTCAGGAAGTTTAAGTTTGAAAAAAGTGAAATTCAGCACAAAATTAGAACACGAGTGTATACAGAATTTCAAGGTGTTGCAGGTCTGCTTTAAGAAACTGGGGGTGGACAAGGTGAGACAGTTTTATGCAGAAATTCTGAAAACCACCCACCACTACTACGACTACCACCAACTTGTGGGAATATTTTGTGCATCATTTGATACTTTTGCATGTTCTGCTCATTTTTTCCAGTCAATGATTAAATTAACACATTGCATAAATGTGTAGGTAAATGTATTTCAAACAGTCCGATATCGTACAACACCAGTAGCCTATTTATAACGTCATGAATATATACATATTTCCAATTTAAATTTTGTATAAAATATCGATTTTGTAATTATTAACACGAAAATAGTACTTCGTATGGTGAAGTAAGCTCTTTTCAACCACACATTTTAGTCCAATTTGATTAATATCATAGCTTTCTGCCATACAAGATAATGGAAATTATGGTACACAGAACTACAGCCTCTTGACGTCTTTATATTTAAATATCAAATAACGGTATTGTATCATAAATATATACCTAAATGTATGGTATAGAATGAAATATTAAACAACATGGTTGTCCACTTTTAGCAGTCAGCACATACTGGTTATGTATATATTATCCAATGTAATGTTGTGGTACTAATTTACGTTACCAGTTATGTCATACCAGTTACTACATAGTCAGAAAATTTGATTTTATACATATTTCACAGACAGAAATGAGCTGAATGGTGCTTTAATAATTCTGTTCTTGTGATCATTTGATTGGCCCTTGCTTAGTTTACATAGTATGAAAAAAAAGTGACATTAAAAAGCAAATGTATCCTGCATGTTTGCTGCCATTGATATAAACTTAAAGTTGCAGAAATATGCATCAATTTTGTATGATAGAGCATTAGACATTAATAATAAAAACGGATATTAAAATCTGTACAGATTTTTGCGATCATATTTCATTTTATAAAAGGACATCATTCGAGGCCCTGGACAGTATAAGACCTCAGCACAGAATTAATCAGGACCTCATTTGTTACATTAAAAAAATTATTGTTGCGGATTTGGTTGGTCACTTTTGATATACTTGACAAAAAATGCCAAAAAGCTAAGGCGACTCCATGTATATAAATAGTGACCAACCAAATTTGAGACAAAAATATAAAAAAAGGTAACAGAGTCCTAATTAATTCTTTGCATAGGTCTTATAAGAACAGTAGACGTTCATGCATCATTCCCCGGTTTAGACATTTCTTCTTTGCTCATTCTCATAGTACTGCAGATTATCAAAATGTATTCTGGAGAATGGATTGCACTGTCATTGTTTACAGCTTAGCTGTGATATCTGCGCCATTTGGTCAGACATATCAGACTTCAGTATGGCATATTGGCCACTTTGGCCCTCTATGGGATGGTACAGCCAATTCCATCCCTCAAATCTCCTTGGTCACCTCTAACGACATGCCGGGCAGATAAAAGTAACTCTGTTCTTTGCTCCTCTTTTTGCTCTTTCTGACCCTGCAACTCACTGGAACTATAACCAGTGTTCACCAACTTTTTTTTTTTTTACCATATCCTGTTTTTCTAAAATTCTGGATGTAATGTATATATTTTTTAATGTGGAAAAATTGAATTATTCCCTAAAATTTTGGTTCAAATGGGTGGTATGTCTTGTGAGAATGGTATGTTAATAAAACACAAATATGGTCCTACTAGATTTCCAGCAGGATGTAGTCCAGAGAATGAATATGCGCAGTGTCACTGTTTTATTTGCACCAATGGCCCGACACATCTGTCTTTGGTGATATGTTATAAAACACATGAATATAACATGTGTAGTATTGTTAGTTTATAACAAATATTTCTAGCTTAGGTAAACTAAATATTTGGTACACTGAATCTCATATTTATTGCTACAACAAGTGGAATATCAGAAGTAAGAATTGCTCTATAGTAAGTAATTTGGACGTGAAAAATGTTCTCTAATGCGTCGCTCCAAAAAATGTGAACTGCAAAGGCCAATCACTTGTTCGCATTGGCGACTGCATTCTTGTTATCTAATCTTTATTGCATGTGAATGCAAACTTATCAACTAACAATAATGTTGCATTGTTCGTAAGAATATGTTGGGTTTTTATGTTTGTTTTGTGTTTTCAATCCTCGTTTCCTCAAAGGTAATATTTTTAATGCCAAGCAAAGAGATGTTTTTTGTCATTCTTTTAAGCAGTTTCTGATTTACTTTTAGTTTAAACCCATGGTTACCAATGCAGGCACACACACCACAGGGGGGTAATTTGATTATATTTGGAGGTAAATTGGATAATGAATTATTAATAGTGAATTTTTTGCATTTCTTATTGTTGTATGGGGCGCATAAAGCATATACATATATATTGTGACATACACATTATTAAAATCAAATTGTACTTGGTGATCAGATGGTGGAGAGGAGGAAAGCCCGCTAACAGAAAAGGAGTGTTGAGAGCATAGGATTTAACTAGACTGCATGAGAACATAAAATAATATATGTAATGGATGGGAGGATTTTGTCAGAAGCCAATGACGATGTCCCGATATGGGCAGATCTTGCTATGATATGGTGATGCTTAGAACACCCATTAAATCTGGTAATGGCAACGTTAGAGGACATCGTTGTGCATGAAAAATGATAAAGTGGCAATCAACGCACGGTTGTCCAATATGAGACCGGTCTGCGGAAGTGCTGTTCATGCTCAAGAACACACAGAAGCTCACATCCCACCACAATTGTCCCCCATTCAAGATAGGAGTTATGACTCAGGTATTGGATACGCCAACTTGAACATGTACTCATGGCTATAGTAAAAAAAAACTTTGAATACAGCTCCCTATTGCACAAAGGAAAAGCATTGAACATGTCAGGGAGCGCATTGTTCAAAACTTCTGTCCGAAGCCGTGTTGAGACTCGGACTCTGGACGCTGTGGACAACGTAGATGTGAAACAAGTCCTTGTCTTCGAGGACATAGCAAGTCTAGTCAACTCGACTGTCGCCATTGCCCAACATGGCTTATTCAGAGATAATTGGATTCAGTACCCAAGGGCATTGAGGGGAATAATGTCTATCTTAAACAAGATGTGTTAGCTGACAGCAAAGCTCCTTGTCTGAGATGGGCGCAATGATGAAGAGTCGGAAACACAGGCGACACCAGGTAATGGATTGGAAGGATATCACGAGCAGACGAGACATGTGCGTTAGAAATGTACTGGTCAAATCCCAGACCCCTTGATGTGTTTGGCGAAGCAGCACCTTCCCTAGGAAAGTTGGTGTATCAACCTGAGTCTAATTAAACTGTTGCCATTGTCCAACATAACTCATACATAAGAAATTAGGTCTGGGACCTACAGACATGAAGGGTGGTAATGGAATAGTCTTTCTACACGAGGAATAGTTTACTGGCTGCGAAGGACTTTATCACAGAAAAGATGCACAGTGGGTGACCCAGGCCAACTATCAGCTCACTCCAATACACATACTCCCTCCGAGTAGAATGCTTCTTCAATAGGCATTGCACTAAGCTGAAAGCTAAAGTCTCTTGGGAATGAAAGAAAGCTTTGATAAACCACTCCACTGCACATAGTAAGTAAAAACAAGCTTACAATTCCTGCGGATAACAAACAGCTCTCCACCAGAAATGAAATAGGCTCCAACTGGAGAGACCAACTGGACGCCTACTTCTTGTTTGTGGTTGAAATTATTATATACTATTTTCAAGTCTTTGTTATGGTGACCGAATAATTATCAAGAGGAGTTAATTAAATAAAAGCTTGGTGTGAGTATGGGATGCAGTCATGTATAGTTACTGAGTTATGCGAGCTTGCAGTACTTTAGTTGTCAAAATGTCATAAGTGGTTCTGTGATTTTTGTGTGCACACTGTAGAAAACTCCTTGTAGCTCAGATTTCTCATTAGCCATCATCATCAGGGTTGTAAGCTTATATTTCCTCATAGAAAACAATAATGCTGTCATCTGGAAAGACAGAAATATGTCAGCTGCAGCAGTTTAATTGTATTATTTTGTTTTAGCATTCATTACTTCCACAATTGTCAATTTAATAAAAAACAACCTCTGTGTGATAATTTACTCTTGACCAGTGGTCTAAACATAAACTGTTATTTGTGTAAAAGTGAATACTACTGGTGCCTAAGTATGCCACTTTCAAACTTATCCCGCAAAAAAGCACCGTTTTTGAATGCATTGTGGGAAAACATAAATTGCCTTCTTTGAAAGGTTTACAGCTGTTATTTGTGAGATTCTTGTCAAATCGCCTGCTGGATATGATCCATAGAATAGAATGTGTTGTGTCAGGATTCAACCTTCGCGGTGATATCTACTCCTTTCGGCTTGACATGTCAACTTCAGCAATGCTTTTGGATCATTTTGACCTATAGGATAGGACAGCTAACTCTATAATCTCTTGAATCACCTTCTATGACGGCATATTACATGTCACATTCCTTCTGTGATCCCCTTTTGGATCTCAGCAATATTTAAATAGAAAAAAGTTGGTTTTCGAAGTGTTGGTTCTTGGAATATGTGTCAACACAATCTGGATTTGATGGTGGACTAAAAAATATGGTGCTGAAAATAGATGTGTTTGGTCAAAAGATGTATGCTGACTTTACAATATCATTTATACTGCAGACCCAACAAAGTAAACAGTCTTTTTAGTTTAAACTATGAAGGATGATATGGTTTTAAGGAAAATAATGATGGGGTAAATAAATGGTAGAATGGTGTTAACAGCAGAGACATTTTGTAGGAATACCTGACCTACACCAATCTGCATGCACAATTCAAGCAATGATGTTCTGTTTCTGGTTTCATCTAGGCACGCTGAGTATTTGTCACAGTCTAGTCTGTGGCATGGGGAACACCCAGTTGGGTTTCAGACGTATTATGCATCTACCACATTTTGGCCAGTGGTGTTGGAATTACATCCAGTGCTTTGTTTCGGATACATTGTCAATCTAAAACATTCCAGTCCTCGGCATGGGGAAATGCCTAGAGTTGTGTTTCTGTACCACATTGTAACGGTATTCTGACAATATTTTATCTTACAGGATCTGTGACATTAAAGAAAATAAAACTCAATACAAAACTAGAACATGAGTTTATACAAAATTTCAAGCAATTACAAGCCAGTTTTCAGAAATTGTCGGTCGATAAGGTGAGTCTGGCCACCTTCAAAGGAGGCCTAGCCAAGGCTTGATAGAAGGGGGCCAAGCTGTCTCAAACAAAACCAATGACTCTTCCCACTAGCATTTTGTAGGTACTAAATGACACATGCATAGTCCACATTGTTATGCATCAAAAATAAAAAAGCTAAAGGCTTTTTATTACATAAAAAAATGGTTATGTTTCATTTGCGAGTTCAAATGTACATTTATCAGTCCAAGGTGTCATATGTAGTCTTTCTCTTCTACTGTGTTCGTTCTCAAAATCGTGCAAATTAGTATGTTATCCATAGAATGGAATGTATTGTGCTATGGTTTACAGCTTTGGAGCAAAATCTGCGCCTTTCGGCAGGACTCATTCCACTTTAGCATGGTTTCTGGGTCACTTTGACCCTCTGAGATAGGACAGCCAACCCTAAAACTTTCTTAGTCACATCTTACGATGTACATGGCAGGTAAAAGTGTTGCTTTTTTTTACTCTTTTCAGACACTGACAATGGATAGGCAGTCATGTGTAGTAGGGCAGTCATGTGTAGTAGGGCAGTCATGTGTAGTAGGGTATGTAACAGTGTAACATTGGTAAATCTACTGTGCTTTTGAAACTGAGGAAATTACTGCCAGCCAAAACTGCTCTCATAGATTAAATTTGCACAACAGTCATCGCCCATATCTCTCAGGGGGAGATTTAGAGAGGTATAAAAGTAGGTCTATGACATTTTCACCCACCACTGAGAATTGTTGCACCGTTACATTCTGTTAAATCTCATAGGTGCTAGGCTAACAATCTCAGAGTGTCAAAAGAGATACGGTCATAGTGTCAATTGTGCCTTGATTGTATGTAGTGAGTGACCTAGCACAACATTCTTACTACTGCTCTTCCCGTATTCAAATAAAATCCTTATGTACATACACAGAGGATCTGGCTCTAATACCTCTCTATGGTGAGTTGCAGAAGGGTATATGATCTCGAGGTGGCCAAAAGAAGCACTACAAGGACTCCTTAAAGAAAGCTTCACCGAGAGCCTTTGAAATAGACCAAGATACATGGGAAGAACTTGCAAAAAAAGAGGTACACGAAGCTCACTTGCACATGGAGCTCTACAGTAAAAAAAATAGTGCAACATCTTGTGAAAAGAAAAGTGCATCAATTCAACAGCGGAGAGTAGCTAGAAAGTCACGGGTAGACCAAAAACCATTTACAGTGGTCATCCTATGCCTGAACTGTCCAAGCACATTTGCGGCCATAATAGTGTTTATTGACCATCTACAAACTCATAATCAAGGACATAACTCTAACTGAATTTCAAAAGTGGATATAACAAATGGTCATGATGGGCGAACAACTCCTAAACTGAATATGCAACCTTGTGTATTCACAGAGCTGACAGGTTAACTTGTAATATGAATATTGGAGATGGATGATGCCAGTCTTATTGTGGTTTCTTAGTGACCTTCTATGGGTTATTCAACTAGCATATTTCACTGGTTCTCAGTCTTCCCTCCTAATTTGTTCAGAAGGATTTCAGGTTGATGGTTCCTGTGGCTGGCTAGTTCAATTGAGAATATGAACTTATGTGCCTATGGAATGCTAACAAGTTTGTTGAATAATCATAGCTAAGCTATCTTTTCAGACAGAGAAATATCAGTTGCACGCAGATATGTAGGGCTGTATATCAACATAACATTGGTCTCAGACATTTGTTTCAAGTGCATTTGACTCGCAAATCAATAGAGTAATACTCCCACTAATGAACAACTTTGGACAGTGCTGGTGAGCATTCACTATCATCAAGCCAAAAAAAATAAATTATTTAAGACATTCACCATTTCAGCATGAAATTTTCATTCTGAAAATTACTCCCAGTATCAATTTTATTTTTTGTTAAAAATATTTCCAGTATCAATATATTAAAAAAAAAAATCAAGTCATATCCTATTTTATTCCCAGAATTGTTTCAGTTATAACTATTTCTAGTAAATTAAATATTTCTATATTAACATTTAAAATTGTACAGAAAGTTAATTACAGAATCAAACATTTAGTTTATTAACTATTTTCCAAATCAAATTTAATTTGTATAATTTAACTTAATTACTTTTAATATATAATTTTATTAACCAATCACATTTCCAGTTTCAAAATACCCCTATATATTAAGATAAGGTTCATCAACAAGTTATTTGTACATTAACTTTCTATAGAAAAGCTTGTTTAGAAAATTTACTTTAGAATTGGGAATTGTATTAGCAATTATAAAATTGGGAAGAACTCTTTCTGGAATATTTTGTACCCAAATTCGTATATAAAATCATAGCTCCCTTGCAAGGCCCCCTCTTCTAGCTAGACTTTCAATGTAAGCACTTTGTATATTTGCTTGTGGAGTGTGGCTGTTAGTAGACACCTCTATTTAGTATTTTGTAGAGAAAGCTTTTATTTCATACATATTGTAGATGCTACTTCTAACTTCATTGCTGTAGTGGCTTGCATATATTTCTTTTTTGTATACACTCATGTCAAACAATCCTGCAGCATGTCAGCTAATAAAATGCTTTATTGTTGTAAAAATCTATTCTATTTTGTGCATGCATACATTTTTTTCTCTGCATTATGAAATTTATTTAGGCTGTACATTTAGTTTTGTAGTAAAATGCATTCATTGTGGTCTCTATGCATATTCTTAGACAATAAATTTGAGTTTGAGTATGCACACAAAAATAAAACAACACAGATATCAGAGCTTGAAGCGAGATTTTCAAGAGAGCTTGGTATGGAGTATGAAGATATTTTTTCTCATGTCTTGGGTAGCAACATATTTTCTGCACTTATTTGGTTTTTCTTCAGAAGTTCTAGTCTTTTATCTTGTTGAATAAATGAAACCTCAGTTTGTCAGGACATTCAAAGTGTTAAGAATGTGTATTTTAAAGTATTGTTTGTTCTCAAACTCCCATTGGAACACTTGTAACAGGACAATAGCCATACTAGATTTCCAGCAGGATGTAATCCAGAGAACAATTTTGTAGTCATAATTTTATTTGCACTGATGACCTAGCACATATGGCTTCAGCAGAATGTGTATCTTTTAAATAGTTTTATTTCTGGTGTAATGTAATAGTACTGTAGTAAGAGAGTAAGAACAATGCGAAAGATGACCCCCCTCCCTCACCTCAAAGAAAACTGAATACACCTCATACATCTACTATGATATGCCATTGAGCTGCAGTAACTGAATATAACTAGATGGCTTCATTATGGAAGGACAAAGCTTTATTTTCACCAGATTCATGTAAAGACATGTTATGATTTTAATTAATCTGCAGATTACGTCAAGGCATTCCGGACACGTCCACGCGCTTTGATCTCATCTTCAGTATGTCCTTCAGTGTGTGGTAACTGACTGTGTATAAGTGAGCTGTGAGAGCCATCCCATGTGCATACATTTCATCTGTGCATCTAGAAGACTGCTAAAGAGTTAAATAAAATTACCTCACAACTAATTAAAAAGTACTGCAGATGGAAGTAGTCCCATACTGCATATCATGCAGTGGAAATATGACGTATACTCTATCTTACATAATAATTTAATAATAATCTACAATTGTTTTAATTCTATTGCTCTTCCTAAATGTAAAAGTTGGTTACCAATTTATACGACTGTTCAACTGAAGAGTAGTAATTGAAGGATTTGAGTTTAAATCCTTTAGACAATAAACTTAATGACAGCTAATCTCACACTAGAAGAAGAAG
Organism: Meghimatium bilineatum; assembly: GCA_034231615.1. Taxonomy (NCBI): domain Eukaryota; kingdom Metazoa; phylum Mollusca; class Gastropoda; order Stylommatophora; family Philomycidae; genus Meghimatium; species Meghimatium bilineatum. Next base: position 8,412,125 of record CM067315.1, on the reverse strand, counting down.
AAGAAGAGGATATATCTGCATTACAATAATAATCCAGAACAATTGAAACAGCAATCCAAATATTACGCTTGGGTGGGAATATCTGCATACAGTGAGATAGCGCATTCTTTTATAACACATTTCCCTATATAACAACACTTTTCAAAATCCCAAATTATATTTATTCTTTATTGTTTGTACAGTATATAGTGAATTTGTGCTATTACTTACATATTTCATTGGTCCGGTCCAGGTTGTTATAATGGGATTTCACTATATTACTGAAACTGCCATATATATAACAGAGAAAATGTGCTTTATTGCTTTGTTAGATTATATTTGGTTGCTTTGCTCAAATGCTATGTTATATCATGTCGACAGTAGCACCTCACTGCAGGTTCATGATAATATAATACGGTATAATATATATAATATATAATAAGACACATGTCCACGGTCAGGGTAGTAAGAGTGTCACATTGGAGATATCAGCACACACAAAAACAACCCCAACAAATACCAGTCTTCATCTATTGGGATGAGTGTAGAGAAATCATGCCTGGACCATTCCTTGATTTTGTCAATCCAAGATTTTCTTTTCCACCTCTTTTCTCAACTGTTCCTCACAAAATAGTTTTCTTACCGGTGAGTGAACTGTGTCTCGTATATGACCGAACCAAGAGAGCTCACTCATTTTCACTATTACCAAAAGTGGTTCTTGACAGTCTGCAAGTTTGTCTATTTGTTGCAGAACAAATTTATTTTGCGGTATGTTATTTTATACATACCCAACTATGATAAAATATGAATTACTCAATAATCATAAGTTATAAATAAATAAACAATTCAGTAAATTTGTTTTACAAAATGTAGTTTTTTTAATTTGTAGTCCCCAAGTTTAGAATCTCTGTTCTAATTGATTTAAATTTTAGTTGTATTTACATCTTCCTTTTTTGTTTGTAGCATGTTATACTTGATTAGGAAACACCAACAAAATCAATCTGAATTTTAGTAATATTTCCATATCCTTATTGCTTTACTGTATGTGATCACAGAGTCTGATTTGGAAGCACTTTTACTGATTGTTTTGAAATTTTCTTGCATTTACCAGTTTTGTTAAAATTTATATACAATCACCATTCAATTGCAATTTTTTGGGTTTTGTTCCCGTAAAGATGTCACTAGATACCCTGTGATATTTTCATAAGGGTTTTCCTGCTTTGCTGTAATGTATCAAGTAACTAAACTTTGAGAGGTTTCAGGGGCAGAAGAGATCTGCCTGTTTTAGCAACTTGTTGGATATAAGGAGTTAGTAAATGTATAATTGGTACTATAATCGCAGTCCAACCCCCGTTTTTGTTCTTGTTTCCCATTGGTGCCTACATAAGTATTTTGTAGTTAATTGATCTAAATATTATATCAATCAATAATTAATTGAAATATTCATTTTTTAGAGTTATGGGTTAGGATTAGTTATGTTTTACGTAATTAATCCTAACCCTAAATATAACTATATAGTCAAGGGAAATAATCATACATGTAGGCACTAATTGGTGCAACGGGGGCTAGACAGCGATCATAGTACCGTATAATAATTGAACAAATTAATAGATCTATCTTCTATGTTCTGCTCTGTGGTGGCATAGTATAGAACACAGCTGTGGCAGCCAAGGTATGGGCTCAAATCCCGCCACCAGAAGTGCACTTCTGGACCATTCAAAAAGCAGTGGCACACTGTTGAATGTATTTATACTGCCTAGAAATAAATCATTACAGCCAAAAAATGCTGGGTTGATGGCTACATCCTGACTAGGATAATCTATACCAATCTTCTAGATTCACTATCTAACTAACACATAATTGTGATTTTCACTGTGGAACATTAGAAACTTTGTGATGGCTGGTTTACAGCAGAGCTGTATTATTTGTGCTTTCCGACCCAGCACATCCTTTTTCAGTATAATAGATCTATAATTTTTGGTCAAATTAATAAATATATAATTGTTGGTAAAACGTTAAATATATTAAACTGTTGGTCAAAGTTAATTATTCGGTCAAATTATTAAGTGTACAGTGAACATTCTTTATATCGCATTCTGTTATAACACATTTCTCTATATAAGAACACTTTTCAGAATCACCAATTATATTTATCCTTTATTGTTTATACAGTAAATAGCGAATTTCTGTTATTACATACATATTTTGTTGGTCTGGTTCAAGTTGTTATAATGGCACTCCACTGTATAATTTTGGTCACATTAATAAATATATAATTGTTGGTGTGATGTGGCTGTGGTTAAAAGTTGAATAATTATTTGTAGAAGTAAACTAGTCTGTTTATAGATGGTACCCATTTTACCATCTGGTACCCATTTTAATGCTTGTAGTGGCAGTTCGTTTTCATTCATTCAAAGTGTGATACATGTCCGATATAAGTCTGTTTTCTTCATATTGCTGTTTGATGTCTTCTCTTACTTGCATGCTTGACTTGAATTCTTCCCAACCAACACTAAGTTTTTTTATAAGACATTTTCAAACGAATTCATATTTTCTTTCAGTGCCTTTATTTCCCAACTTTTGCAACTATATATTAATGTGGATATTACTTTGAATTTGAAGTTATAGTTTGGTATATTATTTACTGATTATTGTTTTCCGGATGCTTGTTAGGCGGTTGAACGCACTTGATGCCAACACAATTCTGGTAAAAATCACTTTTGTTGTATCTCCATCTTGTGTCATTTTGCTGCCTAAATAAGAAAAGTTATCAACTGTCTGAATTGTTTCCTCATTGAGAGTAATTTTGAAGTTAGTAAAATTCATGTTCTAAATCATGTAAGTGTTGAATTGAAAGCCAATTTGTTCTGAAAGATGACAAAGTCAATTCAACATATCTTGTGCCGTAGCAGGGGTTGGACTTAATAACGGCAATTCATCTGTAACAAAAAGATCACTAAGAGTTATATTCTGTCTATTTTATACCAAAATGTTCATTTTTGGCGTAATTTTTCATAAACCAGTCTATAGCCAAGCCATAAGGCAACGGTCATATAATGCAGCCTTGTTTTACTCCTGTTTCTATGTAAACCCATTCAGTCTTACTCTCATTTGTTTTAAACTAATCTCATCGTCGCAGCTGCTTTGTAATTGTTGAGTTTTCTTACTACTCCTCTGATCTCATCAAGTGTAAATTAAATGCATGATACTGACATAAATGATGTGTTTGGTTCGATCTCAAAGTTGTTAATATTTCCAGTTTTATTTTCTTTTTACTGACAATATCATCATGTTTGACCATCAACAGATAGTTCCAGTTGAGAGACTGGTCAAAGGAAAGTTCCAAGACAATTTTGAATTCGTACAATGGTTTAAACGCTTCTTTGATGCCAACTATTCTGGTCAGAGTTATGACCCAGTATCTGCTCGGGGTGCAGACCAGATCAGTGCATCCAAGTCTGTGCCGGCTAAACCAGCCCCAGCTATAGCTAAACAGTCAGCTTCTCGGACAACTCAACCCACACCTCAGAAAAGTAAGTATTTTAGATCTTTATGTGTAGTTGAGAATTGGTCAAAATTTTATCAAAAATATAATTTCTTGGCTCAGTAGTAGTGGATAGTGAGCCCAATTCATAATCCATATTGGTCTATTTATAGCTAGTGGTTTGAAAACTTCTCATCAACATTGTACTACCCCATCCAGGCCAACTCCTTTAAGTAGACATTCCTAAAGTCTCATTAGACCACAGTCCTGACCAAGCATGCTAATGTCGGAGATGCCAGGCCGAGAGGTGCACCAACAATCATGGTATCATGCAACCCGATTATTTGACATATTTGCATGACACTTTTGTGATCGAGAAGCAGAACATTGTACCGGCGATATGGTTGGATACATTAGTGGAGGCAAAATATTCAACAATCAATCAAGTGCTATGCCGAATGGCGTAGGCCATCATGTTTCTTCACGACTCTGTCTTTTGTGTTGTCAATAAGCTCGGTTGGTGAGCTTCTACCGTGCCACAATACAAGACCATCTAGTAACTTTTCTCTTTGTTGTCCCCTATCTCTTCTCCCTTGATCTTTCCAGTGGTTATTAAGTGTTCAAGCTGTGTCCTTTTCAGCACATGCTCTAGAAACCATGACTGTCTGCCCCTAATGTTTGATCTTATTACGCCAGCATCAATGAGAACCTCTGCATTAGTTTTCTTTGCTGTCCATGGTATTTTCATTATTCTTCTCAGAAACCACATTTCTGTTGCCTCTAATTTTTTTTTTTTACAGTCCATGATTCACATCCATAAAAAATAATTGGTTCGATATAACATCTCAGCACTCAAATTCGGGTCTGCATTGATAGTCTTCCATTACACAAGATGGTTCTCATTTTTTGGAATGATGATTTGACTTATGATGTTCGGCTCTTTATCTCACTTGAGCATCTAACTTCTTCTTTCGTTCACTTGAAACATGTCTATATCTGTAATTCTGTCTCCTTAATAAAACTCACTGTCTTTTGTAGTTCATACAGTGTCCCATAGAGCTTTGATTCCAGAGTTGTTTCCTCTGGCCAATATGTCTGCCTAGCGTTTCATGTTCAGAACACTCTTGAAGTATATTGGTCGTGTTTGTTTGGCCAGTAGCTCTATTCCCTTGCCTCCTGGCTCATCGGGGCAATTGAGGACTTCCAGTAACTGAGGTTGGGCCCTTTCAAGGTATAGGGCCCGGCACCGTCCCTGCCTGAACGTCCGCCACAGGGCAGGCACCATAACTGTTTATAGATGCAGGTATGTTTCCATTGTGTTTTGTGCATGGCAACCTGATTATCTGTGCGTCTTTTGGCTGGTTGCCTCCGTCTTCAGCACTCTGCTTACTTGGGCCGGACTATGGTCCTGCTCGAGTGGAAGTGCCCGACCAGTCTTAGTTTCCAGCCCCTGATGGCTGAACTAAGTCCCATCACCACTTCAAGGTGCTGGCCTCGATGGGGATCGACCTTCTGATGTTAACAGGGTGCCAAGATATTTCACTTTTTCAACTTTTTTCCCCAGCTAATTTTGTGTAATTAATTATTATGTTGCATCTTGGTGGTGTATGTCTTCGATACAGCCATTATTTCTGTTTTCTTCTTGTTTAAACTGAGGCCTTTGTTTTCACTTTTTGTCACTACTTTATCTAATAGGGCTTGTAGTTCCTGTTCACATTCTGCAATCAATACTGATGTTATACATATGTTTCAACAATTATTTCAAATAATGTAGATATTGAAGATTAAATGATCAAAGTCACATTGATATCATCCAGGCAGCAACAAAAGGATTAGCAATTATGGCTATGACCACCATTAACCCTTTCAGTCCCAGCTATCAGGAACAATCTCAGAGCTTAATTTCCAGGGCAAGTGAACAACTCTGCAAATATTTGAGGATTGTGCAAGACAATTGATAAAAAATGCAATTTGTAATGGATTTTTATGATTCACAGTCCAATTTACAGACAAATGGAAGCGGTAATGATCTGCGAACATGTCTTTAGGAATGTCATGTAAGACAGGTTTGTCGTGTAACAAGCAAGGGGAAACAAATTGAACATGTTTCCTGTCATCTTCACTTGTCAATTTGCTGATAAATGTTCAAATGACAAGCTGCAAAGCAGTCTTCCTTACACAGCATGACAACATGATACCCTAGTCCATCTTTCATCTGTTTTGTCTGATTATCCAGTATACACCAAGTTATGGAGATATCTAAAATGAGGATCAACAGCACACTAAATTTTTATTTCCTGGTCTATTTTTTTATATATGTTGTTTTCATATATACTGCTATATTTCATATCTTATATACAGTCATCCCTCAGTTATCACGGTTGATAGGGACCAGAACCGGCCGCAATAAGTGAAGAACCGCGAAGTAGTGTCATCCTCTCATTTTTAACAAACGTACATTTTTTGTGTATGTATAATATCAATAAGTGTATATGAAACCATATAAGTGCATATGTTATCACTTGAACATTAAAGAATAGTTTCAAACATGTAAATAAAATATTAATAGTATAAATAACATACATATAATGTATAAATATGATACGTGTGTGTGTAACATACGTAGATGTAACTAAAGTGTACATACTGTAAATATGTTTTTAGAAATCCGCAATGTACTGAGGCTGTGATAAATGAATGCGAGGGATGACTGTATATGCTATTTTCATATATATATTGTTTGAATGTATATAAAAACTATCCGAGATGCATCAATGCTAATATCATGTCCATGCTTCATTAACTCTCTGGACTTGGTTAGAATACAATCATACAGAGATCTAAGTGTACAAATTAAATGTCTCAATAGCATGAATTTGAAATTATCACTAAGATGAAAATGTGTGTTTATACTTTCAATATTTCTGGGCATTTTGACAATGCATACACATTCAAAAGTTCATCAGTAGACCAAAGCATTCTGTACGAAGGTAACTGGTGAATCCCAAACACATAGGTCTAGTTCAGATCAAGAAAAACCTTAGATGAAACCGGTTTCCAAAGTAGGGTCTGGTTTATCTGCAATTTTGATACACATTGGTTTGCTGTGCTCAGTACCTCACAAAGTGACTGATGTATAAATATTGAAAGACAGACCTATGTCTAATAAAAAGTAATCTGGATTGTTATTTGTATGACCTGAATTCTCAATGAAATTGCTCAATATGGACATAGCTCAGTTGTTTTTACTTATCGCGATGGGAGGGGAACACACATCATCAATTCTCATTTTCTAAAATTCCTTACCAATCTCATCTGAATCGTAAATTCTGATCAACCTTTGAAGAAAATTCAAGTTCAGAATAAACAATTTACATGTAAAAAAAAACCCACATCTGTTGGAAACAATCGTAAGACTGTTATTTGAGCTGCCATTACTGATATTCACATGAGGACTAAACTTAGTATGTCTGTTCACATGCAAACAGAAAAATAAATTAAATACTATGTCGATGTCTGCTGTTTATTACTGGGCTGGGAGTGAATAAATAACAGCCATGCTCAGCCGGGATTGGAGTGAGAGGGTTAAGGCGGATTAGACAAGAAAGGTTAGTGTGCCGTACCAGCAAGCTGATGAAAAGGTTGTGACATACAGGCGATGTGGAAACTTTATGGTATGATACTGTATGAACCTAGAAACATGCTGTAATGGATGGTTCGATATGTTTCCAGGAGTCAAAATTTGTAACACTATGATCTGCCATGCATGTCTTTAGAGGTGATAAAGACAACTGGGCTTGTGGTGACCATCAAAATATCACCTTCCAATATATGCTCTGGACATATACAAAATCAAATGCTGGGTCTTATCACAAGTGCTCGCCAGTGTGTTCTGGGACCCGAAAGGGGAGCAAAGAATAGCAACACTGTTTACCTTCCACGCATGTCGTAAAACGCGACTAAGGGGGTTATGGGATGGAGTTGGCTGTCCCATCCCATATAGGGTCAGTGACCCAAAATCATGCTGAAGTTGGATGTGTCATGCCAAAAGGTGCAGATATTGTAGCAGTGCTGTAAACCATGACACAATGCATTCCGTTCTCCGGACTACATCCTGCTAATCTGCAGGAGTTTGAGAATGAACGCAGAAGAAGATATCAAAGCACTAAAGAAAAGATGTAAGCAAATGTTTTTTCGCTTGCAAGGCAAAGTTTCTGACATTCTTTGGAACTTTCTGATCTGTATATTTGACCTGGTATGGTCCCCATCCTTTACAAGAAACCCTGAATTTGGCCTGCTACCCAAAGAAAGATTTACCAGCAGTAATCTATATTGTAAGAACCTTGTAGTTTGTGTTGTGTGAACATGTAAAACAATTGCCATGTTTGTTCAATATTCTTTAATGGTATATTATAACAAATAAGTGACAGCTTTGTCATCAGTGAAACCTCCAAATAAGAGTCCGGCAGCCATTGCTGTGAAGAAGTCACCAGGATTGGCTATAAACAATGCAGGTGGAGACACTCATGCCTATGAGGAACTTCAGTGTCGGGTACGTATATGCTTAAGAGTGCATCTTTTTGTATTTTCTTTGTTTTTGTTGTCAGGCATCGCAGGATTGAATGACAATTGATTTTCGGGCTATGACACGTTTGGTCACTTGATAATGCAGTAATATTGTGATGTCTCAGAATCTTGTTAACTCCAATCCACCTTCCGCTTGGTCTTCCTCTGTATCTTGCTGTTTCTATATTCATTTAGTATGCTCTGCCATTGGCCAATAAGGGTTAATTATCATTAAGTGGCTGAACCATTTCAGTCTTAAGTTTTTTCACTATATTTGATCACATGTGTTGTTCCAACAGTTCCTTGTAATCTCTTCATTCCTCACATCTCTTCTTGTTTTGTTTGCTGGTTTTCTTGTACATTTCATTTCACGCTTAGTAACAGTTCACTATAGTTGATAGTGAGCTTGTTTACTATCACCAGATTACAGCGTGCCAGGTTAGAAACCACTTGTTTGGGTCGTGATTTCTTGCCTGACACAACCACTCCTCCAGTCGACCCAGCTGTAAATGGGTACCTGGTGCATGAGTTAGGGGAGGTTAAGACTGCAAGGAAGGGAACTGGTCACCTCACCTAATAGCTGATGTGGGGTAGTACATGAAGAGTTATCTTTATCCCATTTGGCAGATTTGCTGTCAATGAGACCTACCTTTACTGTACCTTGTTCTTTAGTTAGTGTCCATGTCTGACATTGATAACACAATGTTGGTATGAAGATTTAATTTATGATAGATTCGGGATAGATTTGTGTTTCAAAATTGGTGTAGTTCATAATTTACGTAGTTTGCTTATTGAATTTGTGACTAGCTCTCTGTCCATTCTTCCGTCTTTTGTTAAATTGCTTCTTCTTCTGCGTTCAGCATGTGGTCATGCTATACCGTCAGACCTGTCGTCAAGACGAAGTCCACTGTCTTCTCCAGGTCAGAGCGGCTGCCCCATAGCTTTTGCCTCAAGTCTGTATCCTCTGGCCAGGTCTGCTGTCTCTGCTCTTTGTATGTTGGGCAGTCCTGAAGTATGTGTTCTGGAGTCTGGGTTCCGGATCCACATGGATATTCATCTGTGTATGAGATCCTTAATCGATTACGGTGACCCAACAGTCTGCAGTGGCCTGTTCTAAGGCGAAATATTGTGGTCTGTTGATATCCCTGGAGGAGATGTATTGCATCATGTTCGTATTCCCCTTCCATTTCTTTCTTCCACTTTGCTGTGTATGTGTTGCGGATTATTATTTTTACTTCTCTGTAAGACAGTGGGTGTCTGTGTTGCTCTATTTCACTTCCTGCCTTTGACAGAGCATCCGCTTTCTCATTTCCCATGATTCCACAGTGTGATGGTATCCACTGAAGGGCAATAGCTGTTGATTTTTGGATCTGTCTTAGCTCATGTCTGATGTTGTACAGAAGGCTTTCGTTTCTATTACTATTGCCCCATCGAGGTCAGCACCTTGAAGTGGTGAAGGGGCTTAGTTCAGCAATCAGGGGCTAGAAACTAAGACTGGTCGGGCAGTCCCACAGCCTTGCCCAAGTAAGCAGGATGCTGAAGACGGAGGCAACCAGGCAAAAGGCGCACAATTAATCATGATGCCACACACAAAACACAGTGATAACATGTCTATATCCAATAATATTTATAGTGCCTGCCCTGTGACGAACGTTCAGGCAGGGATGGTGCCGGGCCCTATACTTCAAAAGGGCCCAACTCCAATTACTGGGAATCCTCAATGTTTCAGGGGAGCCAGGAGACAAGGAAATGGAGCTACTGGCCAAACAAATCAACGACCAGTAAAAATAATGCACTGGAATGCTGAGGGTGTCAACAGCAAAAGAGATGGATGCAGTAAAAAATTTGGAGCTTGGAAATATCCAATGTGAAGAATAAGTTAATGTATGCTGCATTCAAGAAACACACCTCAGCAGCGATATAGCTTTTAAAATCAGAGGCTTCCAGCGTAACTGATCAGACCGAAAGGACAGACGAAAGGGTGAAATTCTGACACTTGTTAAAAACAATATCGGCACATGTCAGCTGGAAGTGTATATGGAGGGGGCAGAATACCAGATGCTCCACCTAAAGACACAGACGGTGCAGAATTCCATCTCCTGAACTACTACTGCCCAAATGATAGACCGTTGGCACTAGACACAGTCCCAGACAGAGACTTATGGTGTGTGGTGACTTCAACAGCCACTATAGAGCTGGAGCTACGATCATATGGACAAAAGAGGTGAGGAACTTGAGCTGTCAGGATGAAAATAAGTTCATACTTATTCACCAGCTAGCAGACCCACAAACCTTCAACTCGAGAGCATTGCACACCACCTCTACACCAGACCTGGCATTCCACTCACCAGGCCTTGAATGGAACATCACACGAGTCGATGGAAAGCAGCTTGGAGGCAGTGACCACAGACCAGTATTTTTAGAAATCCACTATGAATTTATTAAGGACAGCAGCACACTCACTATGTGGAACTATAAGAGGGCAGACTGGAAAATGTATCAGCATTTAACCAGTGTTCTAGCTAAGGACATGAACGTGGACAAAGACATCAATAGAGTAGTGAGTGAATTTAATAGATACATACTTCATCTGTGCTAGTAAAACCATACCCAAGGAGGGGGCATGCAAAACTACAAACCATATTGGAATTATGAACTGGAGAAGCTGCAAAATGAGATGGAAACATCTAGACAGCAAGCAGAGAACAGACCTAGCCAAGAACACCACAACAAATATCGGCAAACAAAGGCTAAATTTCAAAGAACCAAGTTACAACTAGCTGGAAAGAAAAAAAAAACAGAATTGCTGAACCTTGAAAGAGACACTAGGAAATTATAGAAACTGGTAAAACAAAACTAAATGATGAATGTACAGGGAGAAATACAAAGATCACACTTTATAAAGATAGAAACATTTTAACAGGTAAACATGCAGCTGATTACTTTGTAGAAGACAACAACATCAAAGTTAGCCCGGACAAACAGCAGGAGGTTCCAGAGAGCCAGAAAAACATTGGTCAAGGTGAACCTATACTTGAAGTCATGGGGACACCAGTCACATTGAAAAGAAGGACTTTGAAAAAGGTTTGGAAAGAAGGACTCTTAAAGAAATTATGAATTTGCAGGGTTAACTTAAGAATGTACAAATGGATAAAAGCATTTCTGCATAATAAAAGAGCCAGGGTACAATTGGATGGTCGCAAGGACAAGAAAGTCCTACTGCATCAAGGGAGGAGTCCTGTCACCCACAGTTTTCTTGGTTTACATCAGTGATCTAGTTGCCAAACTACCACATGGGATCAAAGTAGCAATATATGCTAGTGTTCTAGTGCACGGAAGAACATGCAACGGTAGCCAATAAACAAATACAAAGAGCTATTGATGCCCTAACCCTATGGGCAAATAGATTTAGTCAGCATGAACATAGATAAGGGCACACTTTACCCTCTCAACAAAACAAAAAGCCGGTATTATCAAGAGAGATGGGAGAATTTTTTAAAGGAGATAAACCCATATACCTCAGAGTTACTATTAATGATAAGCTGACATGGAAGCTGCTAGTTGGCAGTATGTAGTAAGGAGAAGGACAAAGTGGCAGAGCGGTTAAGACAATAGACTTCTAATCTAATGGGGTTTCCCGGTGTGGGTTAGAATTTCACTCGTGTTGGTAAAAAAATTTTTTTTTTTTTAAATTCCCTGGCATAGAAAATCCGTTCAACTAAGCTGTTTGTGCTCAAGAGGTCTCAGGTTCATATCATGTTAGCAATTTCTTCTTTACACAAGAAATCTGTGTGGATTATTGCTTGAAGCTGCAGAGTTACGTGCTATGAGCAGTACTCCCGGCAGGTGGGCGAACTGTTCTGGCTACATATGAGGTAGCCAGAGTACAGTGATGTCAATCCTCTATGTCTTTTGAACCTTTAGTACAGAGAGTGAAATACAATTTCAAGGTTTACAGCTCAGTTGTTATATCTATACTGAAGTAGATGTGTCAGGCAGAAAGGCGCAGACACCCAAGCTATAAATCATAACACAACCCATTCCACTATCTGGACTGCATTCTGCCAATCAACAGGAAGGAGTTTGAGGATGAACATAAGCAGATGAATTCCTTTACTGCTGATGAAGTCTGTTACCAGACATTGAATGGTTTTGATATCTCATGTCTTGTCCTATCCATGTGTGCCACTCATGGGGAGCTGAAGTCTTCTTTCTTTAGCTAACTGTGTTGCCGTTGCCATATTGCAGCCTTGGTGTTCTAGTATTTCTCTGATGTTGTTTATAAATCTTCACCTTGGTCTTCCCGTGTTTCTCTTTTCAGATGATCTTTTATTGAAAGATATCAATGGAATGTATCTAGTTCCATTGATCTGGTATTATAATCTGGACATATAATTGATTAAATTACAGTCATCCCTCGCTACTTCAAGGTTAATTTATCACGGCCTCAGTACATCGTTTCGCGTATTTCTAAAAACATATTTACAGTATGAACACTTTAGTTACATCTACGTATGTTACACACACACGTGTATCATATTTATATTATTTATACATTAGTTTATGTATGTTATTTATACAATTAATATTTTATTGACATGTTTGAAACTATTCTTTAATGTTCTAATGATAACATATGCACTTGTATGGTTTCATATACACTTATTGATATTATACATACACAAAAAATGTACGTTTGTTAAAAATGAGAGGTAGACACTACTTCGCTGTTTTTCACTTGTCACTGCCGGTTCTGGTCCCTATTAACCGCGATAACTGAGGGATGACTGTATATTGAACACAAACATCAGCATCAATTCTTTTAGCAATATTGTTTACACTTTACTGTGACAGTTAGAAAATCTCCTTTAGAATGTTGTCTATATATTTATATATATTACACTAAATTTTCTTATTTGTTTATTTGTTCACAGTATGAGCAATTGAGCTTAGATAAAGAAAGTTTAGAGAAAGAACGAGATTTTTACTTTAACAAACTGCGAGAGATTGAAGTGATCTGTCAAGACAATGAGTCTGCAAGTCATGTCAAGGAAATCACGGATGTTCTGTATGCAACTGAGGTGTGTTAATCTGTACCTTTAAAAATTTGTTGCTGTAAAATACTTCAGTGTTATTAGTAGTATTAGAACATATTTTATCCTCACTCAGCGATAACTATCACCAGACTCAGTGTAATTTGAGCCACTGTCTGCCACGTTTTTCCACCCGTTGCTATGCACCCGTTTAGAATAGCAACATAAATGGAAGTAAATTATCTACTTTCAATTCCCATGTTCCCGTCGAAGATGGATGTGTCGGACCATTGCCGCAAATAAAACGGCGACATAACACATTTCCATTCTCTGGACTACATCCTGCTGGAAATCTAGTAGGATCATGGTCCTGCTTCAAGGGAGATCCAGCGGGAGTTTGAGAATGAACACTGAAGACGAAGAAGAATTCCCATGTTGTCTGGATGTATGATGTTAGCTTGCACTCACAAATTCGTTGTTGAAAGAGGTGGAATATTACACCTCCTGTTACTCAAAATACTTGGTAGAATTTTCCACCTACAACACACTAAATGTTAATGGATCAGTTCACAAATCAACTACAGCACACTGAAAGTTAATGGATCAGTTCACAAATCAACTACAGCACACTGAAAGTTAATGGATCAGTTCACAAATCAACTACAGCACACTGAAAGTTAATGGATCAGTTCACAAATCAACTACATCACACTGAAATTCTACTGTTCACAAATCAACTACAGCACACTGAAATTCTACTGTTCTGGCAAACAAATCGAATATGCCACTTTCTTCAGCATTTTTTCTCCTGAGATGCAATCCTGAGAACTGAATGTGTTGTCGTTACTCCCTGGCTACAATATCTGCATGTTCTGACCAGATACACTCAACTTTAGCATATTTTTGGGATCACTAGGCTTCTTTTTGTTCACTAATCCACATTTTTTTGACATGAGAAAAGGGAAAATGTAACTCGTAACAACAGGCAAGTTGAAGAGCAAGATGGGTAAGGGAACACCAAGAGAGACGATGCTTCACAGCCTAACATTGTGGCATGGGAGAACATATGTATCGGAAATGATTGACAGCACAAGAAACTGAAGGCCGTGGAACGACATGATAACCAATGTCATACGTCATCGTATAAGAGGAACGCTTCTAAAAGGTGGATATCCAACCCACTTAACAACACAAATGGCATGTTTCAGATCATCACCATATTCCTGTAAACTTTGTCCCGTAAATAAATGTTTTTTTTTATATCTAACTAACACAGATTGCCATGACATATAAACTCTTGTGATTCTCGAGAAATTTACATACATGTGTAGTGTTGTGTTATTATTGGCTGTGTGTCAATTAACCAGTCCATATTCATAGAGTGAGAAAAATACAGCAGGGAACGTGTGACCATGACCACTTATTTGTTTATTTCCCTTGGCTATGTTTATCAGTTTATGTTTATCATTTACTAATTTAAATATAAATTTATGTAGCGTTAGGATTAGTTGTGTAAAACCTAACTAACCCAAACCCTACCATTACAAAATTTATATTTAAATTAATTATTGATATAATATTTAGATTAATTAATCCTACAATAAGCAGCTGGTCACACATTCCAGACAGAAACCCACGAATGTCTTGACTAAAATATCTATTTTAGGGATGCTGCTTTGTTGAATACCGAAATCGTATTTACTCAAGTTGTGTGGCAAGTATGTGCCATTTGAGCGGACCTGATTAAAATCCCATGTGTTGCTGTATGATTTTTTGACAAATACACCAGTGTGGTGTTTTATAACTGGAAAATTATGTGCAAGTCAATATCAACGCAACAGGACGAAAGAAATGTTTACACAGCTCACTCTTTTCACACAAAAAACAAAACAACAAACAAACTGATCCAAATACAATCAAATCCCATTATAACAATTTGGTCTGGAGCTATGGCATATGTATGTAATAACAGAAATTCATTATGTACAGTATATGCAATGAAGAATAAAATATAATTAGGGAGTTAAAAATTGTTGTTGTACAAGGAAATGTGTTATAAAAGAATGTGTTATACAGGGATTTCACTGTAGTTTTTTTTTAGACAATGCGTGTATGCAACATATTCTTTCACCGTTAATGACATTTCTGCTAAGAATAATCATGATCAATATCATCAAACTGTTCACAAATAATTTCCTCGATTTTCACTTATGTAAACATCAAAAAAAAGTACCAGAAATGTATACAAAATATTGGGATGTTGGTCATCAGATTCCATTGAGCAGCGCAGTGCAGTGGGTAGTGCACTGACTTCGCATATGAGCGGTCGTGGGTTCATCCCCCAGTTGAGGCAGAAATATTTTTCAGATCGTGGTGGCTCCTGGCTCGGCCTAATCTTAATTCGGTACTGGAATAATCCGGAGAGTAAAGACTGCGAGGAAGAGGAGATGGCTATCGCCCTCATATAGCAGAGACGCTGAAATGTGAGCTCTCTAACATCTCACACCCATATAGCATTAATAAGTGTTATGTGTGAGAGGAAGAGGAGATGGCTATCACCCTCATATAACAGAGACGCTGAAATGGGAGCTCTCTAACATCTCACACCCATATAGCACTAATAAGTGTTATGTGTGCGAGGAAGAGGAGATGGCTATCACCCTCATATAACAGAGACGCTGAAATGTGAGCTCTCTAACATCTCACACCATATAGCACTAATAAGTGTTATGTGTGAGAGGAAGAGGAGATGGCTATCACCCTCATATAACAGAGACGCTGAAATGTGAGCTCTCTAACATCTCACACCCATATAGCACTAATAAGTGTTATGTGTTAACTTTACTTTACATCAGAAAGCATGAGGAACATTATGAAGAAAAAGATGTTCGTCACTAAAAAGGGCAACCATTAAATTCATTGAGGAAGATGAAATAATCCATTTAGCTGTGAGCACGTAGCTCTTGACACATGATGATAATGAAATAATCCGTTTATCTGTGAGCACGTAGCTCTGTAAATTTTCATACAGAACTGTTGTAATGAAAGTATCATTGCATGAATGTTAGCGGGTTGAGTTAAATACATTCTTGATGGTCAGTGGAATAATCATAGATTACAGAAACTATGTTCAAGTTTTTCCACCGAAGATGGATGCGTGAGGCCATTGGCAGAAATAAAATAGCGACACAACACATTTTCATTCTCTGGACTACATCCTGCTGGAAGTCTAGTAGGAACATTGTTCTGCTACAAGAGAGGTCCAGCGGGAGTTTGAGAATGCACGATGAAGAAGAAGAAGAATATCCAAGTTTGTAGTAATGTTCTGTATTGTTTATTCACAGGAAGGGTTTGCTCCTCCAGAAGATGAGCCTGAGTTTGACGGAGAACAAGAAGAGTATTAATGATCCTGGTCTCCGTAGCTCATGATTTGTTCATCAAGATACCAATGATAGAAAAGGCTTCTCGTCACTTGCATCATCATCATCCTTATGCTAGTGTATGAAATCACTCTTGTGCACTCACAAACATGTAGAGCTTTGAGTGCTCTTCTCAGGAGACCTTACTCTGTTTTACTTGCTCATGAGCGAGTTATGTACCTTCATATCCATCGATGCCTTGTTTCTGCTGCTGCAAATGCTTTTGTATATGTTTGTTTTTTCCTGCCCCAGGGTTACAGGTTCCACCCACCCCCTCCCCCTTTTTTATAGTGAATATGCACTAATTCATTGTCTTTATTTTACAGTTTGTCCTCCCATTGAGGTCTGTTTGCTTTCAATGTTTTTATAAGCATCTACAGTTACATAAACATTCATGTTCTGATATTGGTAGCGTCTCATGTTTACATATTTATAACACACTAATGTTCCTATCCTAAGTTAATGTTCTGTTTGTTGTATACAAATGTACTCAGCGTTTGCTAATCATTTTTGTTACATACTAATATCATAGATTGTCGTGTTTGTCACAGACCGTCCTGCTCGCTTGACCACTCTGCGTCACAGGATAATGTTCTTAATGTAGGCTATTGTTCTGTTTATCACATACTGTTATATTTGTTAGAACATTTGTCCAAATCTAATGATGTATATTTGTGTTATGTTGTGATTTTGATATGTTTAAATGCAGGTCACATTATCAAGTTATATTTGTTTACCTGTCCTGCTCAGTCTAGTATCATGTTTGTTTACCTGTCCTGCTCAGTCTAGTATCATGTTTGTTTACCTGTCCTGCTCAGTCTAGTATGTTTCTTAGATGTGTTTATGAAAGTCAATAGCACAAACATACAAATCTAATGTTCTATATATATATATATATATTTACATTCTCTGTGTATGTTTATATGTTCATGTTTGATTGTCTGCTGTATACACACACTCATACATTGACTTGAATTATTTTTAAAGTTGTAAATGTAAGATTGTCATTGGATTCATACTGCCCTTTCTTGAGTCGTATTGGTTATGGGCATATGATCTGTCCCATGTTCTCATGTATTTGACACTTTTGTGACCGATGTTCATCTTCCATTTTATCAACGCCAAAAATTGTGCACAAATCAGATTGTCCAATTGCAAAGTTACATTGTAAAAATAAAATTGTTCATTTTCAAACTCCCTCTGGATCTCTCTTGTAACTGGACAATGGTCTTAACTAGATTCCTAGCAGGGTGTAGTCCAGAGAACAGATAATGCATTGTCGCCTTTGTATTTGTACAATTGGCCTGACACGTCAGACTTTGGTTGTCAATTTGATTTAACGCATGTTGTCTGATTTTGCTGTTGCTTGAGTCTTGTGATCTGAGGATTGTCACCAAAATGTTGTGTTTTTGAAATCTGTTCAAATTTCGTGCAGTTTGTTACTTTCTGAAAGATGACACAATCTTATGTATGTTCTCTGGTTCAATGTTCTAATGTTTTACAGTTCAGCGTTCCATTTGCTAATGTATCTTGGTGATGGTCTGTCCATGTAGCATGATAAATTTAATTCTGGTACCATCTGATGTAGCTATCGTTTATAAACTATATACCTCTGAGCCATCAGAACAGACAATGGCCGAATTG
Source organism: Meghimatium bilineatum (assembly GCA_034231615.1). NCBI lineage: Eukaryota > Metazoa > Mollusca > Gastropoda > Stylommatophora > Philomycidae > Meghimatium > Meghimatium bilineatum. The sequence continues at coordinate 8,394,000 of CM067315.1, read as the reverse complement.
GCCTGGCTCAAACTGAACCCATCATTGATCTAGTTTACATCATTCAGACAAGCTTCTTTAACAAATAAACAGTAGCTTGACAATTCATGAAAACACCTTGCCTTATTAATAATATTTCTTTTCGTTATACTTCTGCCCTTTTATAGCTTGTATTTTTTAAAACACTATTCACAATATTTATTATTGCCTTGAATGCCCATGGTTTTTCTGAATAAAAATGATTCAGTAGAGAATTGTTTCCATTGTTTGTGTAATAAGAAACACCAATGTGAGTTATGCGAGCGAGGCAAGAATCAGCATGATATTGAAAGGATGAGGATTGACTCCATTGTACCAGGCTATCCACATATACACTCCATCCCTCTCAACAAAGCGGCACACCTCATGCCGAGAGTACCGCTTATAATATGTAGCGCTGTAGCTTCAAGTGATCTTCTTCGTTCGTTCTCAACTCCTGCAGATTAGCAGGATGTAGTCCGGAGAACGGAATGCGTTGTGTCATGGTTTACAGCATTGCTGCGATATCTGCGCATTTCGGCCTGATACATCTGACTTCAGCATGACTTCCAGTGATGAGTGCCATGATCTCTGAAAAAAATTTACAGTATAAACAAAATGTTAGCACAATTCGAACCCACAGCCTCTTGAGCTCAAAGCAAATGGCTTACCCACTGCCAAGGAAATCCTGAAAATCTCCTTGGAATCAGATGACAGGAACATTAATCTCATATTATAGAATTGAACATATCCTGCAAGTCTGCACTACACTAAACCAGTTAGAAGAAGAACAATGGTCCCCAGAGATGGATATTCACAGAAAGATGTATGTGAGCACTGAGGAGCTTTCAAATACAGCAACATTTATTAAGGAAACAGGACTTGCTGTGTAGACATGTCAAACTCCGAACGAGAAGAAGTAGATATTATAGAATAGAATTTCATGTCTCGGTGAACATGATTGCAGTTTGTTTGTATTTGTTCTAGTTGCTTCCCTTTCGTCATGATGTGCATCAGTGTTGTCTTTAAGAGACAGGTTTGATACCGCAGATTTTATAAAAGAGAAACATCTCTACAGGATATGTTCTGGATCTTCTATGTTTGTTGTTTAACTCCTACAGTAGCCCAGAGAATGAACTGTCATGGTTTACAGTGTAACTAATATCTGCACCTTTCGGCTCGAAACATTAATTTTGGATCACATTGATTCTCTATGAATGGGACAGAAACCCACTCCAAAAATAACCCTCATTTCGCCTCCTATGACATTCATTTTCCTTTTGCGCTGAAGTTAGCGCATAAGGCAGAGGTCAGATCTCTCCAATTCTGTCTGTTCAAAGTTATACTGTGCAGTTCTTGAATAGTATGAATATTGGTTGTTTTACTTTCTCTAAGTATTGTTCTTCTGAGTGTTTCTTTTGGTCTACCCCTGGATCTTTTGCCTGTAGGTATCCATTCAAGAGATTGGTGGTGTATTCTGTTGGTGTCTGCGCATAGGACATGTCCGATGTAGGACCAACGCTGATAATATTTGTGATGAAATTTTGATGTAACTCTTCTCTGATTTTATCATTTGATTTTAATTCACTCCAATGGGTGTTAGTTATCCTACGAAGACATTTGTTCTCAAAACTCAGTAATTTCTTTTCTGAAGATAAAGAACTTTTCCAGCTCTCACATCCATATGATAGCACCGGAATAACGCAGGAATTAAATAAGCGCATTTTCGTGCGTGTGCTGATTTCCTATGACATGCATGGCAGATAAAAGTGTAGGTATTTTTTGCTATCATTTTGTTCCCAGGGAACATGCATGCATATTGTTCTGGTTCTATTTTGTTCCCATGGAACATCCATGCTTATTGTTCTGGTTCTATTTTGTTCCCATGGAACATCCATGCTTATTGTTCTGGTTCTATTTTGTTCCCATGGAACATCCATGCTTATTGTTCTGGTTCTATTTTGGCATGCGGTATTTGCCAGTTTCTCTCTGGGGATAAAATGTTTAGTCTCACAAATACAATTCAGTTGAACTTGCATGTGCTTCAAAAGCTAATCATCTAAATTGTACTGACGATATATCAGATGTAACAGTAGAGCCAGAAATTTAACAGCTGTTGAACCACAGTATAATATATCCGTTTATTGACCAGTAGTCCAAAGCGTACTTTTTGGTCTTTGCAGAGAGTGCACGTAATTTTATTTAGACATTGCCGCTTCTAAATATTTTAATATAATCAATCTCGTGCAAGAGACCCTTGAAACATTCTATGTGTTTGCATTTTCTGAATGAATTTGAAAGTCCCAGAATTATTTCAAGTGCAAAATCTTACCTATTATTATAATGCTTGGCCTACATTTACATTTCTTTCTATATATCATACAATTTCACCTTCGATTTATTCATGATGAATATTTCTGAACAATATTGTACGGTAACGCTATTTCATGAGTGCCGCCATTTTGGAACAATGTACTTTTCCATGGCGAGCTTTTTTTGTTTCAGTATTGCTACGGTTGCCAAATTTCTGATGTATCCTAACGATTTTGACGAAATTGGTCTATAATGGGATACAGTGGAATCCCTCTATAGCGCATTCTTTTATAACAAATTTCCCTATTTAACAACACTTCAAAATCCCCAGTTATTTATTCTTAATGTTTGTACTGTATATAGCAAGTTTCTGTTTGTATATAAATATTTCATCGGTCCGAACCAAGTTGTTATAATTGGATTTGACTTTATTATTATTACTTTCTAGTTCTGACAACATTTAGTTCCTCAAAAGTTTAGAATAAACAGCAAGGAACACAAGGACATGTAATACCTATAATAATAATAAGACTCCATAACTCTTCTGGTTGGTACGGGTGCCACACGGGAAACAACAGCACATAGAAGCCCTCCGTATACCTCTGTCCAAACATACGGAGAACCATTTAACACTTGTGTAGTACCATATATCTACAGGTACAATCAGCTTTCTCCTCATCAGTGGTTGAAGTATCCTTCAGTTTTGTACCTGGACACATGGGTGTTAGGTGAGCAGACTTGCCAGTGTGGACGCAATGAATAGTCATATTTCAATTAGTTTGTTCCTTTCGTGTCGCAAGCGACACATAGGGCAGAGGTTTTGGTTCTCCATATGATGATGTCCGCTACCTGCAGCTTTAGTTCCTGGATGGTCTTACAGCCTATTAAATCCCCTTCTTTAAGAATGGTGTTTTTTTTATGGTTGTTTTAGGTATGTTTCTTTTACCCTCAGGTGACCACATAAGGGCTTGTTGGTTTATTCTGTTTACATCTAGTCGTAAAACGTGACCAAGGTATTTCCATCTTCGTTTTCTTATGATGTTTGAAACATACTCTTGGTGTGTTTTGTCTCTTAGATCACTATTTGTGATGAAGTTGCTCCATTTTATGTTCATCAGTTCGCGAAGACATTTGTTTTCGAAGCTGTTTAGTTTGTTGTCTGTTGCTCGAGTTGATTTCCAGCTTTCACTACCATACGTTAGCACTGAGACAATACATGAGTTAAATAGCTTTAGTTTGGTGTTTGTCCCTAGATCTTTTGATTTCCAGATTTTAGTTAATTTAGCAAATGTGCTAGCTGCCACTGCTATACGTGTGCTTATTTCTTTCATTGAGTCTCCATCAACAAACATTCGGCTGCCTAAGTAGTTAAAGCTGGAGAATGTTCAAAGCAATGTGCTAATAATTTTAATGCAATCAAGGAGTTAGACAAGTTGGAAGATATGGGGTATTTTTCTTCTATCCACGGCTAAAGTGCAGGACCTGGGTGTGAAGCGTGTTGTTACATGAAATAAGTGGCATATAGGAATTAAAAGGAGAGTTATCAACCAACAAAGAACAAGAACAGTCAGTTACCACTTGCTGAATGACATACTAAATATGATACCGGAACACCTATGGATGTGTCTGGAGTGCGGTGATGGTGATGATGATGATGATGATGGTGATGATCTGATGACATAACTATAAGAAATATATGAGACAATTCAGTTCCTGTAAGACTAATAGATCAAGTCAATAAATCAATGAATGAATATGGACTAGATATAAACATTCAAAAACCATGATAATCAGCAAAGACACAGAAGAACAGGAGGTAAACATAAACATACAGGGAGAGAAACTACAACAAGTAAAACATTATCAGTATCTTGGACACATAGTCACAAATGATGGCAGATGTGAAACAGAAGTTAAAAGGAGAATAGGAATGGCTAAAAGTACCTTCAATGACATGAGGAAATTGTTAATATCTAAACAAATTACAAACAAGTTAAAAATGAGAATTATAAAATGCTACATCTATTCCATATTAACGTATGGCTCAGAAACATGGACAGTAAATAAACAATTAGAAGACAAAATTGATACCTTTGAAATGTGGGTATATAGAAGAATAGGGAGAACATCATGGAAATAGAAGAAAACAAATAAAGAGGTGCTAAAGACACTGAATATGAAGAAAGAACTACTAAGAGAAATAAAGATCAGGCAAATAAAATACATTGGACACATTAAAAGACATGACACCCTATTGAAGACCTTACTTGAGGGTAAAGTCAAAGGGAAGCGAGCAAGAGGTAGGCAGAATACAAGTGGGAGAGTAACATTACACGATGGACAGGTTACAGTCTAGCAGAGTGCACCACCAAGACAGGAGATACGTTGCAGCCAACCTTCGTTGCGGAGACGGCACTTGATGATGAGTCTCAAGATATATACAGTGAATGGTGTGTATGTTTAGTCACATCCCATTATAACAACTTCCCCGTCTTTTGACTTCTAGTATTGGAATTTTAAAATGCCTGATACTTCTTCTTTCTTCAGATATCAGGTTACCGCGCCAATAGCTTCAATGAATTGTGTGATTCGCTTCAGGTCATCCATGGAACCCCTCAAGTCTGGAAGCAGTGCCGTCTCAGTAGGCCATATTTTCTCCCTCTCTTCTTGGTAGAGTTGACAGGCATGAAGAATGTGTTCTGCAGTCTTTGTGCTCAGTCCACAGGTCTGTCTCGTCAATCTTCAGCTTTCGGAACATGTGACTTCTCAGTCTGTTGTGGCCAGTTCGTAGTCTAAAGATGATGGTTTGTTCCTTGCGTGACATTTGATGGTAGGGGTCATTTGATTCTGCAGTTAGGTGCAACTGCTTCCACTTTTTCTTATATTGGCCAATACTAAATGTCATGTTGTGGTTTCCCAAGGCGCATGCTCATAAATATGTCAACAATTTTTTTGTCTATTTTTGACACCGCAGTGTCAACAACTGTCAATGATTCTGAAAATAAAAAATTATAGCAGAAAACGTACAAAAAACTTCCAGATTTTTATCAAGTAAATTTTTAAGTAGGAAGCCAGAGGACAATTATTTTAAAAATTATTGTGACTAACGGGAATTTAACTAGTCTGTTCAACGGCACCAAATCGCCTAGCAACTATTGCACACGCGTTCTTCCGTACTTGACTAATCTTTCTGTCCTCATGTACCTGTCGGTGTTGAGGGGAGAGTGAGTGTACGGTCTTTTGCCCTTCTATTTGCCTCTTCTGCTGTTATATTTCCGAGTGTCTCTAATACACTATCTATCCACCTTTTACGAGGGCGTCCAATAGGTCGACAGTTTTCGTATCGTTTGTTGTGTTTTAAAAAAAAATAATACTTTGCTCATTCTGTCTGGTTATGTGGCCGTACCATTTAACGTGTTGTTTCTGGATGTATTCTATTGTTGACTTGATCCCTAATTGTTTCCTTAGTGTTTCATTCCTGATTTTGTCTCTCAAGCTAACTCCAATCATACGTCTCACACATTTAATTTCAGTGGTGTTAATCTTATGTATTCTTGAAAAACTAATACAGATATTATATGTTTCATGTTACTGGGGATATTTCAATACTTGTACGGGTTGTTTGTTGTTGTTGTAATAGTCCTTGTCTAGATTGGTCCGTTCGGGTGACTTCGAGTGCACGCTTTGAATGTCTTGACAAAATCGCATCTTTTTTTGGAGATGCGGTTAGTTAAGTACGGAAGAACGCGTGTGCAATAGTTGCTAGGCGATTTGGTGCCATTGAACAGATATTTTTCTGAATTTTAGAATCATGTTTGAAATTCACACATTTCAATCGGTGTATAAAACCAGTATTGCTGACGTGAACTTTTGTAACCGCCGTGACAACATGTCATTTTCTTCTCAAACCTCTCCCCCCTAATTGTTGTTCTACTTCATGGACAGTCCAAAGAGGGAGGTTTGTACACTCCCTCTACGGGCTTGCCAGAATGGGAGTGATTTCATGTCTGAAAGAACAAGCACGGGAAAAAAGGCAAACCAGTAATGTTAGTGCATGCGAGCTTTTACTGTTTGTTATACTGGGAAAAATTATCTTTCGCATCAGAATGCCGATCAGAATGCAACCACACGCCATACTCACACGTTGCCACGTGTCTTGTTTGCTTTGGCAACGGCGGGTAATATTAAAAACTCTACAGTTATTTATTAGCATGAAACAAATGCTTTATACAGCTGACACGCCCAAATATAATCTTAGATCTGAGAGCTGATAGAATACATGCGATATATGTGATCAAATGGCGCACACACTGAATGACTGACTGACTAACTCACATATTCACCGATTCAAAGTACAGAACAGTAATACTGTCTGACCAACTGATTCACCTAACCAACACTCACAGAAGGTGGACAGTGCAACATCCTCAAAATATGTCAATATAAACAAAAATAGGTAGATGTGTTACCAAAATAAAACATAAAACAACCTAACAACGAGATACAGGGAAACTGTTTAAAAAAAATTATCTTAGGAAGCAATATGGCTTTCTAGCTCTTGTGGCATCCAATTGTACCCTGACTCTTCTATTATGCAGGTATGCTTTTGCATTTTTTAAGAGTCTTTCTTTCTAAACCTTGTCAAATGCTTTCCTAAGTTCTATTCGTGCTGCTAGTACCAGTTTCTTATATTGGAGGGCGTCTTCAATCTCTTGAGAGAGGCATGTTGCCTGATGTTCTGTAGAGTAGCACTCTCTGGTACTGGTATCACAGCCTGCTTGCTGTGATACCAGGAGGTTTTCACTTTCAAGGTACCACTGCATCCTAAGATTGATAATGCGTTCCATTGTTTTGGATAGACGGCATGTGAGGCTGGTGGGCCTGTAATTAGAGACTGTGTTGCCATCTTTTCCTGATTTGAGGAGGGGTATCATTATTGCTTCCCCCCATGCCTGCGGAACAGTACCTGTGGACCAGCTTGTGTTATAGATCAGCAGTAGCTTTGCTTTTGCTGCAGTTCCCAGGATTTTAATCATTTCATTGGACACTCCATCAGCTCCAGGGGACTTTTTCATTTTCAATTTGGATATTGCATGCTTCAATTCTTTCTTTGTGATTGGTGCCTCCATGACTTCAGGTATAGGTTCACGTTGTCCAATGTTTTGCTGGTTCTCTCGAACCTCCTGTTGTTTGTCTGGGCTAACTTTGATGTTGTTGTCTTCTGCAAAGTAATCAGCTGCATGTTTACCTATTAGAATATTTTGATCTTTATAAAGTGTGATACTTGTATTTCTCCATGTACCTTAATTATTTAGTTGTTTTATCAGTTTCCATAATTTCCTAGTGTCACTTTCAAAGTTCCGCGACTTTTTTTTTTATTTCCAGCTTCTCCGTCTGGCTTATAACTTGGCTCTTTGAAATTTAGCCTTTTTGTGCCGATATTGGTTGTGGTGTTCTTGGCTAGGTATTTTCTCTGTCTGCTGTCTTGATGTTTCCATCTCATTTTGCAACTTCTCCAGTTTATCTTTCCAATAGGGTTTGTTGTTTTTGCGTAGCTCCCCCCCCCCCCCCCCCACGGTATGGTTTTACTAGCAGCATGTAGTATACACCTATTAAATTCACTCACTGCTCTGCTCTATTGATGACTTTGTACACGTTTATGTCCTTAGCTAGAAAACTGGTTAAATCCTGGCACATTTTCTTGTCTGCCTACGTATAGCTCCATCTAGTGAAGTAAGTAATACTTCAGTGTAACATCCTTTCAGACTTAGGCCTATGTTCATTGTCATATTGTTTTCGATCCTAAGTAATTATGAGAATTAGATCTCATATATGTAATGTAGTTTTTACAAACAAGTTAAAAATGAGAATTATAAAATGCTACATCTATTCCATATTAATGTATGGCTCAGAAACATGGACACTAAATAAACAATTAGAAGACAAAATTGATGCCTTTGAAATGTGGGTATATAGAAGAATAGGGAGAACATCATGGAAAGAGAAGAAAACAAATAAAGAGGTGCTAAAGACACTTAATATGAAGAAAGAACTACTAAGAGAAATAAAGATCAGGCAAATAAAATACTTTGGACACATTAAAAGACATGACACCCTATTGAAGACCTTACTTGAGGGTAAAGTCAAAGGGAAGCGAGCAAGAGGTAGGCAGAGATACAAGTGGGAGAGTAACATTACACGATGGACAGGTTACAGTCTAGCAGAGTGCACCACCAAGACAGGAGATACGTTGCAGCCAACCTTCGTTGCGGAGACGGCACTTGATGATGATGATGTAATGTAGAGATCACCCAGGAGCTTTGTTTCATTACAAGACGGTTCCAACTCTCAGCTTACGCAATGCTCTGAAGATATGTTCAGTTTCGACTGCTGTAAAAATGTATAATAATAGTGCTTACGTAGAACACAAGTTTTGTCGGAGATTTACGGTGACTCTCAGACTATCGCACAGGGTATTGGTACGAAAACACACAAATAACAGTATACAAGACGTTTTATATGCTTTACAGGCTTTCGAGTACAAATGCTACAGAAGAATTATACGAATTTCCTATAGGGAACATAAGACCAATGTGTACGTAAGAAATAAAGTAGAGATGTGTGCAGGTGTTCAGGAACCATTGCTTTCAATAGTGAAACGACGAAAACTAGCATGGCTCGGACATGTAGGGGCCTATGCAGGCACGATTCATTGTCAAAAACAATACTGCAGGGAACTGTCGAGGGTGGAAGAAGCAGAGGAGGGAAAATAAAGACATGGACAGACAACATCAAGGAATGGACAGGGCAAGATATTTCCACACTAATCCGCATCGTTGAGGATAGAATTCGGTGGAGGACTCTGTGTGCTGGGGCATCCAATGTGGTACCCCTACGACCCTGAAGGGTTATGGGTTTATTGATTGATTGATACAAGACGTTTTCAACATTTGAACCGTAAGGTATTTTTCAAGAAAATACAGAATAAAATAAAACTAAAAATTAAAACACAATAAAAACAGTAAAACCAATGGCACTAGAAGCACTAGATGACAGACATTGAGCAACACAGACGTGCGAGGTGATAATGAAAAATGTGTACGGTACGGAAGTATTGTCATAGTTTTTAAAAACACGCTTCTATGATAATAGTTGTATATAGTTTGCACGTCTGTGTTATTCAATATCTACTGCCGTTCAGTGCTTATAATGTGTCATAGGTTTTACTGTTTATTAAAACATTATTTTTGATTGTTCACTGTTTCTCAGACCCTTCAGGTCCTGGGTTCATTCCACGGTTGGGACAGGATTTTTTTCTTACGGAGGTGCAATCAAAATTCATCCTGTACATGTCGCGGCGTCTGCTATGGCAAAGTGACCTTTATTTCCACACCCCATAGAAACCCAATCTGCACCCCTTCACAGGAAAACATGAAGCAACGAAAGTTCACTGTTTTGTATTTTATGGAAAGGACATAAAAGTTTAAACTTTGAAGATGATTTATTGTTATTTGTATGTTTTCGTACCAATATCCCATAGTCCGATAGTCTGTGAGTCATCGTAAAACTCCGACAAAACCCGTGTTCTACGTAAGTGCTTTGAGAAGATGTCTATTCTTCTTCTGCTTCAGCGTTCATTCTAAAACTTCCGCTGGATCTCTTTTGTAGCAGAACAATGGCCCTACTATATTTCAAGCAGGGTGTAGTCCAGAGAACAGATATGAGCTGTGTCACCGTTTTATTTGTGCCAATGGTCTGAAATAGTCGTCTTCGGTGGTGCCTTTTATTCAGAGTTGGGGGATATTGCTTCCATTTGATTCAGTTATTTCTAAACTCAACCGCTTACTGGTACCTTCCTCTATAGATCACTAAATCAGATGGCTATGGGAACTATCAGCATGCATACCCTTCGCCATCGTTTTTATGGGTGGATAAGTGAATGGATGGGTGGATTGATGGATGGAAGGATTGATAGGTGAAAGGATGAGTGGATTGATAGTTGTATGGATTGATGAATAGAAGGATTGATGGATGGATGGATGAAAGAACGAGTGGATTGCTGCGTAATGGATGAGTGAATGGATTGGTGGATGGATGAGTGTAGTGATTTGTAGATGAAGAAATGGATTGACGTATGGATGGATGAGTGGAGGGATGGGTAAATAAATGAGTGAATTTATGGGTGGCTGGATGAGTGAATTGCTAGTTGGGTGAATGAGTGGATCGATGAATGGATTGATGGATGGATGGGTAGATTGATGGATGAGTGATGGGCGGATGTAGGGATAGATGGACAGATGAATGGATTAATGGCTGAACGTATGGGTGGATGGATGGATGAATTGATGGATCGATGGACGTCGAATCAATTGTGGATCAGATAGTTTGTGTTTTTCTATTTACTGAGATCAGGGTGACTGAGTTTAAAATCAGACTGGCGGCCAGTAAAATGGCTTGGAAGGCCGGATTTGTCCTCGGGCCCACCCTGCTTTACCTCTATAGCCACATATTAGAAAATCTTCCACTTATTACAAAAATATCACTCTCCTACCCCCCCCCCCCCCCAAATTAGTCACAAACAAGTCATTGTTATTAAATGATTTGTCCCGACGGTGATAAGCAAATGTTGACCAAGGTGTGTCGGGAATAACTAGGGCACGTGCTGGCTCCTTATTTGAGGGTTGTGAATTATTGGCGGCTGATATTTGATGAACATTTTAGGGGCCTAGAGAGTTTGAGCTGTCGGCATTGTCCATCTGTTCTGAACAATTCTCATTTTCACGTCCCGGTATAAAATGTTGTCCTATTGTTAGTGTGGAGGGTTAATTAATTGTCTTTGTATGCATTATTGATTTACTGGGTGATCCACTTCCTGACTCACTCACTCACTCACTCACTCACTCACTCACTCACTCACTCACTCACTCACTCACTCACTCACTCACTCACTCACTCACTCACTCACTCACTCACTCACTCACTCACTCACTCACTCACTCACTCACTCACTCACTCACTCACTCACTCACTCATATTACGGACCGGCATCGCCAGAACCGAGTGCATGAGCGGACCAGCATCGTCAATGGACCGTTGGGAATTACTGGAGACGGGTTTGGTTTAGTTAAAACTGAAAGTTTCTTCATGCCAAGGTTGAAACATTAATTCCGTAAAATTAAATTTTGGAACACGTTTGAAATAACATTTCATATATATATATATATATATATATAATTGATAGCATATCCTATTCAGGACGGGGCTATGAAACCAACATTTTTTGGTTGTAGTGATTATTTAGGCAATATAAATACGTTCAGTAGTTTGCTAGTGCTTTCTGAACGGCCCGGATGCACAATTACATGTGGCTGGGATCGAACTCGGTACTTTGACCGTATATATATATATATATTATATATCTCTCATATCATATGACATATTCTTACCAGAGCGTGGTATTCCTTATGGATTCTCTAAACACTACGCAATTCTGGGCGAGTTGTCCTACCACAGCTAGACACGTTTAAACAACCTATAATATTTTATTTATTTACAATATCTAGTAACAATGTTACATTACTTTATTTACAATATCTAGTAACAATATTACATTACTTTATTTACAATATCTAGTAACAATGTTACATTACTTTATTTACAATATCTAGTAACAATATTACATTAATTTATTTACAATATCTAGTAACAATATTACATTAATTTATTTACAATATCTAGTAACAATATTACATTACTTTATTTACAATATCTAGTAACAATATTACATTACTTTATTTACAATATCTAGTAACAATATTACATTAATTTATTTACAATATCTAGTAACAATATTACATTAATTTATTTACAATATCCAGTAACAATATTACATTTATTTATTTACAATATCCAGTAACAATATTACATTAATTTATTTACAATATCCAGTAACAATATTACATTTATTTATTTACAATATCCAGTAACAATATTACATTAATTTATTTACAATATCTAGTAACAATATTACATTAATTTATTTACAATATCTAGTAACAATATTACATTAATTTATTTACAATATCTAGTAACAATATTACATTAATTTATTTACAATATCTAGTAACAATATTACATTAATTTATTTACAATATCTAGTAACAATATTACATTAATTTATTTACAATATCTAGTAACAATATTACATTAATTTATTTACAATATCTAGTAACAATATTACATTAATTTATTTACAATATCTAGTAACAATGTTACATTAATTTATTTACAATATCTAGTAACAATGTTACATTACTTTATTTACAATATCTAGTAACACTGTTACATTAATTTATTTACAATATCTAGTAACAATATTACATTAATTTATTTACAATATCTAGTAACAATATTACATTAATTTATTTACAATATCTAGTAACAATATTACATTAATTTATTTACAATATCTAGTAACAATATTACATTAATTTATTTACAATATCTAGTAACAATATTACATTAATTTATTTACAATATCTAGTAACAATATTACATTAATTTATTTACAATATCTAGTTACAATATTACATTAATTTATTTACAATATCTAGTAACAATATTACATTAATTTATTTACAATATCTAGTAACAATATTACATTAATTTATTTACAATATCTAGTAACAATATTACATTAATTTATTTACAATATCTAGTAACAATATTACATTAATTTATTTACAATATCTAGTAACAATATTACATTAATTTATTTACAATATCTAGTAACAATATTACATTAATTTATTTACAATATCCAGTAACAATATTACATTAATTTATTTACAATATCTAGTAACAATATTACATTACTTTATTTACAATATCTAGTAACAATATTACATTAATTTATTTACAATATCTAGTAACAATATTACATTAATTTATTTACAATATCTAGTAACAATATTACATTAATTTATTTACAATATCTAGTAACAATATTGCATTAATATAGTGTTTGTCGATATCAGCATGGTACACTTGGATCAGTTTAGGCGTGTACACTTGGATCAGTTTAGGCGTGTACACTTGGATCAGTTTAGGCGTGTACACTTGGATCAATTTAGGCGTGTATACTTGGATCAGTTTAGGCGTGTACACTTGGATCAGTTTAGGCTTCCACACAATTCACACAAAACCTCCAGACTGACCACTCCAGACAGACTCAATCCTTCATCATCATCATCAAGTGCAGTCTCCGCAACTAAGCTTGTTTGCAACAGACCTTCAACATCACCTGTTTCTTGTTTTGGTGGTGCACTCTGCTAGAATATAACCTGTTCATTTTGTGATGTTACATTTCCACTTGCTTCCCTGTCTACCTCTAATTCGCCTGCTCTCGATTTTACCCTCAAGTAAGGTCTTAAACAATGTGTCATGTCTTTTAATGAGTCTAAAATAATTTATTTATTTGATCTTTATTTCCTTTAATAATTCTTTCTTTATATTACGAGTTTGTTAGAATCTATTTGTTTGTTGTCTTCTCTTTCTATGCTGTGCTTCCTATTCTTCTATTTGTTCACATCTCAAAGGCATCAATTATGTCCTCTAATTGTTTGTTTACTGTCCATGTTTCTGAGCCATACATTAATATAGAATAGATGTAGCACTATGTAATTCTTATTTTTAGCGTTTTTCCACATGTGCCATCAGTTGTGACTATGTGTCCAAGATATTGATAATGCTCTACCTGTTGTAGTCTCTATTTATTTTTATATTTAGCACTTGTTCTTCTGTGACTTTGCTGATTATCATGTTTTTTAAATTGTTTTGATGTTTATATCCAGTCCATATTCTTTAATTTTGGATATTTATATCCAGTCCATATTCTTTAATTTTGGATATTTATATCCAGTCCATATTCTTTAATTTTGGATATTTATATCCAGTCCATATACTTTAAGTTTGGATGTTTATATCCAGTCCCCCGTCGAAGACGGATGTGTTGGACCATTGGCACAAATAGAACGGCTACACAACACATTTACGTTCTATGGACTACATCTTGCTGGAAATCTAGAATGGATCATGGTCCTGCTATAACAGAGATCCAGCAGGAGTTTGAGAATGAACGCTGAAGAAGAAAAAGAAAATATCTAGTTCATATTCTTTAATTTTGGATGTTTATATCCAGTTCATATTCTGGAGTTAATCTGCCTTAGTCTCCTCTTATGACATGTTTTTCAGATCACATTGCTGCTATTCTCGTCTCGCACTTGGGGTACCTGAGACGACATGAGAGGTTTCTCTTGTAAAACCAGTTCGGTACCTAACTCAACAACACAGAGACTGACCTCCACGCATATTCCCTGCTGTTACGCCCTTGGTACTAAATGTGAAGGCAATCGATTATGTCCGATATTCCTTCCCACTCAACCCGTGTCATGTTGACACCCTTGCTAACCTTTTCCGTATCGTCAATCAGCTTTCACTGATTGCCACAGCGATAATAGACATTTGAACCCATTATAATTATTCCTAAATTAACTCCCAAGTGGTACACGAAGCTGAGATAGGAAACACATTCGTAACAATGAGTTGGTGGAAATGAATGAATGAATAAAAGCGTGGTCAGTATACATGACGGACCATATATAGGTAAACAGTACGTTGTAATATTATTCATCAATCCATATATTCACCTATCAATTAAATTGTCCACCCATCCATGGATAGATACACCGATTTATCAATCTCACTATCCATTGCTAAATCAAACCAGCCATCCATATTTGCAAACTAGATTTGAGAAAATATTTGCTAAATAGATTTGTGACAATATTTGTTAACTAGATTATTCGTGATGTTTGCGAACAATTTGTATGTTTGTCTGTAACTTGTTTGTTGGATGTGCTTGTGATTGTCCATCGTTCAAGTCAATCCATCAGTTTCAATACCCAATCATTCATCTATCTATCCATGCATCCGTCTATCCATTCATTCATCCACCAATTCATCTGTCCATCTACATGTTTTCTATCACTCTCTTTATATCACAGACGGGCTACTAAAGAGTCTCTAATCATAAGGATACGTTACACGATGTACGTCACAGCAACGATTGGTTGTATATACAAAAAATTTTGGCGTACAGACATGTCAACTATTCGGTTTGCATGATACCATGGTTGCTGATGCGCCTTTCGGCCTGGCATCTCTGACTTCAGCACCTGTGCTTGCTTGGGCAGGATTGTGACCCTGCTCGATATTGGGTTGGCCTGACAGAAGACCCTCATTAAAGCCATCAGGAAAGTCGACCACCCAAAAGACAATTACCACTATATTGACAGAACAGAGCAGGTTATTATCTTCCGCCTCAGAACAGGACACAACAGATTAAACAGCCACTTAAATAGACTAAGATTGGTCCCATCACCACTGTGCCTTTGTGGGCAGGCAGCACAGACAGCTGAGCATATCCTGCAAGACTGCAATACACTAAACCAGTTAAGGGAAGAACACTGGCCCACATAGATGGATATCCACAGAAAGATGTATGGGAGCACTGAGGAGCTTTCAAATACAGCAGCATTTATTAAGAAAACCGGACTTGCTGTGTAGACATGTCAAACTCCGAACGAGAAGAAGAAGAAGAAGTATACACACAATGCCAGAAGTTACTTTAAAATACAATGAGCTTTCTGTTAACGTTGTGATCTTTACTTATAAAAAATTCGTCACTCTGGTTATAACTCCTGAATAAATATACCACATTATGTAAAATAAATGTATACAATGTAAATACGCACTCAGCTTCTATAGTCGTTACATAATTCATGTTACTTAAGCTCATTTTTCACGAAAACTACCTTCTGCATAGCAACCATATTTCGCAGTTAGTCTTATGCGCAGCACGACATTAGGATTTCATATTTTGCAAATTGATAAGTAGATTGGAAAATTCACAAAACGTTTTCTACTATATAGTATTGCATAAGCAACAAAAATGGCTCTCACATTTTACAATAATATACAAAATTGTGGATGCAAAGGCGTATCCCAACTACATATAATAACAGGAAATGTGATATTGTTATCATTACGTCCAGAGTGTATGTAAACCAGTTTTTATATTTGATGATCAAATAGTCTTATGTTTTTCTTATAGCACTGGTGTTAAAGAGGAATATGTATTTTGCACAACCAACAAGATGTCGTAAATCTCGGTAACATATCCTTGACTCTAAAGATCCGTGGCCTCCCCAATTTGTCTGTGTTTTTGGGACTGTCCATGAATTAAATAAAACTTTCAGTAACTTTTGACCTCCATTCTTACCAACAACTTGACAAGAATCCAGGGACTCCCACCTGTTGAATTATGTCCAAATAATCCCACTCCCTTTAAAAAAAATGTTCCACTGAAAAAATTAGAAAAAAAAACTGCCATCATTTACACAAAAAGATTTCAAAGAAAAAACATGTTCAAATTCGCACAATTTAATTGGCGTATAAAACCACTTTTTTGACATCAGCTTTTGTCCTCCCGCCCTTCAAATGTTTCAAGTCCATGTCCTCCTGAATTGTTGGCGTAATTTGAGGACGGCCCATGTTTGTTAACTATATTTCTCAGTCTATATTGTTAACAAATAGTAGGTTTGTCTATATCTCGTTTGTGAACTAAACTTGTGATTGTCCAGCGTTCAATTCAATTCATCAGTTTTCCTGGTTACCTTGTTATGTCTTCCTCTAGTCTTGGTAAGTCTGTTCAGTTCTTGGAAATAATCACCTGCAAAAAAGTAAACTCTTTAGTGATGTAAACTTAGTGATGTGCTCTTCAGTATTGGAAACTATGTAGTGTAATTTTAAGTGATGAAAACTTTAGTATTGGAAACTACGTGATGTAATTTTAAATGATGAAAACTTTGTATTGAAAACTACGTGATGTAATTTTAAGTGATGAAAACTTTAATAGTTCGCAATGTGTTTTAGAAACTTCAGAAAAGAAATCTTTAGTAGTGGAAACTTTGTGATAGAGACCTCAGCAATGGAAAACTTTAATAGTGGGAACTTTGTGATAGAGACCTCAGCAATGGAAAACTTTAATAGTGGGAACTTTGTGATAGAGACCTCAGCAATGGAAAACTTTAATAGTGGGAACTTTGTGACTTTTTATTGGGAAGGGGGTTTATTTCACATTTCACATATCTTTTCTAAAAGAGGGAATTGCACAAGAAAACACACGAAACAACTCTTGTAAAAATAAACACCCACTACCCATCCTCAGTGAAGACATATCTACGACCCTTGTGGCAACTATCTGTAGCTTAAAGTAAAAACTCATCCAGGTGACAGAAAATAATAGTGACAAATTCGTGCTCTCTAGGGACTTCAGCATAATCAACATCATCACCACCACCATCATCATCATCATGATAGAACGTGTACCGCTGTTGTATTTGCCAAAGGACGTACATCACAGATGGCGCCGTTATAGCAGAGCGAAGTCAAGTTCAATGCAGGAACATATGGATAAACATTAATGCGAAAACAAATGGGAACGAATATTAGGAAGAATCAATAGATAAATGTAGGAATAATGACAGAACCGGATACTAAATCGTTATAGTGAAGTGGTTCTCACACTTGGACTAATGTCCCTGAAAGATAACACGGTTTTAACGTACAACTACTCTCGAGGTTAATCATTCAAGGTTAGAATGTCATTAGAGGGATAATTAAACTTAGTATATAAATATAGGAGGATTGTTAAACTTAGAATGTAGCTAGGAGGATTGTTAAACTTAGAATGTAGCTAGGAGGATTGTTAAACTTAGAATGTAGCTAGGAGGATTGTTAAACTTAGAATGTAGCTAGGAGGATTGTTAAACTTAGAATGTAGCTAGGAGGATTGTTAAACTTAGAATGTAGCTAGGAGGATTGTTAAACTTAGAATGTAGCTAGGAGGATTGTTAAACTTAGAATGTAGCTAGGAGGATTGTTAAACTTAGAATTTAGCTAGGAGGATTGTTAAACTTAGAATGTAGCTAGGAGGATTGTTAAACTTAGAATGTAGCTAGGAGGATTGTTAAAATTAGAATGTAGCTAGGAGGATTGTTAAACTTAGAATGTAGCTAGGAGGATTGTTAAACTTAGAATGTAGCTAGGAGGACTGGAATGTAGTTAGGAGGATTGTTAAACTTAGAATCTAGCTAGGAGGATTGCTAAACTTAGAATGTAGCTAGGAGGATTGTTAAACTTAGAATGTAGCTAGGAGGATTGTTAAACTTAGAATGTAGCTAGGAGGATTGTTAAACTTAGAATGTAGCTAGGAGGATTGTTAAACTTAGAATGTAGCCAGGAGGACTGGAATGTAGCTAGGAGGATTGTTAAACTTATAATGTAGCTAGGAGCAGGGCTGTAGATACGATCACCTCAAGAAAGGGAGTGGGGAGTTACCAAATAATTTGGGTAACATTTGTTTTTAAAGTTTTCGGGCTGTAAATTTCACTATTTGACTAACAATTGCGAGATGAAATGCTTGAGGAAAGCTGCCGGTGTGACCAGACTTGATAGATTGCGAAATGAATATATCAGGAAAAGAATAGGTATAATATCTTGTACAGATTACATAGAGAGAGAACAGATCAAGTGGTTTGACCACATTATGAGAATGCATCACGAAAAGTTGCCAGTACAAGCATATAACCAAATGCAATCAGGGTACAAAGCAAGAGGAAGGCTACGTAAATTGATGGATAGAAAACTTCAGGGACATCCTGTACAGACACGGTCATAGCACAGCCGAGGCCACACATCTGGCTTTAGAACGCAAGCTCGAGCTCCAATCACCCTTGAGCTTAACGGCAAGAATGGATCACAAACCACCTGGGGAAAGACAATAGACAAACAATTTTAAGACCAGCTTGTGAAAAAACTTAGTTGATGAACACATAATACACACATAAATATTATACAAAGATATGACTAAATACACACATACATTTTATGCTAAACTATGACTAATTACATACAAACACATTATACCAAGATGTGACTAAATATGCCAAAGACGGATGTGTCAGGCCATTGGCCCAATTAAAACAGCGAACAACATATTTCCATTTTCTGGATTACATCCTGCTGGAAATCTAGTAAGACCATTGTCTTGCTACAAGAGAAATATAGCGGGAGTTTGAGAATGTGTCCTGATACAAGAGAGATATAGCGGGAGTTTGAGAATGTGTCCT
This sequence comes from Meghimatium bilineatum, assembly GCA_034231615.1. NCBI lineage: Eukaryota > Metazoa > Mollusca > Gastropoda > Stylommatophora > Philomycidae > Meghimatium > Meghimatium bilineatum. The sequence continues at coordinate 8,374,438 of CM067315.1, read as the reverse complement.
GCTACAAGAGAGATCCAGCGGGAGTTTGAGAATGTGTCCTGCTACAAGAGAGATCCAGTGGGAGTTTGAGAATGTGTCCTGCTACAAGAGAGATATAGCGGGAGTTTGAAAATGTGTCTTCATACAAGAGCGATATAGCGGGAGTTTGAGAATGTGTCCTGATACAAAAGAGATATAGCGGGAGTTTGAGAATGTCTCCTGATACAAGAGAGATATAGCGGGAGTTTGAGAATGTGTCCTGCAACAAGAGAGATCCAGCGGGAGTTTGAGAATGTCTCCTGATACAAGAGAGATATAGCGGGAGTTTGAGAATGAAGAATGTAGAAGACTAAATACAATATTAAAAACTGTCAATACTACATTTTTGTTCGTTATGGTGCAGCAGGGAGGTTATGTGTGGCTTGTGTGATATATGCCGTATGTCCTTGCTGTCCCCGTCTTTTATAGGGTGAGTATTCAAAATAGCACTCCGATCGGGAAAAAAAACAAACCAACATTCCTTACGGGGGATCGAATTCTGGGCCTCATAGGTGTGAGACGAACGCTCTAACATCTCGGCCATACCGAAATGCAATGTAACTACTGAGAAAAAGGGCGTAGTTATATTAGGTAACAAAATATTACATATCCACTGTGAAACTAATGTTACGAGCTAGGAATGCATATGTATTCATAGTCTACATTATTTTACAGGGTGTCTATAAAGTCACATAAAGTGTCTATAAAGTGTCTGTGCATTCATTTACATTGCTGGTGACATTTCATCACATAAATTGTGGGTATTAAGCGCTAACTATTAAATGTGATGTAGGCTGCACAATTTATGAAAAAAAAATCCTGCTCATGTAAATCACGTATTATCAAGATAAACAAAAATAGGTAGATGTGTTACCAAAATAAAACATAAAGCGATCTAACAACGAGATACTGGGACAGACGACGTTTCGACTAAAAAGTCTTCATAAGGACAAACAAATGACCACAATAAAACACATCTTACATGGAGACAAATAGGGATATAATAAGGAAGAGAGGAGGACAATAGCAGATAGGTAATGGAGGAAGCAAAGATGTAGCAGCATGACAGGAGAGAAGAAGGTATGGGGAGAAGATAGTAGTAAGTGTGGAGAGGAAAGTGGACATAAGAAAGTAGGAAGTGAAAAAAGAAAAATATATAATAGCAAGTAAATTAAAAGTAAATTAATAATACTTACATCAAAAGTGGCAAAAGATAATGAATATTACAGACATACAATCATAATGTAAGGGAAGAGCAAAATTAGCTGTTATTGTCCTCATCTCCTCCTTACTATAACCCTATTTGTCTCCATGTAAGATTTTTTTTATTGTATCGTTTGTTTGTCCTGATGAAGGCTTTTTAGTCGAAACGTCGTCTGTCACTGTATCTCGTTGTTAGGTTGTTTTATGTTTTATTTTGGTAACACATCTACCTATTTTTGTTTATCTTGAGCGAATTTTGTTTATCTGTCTATGCGAATCGTAGAATATTATTTACATCAGCCTTTCTGTTGTGTTCTTAAATTGAAATCCAGCGGCCGTTGAATTATCAAATTATCGGCCTGTGTACTATGAATACAGCAAACGTATATATAATGTTCATTGTTACGTCAAATTTAGTCCTCCTCTCTTAGCTTAGTTGATAAAACTTCCCGTCAGAGATCTGTACTAGTTTTTGTTTTCGGAGTTCGATTCCAGTGACTGTGTGTGATTCCTCATTAATTTCTACAAGAAAACAGATCAAAATCGTTGAATAATTTGCGTTTATTCTTTTATTTTTTATTGTTGTTATTTTTAATTGTATTTCTTCAAATCAAATATGCATACCAATATCTGTATACTATAATCATATATGGAAAAATTGTTATAAAGAAACAAAAGTTATATTTCTTAAATCATACATTTTTCCAGTTGCAATTTACTGCTGTGAGATTTGGACAATAAAAGAACAATAGCAAAAAAGAATATCGGATTTCGAACTAAAGTGTTGTAAGGCAATATTAATAATTTCCTGGACAGAAAAGATAAGGAATATTGAAGTTTTGAGTATTCTGAATATAAAGTAAGGATGGTTGGTGAATACAATTTTACATAGAAAGCGGAAATATTCTGAACATATAAAAAGACACAATGGCATGGAAACGCATATTAGAGGGCAGAATTCCTGGAAGTAAAAGAAGAGGTAGAAATAGAAGGAGATGAACCGATTACATCAAAGACTGCATGAAGATATCATTGGAGGAGGCAGGCAGATTGGCACATGATAGAGTCGGGTTAAGCACATCAATCGCAAAGACAACGTTCTGGAATATGTCACGTGATGATGATTATCTACACAGGTTATATAGTAGCGTTATATCCATGTGTGTTCTGTTAGATCTATTAATTATAAATTGTGTTCAATCTTGGAAAATATATTTTTTTATTCGGAAGTGATAGAGTTCGTAATAAGTCCTGGTTGATAGCTAGGGCCTGAATAGAATATTTCGCCCAAGACGGATGTGTCGAACCATAAGTAGCCAATAAAACGCGACAAAACTCATTTTCATTCTCTGAACTACATCCTGCTGGAAATCTAGTAGGACAATGGTCCTGCTGCAAGGGAGATCCAGCGGGAGTTTGAGAATGAACGCTGAAGAAGATGAAAAAAAATAGAATATGTTACCACCTTAATTGTCTTTTTATTGGTTGGCTGATATCCCCAGGGAATTCGAGCTATTCCTCATGTAGGAAGATCTTTCCATTACCACCCTTCGTGTCCTTAGGTCCCATACTAATGTATACTAGTGTATACCATATTAATTCATGTAGACATCCGTCAGTGATAGTGTGTCTGTCGTCATCCAGTAGAACTCCATTACCTGTCTGGCACGTGAGTATTAGGTCCCTAATTTCTTCTGTATGAGCCGTGTTGGGCAACGGCGACAGCCGAATTAGACTCAGGGCTGATACACCTTTCTAGACGAGGTGCTGCTTTGCCAAACACATCGGGACTCTGGAATCTGACCTGTGCATTTCTCACGCACTCACCTCGCCCGTCTGTGATGGCCTTTCAATACACCACCAGACACGGCGTGTGTTTTGATTTTTTGCTATTGTGTTTATCACCCAAAGAAGTAGATAGATTGTGCGTCTATTCCGGACAAGGAGCTTTGCAGTAGGCGAAAACAAATATCGTGTAAGAAAGACAGAAAGACATCATTCCCCTCTATGCCATTGGGTACTGAACCCAATTCTCTCTGTATAAGCCGTGTTGCAACGGCGACAGTCATGTTAGACTAGGTTTGCGATGTCTTCAAATACAAGGACTTGCTTCCCGTCTACGTCGCCAACATTGTCCAGAGTCCGAGACTCAACACTGCTTCAGACAGAAGTTTTGAAAGATTTCAAAACGTTTCTTTATGATATTTCCGTGTTCAATGAAGAACTGTATTTAGAGATTTTTTCAATCTACGTTTACTGTGTTTTAGCAGGTAAATTAGTCTTTCTTCCTGCCTTTTGCTAATGTCGTGTATATCTGTCTATGAGCGAATCGTAGAATATTATTTGCATCAGCCTTTCTGTTGTATTCTTAAATTGAAATTTCTGTAAAAAGTTCTGTATTCAGAGATTTTTTTCCATACCCAAGAGTGCATGTTCAAGTTGGCATTTCCAATACCTTAGTCATGACTCCTATTTTGAATGGGGTCAATTGTGATGGGACATGTGGGCTTCTGTGTGTTATCAAGCATGAACAGTACTCCCGCCAGTAGGTCTCGTGTTGGACGATTGTAGCTTCGTTGCTACTATATCGTTTCACATGGACAACCCTGCCCTCTAGCGCGTATTGCTTTTTTTCTCCCAGATTCAATGTGTACTCTTAGGATCATAATTTCTTAGCATGATCTAACTATATCGTGTATAACCATTCTCCGCCCTTCCAATATTTCTACGTTTTGACTCATCGAGACGAAATGCACATATTCTTGATTAGAAAATAGCATCACAGCCCGCGGAACACTCCAATAAGTGCCCCGCTCTCTTTTCCAGGAGCCATGCCAGTGTATGTAGACTTAAACTGTCACAGTCAGGTGTTGATTATGCGATCTTCGGGTTTTTAAAAAAAAGACTACTTTTCCTTCCGTCACTTCTAGACACTCCCATTTCTGACATTTCTTGCATGTGTACGTTCTCAGGCTTATTTTGCAATGAATGTGTGACATCTTTAATCAAGTCTGCGTTAACTCTTCTCAGCATTGTCCCATATATCGCCGCATTGCCTACCAATAAGTTCGCTCTCTCATTTCCTCTGACCTCGGCATGACCAGGGCAGTATATCCATGTAATCCTCTGTACAATTGAGTTATTAAATAAATCAAATAATTCAGTTCTGAGCATATATTTTTCTGTCTTGCGCAGCATGCTTTAAGAATATGTGTGTATTACCGAGTGTGTTGATGTATCAGTTATCAACCAATTTAGTGCTGCTGTAACTCCCTCTATCTCTATCCACATGGTCAAAGTGACAGTGAAGAATGCATATGATTTCTGAACTAATTTCACGCCGTTTCTGTAGGCAGCAAAACCCGAACTGATTTTTATCTTTGTTTCTGTTGACTGAGTCGTCTGTGTATATAATTATGTCTTGTGGTTTCGAATGCAACTGGACATTCGCACATGAACTGTAACCTGCACCCTGACACCAGTCCATTTCCTACACACTTTATCTGTGTTATATTCTTGTATTATTACGTTCGTAAGTAGTTTTATTTTTTAGTGTCTACCTCCACCCATTCACTATTTATTTAACTGCAGACCTACTTGTGGGGAATACACCACACACCATATTGTGGGGAACCCACTGCAATCCATAATGTGTGGAACCCACAACAAACCATAATGTGGGGAAACCACTACAAACCATATTATGGGAAACCCACTGCAAACCTTATTGTGCGAATTCCACTGCAAACCATATTATGGAAAACCCACTACAAACCTTATTGTGGGGAATATGGACATGCTAAACCATCGTCATGCTAAAGGTAATGTGGTCATTGTCATACTATTTGACAGACTAACTTGATTAGTTCACCCACATAAACTGCGCATAACGTAAATTTGAAAAAAAAAATAATAAAGAAAAGGCTAGCATACAGTTTTACACTCAGTAAAAGTTTCGACCTCAAGGCCTTAGTCACGATAAAGACAAACCCAAAAACATGAACATAAAATTACATTGACATAAAGTATGTAGGCATCTAAATTATCATAGAATCAGATGAAGGTAAAGAGTAAGTGAATACTGCATAAATATCCATCTAAATTGTCATATGAGAATTAGATGAAGGTAAAGAGTAAGTGAATACTGCATAAATATCCATCTAAATTGTCATATGAGAATTAGATGAAGGTAAGGAGTAAAGCAGAATACAACATTTATATCAGAAGCTACGCAGTGTTTTCATTTACCACATGACAGTATTTTTTTCATTCCAATATCACACATATTTTTTAAAGATTATAATATGAACGAACATCACAAACCATCTCACTCCACTGTGGTCACAGCGACAGACCCACTGGACGTCTGTTGATTACAGCTAACAAACGTTATAAATGACCACTCCATCTTTTGAGTTTTCAGACGTTGGGCTGGACAGTGAAGACACGAGCTGGTTATTCAGCTAGCTACAACTGATTGAAGGGGACCAAATGCAAGTGAAAAATCCAATTTGGCCCAGAATCAACCAGCTCTAGGCTAGCATGACTGATATCTCTTTAATTACAGGCCTCATCCTTGATCTTGTTACATAGTTCTTGTTTTTTGACTGACGAACTCAGAATTTTTATTGATTGTTAAAAGTACATACTCTCTGTGGGAGGTTTGTTATACGAAATTGTTGCCTCTTCTGTAGGTTAGGGATGTTCTTTTGTTGGTTTGTCATGGTAGAACAAGTTTTGTTGTAGTTTTAAGTTGACAAACAATCTTTCGGACTATATGGTATGTGTACAAAAACGTACAAATAACGATATACAAGACATTATTAACGTTTCAACCTTAAGGTTTTTCTCAAAAAAATACACAACAAACAGTGAAAAAAACAATTGTACTATCACAGAGACGTTAGAACACAGACATTGAACGGCCAGAAGTCCAAGGCCGCACTATATAGATGTATATTTTGTTATGATTTAGCAGTAGCGTGGCAGTTTGTCTGATGGGTGGCAGTTTGTCTGATAGGTTTGCGGTGAGACCTCCAGATCTTGTGGGGATACAGAAATGTAAACAATGGATAACAAATATACATAATTTGAGAGAGAGAGAGAGAGAGAGAGAGAGAGGGATATATTCATCCTTAGGATAGCACCACTGTGGAATTTTCTCTATCTTGTTAGAAACAGTTGAGGGTTGAAGGAGAAAATGTGGTAAAGAAAATATTGAAGTGACGAAATCAAGATATTGTCCGAGTATTTATTTTTTGTACACTCATATAAATGGTTAAAGATCGAAGGCTTTTTGTGCCGATGTTTCTAATGTAGAGCCCCTACGATTCAGCGCTGTTACGTGTCTTTTCGTTGTTGCTATTACAGTGGCAGGCATCCCTCTATAGCGCACCCTTTTATAACAAATTTTCCTATATAACAACACTTTTCTGGATACCAAATTACATTTGTAGCCTATATTGTTTGCACTGTATGTAGCGAATTTCTGTTATTACATATTTTGTCGGTAAGGACCAAGTTGTTATAATGGAATTTCAATGTATTATAAGAACATTTGAGAACAAACGCACGTGTATTTCCAGGCGAAGGGGGAAGCAAAGAATAGCGACACAGTTACCTGAAATATACGTAGTAAGAGGTGACTAAGGAGGTATTGGAGGTTGAATGTGGCTGTCCCGTCCTATAGAAAGTCAAAGTTACCCAGAAGCCATGCTGAAATAGGACATCTAAGCTGAAATGCGCAGTTATTGCAGCTAAGCTAGAAACTATGAGGCAATGTATTCGTTTCTTCGGGCTACAACCTGTTAATCTGCAGGAGTATGGGAACGAATACAGAAGAAGAAAAAGTTTCCTAAAAGTGTCAGAATTAAGTCTGTGTTGATCGGAATACGCATAAATCGCAGGCAAGCTGTAAGCCATGAAACAAAACATTCCGCTATATGGACTATATGCTGATAATCTTCAGGAGTTTGAGAACGAACATAGAAGTAGAACATAGTGTACTTTTGTTTTTCAGTTACTATTTAATGTGTCATTTATTGCTTTAACCCAAGTCATTCTCCCGGTTAGTCTTGCACGCTGGGCCCAAACAACATCACTGAATATTCTGGGAAAGACTTGTATAACCACCGCTACATTTGCCCTCTAACCCATAGCTGTGACACTAATGTGTTTTATCTAATCAAGCCGAGTCCCTCGGTTATACAGTCCCGTGGACGTATCGGAATGATCCTTTTAATTGGTCACTTTGAGAATACTTTGTGTCTACTACCAATGAAAATCAGGGTAAAAATCAAATATCGTCACTTTAAAAACAAAACCCCGATGAGTCCATATGACTGTATTGTCGATGGACTGGAATCAATTTTCCTGGGACAAAATTTATTATTGTAAAGGCCACACATGGCCCATCTACCAAATTATCAGGTCATTAAGTTATTCGTCTGGCTTTCTCTCTCTTTCTTTTTCTCTTTCTCTCTTTCATTCTGTATCCTATCTATAACTATTCTCGGATCCCAAATATGTTATGATGGCAACTAGGGAAATTATATTAAGTTACGACTGGAGATGACAATGACGACCACGGCAAGGTTAAATATGATTTGGGTAAAAGTAAGATAAGTATTACAGTAAAGATTCTATTCTTATCGCTGGTGCTAAGTATACTTTTGTACGGGTGTGAAAGTTGGACAGAATTCAGACACGGAAATAAGAATTCATGCTTTAGAATACAAGTACTACAGAAGTTTGTTAAGAATTTGTTATATAGAACACACGATAAATATATTCGTCCGGCAGCAAGTAAACAAACTTACAGGTTATAAAGAACCACTTTTGGCAGTGGTTAAACGGTATATATTCGTCCGGCAGCAAGTAAACAAACTTGCAGGTTATAAAGAACCACTTTTGGCAGTGGTGCAATGGAGTATATACTCGTCCGGCAGCAAGTAAACAAACTTACAGGTTATAAAGAACCACTTTTGGTAGTGGTGCAATGGAGTATATACTCGTCCGGCAGCAAGTAAACAAACTTACAGGTTATAAAGAACCACTTTTGGCAGTGGTTACAACGGAATAAACTTATTTGGTTTCGACATACTTCTACTTCATTCACTTGAGACTAGCCTATTTCTGTTTATTGGATATAGACATGTTCCCATTGTGTTTCGTACGTGGCATCCTGAATACTGTGACCCATTGGCTAGTTGCCTCCATCTTCAGCACTCTGCTTACTTGGGCAGAGCTATGACCCAGCTCAAGTGGGGACTGCCCGACAAGTTTTAGTTTTCAACCCCTGATGGCTGAACTAAACATCATTACCACTTCGAGGTATTGGCGTCGACTGGAGGGGGTAGGGTGTACATGTAACGTGGCACGACTCAGTTTCTATAATTAGTGTGCAAGAACAGTCGATGGCGCAAGGAGAAGAGGGAATATAACACAATTAAAACTGGACTGATAACATAAAGAAATGTCCCGGACAGGATATTGTTACACCCTCCAAATGGATGAGGACAAACCTAGTGTTTTGGAGGTCTGTTTCTGCTGACATCTCCAGTATGGCACCCCTGGCGACACTGGCGAATTATGGGTATTATTATTATTATTATTATTATTATTATTATTATTATTATTATTATTATTATTATTATTATTATTATTATCGTTCAGAACATAATTAAAATAAAAGCAAATTTCTTACAAATATATATCAGATATAACCCTGAATAATTTCAAGTTGATATCTCTTACTTCATGTGCCAGAAAATGAAACTTGTATTCGTTAGTGTTTCTACAATCTCGGGCATGCAGTGTCATAGTGGTGTAAGGCATATTTCGTCAGGTACCACAAAACGTCGCAGGGATGTAAGGCATATTTAGTCAGGTACCACATAACGCCGCAAGGGTGTGAGGCATATTTAGTCAGGTACCACATAACGTCGCAGGGGTGTGAGGCATATTTAGTCAGGTACCACATAACGTCGCAGGGGTGTAAGGCTTATTTAGTCAGGTACCACATAACGCCGCAGGGGTGTGAGGCATATTTAGTCAGGTACCACAAAACGTCGCAGGGATGTAAGGCTTATTTAGTCAGGTACCACATAACGCCGCAGGGGTGTGAGGTATATTTAGTCAGGTACCACACAACGTCGCAGGGGTGTGAGGCATATTTAGTCAGGTACCACATAACGTCGCAGGGGTGTGAGGCATATTTAGTCAGGTACCACATAACGCCGCAGGGGTGTAAGGCATATTTAGTCAGGTACCACGTAACGCCGTATGGGTGTAAGGCATATTTAGTCAGGTACCATATAACGCCGCAGGGGTGTGAGGCCTATTACCAGAGTTTTAACCAGTTAAAACAACAACCGGTTTATTGCAATGGCATACCACATGAATTAGATATTTCCTACTGATATATTATATAAAAATCAAACACCGCAGTTACGAAAGCAGCCACCATCTATAACGCGAATTAATCTAACCGCATCAACACAATGTACAACATCAACAGAAATCATATACACAACCCACAACATCAACAGAAGTCATATACACAACCCACAACAATCATAAACATTTGGAGCACTCAGGTATATTTCTAACTTACATCTGACAAATCGCCCGCTCATGTTTTAGACGTAGGCGGTGTCCGTTGACATGGAAACGTCAAGTAAACTAACTTATTATCATTTATACACTTGTTCATTTCGTCCTTATCTTTCTTCGCATTCTAACTCATACATGAGTTTCAATAATTTCATGATTCATGAAGCAGTGTTAGATTATTGTGGTATGACTAGACCACCAGTGGCTCTCAACCTTTTTAGCATCCTAGCCATATTTTGTAACACACCCTGGCCACTCTGGAACTTCAAAAAAGGCTCCTCACCTTTTCTCCAGGATTATTATTATATCTTCTTCTTCTGCGTTTGTTCTAAAACTCCTGCAGATTAGAAGGATGTAGTCCGGAGAACGGAATGTGTTGTGTCATGGTTTACAGCACTGCTGTGATATCTGCGCCTTTCGGCCTGACACATCCGACTTCAGCATGACTTTGGTCTCTGACCCTATATGGGATTGGACAGCCAACTCCATCCCATAACCTCCTTAGTCGTCTTTTACGACATGCGTGGAAGGTAAACAGTGCTGCTATTCTTTGCTCACCTTTCGGGACCCGGCAACACACGGGCGTATTACTGTATGTCCACCATTACATGTCGTTTCAAAAAAATAATGTTCTTGTGGAAATAACTTTCTGGAGTGGTCTCCATGACCTTTCTTCCCACACCCAATTTCCAAATGTTCTTCTTGACCCACCAGTAAAACGCTGAGAAACCAAGGGGAGCCATATAGTTCACCCACGGAACCACTAAACCAGACGACACTTAAAACGAAGAAAATCTAATTCACAGAACTATTAAGTTTTCTACAATCTTTAAATGCAGAAAAACGTCAGCATTACTTGCCATGCGACTGTGACGCTTTTTGCAACACCTAATATTTTAAGTGTTAACATAGTTAATATTCGAACTCCTGCCACTTAGATAACTGCAGTTCAGTGGAGGAAATATCGTCAATAATAGTGATAACAATGATAAATAGTGATAAAATGATTTATGCAACATATACACTTATGATTGTCATATTGGCCTTTTCTGTCTTTTTTTCCTACTGTTGCTAGCTAAATTACGAATTTTATCTGGCAACCTTGCTGGTATAAGAATATATTGTGTAAGTTTAATACTGGAATTGTAAGTGGTTATCTTCCTAGAGATTTAGTAAGGAGTGGAGAATTAAAGGTCATATATATATGTTCTTTGGATCAATTATATATATTTCTTTTACAAATTTGTATAGCTACAATGCAACCACTTCACTTCCTCATTAAAAAACCCCCAAAAACTCAGAGAGTTGGGCATTCAGTTATACCATAACGTTTTTGTATTGTTACAATCATTACTTCTATGATTTAATTTACCTCTGGCCTTACCCCAACCTTTAGGAATGTCCATGAATTACGTCAAAAAGTAGAGCAGGGGGAAGAGGTGGGAGTGTTTTTAGTGATATAATTCATTAAGGGGTAGGAGTCCCTAAACTTTTGACAAGTTGTTGACAAGAAGGGGAGTGAAAATTGTGGGGGGGGGGGGATGGGGGGGGGAAATGAACTGACCCAATGTATGGACATACCTTTACCTACATTCCTGATTGAACTTATAGACTTGTCCTGCATGCACATATGCTAACCTCCAATCACCTTCCATATTTCTTCTTCTTCTTCAGCGTTCATTATCAAACTCTCGCTGGAGATCTCTGGTAGCAGGACCATGGTCCTACTAATTTTCCAGCATGATGTAGTCCAGAGAATGGAAATACGTTGTGTCACCGTTTTATTTGCGCCAATGACACGACACACTCGTCTTCGGCGGTTCTCCCATATTTATACTTGCTGAATAGAGTAGAATAGAAGACGTTTCGACACAAATATATTCATAAGAACCGAAATTTAACAAACCGAACTAAAAAAAAATAACCACACAAACACAATTAAATACAAACAATGTGAAAACTTCAATAGTAGAAATTAAAGATTCAGTTGTTTTCATACTCTAGAAAAATGATATGAATGTGATTCCTATCAGTAAATTCCAGGGTCAAAATACCAAAAAATATCAATTCAAAAGGAAACAGGAAACAGATATCGAATGTTTGTCTTAATTTTTAACAAATTCTCTGTGTTTCCTTACTATAGAAACATGATATCGAAGACCTTCTGAGCATGACACTGGAAGCGACTAGGCAGCTTGCAAGGAACCGAGAGAATGTACAGAATGGCAGTGCGGATAACGTTCCCCACAGGACAAGTCGCATAGATAGAAATATATAGTCCCTTAAAATGCGCTCATAACCTTTTATAAAATCACAACACAATTTATATAATTAAAGTTACACATGGTCGAATTTTATAGAAGTAAAGTGACACACGACACCATTTTATAGAAGTAAAGTGACACACTACACCATTTTATAGAAGTAAAGTGACACACTACACCATTTTATAAAAGAAAAGTGACACACTACACCATTTTATAGAAGTAAAGTGACACACTACACCATTTTATAGAAGTAAAGTGACACACTACACCATTTTATAGAAGTAAAGTGACACACTACACCATTTTATAGAAGTAAAGTGACACACGACACCATTTTATAGAAGTAAAGTGACACACTACACCATTTTATAGAAGAAAAGTGACACACGACACAATTTTTAAAAATTATAAAATTTAAGTGACACACGACCCCATAAGTATAGAAGTAAAGCGACACATGATCCAATTTTATAGAAGTAAAGTGACACAGGATTCCATTGTATAGACGTAAAGTGACACAAGAGCCAATATTATAGACGTAACGTTACACACGATCCCATGTTATAGGCGTAAAGTGACTCACGACCCAATTTAAAAAGTAAAGTGACACACGACCCCATTTTATAGATTTATAGTGACGCAGGGCACCATTTTTAAATTATAAAAGTAAAGCGACCTGCAACTCCGGTACATTCGAGAAAAAGGGACTTCTAAAAGTGAGAATGGAACTTATCGAAAATAGTTTTAAGTCGATGTGTACACAAATTATCATATTATTCAAGATACAATAAATAGATTTAAATGAATCTTGATTTCTGATTCTTCTGTTTTCGATCTAAAATTCCTGTAGATCAGCAAAATGTAGTCTGGAGAATGTAGTGAATTCTGAATAGTTTACAGCTTGGCTAAGATATCAGCACGTTTCGGACTGATACATCCGACTTCAGCATGGCTTCTGGGTCACTTTGTCCTTATATGGGATAACCAACTCTTCCCCAACATTTTCTTAGTCGCCTATTAAGATACGCTTGGCAGGTATTAGCGTTGATATTTTTTTGTTTCCCATTCGTTCCTCGACAATATACAGGCGGAACAGTGGTTTAAAATCAAAATTATTTTATATTTTATTATTTCAGCTGTCGGCCACACGGAAAATATATCATGATTTTATATGGGATAGCAACCCATGGTTAAGAAACCTGTGTCTTAATGAAACTACTATTGCAGCGAATAAAGTAATTACGAATGAGATCCCTGTTTCACACAGTTTGGAAGATATTTAATAACTGCTACACATAAGGTCATGATAAAAATGTTAGCAAAGTTACTTCTTAAGCTGAGCAGCAGAACGCATCGTTCGACTTTACAGAGCACGAATTTTTATATTCCGTGCGCAAAATCTAGGATTGCTGTCTAAAGTACGATTGCATGTGTGAATAGTACAAACAGTGTTGTCACTGCATATTATGCATTTGATCCGAGCATAGACGACAAAAAATTAAAGGGAACGTCAATCAATCACATAACTGAAAAGAAACAATACTAAAGACATATCGCTGTCACAGTTTACGGTACGAAACGTGCGTGAGTCGTTCCTTTTGTATATCATTATGGTTATAGTAGGCGCCAATGAGGCTGGATGCATCCATTTGAAAAAAATAACATGTTTGATAGTAAGTGAAAGGAAAGTCTTTCGCTGAAATATTGCAACGGAATTTGCGCGTCGCTGATGGTATTAATCTTTTAGCTGGGTCAGAACAGGGACTACAAGAATTAAAAGCAAAGTTGGAAAAAGTTACAAGCCCATACGGAATGGAAATCAACACAGAAAAGGCAAGATGTTGGTTAACAGCAAAGACAGAAGCACAGAAAGACATCATGATGAATGAGTGTAAACGAGTCGATGCTTTCAAATATTTCGGATCTAGCATATGCAGCGATGGAAAATGCAAAGCAGAATTAAAGATAAGGTTGAAGATGGCTTTAACTTCTATGTCGAGGTTAAATTTAATTTGGAAAAGAAACATCAGTGTTAGAACGAAAATCAAACTTTATAATTCACTAGCGCATTCTATTGTGTTGTATGGTTGTGAGAGTTCAACACTTACTGCGGACATGGAGAGACGACTACAGGCCTACGAAACAAATATAACAGACGAAATACACATTCTATGAAACACAGACGAGTTCTATGAATTTCCTACGGAGAGCATAAGATAAATGTGTACGTAAGAAATAAAAAGAAGATGTAAGCAGTTCCACTTTGATTGCCTTAAACAATGAAACGACAGAAACTTGCATGATTTGTGCATGTATGTATGCCGACATGATTTCTTGGCAAATAAAAAAATTAAGATGGTGGAATGAGCAGAAGATGACAAATATAAGCATCAAGAGACAACATCAAGGACTTGACAAGACACGATTTCGATAACCTATCAGTATCGTTGAAGATAGAAATCGCTTGGTAGACTCTGTGTGTTAAAACATCAAATGTGTTACCCCTACACTGACTTTGTGTGTTAAAACATCAAATGTGTTACCCCTACACTGACTTTGTGTGCTGAAACATTCAATGTGTTACCCCTACAACCCTAACTCTGTGTGCTGACACATCCAATGTGTTACCCCTACAACCCTGACTCTGTGTGTTGAAACATTCAATGTGTTACCCCTACAACCCTGACTCTGTGTGTTGAAACATCCAATGTGTTACCCCTACAACCCTGACTCTGTGTGTTGAAACATCCAATGTGTTACCCCTACAACCCTGACTCTGTGTGTTGAAACATCCAATGTGTTACCCCTACAACCCTGACTCTGTGTGTTGAAGCATCCAATGTGTTACCCCTACAACCCTGACTCTGTGTGTTGAAACATCCAATGTGTTACCCCCTACGACACTGACGGGTTACTAGATTATATTATAGAATAGGAAGAGAAAGGAAAAACGATTAAACTTGAGTTTAAAAAAAACAAACAACAACAACAGGGTTCGTTGCCGCCCATAAATTGCGTCAACAATCTTTTGACAATTTTGAACCCCCCCCCTTCTTTTCAACAACTGTCAAGAATTCCGATCCAGCGACTGCGTAAATATGTCAGCAATTTTTAAACCTGACCCCCCCCCCCCCTACTAAACATGTTTTAGTAGAAAACGTACAAAACAAAAACTACACGATGTTTCAAATTTTTCGATAAATGTTTTAAATTCAAATAATTTTACTGGTTAATACAAAACAGTATTTTTGACGTCAACTTTTGTCAAACCCAATTCTCTTTGTGAGCAACTGTTAAGTTTTGTCAGAACCCCCCCCCCCCCCCCTTTCTATAAATTTTGTTGTATAAATTATGTATAATTAAGTTTTCTTGACACAATTAATGGACAGCCACTTAGAGTGACAATCAAATTTTATAACTCTATAGTGCTTTTTGGAGCAATATCAATACATACGCCAGTTCGAGTGCTAGGATATTATTTTGAGTCAATCTTTCCTTATGGAGCCAAGCATGGACAGTAAACAACCAAGGTACGCTGAAGGTAACTGAGATGTTGTTTTTCAAGAAGAATGATAAAAATTCTATGGACAGCCAAGAAAGCTAATGTATAAGTTCTTTGAGATGTTGGAGTAAAATGACAAATTATAACAAAAATTAGAAGCAGACAATCAAGATTTTTAGGGCATGTGATGAAGAAAGTAAAACTTGAACATTTAGTAACCAACCGGAAAGATTAAGGGGTGAAGAGACAGAGGAAGACAAAGAGAGACATTTCTGGATGGGTTGTCACTGTGGTACAAAAGGAAGTCATCAACTGAACTTATTAATGACACACGAGACAGAAATTTGTGGAGAAGAATGATCACCTACGCCACTCAACATGTCACCTGATTGACTAATCCCTGTGTTGTATGTGTCTATCCATCTATCTATTTGCTAAAACGCTTTGTTGCCTTCCGGCGTCAGTGGTAGAAAAGTTTTCTGGAGATGTACTAAATGTGATATCCCTATGATCCTGACCTGTTATGGGTTTATAGCGTGGTTATTGACAGTCCTGAATGCCTTCTAACTGAATTAATTTGAAACCCGTTTGTTACGTTTTTGATCATTGTTGGCCTTTAGATTGGTTGCTACTTATTTACTTGGAGGCGCATGCCAAAAATAGTCAAGGTCAACCAATACGAATCAGAAACTAGTTCATGTTTACGTTTTAGTTGACAGGTCTGAAACATTAAACATCCCATCAGTCACGGTTTGTAGATAAATGGATCAAGGCAGTCGACAGTAAAGACCTCTGTACAGAAAGTAAACAAGCCTTTATTCGTTACGTTTTTTAAAATATTTTCAAGACTTTCGCTGATCATTATTTGTATTCTTGAATCGCATGACAAAAAAAAAAAAAAAAAAAAAAAAGATTTAGCCGACCAACGAAGCACACGGAAATTAAAAAAAAAAATCATCATTTCAGGTAATGTTTACTTTCTGCAGCCTGATTATAAACGGAGAAAAAGAGGACGAAGACGTAGACATAAGGCGGAGGAATTAAGTGGATAACCCATGCTTTCAAAACAGGCACATTTGTTTAGTTATCGTCTCTTATCATTTCAGCGCGTGACAATGGACTTGCATGTTATATTGAGTGTGACACTTCGATATCAAATGAAATATAGACGTGCATTCACTGAGATTGCTAATTGTAAACCATAACTTATAACATGCACATAACAAAATAGACAATCATAACTTATAACATGCACATAACAAAATAGACAATCATAACTTATAACATGCACATAACAAAATAGAAAATCAGTTCTGAAGAAATGGTTGGAAGCTTATTACATTCGCGATGTAGCGACCAATCAATGATTTTCTTGTCTGTAATGATTTTCTGGACAATATTTCACACCCAGTACGTTGCCATTGCTTTATAAATAGCATAACAACACAAGCGCATGTTGCTGAAATGTTGCACAAAATAGTATGTAACTCCACCGACTATTTTCAGACATATTTGAAATAAGTTTGAATAAACTCGGGGGAGATAACTGGATAACAATCGTCCGCTTTGGGGACAAACACAAAAATTGAAATAAAATATACAACAATTATACGGTTTAAAAATGTATTGACAAAGAAATAGATTCAACTTAGAAATAGAAAAAATAATTAATGCTTTGAAAAAAAGTATACAGAAGTAAAATAGATAACCAACAGAAAAAAAATTAAACATATACAGAAATAATGTAGATAACAAAAGACCGAGAAATGAGTAGGAACAAAGCAACAACAAACACACAAAATTAATAAGAAAACAAACTTAGAAATTGAATTAAAGCACGACACAACTGTTAGATAAAGTAAGCAAAGTCCGCAGATAAGTGGGGGAGGGGGAAGGGGGTGTGCGGGTTGGATACTATAGCATGACATTTATCATTACGAATAAATCGATAAAGTCAGATCAATCCCTACCATCCATCCCAATGGTTGATGCTCCCCACAACAACAATATGTTTGTAGATGATTAGCTTTCAGTACAATAAACAATATGTGCATATCTCTAATCTTCCCCCGTATTTGATTATTTCCATTGTCTACATTCATCAGACATCAGTAACTTATATATTTATATATTTATTTATTTAGAGGTAAGAGAGTTTTAGGAGAGTTTTAGGAGAGTTTTAGGAGATTTTTAGGAGAGTTTTAGGAGAGTTTTAGGAGAGTTTTAGGAGAGTTTAAAGAGATTTTTAGGAGATCTTAAGGAGAGTTTTAGGAGATTTTTAGGAGAGTTTTAGATTTTTAGGAGATTTTTAGGAGAGTTTTAGGAGATTTTTAGGAGATTTTTAGGAGAGTTTTAGGAGATTTTTAGGAGAGTTTTAGGAAATTTTTAGGAGAGTTTTAAGAGATTTAAATTTTAGATTTTTAGTAGAGTTTTAGGAGATTTTAAAGAGATTTTTAGGAGAGTTTTAGATTTTTTGGAGATTTTTAGGAGAGATTTAGGAGATTTTTAGGAGAGTTTTAGGAGAGTTTTAGGAGATTTTAAGGAGAGTAAAGAGATTTTTAGGAGAGTTTTAGGAGAGTTTTAGGAGATTTTTAGGAGAGTTTTAGGAGATTTTTAACAAAAAACCAGACGTACGCTCTTTCAACAATGTACGTGAATATGATGGTCATATCGGGGCATATAACCAGACACAATTGGAGGTCACAGTTCATGCTTTCTTGACATCACAACCAATGAGGTAACATATTTATTCCAATATACTTTCTGTTCTTGTCATTTCTGGTTAGTTCCCAAGATGATTTTCAAACCACTCGTACAATGTTTAGTAACGATATTCAGCTGGGTTAACTGAAGAATTAAGAGTTTTCTAATTTTAACTTGTATTGCTTGTGTGTCGGGGTTGCGTGATCTCAATTTTGCTTTTCAATATAAACATAGATAGAATAATGAAAGAGGCAAAAATGTACAGAGGGCAACATCAGCGACTCAGAACAAGATAACTCAGAGCAACTAAACAATGAACTAAAAACCTGCTTTTAAATTGCAGACGACCACAGCCTCATATACGAAAACAAAGAACAACTATAAAATCATGTTAACTCACTATTTGCAAAATGTAGAAAAGACAATATAAAGATTAATACAGAAAAGACGGAAACTGTGAAAATATGCAGAACATTGAGCCCATTAAACATACAGATAGATATAGGAGTAAAACAACAAAATTGTATAAAAGTATCGGAGTTCAAATATCTCGATAGTATTTTCACAGAAAATTGAAGTCTTAATAGAGAGAGACAAGATGTCAAAAGACAAATGTCCCATTTTATAGGACAACGTGACTCAGACCCTTGCTGGAGTCAGATGTGTCTGGTAGAATATTGTAGACATATCTATCATATTTGAGAAGGATCATTTTGTACTTTTGCTCAATCAACTTTCAAAAATATGTATTGTGATATCAGCTTATGAATAAAGATTACTGTAATGACTGTCAATACTACAGGTCAATACGGATTTATTACCCCAGAAAATATAAAATTTGAAGTAAAAATGTAGTTTCAAAACATAAATTATGAAATAAGAATGTATTGTCACAATCAAAGTTCTAAAGTAAAAATTTAGTCTTAAAATATAAATTATGAGGTTAAAGTGTGGTATCAAAATCTAAAGTTTGATGTTAGAATGTGGTTCAAAATCAAAATTCTGGAGTAAAAAAATGTAGTGTTAAAATCTAAATTATGAAGTAAGAATGTAGCGTCAAAAACCACATTCTGAAGTAAAAATGTAGTGTTAAAATCTAAATTCTGAAGTAAGAATGTAGTGTTAAAATATAAATTCTGAAGTAAGAATGAAGTGTTAAAATCTAAATTCCGAAGTAAGAATTTAGTGTTAAAATCTAAAATCTAGAGTAAGAAGGAAGTGTTAAAATCTAAATTCTGAAGTAAACATTTAGTGTTAAAATCTAAATTCTGAAGTAAGAACGTAGCGTCAAAAACCACATTCTGAAGTAAAAATGTAGTGTTAAAATCTAATTTCTGAAGTAAAAATTTATTGTTAAAATCTAAATTCTGAAGTAAAAACGTAGCGTCAAAAACCACATTATGAAGTAAAAATGTAATGTTAAAATATAAATTATGAAGCAATAGTTTCGTGCTAAAATGTATATTCCGAATTTAAATTGTAGTGTTAAAATCAAAATTCTGAAATAAAAATTAAATGTTAAAATCTAAATTCCTAAGTAAAAATATAGTGTTAAAATCTAAATTCTGAAATAAGAATGTAGTATTAAAATCTAAATTCTTAAATAAAAATGTTGTGTTAAAGTCTAAATTTTTAAGAAAAAATTTCGTGTTTAAAAACATCCAAATTCTGAAGTAAAAATGTAGTGTTAAAATGTAAATACTGAAGTAAAAATGTAGTGTTAAAATGTAAACTCTGAAATAAAAATGTAGTGTTAAAATCTAAATTCTGAAGTAAAAAAACCCGATTTCTAACAATATTGAATTGTCATCCAGTGCATTCAACCACCAAATTAATTGCGAAATCAAAAACAATAAGTAAATATACCAAACAAAGACTGTGGAACTCCAATGTACTATCCGTATTAACCTATGGTTATGAAGGTGGCTAAATATTGGAGCTAACTATTAACATATGGTTGTAAAGGTGGCTAACTATTGGAGGTAACTATTAACATATGGTTGTAAAGGTGGCTAACTATTGGAGGTAGATTACTTTGGTAAATTGCGTTATTCCGATGATATCGATCTCTTAGCTTGTTCCGAATCCAAACTCCAGGAACTCACTTCGAGGTTGAAGACGTAAGTCGGAAATATGAAGTAAATATCTTTCGGTACATGTACCTAAAATAAAACCCGACTTTGAAAATGTGCCAACACAGGTTTCCGTAGAATAAGTTATGGTTCATGTGAGTACTTCTTCTTCTTCTTCTGCGTTCGTTTTCAAACTCCTGCAGATTAGCAGGATGTAGTCAGGAAAACGGAATGCGTTGTGTCATGGTTTACATCATTGCTGCGGTATCTGCACCTTTCGACCTGACACATCCGACTTCAGCATGGCTTTGGGTCACTGACCCTATATTGGATGGGACATAACCTCCATCCCATAACCTCCTTAGTCGTCTTTTACGACATGTGTGGAAGGTAAACAGTGTTACTATTCTTTGCTCCCCTTTCGGGCCCCGGCAACACACGAGCGATGTGAGTACTCATAATATATATATATATATATATATATACGTCATTATTTTCTGCGTCACTTCTGCTAAAAATTGAAAACATATCTGCTAGTTCTAATTCGAATTCATATCGCGAATTACGTCGAACTATTGCAAACTTTTCAAACAAAGGAGAAATGCTAGTGTTACGTTGATTTTTAAAATTTAATAGATAAAATGCATTCATTCATACTAATAAACCCATAGTTACTTGAATAATTTGCATTCCACAATTTGCACGAAAAAAACTATCACGGAACAATACTACGCAACTTGTGCTTTGCCAGCGTATACTACGGAAACCCATGTACACAAATTTCAAAGTTGGGTGTTATGTTAGAAGCACATACCCATCCTTTTAACCAGCATAAGTCTAGAGTGAAAAGAAAGAAAAGAACCCGTGTACATTTAGTGTTTTGGTTAACGTTCTAACCGCCAGGATACTCTCCTTCCTTCCCCCACGTTCATAAAAATCAATAAACAGTATTGTCAGCAATTACTTCCGTGTAATCGACAGGTAGTAGTAAGTATAGACAGGTAGTAGTAAGTAAAAACAGGCAGTAGTAAGTATAGACAGGTAGAAGTAAGTATAGACAGGTAGTAGTAAGTATAGACAGGTAGTAGTAAGTAAAAACAGGCAGTAGTAAGTATAGACAGGTAGTAGTAAGTAAAAACAGGCAGTAGTAAGTATAGACAGGTAGAAGTAAGTATAGACAGGTAGTAGTAAGTAAAAACAGGTAGTAGTAAGTACAGACAGGTAGTAGTAAGTATAGACAGGTAGTAGTAAGTAAAAACAGGCAGTAGTAAGTATAGACAGGTAGAAGTAAGTACACACAGGTAGTAGTAAGTACAGACAGGTAGTAGTAAGTAAAAACAGGTAGTAGCAAGTACATACATGTAGCAGTAAGTACACACAGGTAGTAGTAAGTACACGCGGTTAGTAGTAAGTACAGACACGTAGTAGTAAGTACAGACAGGTAGTAGTAAGTACACACAGGTAGTAGTAAGTACACGCAGGTAGTAGTAAGTACAGACACGTAGTAGTAAGTACAGACATGTAGTAGTAAGTACACACAGGTAAAGTGAGTAGGCAAGAGAGATAACTTTGAAAATATATATATATATATTATATATGCGAACAATATACACCTTTCGAAAAGAATTTCACAGTATATGTCTACTTCATGATGATAATTTGGTGGCTTGTACATCTTTGGGAAATAATAGCAGGATTTAACAATTATTTTTATAATTAAAAATGGCAATATTCAAGAAACTTGAAATAGTAAATACAACTTCCTGCATACAATATTACTACTTAACTATTGACGAGTTTTAAGCTACTTTTTTTGGACTAATATTTCTTACTTCTATTAATCTCTTCTCTAAACCTTCCAAGTACTTTTAGGACCAACACTATCCCTTCTATGTCTGTATTCGTTAAGTCAACTTAAATATGATACAGCTGGTCCTAATCTAGCCAATGTCAATAATCTCACCAATTCCTGTCAAGACTTCTGGTCTTTCTGAGGACTTTCAATCCTTTTCATGACTTTCAGTCTTTCTCAGGAAATCAGGACTCCGACTCTTTTTCAGACTGTTTCCACAGCTTTTCCATCGCTTGAACAGACGAATGCTCACCACAGAAGACACCTGGCATTATAGATTTTCTTTGGCATTAATTGCAAACACGGTTATTTAATTGTTTCTCACCATAAATAATACATAGAAAAATCCATCACGGCCTGATATAACCAACATAGATTTCTGTCTTAGGTTGAAAGGATCGTTTCGCGGCCAGATACCCCAATCCCCAAATTTAGCAAACAACAAACTAATATATATATATATATATATATACTGCTAGTATAATTTGCATGACTATGTGAGATGGGTTCACTATCTACTCCAGCAGTGATCCGACATTATCAGTGTATGAATGTATATATCTGCACAAGAGAAGGTTTGCAGCAAAGCTCAAAATGGTTAACAATATAGAGAGAATTGACTTCAAAGTATTAGACTTTCTCAATGTATACTCTACAATTTTCAACAAAACAGCACGGCACCATCTCGAATATCACACAGAACACGTACCTCCGTAGTTAAATCATCTATTATCAGAGACTTCTGGGAGACTTAAACAATTTAAAAATCAAAGAAACTTCTGGAAAAATGCACTTGTGAATACGTCGTCGTGTTCCGACTTTGAACCCGCAACTTTATACACACAAGACAAATTGCTTGACCACTTCTTAACGGAGATTCCCAAAACAAATTTTCAAATGAGACACTAAATCAAGCAGACACGCATAAGTGGAATGAAAAAAAAAAAAGACGTTGGAACCGGATAGAGCAGACATTAAGAAAAACCAGGTAATACTATATGTAACAGGACAGTGTTCTGGAATCTACAGGTAAATAAAAACAAAGATGAAAAAAAAACATTACGGAGAAGCAATACATTACCTCTTGTTTAAGTTGTGGAATTCAGAGGAAAAACATGAAAACTGATCTCGTGAAACGTAATGTATATAGCATGCTTGTCAAATACCTGTACTCCGTCGGACAATGGTTGCATTATTATTAAAACTCATTGGTATAATGTTACATAACTACTGTGCATATAATTGTAATGTTAATTTATACACTAAATAGTATAGTATAGTTATAGTTTAGTTATAGTATAGTTATAGTATAGTTATAGTTTAGTTAAGTAGGCCTATTATTTATCACATATTAATTATATACTGATTGAATAAACACGACTGTCGAAAAGTGGACGTCAAGTGGACGTCTTCTTCAGTTTCTGAAGTCTTGAATACACATCTGATCACATATTCTGTTGTTGTTAAAGAAAATGCGAAGCTTGAATAATGATATTGTTATAGAACGATTGTTTGTAGCCATTTGTAAGATCAATAATCGATATTTTCGGATTGTATAAATTACTGTTGAAGTAGAAACACTGTGAAGTCTTGATCCAAGTTCAGTGTTTCGGAAATGTTTGCGAAGTATCGTTGTGAGTATGGAAACACTGTGTGCACATCTTCTAATATCAGTTGTGCATGAAAGACATTGTTTTAAGTTGTCTCTGACGGTATCTGTATATTGCACGCGCTAGGTGTAACACACGTGGCACGTGAATAGGACGATTTTCCTGGAGAACTCGTTCCATTGCACATATTTCTGTGGTGTGCTGAAGTTGCGCTTATCCGAGTGCGCATGCCGGCTCATGTTTTACGAGCTAAGGTAAGAAAAGACACGTGGGTAACTTGTACAGGTAAACTATCTTAGATGGATAGACTGTAAACTAAGGAAGAAGGAAGAATAAGAGAGGAGGAAAGATTTGGATGGGGAATAAAACAGAAAGCACATAGGGGTGTTCCGTGATAACGTGTCGATGCACGTATGAATTCTGTGGTAGTTTGAAGAACGAATAGAAACGCAGAAAACGCCTCTTTTGGATTCGGAGGATGGAGCGGACAGACAATGTCAGACTTAATGGTCTGGAGTAGGTGACATTAGTTGCTGAGGTTGCAGTATTTGCTGGGTGACCGGCGTTTATGCTTGCATCATTCTTATCATTTAGATTAATAAGGTACACGTTGTCTCATAGCAGCTCATGTCGTTGTGGTCTGACATCTGCCCCATCTCACAATATCATGCATGTGGCGTATTTTTATGAAAGAAGGTCGCATATGTATTGAAGACTCTATAGAACATGCGTTGACACTTTCAACAAACTATACATACGCCAGAAGGCAAACGCCCGTGTGTTGCCGGGGCCTGAAAGGGGAGCAAAGAATAGCAACACTGTTTACCTTCCACGCATGTCGTAAAAGGCGACTAAGGAGGTTATGGGATGGAGTTGGCTGTCCCATCCCATATAGGGCCAGTGACCCAAAGCCATGCTGAAGTAGGATGTGTCAGGCCGAAAGGCGCAGATATCGCAGCAATGATGTAAACCACGACACAACGAATTCCGTTTTCCGGACTACATCCTGCTAATCTGCAGGAGTTTCAGAACGAACGCAGAAGAAGAAGTAGAAGGCAAAACTTGGAACATCGAAATGAAGTTGTATGAATCTTTAGAAACATAGAATATAACACACACATATCGACGTTTCGACCAAAAGGTCTAAATCATGAACACATTCACAACACATTACGGAGAGTAAAAACGACACTATACACGGGCACACGGCAGAGTTAAATATAGATATAACCCGGAAGACTAAAAAGTAGAAGATCAGAGGTGAAAAAAAATAGAACATATACAAAACATCCCCACATTTACAGCTATGCGCATCAGTCGTTGTGTAGTATATCGATGTACTAAGATATAAGTATTTGATAGTGATGTTTGATGTCCAGAAAGTTCACATATGAGGTAGAGATATCGGATGTGAACTTGATGGTCGGGTGAAAATTGTCGATGAAGCGTATAAAGCGTGGCCGATCAGTCTCAACCATGTTCTTGATTCCAAAGACTTCCTTTCAAACTTTAGCCCTTCAGCAGATACTTCCGAATCATCGTGAGCAACATATGCTGCAGCGAGTGGACACTTAATGTGCCTTTCGACATATGCACATTATCTCTACTAACTACCACCGCCTGATATCGGACCTGGACACATCAAAATTCGAATTTTAATTCTTGATACTTGATTAGAAACTAGCATCACAGCACGTGGGGCATTCCCATAAGTGCTTCTCTCTCCGTTCCAGCAGCCATCCCAATGTGTATACTCAGTTCCAATCAGGTGTTGATTGCATGATCTTCGGGACTTTAAAAAAAAATTCTTTTCCTCCCCTCCCCTCTGGATACTCCTATTTCTGACATTCTCCGTATGTGTACATTCTCAGCCTCATTGACATCATCTTCATCTTGAAATGAATTTATTACTGCCTTGATCAAGTCTGTTTTATCTCTTCTCAGCAATGTGTCGTCTATCACCGCATTGCCTACCAATAAGTCGGCTCTCTCGTTTCCTCTGACTTCAGCATGACCAGGGCAGTAAATCAATGTAATGCTCTGGACAGTTGAATTATTCAATAAGTCCAACTATTCTTTTCTCAGCATACACTTTTCTATCTTGCGCAGCATGCTTTGAGAGGTTAAGCATTACCGAGTGTTGATGTATCAGTTATCAACCAATTAAGTGCTGCTGTAAGTCCCTCTATCTCCGTCTTCAAGCTCGATGTGACAGCGGAGAATGCAGAAGGTTTCTCATCCAAGTTCACGCCGCTTCCAGGGGTGCAAATGGAACGCATTGCTCTAGGCGGACCCAGGGTTAGCAGATAACCAAGATCCCAAATGTACCCCCACGCGGTGCACCCTGGAAACAGAAATACAGCAGCTCGAGCTGATTCTGGCCAAATCATTTGGGGATCGTGTCCGAGAATGTGGAGGTAGCAGATGGAAAGAGATTTGACTGCACAAGAGACAGACAATATCTCCGACACCACCAGCATCACCACATATAGCGACACTGTCGACATACAGTGAAGCTAGTCAGTCCAGTCCGATCATTGGAGGGGCGGCCAATGTAAAATGCACGTAAAGGTAGATGCATGGTGAGAGACAAATAGATTTCAAACCGAGTACAATGAAACAATGAAAGGGCAGAACAGCGCTAGAGGGCAGCGTGAACTGCAAATAGAAAGTGAAAAGTCCCTAGGAAAGTGGAACTACAAGCTCCGTCAGCTCGAGACGAGCTTCTAGTTACCTGTGTTCCTTACAGGCAGAGACCCAGACCCATTCATTGGCGTTTGGTAAAGCAAGAAGACCTAATCCAACTCTAATGTCGAGCCTTCCTAAACCGGAAATATGCTCGCGAAGAGAAAGGGTTCTGTACCCGATGGGGTTAGGCAAGAAAGGGACAACGATGGTAGTCCTGGCCCAACTCTACTGTCAAGGTTTCCTATACCAGAAGTACACTTGCAGAGAGAAAGGGTTCCGTACCCGATGGGCTCAGGCACAAAAGGGACAACGATTTAGCCCTGACCCAACTCTACTATCAGGTTTTCCTACACCGGAAATACACTTGAAGAGAGAAAGGGTTCAGTACCTGATGGGCTCAGGCGCTATTGGGACAAGGACGCTCAGCTCGAGAACGCCTTGCTCTCTAACGCGTGGTGTGAGACTCGAACTTGGACAAGGGGTACACGATGTCGGTGAATGACACCTCGGCTAAGAGGGCGAAAGAGCCAGGGTCCAACTTCTCTGTTGAGTTCTTCCCCTAAGGAACCAGGCTCACGGATGAGAAACGGTTCAGTACTCAATGGGCACAGGCACAGCACGCCCAATTACACGAGGCAAGTTCATAGACAGTGGAACACCTCGTGCAAGTCAGACGAGAGCAAAAATCGTCTGGGCGAAGAGTCGCCACTACGCGTGCCTGGAGACAGATATAGAGGTTGTCACAGGCTAAGGGTAGCCCACCCGAATTGTCAAGGCATGCCGAAATCGGATGTGCTAGGCCTACAAGGCGCATAACCGTGGCACAACGTAATCACGCTCCTGGCGGAAATCGCACGGATATCCGTGATGGTTACAATGGATCGAACGCAAAACAAACAAACAAACAAACGCCGCTTCCACTGGCAAAAAAACCTACAAACGCTTTTATTTATATTTCTGTTAACTGAGTTATATGTGTATATAATTATGTCTTGTGGTTTCGAGTGTAGCTGGGCGAGTTCATGCACTGTAACCTGGGCGCGGACAGCCATCGATTTTCGGTACGCTTTATCTAGTTGTATTATTACTTTAGTCAGTGATTTCTTCTCAATGTCTACCTCCACCAATTCACTGCCCTTTCCTATTTCTTCAAATTCTCATTCTCTTCGCAGTGTGTCCCCAGTCTCTGCCATCCATGATTGATTCGCATTCCCTTCTGTCGTTATAATTTCTGTTAAATGAGATGATAACAGAGAAGGTACCACGTAATGCAGGCGGAAATGGTATCTACTCCCATGGGTAGAAACAAGTAGGATCATACTTTTCTGACTGAGATCCGGGTTTTACCGTACTGAGATCCGGATTTAATGGGTGAAGTGTATCGGCACTGATTTTAGGTCATGCTCGAGGTCGCCTTATTTTGAATCTATCAGCTACAATCGGGAAATCAATGTGAAATCTAAACACCACAAAGGGTGTATTCTCGGTGCATTTCAAGATGATACGCATAACTCCGTTCTGAATCTTGTCCAGTTTGGCGATCTGTGTATCACTAACCGTGGATATTTCACGCTTGTATTCTACACTAGAAACGAGTAGTTCCTGATAGTACGAGTAGAGGTTGTGAAATGTCACAAGCTGCCATTATATAAACTATTTGAATTCATTTGTACTTACCAGTCACAAGCTGTCATTACTAAAACTATATGACTAAATGTGTACTTACCAGTCACAAGCTGCCATTCATCATCAGGTGACATATTCTTTCCAGAACGTAGTCTTTCCTATGTATCTCTTGAATTCTCCGCGGTCTTGAGCAAGTTGTCGTGCCTCTTTTAGTGACATGCGCAGGCATTCTTGAATGACTTTTATCCAATTGCGTCTTGGGCTGCTTTTGCCCCTGTTGCCTTCTATCATCCCCCTCATTAACACTTTATCCATGCCGTCGTGTTTCTCAATGTGACCGAAAAAAGTAGCCTTTTCTTTAATATAGTGTTCAGCCTTCCTGGATGTTAATTGTTCGTAACACCTCCTGGTTTGTTTTCTTCGTTGTCCATGGTATTCTCAAAACTCTTCTTTAACACTTTAATTCAAATGATGTTATTATACACTTGTATGCGGAATATAATTAGTTCCATCCCCGATCGCGCTTACTGTTTCATTTTCAGCATAGTGCTTCTCAGACTCCGTCTGCACAGTTCTTCAACACTGATGATATATCATTCAGGTATGCATGCTGGATCATTGGATCGCTACATAGAGAACACCCAGCGTGGCAGAACGTCTCCACCTCAGACACTCCAACATCTCTCCGACAGTGTCTCGCCTCCCTCAGACAATTTCGCTGCCGTAACGACATTGTCAAAAGGCAAGTTGATTGTCGTCTGGAGTAACGACTTTAATTGACAAGAAGGTCTAGTACAAGTCAGATACATGCCAGAAATACCCTATTGTTTCATGTGGGGATCTCCCTAGCGTAGTGGTTAAGAGGTCATGGGTTCGAATCCGTCTCATGTCGCCTTGTGTATAAGGTGGATTTTTTTTTCGGAGATCTCTGTGGATTATCACTTGAAGATACGGAGTTACGTGCTATGAGTGATACTCTCGGCAGGCGGCGTGCCGCTTCGTTGAGAGGGACGGAGTACATATGGGAAACTGAGTACA
The DNA here is from genome assembly GCA_034231615.1 of Meghimatium bilineatum. Taxonomy (NCBI): domain Eukaryota; kingdom Metazoa; phylum Mollusca; class Gastropoda; order Stylommatophora; family Philomycidae; genus Meghimatium; species Meghimatium bilineatum. Next base: position 8,345,246 of record CM067315.1, on the reverse strand, counting down.
GTGAAGTAAATCCTCTACGACTTTTCAACCCCTTCAACCCTATTGTAGACCACAATGTTACAGTCTATCACTATCCAGGGTTTGATAGCGGACAATCTCCTCTTTACCACAGCAGCCGTTCTGTATAATTAACAACAATTTGGGTAAGCCTGCATGTTATATGATCTCACGCCCGTGTGTTGTCGGGGCCCGAAAGGGGAGCAAAGAATAGCAACACTGTTTACCTTCCACGTATGTCGTAAAAGGCGACTAAGGAGGAGGTTATGGGATGGAGTTGGCTGTCCCATCCCATATAGGGTCAGTGACCCAAAGCCATGCTGAAGTCGGATGTGTCAGGCCGAAAGGCGCATATATCGCAGCAATGCTGTAAACCATGACACAACGCAATCCGTTCTTCGGACTACATCCTGCTGATCTGCAGGAGTTTGAGAACGAACACAGAAGAAGATATGATCTCAAAGAACCACCAGCTTTTCAATCTTGGCAGACCTCTCTACTTGTTCCTGCAATACGAAACGTATCTCTAACTACGTGGATAGTGTCTTTCAAGCGTTGGTGAGGCAACTTTCTAAATTCCTAAAATACATTAACAATGCCATGTCTATCTCTATATTTCAAGGTTCCGCTCTCACACCTATTGTCTCTTTCTACTTGATGTCTGTTCCCTTTACACTTCCATACCACACCCAGAAGATATCAAGGCCTTGCACTTCTTCCTTGACAAGCATCCACATTCCTCATTGTTTACCTCTACTCTCATCTGTCTTGTGGAGCTCGTACAAACTCCTTAAGTTTTGATGGGAACATCTTTGACCAAATTAGTGTGGTCGCCATGGGCACCAAGATGGGACCCATCGATGCTTGCTTCTTTATGGATAACCTTGAGCAGGAACCATGGGAATCCTATTGGTGTTCCACAAGTAACGTGGATAATGGGATTGTCATCACGGACAAGTCAGTGGATCTGAGACTAAGCTGCCAGCCATCAAGTTCACATCCGATATCTCTACCTCCCAAGTGAACTTCATTGACGTATCCGTCATCCTCCACCGTTCCTGTCTTAGCACATCGGCACATTACAGACTGATGCAAATAGTCATGATACATTACAAACTGACTGATGCAAATAGTCATGATACATTACAAACTGACTGATGCAAATAGTCATGATACATTACAAACTGATTGATGCAAATAGTCATGATACATTACAAACTGATTGATGCAAATAGTCATGATACATTACAAACTGATGCAAATAGTCATGATACATTACAAACTGATGCAAATAGTCATGATACATTACAAACTGATGCAAATAGTCATGATACATTACAGACATGATTTTCTTATCTACATATCGTCTCATTCCTCTGCCTGTCGCGATTTACTTCCATTCTCTCAACTGTTCTGCCTGCTGTGTCTGTGTAGCGAGGAGGGGAACTGTCCTTGTGAACTATCTAAGACCATGACATGATGGATTTCTTTAGTCGACCGCTTATATCGTGATATGGTCCTCAGATCTGCCCCGTTTCGAGTATGTCTTACAAAAGCCACCTTCTTGATTCTTGATTAGAAACTGGCTTCACAGCACGCGGGACATTCCCATAAGTGCTCCGCCCTCTGCTCCAGCAGCCATCCCAGTGTATGTAGACTCATAGTTCCGGTCAGGTGTTGATTGTGTGATCTTCTGGACTCTCCAAAAAATTTACTTTTCCTCCCCTCTCCTCTGAATACTCCCATTTCTAACATTCTCTGTATGTGTACGTTTTCAACCTCATTGACATTATCTGCATCTTGAAATGAATTTATTACTGCCTTTATTAAATCTGCTTTATCTCTTCTCAGCAATGTGCCGTCTATCGCCGCATTGCCTGCCAGTAAGTCGGCTCTCTCGTTTCCTCTGACGAGAGTTTAATATGTATATCCCGGAATGTTATGTTGCCATCATCTACAAGCGTTGCACCATTATGTACATAGGTGAGACTGGAAGAAGGCTTGAAGATCAATCTTGTGAGCAACTGTACAGCATCACAACCAGACTGGTACTCCTGTTGCTGACCACTTCACTGGCAGTGGCCATCGGGTTTCACATGATATTCATGTAACGGCTTTTAAATCATGCTTCTTAGATGACCGGACCCGACATGCCCATCATAACCGTTATATATATGAATATGGCACGATTGAGTTCTTTGGAATCAATGTCCATCAGTCCTACTCTGTGTTGAAGTATCCAATGTAGTACTCCACAACCCTGACGCGTTATGGATATATGAATCGATGGATATTGTGTCACAGTTTCTGTGCTCCAGGCTACGTTGTTCCGTTTACATGAAGCTTTGCACTTGATGAGAGGTGTCCTTGTCATTTATATAATGGTATTTTTTTTTTGGTTATCGTTTCTTGAGAAAAGTCGCTTGGCTATATATTTCCATGTATATTCATTTATTAGTTACAATGCATTTGCTATTGTTCACCTGTCGACGATGACCATTCAGCTCAACTGGGATGATGATGAAGACGATGATGTTTGCGGTGTGCCCGACTATGACTAATGAGTCTTATGAGTGCTTGGAATTGTCTATGACACTCTGGGCGTGTGTAGGAGGAATCTGTGGGACAGTGAGCAGCTTCTGCATTTCTTCTAGCGCGTTTTTTGTTGCGCAGCGTGATGTCTGAGGCTCTATGCAGCTGCTGCAGCGCTTGTGATCCAGCGACGCATGATTCTCATATAAATGTGTGTCTATTTTGAATAGAGTCAGCGAAGTCTCAAGCATGTCTTTAACACGCTTCTTCAGTCCTCCTGCATTGCGGGAGCCAGTCTAGAGTTTTCCATATAACAATGTTGTTTTGTAGACGATGGTCCTTCATGTGGACCATATGTCCTGCTCAGCGTATCTGCACCTTCATCAACATTGTATGTATGCTTACAGACTTATCTTTCAACAGTTCTTCACTTTCTGGTATTTTATCCTACCAGTGGATGCCCGGTTTTGTGGTACAGTGGTTCAGAGCGCGTCTGTGACGGTCAAGATACCGAGTTCGTTGTCCGCCACAGGCAAATCTGCATCCGGACAGTTCATAAAGCAATGACAAACTACTGAACATATTTATATTGCCTAGAAAATCACTGCATCCAAAATACGCTGGGTTGATGACTACTAGCATGCCTGGCATATAGACTTGTATTAATAGTAATACTTAAGTACTTCACCCGGCTAGTACCAGTTCTTTAGGAAGCTAACCCTCTACCCCCCTATCGAATATAAGTATCTGGTTACAATGATGAAGTTCCAGATATAAGCAGTTTTGAATTCCTTATTCCGCCGAATACGGTTGTATCGGGCAATTGACACAAATAAAACGCTGACACGACGCATTTCTCTGGGCCACATTTTGCGGGAAATCTAGGTAGAAATATGTGAAGAACTTGAGCATGTATGGAAAAGATGCAAATATGTGTACAAGATGGAAGGAAATATGTGTACAAGATGGAAGGAAATATGTGTACAAGATGGAAGGAAATATATGTACAAGATGGAAGGAAATATATTTAAACGATGTAAATATGTGTAAATGATGGAAATATTTGTAAACGATGGAAATATGTGTACAAGATGGAAACATGTGTAAAGAGACGATATACGTGTCAAAGGTAAACATACATGGAAAGTTGGAAATACAATATTCCCATTTAACAGGTATTTAAAAAAATCGAGGAATGTGCACAACAAGTGAGACTTCATGGGAAATAGCTAAAATAAACATGGAACAAGGAGAATTCTCTCTTTGATAGATGCATTGAAGATCCCATGAAAAGAATCTCTACGACTTAGTTATGATATAGGCGTGGAATGAAGTAGAGATTTGAAGCAGGGCACCTTAAATATGGCATAAATAAGTGATATAAATAATCTAGAAGTATCGAGAAATTATGAATAAAGAAAAATCATGCATCAAACGGGATATGAACCAGGTCTGCCCAGGTGGCACCTAATCGCCTCGAAACTAGAGTCAACACGTTTTCCGACAAATTACTTCGAGCACACAGCATCTCTAAAAAAAGATGCGAGTTTAGCCAAGACTTTCAACGCGTATATATTCCCAAGCTACTACGAATATGGACCGGTCTGTTCGATACAGACAACAACATACACGCTGCACATATATGTAATCTCCTCGAGAACCACAAACATTTAACATTAGTAAGTGCAGGAAGATCTCAATACTATAAGGACCTGGTTCAAATCTCGTTTGCTTCATAATTTTTTAAATTTATTAATACATCCTCTGTGCTCTATATTCTATTCTTCATTTACTCAAGTCACAATCTGAAGCAACCTTTTTTATGTTTATATGTTATTTATATTTACAAGTAGGCCTAATTTGGTAATTGTAGTATTGATACAATTCTTGTACTTACTAATGTTAATATGTTTGTGGTTCTCGAGGAATTTACATACCTGAGCAGTATGTGTGTTGTTCTTGTTTATGTGTCGATGGAGGTCCATATTAAAGTAGCATGGGAATATACACGTTGAAAGTCTTGACGTATATCGCATCTTTTGTAGGGATGCTGTGTGATAGAAGACGGGACGATGCGAGGCGATTGGGTGACATTTGAGCGGACCTGGTTCAAATCCCCTTTTCTGCATGCTTTTTTTCTTTAAAAAAAATAAATTCTCTATGATTCTATAGCATATTATTCATTTGCTTGTGTTTTATCTAAGGTGCCCTGCTTCAATTCTCTACTTAATTCCACTCCAATATCATAACTAAGGCGTCCAGCTAGTTCAAATACCCTTTTCTGGATGTTTTTCTTTTTTTTTCCCTAGATATTAACATAGGCGTGAAATTGAAGCAGATTTTTGGGAAAAGCTATATTATTGTAGTGGAAGTAATAAACACGCCATACTATTGCAGCACAAATAATAAAAAAAGGCTCAAAATGATAATAGAATTGACTTCATTGTACTTGGATAATTCTATGTGTTACGTCTCTCATTAAAGCTGCATGCCTCCTCATGCCACGCAGAGTATCACCCATACCCCGCAACTCCGTAGCTCAAGCGATAATTCGGAAGGATAATTGGTCTAAAGCGTACACTTGTAAACAATACTTCACGACCAGGAATCAAACCCCTGACACCGTGAACTTATAAACGTTTTCACCACTACGCCACAAAGATCCCCTGTAGATTTGCAGTAGGTTACAAGTCAAGTCTTTGGTCATTTATACAATCATGTGGATTCGTCTATTCATCATTTTAAAGTGACGATATCTGACTTTTCCTGTGATTCTCATTGGTTATTTTGTATATTCAGCCAATGAAAGTTATGGAAAAGACAAATTGTGCCACTTTTGAAGGATGCTCTTCAATTAGTTCATGACTGTATAGTTGACGAGGGATTCGTACACGCAAAAACTCACTTAGAATCCGACTCGTTTTACAAAGTCAGGGGTCGTTCTTGAATTCTATTCGAAAATAGAACATGGCTGAAAAAAGGTAACACAACTACACCAACCAATAGTTGCTTCATTCTTACTGCGAAATCTCGTCTAGTCACGTTCAGAGCACACATCGGTACGTTATTTGGAAACTACTCTCGTGACCTAGATATGAATCTTCCTATAAGGTCATGTAACTCACCTAGGAAAGTCGCACGGCGTTCAGGTAAAAGTTGAAGTAAGTTGAGTGTTGGTTTCTGGGACTGGAATGTGTTTAGTTCACTTTACATACCTTTGAAACAGATGTTATTTTTACCACACTTCTCCTAATAAACGAGCACACGCTGTTTTAAGATTTGTGCTAGATTCCATTGAAATGTAAATTATACGTATTATATATCTATCTATACGCCCGAATTTAACCGAAGTCCAAATCCCTGCTTACCGCCTCCTGGGAGACTGCCACCACCAAGGGACGAGTTTTGGTCCGTAAATTTCAAGGGAATAGTAAGTGATGAGCATTCATGGCGTGGAGTTAATACACATTCGTCGTTTGGCAACAGATGGGAAGGCTGTTACATGCTAGGGAAGATCACCTGGATTAAAATAATGCCGAAATCGGATGTGCTAAGACTACAGAGGGAAATTAAATGGAAGCACAGCGTAAATTCACACTCCTTGACGGAAATCTCATGAAATAAGTGATGATATGTGTCAGTGACCCAAAGCCATGCTGAAGTCGGATGTGTCATGCCGAAAGGCGCAGATATCGCAGCGATGCTGTAAATAATGACACAACGCATTCTGTTCTCCGGACTACATCCTGCTAATCTACAGGAGTTTGAGAACGAACGCAGAAGAAGACGTGATGATATGGGAGAGCTAACGTATCTTGGTCCTAACGGGTCCTCAACAAAAACCTTGTATCTTGAAGTAGGTCCTCCACAAAACCTACTTTGGTGTAGGTCCTCAAAAGTCCTTACAAATTGTTACAGATCTACAACAAAACAAATCTTGGAGTAGGTCCTCAGCAAAACCTATCTAGAAATAGGTCCTCAAAAAACGCTTGTGTCTTGTAGCAGGTTCTAAACAAAACACATACAGTTTGTAATCAGCAGAACCCTCATATCTTGAAATATGTAATCAACAACACCCAATCTATATTGGAGTAGGTTCTCAACAAAACACTTTTATCATGAAGTAGGTCCTGAACAAAACCCTCCTATCTTTAAGAAGGTCCTGAACAAAACCCTTCTATCTTGAAGAAGGTCCTGAACAAAACCCTTTTATCTTGAAGTAGGTCTTGAACAAAACCCTTTTATCTTGAAGTAGGTCTTGAACAAAACCCTTTTATCTTGAAGTAGGTCTTGAACAAAACCCTTTTATCTTGAAGTAGGTCTTGAACAAAGCCCTTTTATCTTGAAGTATGTCTTGAACAAAACCCTTTTATCTTGAAGTTGGTCTTGAACAAAACCCTTTTATCTTGAAGTAGGTTTTGAACAAAGCCCTTTTATCTTGAAGTAGGTCTTGAACAAAACCCTTTTATATTGAAGTAGGTCCTCAACAACATCCTTCTATATTGTAATGTCCCCAACAGAATCCCTTTTGTCTTGGGCTATGTCCTGAAAATTCCTTCCATCCTGTACTATCTTCAGCAATTGTTTTAAGCTATCAGAATGGCTCACGAAGTTAAGAGAATTAACTTAATTGTACATAGTTTTCCCTATATGTATTACCTCTCTCAACGATGCAATACTACTCCAGCCTACAGTATCAATTATATTTCACTTCGCCTGCCAATAGTACCCAATCATATCATTCTCTACCTGTCTATATTACCAATCACATTATTTTTCCACCTGCTAATAATATCATTCATATCACAATCCACGTGCCAATTGTACCGATAATAAATATCACATGATTGATTCACAAGTATCTCAGACAAAGTGCACCTGTAAACAAAAAGGTATGATCCGGGATCGAAACTTCGACCTCCCGAGGACAAGACAAATAAATGGTCAATATCCCAGAATTACCACGTTCTACCAGAAACATTGTACACATTTCTGTGCCAAAAACTTAGGGTAACTTTGAAATAATTTTTGAAGCATTACCTGTGTCCACAGGCCAGTGATTTTCCAATAAAGAGCTAACATTCATTGTTAGAAATTTCGACAACCCTAAAGACAACGGTCAATATTTTTATATACAAGAGCATTCGATCATGTTTTGTATTAGGAGACAAGACAACAGACTGAACAGTCACACATACTGAGTCTGGTCCATCATCCTGTGCTTATTTGGACGGGTACCACAGACCGTGGGATATGTAGGGATATACCTATACACACTTGCATAAATTTTTGTTGTTTACTTATTCCACAACCGCGAAGAGCAGGTAAAAATGCAGGTGATACTTTATGCTCCAATTGAAGGCTAAAAATGTGATGTACTGTGATGATTCATAATTTCTATGTCATTTTCGTGACAGCAATACGAAGTCATTTTTGTGACAATAATACGAAGTCATTTTTGTGACAATAATACGAAGTCATTTTTGTGACAACAATACGAAGTCATTTTTGTGACAACAATACGAAGTCATTTTTGTGACAACAATACGAAGTCATTTTTGTGACAACAATACGAAGTCATTTTTGTGACAACAATACGAAGTCATTTTTGTGACAACAATACGAAGTCATTTTTGTGACAACAATACGAAGTCATTTTTGTGACAATAATACGAAAAAAACAAAAACAACAACTGTGACATCGTCTTCCTCGCTTATCGTTCTTCTAACAATGTTAACTCTCATGATACCACAATCCTTTTAGATAGACACGAAAGCTGATATAATTTTACACCTACTGAATAACCCTTTTTCTTTTTTCTATCGCATAAGAGCGTAAAAAGTTGTTTTAGACTGCCTATACTAAGAGTAAATTATACAAGACGTAGGCATTCATTTTATTTAATTACATCCCTTACATAGGCTGTGTTTGTAATTTTCCATCAATTCTATGTTTTCAACTTCATTTTAGTTCCGTGTTTGTTATTTTCTTTCAGTCTTATGTTTTCAATTTCCTTTCAGTCCTGTGTTTGTAATTAAATATTAGTCCTATGTTTTCAATTTCCTTTCAGTCCTGTGTTTGTAATTAAATATTAGTCCTATGTTTTCAATTTCCTTTCAGTCATGTGTTTGTTATTATATTTCAGTACTATGTTTTCAACTTTCTTTTAATTCTGAGTTTCCAACTTTTTTTCAGTCCTATGTTTTCAGCTTTCTTTCAGCCCCCCCTTGTCATTTTGTAATGTTACATTGGCTGTGGCAATGACTTTGGTAGTGTTACCGTGACTGTGGTAATGTTTGTTTGTTTTGCGTTCGTTCCATTGTAACCAGCACGGATATCCGTGCGATTTCCACCGGGAGCGTGATTACGTTGTGCCACCGCTATGCGCCTTGTAGATCTAGCACATCCGATTTCGGCATGCCTTGACAATTCGGGTGGGCTACCCTAGCCTGTGACAGCCTTCCTATCTATCGCCAGACAGTGAATGTGTACTGACTCTATGCCGAGACGGTTTGTCCTTTACGTCTGTCCTGCACGAGGCGTTCCGCAGCCAGTGAACTTGCCTCGTGTAATTAGACGTATTGTGCCCGTGCTCATCGGGTACTAAACATTTTCTCGTCCTCAAGCCTGGTTCCGGTTTAGGAAGAACTTGACAGAAGAGTTGGGCTCGGGCTCGTTCGTCTTCTTAGCCGAAGCGTTGCTCACCAACTTCGTGAGCCCCTCGTCCAGGTCTGAATCTGCACACATATTTAGGAACGTTAGGGACGTGTTTTGTTCTAGAGCTGAACAGTGCTTGTCACCTCGGACTGCTATGCCTGTGCCCATCCGGTACTGAACCTTTTATCTCATCGAGCACGCTTCCGGTATAGGAAAGACTCGACAGTAGAGTTGGGCCCAGGCTGGGATCACCGGTAACTAGAAGCTTGTCTCGAGCAAACAATGCTTTAGTTCCAATTTCATCGAACCGTCTTCCATGCTTTTTACACATGACGCTGCCCTCTAGCGCTGTGCATCTTTCTCAGTGTACTCATTGTGCTTTTATTTTTATTGGAACATCTGCCTGCTTCGTACCGACTACATTGGCCGCCCTCCAATGCTTCTATCAGACTTACTAGCTTCACTGTGTGTCGACAGTGTTGCTGCATGTGTTGGCACAGATGTGTGGGAGATATTGCCTGTCTTTTTGCAGTCAAATCTCTTTCCATCTGCCACCTCCACCTCCACATTCACGGACACGATCCCCAAAAGGTTTAGCCAGAATCAGCACGAGCCGCTGTATTTCTGTTTCCAGGGTGCGCCACGAGGAGGCACTTCTGGGATCTTGGTTATCTGTTAACCCTGGGTCCGTCAAGAGCAATGCGTTCCCTTTGCACCCCACTGTGGTAATGAATTCAACATTGTCCCTGATCATTACTGTATTATCCACTATAACTTTACACGCCAACGTGTCATCTCTTTCCTGGTTGTCTCCCATGTTGTGCCTACAGTAAATCTATGTGATAAGTTTTACGTAGTTGAGAATAGTAATGTGGTCTCTACAGTAAATCTGTGATAAGTTTTACGTTGTTGAGAATAGTAATGTGGTCTCTACAGTAAATCTATGTGATAAGTTTTACGTTGTTGAGAATAGTAATGTGGTCTCTACAGTAAATCTATGTGATAAGTTTTACGTTGTTGAGAATAGTAATGTGGTCTCTACAGTAAATCTATGTGATAAGTTTTACGTTGTTGAGAATAGTAAGCACCCGTCTGTATGATAACACATTTTTTGACGTATTTTTAACTCCATTTTTTTAGTAAAGTCTTCATTAACATTTTATAGTCTTTTACTTTACAAAATACTTCATATGATTCTTTTTGTTACAACTAATTTGACCTAGAACTAATATTTCATGAGAGAAACATTTGTATGATACGTTCCACACACGACACTTCCTTAACCTCGCTATTCAGAAATAATTAAAAGCAGCATCTTTTCAAATTATCGAGTATTCTGATTAAGTATAATTTGAGTTACTTCAAGAATAATAATTTCCATGCATCAATCCTACAAGAATTCTCTTTACTCCGTCGAAACTCACTGACATGGTGTCAAAGTTTAAGCACCTCGAAACTCACTGACATGGTGTCAAAGTTTAAGCACCTCGAAACCCACTGACATGGTGTCAAAGTTTAAGCACCTGTGTACTTATGTGTTATAGTTTGATCTATGACATGGCTTTATAACTCGATTACCTTTAGCTATATCCAAATAGGAATGGCAGCAGCACGCTTCTGATCATCGAATAACATATGGAAATCATCAGTTTGTAAAACACGGACCAAACTCAATGTATACAAATCAAATATTTGGTTAGTTCTGAGGAAAGGAGCAGAAACCAGAAAGCTATCACTTGAAATGATCGATGCCTACAGAATTTTGAAATATAAGGAACTTTAGACCACTAAATGTCTGGTTAGAAATGATAGCTATGTAAGGAACTTTGGAATATAAGGAACTTTAGACCACTAAATGTCTGGTTAGAAATGATAGCTGTGTAAGGAACTTTGGAATATAAGGAACTTTAGACCACTAAATATCTGGTTAGAAATGATAGCTGTGTAAGGAACTTTGGAATATAAGGGACTTTAGACCACTAAATGTCTGGTTAGAAATCATCGCTGTTTAAGGAACTTTGGAATATAAGGAACTTTAGACCACTAAATGTCTGGTTAGAAATGATAGCTGTGTAAGGAACTTTGGAATATAAGGAACTTTAGACCACTAGATGTCTGGTAAGAAATGATTGTTGTCCAAGGAACTTTGGAATATAAGGAACTTTAGACCACTAGATGTCTGGTAAGAAATGATTGTTGTCCAAGGAACTTTGGAATATAAGGAACTTTAGACAATTAAATGTCTGGTAAGAAATCGACGAATATTTTGGGGACAGAAGGTAAAAATGTGAAGATAAATACAAGTACGGGCATAAACAATACTATTGATTATTGCAAAAATTAAGATAGATGATCTTTTGCGAACTAGGAAAAATACGCCTACACATAAACATTTAACTGGCGGGTCAAACAAACAAACAAACAAACAAACAAACAAACAAACAAACAAACAAACAAACAAACAAACAAACAAACAAACAAACAAACAAACAAACAAACAAACAAACAAACAAACAAACAAACAAACAAACAAACAAACAAACAAACAAACAAACAAACAAACAAACTTAATAATAGGTAAACTATAAATGGCTAAAGTATGTCTACCACTTTTGTAGATATATTAAGATTCACTTTTGGCAGCGGTGAACGTCGTAAATTTGTGTGGTTCGGACATGTAACGAGACATGGGACATGTTTTAAAACTATTTTTCAAGGAACAGTCGAGGCTAGAAGGAGAAGAGATTGAAAATTGTGGATTGATAGCATCAATGAAGGGTATACACTGTAAGGCAACAAGAGTTTATCGAATTAGGTAGATAGAATGAATGGTGTGATTATGATTTTTCTACACTGCTCTGAATGACTGAGAATATAGCTGGGTGTCTGGAGAACTTTTTGTAATGATGTTTCCAGTGTGGCACCCCTACGACCCAGGCGAGTTATGGGTCTTAGTATTTTGTCTTGCCTTGGCCTATCCATGTGTGCCTCTAGATGTCACGGGGAGTTGAAGTCTTCATTCTTTAGCTAATTGTGATGCCGTTGCCATAGTGCAGCCTTGGTGTTCTAGTATTTCTCTGATGTCATCTATCCATCGTCGTCTGTGTCTTCCCTTGTGTCTCTTTCAGATGATCTTTTATTGAAGGATAGTTATTGAATGTGATCTGGGCCAGGTTCCATTCTGCTTAGGTGGCCGAACCATTTGATCTTGTGTGTATCTATGTATTCTTTTCACGAGATTGTTTTCACCAGTTTTATGTTATTTTCTATATATAAAATATTATTTGCGATCCTAACAGTATATGGATTTAATTATTACTATTATTGTTATTTTTATTGTTATTATGAACACAGTAACAGTTACAATGAAATAAATGTTGATTCTGTTATATGAAGTATACTATACGTGTATTTGGAAGGATGTGGCAGATACTCCAAGAAAATTACAGGTGAGAGAGGTGTAATATCTAGATTGGGGAACATGGACAATGACAGGTAGAAGAGGTACTCATTGAATAATGTAGGAGATATACAATGGAAAGTAGGATATGTGTAAGACGACAGAGTTAGGAAATGAACAAGTCAGGTGTGTATATATTCCTCAAGCGCCGAATACGGTGCATGAGACAGAAAGCAGTTCCAGCGATTTGATGCTACTGTGTATAATTCTTGCACGTTGCTGACACGTATAGTCATACCATCTTTGATAGTTGTTCTATGAAGAGTCTCTCTTGGTCTTCCTCGTTTCCTTTTTTCCATGTTGAACTTATTTTAATGTTTTGTTTGCAAGTGGGAAATGTATAATAGGACAGACGTGTTACATGGAAAATGGCAGGTGGAAAATGGCAGGTGGAAAATGGCAGGTGGAAAATGGCAGGTGGAAAAAGGGATGCCCATATGTTGCGTCAATAACTTTCAATCAATCCCCCCTCTCCATTAAAATCTGCAATAATTCATGGAAATTTTCATTAAAAATGAGTGGAGGCAGAGGTGTGATATTATAACATTTGAAGATGGAAAATTACAGGTGGGAGAGGAGCAATATTATAAACGTGGGAGTTGGAAAATGAAAATTACAGGTGGGAGAGAAGCAATATCATAAACGTGGGAGGTGGAAAATTAAAGTGATAGGTGGGAGAGAAGCAATATTATAAACGTGGGAGGTGGAAAATTAAAGTGATAGGTGGGACAGAAGCAATATTATAAACGTGGGAGGTGGAACATTAAAGTGATAGGTGGGAGGGGTGTAATATTGTAAAAGTTGAAGTCATCATCTTCCCGACTTAATTACGTACAAATATTATGTACCAACATCCCTTCCTCCCAAAAAGGGGTAGAACTAATTGAGAGGTTTCACCTTCTTAAAAATCGTCTTCAATCAATCAATCAATCAATCAATCAATCAATCAATCAATCAATCAATCAATCAATCAATCAATCAATCAATCAATCAATCAATCAATCAATCAATCAATCAATCAATTAATTAATCAATCAATCAATCAATCAACCAATAAATAAATCAGTAAGTCAGTCAGCCTGCCTGCCTGCCTGTCTGTCTGTCTATCTATCTATCTGTCTGTCTGTGTGTCTATCTGTCTATCTGTATGTCTATCTCTGTGTGTCTGTCTGTCTTGTCTGTGTGTCTGCCTGTCTGTTTGTCTTGTCTGTGTGTCTGTCTGTTTTTCTGTCTGTCTGTTTATCTATCTATTGTATTTCTTCTGCTTTTGAAGTGTCACATGATTGAATGACGGCCAGTTTTCTGGCTATGTCACGTTTTGTCGCTTGATATGCAGTATTATTGTTACGTCTCAGAATGTTGGTAACTCCTTCAATCCACCTTCTTCTTGGTCTTTCTATGTATCTTGCTGTTTCCATTTATAATCTCATTTGATAGCAAAAAGAAGTCATGAAAATATATTGGAAGTTTAGTAAAAATACAATGGTATCATAAGAAAACAGACAATTTTACTGTCGGTTCTACATCATTGCTTGCATGTAGTGTCGGTTAGATTTTGTCGTTCTGTTTGTTTGTCCCCCGTCTTGATAAAGACCATTATGGTCGAAACGTCGATCCTGTATTCTTTTCAACGTAAAACTACTATTTAACCTTTAATTGTTTTCTGAATATATACTAATCATACGATAACAAAGATGGTTACTGGTAAAGAAAACATCCTTCTACAAACAAACAATTTGAGTTTGTTCATATATAGTGTATATAGATATATATATATATATATATACATGCCTAACATCTTTAATATTCATACCACTGCCTAAGAAGCCCAGGACTGTGGATTATATAGAATATAGAACAATAAATCTAATGAGTCATATAACTAAAATATTTCTCAAGATAATACATGAAAGAATTAAGAACAAGATAGACACGGAGGTCGGTGAAGAACAATTCGGTTTTAGGAAAAATAAAGGAACTAGAGAAGCTATACTGAGTATCCGACTAGTGATAGATAAATATATAGAAGTCCAAAAAAGTATCTATATTTGCTTCATAGACTACAGCAAGGCATTTGACAGAGTCCAACATGAAAAATTAATCAAATGTCTTCAAGAAATAGGCATAGATGGAAAAGACATCAGACTGATTAGAAATATATATTGGGAACAAACTGCATCAATAAGGTGTGAAAACAGCTACTCTCCATACATAGAAATAAGAAGAGGGGTAAGACAAGGATGCATTTTATCACCAAGCCTATTTAATATCTACACAGAGAATATCTTTAAAAATATAGAAGAAATGCCAGGACTCAAGATCAATGGGAAAATAATAAACAACCTTAGATATGCAGATGACACCGTTATTTTGGCAGAAAGTGAACATGAACTACAAAGACTAATAGATCAAGTCAATAAATCAAGCAATGAAAATGAACTGGATATATATATTTAAAAAAAAAATAATAATCAGCAAAATCGCAGAAGAACAAGAGCTAAACATAAACATACAGGGAGAGAAACTACAAGTAAAACAGTATCAATATCTTGGACAAATAGTCACAAATGATGGCAGATGTGAAACAGAAGTTAAATGGAGAATAGGAATGGCTAAAAGTACCTTCAATGACATGAGGAAAATAGTAACATCTAAACAAACTACAAGCAAGTTGAAAATGAAAATTATAAAATGCTACATCTATTCTATATTAATGTATGGATCAGAAACATGGACACTAAATAAACAATTAGAAGACAGAATTGATGCATTTGAGATGTGGGTATATAGAAGAATATGGAGAACATCATGGAAAGAGAAGAAAATAAACATAGAGGTTATAAAATACTTAATATGAAGAAATAATTATTAAGAGAAATAAATATCAGGTAAATAAAATATTTTGGACACATTAAAAGACATGACACCTTATTGAATACCTTACTTGAGGGTAAAGAGAAGCGAGCAAGAGGAAGGCAGAGATACAAGTTGGAGAGTAACATCACAAGATGGACAGATTTTTCTTGATTCTTCTTCTTGATTCTTGATTAGAAACTGGCTTCACAGCACGCGGGACATTCCCATAAGTGCTCCGCCCTCCGCTCCAGCAGCCAAACCAGTGTATGTAGACTCAGAGTCCCGGTCAGGTGTTGATTGTTGATCTTCGGGACTCTCCAAAAAATTTACTATTTCTCCCCTCACCTATGAATAATTTCATTTCTAACATTCTCTGTATGTGTACGTTCTCAGCCTCATTGACATCATCTGCTTTTTGAAATTAATTTATTACTGCCTTCATTAAGTCTGCTTTATCTCTTCTCAGCATTTCGCCGTCTATCAGGAAAACACATATTAATTAAGTAGCACATTAAATAATTTTATGGTTTGGGGGTCACCGTTACAGGAAGAACTGTAATAAAGGGTAGCGGTTTTTAGAAAGGTTGAGAACCGCTGCTATAGATATTCAGAGGTTTCAACAGATTCAGTCTTTTATAAGGGTTCTTCTATATGGTTTCGCTATATAGGTGTAAATCCTGGAGAATCACCAACAAGTTGAAAAATAAAGCAGCAGCATTGAAAAAAAATGTTACAGGAAAATCCTCAGTATACCATGAATCAAAAAAAATAACCAATGTAGCCATCCTGGGAGAAATGAATGTAAAATAAAGCTGGCTAAACAGCGTGGTTCTTTCCAGGAAACTACAATGTTTTAGCTATATAAAACGCCATGACAGCATAGAGAAGACCATAATGGAGGGGATGCTGCCAGGG
Source organism: Meghimatium bilineatum (assembly GCA_034231615.1). NCBI lineage: Eukaryota > Metazoa > Mollusca > Gastropoda > Stylommatophora > Philomycidae > Meghimatium > Meghimatium bilineatum. The sequence goes on along the minus strand of CM067315.1, from coordinate 8,328,828 downwards.
AGACGATCGAGACGCAGACCAAAAAGAAGATAGACGATATACACCAAAACCACCTGAACATGACAGCAACAGAAGCAGGAAGACTGGCTACTGATCCACATAAATTTCGAAAAGGTGTAATGACTGGTACATTCGCCCGTGTGTTGCCGGGGCCCGAAAGGGGAGCAAAGAATAGCAACACTATTTACCTTCCACGCATATCGTAAAAGGCGACTAAGGAGGTTAAGGGATGGAGTTGGCTGTCCCATCCATATAGGGTCAGTGATCCAAAGCCATGCCGAAAGGCGGAGAAATCGCAGCAATGCTGTAAACCATGACACGACGCATTCCATTCTCCGGACTACATCCTGCTAATCTGCAGGAGTTTGAGAACGAACGCAGAAAAAGCCTGGTACGTTCTGTTCACGACATGCTACTTGATGATGATTCTTGTATAATATGTTGTAGTCTTGTAATTTTCTTCTTCAAAAACGTTTGGACCATCTATTTTGTATTTGAACAGTTACCTGACATTGTGCTGAATTCTAGACTTAACACTGACACTGGTGCGCCTGACGTAATTCCACTACCTACCCATATACTGAACCATTTTTTCAAAGACAGCAGCAAAGAAAGAGACCCCTGTTCGTCCTGCCAGACCATGGAGGGCTCCCATCTATACGTTGCCGCAGCATTCTTCAACCGACTGCGTTGCATCCATACTTGGCCTTGTCAGAGCCTACACATTGTTAATCTAAATAGAGCACTTGCCTGGTACCAGAAATCGCTTCTCACCCGCTTTTTCTCACATAATTTCTTGTGCAGACTTTATATTCAAAAGTGTGTACATCTTAACACATCCTCGCTGATGAGAGAACCTCGTGCCGGCCTCGTTTAAGATTTCTAACTCGCGTCTGGATAGTCGTTTCGTGGCATACACCACTACTGACGTCACTTCTGCTTTTAAGGAAGTGACAAAATGAGTCTGGTGCCAAGTTCAAACGCCACAACTTCTACCTGTCCCAGACTCTCTTTTTCCAGGGTGTCATAACTTCTGCAGACTGCAATTTAAAAGAAAACCCGTCCAAAAATATATTTTAAAGTTTGCAACTTGAACAGTGCATTGTCTTGTATGGCAGTGATAGGCTGAGCACTACCGTGTACACAAACTGTTGTCGCTCGTCGTAGAAGGTCTGTGGCCACACACATCCAATCTGAATAATGCCGTCAGGCTATTTTTAAATACTCCCACAGTAGCAGCGTAGTCAGTTGTGTACGCATAAAAACATCTACACGTACGCAATACAGCATGTACAATATATCTACAACACATTCTATCTGTACAATATATCTACAACATATTCTATTTCTGCAATCTACATCTACAACATTCTATCTTTCATCTCTCATAATCAATAAGTGCCGCCTACGCAATATAGGTTGGCTGAAACGAATCAACATTTTCTGTCTGTTGCTTCGGTGGTACACTCTGCTAGACTGTAAACGGTCCATCTCATGATGTTCACCTCCGACGTGTATCTTTGCCTACCTCTTTCTCACATTCCCCTCGACGGTACTTTGTAAGTATTTCAACAAATTATATAATTATAAAAAAGCCAGAAAAATTCCAACAATCATGTATAACTAGTTAGTTAGTTAGTGAATTAGTGAGTGTGTGAGTTAGTTCGTGAATTAGTGAGTGTGTGAGTTAGTTCGTGAATTAGTGAGTGTGTGAGTTAGTTAGTGAATTAGTGAGTGTGTGAGTTAGTTAGTGAATTAGTGAGTGTGTGAGTTAGTTAGTGAATTAGTGAGTGTGTGAGTTAGTGAGTGAATTAGTGAGTGTATGAGTTAGTTAGTGAATTAGTGAGTGTGTGAGATAGTGAATTAGTGAGTGTGTGAGTTAGTTAGTGAATTAGTGAGTGTGTGAGTTAGTTAGTGAATTAGTGAGTGTGTGAGTTAGTTAGTGAATTAGTGAGTGTGTGAATTAGTTAGTGAATTAGTGAGTGTGTGAGTTAGTTAGTGAATTAGTGAGTGTGTGAGTTAGTTAGTGAATTAGTGAGTGTGTGAGTTAGTTAGTGAATTAGTGAGTGTGTGAGTTAGTTAGTGAATTAGTAAGTGTGTGAGTTAGTTAGTGAATTAGTGAGTGTGTGAGTTAGTTAGTGAATTAGTGAGTGTGTGAGTTAGTTAGTGAATTAGTGAGTGTGTGAGTTAGATAGTGAATTAGTGAGTGTGTGAATTAGTTAGTGAATTAGTGAGTGTGTGAGTTAGTTAGTGAATTAGTGAGTGTGTGAGTTAGTTAGTGAATTAGTGAGTGTGTGAGTTAGTTAGTGAATTAGTGAGTGTGTGAGTTAGTTAGTGAATTAGTAAGTGTGTGAGTTAGTTAGTGAATTAGTGAGTGTGTGAGTTAGTTAGTGAATTAGTGAGTGTGTGAGTTAGTTAGTGAATTAGTGAGTGTGTGAGTTAGTTAGTGAATTAGTGAGTGTGTGAGTTAGTTAGTGAATTAGTGAGTGTGTGAGTTAGTTAGTGAATTAGTGAGTGTGTGAGTTAGTTAGTGAATTAGTGAGTGTGTGAGTTAGTTAGTGAATTAGTGAGTGTGTGAGTTAGTTAGTGAATTAGTGAGTGTGTGAGTTAGTTAGTGAATTAGTGAGTGTGTGAGTTAGTTAGTGAATTAGTGAGTGTGTGAGTTAGTTAGTGAATTAGTGAGTGTGTGAGTTAGTTAGTGAATTAGTGAGTGTGTGAGTTAGTTAGTGAATTAGTGAGTGTGTGAGTTAGTTAGTGAATTAGTGAGTGTGTGAGTTAGTTAGTGAATTAGTGAGTGTGTGAGTTAGTTAGTGAATTAGTGAGTGTGTGAGTTAGGTAGTGAATTAGTGAGTGTGTGAGTTAGTTAGTGAATTAGATAGTTAGTGAGTTAGTCAGTTAGTTAGTTAGTCAGTCAGTCAGCAATCAACCAACCAGCTAGCCAGTCAGTTAGTTAGTCAGTCAGCCAACCAGTCAGTTAGTTAGTCAGTCAGTCAGCCAACCAGTCAGTTTGTTAGTCAGTCAGTCAGCAATCAACCAACCAGCTAGCCAGTCAGTTAGTTAGTCAGTCAGTCAGGCATCCAGTCAGTTAGTTAGTCAGTCAGTCAGCCAACCAGTCAGCCAGTCAGTTAGTTAGTCAGTCAGTCAACCAGCCAGTCAGTCAGCCAACCAGTTAGTTAGTCAGACAGTCAGCCAGCCAATGAACCAACTAGCCAGTCAGTTAGTTAGTCAGTCAGCAAACCAGCCAGCCAGTCAGTTAGTCAGTCAGTCAGCCAACCAGCCAACCAGTCAGTTAGTTAGTCAGTCAGTCAACAAACCAGCCAGTCAGTCAGTTAGTTAGTCAGTCAGCCAACCAGCCAGCCAGTCAGTCAGTCAGTCAACCAACCAGCAAGTCAGTTAGTCAGCCAACCAGTCAGTTAGTCAGTCAGTCAACCAACAAGCCAACCAGTCAGTTAGTCAGTCAGTCAACCAACCAGCCAGTCAGTCAGTCAGTTAGTTAGTCAGTCAGTCAACCAACCAGCCAGCCAGTCAGTTAGTTAGTCAGCCAGTCAACCAACCAGCCAGCCAGTCAGTTAGTTAGTCAGTCAGTCAACCAACCAGCCAGTCAGTTAGTTAGTCAGTCAGCAAACCAGCCAGTCAGTTAGTTAGTCAGTCAGTCAACCAACCAGCCAGCCAGTCAGTTTGTTAGTCAGTCAGTCAACCAACCAGCCAGTCAGTCAGTTAGTTAGTCAGTCAGTCAACCAACCAGCCAGTCAGTCAGTTAGTTAGTCAGTCAGTCAACCAACCAGCCAGCCAGTCAATTAGTTAGTCAGTCAGTCAACCAACCAGCCAGCCAGTCAGTTAGTTAGTCAGTCAGTCAACCAACCAGCCAGTCAGTCAGTTAGTTAGTCAGTCAGTCAACCAACCAGCCAACCAGTCAGTTAGTTAGTCAGTCAGTCAACCAACCAGCCAGTCAGTCAGTTAGTTAGTCAGTCAGCCAACCAGCCAGTCAGTCAGTCAGTCAACCAACCAGCAAGTCAGTTAGTCAGCCAACCAGTCAGTTAGTCAGTCAGTCAACCAACAAGCCAATCAGTCAGTTAGTCAGTCAGTCAACCAACCAGCCAGTCAGTCAGTCAGTCAGTTAGTTAGTCAGTCAGTCAACCAACCAGCCAGCCAGTCAGTCAGTTAGTTAGTTAGTCAGTCAGTCAACCAACAAGCCAACCAGTCAGTTAGTCAGTCAGTCAACCAACCAGCCAGTCAGTCAGTCAGTTAGTTAGTCAGTCAGTCAACCAACCAGCCAGTCAGTCAGTCAGTTAGTTAGTCAGTCAGTCAACCAACCAGCCAGCCAGTCAGTTAGTTAGTCAGTCAGTCAACCAACCAGCCAGTCAGTTAGTTAGTTAGTTGTTAGACAATCATCAATCATCATGAGACTTTGGACAACTTGTTAGGTGCTCGAATCACTTATTCAGTTTCTCGTTCAGCATGTGGTAACTGAAGGTGGTGGTCAACAGTTTCTCGTTCAGCATGTGGTAACTGAAGGTGGTGGTCAACAGTTTCATAGAGATGAGTGCACAGCGCCCTGGACTGTGTTGTGGTTGTATTCTGTTCAGGTGATTGTTAAGCTGTACATGTTGTGTGCGCAGTCGGTAGATGAAACTCGTGTTTTTCCTTCCCAGGTGGTTCATGTTGTCTTTAGTATTTGATCAGGTCATATATTTATAGATTTTCCTGCAAGGGTTTTCCATCGCCCATCTGTTCAACCCATTTCTTTGTTCACAGATTTCAACGTTTCAAATAAATTATTTATTTATTCAAAGATTCACGGGGAATTCTACATTTTAGCTATTCCTTGTTAGCTATCTATTTTTTGTTCATCCTTCTCAGAAACAACTTCATAGTAGCGTCACTAAAACGTTTATCGTATTTATTCTACGTTTGTACTTAATATCAACAGGTAAACGTATTTAACGTAGGAGATAAAAATCACGTTATTATATACTAAGACAAGAGAGAAAATGACGCTATAACATGTTCAGACATGTGAGAAAAAGACGTTGTTAAATACTAAGATATGAGAGAAAACGGCATTATTTAATACTAAGGCGTGAGAGAGTATGAAATGACGTTATTACGCTCTAAGACGAGAGAAAATGACATTATTAAATACTAAGACACGAGAGAAGATGAGATTATTACGTACTAAGACATAAGAGAAAATGACGATATGAAATACTAAGACTCCGTCGAAGACGGATGTGTCGGGCCATTGGCGCAAATAAAACGGCGACACAACGCATTTCCATTCTCTGGACAACATCCTGCTGGAAATCTAGTAGGACAATGGTCCTGCTACAAGAGAATTCAGCAGGAGTTTGAGAATGAACGCTGAAGAAGAAGAAGAAGAAGAAGAAATACGAGATAAAACGACGTTATTGATGTTCTTCCTTCACAAGAAAAGATGAGCATGACGTGAAAAACAATACATGTGATACTCAAGCAGAAAAACAAAACATTTGTTATAGTCTAATTTCGTTTGTGAGTTCGTAGATGCCCGATGAGTCCGATTCGTGCTAGGAAAGTTCTATTGCAGTGCATGCAGGAGTGCAGAGGGTCCGGTGTAGGAGAGTTTTTGGATTTGTCCTTCTGCTCCTGTCGCTTTAAATTGCCTGCAGTATTCTTTCTTTTGATGCCAAAAAGAAAGTGATGCCAGCAGCGATCTGGGTGTGCCAAGCTGAGCCATCAGGGGTTTGTAGTCTCTCAGGAGCTAGGAACGATGCTGTAGTGTTTGAGAAAGTTTTTTTAGGTGATCCTTGAAGCGCTTTTTCTGCCCTCCAATTGAACGTTTATAATCGCACAACTCCCCATATAATAATTTCGTTGGAAGGCGCTTGTCTGGCATACGGACGATGTGACCAGTCATGCGAAGTTGGGACCTAGTCACCAGGGCATGGATGCTGTGCATACGGGACTTCTGAAGGATTTCCGTGTCTTGTTCTCGACCCTGCCAACGTACTCCAATGAGGTTTCTTAGGTTCCGAAGGTGAAAAGAGTTGAGCTGTCGAGCGTGTCTCGCATAGACAGTCCACTATGAGGCAGCATAAAGCAGTCATCGTAGGACCACTGTGCGGTTTACTTCCAGCCTAGTTGTCAAACTGAGACCACGCCTGATCCAGACGTTGGCACGAAGGCTCCCGAATGTCGCACTGACGCGAGCAATGCGCAGGGCAACATCCTCGTCACTTAGAGCAAAATTACTTGAAAGAATAATCGGACACAATACTAAAAATGCATAGCTTAAACGAGACATCCCACTGAAGACGGATGTGTCGGGCCAATGGCGCAAATAAAACGGCGACACAACGCATTTCCTTTCTCAGGACTGCTGGAAATTTAGTAGGACCATGGTCCTGCTAATAAGGGAGATCCAACGGAGGTTTGAGAATGAGCGATGAAGATAACGAGACATGAATAGAACCTTGTATATCTCTCGACACTCCACCACCTCACGGACTAAGTCCATCAAATATACTAGTCACTTTTACTGGAATGAAATATTCATTAATTCTAATTGATGAGACTGAACCAAACATTGTATTGGTAACATTGCTTATAATTTGTTTCTCAAACCACTTAAAAGTTGGATCAGCCAAGATTGGTTACGTTGTTTAGAACTTGTTGGTATGCCATATAGAGATAACTGAATCAGTGTCAGAACAACCCCCCTCTCCTTCGGAAATGCAGGGCTGGGGCAACACAGGGCAAATACCGATATAAGCGGAAATTTGTTAAAATTTTACCAGTAATAAGCACGAAATATTAGAAACTAAACACACGGACAGAGGACGTTTGGACTAACAAATCTTCATTAGGACAAAAGACACCAGACTGGCAGGCCTTATATCCGAAGAGGGATTTACTTGGACGCTACCAGAATATGGAAACGTTATTTAGTTTTGAAAAGCCATCACCACAAAACCCACACAACATTCTATCTACTTGTATATGACATTCCACACCGCACATCATCATCATGTGATCCGTTAGTCTATTTAGAACAATGTTGTATAAATGTTCTCAAAATGGCGTGTATATATCTTAGAATGGCGCCAGACATTTTTTTTTCTTAATTCGGTATCACGTACGCCTGTTCTGTGAAAGAATTCGGTAGCCTGTCGAACAGAAGCTTGTTCTAAATTAAGAACCAGGGTAAACTAGCACGCAGACGTGAGTTAACCTACTGCTGCGAGTTAAACACGCACGTGCAATCAGTCAGCATACAGTAGAGAACTGGAGTTCAACAAAACCGTCGCCAGTAAAGAACTCTGTACAGAAAGTAAACAAGGCTACATTCGTGTGTTGTTTTATTATTGTCGTGGTTTTTGTTGGTCCTTGTATGTACTTGTGGCCTGATGCCAAAAAAGCTAAGGTCGATAAGCGAAATACACGAAAATAATAAAAAAAAGAGTTTTGTTGGTCATGTTTTCTTTCTGTACACAGGTCTATACTGGAGCCTATGTTTACTTTTTGTACACAGGTCTATACTGGAGCCTATGTTTACTATTTGTACACAGGTCTATACTGGAGCCTATGTTTACTTTTTGTACACAGGTCTATACTGGAGCCTATGTTTACTTTTTGTACACAGGTCTATACTGGAGCCTATGTTTACTTTTTGTACACAGATCTATACTGGAGCCTATGTTTACTTTTTGTACACAGATCTATACTGGAGCCTATGTTTACTTTTTGTACACAGGTCTATAATGGAGCCTGGTTATGCAAAAAGAAGAAGAAACTATAAGTCGCAAGGGCTGTATAAATGTGAAGGTATATAAGGGCTTCCTCGGGAAGGAGAAGACTGTCAGGGAAATGAGAAGTGTGTCAAAGAGAGAAAGAAGTTTGAAATGATATAAGAAAAGAAATAGTTGTGAGAAAAACTAGCGATAGCCAATGAGAGATAATGAGAGATAATGAGAGATAATGAGAGATAATGAGAGATAATGAGAGATAATGAGAGATAATGGGAGATAATGGGAGATAATGAGAGATAATGATACTGAAAGATGGGTGGATAGGGGTAGTGAAGTTTTGATGGAATGTTAGGAAATATGAATGTTGGAAAGTAGAATCAATCAATCAATCAATCAATCAATCAATCAATCAATCCAATCAATCAATCAATCAATCAATCAATCAATCAATCAATCAATCATTCCAATCAATCCAATCAATCCAATCAATCCAATCAATCCAATCAATCAATCAACTGAACTAGCTAACTAACTAACTAACTAACTAACTAACTAACTAACTAACTAACTAACTAACTAACTAACTAACTAACTAACTAACTAACTAACTAACTAACTAACTAACTGACTGACTGACTGACTGACTGACTGACTGACTGACTGACCAACTAACTAACTAACTAACCAATCAATAAATCAATAAATCAACCAATCGATCAATCAATCAATCAATCAATCGGTGAAGGCCCTATAAGAATATGTCATGAACGAATTATCTCGTAAACCCTGTCTTTAATACACCATCTCCATGTTTTCCCCATGTGTGAACTAATATTATTAACTTACTTGATTGCCGGATGACTTGCTGACTGGATGATGAGAACTACGACCTCAACTGTTTTTGATGATTAAATACTCTGATATAACCAAATTGCACTAACGTCTGCGGTTGAAAGTAGCGTGCTACAAAATAAGATAGATTTTATACTGAACCACATTTCCAAGTGAATGTCTATTTCACTGAAAGCTTTCCTCGTTCTACAAGTTGTTCTTCCACATTTTTTTCTGTGTGTTCCAAGTCAATTCCTGTCTTGCTATATGACGTATAATCAAGAATTCAATATGCTATCAACTGAGGCTTTCTTCTTCTTCTTCTTCTTCTGCGTTAGTTCTCAAATATCTGCAAGTTAATAGGATATAGTCCGAGAACGATCAGTTGTGGCAGGATTTGCGACTTTGCTGTGATTTTTTGCGCTTTTCGGTCTAACACATTCGACTTCAGCATGGCTTTTGGGTCAATTATGTCCTAAATGGAATGGGGCAGAAAATTCCACTCCATAATTCCCCAGTCTAATCTTTCGACATGCATGGAATGTAATAGTGTTGCTTCACACAAGTATAACCCTCTTCAAGAAGCCATAGCTTATACACAAATAAATAATGATAGAATATCATACACAGGACTTTGTATATTATACACAGGACTTTGTATATCATACACAGAACATTGTATATCATAGACATGACGTTGTATATCATAGACAGAACGTTGTATATCATACACAGGACGTTGTATATCATACACAGGACGTTGTATATCATAGACAGAACGTTGTATATCATACACAGGACGTTGTATATCATAGACAGAACGTTGTATATCATACACAGGAAATTGTATATCATACACAAGACGTTGTATATCATACACATGACGTAATCACATCATACATAGGACGTAATAAAATCATACATAGGACGTAATAAAATCATACATAGGACGTAATAAAATCATACATAGGACGTAATAAAATCATACATAGGACGTAATAAAATCATACATAGGACGTAATCACATCATACATAGGACGTAATAAAATCATACATAGGACGTAATAAAATCATACATAGGACGTAATAAAATCATACATAGGACGTAATAAAATCATACATAGGACGTAATAAAATCATACATAGGACGCAATCACATCATACATATGACGTAATCACATCATACATAGGACGTAATCACATCATACATAGGACGTAATCACATCATACATAGGACGTAATAAAATCATACATAGGACGTAATAAAATCATACATAGGACGCAATCACATCATACATATGACGTAATCACATCATACATAGGACGTAATCACATCATACATAGGACGTAATCACATCATACATAGGACGTAATCACATCATACACAGGAAGTAATCACGTCATACATAGGACGTAATCACGTCATACATAGGACGTAATCACATCATACATAGGACGTAATCACATCATACATATGACGTAATCACATCATACACAGGAAGTAATCTCGTCATACATAGGACGTAATCACATCATACACAGGAAGTAATCACGTCATACATAGGACGTAATCACATCATACACAGGTCGTAATCAAAACATACACAGAACGTAGCCATATCATACACAGGCCGTTGTATATCATACACAGAACGTAGCCATTAACTTATCATTTTTTGACTGTAATGATTTTCTAGACAATATAAACACGTTCAGTAGTTTGTCATTACATTTCTTAATTGTCCAGATACAAAATTGCCTGCCGCTGGATTTGAACAAGGTACCTTGGCAATCACAGACACACACTGTACCACTTCGCCACAGAGCCGAGTCCATACCCAACACAATTCTATCAAATTTACCCCGACTGTTCCTTATTAACTCCCAACCCCTATGCGTCTCAAAAAATAAAATGTGCTTCGTGAATTTTTCCCATACTAACTTTTGATGTTGGCCAGAGATTCATTGACATTGATTGCTTTCATCTATTTGTCATGAGTTTTCCTAGTGAGTCAATTAAAGCACTTATCTAGTTCTCTTTATGTTTTTTCTAGTACCAGAGTCTTCTAAAATTACTTCTCTCTTCTTTTCTTTGCCCCTTGTAACATTTTGCGTACTGCTGTTTCTTGTCTGTGATATACTATTCAGTTCTTTATTTCTGATGTTCCTGCATAAGGGTCTTAGATTCGTCTGTGGTAAGAATGAGAGGGCCTACAAATAAAAATATAATTTACTTTTTCTGTAGCGAATTCTCTAATTTTCAGTTTTCGTGAGATTTTTTGAACCTTTTTTTTTTGGGGGGGGGGGGACTATTTGGGGGAGAGTTAAATCGTTTTATTGTTTACTTCACGGTACTAAGTGTCTGAAACGGAAGGTAGATTTAATTCCTCCATCCACCTCCAACTCCTCCTCTTTATCTACTGGCTTGTCCTGCATGCCTTTCTTGATCTACCTAAGTATTCATATTTCTTTTTGTTAGTTGCTGCTGTTATTTGATGCTACAAAAAATGATGTTAGTTGATGCTTCAATAGTGGATGGTAGTTGATATTACAGAATTTGATTTTAGTTGATGCTACAATAATTGTTGTTAGTTGATGCTACAATAGTTTATGTTAGTTGATCCTCCAGTGTAGCAGTATCCTTGGATCATTACTTCCTACCTCCAGTGTAGCAGTATCCTTGGATCATTACTTCCTACCTCCAGTGTAGCAGTATCCTTGGATCATTACTTCCTACCTCCAGTGTAGTAGTATCCTTGGATCATTACTTCGTACCTCCAGTGTAGTAGTATCCTTGGATCATTACTTCCTACCTCCAGTGTAGCAGTATCCTTGGATCATTACTTCCTACCTCCAGTGTAGCAGTATCCTTGGATCATTACTTCCTACCTCCAGTGTAGTAGTATCCTTGGATCATTACTTCGTACCTCCAGTGTAGCAGTATCCCTGGATCGGAAGCGCTACAAGGACTCGTTAAAGACGTCACTGAAAGCGTTTGAAATAGACCACGATACATGGGAAGAACTTGAACAAAATAGATCTACATGGCGCTCTATAGTCAAAATAGATCTACATGGCGCTCTATAGTCAAAATAGATCTACATGGCGCTCTATAGTCAAAATAGATCTACATGGCGCTCTATAGCCAAAATAGATCTACATGGCGCTCTATAGTCAAAATAGATCTACATGGCGCTCTATAGCCAAAATAGATCTACATGGCGCTCTATAGTCAAAATTGATCTACATGGCGCTCTATAGTAAAAAAAAGTGCATTATGTTGTGAAAAGAGGAGAAATGCTGCAGCTCAACAGCGGAGAGTAACTAGACAGTCACGGACTAAAATACGCCTACAGTGGTCATTCCATATCCGAACTGTCAAAGGACATTTACAGCTCGAATGGGGCTCATTAGCCACCCAAATTTTATCACCCAAAGAAGTAGATAGGTTGTGCATATCCTTGGAGCTTCGCAGTCGGTAAATAATTCTCGTGTAAGAAAGGCATCATTTCCCACTATGCCATTGGTTAATGAACCAATTTCTCTCTGTATTAGCCGTGGTGGGCAAAGGTCTAGTTAGACTAGGTTTGCGATGTCCTCGAAGACAAGGACTTGCTTCACGTCCACGTTTACGTCCAGAGGCTGAGTCTCAACATTGCTTCGGACAGAAATTTTGAACTATGTGCTTTACGACATTTCTTCAATGATTTTCCTTTCTGTTCAATGGGCAGCTGTATTCAGAGCTTTTTTTTTTTTTACATACTCAGGAATGCATGTTCAAGTTGAGGGTCCAATACCTGGGTCATGATTCCTACTTTGAATGTGGTCAGTTGTGGTCGAGCATGTGGGCTTCTGTTTGTTCTCAAGCATGGACAACACTTTTGCTAGTTGGTCTCGTGTTGGGCAATTGTAGCTTCCTTGCCACTTTATTGTTTCACATACACAACGTGCCCTTTAGTGCGTGTTGCCTTTTCCAGATTTAATGTGCACGTTTAGAATCGCTATATATTAGCGAGAAATACCCATATCGAGACATTGACATTGGAGGGGTGGCCATTGTCACGATATGGGTAGATCTCATTGACATTGGAGGGGTGGCCAATGTCACGATATGGGTAGATCTCATTGACATTGGATGGGTGGCCAATATCAAGATATGGGTAGATCTCATTGACATTGGAGGGGTGGCCAATGTCAAGATACGGCTAGATCTCATTGACATTGCAGGGGTGGCCACCAATGTCACGATATGGGTAGATCTAATTGACATTAGAGGGGTGGCCAATATCAAGATATGGGTAGATCTCATTGACATTGGATGGGTGGCCAATATCAAGATATGGGTAGATCTCATTGACATTGGATGGGTGGCCAATATCAAGATATGGGTAGATCTCATTGACATTGGAGGGGTGGCCAATGTCAAGATACGGCTAGATCTCATTGACATTGCAGGGGTGGCCAATGTCACGATATGGATAGATCTCATTGACATTGCAGGGGTGGCCACCAATGTCACGATATGGGTAGATCTAATTGACATTGGAGAGGTGGCCAATATAATGATATGGGTAGATATCATTGACATTAAGGGGGGGGGGTGGCCAATGTCAAGATATGGGTAGATCTCATTGACATTGGGGGGGGGGTGGCCAATATAAAGATATTGGTAGATCTCATTGACATTGGAGGGGTGGCCAATGTCAAGATATGGGTAGATCTCATTGACATCAAATTTTTCTGAATTTTTGTCTGACCGAGAGGAAATGCACAGATGCCTTACATTACTGTGGGCTGATAGTGTTGTTGAGCGTGTTGGCGTAGCGATCTTGGAGATATTGTCTATCTCTTTGCAAGCAATCCTTCTTCCATCTACAGCTTCCACGTCCACGAAGCCTAAAAGTGTTGGCCAGAATTACAGCAAGAGCAGCTGTATTTCTGTTTACAGGGTACACCACGATAAGGTACTTTTAGGAACTTGGTTATCTACTAACTATGGGTCCACACGAAAGCAATGTGAGACCCGTTGCTCCCCACACGAGAGCGATGTGAGACCCATTGTTCTCCACAGATGATAAATACCAAGTAACATTACACGAAAGTGTGGTGACAAAATCAAGTCTTCCTCAGAGTTGTCCAGCGCGCAGAACCCAAGCAGAATCACTTATCTTGCCAAATGTGACGGAGTATTGGCCATTTTGTGTATGTTCTGTATAGCCAGCCAAAGATCACGGAAAAAGTATGATCCCTCAAATTCAAGGACGGTGTTTGGGATCTTCACGCAGGACTAGTAGGAAATAAGGACATGCTAAAATTAAGTGAATGGTTAATATTTATGCAAGTCCTTGCTCATGAAGGTCAGTCGGTCAATCGTATTATTAATTAGCTACAGATGTAATTAAATCAGTGGACTGAACCGTGACTTCTAAATAATTCATTATTCTGTCACAATCTGTTAATTGTATCTAGAAAAGTTCTGGCATATGGGCGTCAATAATGGACAATAAATAATAGCAGAAAGTGTTTTTGCTTGTATTTTGCCTAGCGCAACCACCTTACCATCGCGAGCCCCCACAAAATCAATCAATCAAGTGCCATGCCGACTGGCGTAGGCGATCATGTTTCTCCACGACTCTCTGTCTCTTGTGTTGTCAATAAGCTCGGTTGGTGAGCTTCTACCGTGCCAAGCCCATCTAGTAACTTTTCTCTTTGTCGACCTCTATCTCTTCTCCCTTTGATCTTTCCAGTGGTTATTAAGTGTTCAAGCTGTATTCTTCTCAACACATGCCCTAGAAACCTTGACTGTCTGCCTCTAATGTTTGATATGATTGATATTTTTACGCCAGCATCAATGAGAACCTCTGCATTAGTTTTCTTGGCTGTCCATGGTATTTTCATCATTCTTCTCAGAAACCACATTTCTGTAGCCTCCAATTCACTTTGAATTTTCTTGTTTATAGTCCATGCTACACATCCATAAAAAAAGAATCGGTTCGATATAGCATCTCAGCACCCGAATTCGGGTCTGCATTGATAGACTTCCATTGCAAAAAATGGTTCTCATTTTTTAGAATGCTGACTTGGCTTGTGCTGTTCGGCTCTTTATCTCACTTGCGCATCTACCTTCTGATGTTAACAAAAAAAGGAGCGGTAAAACAATAACAATGATGTGAAGGTAAAATGCGCTGTAAAAGAGCGTCCTTATCGTGACTTAACACTTTGAGTTACCATACATGTCGTAAGAGGAGACTGAGGAAATGTTCAGAAGGAACAACTTGTCGTGTTCCATATAGCAATGACACAGGAGCTGCCTGTCGTGTTCCATATAGCAATGACACAGGAGCTGCCTGTCGTGTTCCATATAGCAATGACACAGGCGCTGCCTGTCGTGTTCCATATAGCAATGACTCAAGAGCTGCCTGTCGTGTTCCATATAGCAATGACTCAAGAGCTGCCTGTCGTGTTCCATATAGCAATGACTCAAGAGCTGCCTGTCGTGTTCCATATAGCAATGACTCAAGAGCTGCCTGTCGTGTTCCATATAGCAATGACTCAAGAGCTGCCTGTCGTGTTCCATATAGCAATGACTCAAGAGCTGCCTGTCGTGTTCCATATAGCAATGACTCAAGAGCTGCCTGTCGTGTTCCATATAGCAATGACTCAAGAGCTGCCTGTCGTGTTCCATATAGCAATGACTCAAGAGCTGCCTGTCGTGTTCCATATAGCAATGACTCAAGAGCTGCCTGTCGTGTTCCATATAGCAATGACTCAAGAGCTGCCTGTCGTGTTCCATATAGCAATGACTCAAGAGCTGCCTGTCGTGTTCCATATAGCAATGACTCAAGAGCTGCCTGTCGTGTTCCATATAGCAATGACTCAAGAGCTGCCTGTCGTGTTCCATATAGCAATGACTCAAGAGCTGCCTGTCGTGTTCCATAAAGCAATGACTCAAGAGCTGCCTGCCGTGTTCCATATAGCAATGACTCAAGAGCTGCCTGTCGTGTTCCATATAGCAATGACTCAAGAGCTGCCTGCCGTGTTCCATATAGCAATGACTCAAGAGCTGCCTGTCGTGTTCCATATAGCAATGACTCAAGAGCTGCCTGTCGTGTTCCATATAGCAATGACTCAAGAGCTGCCTGTCGTGTTCCATATAGCAATGACTCAAGAGCTGCCTGTCGTGTTCCATATAGCAATGACTCAAGAGCTGCCTGTCGTGTTCCATATAGCAATGACTCAAGAGCTGCCTGTCGTGTTCCATAAAGCAATGACTCAAGAGCTGCCTGTCGTGTTCCATATAGCAATGACTCAAGAGCTGCCTGTCGTGTTCCATATAGCAATGACTCAAGAGCTGCCTGTCGTGTTCCATATAGCAATGACTCAAGAGCTGCCTGTCGTGTTCCATATAGCAATGACTCAAGAGCTATGATGATGTCAGATGTTCAGTTGAAATAGCGTAAAAAATCCAATTAAACTATAAACCGCGACTTTACGCAGTTCGTCCTCTGGACTACATCCTGTTAAGAACAGGAGTTTGAGAACTGAAACAGAAAAAACACAATATTTATTTTATGGTTCTATGAAGAGTAAGATGATAGTTAAGCCACAACTTTACATTCATGGAACAAACTTTACATTCATTGAACAAATTTACATTCATGGAACAACTTTACATTCATGGAACAAACTTTACATTCATTGAACAACTTTACATTCATGGAACAACTTTACATTCATGGAACAACTTTACATTCATGGAACAACTTTACATTCATGGAACAAACTTTACATTCATTGAACAAATTTACATTCATGGAACAACTTTACATTCATGGAACAACTTTACATTCATGGAACAACTTTACATTCATGGAACAACTTTACATTCATGGAACAAATTTACATTCATTGAACAAACTTTACATTCATTGAACAACTTTACATTCATGGAACAACTTTACATTCATGGAACAACTTTACATTCATGGAACAACTTTATATTCATTGAACAAATTTACATTCATGGAACAACTTTACATTCATGGAACAACTTTACATTCATTGAACAACTTTACATTCATTGAACAAATTTACATTCATGGAACAACTTTACATTCATGGAACAAATTTACATTCATGGAACAACTTTACATTCATGGAACAAACTTTACATTCATGGAACAACTTTACATTCATTGAACAAATTTACATTCATGGAACAACTTTACATTCATTGAACAAACTTTACATTCATGGAACAACTTTATATTCATGGAACAAATTTACATTCATTGAACAAACTTTATATTCATGGAACAACTTTATATTCATGGAACAAATTTACATTCATGGAACAACTTTATATTCTTGGAACTTTAGTCCAAAAAACTTTACATTCATGGAACAACTATACAACAACAACAACACTGTATTGTGATGAGAACACAACTGTATTGTGATGAGAACACAACTGTATTGTGATGAGAACACAACTGTATTGTGATGAGAACACAACTGTATTGTGATGAGAACACAACTGTATTGTGATGAGAACACAACTGTATTGTGATGAGAACACAACTGTATTGTGATGAGAACACAACTGTATTGTGATGAGTACACAACTTTATTGTGATGGAAATACAACGTTGTTATTATGATAATACAACCTTAATGTGATGAGAACACAGCTTTCAACCATTTCGAATAGTTCATGACTTGTAGGCGTTGGTTATCATGTCTGTGGGCGTTGGTTATCATGTCTGTAGGCGTTGGTTATCATGTCTGTGGGCCGTCTTATATCTTTTGTATTGATAATCATTTCTTTTAGCTCATTACGTGTGAGAGTTGTTCAATGTTCTGTGTCGTGTGCTAACAATCAATTCTTATAGTTCATGTCGTGTGGAGTTGGTTAGCATATCTGTTCAGTCTTCTGTGTCATGTTCCTGACAAACATTTCTTATAATTCATTTAGCGCCATGCTCTCTGCTAAGTGGATGATGCTTCCAGATATCTTGGAGTAGACATCATATATAGCATAGATGGAAGTATGATCAACTTCGGCGACTCCGAGCAAAAATAAAGTCAAATTACACACAATCAGGGATCTCCTATTTGCTGATAATTGTGTCCTAAATGCCAACTATGCCAGGCTGATCTATAAAGTATTATAGATAGATTCTCCAAAGCCTGTAACAACTTTGCACTTACTGTTAACGCGGACAAAAAGCAGAAGTCACATGTTACAACCAGCACTTGGCAAAATCTATCTCGAGCCCTGCATAAAAGTAAATGGCATAGTACTGAAAGTTGTGTATAGATTCACATACCATGGTAGTACTTTATCACAAAATGCCATACTTGATGATGAAATGTATGTAAAGATCGCCAAGGCAAGCTGCACATTTGGCAGATTGTACGCAAATGTATGCAAGGATCGCCAAGGCAAGCTGCACTTTCGACAGATTGTACGCATATGTATGCAAGGATCGCCAAGGAAAGCTGCACTTTCGGCAGATTGTACGCATATGTATGCAAGGATAGCCAAGGAAAGCTGCACTTTCGGCAGATTGTACGCAAATGTATGCAAGGATCGCCAAGGAAAGCTGCACTTTCGGCAGATTGTACGCATATGTATGCAAGGATAGCCAAGGAAAGCTGCACTTTCGGCAGATTGTACGCAAATGTATGCAAGGATAGCCAAGGAAAGCTGCACTTTTTGCAGATTGTACGCAAATGTATGCAAGGATCGCCAAGGAAAGCTGCACTTTCGGCAGATTGTACGCAAATGTGTGCAAGAAGCGCCAAGGCAAGCTGCACTTTCAGCAGATTGTACGCGAATGTATAGCGTAGAAATGGCATTAACTTACAGAATAAGCTGAAAGTTTACAGAGTAGTGGTACTTCCAGTGCTGTTATACGTTATTGAAACATGGACTGTGCATAGACGTCATATGAGGAAACTCAACCACTTTCACACAACTTGTCTCTGAAACGTTATGAACATCAGATGGTAAGACAAGATTCCATATACCACTCTCCTTGATAGAGCTGGTATCCCTAACATTAACACTATCCTGATGAAGACACAGATTCCTTCGGCATGTCATTTGGTACGCATGCCAGACCATCGCCTGCCAAAGATTCTTCTCTATGGTGAGCTGAAGAAGGGTACACGATTTCAAATCGATCAAAAGAACGATTCGTTAAAGACCTCATTGAAAGCCTTTGAAAAAGACCAAGATATATGGGAAGAACTTGCACAAAATATACCTATTAGGCGCTCTACAGTGAAAAAGGGGCGCATCATCTTATGAAAAGACGAGAAATTCAGCAGGATAACAGCGGAGATTAGTTAGAAAGTCACAGATAGAACAAAATCCATCTACAGTGGTCATTCCATGTCCAAACTGTCCAATGACATTTTTTAGCTCGAATAGGGCTTATTAGCCATCTATGAACTATTAGGCATGGGCATAATTCTAACTGAATGTTCAAAAGTTGATGTAACAAATGTTCATCATAACCTGTGATGGAGGAACACACACACAGTTCATGGCGTATGGTCGTTGGGCTATTATGTATGTCGTAAACTTTCTGTCATGTGCACTAGCAATTATTTCTTCTCAGTCTTTGTCCGTTGGTGTCGTCTACCATGTCTGTCCACAATCTTTAGTCTCATCTGATGCCAATAATTTCTTATATTCTACTACGGGTCTTGTTGAGAATACAATTCTATAGACCGGATAATATAATTTTATTGTCGTGAAAACATGTTATCTGGTCGTATTACATGATATCATGGTTGCTAGTATAGTGTGCCACTTGACCTGGTATCTTTGACTTCAGCAACAATGATTGCTTGGGCAGGACTGTGGTCCTGCTCGATGTCAGGGATGGCCCAATCACTTCCCTCCCCCAGTACCTAATGGCTGGACTAAACCCCATCTCCACTTCAAGGAGTGTCGCCTCGATGGGGATTTTATTGTCATGATAATACAACCATTTTTTATGAACATGCTGTGTATTTTATGGTGAAAATATAACTTTATAAATAGGAGAATTAAAAAAAAGTAAAGTGACCCATAGAATTTATTAATGCCGTAGGGGTGTGAGATGTTAGCGATCTCACATTTCAGAGGCTCTGCAAATGAGGGCGGTAGCCATCTCCTCTCCCTCGCAGTCTTTACTTCCAGGATTAATACGGTACCGATTTAAGGCTGGGTCGACCCGGGAGCCATTGCGATCTGAAAAACATTATCGCCTCAACTGGAAAATAAACTCAGCACCACTCATATGCGAAGCTAGTGCGCTAACCACTGCACTACGCGGCTCCCTAATATGAGAATACAACTTTATAGATGTCATGTGATGCATTCTCTCCAGAACTTTGTCTTCTCAATGAACTTATTGAACCATTCTCTGTCGTGGGCCATGTTGCTTGCATTTTCCAACGACGTATTCATGTTGTATTTAATGTCGTCAGTCCATCGTTTTCTTGGTCTGACCTTTCTCCTCCACCCATGTTCTCTGCCCTCTATTATTTGTCTTTCTAAACAGTTGTGTCTCTTTGTATGACCAAACAGGTGTAGTTTTCTTTTTGTTATTATCTTTAGTAACCAACACTCTGGAATCTTCAATGTGTTTATAATAGGAGAATAGCTGTATAGATAGGAAAATATAATTGTATAGTTAGAATATAACTTTATAATTAGGAGAATAAAACTATATACTTAGGAGAATACAACTTTATTGTAATGAGAATACAATTGAATAAAAATAGCTATATCGTATGAAGGTATGAAGGTATAGTTTAATATCAATGTAGGTTCTCCAAGACTGGTGGATGTCTTGTGTCTACAGATGTATGGTCTCGTGATGGCTCTAGGATAGTTGAAATTGTTTGAATAATGTTTCTGAAATTCACCAAGATATAAGACAGTTAATATGAATCACATCATTGCATGAATCACATCATTGCATGAATCACATCATTGCATGAATCACATCATTGCAGTGTTAATCATCAATAAACTATGACAATATGGCAGGTAATCTAGAATATCACATCACAATTTCACATATTGATCACAGTTGTCTACGTCATTTACTACACATTACATGTCAGAGTTGATATCACGTGATAAGTTGTGGAAGATAACACATTAATGCAAGAGTTGATATCAAATGATAAGTTGTGGAAGAGAATACAATAGTGGCAGAGTTGATATCAAATGATAAGTTGTGGAAGATAACACATTAATGCAAGAGTTGATATCAAATGATAAGTTGTGGAAGAGAATACAATAGTGGCAGAGTTGATATCAAATGATAAGTTGTGGAAGATAACACATTAATGCAAGAGTTGATATCAAATGATAAGTTGTGGAAGAGAATACAATAGTGCCAGAGTTGATATCAAATGATAAGTTGTGGAAGATAACACATTAATGCAAGAGTTGATATCAAATGATAAGTTGTGGAAGAGAATACAATAGTGCCAGAGTTGATATCAAATGATAAGTTGTGGAAGATAACACATTAATGCAAGAGTTGATATCAAATGATAAGTTGTGGAAGAGAACACAACAGTGCCAGAGTTGATATCAAATGATGAGTTGTAGAACAAAACAAATCAGTATCAAGTGGAGATTGAGATAAAACACACATATAATATAGAGATGAAAATGGCACACCCTGAGAAAGAAGTCTGGCAACATAAGCATACATGATGTGGACTGCACCCATAGGGTATGTGGGGAGTTGGAAATCGGAGGAACATCTAGAGGAGAACAGGGAAGGGAGAAGCGAACAGTTTGAGAACGACGGTTGTTGCACTAAGCTTCACGAGAGCCAAAGGGAAATGCACAATATAGAGAATATAGATATGTCACGATATGTCACGATATGTCACGCATATGTCACGCATATATAGAGAATATAGATATGTCACGATATGTCACGATATGTCACGCATATGTCACGCATATATAGAGAATATAGATATGTCACGATATGTCACGATATGTCACGCATATATAGAGAATTTAGATATGTCACGATATGTCACGCATATATAGAGAATATAAATATGTCACGATATGTCACGCATATATAGAGAATATCGATATGTCACGATATGTCGCGATATGTCACGCATATATAGAGAATTTAGATATGTCACGATATGTCACGCATATATAGAGAATATAAATATGTCACGATATGTCACGCATGTATAGAGAATATAGATATGTCACGATATGTCACGATATGTCACGATATGTCACGATATGTCACGCGTATATAGAGAATATAGATATGTCACGATATGTCACGATGTCAGGATATGTCACGATATGTCACGATATGTCACGATATGTCACGATATGTCACGCATATATAGAGAATATAGATATGTCACGATATGTAACGATATGTCACGATATGTCACGATATGTCACGATATGTCACGATATGTCACGCATATATAGAGAATATAGATATGTCACGATATGTAACGATATGTAACGATATGTAACGATATGTCACGATATGTCACGATATGTCACGATATGTCACGATATGTCACGCATATATACAGAATATAGACGTAGGACAATCAGCATATTTTGATATGTAGAATTTATGAAATTTGAAATCATTAAATACGTTATACAGACAGGTAGAAATCTAGAAACATCTATTTTCTGTGGACGGGTAGAAATGTAGAAACATACATCCCGTAGACGGGTAGAAATGTAGAACATGTACTTTCTGTAAGCGTAGAAATGTAGAACATGTACTTTCTGTAGACGGGTAGAAATGTAGAAACATCTACTCATTAATCAATATTACAATTTAAGTCACTGTAATGTCTTAATCAGAAGCTAACATCACATATTTGATGAAAGGACTACACATGAACTTAATCAGAAGCTAACATCACAGATTTGATGAAAGGACTACACATGAACTTAATCAGAAGCTAACATCACAGATTTGATGAAAGGACTACACATGAACTTAATCAGAAGCTAACATCACCGATCTGAAATTTGCCATTCTGGTGATGTCAATTCGCTTATCAACTAGAGTCAACCTGTTTCCCAAATTCCACCAATCCACATTATCTACGATGATGCTATTGTAGTCAAGTCATCCACTGTGTGTATTCTCCAGATATCATAAATATGGATCGGTATTTGGATCGGTAGATTGATATGGATCGGTATTTGCATAAGTAGATTGATATAGATCGGTAGATTGATATAGATCGGTAGATTGATATGGATAGGTATTTGGATAGGTAGATTGATATAGATCGGTAGATTGATATGGATAGGTATTTGGATAGGTAGATTGATATGGATCGGTAGATTGATATGGATCGGTATTTGGATAGGTAGATTGATATAGATCGGTAGATTGATATGGATAGGTATTTGGATAGGTAGATTGATATAGATCGGTAGATTGATATGGATAGGTATTTGGATAGGTAGATTGATATGGATCGGTAGATTGATATGGATCGGTATTTGGATAGGTAGATTGATATAGATCGGTAGATTGATATGGATCGGTATTTGGATAGGTAGATTGATATAGATCGGTAGATTGATATGGATAGGTATTTGGATAGGTAGATTGATATAGATCGGTAGATTGATATGGATAGGTATTTGGATAGGTAGATTGATATGGATCGGTAGATTGATATGGATCGGTAGATTGATATGGATAGGTATTTGGATAGGTAGATTGATATGGATCGGTAGATTGATATGGATCGGTATTTGGATAGGTAGATTGATATAGATCGGTAGATTGATATGGATAGGTATTTGGATAGGTAGATTGATATAGATCGGTAGATTGATATGGATAGGTATTTGGATAGGTAGATTGATATGGATCGGTAGATTGATATGGATCGGTATTTGGATAGGTAGATTGATATAGATCGGTAGATTGATATGGATCGGTATTTGGATAGGTAGATTGATATAGATCGGTAGATTGATATGGATAGGTATTTGGATAGGTAGATTGATATAGATCGGTAGATTGATATGGATAGGTATTTGGATAGGTAGATTGATATGGATCGGTAGATTGATATGGATCGGTAGATTGATATGGATCGGTAGATTGATATGGATCGGTAGATTGATATGGATCGGTAGATTGATGTAAAGGCAATAAAACAAATTACACTAGGTATGTAAATTCCACAAGATCTACAAACTTTTAAGCATGTACGTACCATTAGGCCTTCGTGTTGTGAGGAGACAAACACAAATATGAGATTCAGGGAAATATGGTTGATTCAGTTGTAGCATGTGTAAATAATTCCTATTATTGCAAAACATCGATTAATTATTGAATAATAATCAGAAGGCAGCAGAAAATATTTGAAGATGATGCGTTAAAGTGAAGACCAGGTTTTACCTCGCAATTTGACTCAACAAGTTTTTCTGTTAATCTGTATCTTTAAAAAGATATATAATTTTAGCCACGACATGTCGCAGCCAAGCTATAAACGTGGACACATTCAGCTAATCAACAGGAGTTTGAGAACGAATGTAGAAGAAGAAGAAGTCAAGGCATCCAATGTGTATGTTCTCAAGTTACTATGAATATCTCCTGATAGATGGAGACAATGACAACAGTAGTGTAATTCTTCGAGGACAACAGACATTTCAACAGTCACGGACTTTTAGCATGGAAAGTTTAATTGTTCCGGGTATGTATTCTATCTATCTATCGATTTAATTTGCATGTATGCATTAAGCATCGTGGGGTTGGAGGGGGAAGGCGAAGGGAAGAGGAGTTCAATTGGTCTTTGGTCATGTGGGTCCCATTGGCTATAATCTACCGGTGTCTTTATGGTTTGTTTGATTGTCTCAACTCGTCTTGTTCTTGGTTTTCCTCGTGTCTTGTAACCCGATCTTCTGATGTTGTATACACCAAGGGCTTGTTGCATAGGCTCCACTCTCATGATGAGGCCGAACCACTTAGTTTGCTGTAGTTTTGACTTGAGATGGTCGTTACCGATGTCCCGATAATTTATTTATTTATTAGTTTGTTTGTTTGTTTGTTTGTTTGTTTGTTTGTTTGTTTGTTTGTTTGTTTGTTTGTTTGTCTGTTTGTTTGGACTTTCTGAAATGCACACAATAGAGCTGTAATATAATGTAGGAACTCTTTGACATGGAGATATTTTTATATATCCAGGTATAGGCAAGCTTATTAGACTGTGTAAGGGCCATATAGAAACATAGTGAAGTGCAGTTAGAACAAGTGTAGGACTTACAAAGTAGTTTACAGTAGCATGAGGAGTTAGACTGGGGTGTCTCTTATCCCCATTATTTTTATTATGTACATGGATAATATTACAAAAGCGGTAGAACACCACTGGAAGCTTACCATCCAAATGATATAACTGAACTTCTCTTTGTTGATAATCAGTGCCTACTCCACAGTTCAAGTGAAGAGCTGCAAGATCATATAATCCTACTCAACGAAAGCTGCCACAATCACAACATGAAGATCAACACAGAAAACAACATAGAAGTAATGACCACAGGCAGAAAACAACCTAGAAGTAATGACCACAGGCAGAAAACAACCTAGAAGTAATGACCACAGGCAGAAAACAACCTAGAAGTAATGACCACAGGCAGAAAACAACCTACAAGTAATGACCACAGGAAGAAAACAACCTAGAAGTAATGACCACAGGCAGAAAACAACCTACAAGTAATGACCACAGGCAGAAAACCCAATACAATCAACATAAAGATAAATGATTAATTACTGAAATAAGTGCAAGAATTTAAATATCTACGGAGCGTTTTTACAGCCGATAGAAGAATGGACAGAGAGATCAAGACAAGAGTTTTAAAAAAAGCCAAGTAGTAAAATTATGAACGTACACCAATTTTGAAACACACAATC
Source organism: Meghimatium bilineatum (assembly GCA_034231615.1). NCBI lineage: Eukaryota > Metazoa > Mollusca > Gastropoda > Stylommatophora > Philomycidae > Meghimatium > Meghimatium bilineatum. The sequence continues at coordinate 8,303,312 of CM067315.1, read as the reverse complement.
TATCCCGATGGAAACCAAAAGGCAAATCATGAATTCAATATTCATCCCAATATTATGTTTTCAATGTCAGACATGGACACTAACTAAAGAACAAGAGAGAAAACTTACTATGTGTGAAATGAGATGTCTAAGAAAAGCAGCAAACAGAACAAGAAGAGATCATGTGAGAAATGAAGAGATTACAAGAACTGTTGGAACAACATCAGTAGTCAAATATACTGAAAAACAGACTGAAATGGTTTGGCCACATCAGAATGAACCCATATTGCCAGCGGCAAGAGCATACAACATGAAAATGGAAAGAACAAGATACAGAGGAAGACCACGAAAAAGGTGGATTGAAGGATTTACCAATATTCTGACACAGCACAGTATTACTGCATATCAAGCTGATCAAACTTGCAATACCGACTCCTCACAGCATAAGCAGAGAAAAAGACGATAGATAGATAGATAGATAGATAGGTAGATATATACTCGTAGATAGATAGATAGATAGATAGATAAGCAAGCTCACTATCAATTAGTCTACCACGCTTCTCTGGCTCATAAAACTATAAAAAAACGTAAGCTAAGCTGTTTAGAACATGTGAAAAGGGGTATTTAGGACATGTCAAAAAACACATTTGGTTATTCAGGACATGTGAAAATACACGGGTTATTTAGGACATGTGAAAATACACAATTGGTTATTAAGGACATTTGAAAATACACAATGAGTTATTTAGGACATGTGAAAAAACACAATTGGTTATTTAGGACATGTCAAAATACACGGGTTATTTAGACTGGTCATGGGTGGGGTTCTAGGTTGGAGAACAAGAGGTCGCAAAAAAACATCAACGGAGACAGGATATCAAAGATCTTTTGAATAGGAAACCAGAAAAAAACTGGACAGATTGAACAAAACCAGAAGCTTACAGAATGGCAGTGAGGGAAACGTTCTGAAAAGGACAGGTCACAGAAAAAGACCTTCTGCGGCACAGGAACAACTGTAAAATAAAAATAAATTTAAAAAAAATTATATTATTGAAAACAAGTTAAATACATTTTATTGTTTAGAACAACAGAACGACAGAACAACAGAACGAAACATGCAGGAAAAATAAATAAATAAGAATTATTAATTATTATAGAACAGAAATTGTCATATGCAGGGATTAGCCTGGCGTCTAAGTGGTCATCCTCCATCTTGATGCAAATGTGAACCACACGTGGCAGACGCGGATTGTGAGAGTATTACGTCATTTCCTCCCACAATCCGCTGGCCTTACCGCTTATTGGTCACAGTTTCTAGAGATGGTATCATTGTCTGATGTTTTCTGAACATGACAGCAACAGTTTGACTAATACAAAGCAGTAACAGTTTGACGAATTAAAATTGTAATTATATTAATAATAAAAATGTAAACATTCTCCACCAAAAAAAAAAAAAAAAAAAAAAAAAAAAAAAAACATCCATAAAAATATATGAGGATTTACTACGACGTCACAATTAGGGTGTTTTCTTAGGCATTCTCCGTTTTAAACCAATTCTTACTTATATAGCTAGAAAACCAGTACTTCTCCAGGATAGTTTTACGTACTGATCTCATGCGTAGTTGCTTATCTTGTTATATTCGTATTTCAGTGCTTCTCATACAAGGCAACAAATGATCCATCGCTTTACCCATGCTGAGTGACGCTGTGTGAGATCAGAACGCAGGATTACACTGAAGAAGGACTTGGTAAATACTGTACACAAAAGCCCGGTAAAGATTATTACGTAGCCATGAAGTAAATGGACAGATATGTAATCTAAAGTTATTCACGAGTTACTTGTACTCGAGGCATCCCATATAAAAGTAGTCATTTCAACAAATATTTATATCTCAAACATGCATGTAGTCCGATGAAACCAAAAGGTAAATTATAAATGAAATCTTTCTACCAATATTGTGTTATCAATGTCAGACATGGACACTAATTAATTAAAGAACAAAAAGGGAAAGCTTACTACGTGTGAAATAAGATGTCTAAGAACAGCAACAAGCACAACAAGAAGAGATCATGTGAGGAATGAAGAGATTACAAGAAGAGATCATGTGAGGAATGAAGAGATTACAAGAAGAGATCATGTGAGGAATGAAGAGATTACAAGAAGAGATCATGTGAGGAATGAAGAGATTAAAGAACTGTTGGAACAACGTCGGAGTAAAATATATTGAAAAACAGAGATTAAAATGGTTCTGCCACTTAATGAGAATGAACCCTTATTGTTCAGCGGCAAGGGAATACACCATGAAAATGGAAACAGTAAATTACAGAGGAAGACGAAGAAGATGGTGGATTGAAGGAGTTACCAACATATTGAGACGTTACAATATTACTGCATTTCAAGCGACCAAACGTGTGACAGCGCGAAACCAGATCGTCATTCAATCGTGCAACGCCTCACAGCAAAAGCAGAGAAACGACGATAAACAGACATCTCAACACAGCAGCAAGGAACCTGAAGAAAACCTCCTATATAATTTAACTCTTGTAAAGTAGCAATAATCAACAGAGAAGATAGACAAATATTCATTGTAAAGTAGCAATAATCAACAGAGAAGATAGACAAATATTCATTGTAAAGTAGCAATAATCAAGAGAGAAGATAGACAAATATTCATTGTAAAGTAGCAATAATCAACAGAGAAGATAGACAAATATTCATTGTAAAGTAGCAATAATCAACAGAGAAGATAGACAAATATTCATTGTAAAGTAGCAATAATCAACAGAGAAGATAGACAAATATTCATTGTAAAGTAGCAATAATCAACAGAGAAGATAGACAAATATTCATTGTAAAGTAGCAATAATCAACAGAGAAGATAGACAAATATTCATTGTAAAGTAGCAATAATCAACAGAGAAGATAGACAAATATTCATTGTAAAGTAAGTGTCGTGGTATTTTAATGTGTATAGGATAAAGTGTATTGTTTTTAAAATACACACTCGCATAACTACATAGTAAATACACAATCTCGAACTACAAAGTAAATACACAATCTCATAACTATAGTGTAAATACACAATCTTCTAACAACTAATCGTTACAATTGAGCGTCAATCAATATCAATAAAACCCATAACCCTTCAGGGTCGTAGGGGTACCACATTGGAAGCTTCAGCACACAGAGTCCTCCAGGGAATTCTATCCTCAGCGATGCGGATGAGTGTGGAAATATCTAGCCCTGTCCATTCCTTGATGTTGTCTGTCCATGTCTTTATTTTCCCTCCTCTGCTTCTTCCACCCTCGACAGTTCCCTGCAGTATTGTTTTTGACAAGGAATCGTGCCTGCATACATGTCCGAACCATGCTAGTTTTCGTCGTTTCACTATTGAAAGCAATTGCTCCTGGACACATGCACACACCTCTACTTTATTTCTTACGTACACATTGGTCTTATGTTCCCTATAGGAAGGTTGTTCGTGATTCGAGAGTAGCGAAGCTCATGCCTGTCAAGTTATGCTAGCAATGGTTAAATAAACCTGTAAATGGTGTTTAAACTATCATCAAGAGCTGATAAGTAATTTTATATAAATGATATTCTGCTGGTGTTTCTCTAACCATTCAAACACATTCAGGTAGACTTTGATAACAGGTAGAGTTTAATAACAGGTAGATTTTAATAACAGGTAGAGTTTAATAATAGGTAGAGTTTAATAACAGGTAGAGTTTAATAACAGGTAGAGTTTAATAATAGGTAGAGTTTAATAACAGGTAGAGTTTGATAACAGGTAGAGTTTAATAACAGGTAGAGTTTAATAACAGGTAGAGTTTAATAACAGGTAGAGTTTAATAATAGGTAGAGTTTAATAACAGGTAGAGTTTAATAACAGGTAGAGTTTAATAATAGGTAGAGTTTAATAACTGGTAGAGTTTAATAACAGGTAGAGTTTAATAACAGGTAGAGTTTAATAACGGGTAGAGTTTAATAACAGGTAGAGTTTAATAACGGGTAGACTTTAATAACAGGTAGAGTTTAATAACGGGTAGACTTTAATAACAGGTAGAGTTTAATAACAGGTAGAGTTTAATAACAGGTAGAGTTTAATAATAGGTAGAGTTTAATAACTGGTAGAGTTTAATAACAGGTAGAGTTTAATAACAGGTAGAGTTTAATAACGGGTAGAGTTTAATAACAGGTAGAGTTTAATAACGGGTAGACTTTAATAACAGGTAGAGTTTAATAACGGGTAGACTTTAATAACAGGTAGAGTTTAATAACGGGTAGAGTTTAATAACAGGTAGAGTTTAATAACAGGTAGAGTTTAATAACGGGTAGACTTTAATAACAGGTAGAGTTTAATAACGGGTAGATTTTAATAACGGGTAGATTTTAATAACGGGTAGATTTTAATAACAGGTAGAGTTTAATAACAGGAAGACTTTAATAACAGGTAGAGTTTAATAACAGGTAGACTTTAATAACAGGTAGAGTGTAATAACAGGTAGAGTTTAATAACAGGTAGAGTTTAATAACATGTAGAGTTTAATAACAGGTAGAATTTAATAACAGGTAGAATTTACTAACAGGTAGAGTGTAATAACAGGTAGAGTTTAATAACAGGTAGAGTGTAATAACAGGTAGAGTTACCTGTTAATCTCAATGTCTGGTTATATTTCCTATATATAAATTCAGAACATATATTCGTTTAGCGCAGATGTGAGCAATCTATTTTAAGTCAGCGGGCCGGATAAAGTTTGTTTTTAACCCACAGAGCAGCACATGGTATACTTTGGTATACATGGAAGCAAGTGGTAAGAGGTAGAAAGAAACCCCCACCAAGAGTAATCATATGAAGAGCAACCTACAAACTGCGAGTTAGTTATGTACCTAAACGACTTGCAAGAATCATACAGAGCAAAGCTGCCAAATTGTCAAATATGTCGGGCAATTGGCACAAATAAAACAGCGTTGCAATGTATGTCTATTCTCTGGACTACATCCTGCTAGAAATCTAGTAGGACTAGTGTCTTTTTATAAGGGAGATCCAGTGGGAGTTTGAGAATAAAAACAGACAATTATACTACACGGAGCTGGATCATAAGTCAAATTCTACAAGCTATAGTCAACTTGAATTAATAGGCTGTAAGACCATCCAGGAACTAAAGCTGCAGGCAGCGGACCGCATCATATGGAGAACCAAAACCTCTGCCCTGTGTGTCGCTTGCGGCACGAAATTAACAAACTAACTAATAGTCAACACTGAAGGAACATAGGCAGATACATATAAACTAATGTTGTATTTATAGGAAATCTTAATAGAACTCTCATAACATGTTGGCAAGCCAAAGTTATGGCTACCTTAAGAAGGGGGGTTTTTATCTACAAAAATATAGAAATTCGAAGACCTTATTTTGAAAAATCCGAAGACCTTATTGCGAAAAATTCGAAGACCATATTGTGAAAATTTGAAGAACGTATTTGGAAAAATTCGAGGACTTTATTGTGAAAAATTTCAAGACCTTATTGTGAAAAATCGAAAAAGGAGATTTTTTTCCCACCGGTCTTTTGGCTGTTACTTGCAGTAAACGCTATGTTCAGATTAGCTAACACTCCAAACACCTTCTTATCTACGGGCCTGGTTGCTGGGATATCCATCTATCCATGCATTCATACATCCATCCATCCATGCATTCATACATCCATCCATCCATGCATTCATACATCCATCCATCCATGCATTCATACATCCATCCATCCATGCATTCATACATACATCCATCCATCCATGCATTCATACATCCATCCATCCATGCATTCATACATCCATCCATCCATGCATTCATACATCCATCCATCCATGCATTCATACATCCATCCATCCATGCATTCATGCATCCATCCATCCATGCATTCATACATCCATCCATCCATGCATTCATACATCCATCCATCCATGCATTCATACATCCATCCATCCATGCATTCATACATCCATCCATCCATGCATTCATGCATCCATCCATCCATGCATTCATGCATCCATCCATCCATGCATTCATACATCCATCCATCCATGCATTCATACATCCATCCATCCATGCACTCATATATCCATCCATCCATGCATTCATACATCCATCCATCCATGCATTCATATATCCATCCATCCATGCATTCATACATCCATCCATCCATCCATGCATTCATACATCCATACATCCATACATCCATGCATTCCTACATCCATCCATCCATGCATTCATACATCCATCCATCCATGCATTCATATATCCATCCATCCATGCATTCATACATCCATACATCCATGCATTCATACATCCATCCATCCATGCATTCATACATCCATCCATCCATGCATTCATACATCCATCTATTCATCCATCCATTCGCGCGTCTGCTTCCGGGCCCCAAGAGGGGAGAAAAGAATAGCAATATTATTTACCTTCCATGCATGTCGTAAGAGGCGACTGAGGAGGTTATGGGATGGTGTTGGCTGTCCCATCTCATATAGGGTCAGTGACCCACAGCCATGCTAAAGTCGGATGTGTCATACCGAAAGGCGCAGATATCGTAGCAATTTTGCAAAACCATGACAAAACGCATTTCGTTCTCCGGATTACATCCTGTTGGTTGGTTGCTGATCCAGCGGTCCATGTGCTCATGCCCTTTAACCTAATGTCATTAAATGGCATTATATTGCTGGGAAGTCTGTGGATTTTCGGTACATCCCGGGACAGAGCCAGAGAATAACTATCACACCTCTAGGAAGGTAAGTTTCAACCTATGCACTGCTCCTAGCCACTGTAGCCAAGATAGGGTTCACTGTGCTCATTCCCCGCCACCAATTGACTACTGGTTATGCCGAACTTCTCTATTGCTCCAGGCATGCAACCAAATCTTCCTGAGTCACTGTGCCTTTATAATGGGCCTCAGCTATAGGAAAGACAGTGATGTCAGTTTCCTCCTCCCCAGTGCTGCACAGTACATCTCTGGCTCCCTCCCAACCACAGAGGGTGCATACATATATATTCAGGTAAACAAACATGAAACAAATTTCAACAAAAAAATAAAAACATAATTGTATAGATGTCATGCCATGAAGCTTCTCTAAGAATATAACCTCAATATAACGGCATATCATCCACTAAGGTTTTCTGTTGTATCGGTGGTATGTCTAGTGGGCCATTGGTGAGACCCACAGACGACACCACATGCGTAATTACATCCTGTTAATTTGCAGGAGTTTGAGAATTAACGCAGAAGAAGAAGAAGAAAGATCTATCTATAGAAAACCGGACAGGATCATAGGAGTACTACAATTGATGCTTGAGCCTTGGCTCTTGGCATTACAGGCATTCTCGCTGAATTAATTTGGCCTCGTTCGTTTCGTTTTTGATTATTGTTGAACTTGTAATTGTTCGCTATTTACATACTTGAAGCCGCATGCCAAAAAATAGCCAAGGCTAACCAACAGATTTTACGCAAATAGGAAGCTAGTTCATATTTATGTTTTAGTTGATATTTCTCATATACTAGCGATGGTCTCGCTAGAACACTCCGCCAGCGATACGGGTAAGTGTGAGAACATCATGATTGGTTCAGTTTTTGGCGTTGTCAGCTCGTGATTGTCTGTCTTTCCCTGCTTCTTTAAGACTTAATATTAACAAGACGTAGGGTCAACAAGATTTAGTAGCAACAAATCGTAGGTTCAGCTAGATTTAGTGACAACAAATCGTAACAGCAAGATTTAGTGACAACAAATCATAACAGCAAGATTTAGGGGCAACAAATCATAACAGCAAGATTTAGGGGCAACAAATCGTAGGGTCAGCAAGATTTAGTATTAACAAGACGTAGGGTCAACAAGATTTAAGGGCAACAAGGCGTGATATTTCAAATAGCTAAATTTAACTTTTGAAAAAATCTAATCGGCAGCATTGTATGATTTATGATCCGTGGTACAGACGTTCAGGAAACAATTACAAATGGACTATGAAGAACTGACATTTCAGTTTCTCTCTTGGTTGATTTTGCCGATTTTTAGAACAATGACTAATTGTCATGGAAGCACAGTAACAATTACAAATCGAGATTGTTTGAAGTAGCCGTAATCTGATCTTCTTATCGTTCGCAGTTTGACATGTCTACACAGCAAGTCCGGTTTTGTTAATAAATGCTGCTGTATTTGAAAGCTCATGAGTGCTTCCATACAGTTCTCTCTGTAATTTGATGTATTAGAAGAAAAATGTAATTGTTCTAAAATTTCAAAGGAAAGCGTAATCTTTGAAATATGAATGATTATATTTGATGTTAAATAATGTGAATGATCATACATAGAATTTATTATAAATAAACGAGAGTTAGTTGGTGAAAACCATATATTCACATACGTACGCACAGACACACACACACACACACACAAACACACACACACAAAGGGAAATTAATGAAAGCCTGATCAGTTATGAAGTGGAACGTGACCAAAAGCAAAAGAAAAAACAAATTACTATTTGAAATAAAAACATATTATGACTCATTTAAGTTGTTAATCACTTAAGTGTATTTTTATTGGCTATCACCTACCCTGCTCCTTATCTCAATTGACCACCGGCCATCTGACGTAAAATGTGTACCTAGACATGTACTAGACTGAAAGCGGTTGCTCAAACATGTATTGAAACCTTCTATATTTTCATCTAGCAACTAGATAGTAGTAGCGTATCGTCAATATACGCCAAAATGCTCAGCGTTCCTTTCCATGATTAAACAAGTTAAATAGCGCATACAAAGTTATAGTTATTTGCCATAGTCATTAGTGAATATGTCAATATAACACACAGATTTCGCCGATTTAAAACAAAAGCAATAAGAAATAATGCTGCAAGGCATATAGTGGTGCAAAGTGAAAAGAAAGAAGACAGAAATATTATAATTACCGAAAGATAATCGCAAGTTTATTATTATTTTTTTGTAAAAGTTATATATCCTTGACGCCAAACATTACAGCGTTTTGTTTCAATTCAGAGCTGCAACTTTCACAGTTTGCAGAAGACCTGAATTTTGATCATTTAACAGCGAATTAATGGTTCTTTCAGAAGCTCGCTTCAGACCATTCATACGCTTAGAAAGGGTGCAAAGTGTACCACCTTGCTCTCGGCGGACTCAGTGTCAGAGTTAGCAGATAACCAACATTCAAAAAGTACCTCCCCGTTGTGCATCCTGGAAATAGAAAGACAGCAGATCTTGCTGTTGTTCTGGCCAACACTTTTAGGCTCGTGTCCTGAGTGTGAAGGCTGTTGATGGAATAAGAATTGCCTGCGAAGAGACGAGTAATATCTCGCAGACCTATACGCCAACACACCAAGCAGCACTGTTGGCGCACAATGACGAAAGGCATCTGTGTATTGCGTCTCGTACAGTAGAAAATGCAGAAACATTGGAGAGGCGACCACTATCAATGTCCGATATGGGTAGATTCCGCTAAGACGTGGTAATCCTATGTGTGTGTGTGTGTGTGTGTGTGTGTGTAATTTATATCTCAGAAATTCCATGAACAACAATCCTCTGTCATGTTTGAATTCCTTGGCGAATGAGAAGAAACTATTAAGTGCCGTTTCATCTCAATCAATTTTTATTTAGAGGGTACTGAACATTTTCGCAGAGAATAAGAACAGACACTGGAACTGAATTATAAATTATATAAGGTATGTTTTTTTTGGTAAAAATAAACCAAACACCAAACTAGTGGATAGTTTATGTTGTCGGTAAAAGAAAGAGGAAGAGTTACCTGCCCACTTCTTCTTCTTCTTCTGCGTTCGTTCTCAAACTCCTGCAGATTAGCAGGATGTAGTCCGGAGAACGGAATGCGTTGTGTCATGGTTTACATCATTGCTGCGATATCTGCGCCTTTCGGCCGGACACATCCGACTTCAGCATGGCTTTGGGTCACTGACCCTATATGGGATGGGACAGCCAACTACATCCCATAACCTCCTTAGTCGCCTTTTACGACATGCGTAGAAGGTAAAAAGTGTTGCTATTCTTTGCTCCCGGCAACACACGGGCGACCTGCATACTAAAAACAGGTCACTCGGTTTATCCACTCTAAAAATTCACGCTACGTCACTACTAGATAGTGGTTTCTTGTATCAAAACGTCGCAAAAATAATCACGATCAGGGTGTTTTTTTTCACAGTGCCCATAAGAAACTTTATAAAAAGTAGTTAAGTACTAAAGGGTGATTAGGGGACGATGAAGCTTTTTGGAACAATAAAACCTACCACAAGATGGAAAAACATGGACAATAAACAAACAATAAGAAGGCAGAATTGATGCCTTTGAGATGTGGATATATAGAAGAATATGGAGAACATCGTGGAAAGAAAAGAAAACAAACGAAGAGGTTCTAATAACACTTAATATGAAGAAAAAATTATTAAAGGAAATAAAGATCAAGCATATAAAATATTTTGGACATATTACAAGACATGACACCTTGTTGAAGACCTTACTTGAGGGTAAAGTCAAAGGGAGGCGAGCAAGAGATAGGCAGAGATACAGATGGGAGAGTAACACCACAAGACGGACATGTTACAGTCTAGCAGAGTGCACCACCTAAACAAGAGACAGAGGAAGTTGGAGGTATGTTGCAGTCAACCTTCGTTGCGTAGACGGCACTTGATGATGATTGATAGTAATCATGTCTGGGTATTGCAATATTGATTTCAATGCGAGTATGAATTAAAATTCTTTTTAGTGAAGATTACAATTCATAACTGTAGTACTTTCAATTATGCTGAATGGTTGTGAGTATAGAAAACACATTGCAGACATGCAAAGATAGAGGCCTTCGAATACAAGTCTTACAGATGAAATTTGCACAATACAAGTCTTACAGATGAAATTTGCACAATGCAAGTCTTACAGATAAAATTTGCACAATACAAGTCTTACAGATGAAATTTGCACAATACAAGTCTTACAGATTAAATTTGCACAATTCATATAGAGAACATAAGACAGAGGTGTACATAAGAAATAATATAGAGAATATAGCAGGTTCACACAAGACATTACTTCCAACAATATAACAACGATTATTATTTGCATTGTTTGGACATTCATGCCAATATGATTCCTTGTAAAAATTGAATTGTGCAATTGAATATGAAACAAGCAGCAGAGAAAGGAAATCATTGAGAGAAAACAGCAAAGACTAGATTTGTTCAAGATTGTTCCTTATCAAAATAGGTAAGTAAAAAAAGTAAAGTAACCCACAGCATTTATTAATGTCGCAGGGGTGTGAGATGATAGCGATCTCACATTTCAGAGGCTCTGCAAATGAGGGCGGTAGCCATCTCCTCTCCCTCGCAGTCTTTACTTCCCAGATTAATCCGGTACCCATTTAAGGCTGGGTCGACCTGGGAGCCGTTGCGATCTGAAAACATTTCCGCCTCAGCTGGGGAATGAACCCAGGACCACTCATATGCGAAGCCAGTGCGCTAACCACTGCGCTAACGCGGCTCCAAAATAGGTAAACTATTACCAATAATAAACACCGCATATTAGCAACGCAGCACAAGGGTAGATGGCGTTTTGATAACGAACTACATGTGAATACACGTTTGCTACGGCTCAACACAAGGGTAGATGACGTTTTGATAACGAACTACATGTGAATACACGTTTGCTACGGCTCAACACAAGGGTAGATGGCGTTTTGATAACGAACTACATGTGAATACACGTTTGCTACGGCTCAACACAAGAGTAGATGGCGTTTTGATAACGAACTACATGTGAATACACGTTTGCTACAGCTCAACACAAGGGTAGATGGCGTTTTGATAACGAACTACATGTGAATACAAGTTTGTTACGGCTCAACACAAGGGTAGATGGCGTTTTGATAACGAACTACATGTGAATACACGTTTGCTACGGCTCAACACAAGGGTAGATGGCGTTTTGATAACGAACTACATGTGAATACAAGTTTGTTACGGCTCAACACAAGGGTAGATGGCGTTTTGATAACGAACTACATGTGAATACAAGTTTGTTACGGCTCAACACAAGGGTAGATGACGTTTTGATAACGAACTACATGTGAATACACGTTTGCTACGGCTCAACACAAGAGTAGATGGCGTTTTGATAACGAACTACATGTGAATACAAGTTTGTTACGGCTCAACACAAGGGTAGATGACGTTTTGATAACGAACTACATGTGAATACACGTTTGCTACGGCTCAACACAAGGGTAGATGGCGTTTTGATAACGAACTACATGTGAATACAAGTTTGTTACGGCTCAACACAAGGGTAGATGGCGTTTTGATAACGAACTACATGTGAATACAAGTTTGTTACGGCTCAACACAAGGGTAGATGACGTTTTGATAACGAACTACATGTGAATACACGTTTGCTACGGCTCAACACAAGAGTAGATGGCGTTTTGATAACGAACTACATGTGAATACAAGTTTGTTACGGCTCAACACAAGGGTAGATGACGTTTTGATAACGAACTACATGTGAATACACGTTTGCTACGGCTCAACACAAGGGTAGATGGCGTTTTGATAACGAACTACATGTGAATACACGTTTGCTACAGCTCAACACAAGGGTAGATGGCGTTTTGATAACGAACTACATGTGAATACACGTTTGCTACAGCTCAACACAAGGGTAGATGGCGTTTTGATAACGAACTACATGTGAATACACGTTTGCTACAGCTCAACACAAGGGTAGATGGCGTTTTGATAACGAACTACATGTGAATACAAGTTTGTTACGGCTCAACACAAGTGTAGATGGCGTTTTGATAACGAACTACATGTGAATACACGTTTGCTACAGCTCAACACAAGGGTAGATGGCGTTTTGATAACGAACTACATGTGAATACACGTTTGCTACAGCTCAACACAAGGGTAGATGGCGTTTTGATAACGAACTACATGTGAATACACGTTTGCTACAGCTCAACACAAGGGTAGATGGCGTTTTTAACGGACAAACAATAACGAACTACATGTGAATACACGTTTGCTACGGCTCAACACAAGGGTAGATGGCTGAGAGTAACACACATTATAAAGAGAAATGGAAACAGAGAAGAGTGATGAAATCTGCTTAATCTTTGCCAATCTATTTTATAAGTGCTCTTTCGTTGTTGTTCACATCTTTCTTCAACTATTTTTCGCGAATAGAAAACAACTCTAATTTTCCAATCAATAAGTGAAGAATACGTGTGGTATTGAAATAGACCAGTTTTGTGGTCTTCCCAGGGTTGCCAGATAGTTCAGCAGCTTGTGGCTAAATATAAGATATAATGTGGCAAGCATATTGGCCAAACTCCTAAACTGCGTACAAAAACGTTTGAAAGCATACAACGATTGAACTCATCTAAATGCAACGAATAGCTCTAATTTTGAATAAATGCATTGAAAACAATTCAGTTTCCAATTGTTTATTCAATTGGTCGTACGTTTAGAGTTATAAAACGGTAAGAGTTATAAAAGAAAAATTTCTACAGACAATATCATTGTATATTGATGGACAAGACTTGAAATATTTGTGTCAAATAAAACAATAAAATATGTAAAATTGAAAACAATTTCATCTTGGCCCAAACTACATAAAGGGAAAATACATAAATGTGTTGACCATTTAAATTCTGGACTTATTTCGAACATTGCGCGTGTTGCCGCAACCTGAAAGAGGAACAAAGAATAGCAACAGTTTTAACATTCCATACATGTAATAAGAGGCGAATATTGAGGATTTGGCGGAGAGGTGGCTGTCTCATCTCGTATCAAATTGACTCATACGCGATGTTGAAGTTAGACGTGACAGGAAGAAACGCATAAATATTACACCAAAGCTGTTAACTATAACACAACTAATTCGGTTATCTGAACTACATCCTGCTAATCTGAGGAGTTTGAGAATGAATGTAGAAGATTAAGACTGTCAGATATATACTTAAAATGAATGAAAACAGAATTTCACTACAAGCATTAAGATGGTAGTATGGCTTTTACAAGATGGTAAAGAAACGATGAAGACTAAGAGAAATTCTTCGCAGAGCAATCATCAAAGACTACGGGTCTCAAAGAGCAATCATCAAAGACTACGGGTATCAAAGAGCAACCATAAAAGACTACGGGTCTCAAAGAGCAATCATCAAAGACTACGGGTCTCAAAGAGCAACCATCAAAGACTACGGGTCTCAAAGAACAAACATCAAAGACTATGGGTCTCAAAGAGCAACCATACAAGACTACGGATCTCAAAGAGCAACCATCAAAGACTACGGATCTCAAAGAGCAACCATCAAAGACTACGGGTCTCAAAGAGCAACCATAAAAGACTACAGGTCTCAAAGAGCAAACATCAAAGACTACGGGTCTCAAAGAGCAACCATACAAGACTACAGGTCTCAAAGAGCAAACATCAAAGACTATGGGTCTCAAAGAGCAACCATACAAGACTACGGATCTCAAAGAGCAACCATCAAAGACTACGGATCTCAAAGAGCAACCATCAAAGACTACGGATCTCAAAGAGCAACCATCAAAGACTACAGGTCTCAAAGAGCAAACATCAAAGACTATGGGTCTCAAAGAGCAACCATACAAGACTACGGATCTCAAAGAGCAACCATCAAAGACTACGGATCTCAAAGAGCAACCATCAAAGGCTACGGGTCTCAAAGAGCAACCATCAAAGACTACAGGTCTCAAAGAGCAAACATCAAAGACTATGGGTCTCAAAGAGCAACCATACAAGACTACGGATCTCAAAGAGCAACCATCAAAGACTACGGATCTCAAAGAGCAACCATCAAAGACTACGGGTCTCAAAGAGCAACCATAAAAGACTACGGGTCTCAAAGAGCAACCATAAAAGACTACGGGTCTCAAAGAGCAACCATCAAAGACTGCCGGTCTCAAAGAGCAACCATCAAAGACTACAGGTCTCAAAGAGCAACCATCAAAGACTACGGGTCTCAAAGAGCAACCATCAAAGACTACGGGTCTCAAAGAGCAACTATCAAAGACTACGGGTCTCAAAGAGCAACCATCAAAGACTACGGATCTCAAAGAGCAATCATCAAAGACTACGGGTCTCAAAGCATGCAAGAATCACACACACCAGCATTATATTATTCAAACTGGATAGCTATTGTTTCTGCTCTATGCAATGTATTGAGCGCTGAAGAAACATAGATAGATAAATAGATATACAATGACATAAAAAAAAAACCCCACAATTTGTGAATGTTCCATGCAATAGTCTATATGGAAACACCATGTCTTGTTGCTACAAGTTCTCTTTGGTTATGATGATGATGTATGTATGTTATCCACAAATCGAAGGTGATGTCCAGATCTTGTAGGATGGTCAAGCAGAGTATGGTGGTGTCCAGATCTTGTAGGCTGGTCAAGCACATGATACATACTTCTTTACATTCCATAACGTGTTGGAAATATGGGATAGCAAAGAAGTATGTAACACTTACTGACACTGTTATGGCGCATTATGTCTTGTGATGTCCTATGTAGCAACATCATTATATCACGTTAACTTGCAATGTCTTACATAGCACATAATTATAGCATCTTCACTTGTAATGTCCTACCTAGCAAGATCGTTAAAATATCTTTACTTGCAATTTTCTACGCAGCAAGATCGTTAAAACATCTTTATTTAGAATGTCTTACGCAGCAAGATGATTAAAACATCTTTATCTTACGCAGCAAGATGATTAAAACATCTTTATCTTACGCAGCAAGATGATTAAAACATCTTTACATCTACACTGTTATAACAGAAAACTCATGTATTGTCCCACATACTAACGCTATTATTTCTTCTTCTTCTGCGTTCGTTCTCAAACTCCTGCAGATTTGCAGGATGTAGTCCGGAGAACGGAATGCGTTGTGTCATGGTTTACAGCATTGCTGCGTTATCTGCGCCTTTCGGATGGATACATCTGACTTCAGCATGGCTTTGGGTCACTGACCCTATTTGGGATGGGCAGTCAACTCATACCATAACCTCCGTAGTCGCCTTTTACGACATGCATGGAAGGTAAACAGTGTTGCTATTTTTTGCTCCCCTTTCGGGCTCCGGCAACACAAGGCGAACGCTATTATAATATCATTGTTAGAAACAAAACACCTATTATAACATATCTTGCAATGTCCCAAGTAAGAAATAATACTATTTTAACATTTCTTGCAATGTACCAAGTAAGAAATAAAACTATTATAACATATCTTGCAATGTCCCAAGTAAGAAATAAAACACCTATTATAACATATCTTGCAATGTCCCAAGTAAGAAATAAAACTATTTTAACATATCTTGCAATGTCCCAAGTAAGAAATAAAACTATTTTAACATATCTTGCAATGTCCCAAGTAGGAAATAACACTATTTTAACGTATCTTGCAATGTCCCAAGTAAGATTAAAAAAGAACTATAATAAAATCATGTGTTCAAATATCCTGATAATGAAAACTATCACAAAATCATCATCATCATCATCAGGTTATCAAACAACATCTCATCATTTAGCGATAGATCTGGTTATAAGTTTCAGTACGATATCAGAATCAATAAGACTCGCAGCTTCTTCCTGGTAAGCAAGTAGATTTCCTCTTTAGAATATACAAGATAATATGTTGCAACTACATACCTGAACTCTCCAGAAGAAGAGGAATCATGTCCAATTTCTAAAGACGTCAGGGTGGCTGCCCAAGATACCAGAAATATTTTCCTACAGAATTCATGTTTTATATTCATCTTCTGTAAGTGGAGGGGAGTTACAGAGCGTGTTTGTGACCGCTAAAGTTACAGATTCAGTTTCCGCCGCAGGCAGTTATGCATCCGAACTATTCATAAAACAATGATAAACTATTGAAAATAAATAATTCTAGAAGAACTTTGATTTATTGAGACTTGGATCGAATACATATGAACCTGTCCTGAGTGCGCTGATGTAACCAAAAACTATAACTTCTAACTCATAACAAGAAAATTACAACAGCCAGAAAATATTTGACTTAATGGCTACCTCCTGAATAGGATATTGTGCCTCATAATGGTTAATGTCCAAATGATTTAATAGAAGCCAGATTTGAACTTGAAGATGTACAGTCTGAATGCTGAATATATTTTACATTAAGCTACCCTACTGTAAGTTCGAGTATGTTTTTTAGGTTAGATATAGAAATCATGCAATATACGTAGTCCCTATGGAAAAATCAAAACTAGAAAAATCTGTAATGCCATTTACCGTAATCATGTGTTCATGGAATCTTGGAGGGCAGAGAACAGGCATCAGAAATATGTGGAAGGAGATCGGCAGCGTTGAGGCTCTGGATGAAGGGCTGAAGAGAAGAAAGAGGAGAGGGAGAAAAATACAACATAAAAAATACTTACTGCCGTCCAAAGCTGGCTTATTCTTGGCGTGCTTCACAAAGATGAACCCGTTCCAGAGTTTTACCAATTTCAGTCTGGTAGCTCTGGCTTACTCACAGATGGTTCCCGGTTCCTTCCACCAATCAGGGACCAGGTAGAGGAACATCTTGGACCAATCAGGGACTGACGCGATATCTGTACCACTAATCTTGAAGACATGGGGGTAAGGAACGGTCCAAACTTCTGGAAGGGAAAAACACAAGGGGAGAGGGGCATACATCAACTGAGGCTGGGGTTGCATGTACGTAGAACTTACATACTTTAACCTCGTGCTTCAATCTTTATATATATATATATAGAACACAGAAGGCGGCGGTAAAACACAACTGTTATCTTTATTTCAGTAGTTTCTTTCTATTCTCGCCTTCTTCTTCTAATTTCATGTTATTTATTTTTCTACCTACTCTATTTCTTGTTTTTTCTCCTTTTTTTCTTGCTACATCATTTTTCGCTTTCCGCCTACACAGTTTCTCCTTATTTCAACTTTCTCATTAACATTCTTGTTAACTTTCTCTTCTTGCGTCATGATCTTTCTCTTCTTGCGTCATATTTCTCTTCTTACTTCATATTTCTCTTCTTGCGTCATATTTCTCTTCTTGCGTCATGATCTTTCTCTTCTTGCGTCATATTTCCCTTCTTACTTCATATTTCTCTTCTTGCGTCATATTTCTCTTCTTGCGTCATATTTCTCTTCTTACTTCATATTTCTCTTCTTGCGTCATATTTCTCTTCTTAATTCACCCGCTTTCTCTTCTCGCATCATCATGTCATTTGGATTATAGAGATACAATCCCCAATGACACCGTAAGGAAAATGATGGGTACTGAACCTTGCATATACTACACAGAGAGATAAAAGATAAAATGATGGGTACTGAACCCTGCATATACTACACAGAGAGACAAAAGATAAAATGATGGGTACTGAACCTTGCATATACTACACAGAGAGACAAAAGATAAAATGGTTCGGTCATCTACCAAGAATGAATCACAACCTACTCCCGGCAAAGAAAGCGTACAACAGGAGAGTGTCGGGCTGTAGAGCAAAAGGTCTCACGAGATACAGATGGATAGACAACATCAACGATATTTACGAGACACAATCTAAATTCCACTGAAGAAGCCTCCCAACTTAAGCCTCCCAACTTAAGCCTCCCAACTGAGAAAGAATAGAAATGTTCGGCTCCCCATGGCGCCTCACTGCACGCATGGCTAGGCAAAACAAGAAAAGACAAGGAAAAACTGTGTTTGCTCTATAAATTTACAACATTCTCTGCTATTTTCTACACATGGTATGTTTGCTGGAGAATCTTCATTTTCTGGTATTTCCTACACATTGAGTGTTGTCTCCTTTGATCTCTAGAACTTTCTGGGCTGTCTCCTGTGATCTCTAGAACTTTCTGGGCTGTCTCCTGTGATCTCTAGAACTTTCTGTTATGAAATCTCCATGCACCCAATTCTGCAGCCACCAAATAGTTTCGAATGTCGAAGTACTTAATATGGCTATCGTAACTACATGATTGTGGTGGACTGTCGTACTCACGTGACCCTGATTGGACTAGTGAAAGAATAAGATCCGTTAAAAACTCACGGTAATTATTGTAATATGACCAACGATCAAGCACAGTACTTGATTTTTGTGTTAATGCGGTGCAAAGTATCCAATTAATGTACGGGATGTCGGAATCACTAGTGACGCCCTTGCATTTTGATATACCAAAATGTGACAATCACTAGTGGCGCCCCTACATTTTATATAACAAAATGCCACAATCAATAGCAGCGCCCCTGCATTTTGATATAACAAAATGTCACAATCACTAGTGGCGACCCTACATTTTGATATAACAAAATGTCACAATCACTAGTAGCGCCCCTGCATTTTGATATAACAAAATGTCACAATCACTAGTAGGGCCCATGCATTTTGATATAGCAAAATGACCTAATGTCCGTTGCTGATATACTTGTATGTGACCATAGACAGAGTACTACCGCGACCGATGGACGTTAGAAGGCCTGGTCTCTGAATTAATTAGGCCATAATTCGTTCCTTTTTTTAATTATTCCCGTGTTTTCCGTTGACCAATATTTATATACTTGGAATCGCATGCCAACAATAGCAAAGGCTATACCAATTATATAAATAGTAACAAATGGAAATCGTGACAATAATTATAAACGAACAGAATGACGGTCTGTTTACTTTTTGTAGTTAGGTCTTACAACAATTTCGATAGTAACGGTACTACAGATCAGTCATCTAGAATTGTCACGTGACCAGATGGGGCCTCGTATTTGGCGTCCGGTTGGTCAATATTTATATAATTGGATTCGCATGCCAAAAATAGCCAAGTCTATAAATAGTGACCAACCGGGATCCAAACAATTATCAAAAACATAACCAATAAGGTCCAAATTAATTCAAAAAGCAGGTCTTCTAAACTTTCGACGGACTCGACTTGCATCTCATGATAAATAGGTTATACCCAGACACCGAGGGTAAAGAAGACCTACCAACATAATTAATTTAGGACTCCCATTATTTACGTTATTCATTATTTTTGGATTTCGGTTGGTCACTATTTATATACTTGGAGTCGCTTTGGCTATTTTTGGCATTAGGTTCTAAGTATATAAATAGTGACTAACTGACATCTTAACAATAATCAAAACGTAACGAATGGGATTCTAATTAATTCTGGTGGAAGGTCTGTGTTGTTGGAGACCGTCATGGTTATACTAATCATATACCAAGAAATAAAGACCGTCTAAAGAATAGTCGTGCTCGCAGATTCCAAATGACGTCACTTATTTTGGCTAATCTGCTAATTTCCATGATTTTCATTGGCTAACCACACAAGGTATGCGCAAAGTGATTAATGATCAGTCACGTCAACATTACGCTACTTGGGATCTACGGGCAGGATTATAACGAAGAAGGACTTGAACAAACTAATTATAATCAAGGACTTCGACATTATCACGGTTAAGACTCATTTAACAACATTCCCAGTTAATGAACTCTGACCCTTCAACTATCAGGAGTTCAAGATACTATCCAGGTTTTATCGTTCGACCTGGCACGTTGTTCACAAGGAAATTATATCAGTAAACGGGGGTAGAAGAGCCTGTTCACTTTCACAGTTGTGCAGCTGTTAATAAAGTATAGACATATCATTTATCATTTCTTTCACAGCCACCTATGTTCACTCAGTCATCTATGTTCACTCAGTCATCTATGTTCACTCAGTCATCTATGTTCACTCAGTCATCTATGTTCACTCAGTCATCTATGTTCACTCAGTCATGTATGTTCACACAATCATCTATATTCACCCTGCCATATATGTACACTTAGCCATCAATGTTCACGCAATCATCAATGTGCATTCAATGATGTTCACTCATTCATCTATGTTCACTCCGTAATTAATATTTACTCAATCATCTGTGTTTACTCAATCATTTGTGTTCACTCAGTCATCAGTGTTCACTCAGTCATCTTTATTCACTATCATCTATGTTCACCCAGTCACATACGTTGACTAAGTCATTAGTGTTCCCTATCATATGTTTTCTCACAGTCATCTATGTTCACTCAGTCATCTATCTTCACTCAGTCATTTGTATTCATTCAGTCACCTGTCTTCACTCAGTCATCTATCAGTCCACATCAATACCAACTCCTTAAAGTGGAGATGGGACTTAGTCAAGCCAACAGATGCTAAAAACTAAGAATGATCGGGCTGTCTCCTATATCTAGCAGGACCCCAGCCCTCCCCAGGCAAGCATAGATGCTGAAGTCGGATACATCAGGTCAAGAGGCTCAGCAGCAAAAACGATGTTACACAACATGCCTAGATAACATGTCTTTACACAGCGGAGCTTTCAAATATAGCAGCATATATCAATACAACCTGACTTGCTGTGTGGACATGTTAAACCTGACTTGCTGTGTAGACATGTTAAACCTGACTTGCTGTGTAGACATGTTAAACCAGACTTGCTGTGTAGACATGTTAAACCTGACTTGCTGTGTAGACATGTTAAACCCGACTTGCTGTGTAGACATGTTAAACCAGACTTGCTGTGTGGACATGTTAAACCTGACTTGCTGTGTAGACATGTTAAACCTGACTTGCTGTGTAGACATGTTAAACCTGACTTGCTGTGTAGACATGTTAAACCTGACTTGCTGTGTAGACATGTTAAACCTGACTTGCTGTGTAGACATGTTAAACCTGACTTGCTGTGTGTCATGTTAAACCTGACTTGATGTGTAGACATGTTAAACCTGACTTGCTGTCTAGACATGTTAAACCTGACTTGCTGTGTAGCCATGTTAAACCTGACTTGATGTGTATATATACTAAACTGGGAACTAGAAGATCTATCAGTCCTGTAGCTAGCAATCAATCACTAAATTAATCAATAAAACAGCCAGTCAGTGTTTTAATAAATCATTACGTCAATCTGTCAATCAATAATTAAATAAATTAATCGATCAAGCAAAGCAATCTGTCACTAAATGCTTAAATACATATACACTATTCCCCAATTTCCCATTCGAAGTCCCTCAGCCTATCTCCCGTTTCAGTCAATTTTCGAATCACACACTCACAAAAAAATCTCTTTCCGGACCTCTAATAAATCTCCACTTCTAGTCCATCAGTCAATCTACATTTGAATTCACGAAGTTGTTCTTCTAATTCCAGAATTCATTTTCTGTCCAGTTCATCTGTCAACCTCAGTCAACCTTATACTTCCCTCCCAATTCAAACCTGCATTCTCTCGTCACTTCAAAAAAGCCAATCTGTTGTTGAATAATTTTACCAATTCACATTCCCATAATTTACCTCGTGTATATATTCACAGTCTTTCATTAGAGAGAGACGCCAGAACTGACATTGCAAGAACTTGTGGAGACATTGAGGCGCCTATCTATAATATTTGGTATAATCGTTCAGATTTCTGCTTGATTAGCAGGATGTTCCTATATGTTCATCATTGGATCATTTGATTAGCAGGATGTTCCTATATGTTCATCATTGGTTCCTCTGTTGATTAAACAACAATAAAGAAAAATAATTAAAGTAAAGTAACAGGTGGTAAATAATGAATGCTCTATAAACGGGGAGTGATAAATAGTAATAGAACTAAATTTTTGTTAAAAAGTGGTAGCTTATACTATTTAGGACGCAGCCATCAACCCAGTATATTTTTGGCTGTAATGATTTTATATGAAATATACGTACGTTCAGTGACATTTATGATACATTTCTGAACGGAAAAGATACACAATTGCCAGTGGCTGGGATCGAATTCGGTACCTTGGTCGTCACAGACGAGCTCTGTACCAATACGCCACAGAGCCGGACAGAATTATAACGCAGAAATATAGAACCGGAAATATACAGCTAGAACCGGTAATAGAAATATAGGACAGAAATTGGTAAAAGGAGAAAGAGAGAGAGAGAGCTATGAAATATAAAGTAGTAAAAGAGTTAACCATAACGCAGAAAGCGATAAAAGGTGAGAATACTATAAACCAGAACGTGGCAAATGGTGAAAGGATTATAACGTAAGTACAGGTAAAGAAAAGTCTCATGGCAGCAACCTGCCGTCGGGGATGTAACATGGCAGCAACCTGCCGTCGGGGATGTAACATGGCAGCAACCTACCGTCGGGGATGTAACATGGCAGCAACCTGCCGTCGGGGATGTAACATGGCAGCAACCTGCCGTCGGGGATGAAGATAATTCTTCATCTACTAAGCTGCGGCAACTACTAGGTTGGGTGGTCAGTTACATTCCCAGCTATTTTTATTATAATGTAGAAAATCGTAAAAGATGAGAGAAACAAAATGCAGCAAATAGTAAAAGATGCGAGAGGTATAAAGCATAAAACGGCAAATAGAGAGAGAGAGAGAGAGAGAGAGAGAGTTATAAAGCAGAACGCGGTAACCAGGGAGAGAATGAAAAAGCAGATAATGTTAGATGAGAGTGGTATAAAGCACATAGTGATAAAAAGTAATAGAGCTATAGCAGAAAGTGGGAAATAGTGAGAGCTAAAAGTAGAAAGTGGTAAGTGGTGATATAGCAATAAAACACAATGTCATACAATGCGAGAGAGCAATGAAGCAGGTGTTGGTAACATGTGAGAACTGTAAAGAACTAAGTGGTAAATGGGGAAGGAGCTATACAGCAGAAAGTGGTAAATTGGGAGGGAGCTATAAAGCAGAAAGTGGTAAATGGGGAGGGAGCTATAAAGCAGAAAGTGGTAAATAGTGAAAGATCTATAGTACAGAAAGCAGTACATAGTGAGAGAACTATAGAACAGAAAGTGGTAAATAGTGGGGGAACTATAGAACAGAAAGTGGTAAATAGTGAGGGAACTATAGAACAGAAAGTGGTAAATAGTGGGGGAACTATAGAACAGAAAGTGGTAAATAGTGAGGGAACTATAGAACAGAAAGTGGTAAATAGTGAGGGAACTATAGAACAGAAAGTGGTAAATAGTGAGGGAACTATAGAACAGAAAGTGGTAAATAGTGGGGGAACTATAGAACAGAAAGTGGTAAATAGTGAGGGAACTATAGAACAGAAAGTGGTAAATAGTGAGGGAACTATAGAACAGAAAGTGGTAAATAGTGAGGGAACTATAGAACAGAAAGTGGTAAATAGTGAGGGAACTATAGATCAGAAAGTGGTAAATAGTGAGGGAACTATAGAACAGAAAGTGGTAAATAGTGAGGGAACTATAGAACAGAAAGTGGTAAATAGTGAGGGAACTATAGAACATAAAGTGGTAAATAAGAAGGGGCTATAAAGCAGCGTGGTAAAAGGAGAGATAACTATAAAATAGAAAGTAGTAAAAGGACCGAGAACCATAACGCAAAAAAGTGGTAAAATGTGAGAGTACAATAAAGCAAGAAGTGGCAAATGGTGGGAGATATAAAGAAGCAAGTAGCAAATGGTGGGAGATGTAAAACAGAAAGTGGCAGAATGTGAGAGATTGCCGTTAGGTGTAGGGATGTGAGCCTAAGTTTCTTCTCAAACCCAAATGTAACACCTCGGTTGCGTTGTTGTAATTTTTCAGGGTTGTGGGTGTTTGATATCCACCGTTTTTTTTGGTATATGTTTGGCTCAATATCCGGATATTCTTTTGTTGTATGTTCTTATTGGTATTTGGTTTAGGTTCATTCTCATTCAAACCATTTTATTTGTATTTTACACTTTACATTTTTACCATTTTACCATTTTACATTTTACCATTACCATTTTACATTTATATATTTTTCTCGAAATACTCAAGACATGATATTACTCTATTCCTGATTTCTTTATTTTTTTTTCTAGTTGAGTAACCGTTTGCAACTTTTCTCTGACACTTCATTTCAATTGTAATGATTTTACTCTGCTGCGTGACTGCTAAATACATTTTTGACATTAGTAGCAGGCCTCTGATATAAAACATGGTGGTGATGTCTTTTGATTTCCATCTTGATCCTCTGGGTGGAGAAGTAATGATGAAAGTTGTTACGTCATTGTGTTTGTTTTCTGATGCCTTTTTTGTGTGCTTCATATATGTTTGTTTTCTCTGACTCTTTTATTTCTGTAATCCATCGTTTGCAAGGTCTGCCGTGGCTTTGTATCCATCGTGTCTGTATAGTAATGTTTTTTTTTTTTTGGATGGGCATTGTCTGATGGTAATCTGGAAGCATTCGAAAACCACTTAATCTGTTGTTTAATGTAATATGCTGTAATGCAGAATTGGCTGCGTTTGTTAGTATTCTGATGTTGTCATTTCTGTTCATGTCATTTATTGTTAATCCGATGATTCTGCGCAGACAGGTAATTTCTGTTGTAACAGGTTTTCTTTTGGATTCTGTTGTTAGTGTCCATGTTTGATATTGGTAGCATGATGATGGTATGATGATCGTTTTTTTTATAGTTCAGTATTGGTGTTCACATATGCTCACATATTAGGGCCTATATGTTTTTTTACTTGAGGGTAAAATCAAAGGGAAACGAGCAAGAGGTAGACAGAGATACACGTACACGAGTAATATCACAAGATGGAGAGGTTACAGTCTAGCAGAGTGCACTACAAAAACAGTCACTGGTTTCGCATATGAGTGGTCCTGGGTTCATTCCCCAGTTGAGGCGGAAATGTTTTTCAGATTGCAACGGCTCCCGGGTCGACCCAACCTTAAATGGGTACCGGATTAATCCGGGAAGTAAAGACTGCGAGGGAGAGGAGATGGCTACCGCCCTCATTTGCAGAGCCTCTGAAATGTGACATCGCTAACATCTCACACCCCTACGGCATTAATAAATGCTATGGGTTACTTTACTTTTTTTACTACAACAACAAGAGACAGGGGATGTTGGAGGTCTGTTGCAGCCAACCTTCGTTGCGGAGATGGCACTAAATGATGACGATTATAATTTTGGAACCATACATCTGGTTAATATACATCACCATAGTTACCTTAAAATATAAAAAAAGGAAACTATGGGAAAACTTCACTGCGCAGACGGCACTAAATTTAATATTAGTCAGATAAAACACTGAACATAACAACAGTATCCTCTCACACGTTAAGTAAAACTTGTTCTCGTTTAGAGAGTATTTTCTTCTTATCAGCACGCGACAATGACGTCATTGATACTCTCAATACAATAATCCCATTACTTCGCAATCTTTGAACTTCTGGTTATCAGTTCCGTCCCGTTGTTGGCAGATTTTCCCGTGCCATAATGTCAAGCTTGTTGGAATCGAGCAATTTAGTGCTGTCTGTATATTTTTTTGATACGACGTGTTATAAAAAAAACAAATCAATTTAGCGACTTTCCATTATTGATCCACTTTAAATTATTTAACAATTTCGCTGCCGCAGACTACTTTTTCTTTAATGAACATGATTTTTTTTTCCGTGGGAAATTTTGACCCTACACCGGTATTACTCAGTGCAGGACTTTCCAATTACAGTAGTACAAATATCATCCAATATGGCGCGGCGTACTGTCGATAATCAGAGAATCTAATTATTTTATTGCATGTCTGAATTAAAATTTCATAATGAACGGTGCCAACTGATAATGATTATGACTCAAGTAATTCTTCTTCTTCTTCTTTCGTTCACTTGAAACATGTCTATATCTGTAATTCTGTCTCCTTAATAAAACTCAATCAAGTAATGATCGTTATAGAGCGATTCCAAATAAGCTCTATTGGTCGAGAAGCGAGTGATGGAAATCTGAACATAGAAGCAGTTAGGCTCCTCAAAGCGAGCGAGAGTCCCACCTTGAATACGGAAGCGTGACACTGTTATTGCTAGATAAATTATTAGTAAAATAATTGGAAATAAATGCTTGTGAATAAAAGTTTGAGATAAACGTTTCTGCGAATGGTATCCTTGTAAGAACGTATTTTGAAAGCTTCAAAGTATTAACGCCATTGGTAGATTTTAATATGGTTATCTTTTGAGAATGAGTATAAGAATGGAAATAGAAGCAGTGACAGCAGCTCTTACTTGGCGGGCGAAGCAACCACCAACAGACTCAGAGATTCTATCAGACTCTCAAAGTATGCTGCGCAAGGTCGAAAACTGTATGATCAGAACTGAATGGTTCACTCTTCTCAACAACGCGCAGATCATTACATGAATATATTGTCCTGGTCATGATGGGGTCAGGCGAAACGAAAGAGCCGATGTGTTGGCTGGTAAAGCCTTGGTGAACGGCACCGAGATAAGAGACATAACTGAATTGATTAGAGCAGTCATGGATACCCTACGAGAAGACGAGGAAGAAGTCGAACGAGACAATGTACATATTCAGAGTGGTAGAAATGGAGTGATTCGAGGCGATGGGAGAAAGTGCTACCTCTCCGGAAAGATCAGAAGAACGCGTAACCAGCACTGACTGGGACACTGAGCTTATACACTTTTTGATGACTGACGGAACGGCAAGCAGAGCATATATGGGAATGCCCCCAGTGCTATGACGCTTGTTCGTAATCAAGAATCAAGAATGGTTATCTTAAACTAATCACTCTCAAAACATCATACTTAACTAAAAAACGGTATGGAATGAAATGACATAACAAAGTGCGGCAGAGAAAAGGATTAACCTGGATTTATTTATCCACTTCACACTATGTGTAAAATAAATATTATATAATTTTTGTTTATAATATATATATATATATATATATATATATATATATATATATATATATATATATATATATATAAATATTTATAAATATTATATTCGTTTTTCTTGGATTAGATATGCAGATGACATTGCAGAAATATCGCGAAAGTGATTATGTCAGTTAGACATCATAGCAAGCGAGGCTCAAAGTCTGTTCCTTATGCAAAAAAAGACAAAATAGTAATGCATATCAACAGAAATTATCTTAGATCTACACTTAAAAAAAAAGGAAAGTAACCGATATCATTTATTAATGTCGTAGGAATGTGAGATGTTAGCGATCTCACATTTCATAGGCTCTGCAAATGAGGGCGGTAGCCATCTACTCTCCCTCGCAGTCTTTACTTCCCGGATTAATCCGGTACCCATTTAAGGTTGGGTCGACCTGGGAGCCGCTGCGATCTGAAAAAAACCCATTTCCGCCTCAACTGGGGAATGAACCCAGGACCACTCATATGCGAAGCTAGTGAGCTAAACACTGCGCTACGAGGCTCTCCAAGATCTGCAATAGTCATTCACAAAGAACAACTCTAAAAGGTCAAGGGATACATGTTCCAGTGTAGGGTAACAGCCCTAAACAGGAAGTAGGTGGCTGGAGTAACACAGGGCAAATGTCAAGATAAACAAAAATAGGTAGATGTATTACCAAAATAAAACATCTGTCCCTGTATCTTGTTGTTAGGTTGTTTTATGTTTTATTTTGGTAAAACTAGTACCTAAAATGTCAACAAGTTGGAATATCTCGGGTGAGCCATTAATATGAGAGAAGATTGCTCCGTATATATTAGACAGAGAATACAAACAGATCACACCAAAAATGTATAGCAAGGAGCACACAGGTAAGAAATCGGAAATGAAATCAGCAATGAAAAAAATCATCATTTGTAATTATATAAAATCATCATTTGGAATTATATAAAATCATCATTTGTAATTATATAAAATCATCATTTGGAATTATATAAAATCATCATCATCATCATCAGGTATCATATCCTGAACAATATCATCACAGCATTCCGAATCTTCTGTTGAACCTGTGCTAGTCTTCCTGCTTCTGTTACTGTCATGTTTAGGTGGTCCTTGATGTCTTCCGTCCATCTTCTTCTTGGTCTGCCTTTTTTAAAATCTTCCTGGCATCATCCATCCATTTTGGTCTTCTCTAGGCCATCGAGGCGTTTAATGTGGCCAAAATATTAGAGCAAAGTCTTAATAATTTTTTGAACAGAAGACGATCCACCATAGACATCGTACAAATCTGAACATAGAAGAAGTTTGGCTCCTCAAAAACAATTTTATTTAAAAAGCCAATAGTCAACATATTTTGGTTTTGGACACTCAAAAAGGCACATTTGCTTGGTTTTCACATTTTTAGGAAAGATAACAAGAACATGCTTACGCAGAATTCTAGGAATATCGCTAAGAGACAAAGTGAGGAATGAGGACATTACACAAAGAACCGGCGGCGCCTCAATCTTGGAACATATTAAGAGACAACAGATCAAATGGTTTGCACACATCAACAGACTACCATCAGACAGCATACCACAACAAGCTATGCTACACGGGTACAGTGAAGGCAGACCTAGAGGCCAACCACGAAAATGATGGACCACCGAAATAAAAGAGGCGACAAATTCCATAATATACTCTGCACACAAGAGGGTCATCTCCAGAGAACTCTTCTACCCCTGACGCTGAAAGACAACAAAGGGTTTAGCGAATAGTTAGATAAATAGGCATTGTTTGCTGTGGCAGGTCTGCTCTATCTATCTATCTTCATGTCTGTCTGTCTGTCTGTCTGTCCAGTTATCTTATCTATATACAGTACAATTCTAGCAAGTAATTAATTATACAGTACAATTCTAGCAAATACGTATATAGCACAATTCTAGTAAACAATTATACAACACAATTCTAGTAATTATAAAGTAGATTCTGACTTCTGGACAGCAAGCAGGAACCACGAGATCTAAAACAATCTTTTACTTTTACTTCGGAATAAGTAAACAGAATCCACGATATCTAAACACAATCTTTACTTTTACTTCTGGACAGTAAACAGAATCCCCGAGATCGAAACGAAACCATTACATTTACTTCTGGCCAATAAACAGATGTCATTAGGCCACTGGACTTGAAATCAACACATCCAAAACACAAATATTTGACCTTACCAACAAACCAACGGACATCAAACTAAATGACAACACTCTTGAAAAAGTCAACAACTTCCTACACCTTGGCAGAAAGTTATCAACAGGAGATTCATCAACATAAATATCACACCGTATTGCAGTGGCTGCTAACTCATTCAACAAACTATCAAATATCTGGCATTCTAAAACACTATTAAATAAAACAAAACTCAAAATCTTCAACTCCTGCATAATTCCAACATTAACATATGGATGCGAAAGTTGGAAAGCAACATCAAACTTAGAGCAAAGACTAAACACCTTTGAAAATAAATGTCTTAGAAGGCTATTGAACATACGTTGGTCAGACTTCAAATCAAACACAGTTGTCAGACAAGAATCAAAACAAGAATATGTATCCACCTATATTAGAAAGCGTCGCTGGAATTACATCGGACACGCACTACGAATGGATACTGAGATACTCCCATGTCAGGCTTTGATGTGGTCACCAAAGGGCAAGAGAAAACGAGGAAGACCAAAAGAAACTTTACGTAGAACTATTACAAGGGAACGTTTCATCATCGGTATCAGAAACAATGAAGATCTAAAGCAAATTGCAATGAAAAGAGAGACATGGAAATCTATGACATCCGCCCTATGTGCCGTCTTTGGTTCTAGAGGAATAACTAACTAACTAGACCTATGACAAAACCAATACCTTTATTTCTGGAAATGTACAGAGAAATCACGAGATCTAAATTAAACTGAACATTTCTATTTTTGACAGCTCCGATTACAACCCAAAAAAATCTGGTAGGAAATATAACTTCGTAAAATGTAATCTGAGCAATGACTCACCTGCTCTTGGGGGGAAATATTGTGGGGGTCGGCTAAACTTTACCCGGTATTACTAATGGATTTTAGCGTGGCTTCCAAAAGCACACAGCAACGAAGCAACAATGTGGCTGTGTTAACCATTTATTCTTTCAACTATATTTTCATGATTTTTCTGTTGACCAAAAAGAAAACTACACACAAGATATTAAATAGAAAGGCTTAAGTTTGGGCTATTCTGTACGTGCAAGTCCTTCGTCAGAATATTCCTGCGCACATCCCCCCATAAAGGCGGCACTTACCTTTGACTGATGCTAATTAGTTTTGATAATTTTGCGTATTCTTTGTGTCGCAATGCAAAGTATGGAAAAGGTAGGATCAGCGAAGATTTGTATCGCTGTTTGTTAATCAGCACGCAGGACTATTTTGGAGACTGACTTGTGTTAGTATTATACATACATTACTGTGTACATTACTGTGTACATTACTGTGTACATTACTGTGTACATTACTGTGTACGAACCAACACGGTTATGCCTCGGTCAAACTAGTTCACTCGTAGATTTAAATGCCGAAATGTGCACGAGCTGTTGGTTCCGTTCTGTTCCTTCGACGATCAATGAAACTATGCATCTCATGTAGGTAGTGGTGAGTAAAATACGATCCGCTAAGGCATTTATTATGCAACGCCAGGGTAATCTAAAAGTACTGTAAACGCTGGCCTCACATCTGACCTCGCAGCTCAGACAACATTACTTGAAGCTCGAGAGAACTAACCCAAAAAAAATTTGCCCAAATACCACGCGATAAAAGATAAATATGGGCAGTCGACGAAAATAAGTAGCCCACCATCTGATCTAGTTGGATATTGTTCATGTATAGAGCGGTTTCTTTTAGGTCGCCGTGGAAAATGTACAGAATTATTGGCAACGCTGAGAAACATATCGTTATACACACACGCACACACACAACGTAAGACTGAGACACATAAGGTCATGCACACACAAATACACACATGCACACAGAAACACTAAAGAAATTTAATGTTTTCAGTATAGCGTGCAAGCTTAAGTACGGTACTTGCAGTTAATGGTTTGACCCATTTTCTCCCAGCCCTCAAATTACACAAAAAAAAAACCGTGTAGTAATTTCGCACGTGCTGACGCAGAACATTGTGCTCACAGGGTGAGCTTCGTGCCTTCTTCTGTTACATTTCCGTGCTTCTATCTCTTTATTGTTCGCTTTATGTCTCTCATTCAGCGATTCATTCATCTATAGATTCATCAATCTATCCCTGCATTCGTCCATTCCTTCAGTCATCCATCCATTAATCTTTCAATCACTTTATCTATCCACTGGTTATTGATAGAATCAATCAATCAATCAATCAATCAATTCGTACAACTAATCATCCATCTATATATCCATTCATTTCTCTGCGTATTCATCAAAAGTGTACCAAGTTATTCATTCTTCTTCCTCAGCGTACATTCTCAAACTCCCACTGGATATCTCTTGTATCAGGACCATGGTTCTATTAGATTTCCAGCAGGATGTAGTCCAGAGAATGGAAATGCGTTGTGTCGCCGTTTTATTTGCGCTAATGGCCCAACACATCCGTCTTCGGCGGGCTTTATTCATTCAAATATGCATATATTCATCAAAGTGTACCAATTTATTCATTCACACATGCATATATTCATCCATCCATATTATATTCATTCATGCATTCATACAGATATGCATTCCTATATTCATACATTCAGACATACATAAATACATTTATACATACATACATACATCTATCTATGTAGATACACACACACGCAAGCACACACATACATATATTTATCCAGACACACGAACACGCTCACACATACATACACACATACATCTATCCAGACATATATGCTCACATGCATACATCTATACATACATGCATACATGCCTATGTACCTACCTACCTACCTACCTACCTACCTACCTACGTACCTACGTACGTACCTACGTACCTACCTACATACGTGCGTGCGTGCGTGCGTGCGTGCGTGCGTACGTACGTACGTACATACATACATACATACATACATACATACATACATACATACATACATACATACATACATACATACATACATACATACATACATACATACATACATACGTGCATCCATCCGTTCATTCTTGCATCCATTTGTGCCGGGACACAGGTGAAAATCAAATCGCTACACAAGTCACATCCATTCTCTCGATTACATCCTGCTGAAAAATTAATAGGAATGTCATTCTGCTACAAGATAGATCCATCGGGAGTTTGAGAACACACACTAACTAAATATACTAGCTTAATCGAATCCAGGCAGCCGGTGGTTAGTATATTGCCTTCGATGTTCATTGATCCATGTTTGGTTGGTTGATTGCTTATACAGCGATCCATGGGCTATTGCCCTTTGTTGCGGGTAATCAATGGTTAATCTTCACAGTTGATTGAAATACATGTTTCATCAAAAATGAACGATCAATTCAATTCTATTTTCAGGGGTCACTAGCGATAAAGCTCTTATTTTTTATGTGCATTTTCCAGAACTTTTTTGTAAACCCTGAAGACTCTCATTTCTCGGTCGTATGTAGTGTTTTGTGAAGAAACTTACTCAGAGGGGTTCTAGGTGTGTATGAAGAAGGTAGGTTCTAGGTGTGTATGAAGAAGGTAGGTTCTAGGTGTGTATGAAGAAGGTAGGTTCTAGGTGTGTATGAAGAAGGTAGGTTCTAGGTGTGTATGAAGAAGGTAGGTTCTAGGTGTGTATGAAGAAGGTAGGTTCTAGGTGTGTATGAAGAAGGTAGGTTCTAGGTGTGTATGAAGAAGGTAGGTTCTAGGTGTGTATGAAGAAGGTAGGTTCTAGGTGTGTATGAAGAAGGTAGGTTCTAGGTGTGTATGAAGAAGGTAGGTTCTAGGTGTGTATGAAGAAGGTAGGTTCTAGGTGTGTATGAAGAAGGTAGGTTCTAGGTGTGTATGAAGAAGGTAGGTTCTACCATTTTTGTATTTTAGTATCAGACATTCAATCAGCAGAACGCCAGCAACTATTTGAAAAGTTAGCCACTTTTGACGACACACTCCATACGACATAGTCTAGCCCACACTACATAGTCTAGTCAATACAGCATAGTCTAGTCCATATGACATAGTCTAGTCCATACGACATAGTCTAGTCCATACGACATAGTCTAGTCCATACGACATAGTCTAGTCCGTACGACATAGTCTAGTCCATACGACATAGTTTAGTCCATATGACATAGTCTAGTCCATACGACATAGTCTAGTCAATACAGCATAGTCTAGTCCATACGACATAGTCTAGTCCATACGACATAGTCTAGTCAATACAGCATAGTCTAGTCCATACGACATAGTCTAGTCCATACGACATAGTCTAGTCAATACAGCATAGTCTAGTCCATACGACATAGTCTAGTCCATACGACATAGTCTAGTCAATACAGCATAGTCTAGTCCATACGACATAGTCTAGTCCATACGACATAGTCTAGTCCATACGACATAGTCTAGTCCATACGACATAGTCTAGTCCATATGACATAGTCTAGTCCATACGACATAGTCTAGTCCATATGACATAGTCTAGTCCATACGACATAGTCTAGTCCATACGACATAGTCTAGTCCATACGACATAGTCTAGTCCATATGACATAGTCGTATATATCCCTGCCTACACCTTGCTCACTTTCTCTAAACTCTTACACTTACATCACTGCCTACACCTTGCTCGTTTCCTCTCACCTCTTACACTTACATTCCTGCCTACACCTTGTTCGCTTCCTCTCAACTCTTACCTTCGAGAAAGGTCTTCAACAAATGTTATGTCTAATATTGTACCCAAATTATGTTCTTGTTTAGCTTTGTACCATTAGATTAATTTTTATAGAAAAATTATCAACTAATTCAATTGCAACATAGCTACTTTTCTATTTTCAATTTCGTATTGTTCTTGATAAAACTCATGTGATCGTAACGTCGATTCCATCTGTTTTGTGAACGTTAAATCATCCTACTACCTTTTTTTTTGGCTTTCTACATATCACTTACAATTCCAACTGTTACCTAGCAACGAGTAATTACAATGATCAAGCTCTTTGTATAACCGAATATTCTTAATTAGTTAAATTTCTTCTCATGTTACCAGAAAGTCTAGAAACGAGACAAATAAATCCTAATTTAAATCTACAATTTAATGGAAGCAAAGTGATAGTGGATATCTCGTACTTTGGTCCAATCGAATATATTGCACAATTAATAATTTATTTTGGGAACACTGCAACAAAAATACAAAATATGCTTAATCAATAGTGCTATTTTCACAAGATGAAGAACATCCTTTAGTTTGTCAATTAAGATGAGACAGTTCAAATAAGTTCTACAGAACCATTTATGATTTTTGATGAAAGAGCTAAACTCTTCTACAGCGCGAAATAGATAAAATCTTATATCACAAGAAGAGAGTTACAACTCTTATACCACACGAAAAAAAGAAAAACTCTTATCTTTGTAAATGTACAAGAAAGTCATCAAAAGACAACATCACGGAGTGAACAGTACGGAATTTTTCCTCTCTCATCCACATCAATGAAGATAGAAATAGCTAAACTTTTATACCACCCTAAAATATATAAACTTTATACTCAAAGAAAAAGCTAAACTCTTATATCACAGGAAAACATATAAACTATTATATCACACGAAAACATATAAACTCTTATTATTACAAGGGGAAGTTAGATATACCTACTTTATAGGTGTCATCCTTTGTTTGTCGGTGCCAAGTGTTTCTTAATTATTCGATTGTAGTGGGTTACTTCAGGTGAATATCATCCAGGTGTGTGCTCGTTCATGTGGGGGCATTCGTGTGCAATCCATGTACTACTGTAGGTCAATGCCGTGCTCAAACATCATTACTACATTTTATATGTTACTTTTTCAATTTTTAACCAGCAGCCTGGAAATATAAAAAAAAAGAAACAGATGAGAAAATGTGTGTGTGTGAGAGAGAGAGAGAGAGGGAGAGGGAGAGAGAGAGGAGTATTGGTAAAGAGGATGAGAAAGTGAAAAAGGTAGTAAGCGAAAAATAATATAAGGGCGCAAAAGAGTGACAGAGAAGAGGTAAAAATAAGAAACACATCACGGAAGTGGGTGGAAGAGGGAGGAAGAGTAGAAGAGGGAGAAAGAGTAGAAGAGGGAGAAAGAGTAGAAGAGGGAGAGAAAGAGTAGAAGAGGGAGAGAAAGAGTAGAAGAGGGAGAGAAAGAGTAGAAGAGGGAGAGAAAGAGTAGAAGAGGGATAGAAAGAGTAGAAGAGGGAGAGAAAGAGTAGAAGAGGGAGAGAAAGAGTAGAAGAGGGAGAGAAAGAGTAGAAGAGGGAGAGAAAGAGTAGAAGAGGGAGAGAAAGAGTAGAAGAGGGAGGAAGATGAGAATGTTAGAGAAAGATAGAGAGCGAGAAACAGACGAGTGAGAAGTACCGACAATCACCAGTATAACGAAGTGTGCTCTGCTTCTTAGCAGGGACGATACTAAACAGGAACTATCGAAACAATCGCCCGAGTTGAGACGTCATAAGCAATCCCCAGAGGCGCTAATATCAACAGAATTAGATTCTTGTAGCTGCCGTAGACAGAGTTTGCTGAGGGCCAAGTGCTTCTATAGGATAGTTTGCGCACTGATCTTTTACACGTCACCTTATCTTGTCATATCGGTATTTTCTGGTGATTTCTATTGGCTGGCGACACCTAGTATACAAAACACGGCCAATTATCTGTCGCAACAGCCGTATGATGCTGTGTAAGGTCAACACTCATGACTATTCCTGAGAAGGACTTACTGAATACCTTAAAGGGAAATCTCGGCTATTTTTGATAACAAAGACCCTTTTTGTGACGTCAGTGCTTCAACATTTTGTAAATTTAGAAGATATACACAACAGAAAGTGTATGGTTTGGTCATGTATGGAGACATGATTCCTTGTCTAAAAACGTTACTACAGGGAACAGTTGATAGTTAAAGAAGCAGAGGGGAACAAAGAAAATCATGGATAGACAACATCACGGACAGAACAGAACGGGATATTTCCTCCTCATACGCATCACTGAAGATAGAAATCGATGGAGGACTGCGTGTTGATGCATCCACTGGGGTACCTCTACCACCCTGATTGTGTTTTGATGCATCCACTGGGTACCTCTACCACCCTGATTGTGTTTTGATGCATCCACTGGGGTACCTCTACCACCCTGACTCTGTGTGTTCATTCATACAATGGTGTACCACTACAACCCTAACAAATTATGTCTTTATGGATGGTTCAATATACAGTCATACCTCAGTTATCGCGGGTAATAGGGACCAGAACCGGCCGCGATAAGTGAAAAACCGCGAAGTAGTGTCATCATCTCATTTTTAACAAACGTACATTTTTTGTGTATGTATAATATCAATAAGTGTATATGAAACCATATAAGTGCATATGTTATCATTAGAACATTAAAGAATAGATTCAAACATGTCAATAAAATATTAATAGTATAAATAACATACATAAAATAATGTATAAATAATATAAATATGATACGTGTGTGTGTGTGTGTGTGTGTATAACATACGTAGATGTAACTAAAGTGTACACACTGTAAATATGTTTTTAGAAATACGCAATGTACTGAGGCCGCGATAAATGAACCGCGAAGTAGCGAGGGATTAATATATATATATATATATATAATGACTATGTCCACACATGATCTAAAAACGTGGGAGAAAGTCTACTCTTTCTACAAAATATAATAACACACCCGGAACAGAGAAGCGTTCAGCGTATCCACGACGATGGCAACGTTCTGTAAAGAATATGTCACTGGTATTGATAATAACACACACAAACACCACGGCTATGGATTGTTGTTGAATGGACAGGAGATGCAAAAAATAGTTCATATACTTTTCCCTTGCGTATAGGATTACCTTTGATTGTACGTGGGTTGGATATATGAAATCAGCTTACATTTACATGTTCACAAAGCTGCATATAACGACGGATTAACATCAGAAATAATACAAGCCGGTGGAGTTTCCAGTATTCAAATATACCATACTTTGTGTATCAAGATATGGAAAAACCAGAATATGGATAGAAGAATGAAAAAAGGTCAATATAAATACCCATACCAAAGAAAAGTGACCTTCGATTCTGCGGTGCAGAGTGTCAGACAAGAGGAGGAGACAAGAAGACGATGGACCAGTGACATGGAAAAATGTCTGAACATGTCTCTGACCAATTGAGGCCTGCGTATCCAGAACAGAGTGGCGTTCAAAGTATCCACCACGAAAAGAACGTTCTGGATAGAATATGTCATTATATATATATATATATATATATATATATATATATATATATATATATATATATAGAAAGATAGATAGATAGATATATGGTGGAGTCCTTTTATAACGCATTCTTTTATAACAAATTTCCCTATATAACTATACTTTGATAAATCCCCGATTATATTTATTCTATAATATTTGTGCATTTGTACTGTATATAACGACATTTATTATATTACATACATATTTTGTCGGTCCAGACCAAGTTGTTATAACGAGATGTCACTATAGGCCTACTCGCACGTTTAACATAGCGTTACGCCGTATGCTGACAATGAATACGATTTTCTCTAGATTATTAAGGCCTTAGAATTGGTCATGCCAGTTGTTTGACATTTAATTGATAAGTGTCATTCACAAAGTACTGAACAAAGTATACATACAGAAGTCGATGAAAAAATCTTATCTTTCGGATCAGCCAAGATCTGTGACGCAAATCCGATTAAGCAGTCAGAACGTATAAATTGAACCACGGTCTAGAAATATCGCATAAAATCACGAGATTTCGTATTTTCAGAGATGCAGTCTTTAGAAACGTACGAACACTTGCACATATGAACCAGATTACGCTGCCTGATTTTAAGCACTGAATCCCATGACCACAAAACAAAAGGTACAATCGCTTCACAGCGGAAATTCCTAAAGATGTCACTGATAAAAAATGTATAGTAGCAATGAGGCATATAATTAATAAAACAACATTTAAAGATAAAAACAGAGACGTCATCCAATGTTTAGCACTAACAAATGAAGGAGTGGAAAATAATACAACTCACTTTTACATTAAATTACAAAGTATAATGGAGAAATAGAAAAAAGAACAATATTAAAAATTTTAATTGGAGACCTCAATAAAAATAGAAATGATAATGGCGGCTTTGAAGACTTCATGAAAAAAACCTGGATTGGATGGAGTGGATGAGAATTATAAATTGTTTGCTATTATTTTGTTATTCAGTTTCACAGCAGTATTACACTTTTTATTGATTGCTATTCTCAGCACGTCGAATCAAATATTGATAGGAAAGAGTGTATTGTAATACACAATGATGCACAAAGAAATGTGAATACACAAAACTATAGTGTATTATTATTATTAGATCACTAGATTGTTGTTGTCATGTGACGTTTTCTCTCCAGAACGTTGTCTTCCCAATGAACCCCCTGATCTCATCTCTGTCATGAGACGTGCGGTTTGAATTTTCCAACGACGTACACTGTATTCATGTTACCTTAATGAAGTGCTATTCAATTGGCGGCCCGCGGGCTAAATCCGGCCCGCCGAGGCCT
Organism: Meghimatium bilineatum; assembly: GCA_034231615.1. Taxonomy (NCBI): domain Eukaryota; kingdom Metazoa; phylum Mollusca; class Gastropoda; order Stylommatophora; family Philomycidae; genus Meghimatium; species Meghimatium bilineatum. Next base: position 8,263,857 of record CM067315.1, on the reverse strand, counting down.
AGTATGTGGCCCGCGGATATTGCTAAAACAGTGAAATAAAGTTATAAAAAACTAAATATATAAAATTATTCAATGTATTTTTTTTTATAGATCTGGCCCGTAAGATCCCCGTTTTCTACATTTTGGCACCCGAGTAACTATATAGTTGAATAGCCAGGCCTTAATGTCATCAGTCCATCGTCTACTAGGTCTGCCCTTTCTCCTCTTCCCAGGTACTCTTCCCTCCATTAATTGTCTTTCTAAACAGTTATGTCTCTTTATATGACCAAACAGGTGTAGTTTTCTTTTTGCTATTGTGTTTAGTAATACACACTCTGGAATCTTCAATGTGTTTATAATATTCGAGTAGATCATTAGATGGTAAAGTGTGAATAGATCATTAGATGGTAAAGTGTGAATAGATCATTAGATGGAAAAGTGTGAATAGATCATTAGATGGAAAAGTGTGAATAGATCATTAGATGGTAAAGTGTGAATAGATCATTAGATGGAAAAGTGTGAATAGATCATTAGATGGAAAAGTGTGAATAGATCATTAGATGGAAAAGTGTGAATAGATCATTAGATGGTAAAGTGTGAATAGATCATTAGATGGTAAAGTGTGAATAGATCATTAGATGGAAAAGTGTGAATAGATCATTAGATGGAAAAGTGTGAATAGATCATTAGATGGTAAAGTGTGAATAGATCATTAGATGGTAAAGTGTGAATAGATCATTAGATGGTAAAGTGTAAATAGATCATTAGATGGAAAAGTGTGAATAGATCATTAGATGGAAAAGTGTGAATAGATCATTAGATGGAAACGTGTGAATAGATCATTAGATGGTAAAGTGTAATATATCATTATATGGTAAAGTGTGAATATATCATTAGATGGTAAAGTGTAAATAGATCATTAGATGATAAAGTGATATATCACATTTATAAAGTCATGCAGGAGAAAAAGATACATGCAAGTTACATATTCAAAGACGTTCAGGGAATGAGAGTAAAGAGAGGAAGAGAGCTCGACCTTTCAGGAAACATCGGAAAAACCCGTTACTAACATTGTTTGTGAAACTGGGCGTATACATCTCTAGATGATGATGATGGACTGACGAGCTGATGGCGTATGGGAATTCCCCTTCTTTCAGCACACAGCTGCTGGTTTATAATCAAGAAAGAGTGAAGACTCAAACAGTTACGGTGATGAGTAGTGCAATGTTAAGTTACTTGTGGGTATCCGAGGCAATAAAAGATCAGATCAATTGGCGTCATGCGCGATTGTGGCACAGGGCGATGCGGCAATGAATCAAGCTGACGTTCTGAACTCCTTAAAATATATGGCACGCGAAAGTGAGACTACTGTGGATGATGATTCCCTTTCAATGTCCAGGATTAAAGATCAGAAATTGAAATGCGGTGTTGACAGAAGTAAACATTTTGGTAGGGCGCAGAAGAATGATGGTCACCCAGCATAGGACGGGTACTGTCAGCAGAAATGTAATGGCGGATACACTCAGGGAAAGATCGGAGCAACTATGGACGTGTCCAGTTTGCAGTGATGATGATCCGACGACCAACCAACCAACCAACCAACCAACCAACCAACCAACCAACCAACCAACCAACTAACCAACCAACCAACTAACTAAACTAACTAAACTAACTAACTAACTAACAGTGTTAAGTTGGTGTATTACTCAGACAGTTAATGTGATAATACAGTGTTAAGTTGGTATTGTTCTGTGATCATCAGGTCACTAAAGGGTAATTTTGTTGGGATCACTTGAGGTAACTTTCCTAGAGGTGATCGAATGCATATTTACTGAGACTGAGTCTTTATCAGGACAATTGCGCCTGCGTGTTGTCGGGCCCGAAAGGGGAGCAAAGAATAGCAACACTGTTTACAGGTTATGGGATGAGTTGGCTGTCCCATTCCATGTAGGGTCAGCGAACCAAAGCCATGCAGAAATCAGATGTGTCAGGCCGAAAGGCGCAGATATCGCAGCAATGATGTAAACCATGACACAACGCATTCCGTTCTCCGGACTACATCCAGCTAATCTGCAGGAGTTTGAGAACGAGCGCAGAAGAAGAAGAATCAGAAAAATGTGGTCGTCTAATAATGTTCTTTTAAATCATAATTGAACTACTGACAGTGCCAAAGGCAGATGTGTTGGGCCATTGTCGCAAATTAAACGGCGACATAACGCATTTCCATTCTCTGGCAATATCGTCTTGGAAATCTAGTGGGACCCTTGTCTTGCGGCAAGAGGGATCCATGCGGGAGTTTTAGAATGAAATCTAGTGGGACCCTTGTCTTGCTGCAAGAGGGATCCAGCAGGAGTTTGAGAATGAAATCTAGTGTGACCCTTGTCTTGCTGCAAGAGGGATCCAGCGGGAGTTTGAGAATGCACGATGAAGAAGAACTATTGACCACTTCGCTGAAAATATAATAGGTTAAACACTAGACCTATGCTACAGAGGCAGCAGTGAGAGAGAGAGAAAGAGAGAGAGTGAGAGAGTGAGAGAGAGAGAAAGAGAGAGGGTGAGAGAGTGAGAGAGATAATGGATGGATGAACAATCTTGAATAATGTGTTAACACCTATTTCAAAATAAGGGATAAATAGACAAATGAAATGAGAGAGAGAGAGAGAGAGGGAGAGAGAGAGAGAGAGAGAAAGGACAATAGCGAAGAAAAGTGAGGGCTAAAATAATGGGGACTAAAATTGAGTGAAGTAAATATAAAGAGTTGAACGGAGCAAATGAAGGATGGAACAATAGTGATGGAGCAATAGTGATGTAGCAATAGTGATGGAACAATAGTGATGGAACAATAGTGATGGAGCAAGAGTAATAGAACAAATGGAACAATAGTGATGGAACAATAGTGATGGAGCAATAGTGATGGAGCAATAGTGATGGAACAATAGTGAGTAGTATAGGGCAATAATTATGTAAAAATGAAATAAGAAAAATTTCAGTAAAATTATCTACCACTTGAAATAATTCAGTGGATCGGCGGAGATGATATGAAGAATGGATATATGAAGGCAGACAAAGGTATTAATGAGAGTGAAAGAAAGAAAAAGAATGAAATGACAATCGATCACTTCATTTGCGGGAATATCTCATAATACAAAGCTATTTTCTCTAGGGATTAGTTGCTAAACCATTGCAACAGTGTCCGCAGCAAGGATAGAAAGAACATGTGAAACAAGATGAGGATTATGTTCATTTTGTTGATTTCAGATGATGTTCATGACAGCATCAACCCTTCAATACAATTAATCTTCATTGACCAGAAACCCTATACGACTCCCCGCAAGGTTGCAACGTAATCATTAAGCCATGCAGTGATGTCGGTAGTTAGTAAATTGCAATCATTATAGCTTTGCTGAATCTCAAAGGACGAATGTTGTGCACGGTTCTGACTCCCAGAGATCGAAGGCAGCGCAGATAGAGAGCAGTCTTGCGTGTAGTCAGATTATACAAGCAATAGGAATTGAACTAAGTTGGCCAATTTTTTTACACGAGGTTTTACATTTACTGATTTCAGAGTGAACGAAATCCTCATCAAACTTGTTAAAATCAACAAAAGTGAACTCAATCCTCATCAATTGTTAAAATCAACAAAAGTGAACGAAATCCTCATCAATTGTTAAAATCAACAAAAGTGAACTCAATCCTCATCAATTGTTAAAATCAACAAAAGTGAACTCAATCCTCATCAAACTTGTTAAAATCAACAAAAGTGAACGAAATCCTCATCAAACTTGTTAAAATCAACAAAAGTGAACTCAATCCTCATCAAACGTGAAATTAGTCTTATTCTCGTATAATCTCGCAGTACTGTGAAGTGTTTGAAATCTCACAAAAATGTTGTATCTTCTTCTGGTACAATCAACTAGCCTCTAGTTCAATATAGTCACCTATGTTAATGATGAAGCTGTGACTGCTCATCATTAGTTCTTGACACATGATGATGATAAAGTAATACCTTTAACTGTGAGCAGGTAGCTCTTAACAGCCCTTATCATTTCTGACAAATCTATAGGTATTCTTCCTCGTTTTAGTAACTGAATTCATACTCAAATGCAAAACATTTTGTCTTTGTCTGCGTCTTGTCCTCTTTACTGAAACATTTTCCTCCATGATTAATCTGTCTAAACCAGTGTGTCTTTTCATAAGTAAAATATATTAGCTTGCCGTTATTGATAGTTTAGAGGTGTCAGCTTCTATAATATAGGAGTCAGTATTCTTCTATGATCTAGGAGTTAGTATTCTTCTATGATCTAGGAGTCAGTATTCTTATATGATCTAGGAGTCAGTCTTCTTATATGATCTAGGAGTCAGTATTCTTATATGATCTAGGAGCCAGTCTTCTTATATGATCTAGGAGTCAGTATTCTTCTATGATCTAGGAGTCAGTATTCTTATATGATCTAGGAGTCAGTATTCTTATATGATCTAGGAGTCAGTATTCTTATATGATCTAGGAGTCAGTATTCTTCTATGATCTAGGAGTCAGTATTCTTATAAGATCTAGGAGTCAGTATTCTTATATGATCTAGGAGTCAGTATTCTTATATGATCTAGGAGTCAGTATTCTTATATGATCTAGGAGTCAGTATTCTTATATGATCTAGGAGTCAGTATTCTTATATGATCTAGGAGTCAGTATTCTTATACGATCTAGGAGTCAGTCTTCTTCTATGATCTAGGAGTCAGTATTCTTATATGATCTAGGAGTCAGTATTCTTATATGATCTAGGAGTCAGTATTCTTATATGATCTAGGAGTCAGTATTCTTATATGATCTAGGAGTCAGTATTCTTATATGATCTAGGAGTCAGTATTTTTATATGATCTAGGAGTCAGTATTCTTATATGATCTAGGAGTCAGTATTCTTATATGATCTAGGAGTCAGTCTTCTTCTATGATCTAGGAGTCAGTCTTCTTATATGATCTAGGAGTCAGTATTCTTATATGATCTAGGAGTCAGTATTCTTATATGATCTAGGAGTCAGTATTCTTATATGATCTAGGAGTCAGTCTTCTTCTATGATCTAGGAGTCAGTATTCTTATATGATCTAGGAGTCAGTATTCTTATATGATCTAGGAGTCAGTATTCTTATATGATCTAGGAGTCAGTATTCTTATATGATCTAGGAGTCAGTCTTCTTCTATGATCTAGGAGTCAGTATTCTTATATGATCTAGGAGTCAGTATTCTTATATGATCTAGGAGTCAGTATTCTTATATGATCTAGGAGTCAGTATTCTTCTATGATCTAGGAGTCAGTATTCTTATATGATCTAGGAGTCAGTATTCTTCTATGATCTAGGAGTCAGTATTCTTATATGATCTAGGAGTCAGTATTCTTATATGATCTAGGAGTCAGTATTCTTATATGATCTAGGAGTCAGTATTCTTATATGATCTAGGAGTCAGTATTCTTCTATGATCTAGGAGTCGGTCTTCTTCTATGATGAAGAAGTCAATCTTCTTTTATAATCTAGGAGTCAATCTTCTTATATGATCTAGGAGTCAGTCTTCTTATATGATCTAGGAGTCAGTCTTCTTCTATGATCTAGGAGTCAGTCTTCTTCTATGATTAAGGAGTCAGTCTTCTTCTATGATCTAGGAGTCAGTCTTCTTCTATGATCTAGGAGTCAGTCTTCTTCTATGATCTAGGAGTCAGTCTTCTTCTATGATCTATGAGTCAGTCTTCTTCTTTGATATAGGAGTCCTTCTTTGATCTATGAGTCAGTCTTCTTCTTTGATATAGGAGTCCTTCTTTGATCTAGGAGTCAGTCTTCTTCTTTGATATAGGAGTCCTTCTTTGATCTAGGAGTCAGTCTTCTTCTATGATATAGGAGTCCTTCTTTGATCTAGGAGTCAGTCTTCTTCTAAGATCTAGGAGTCCTTCTTTGATCTAGGAGTCAGTCTTCTTCTATGATATAGGAGTCAGAAAATTGTTTAATAATGGTTGGGAATAATTTACGTCAAATAAACAAGAAGGCACCAACCAACAATATGTTATTTAACAGTATGAAGACACCAATGGTTAATAGTTTTATCTCAGATGTGTCCGTAGAATTAATGAAATAGACCACCATAACAAGCATTAAAGTGGGTACCAGATGGTAAAAGAAAGAGAAAAATCAAAGCAAAACTCTTCCCTGATAGCCATCGATGAGAGCATTACTAAAGGTGTCAGCAACATAAAAGAACTACACACATCAACATCATCACGTTGCTTATACTTAGGGTGTACCACATTTGGCGCTGAAGGAACATGAGCTCATATCTTTTGACTCAGATATATTGATGGAGAAGTTCCACAAAACTTGATTTGCAGAGATGTTCATGGGAGACATAGTTCAGTTCTTGGAACAGCAAACTATGGACAGTGTTCTCCGTCGAAGATGGATGTATCGGGCCATTGGCGCAACAAAAAAAACCGGCGACACAAAGCATTCTACATCCTGCAGGAGATCTAATAGTCTTGCTACAAGAGATATCCTGCGGGAAATTGAGAATGAACGCTGAAGAAGAACAAGGACAGTGTTCGTGTAATTTGGTGCCTGCTGATCTGTTGATTATAAATATTCCTTTCCAATATTGTTTCAAGGAGAGTGTGACCGCTTATCGTTTAGTAGTTTGTCATTGCTTTCTGAACGGCCCGGATGCAAAATTGCCTGAGGCGGGTTTCGAACTAGGTACCTTGACCGTCACAGACGCCCTCTTTACCACGCCGACACAGATCCGAACATACTTCCTATTGAAGTAAAAAAAATAATAGCTATGTCATGCATATCGTAGGAAGCGACTAAGAAGGTTCTGGGTGTGGATTTTTTTTTGTTGGGGGGGGGGGAATTATTATTAAAATAGTAAAGTACTTCTTATGATAATGTACGTTTCATTCAACCTCGGACGTGAGTTCAATGTAGTTATATCATAGCTGTGACAATCAAATAGTGTAGGTTGTATTTCAGGAATATCACAAACTCCCAGGACGAGGTGTTGGTTGTGGTTTTCGACATAGCGTTTGGGTCAATTAAACTCATGGAACGGGGCAATCAACCCACACTCTAACAGCTTCAGTAATCGCATGGTACACGGACAATCAACCCCCACTCTAACAGCTTCAGTAATCGCATGTTACACGGACAATCAACCCCCACTCTAACAGCTTCAGTAATCGCATGGTACGCGGACAAGCAACCCACACTCTAACAGCTTCAGTAATCGCATGGTACACGGACAATCAACCCCCACTCTAACAGCTTCAGTAATCGCATGGTACGCGGACAATCAACCCCCACTCTAACAGCTTCAGTAATTACCTGTAGCGTCATGTATAGTAAATTATACTGTTACTACTGTTATTAGTTCGCAACAGAATGATGTGTCCACAAATTCTACCTTTTTAGTATTAGGCTTGATTTTATACAGCTTCCGTGACGCCGAGAGAGAAAAAAACACGCAGCGCCTGCTACCGATTATTCGATCTGCGCCACGCACTGAGAGAGCAGCCCTCCCCCGCACGAAAGATCTTCCAGGGGAGGAGAAGGGACCTCTCAGTGAGTTGCGCGCAGATCGATGGTTGCTGTGTTGTATGCGCTTTTAGCGTGGGTTCGTTTCGTTAAATATTGTATGGTTTTTTTCGCAAACAATGTGGACGCATTATTCCGTAATGAATCATATATTTTCTCTCCTCTCAGGCTTCACAACACGCTGGCGTCTAGCATATCTTTCAATGGTACTTGTCGCCAAATTTTCAATGCTAGTTGTGGCCAAATTTTCAATGCTAGTTGTGGCCATATTTTCAATGTTAGTTGTGGCCAAATTTTCAATGCTAGTTGTGGCCAAATTTTCAATGTTAGTTGTGGCCAAATTTTCGATGTTAGTTGTGGCCAAATTTTCAATGTTAGTTGTGGCCAAATTTTCAATGTTAGTTGTGGCCAAATTTTCAATGTTAGTTGTGGCCAAATTTTCAATGTTAGTTGTGGCCAAATTTTCAATGTTAGTTGTGGCCAAATTTTCAATGTTAGTTGTGTCCAATCTTTCAATGTTAGTTATTCCCGATATTTCAGTTAATTTTGTCTGATCTTTCATTGTTAGTTTTGTCCGACCCATCATTGTTAATTTTATCCGTTATTCTAAATTTTTTATCACCCCTGTAACAATAACATAATAAATCTAAGAGCGTCCTGTCCCATCACAAATATAAATTGTTATAATTAGGAATATGAGACCGGTTAAATGAATGTAACCACCACATAATGTTCAGATAACAATAACGTCGCAACATTTAATAACTGAAACTAGACCAAGACTATTGTTTTAACAAATTTATTCTATCACCCTGTCACGCTAAACTCAATGTGTAGTAATGTTGGTAAACTTCGAACCGGAAGTCGTCGTTCGATCAAAATGGCTGATTCACGGATGCATTGATAACGACGGTTGCTACATTGTATTTCGTGTCTGTTTATATCTGATTTACTCCCTAGTAATCTTGGTATCGATAATAGTGATGAAGGGATGGGCGGAGAGACACGGGTAGGGAGATGTTAGTTGGTGGTGTTTGAAGTTGGATGAGATGTGGAAGAGATTCCGTGCACAGTTAGGGATTGTTGTCTTGTTGTATTTTCTATGTTACCACTAAACATGCGTTTGGGACAGTGAAGATGGGTCACATCTGGAAAATACACACATCATTTATTTGATAGAGATAACCAAATAGTGAAAAGAGTGCTAGCGTAGTGAAGTGAATAATCATGGAGTAGTCAAGTGATTAGAGTGCTAGCGCAGTGAAGTGAATAATCATGGAGTAGTCAAGTGATTAGAGTGCTAGCGTAGTGAAGTGAATAGAGTCATGGAGTAGTGAAGTAGTTAGAGCTCTGGTGTAGTGAATACATTAGAGTACGGGCGTAGTCAGGTGATTATAACACTGGTGTAGTCAAGCCACTAGAGCTTTTGTGTAGTCAAGTAATTAGAGCTCTGGCGTAGTAAAGTAATTAGAGCTCTGGTGAAGTCAAGTTACTAGAGCTCTTGCGAAGTCAAATAATTATAGCTCTGGTGACTTCAGGTGTTTAGAGCACCGTCGTGGTACAGTATTTAGCATTGCGACGTAGACGATATAGCGATGGTATAATTCAGTGAAATATGCTCGTCAATTCTGCTGTAGCCATTGGGTTATAGTGCTGTTTAATCAGAGGTCTATAGTGTAGGTGTAATCCATGGATTATAGAGCTGGTGTAGTAAATTGATTATAGAGCTGGTGTAGTAAATTGATTATAGTGCTGGTGTAGTAAATTGATTATAGTGTCGGTGTAATCCATGGATTATAGTGCTGGTGTAGTAAATTGATTATAGTGCTGGTGTAGTAAATTGATTATAGAGCTGGTGTAGTCAATGTATTATAGTGCTGGTGTAGTAAATTGATTATAGTGTCGGTGTAATCCATGGATTATAGTGCTGGTGTAGTAAATTGATTATAGAGCTGGTGTAGTAAATTGATTATAGTGTCGGTGTAATCCATGGATTATAGTGCTGGTGTAGTCAATGTATTATAGTGCTGGTGTAGTAAATTGATTATAGAGCTGGTGTAGTCAATGTATTATAGTGCTGGTGTAGTAAATTGATTATAGAGCTGGTGTAGTCAATGTATTATAGTGCTGGTGTAGTAAATTGATTATAGTGTCTGTGTAATCCATGGATTATAGTGCTGGTGTAGTAAATTGATTATAGAGCTGGTGTAGTAAATTGATTATAGTGTCGGTGTAATCCATGGATTATAGTGCTGGTGTAGTCAATGTATTATAGTGCTGGTGTAGTAAATTGATTATAGAGCTGGTGTAGTCAATGTATTATAGTGCTGGTGTAGTAAATTGATTATAGTGTCGGTGTAATCCATGGATTATAGTGCTGGTGTAGTCAATGTATTATAGTGCTGGTGTAGTAAATTGATTATAGAGCTGGTGTAGTCAATGTATTATAGTGCTGGTGTAGTAAATTGATTATAGTGTCGGTGTAATCCATGGATTATAGTGCTGGTGTAGTAAATTGATTATAGAGCTGGTGTAGTAAATTGATTATAGTGCTGGTGTAGTAAATTGATTATAGAGCTGGTGTAGTAAATTGATTATAGTGTCGGTGTAATCCATGGATTATAGTGCTGGTGTAGTAAATTGATTATAGAGCTGGTGTAGTCAATGTATTATAGTGCTGGTGTAGTAAATTGATTATAGAGCTGGTGTAGTAAATTGATTATAGAGCTGGTGTAGTAAATTGATTATAGTGTCGGTGTAATCCATGGATTATAGTGCTGGTGTAGTAAATTGATTATAGAGCTGGTGTAGTAAATTGATTATAGTGTCGGTGTAATCCATGGATTATAGTGCTGGTGTAGTCAATGTATTATAGTGCTGGTGTAGTAAATTGATTATAGAGCTGGTGTAGTCAATGTATTATAGTGCTGGTGTAGTAAATTGATTATAGTGTCGGTGTAATCCATGGATTATAGTGCTGGTGTAGTAAATTGATTATAGAGCTGGTGTAGTAAATTGATTATAGAGCTGGTGTAGTAAATTGATTATAGTGCTGGTGTAGTAAATTGATTATAGTGCTGGTGTAGTAAATTGATTATAGTGCTGGTGTAGTAAAGTGATTATAGAGCTGGTGTAGTAAATTGATTATAGTGCTGGTGTAGTAAATTGATTATAGTGTCGGTGTAGTAAATTGATTATAGAGCTGGTGTAGTAAATTGATTATAGTGCTGGTGTAGTAAATTGATTATAGTGCTGGTGTAGTAAATTGATTATAGAGTTGGTGTAGTAAGTTGATTATAGTGTCGGTGTAATCCATGGATTATAGTGCTGGTGTAGTCAATGTATTATAGTGCTGGTGTAGTAAATTGATTATAGTGTCGGTGTAATCCATGGATTATAGTGCTGGTGTAGTCAATGTATTATAGTGCTGGTGTAGTAAATTGATTATAGAGCTGGTGTAGTCAATGTATTATAGTGCTGGTGTAGTAAATTGATTATAGTGTCGGTGTAATCCATGGATTATAGTGCTGGTGTATTTAAAGAATTATAGTGTTGGTGTAGTCAATACAAAAAATACGAAGCTGAAAATGAATTACAGTTCACACACAATTGCTCTATCCAACCTGCGAACAACACAACATGAAACTAAACACACACACTTGCTCCATACAACCTGCGAACAACACAACATGAAACTAAACACACACACTTGCTCCATATAACCTGCGAACAACACAACATGAAACTAAACACATCTAAAACAGAGACTATGAAGATAAACAGAACACGAGGCCAGATAAAAGTGTATGTCAATGGTACAAAACTAAAGCAAGTCCCAGGGTTTAAATACATAATAAGCATATTTACAGAGGATGGCAAACTCCACAGAGAGATTTAAACAAAGTGCCATAAATCCAATGTTGTGACTTACAAGTCGTCACCAATACTTAAACATCCATCAATTTGATTGGCTACAAAACAACAATTGATAAACAGTATTTTTATACCAACTCTGTGTTACCAATGTCAAACATGGCCTTTGACAAAGACACTAGCGAAAAAGATCACAGTTTACGAAATGAGTTATTTTACGAAAGCTATAAATGTCACGAGAAGACACCGCTGGAGAAATGAAGATATCAGGAAAGAAGTCAAGACTATCTCAGATATCAGGAAAGAAGTCAAGACTATCTCAGATATCAAGAAAGAAGTCAAGACTATCTCAGATATCAAGAAAGAAGTCAAGACTATCTCAGATATCAGGAAAGAAGTCAAGACAATCTCAGATATCAAGAAAGAAGTCAAGACTATCTCAGATATCAGGAAAGAAGTCAAGAATATCTCAGATATCAGGAAAGAAGTCAAGACAATCTCAGATATCAGGAAAGAAGTCAAGACTATCTCAGATATCAGGAAAGAAGTCAAGACTATCTCAGATATCAGGAAAGAAGTCAAGACTATCTCAGATATCAAGAAAGAAGTCAAGACTATCTCAGATATCAAGAAAGAAGTCAAGACTATCTCAGATATCAGGAAAGAAGTCAAGACTATCTCAGATATCAAGAAAGAAGTCAAGACTATCTCAGATATCAGGAAAGAAGTCAAGACTATCTCAGATATCAGGAAAGAAGTCAAGACTATCTCAGATATCAAGAAAGAAGTCAAGACTATCTCAGATATCAGGAAAGAAGTCAAGACTATCTCAAGTCAAGACTACATCGAGAGGCAGCGTACCAGATGGTTTGGAATGGAAGCTGCGCAACCAGCCTTTCGTGCATACATCAGTAGAGGACCGGGCTACACAGCACGAGGAAGAGCAAGAACTAGATAGGCCGAGACAATTAAAGAAACATTAAATACACATGGGCTTACCATGGCCAATGCAACTCAAATTATCAAAGATAGAAAACTCCGAATCCCCCCCCCCTGCACGCTTCTACGACGCATAACGGCACACGTGGAAAAGACAATAGATAGATAGATTAGATAAATGGATAGATTAGATAAATAGATAGATTAGATAAATAGATAGATTAGATAAATGGATAGATTAGATAAATAGATAGATCAGATAAATAGATAGATCAGATAAATGGATAGATTAGATAAATGGTTAGATTAGATAAATGGATAGATTAGATAAATGGATAGATTAGATAAATGGATAGATTAGATAAATGGATAGATTATATAAATGGATAGATTAGATAAATAGATAGATTAGATAAATAGATAGAATAGATAAATAGATAGATTAGATAAATAGATAGATTAGAGAAATAGATAGATTAGATAAATAGATATATTAGATAAATAGATAGATTATATAAATAGATAAATAGTAGTCAATGAATTATACTGCTGGAGTAGTCAATGAGATAAATAGTGTTGATTTAATCAAGGGTTTATAGTACCGGTGTAGTCAATTAGAGTTCATACATAGTAAAATAGATCCATGCGTAATAAAATGACTTTAGATGAATAGTCCTTCCGAAGATGGATAAGTCGGGCCAATTATGCAAATAAAACGGCGACACAACGCATTTCCATTCTTTGGACTACATCCTTCTGGAAATCTAATATGATCATCGTCCTGCTACACGAGATATCCAGTGGGAGTTGAAGAAAAACGCTGAAGAAGAAGATAATGAATCGTAGTCAAATCCAAGAGCCGGTGTAGAAGCGTACGCACAAGTCTGCTATTGAAGTGAATACTGATTTCACCAAGACTGCTATTGAAGTGAATACTGATTTCACCAAGATTGCTATTGAAGTGAATACTGATTTCACAAGTCTGCTATTGAAGTGAATACTGATTTCACCAAGACTGCTATTGAAGTGAATACTGATTTCACCAAGATTGCTATTGAAGTGAATAATGATTTCACAAGTCTGCTATTGAAGTGAATACTGATTTCACCAAGGCTGCTTTTGAAGTGAATACTGATTTCACCACGACTGCTATTGAAGTGAATACTGATTTCACCAAGACTGCTATTGAAGTGAATAATGATTTCACCAAGTCTGCTATTGAAGTGAATACTGATTTCACCAAGACTGCTATTGAAGTGAAAATAATGATTTCACAAGTCTGCTATTGAAGTGAATACTGAATTCACCAAGACTGCTATTGAAGTGAATACTGATTTCACCAAGACTGCTATTGAAGTGAATACTGGTTTCACCAAGACTGCTATTGAAGTGAATAATGATTTCACCAAGACTGCTATTGAAGTGAATACTGATTTCACGAAGACTGCTATTGAAGTGATTACTGATTTCACCAAGACTGCTATTGAAGTGAAAATAATGATTTCACAAGTCTGCTATTGAAGTGAATACTGATTTCACCAAGACTGCTATTGAAGTGAATACTGATTTCACCAAGACTGCTATTGAAGTGAAAATACTGATTTCACCAAGACTGCTATTGAAGTGAATAATGATTTCACAAGTCTGCTATTGAAGTGAATACTGATTTCACTAAGACTGCTATTGAAGTGAATACTGATTTCACCAAGACTGCTATTGAAGTGAATAATGATTTCACCAAGACTGCTATTGAAGTGAATACTGATTTCACGAAGACTGCTATTGAAGTGAATAATGATTTCACCAAGACTGCTATTGAAGTGAATAATGATTTCACAAGTCTGCTATTGAAGTGAATACTGATTTCACCAAGACTGCTATTGAAGTGAATAATGATTTCACAAGTCTGCTATTGAAGTGAATACTGATTTCACCAAGACTGCTATTGAAGTGAAAATAGTGATTTCACAAGTCTGCTATTGAAGTGAATACTGATTTCACCAAGACTGCTATTGAAGTGAATACTGATTTCACCAAGACTGCTATTGAATTTGTACACCAACAGTTGGATCTCATGGAACAAAACTGAAAAACCATCATAAAAAGTTATTGTTACTGTTTACTTGTTTGTTTTGGAAGCATTAAATACAAGGAAACGTATGGAAACCAAAGCTGCTATACAATGTTTCAATTGTTATATAGCTCACATTCCAATTAAAGGAAACTATGCGCTAATCGATCGCCATACACAGAATCCTAGATTATAATCGTTTTTCTAAATTATTATGACAAAGAATGGTATTCGATTATCTAGCATACACTGGATTGGTCAATTCAGATGGGAACAAGTGAACAAATCAGCAACGAAATTAATTTTGCTTCTTTTGATAGGACACAAAGCCAATCAGAAACAAGCATCAATCTAGTCATAAAGTGAAAAGACCAATCAACATCGAGTATTACTCGCGCGCAAGTATAGCACGAGAATGAATAGACCAATCAATAAGAAGGTCAAATATGCACGGATTTTGTGTGTGTTCAGTTAACGCAAATTGACCAAGTCTTGGTTCTTCTAAAGGAGAACATCGGTGAACAAGATGTAAACATTTAATAAGAAGCACTGGCGTGCATTGGTGGAATGTTTGAGCACAGTGTAACATCTCCACAGTGGAGGATTGACTATTCGGAGGATTGACTGTAGGGAGGATTGAGTGTAGGGAGGATTGAGTGTTGGGAGGATTGACTGTAGGGAGGATTGACTATTGGGAGGAATGCATGTAGGGAGGATTGACTGTATGGAGGATTGATTGTTGGGAGGATTGACTGTAGGGAGTATTGAGTGTTGGGAGGATTGACTGTAGGGAGGATTGACTGTAGGGAGGATTGATTGTAGGGAGGATTGACTGTAGTGAGGATTGATTGTAGGGATGATTGACTGAATGATGATTTATTGTAGGGGATATCGTTATCGCAGTTGTTAAATCGTTCGCTTTGTACTCAAGAGGTCACGGATTCGAATTCCACTTGTGCCGCCTTGTTTGGAAATAGATTTCTTCGGAATTCCTTGGAAATTGTGGCATTTCGCGACGTAGTTACGTTCTACTAGTTATACTATCAACAAGTGCTTTATTAAGAGGGACTGAGTACATATGAGCTACCCGAGTACAATTAAATCAATTCTCTACACTTTTGCAATAATTTCAGAAGACTGACTTAATTGTATTTGAGTTTCCCAATACTTACTCTGCCATTCTCAATAAAGTAGCATGCTGCTTGCAGAGATTTTCGCTAATATGAAGTAATTTCAGAGATTACCGCTAATATGGAGTAATTTCAGAGATTACCGCTAATATGAAGTAATTTCAGAGATTACCGCTAATATGATATAATGTCGTCGCTACAGAGATAATCCTGAAGAAAAATTTAAAAAAAATATACTGTGAACACAATGCCAAGAACGTATTTCAAACCCTCAACTTCACCACAAAGGAAAATGATTTGATTACTCAACCACGAAGATTTCTAAATTAATGCTAACTGATGATGGTGTTCCACCTTCGCAAGCGAAGATCTAGAAAGCTTCAGAAATCATGACATGAAAAACAATAAATACGATGACAAAAATTAGAATTGGTAATTATCTAATTTGGTTTGTGAGTTCGTAGATGTCAGATGAGTCCGATTCGTGCATGTAAAGTTCTGTTGCAGGAGTGCTGAAAGTTCGGGGTAGGAGAATTTTCGGACTTGTCCTTCCGCTTCTATCGCTTGTGGATTGCCCCCAGTGTTCTTTCTTTTTCAAATTTCGTGATTCGAGCAATGATCTGAGTGTGCTAGGCTGAGCGATCACGTGCTGTAGTCTCCCAGGAGCTAGGATCGATGCTGCAGTGCCTGAGAGAGATTTTTAAATGATATTTGAAGCGCTTTTTCTACTCTCCGCTTGAACGTTTATCTTCATACAACTCCCCATAGAATAATCTCTTTGGAAGGCGCTTGTCTGGCATACGGACGATGTGGCCAGTCCAGTGGAGTTAGGACCTAGTCAGCATTGCATGGATGCTTTACATACGGGATTCTGAAGGATTTCCGTGTCTGGTACTCGAATACTAACTACATCTCTCTAGGAGTTATGAAATCATCACCTAGGAGTTATGAAATCATCATCTAGGAGTTATGAAATCATCATCTAGGAGTTATGAAATCATCATCTAGGAGTTATGAAATCATCATCTAGAAGTTATGAAATCATCATTGAATGTTGTATCCGTTACGAAGGTTGAAGCACATCTCCATCATCACATATCCCTGCTTTGGTGGTGCATTCTTCTAGAAACTGTCACCTGTCCATCTCGTGATATTTCATTTCTACTAGTATCTCTGTCTACTTCTTGCTCGCGTCTCTTCAACTCTCCCCTCAATCAGGGTCTCTGTGTACAGCCTTAAACAATAGGAACATTGTGAACTAATTTGCCAAGTTCGAACATTGTTTTGGGCAGACATAGTTGTTGTGTCGTGGAGTAGAACAATGTTTTGTGCAGACATAGTTGTTGTGTTGTGGAGTAGAACAATGTTTTGTGCAGACATAGTTGTTGTGTTGTGGAGTAGAACAATGTTTTGGGCAGACATAGTTGTTGTGTTGTGGAGTAGAACAATGTTTTGGGCAGACATAGTTGTTGTGTCGTGGAGTAGAACAATGTTTTGTGCAGACATAGTTGTTGTGTTGTGGAGTAGAACAATGTTTTGGGCAGACATAGTTGTTGTGTCGTGGAGTAGAACAATGTTTTGGGCAGACATAGTTGTTGTGTCGTGGAGTAGAACAATGTTTTGGGCAGACATAGTTGTTGTGTCGTGGAGTAGAACAATGTTTTGTGCAGACATAGTTGTTGTGTTGTGGAGTAGAACAATGTTTTGTGCAGACATAGTTGTTGTGTTGTGGAGTAGAACAATGTTTTGGGCAGACATAGTTGTTGTGTCTTGGAGTAGAACAATGTTTTGTGCAGACATAGTTGTTGTGTTGTGGAGTAGAACAATGTTTTGGGCAGACATAGTTGTTGTGTTGTGGAGTAGAACAATGTTTTGGGCAGACATAGTTGTTGTGTTGTGGAGTAGAACAATGTTTTGGGCAGACATAGTTGTTGTGTCGTGGAGTAGAACAATGTTTTGGGCAGACATAGTTGTTGTGTCGTGGAGTAGAACAATGTTTTGGGCAGACATAGTTGTTGTGTCGTGGAGTAGAACAATGTTTTGGGCAGGCATAGTTGTTGTATCGTGGAGTAGAACAATGTTTTGGGCAGGCATAGTTGTTGTGTCTTGGAGTAGAACAATGTTTTGGGCAGACATAGTTGTTGTGTCGTGGAGTAGAACAATGTTTTGGGCAGGCATAGTTGTTGTGTCGTGGAGTAAATCAATAGAGAGGTAAACGTACGGAATCCAAGTACAAATTATCTGTCCATAAATTACGTCATTATGACGCTATCATTTTAGCAGAAAGTGGACATGAGCTACAAAGACTAATAGATCAAGCCAGTAAATCAAGTAATGAATATGAACTGGATATAAATATCCACAAAAAACGACAACAAAAAAACATATATAATCAGCAAAGACACAGAAGAACAAGAGATAAACATAAACATACATGGAGAGAAACTACAACAAGTAAAACAATATCAACATCTTGGACACATAGTCACAAATGATGGCAGATGTGAAACAGAAGTTAAAAGGAGAATAGGAATGGCTTAAAGTACTTTCAATGACATGAGGAAAATAATAACATCTAAACAAATTACAAACAAGTTAAAAATCCGAAATATAAAATGCTACATCTATTCTACATTAATGTATGGATCAGAAACATGGACACTAGATAAACAATTAGAAGACAGAATTGATGCCTGTGAGATGAGGGCACATAGAAGAATAGGGGAAATATCATGGAAAGTTTCTACCTACAAAGTAAAGGTCAACTCCCACATACCTACCTTCATTTCTACAAACAAACGTCTATGAATCTATATAGAAGACGCGTTTCGCAATTTATCTCCACTTCCCTCAGCAAGATATTAGACCATATGTCTCCCTCCTCAGTCATATAGTTCCTGTTATGATCCATATCTAAATCAAATGAATTCTGCAGAAGACGCATGTGTACGGCCATTGGCGCAAAAAAAGCGAAACAACGCATTTTCATTTACTAGACTGCATCCTGCTGGAAATTTAGTAGAATCACCATCTTGCTGCAAGAGAGATCCAGCGGGAGTTTGAGAATGTACGATTAAGAAGAAGAAGATAAAATGAATATTATGTTTGGTCTAAACAGCTGAGAATAATTAATAACATTAATTCCGAATATACCACAGGCTTATGACAAGGTCTTCTTCACCTTCTCTCGTAGCGAGCACCTGTCACAAGTAATTGTGAGTGTGCGTGCACAAGAACATGATGATGATGGCTGATTGCGTCATTACAGAAAGTCAGGAAGCAGGTCACGTGTAAATGTCAGACACATAGTCACTACGTTTTAAACATGACAGCCTGCCCTGATAGGTTTTACATGACAGCCTGCCCTGA
Organism: Meghimatium bilineatum; assembly: GCA_034231615.1. Classification (NCBI taxonomy): domain Eukaryota; kingdom Metazoa; phylum Mollusca; class Gastropoda; order Stylommatophora; family Philomycidae; genus Meghimatium; species Meghimatium bilineatum. The sequence continues at coordinate 8,244,926 of CM067315.1, read as the reverse complement.
CAGGTTTTACCAGGGCCGGCCCTAACAATTGAGGGGCCCAATGCGAAACGGCTTGCGCGGGGCCTAGTCTGGCTAGGGAAGAGGATAATAAAATAAATTCTAATATGAATTTATGGGCCTATGAAGGTCGAGGCCCACTGCGGCCGCATAGGTTGCAATGGCCTAAGACCGGCCCTGGGTTTTACACATGACTACCTGTCCTGACAGGTTTTACACATGACTACCTGTCCTGGCAGGTTTTACACATGACTACCTGCCCTGACAGGTTTTACACATGACTACATGTCCTGACAGGTTTTACACATGACTACCTGCCCTGACAGGTTTTACACATGACTACCTGCCCTGACAGGTTTTACACATGACTACCTGCCCTGACAGGTTTTATACATGACTACCTGCCCTGACAGGTTTTACACATGACAGAAGAGGCCACACATTTGGAATACAAGATCGATCTCCAGTCATCCATACACTTAACGGCAAGGGTGGATAACAAATCACGTGGGGAAAGATAATAGACACCCCCCCCCAAATAAAAATATTATAATACTGAATTTCACAAAAAAGAAAAGGAAATTGAATGTGAACGTGAATACAGGTGGTACAATCTTCTTCATTGCAACGTACACACCTGGATTTCTTTCAGCTCTTAGCAGGAATGGTAACAATACCTGTTTCAGTCAGTAAAACAAAGTTTGAATTGTAGAGAGAACTCATGATCGTTAGTTTTTGCGAGCAGTTTTTAACTCACATGGTTAACAAAGTTGAACTTCCATACCCAAACCACCCTCATTTGCTTGAAAATGCATACATCTATATATTTGTCCAGTCGCTAAACCCTTTGTTGCCTTTCGGCATCAGGGGTTGAAGAGTTTTCTGGAGATGGCCCTCGTGTCTGCTGAGAATATTGTGGAATTTGTCGCCTCTTTTATTTCGGTTGTTCATTTTTTCCGTGTTCGGCCTCAAGATCTGCATTCAGAAATAACTTCACTGTGTCTGTGTAGCATATCCTGCTGTGGTATGTTGTCTGATGGTAGTCTGCTGATGTGTGCAATCCATTTGATCTGTTGTCTCTTAATATATTCCAAGATTGAGGCGGTGCTGGTTCTTTGTCTAATGTCCTCATTTCGCACTCTGTCTCTTAGCGATATTCCAAGGATTCTGCGACAGCATGCCATTTCAGCTGTCACAAGTTTACGTTTGTCTTGTGCTCTCGTTGTCCATGTTTGGCATTGGTAGCACAACGTTGGAATAATAACCGCTTTGAATAGTGTTATTTTGGTGCTTAAATCTACATTACTGAAGATTGGTATCATTTGTCTTAGGTCTTGGTATGCTTTACTACATCTATTTTGTATTTCTCTGCAGATTTTGCCGTGTATCGTTATATTTCTTCCTAGATATGTGAATTCTGTCACTTGTTTAAGTTTGTTGTTTCCCTTATATATATATATATATATATATATATGATGTATGTATGTATTTCCTTTTTTTCGCGTAATACCCCACTATGCATGGCAGCGTCAACGGAAGGTTCTATGGAGATGACCTTCTTGTGTAATACATATATGCTTTTTTGTTGACTTTTATTTCTGCACTTCATCTTTTGTATGGTATGCTCCTGGATTTGTATCCATGGTGTCTGTGTAACAATGGTTTTTTTATAGGTACTGTCTGGTGGTAGTCTGGAAGCATGGGAAAACCACGTAATTCTTTTGTCTTCTGATGTAATCCAGGATTAGCATTGTGTTTGTTAGTTTTCTATTTTCTTTTCTTATTCTTTCTCTTATTGTTACTCCGAGGATTCTACGTAGACAAGTCATTTCTGTTGTAAAAAGTTTTCTTATTGTCGTTTGTTGTTAGTGTCCATGTTTGACATTGGTAGCATAGTGATGGTATAATGATTGTTTTATGTAGTGCAGATCTGCCCTAGATCTGATATGTGTATGTCTGGTCTATATAAATGTAGGGACTTTAACATGAACAAAGACAAAATCGAGGTAATATCAATCGCAAAAAACAAGAGAAAGAAACACCACTAATAAATGACCAACAACTTAAACAGGTGAAAGAATTAACTAATCTTGGAAACTCCATGTCATCTAATTGGAAAAACAACAAAGAAATACAACATAGATGCAGAATAGCATACTTATTGGATCTTGGGGCAGAATTATTCTATTTTTAACAACAAATCTGTGAGCACGAAACCAAAACTACACTATATAAGGTGATCATCATACCATCACTATGCTAGCGATGTCAAACATGGACACTAACAACAGAATTCAAAAGAAAACTTGTTACAACAGAAATGACTTGTCTATGTAGAATCCTCGGAGTAACAATAAGAGATAGAAACAGAAACGAAAACATCAGAAGACTAACAAGCACAATATCAATCCTGGATTACATCAGAAGACATCAGATTAAGTGGTTTTCGCATGCTTCCAGGCTATCAGACAGTGCCTCTCAAAATAGTATTAATCTACAGACACGATGGATACAAAGACAGGGCAGACTTTGCAAATAATGGATTACAGAAATATAAGAATCAACAAACACAAACTATATATGAAGCACACAAAAAAGTCATCTTCAGAGAACTTCTCTACTCCTGACGCCGTTACGGCATAAAGGGAAATAAAGCGAAAAGAAGAAAGATAAATTTATACAAAATTAAATGCAAAAAAACACTCGCGTATTAACATATAAACACGCGGCACGCAAAATACACATTCTTATCTCTTCAGAACAAACAGACGAATTCATAAGAGTGACACTTAACTGACCGACATTTCTTACACATTGAGTTCGCAAACACACCACGCACTCACTTGTCAGCACACTGGAAGTACGTCACTACTAAGCCAAGACTCTAGACATCTGGACAGCACACATCACAGCACATGCATCGTCGTTACAGTTCCACTGTTTTTCACAAAAGCAAGGCATGAAAACAACTCAATAACAAACAAAAAAAACATGGCTGAAATATAACAATTTGTGGCCATTTTCGATTGGTTTTCTGCGTGTCTTGTGGAAAAAGCGAACGCGTATTAATCTGGAATAAAGACTTTTTATTTTGTCGATAATGGTCACTGGCGGAGTTGCAGAAACAATGGGAACGAAAGAGTCCGAGGAAAATTAGTTGTAGTATTGAGTGGAGGAAAGAAAATGAACTAAGCCACGTCCGTCTGCTTGTTAAAGGACAGGCGGAAGTCTGGCAGTGACTAACTGACAGTTTCTATATCGAACGAGAGCATCTGGCACACACGCGCGAACTAGATAACAACCAAATAACTCAATGACGCGCGGGGTATTAAAGCGCACATTTTGAACACACAATGACAATGGTCAACACACCAGCTGGCACATCAAGTGTCTTGGGAGAAACACATGGAAACTGTAAGAATAGACAGCACATAGTTCAAAATAATGAATGAAGTACTATGTCTCTTAAAACTATGCAAGTTGGCAATTTTATACACGCAATAATTATGTACGGTACAAACCAGCTAGACGAAATACGAAAAGAATAGTCAAAGAAGCCAAAGAGAATTCCTGGCGCAAATATGGAGAACACATAACAGGCCTATGTAAGAATAACCCTAGAGATTGCTTAAAAAGTATCAACGCAATGAGAATTAGAAACGAGAGCAACAACCCAACTGTAATAATAAATAGCGGAGATGGAATACATCTACTTAATGGAAACGATAGAAATAATAGGTGGAAGGAATACTTCCAAGAACTGTATAATCCTAACATTCTGACGCAACATACTTATAAGGGAAAAGACTAAGACATCGCAGAGTCAGATATGTTAACCCATGAAAGAGAAATGACAATCAAAAACAGCCGAAATAAGTAATCGCCTATTACAGATGGCATACCCAACAAAGCCATTAAAGTATGCAAATATACTGGGGTAAAATGGCTGCAAGGAATGTTCACAATAGCATTAAAAGAAAGGAAGGAAGGAAAGATCCAGAGGGTTGGCAAAAGTCAGTAATCGTGCCATTGTGTAAAAACAAGGGCAACAAAAGAGAATGCGAAACATACTGAGGTATCTCGCTATTAAACGACACCGGGAAAATATATGCACAGATAATAGAACAATGTGCAAAATACATCGTTGAGCCACAATTAAGCCCCTCTCAGTCTGCCTTTAGAAGAGGGGTTAGTTGCACAGAAGCCTTGTTCACGTTGAGACAAATGATTGAGTGAGCAATAGAATACAACAACAAACTAAACGCAATATTTATAGATCAGGAGAAAGCGTTTGATAGAGTCAACAGAGACGTACTATTGAAAACTCTAGAAATGTATTGTATTAAAGGACAATTGTTAGAAAGTATAAGAGATTTGTATAAAAACTGCCAATGCGTGGTAAGAATATGAGATGGTATCACAGACGCATTTGACATATTTGCATGTGCGTTGCATTTGACGCATTACAGATGCATTTGAGACAAAAACGGGAGTGCTTCAGGGTTGCGTGTTCTCACCTTTGCTATTCAATATATACATAGACTATAATAAAAGAGGCAAAAAGTAAGTGCAGAGGGCAGCATCACCGACTCAGAACAAAAAAACTCAGAGCAACTAAACAATGAACTAAATGAACTGCTTTTCGCAGACGACCAGAGCCTCATATACGAAAATGAAGAACAACTACAAAATCATGTTAACTCACTATCTGCAACATGTAGAAAATACAACATGAAGATCAATACACAAAAGACGGAAACTATGACAATATGCAGAACACTGACCCCACTAAATATAGAGATAGACAACATAGGAGTAAAACAGGTATCAGAGTTCAAATATCTCGGTAGTATTTTCACAGATAATGGAAGCCTTGATAGAGATGAGATTTCTAAAGGAAAATGAAGTAACATACCAACTGTCACTACTACTTCTACATCCCAAGATCGAGATGGAAGTTAAAAGACAAATGATCTACAGGATATTCCTATCAACACTGTTACCAGTGTCAAACCTGGTCTCTCTCCTCTTCACATTACAGAAAGATATGACATGTGAGATGAAATGCTTGAGGAAAGCTGCAGGGGTCCATGTTTGATATATTATGAAATGAAGACATCGGGGAAAGACTAGGAATAACAACTTGCACAAATTACATAAAAGGGCAGCAGATCACGTGTTTGGTCACATGAGAATGCATCACACGTTTCCTGTAAAGGTATATAACTAAATGAGACCAGGATACAAAGTTAAAGGAAGACCACGGAAAAGATGGATAGAAAACGTCAAGGAGATCTTGAACAAACATGGTCATAGAATAGCCGAGGCGACACATCTTGCCTTGGAACAAAAGCTCGAGTTCCAATCACCCCTACGCCTAAAGGCAACAGTAAATAACAAACCACACGAGAAAAGACGATAGACAATAATAGTGGTCAACCAATAGATGGCACTTCACGTGTTGAATGTGTATGTGGGAAATAGAATGTGTATGTGGGAAATATAATGTGTATGTGGGAAATGTAATGTGTATGTGGGAAATAGAATGTGTATGTGGGAAATAGAATGTGTATGTGGGAAATAGAATGTGTATGTGGGAAATAGAATGTGTATGTGGGAAATAGAATGTGTATGTGGGAAATAGAATTTGTATGTGGGAAATAGAATTTGTATGTGGGAAATAGAATGTGTATGTGGGAAATAGAATGTGTATGTGGGAAATAGAATGTGTATGTGGGAAATAGAATGTGTATGTGGGAAATAGAATGTGTATGTGGGAAATAGAATGTGTATGTGGGAAATAGAATGTGTATGTGGGAAATAGAATGTGTATGTGGGAAATAGAATGTGTATGTGGGAAATAGAATGTGTATGTGGGAAATAGAATGTGTATGTGGGAAATAGAGCGTGTATGTGGGAAATAGAATGTGTATGTGGGAAATAGAATGTGTATGTGGGAAATAGAATGTGTATGTGGGAAATAGAACGTGTATGTGGGAAATAGAACGTGTATGTGGGAAATAGAATGTGTATGTGGGAAATAGAATGTGTATGTGGGAAATAGAATGTGTATGTGGGAAATAGAATGTGTATGTGGGAAATAGAATGTGTATGTGGGAAATACTCCGGAACTCAATCTGTTATAGTTTAATATATCAAATGATGGCAGATGTGAAACAGAAGTTAAAAGGAGAATAGGAATGGCTAAAAATTCTTTCGATGACATGAGGAAATGATTAATATCTGAACAAATTACAAACAAGTTAAAATTGAGAATTATAAAATACTACATCTATACTATTAATGTATGGCTCAGAAACATGGACACTAAATAAACAATTAGAAGACAAAATTGATGCCTTTGAGATGTGGGTATATAGAAGAATAGGGAGAACATAATGGAAAGAGAAGAAAACAAATAAAGAGATACTAAAAGCACTTAATATGAAGAAAGAACTACTAAGAGAAATAAAGATCAGGCAAATAAAATACTTTGGACACATTAAAAGACATGACATCTTATTGAAGACCTTACTTGAGGGTAAAGTCAAAGGGAAGCGAGCAAGAGGTAGGCAGGGATACAAATGAGAGAGTAACATCACACGATGGACAGGTTGCAGTCTAGCAGAGTGCACCACCAAGACAAGAGACAGGAGATGTTGGAGACACGTTGCAGCCAACCTTCATTGCAGAGACGGCACTTGATGATAATGATATCGAATGAAGTCATGAGTCCCTTTAAACTGTGCCAGATAGTGTTACGGACCTGAGACAGTCAAATGAGCACCTACTGTCTTTCAAAATTATTTTTAAATCAGAAAGTAGGCATTCATTTCCTATGGATGGATCTAAAGCCGCTATACATTGTTCACTTTAAGAATGAAGTGGGTCCGTGCTTCTGATTGGTTGTTGAACGTAGAACGCATTAATCAAGTGTTAAGTGCCCAATAATATTATTTTTAAATTCGTTTTTAAATGGTTTCTTAAAATGTTGTTTAAATATTATTATTATTTTTTTTTAATGTAAAAATAATATTGTTTTTACATGCAAACATGTTTAAAAATCACATGTTGTCGCGGAGTAACATGGGGGTGTGTTTTGACCCACTATATTCTTAGAGTGAACATAGTTTAGTTTCAGGATTCAAACCCGTGTTTTTTTTTCGTGTTAACATTTTTCGCACTAACACATTGCTGTACGCTAGTGTAGAGAATACTTTGCTTAACTAACTGGAAAAGGGAAATGGATGGGTTGTTTGAAAAAAACGGACTTCCACCTAGAATTTGAGATGATTTTATGATTTTTCTATCAAACCGCAAAACTGTTGGAATAAAAATGGGAGGGAAAAAGGATTGCGCTTTTGTTTAGATATTTTTTTCAATCTATGACTTCCTCAGTTATGTGGTCTGATGTTGCGGACGTAAATTGATACATTTAGCCAACAATTCCCTCCATGCCACAAGGACTAGTGCCGCTCCAACTTCAGTCGACTCAGTACTAAATGGTATGTTCTCTTTTTCTTAGAGGAAACGGTCTGAGCCCCTAACCCTCCACAATCTACAGACCTGATGCTAGCCAAATCGTGTATTTCAGAGAACATATCATGGGTATAAAAGTTTCTGAAATCTACATTTAATATCTCTTCAATGAGAGCACTTCTACAAGAGCACATCTACAGGAACATGATATCCTAGTTTGTTAAAAATATGTTAGATTACTTACCTGACATTTTATTTTTAAAACTCGGAATTACATAGTGCGACAGTGTGAACTCAAGTTTGTAGATTAGAATTAATGTGCGCCAGAGTAAACTGATGTTTGTGTGTTAGAATTTGTGTGCGCCAGAGGAAACTGATGTTTGTGTGTTAGAATTTGTGTGCGAACACAGAGAAAACTGTGTGTTAGAATTTGTGTGCGAACACAGAGAAAACTGTGTGTTAGAATTACTTGCGACATATTGAATTCATGTTTGTGGTTAGAATTTGTGTGCGACAGTGTGAACTCGTATTTGAGTATTAGGATTGTGTGCGACAGGGTGAACTCATGTTTATGAGTTAGAATTAGTGTGCGACATATATCATTCACGATTTGAGATAAGAATTAGTGTGTGACATAGATCATTTACGATTTGAGATAAGAATTAGTGTGTGATGAATTAGAATGAACGATGAAGAAGAAGGAATGTAAGACAATGTGTGACAGAGTAGAGTGAATTCAAGTATTTGGATGGAGATGAACGAGAGAGAGAGAGAGAGAGAGAGAGAGAAAGAGAACTTTAGTTTATGGGTTAATAAAGACAGCGACATAGTGAACTACGTTTTGAAAGGGGGCCGTCTATAAATTAAACCAAAAATATTTTGGCTTAGAGAATATTTTATTTATTGAGAATATTTTACACCTTTCCCCTTTGTGAACAACTGTCAATTGCCTCCCTTGGTAGAGATCCCCCCTCATTCTAATTATGTCATAATTACCTCCTTCCACCATTCTTTTTCCGCAGACAAAGAACGAAGAAAACACGTTTTGATTCACAATTTTACAATCGTGTTTGGTAAAATTCAAAAATTTAATTGATGTATAAAAATAAATATTGTTACCGTCAGCATTTATCAATTTCTCCCTCCCAAGAAGCAGCTATCACACTTTATCAGATCTCCTTCAGCAGCTGTCACACTTTATCAGATCTCCCTCTGTACCTCTCACACTTTATCAGATCTCCCTCAGCAACTATCACACTTTATCAGATCTCCCTCTGTACCTCTCACACTTTATCAGATATCTCTCAGCAGCTATCACACTTTATCAGATCTCCCGCTGTACCTCTCACACTTTATCAGATCTCCCTCAGCAGCTGTCACACTTTATCAGATCTCCCTCTGTACCTCTCACACTTTATCAGATCTCCCTCAGCAACTATCACACTTTATCAGATCTCCCTCTGTACCTCTCACACTTTATCAGATATCTCTCAGCAGCTATCACACTTTATCAGACTCCCCCACTCCCCAACAAATTGTTTACGTAATTGATGCACACATTCTTAAGAGTTAGGGTGTGACAAAGTGGAATATCTGTGATATAAAAATTCAGACTTTGAATTCGTCCTCTAAAGTCTAGAAAAATAGCCCACAGAGTGAATTCATTTAGTTACCAACAAAAGTTGCGAAATGTAAAACGAATCACAAAGTGACAGAGATAAATTTCCCAACAGCATCATAAATCAGTACCCAATTACCATCAGAAATCAATATTCAAATAACACCAGAAATCAATATCCAAAAAATACCAGAAATCAATATGCAAATAACACCAGAAATCAATATCCAAGGGAGTAAACCCCTACAGAAATTATAGAGGGAGATTTGAAGGCAGTCGATGATGTATGAACCCACATTCTGGCATCTCCTACAATCTACTTGTTTCCAATCGTATTGCCGCTGCTTTTCCTTTGGAACTGATCAACATAGCCGAGGAGATTAATGAAATTGGGCAAGTTACTTTCTCCTTAAAATATGCCCGGGCAGGCAATCGTGTGTGAAATGTAGAAACTATATGTGTAGACAATTTCACCAATTTAAAATTTAACACTGACCTGCATCCTAAACGTCTGTACAGATACAAAAGCTATCTCATCTTAGTCTCCAGAAAGAAAATAACAACATTCAAACAAATATATATATATATATATATATATATATATATATATATATATATATATATATATATATATATATATATAATCTCCGTATAATATATACAAAAGAGTGAAGTTTATACAAGTGACAGAATCGTGGGAAAAATCTGAAGGTTTCAACAGTGGCACGCAAGACCATCCACCATGCAACAGTAAGCTTATAGTAGATGACATGCTTGTTCTTGTAGTTAGTTGTTATATTATCACCACGGCACTACAGATACACCCATGGGTGTTGCATCACCACGGCACTACAGATATGTCCATGGGTGTTGTATCATAAAACATTGACTCTATATACCATCTGAGCAGTGAGACTTTGTTCATGTAATACCCACATGTAACTTTTTATGTACAATCACGCCTATATACCCTCTGAGTTTGAAGCTTTGCTTCAGTCCTTTGCAGACTGCAAACAGTTGTAGTATTAAAGTATCGTATAGTCCCATGTTACAAAGCTTTGGAGAGATTGGACGAGATCTCGGCATTATAGAATAGATTGGACGAGATTTCGGCATTATAGAAGTGATTGGACGAGATTTCGGCATTATAGAAGTGATTGGCTAATGAGAAAACAAGCATTTTAAGATGACTCATTTGACTATTTCCTTTGTTTTCATTGGCTGTCACACAAAGTATATTAATTGTTTTTCTCTCTATTGTATTTTCTCTAGTTAGTTAGTTAATTAGTTAGTTAGTCAGTCAGTCAGTTACTTAGTTAGTTAGTCAGTCAGTCAGTCAGTTACTTAGTTAGTTAGTCAGTCAGTTCAGTTAGCTAGTTAGTTAGTCAGTCAGTTAGTCAGTTAGTTACTTAGATAGTTAGTTAGTCAGTTAGTTAGTTAATTAGTTAGTTAGTTAGTCGTTGGATCATCGTCTCTACACTCGGGACAAGTGCTCAGATATCTCCTTGATTCGCCATGACACGTTGACTGGCGGTTATAGTAAGCCGTTGATTGACCTCAATTTTTCTCGCCCACGAAACAGCTCCTTTCTAGCGACACTACATTTGAAACCAAGCTCCCTTAATCTAGTCATGGAAAAAGAGTCATCGTCACCTATACAGTCCTTTGTTCGTGCGTTTTCTCGTAGGACGTTCAAAATGTCCGCCCGATCCATCGCTCCACCAACAGCCGTAATAGCAGCGTGTTCTGCCAACCTACCTGCTCTCTCATTACCCCGGACTCCTGCATGCCCCGGAACAAAAATAAAAGTTACTTTACGCACATTGGAATTCTTTACTGCATTCAGTCAGTTCCCGAATGTACCCCGACTGAACTTTCTCTGCTTTTGTTTAGTACGTTGCGGGAGTGAATGAAGATCCGAATTTTCGACAATCGCACGTATAGTCTCTTGATTTCATTGAATATTGTGACTTCTTAGAAAGTTGGTAACTTCTTTAATTCACATTATTCCTGGTCTTCCTGATGAACTTCATGCTTCCAGTCTCATGGTAATTATAGTCACACATGAACATTTTTACAAATATGGAGATTAATCATTAAGAAAGCTTGTTTTCTCTTAGTCAATAGGTCTTGTATTTTCAACGGTCACCGAATGAATAATAATTCAATAATAGTTGAAAAGCAATGTCATGTACAGCAGGTTACGCTTCAGATTAACGAGAGTTAAAAAAAAACGTCTGTATGTGCTGAACAGACACGTAAAGCTACACGTGTAAACACCTAAAGATACATGTGTGTAATAGTCCATCCTGTGTCAATGTGTTGCAGCTTAGTGTTGTATTATTAGAATGGGGCGAGTCGTTACCCAAATCTGAATAATGGTTAGTGAGTCATATCAGGGACCTTTAGATATAATGATAGGCTACCGGATTGGTCACGTCAGGACTACAGCTGGTTATAAACAAACATTAGTTTACTGCTGGATTCTGATGGTGGCACAGGTTCTCTTAGTCAACCCTGCGCTCAATATTCTTGTATTTATTATCTCGTTCATTCTTTGTCTCAATCTCACAAGTACCATCAACATCTGCGGCATTAAAGACAAAACAGCAAATTCTAATGAAGCAATTGAACTGCTTTTTGCAGATGACCAGGTTTTATTCCACAACAGCATTAAAAACCTGCAAGACCACCTAAACACAATAGACACAGCAGGCAAGCAATTTGGAATGAAAATCAACATAGACAAAACAGAAGTAATGAATATTGCAAGAGAAAAGGAGAACATCAACATACAGATAAATAATAAATAACTAAAACAAGTAGATGAATTCAAATATCTGGGCAGCACATTGAGATATGACAACAAACAAGAAGCAGAAATAAACGCAAGATGTAATAAGGCCTGTCAGATCATTGGTCAATTAACACCTTTACTAAGAAACAAAGATATTACACTAGAAACAAAGAAAGCGCTTTTCAACACCATTTTCTTACCAACATTGTGTTATCAGTGTCAAACTTGGACATTAGATTCTAGAACAATACATAAGATTAACACCACTGAAATGAAATGTGTGAGACGTATGATTGGAGTTAGCTTGAGAGACAAAATCAGGAATGAAGCACTAAGGAAACAATTAGGGATCAAACCAACAATAGAATACATACAGAAACAACAAGTTAAATGGTACGGCCACATAAACAGACAGAAAGAGCAAAGTATTATCCAAAAAACACTTAACAAACGATACGAAAACAGGAGACCTATTGGACGCCCTCGTAAAAGGTGGATAGATAGTGTATTAGAGACACTCGGAAATATAACAGCAGAGGAGGCAAATAGAAGGGCAAAAGACCGTACACTCACTCTCCCCTCAACACCGAAAGGTACATGAGGACAGAAAGAAGAAGAAGAAGAATCTCACAAGTTCCATTTCATTCCAACCTTTCTTCTGCTTCTCTCTTTGCTTTACCTCTTCTTATCTTGTGAGATTCCCACGCTACTTCATTATCTCCTCCTCCCTTTTATCCCTCTTTTCCTCTTATCATTGGTGTACTGTATGTGTATCTATTTAAAGTGTGTTGTTTGTTTGCTATATTTTGTCTTGATGAAGGCTTTATAGTCGAAACTTTGCTTGTGTGTGTTGTTATTAGTAAAAAAATAAATTAGTTGCATATCCTATTCAGTACGTAGCCATCAATCTAGTATTTTTGATTATTCATTTTCGAGGCAATATAAGGACCTTAGTAGTTTGTCATTGCTTTCTAAATGGCCCGGATTTGTACCGTAATTGGTAATCATTGGTAGTCCGTAACCTATTTTCGTTTTTCTCCAAGTAAACAACGTTGCCAGTGTCTTTAATATGCGATTTCGACTCATTTGTTTAGCTATACTGGTAAAATTTTGCCAATGCGGTTATAAAATCCTCTCTATAATTTTCTTAAATATGATTCATCATCGTCAGGTGCCGTGCAGACTGGCGTAGAATATCACGGACCACAATTCTCTATTTCCAATATCTTTCATCAGGATGGCTGTTAACTCTTTGCCACGCCATGATGTCAGTCAATTTGCTTGTTATCTAATATTCTCTCATTTTGTCCACCTCGACCTCTCTTGCCTCCTATTTTGCTTGTTGTAGCTATATTCTCCAGAAGTCCTGTATCATAGCATTTTAAGAAAATTAAGTTTGTCTCTTTCTGATTGTAAGCAACTTCAAACTTACATTATATTCTCTCAAGCACCTCTTCGTTGGTGTATCTAGCTGCCCAAGATAGAAAACATGGATAGAAAATATGGATACAAAAACTGGATAGTAAATATGGATAAAAAATATGGATACAAAATATTGATACAAAATATATAATCCACATTTCCAGAAGCGTTTGTTTATAACCAACTGTTATGGTGACGTAGTAAGTCCCGTAGACTATCCTTTGTCTTGAGATCATTGGTTATACACACAAGTACTTATTTCCACTCCCACAGTCAGCACTTGAACTCTCGACCACAAGAACTCATTACATCGTCTGTTGTGTAAGTGCTTACTTTTTGGTAGTTGTCAGCGTTCTACTTGTGTGAGTGGTTGAGGAGAAGGAGAGAGAGAGGGTGGGAGGAGTGTGAGAAAGATTAGGAGAAGTAAATGAGGTGTTTGTATGATGGAGAAATGTGTCTGCAAGTTATTACTTGACACAGTGTGTGAGGACACTTGACACAGTGTGTGAGATTATACATTTTCTAATATGTGTGGGAGTGTGTTCTGTGACACAGTGTGTGAGATTATATATTTTCTAAAATGTGTAGGAGAATAGTTTGTGTGACGCAAGATTTGTAAGATATTATTTTGTGATGCAATATGTGTGTGGGAGTGTGTTTTGTGACACTGTGTGTGGAAGTGTCTTTTGTGACACTGTGTGGGAGTGTCTTCTGTGATAGGGTGTGTGCGGGACTGTGGTCTGTAACACATAGTGTGTATGAGTGTGTCATGAAACACATGGTGTGTGTGAGTGTGTTTTATAACACATGATGTGTGCGAGTGTGTTCTGTGACACAGTGGGCGTGAAAGTGTGTTCTGTGACACGTGTGTGGGAGTGTGTTCTGTGACACATGGTGTGTGGGAATGTGTCGTGTGACAGTATGTGAAGACGTGTGAGAGTATGTGACGAAGTGTGACTATGTGAAGACATGTGACAGTATGTGAAGACGTGTGACAGTATCTGAAGACGTGTGACAGTATGTGAAGACGTGTGACAGTATGTGAAGACGCGTGAAAATGGTATGTGGTTTATATAGTGTGTTTGCATGACATGAAGAAAGCCAACAGTTTCTGAAAGTAGTGCGCATGAACAAGTATACATTAAAGTAAAAGTGTGTACTCCGTGTTAAATGAAATATAGCAGTTTTACAAACAGAACAAATGTAAAAATTCAACGTTTCGACCACCAGACCTTTGTCAAGATGATGATATACACAAAATTTAAATTAGAATAGACAAAAATCTAGATTAAAGGAAATTACGTTGGTATCTATGTTACCATATGAGAAATATATGGAAGTAGAGTAGAACAGAAATAGAAGCTACATGTGAAGAAATAGTAGGTACATGTGAAGAAAGGTAAGTAGTTAATGTAAATAGGTACAAGAAGTAGGATTCACAGATCAAAGTGGCAAATTAAAATCACTCTCCTGATCAACGAAATCTGAACAGTACCTCATCCACCCACACACACACACAAAATAATGTAGTAAATATTTTGTATGAGGTAAGGGAAAAATACAGGAAAAGTGGAGTTCAAGTTTGAACTACTGAAACTATAGTGGTTCTAAATATGGTTGCCAGAGAGCTTGATCACAGTAGAGGAATCAAGAGACATGCTAGATAAATGAATGGGACATATTCATACCATATGGTTAGAGTGTCCATGGTATGAATAAGGTGATTTTTCTTGTTTAAGTGGCTCTTCTGACGTGATATGATAGAACGGATAGCTGTTACCGAAATATTTAATCTTCTCTTTTTGATAGGATTGATGAATAAGAAGTAACAGGTGTCCTTTCCTCTAGATGAATATAATAGAGGTGCCGTCAAAAACGGTCCCTATGTCTCATAATAGTCTCTCCAACGTATATAAGATGGCATCGCTTACAAATGATTGCATAGATGACATTTTTTACACAAACATGTGAAGCTGTCATGGATGGCAGCGACAGCCTTAGAGAGGTATACCGTGATTGTTTAGACTGGGGTCGGCAACCTTTTGCTAACTGTGTGCAAACTTAAGGTTTCAAATTATTCAGAGTGCCAGCATCACATATCAAGAAGAAAGAGAAGAATCCAGATTCATCACATGTGAAGAGTCTGCGTGCCCATTTGAAAGTACTTGGCGTGCCAAGTGTGGCACGCTTGCCATAGGTTGCCGACCCCTGGTTTAGACGACAAAATTGCATGTTTTGGATAGTCTACCTCTATAACTTGATCATGTTTTATTATATAAACTTGTAGGAAGCTGAGTTTTCATAAGTTTCATAAGAAATTTTCATAAGTTCTCCAAACTATAAGTTTCATAAGAAATTTTCATAAGTTCTCCAAACTATAGTAGTTGCTGTCTCTCGATATATTCAATACAGAATAAAAATGCATGAGAATAGCACGGACAGCAAGAAAGACTAACCAAGACATGCTAAGAAAAAACAACTTTCAAGAATACTGCTTTTAAATTGTCCATGTTTCTAACCCATGCATTAAAATATAATAGATGCAGCATTTTATAATTATTATTTTTAACTTGTTTGTTATTTTGGAAAGTTTTATAAAAATTTAAATAAGTAATTTCTTCTTCTTCTTTCTTTCACTTGAAACATGTCTATATCTGTAATTCTGTCTCCTTAATAAAACTCACTGTCTTTTGTAGTTCATACAGTGTCCCATAGAGCTTTGATTCCAGTGTTGTTTCCTCTGGTCAATATGTCTGCCTCAGCGTTTCATGCTAAGAACACTCTTGAAGTATATGTTTGGCACTCTGTGCTGCCTGTCCACATGTACACATGGCTGTGTTGCCAATCTTTAACTTTGTGTACATGTGACTGCGGAGTCGGTTGTGTCCTGTTCTGAGGCGTAGAATTATAACTTGTTCTGATCTGTTCATAATGTGATAGTCATCTTGTGTTGGTGTTTGTGGCTTTCTTATTGACTTGATCATCTGTTTTTTCTGATGGTAGGTGATTGGTATATCTGGTTGGTCTTCGGCAGCACCTTCCTTAGCCAATTGGTCTGCTTTTTCATTTCCTGGTATTCCACAGTGAGAGGGTATCCACTGCATGGTTACCCTATACTGGTAAGACAATTCATTAAGTAGTTTTTTCAAGTCTGTTAGTTTTTCAGAGTGGAGAGCTTGAAGCACTGACCTTGCATCTGTCAGGAATACCACAGGCTATAGGTCAGAGTTGAAGCTTCAGCAGTTTTTTTTAGCTGCCACACTAATTGCCTGGATTTCTGCTTCATAATTATTGCAGAATTTTCCTGTCGTAAATAAGTGATGACTGCTTGAAGATTTCTGTGAGATATGTCCTGGCAGTGAGAGGGGAAAATTATTATGGTGGTCATGATAAAGTAGTCACTTTAACTCGTCACAATCCATATTTATTCTCTGACAAAAGAACACGTTATTATTAGTTGCGTAATATACGCTACATCAAGAACTAGTTGCGTAATATACGCTACTTCAAGAACTAGTTGTGTAATATACGCTACATCAAGAACTAGTTGTGTAATATACGCTACTTCAAGAACTAGTTGTGTAATATACGCTACATCAAGAATTAGTTGTGTAATATACGCTACATCAAGAATTAGTTGTGTAATATACGCTACATCAAGAACTAGTTGTGTAATATACGCTACATCAAGAATTAGTTGTGTAATATACGCTACATCAAGAATTAGTTGTGTAATATACGCTACATCAAGAACTAGTTGTGTAATATACGCTACATCAAGAATTAGTTGTGTAATATACGCTACATCAAGAATTAGTTGTGTAATATACGCTACATCAAGAATTAGTTGTGTAATATACGCTACATCAAGAACTAGTTGTGTAATATACGCTACATCAAGAATTAGTTGTGTAATATACGCTACATCAAGAACTAGTTGTGTAATATATGCCACATCAAGAACTAGTTGTGTAATTTACGCGACACCAAGACTCGAATAATGTCATCCCAATGTTACATTTATAGATAATAGTCGGATGGAGGAGGATTTATGGTTTTGATCCCCCCCCCCGCCCCATTAGCTAATTTAAAATGAAACAGCCGAAAGATCGATAAAAACTCCGCCCTTAGGGACTTTTCGCAAAGTCTTCAAATTTCCCCGTCAAAGTGAAATTGACTTTTAAAAAAAGTATGAATGACAGTATTTAAATTTTTTTTAATGTAAAACTCCTCCTTTTAAGGCACTCATACATTCCTGCTCAACGGCGTTATTTTGTTAGTGATGGGGTTTTATGGAAGCATGTTTAGTCCCTCTAGGGTGGTGTTTCAATACGACAGTATCCAAGGATTACCACGTGCTGCCAGGAGCACAGTACACACTGATCTCTCATCGTTCTTTTGTGAGAGTTGCTGCTCCAGCCGCAGCGATGACAGATCCAGCATTCCCCGTCACCAAGAATTCTGTCACAAAAGGAGACAGGTGCAATATCCGCTGGCCTGCATCTCTTCATAATTCATGGAAATACATTGATAGAAGACAAAACGTAAAAACTTAGACAAAATATATGATTTTCTTACATGTAACAGATTTTGAGGTTATTCCCTCATTACATGCCTGAAAATATAACAGTGGTCCTATTCTTTGCATCCTGTCCAGGCCCCGGTTTTTTTTCCAATTCCAGGCTGCGGTTGCCACACGGGCAGAGAGAGAAGATGTATAGTCATCATTCATTCTCAAAACTCCCAGTGGATCTCTCTTGTAGCAGGACAATGACCCTATTAGATTTCCAACAGGATGTAGTTCAGAAAATGGAAATTCGCTGTGTCGCCGTTTTATTTGCATCAATGGCCCAACACACTCGTCTCTTGCGGTAGATACATTCGATCGTTCGGGTAAGAGAAGAAACCAGGATACTCTCTCCCCCATCAGTGTTTATTGAACACCAGAAAAAGGATGTCCTTAAACTAATGGAGAAACAACATGGCCATCTAGACTAGCGGTTCTCAAACTATTTTTTTCTACCGTTGCTCCCTTTCAGGGCACATTGTCTTCCGTAACAACACCCTCCATTCTCAAACCTTTTCGAACCTTCAAACAAATCTTCTCAATTTTCTTCAAGACTTATATTATATATATATGATTAAAGTGTCGTCCAACGTTATTTCATTGTAACCCTCCTTAACAGACAGACACCCATAATACTGAAAAACATGGGGAAAAACTTTTGTTAAAACACAAAAGGAAGTACTACATGTGGATGCACGCGACAACTAAAGCACAGCCTTCTTCAGATTATTGGCGGTGTTACAACTGATTACATCAATTGGCTGATCTTTTATTGATTCAGACTTTTGATTGGCCAGAGATAGATAACAAAGTGTACGCAAAGTGACCAATAAAAAAAATCGGATCTGTTTTTACCAGCCAAAACGAATGATGTGGACTAATTTTGCTGTTAGATCGTATATACACTGAGGTCTGATTTTCGATGAAGTTACCGCTATGTAATGCTTTTAAAAATACAGACTACGAGAATTGGAGAAAGGCTTCTTCATTCCAATTGGAGAAAGGCTTCTTAATTCCAATTGGAGAAAGGCTTCTTAATTCCAATGATTAAACTGTTACGGTTGTCATGTGAAGTATTCTTTCTAGAAAGTAGTCTTTCTTATGAATCTCCTGAAATCCCGCGATCTCTGGAAAGTTGTCCCGACTCTTTTAGCGACATTCCTGTATATGTATTGTCATTGAGAGGGAAGATGATGATAGTACGATATACCTCATTCATGTATTCCTGAATATCTCTTGTCCAGCGACGTCTTGGTCGACCTCTACCCCTACTGTCGATAGAGAGGAAGTATGTGTTCTTATACAGTCATAGATTTTCGGATATTCCATTTGAAAGCAATGGCAGGCTACAGAAGTATTGTGCCACAATTATCCTTATGAATGTGATACAATTTTCGTTTGAAATTTAATTGTTAGCATATCCTATTCTTCTTCTTCTTCAGCGTTCATTCTTAAACTCTCACTTGACCTCTCTTGGAGCAGGACAATGGTCCAACTATATTTCAAGCAGGATGTAGCCCAGAACATTTTTAAATTTACTATTTATTTATTTTTTAATCTATTTGCGTCAATGGCCCGACATATCCGTCTTCGGTGGACATTCTATTCTAGATATTGCCATCAAGCCAATATGTTTTGCCTATAGTGATTTTCGTGGCAATATAAATACTTCAGTAGTTTGCCATTGCTTTGAGAGAGGTCCGGGTGCACAATTGTTTGCGGTGGGATTTGAACCAATACCTTGGGCGTCAGAGAGGCGGCATACCGTCGCCACAGAGCTGGTGACATGTTTTCATCGAATTGTTTAAGATGTCTAGAAACTGCAAATCCGTTCGGAGACTGAAGAAAACATTTCGTGATAGTTTTCAAAAAAACTATATTGGACTGTGTCTTTACGACGTGCCTGAAGATATAACATAATCACATACTCGAAAAGAGAATAAACACATACACACATACATACCTGTGAAAAAAACACAATGTTAGAAACATTCCAATTTGAATGATTTAACATAAACTTCATATGGATATTCTATCTGGCACGAATACACATCAATTTGGCTTCTCGGTGTAATAAATATCTGGTCATAAATGACAGAATGTTGAAGCAAACCGCAGAACTTTGAATACTTGACTGAAGTGGACAAGAGGCTTGTATAATATTCAAATAGTTGAACGTGTCCAAATATACACACGGATTTTTTTTGTCGGTAATTATTCCTTAAGTGGGCATGTGTTAAGAAAAATCACAAGAGCGTAGCCACTTATGGTAAAATTGTACTGCACGCGTGTAATATTTAATAGGTTCTGCGCTGTCGTTTGATTATATTTTAAATTGTATTTCATAAGCGTCGTACAGACCTCACAGGTTATTTACAACCAGACATTTACGAATCATATTTCCTATTCCTATCACAACGTGTTCTCCATTCCGCGTGTTTGATTCGATCTGTCGCTCTACTGACTGCCCTGCTAAGTCCACCACCCGCGTGGATGCTATGGCGTGAACAGAACTGCCCGGCGGACACACGTGACACTCACACTGGAGGCTGATGAATATGCCCAAATTTCAGAACTGAGCTAACGCCACTCGTGTGTCATTGTCCCAACTTCCCTGCATATTTTCCGGACTTTTGTCCCCACTCCCCTCTATCACTCACACGCACTCACGAACACATTTGCACGCATAATGTGTATTTATTTTTAAACGATTGACGTTTTGGTCAGTTCTACATGCCTATATATGGATATCCAATAACAACAGTTATAATATTCAAAACCAGGGATTCTCAAAACCTGGATGTTAAATTCTACACAAGGTGTTGATGTAACAATGGGGCAGTGCAGTTGATTTCTTCTTCTTGAACGTTCATTCTCAAACTCCCGCTGGATCTATCTCGTGATAGGACAATTGTCCTACTAGATTTCCAGCATTTTGCAGTGCTTACAACGGAAATGCGTTGGATCGTAGTTTACTTGAGGCATTGACCCGGCACATCTCACTTCATCGATACCGTAAATTTAAACACACATGTATCCATATTTGTTTAAGAATCAGATTACCAGCACAGTAGTCTCTATACATCCCTCCCTAGCTAAAAACATTTAGCAATCCATTTTTCAGCTGGGTAATCTAGAGAATCGATCTTTCTGGCATTGTCTCATTCATCAATAATATGAGAAGAGGAAAGATAGAACACATCACGAGAAGAGGAAAGATAGAACACATCACGAGAAGAGGAAAGATAGAACACATCATGAGAAGAGGAAAGATAGAACACATCATGAGAAGAGAAAAGATAGAACACATCACGAGAAGAGAAAAGATAGAACACATCATGAAAAGATGAAAGATAGAACACATCATGAGAAGAGGAAAAATATAACACACTATGAGAAGAGAATATATATTATGCATCATAAGAAGGAGAAAGATGAAACACATCATAAGAAGGAGAAAGATGAAACACATCATTAGAAGGAGAAAGATGAAACACATCATTAGAAGGAGAAAGATGAAACACATCATTAGAAGGAGAAAGATGAAACACATCATTAGAAGGAGAAAGATGAAACACATCATTAGAAGGAGAAAGATGAAACACATCATTAGAAGGAGAAAGATGAAACACATCATTAGAAGGAGAAAGATGAAACACATCATTAGAAGGAGAAAGATGAAACACATCATTAGAAGGAGAAAGATGAAACACATCATTAGAAGGAGAAAGATGAAACACATCATTAGAAGGAGAAAGATGAAACACATCATTAGAAGGAGAAAGATGAAACACATCATAAGAAGGAGAAAGATGAAACACATCATTAGAAGGAGAAAGATGAAACACATCATTAGAAGGAGAAAGATGAAACACATCATTAGAAGGAGAAAGATGAAACAAACACATCATTAGAAGGAGAAAGATGTACTACATCATGAGAATTTATGATGTTAAAGCTCTCGCCCCCTTAGATAATTGCGAAGGGTCTGCATAGTAAAAAAAATCATGAGAACCGCTTAGCTAGATGTTATTTATTACGGACAATTATGTGGACTTTAGCGTGACCTTCTTCAATACAGTCCTTTCAACAGAATTAATTAGTAGCTTTATTTGTAAACTGTTTGATTATTGTGGTGATTTCGGTTATATATCCAGTGATATATTATTTTCAGAACGTTGTCTGTTTCGTTGATACTCTGAACGTGTCTCTGTTTCGGGCAAGCAGGCCTACATTGGCCAGAGACATGTGCATACATTCTTCGATGTCGCTGGTCCATCGTCTTCGTGGTCTTTCATGAGATTTCGGTTGGTCACTATTAATATATTTGGAATAGCTTTGCTATTTTTTGACATGCGTTCCCAAGTATATAAATAGTGACCAACGGAAAACACGGGAATAAACAAGAAAAGGAACGAATGAAGGCCTAATTAATTCTGCGAACAGGTCTTCTATATCAGCCAAGGTCTTGCCTTTAGCCACACATCAGTGTTGCCATATAGTAGCACACATCAGTGTTGCCATATAGTAGAAAACGTTTATTCCTAAATTACAGGTATGTTGCCACAGCCCCCACACGTCTAGTAAGTTGGGTTGTTCTCAGAAAATAGAGATTTATCTCTTTATCAAAATTGTTTTTTAAACGCTGTAAAGAAATCCAAACATGGATATCTTAATAAATAATGACAATGACGAATCTTTTAAGGCGGATATAGGAGTGCGTCAAGGCTGCATTCTTTCTCCACTAATTATAACATTTATCTGAAACATATAATTGGGAGACATTATAATGTCACCAAAAATCAATAATCTTTGGCAGTAGACTACATTGATACTGACATTATTCCAATTATATAGTTTCTTGGCTGGTTCAACTTTGAACTCCATAAACGAATATTCATCAAAGATGGAAGATTTTAGTTGAAAATATGACATTGAAGTTAGCGTGGATAAAAATAAGATATTGGTGACTAGCAATATCAAGCAAATCCCATGATAATCTTTTTAAACATTCTCAAACTTGAAGTAATTGCCACCTTAAAATATCTTGGGTCTCAAATATGTGTTGACGGAAAATCAGGAAATGAGAGGTTAAGACTCGAGACGGCGATGGCTGTCATGGCAAGGTTGAATATGATTTGGAAAAAGATGACCAGCATTACAGTAAAGATCAATATTTACAGTGCTAAGTATATTCTTATACAGGATATGAAAGTTGAACATTTAATGCAGAACGAAAAGAAGGATTAAGGCTTTTAAATATTAGTGTAATAGACGTTTGTTAAGACGTCCATATGGGTTACAAAATTATGTATATTGTACTTAACGTAAAACACAGCTTTTTTGGAACGTCCCACTTAGACACGACGGATTATCACTAAAATTAGGGGATTATGATATGCAAAACAAAAACATACAAATTACAATACACAAAACATATTCAACGTTTCGACCACAAGGCCTTTATCAAGATACGCACAAAACATCATAAGACGACGAATAGAAATTATCGCAACACACAAATGTGTCCAACCGAAATATGGAAACATCTGTATATGTAGCTCTTTAAAAAAAAATCTACACTTTGATTTCTATTCTTTTTGAACATCTTCTTTCTCGAATTCCGTACAATCTACTATCTTAAACTCTCACGCTGCTGACTACCCTCGAAATTTCTCGAAATTCTTCTCTCTCTAATCCTCTATCTTTCTTGTTTTATTTAATCGACCATCAAATCCTTCTATTTCTGAAACTCGCTAAATTCTTCGCCATCAGCTTAAGCTCAATCTATTCACCTCAGTTGATCAGTGTTTCATCATCTGACTCGTACCAACACTCAGTACCCTCACTCCCTATCTTCCAACTCTCGTCAAATCCTCCTCATACATTCATTCATAATGGTAATTCAGATACTCACTCCATTCGCCTCCTTAGTTTAAATTGAAATGTATCTTCCTGCAAACACTCTCCTCCTCATCCTATTCGATCATCCACCTCTCAATCTCTCACTCTCTAACTCTATCTTCCGTGCCTCACTCTTTCACTCTCTAATCATCTCCAACTTCCACCTCTCAATCTATCACTCTCTAGCCATCCCCATCTTCCGTCCATCAATAAGCACACTCTCTCTCTCCATCTTTCTTCTGTTGATCTTCATACTATACATTCTCCTAATACCATCATATTCTCTCCACCACTTGCCATTTTCCTCCTTCTAACCTCACCATACTCTCCTCATATTCACGCCACCTTCCTCACTCTTTCAATCTCACGTCATCCGCCTCCAACCCTCTCCTTTACTTCCAGTCCTCCATTGTACCGTCAATCGACTCAATTATGCAAAAGTACAAACCGTTACCACTATCCCCACAACCCCCATCCCCCTTAGTTTTCAATGCTAAAAGCTTCAGACAGGACCCCTATCTAGAACCACAAGTACAATGACCTTCATTATGTGGGTATTGCCAAAATTTGCAACAGCAGCACACTAGCCTGGCCGGTCTAAAAATCGATTGGCCTGTGACGCGCGTGTGGCCAGGGTTCGACACCTCTCGCTCTAGTTCTTCTGTATTCTGGTAATATTATCTCCTTCATTTATAGAAATTAACATTTATAATATTGTCCATTTATATTCGCTAATTTAATCTGGGTGTGTGTTTGTGCACTTGTGTGTGCCTATTTGTGAGGCTAGATGCAAGTGTATGAGTGTGTGTGTGTGTATGAGTGATAGAATTTACTATATTGGAACAATGGCTTTTAACGTGGACCATAAGGCTCACATAGGGACCGCTGCATTATGCTAGGGGTCAGAGGCCGCGAAAAAGAAAAAGGAAACTAGGGGGGAGTGGATCGGGAGGGGGTAAAGAAACGTAAAAATGTTGACATATTATAAGATAAACTGTTGGCGTACTTAAAACATGAAACACATTGAGGTCGGTGAAGAGTAATTCGATTTTAGGGGGGAAAATGGGACCAGAGAAGATATATCGTAATTGATGGATAAATATATATACGTCCAAAAAGAGTATATATATATATATATATTTGCTACAGCAAGGTCTTTGACAGAGTCCAACATGAAAAATGAATTGAATGTCTTAAAGAAATAAGCATAGATGGAAAAAACATCAGATTGATTCTATCTATCTATCTATTCGCTAATCCCTTTATTGCCTTCCAGAGTCAGGAGTCGAAGAGTTTTCTGGAGATGGCCCTCGTGTGTGTTGAGTATATTTTGGAATTTGTCGCCTCTTTTATTTCGGTGGTCCATCGTTTTCGTGGTAGGCCTCTAGGTCTGCCTTCACTGTATCTGTGTAGCATAGCTTGCTGTGGTATGCTGTCTGGTGGTAGTCTACTGATGTGTGCAAACCATTTGATCTGTTGGCTCTTAATATACTCCAAGATTGAGGCGGTGCTGGTTCTTTGTCTAATGTCTTCAAATATTTTTAGTAGATATATATATATCTACTATATCCTTCTAAATATCATATGCATATATATTTTAGTAGAATGTGAAGTCGACGGAACAATCAGACAGATTAGAAATAAATATTGAGAACAACCTGCACCAATAATGTGTGAAAACATCTACTCACCACGCATAGAAATAAAATCAGAGGAGTAAGACAAGGATGTATTTTATCACCAAGTCTATTCAATATCTACACAGAGAATATCTTTAAACATAGAAGAAATGCCAGGACTCACGATCAGTAGGAAAATAATAAACAACATTAGATATGCAGATGAAACTGTTCTTTTAGCAGAAAGTGTACATGATCTACAAAGACTAATAGATCAAGTTGATAAATCAAGTAAAAAATATTTACTGGATATAAACATCCAAAAAACAAAAACCATGATAAACTGCAACAAGTAGAGCATTATTAATATCTCGGACACATAACCACAAATGATGGCAGATGTGAAACAGAAGTTAAACGGAGAAAAGGAATGGCTAAAAGTACCTTCAATGACATGAGGAAATTATTAACATGTAAACAAATTACAAACAAGTTAAAAATAAGAATTATAAAATACTACATCTACTCTATATTAATGTATGGCTCAGAAACATGGACAATAAAACAAACAATTAGACAACATTTGTCCTTCGAGATGTAGATATATATAAAATTATGGAGAACATCATGGAAAGAGAAGAAACAAACACAGAAGTTTCAATAACATTTAATATGAAGAACGAACTATTAAAGGAAATAAAGATAAAACAAAAAAAATATTTTGGACACAATAAAAGACATGACACCTTGTTGAAGACCTAATTTTATGGTAAATTCGAGGGGGAGTGAGCAACAGATAGGCAGAAATACATGTCCTGATTAGAAGCTTATGCCGAAAATGGATGTGTCGAACCATTGGCGCAAATAAAACGGCGACACAACGCATTCCATTCTCTGAATTACATTCTGCTGGAAATCTAGTAGTCCTGCTACAAGATAAATCCAGCAGGAGTTTGAGAATGAACTCTGAGGAAGAAGAAATAGATTAGAACCTAGCATCACAGCACATGGGACACTCCCATAAGTGCTCCCCTCTCCGTTCCAGCAACTATTCCAGTGTATAAATGTGGCTAGAGTCTCAGAGTGGACTCAGAGTCCCGGTCAGGTGTTGACTGCGTGATCTTCTGGACTTTCACCCCAAAAAAATACTTTTCCTTCTCTCACCTCTGGATACTCCCATTTCTAACATTCTCTGTATGTGTACGTTCTCAGCCTTATTGACATAATCTTCATCTTCAAATGAATTTATTACTGCCTTGATCAAGTCTGCTTTATCTCTTCTCAGCATTGTGACATCACTGCATTGCCTGCTAATAAATCGGTTCTCTCGTTTCCTCTGATTCCAGCATGAGCAGGGCAGTATATCCATGTAATGATATGGAAAAGTGAGTTGTTCAATAATTCCCACTAATCTTTTCTGATCATGCACTTTTCTATCTTGTGCACCATGCTTTGAGAGTCTGTGAGTATTACCGAGTGTGTTGGTGTATCAGTTATCAACCAATTAAGTGCTGTTGTAACTCCCTTTATCTCCATCCTCAACTCAATGTGACAGTCGAGTATGCTGAAGATTTCTCAACCAACTTCACACCATTTCTGTAGGCAACAAAGTCCCAACCGCTTTTACTTGTATTTCTGTTAACTGAGCCATCTGTGTATATAATTATATCGTGTGGTTTCGAGTGTAGCTGTGTGAGTGACACCCGTCCATTTTCGACACGCTCTATCTAATTTGTATTATTACTTTAGTCAATTATTTCTTCTTGTTTTGTGTGTTTGTTTTTCGTTCGCTCCATTGTAACCATCACGGATATCCGTGCGATTTCCGCCGGGAGCGTGATTACGTTGTGCCACCGTTATGCGCATTGTAGGCCTAGCACATCCGATTTCGGCATGCCTTGACAATTCGGGAGGGCTACCCTTAGCCTGTGACAGCCTCTATATCTGTCTCCAGGCACGCGTTTTTTTTTTGCTCTCGTCTGATTCGAACGAGGTGTTCCACTGTCTATGAACTCGCCTCGTGTAATTTGACGTGCTGTGCCTGTGCCCATTGGTTACTGAACCGTTTCTCATCCGTGAGCCTAGTTCCTTAAGGGGAAGAACTCAACAGAGGAGTTGGACCCTGGCTCTTTCGCCCTCTTAGCCGAGGTGTCATTCACTGACATCGTGTACCCCTTGTCCGAGTTCGATTCTCACACCACGCGTTCTAGCAATGCGTTCTAGAGCTGAGCGTCCTTGTCCCAATAGCTCCTGAGCCCATCAGGTACTGAACCCTTTCTCTCGTCAAGTGTATTTCCGGTGTAGGAAAACCTGACAGTAGAGTTGGACCAGGGCTAAATCGTTGTCCCTTTTGTGCCTGAGCCCATCGGGTACGGAACCCTTTCTCTCTGCAAGTGTACTTCCGGTATAGGAAACCTTGACAGTAGAGTTAGACCAGGACTACCATCGTTGTCCCTTTATTGCCTAAGCCCATCGGGAACAGAACCCTTTCTCTTCGCGAGCATATTTCCGGTTTAGGAAAGCTCGACATTAGACTTGGATTAGGTCATCTTGCTTTACCAGCCACCAATGGATGGGTCTGGGTCTCTGTCTGTAAGGAACACAGGTAACTAGATGCTCGTCTCGAGCTGACGGAGCTTGTAGTTCACCTTTCCTAGAGACTTTTCACTTTCTATTTGCAGTTCGCGCTGCCCTCTAGCGCTGTTCTGCCCTTTATTGTTCCATTGTACTCGGTATGAAATCTATTTGTCTCGCCATGCATCTACCTTTACGTGCATTTTACATTGGCCGCCCCTCCAATGTTCGGACTGGACTGACTAGTTTCACTGTATGTCGACAGTGTCGCTATATGTGGTGATGTTGGTGGTGTCGGAGATATTGTCTGTCTCTTGTGCAGTCAAATCTCTTTCCATCTGCTACCTCCACATTCTCGGACACGATCCCCAAATGATTTGGCCAGAATCAACTCGAGCTGCTGTATTTCTGTTTCCAGGGTGCACCGCGTGGAGGTACATTTGGGATCTTGGTTATCTGCTAACCCTGGGTCCGCCTAGCGTTCCCTTCGCACCCCTTCGCATTTCTTCTTAATGTCTATCTACATCCATTCACTGTTCTTTACTATTTTTTCCAATTTACATGCTCTTTGCAGTGCGTCTTCAGCCTCTGCCATCCATGATCTGCCTCTCTTGATACGTTTTCCCTTTGACTCATCTAGACGTTGGTGTAGTAGGTGGTGGTTGTATTCTGTTACTTTAAGTTACGACCTAACCTGTGCTACCTGCCGTCGTACTCTAATACTGGGAAAATCAAGCATAGCAGAACAGGTCTAGCATAGTGTAGCACCAAGAAAAGAGACAAGGGATTTTGGAAGTCTGTTGCAGCTAACTTTTGTTACGGAGACGACACATTAATGATGAATGATAGCATATCCAATTCAGGAAGAGGCCATCAACCAACATTTTTGGCTATTTTAATTTTCTAGAAAATATAAATATGTTCAATAGTTTACCATTGATTTCTGATTAATCCGAATGCACAATGGCCTCTAGCGAGATTCGAAAAGGGTATCTTGGCCGTCACCGACGTGCATTGCACACGCCACCACAGAGCCGGACATATGATATATAGTAATAATGTATATTTTTGTTAGTAGATATTGAAGATTACCGAACCATCAGCCTTATGAGGCAGATGTGAAGATTACCGAACCATCAGCCTTATGAGGCAGATGTGAAGATTACCGAACCATCAGCCTTATGAGGCAGATGTGAAGATTACCGAATGAGACAAAATTACCATGATTTTTTCACATCCTCATCGTTGATAATTGTATGAAGATTGTTGATAACAATAGTCTCATCTCATAGATATTCAAAGTAACAGAAGCCATGCGGAAGTCGGCTGAGTCGTGTCGAAATGCGCAGATATCGCAGCCAAATCCATATCATCATTGTGATATGACTGTTACTCGTCTTACGTTATGTTAAATTCTCGGAAAAGGCCTTTAGGCCGAAACATCGATTTTTGTCTTATCAAGCGTGTTTCCAGTGAGTGTCAAAACTACCATAAATTTCGACTGTTGACATAACATCATCATCTAGTGCCGTCTCCGCAACGAAGGTTGGCTGCAGCGTAACTCCAACATCTCCTGTCTCTTGTCTTGGTGGTGCACTCTGCTAGTCTGTAACCTGTCTATCGTGTGATGTTACTCTCCCACTTGTATCTCTGCCTACCTCTTGCTCGCTTCCCTTTGACTTTACCCTCAAGTAAGGTCTTCAATAAGGTGTCATGTCTTTTAATGTGTCCAAAGTATTTTATTTGCCTAATCTTTATTTCTCTTAGTAGTTCTTTCTTCATATTAAGTGTTTTTAGTATCTCTTTATTTGTTTTCTTTTCTTTCCATGATGTTCTCCATATTCTTCTATATACCCACATCTCAAAGGCATTAATTTTGTCTTCTAATTGTTTATTTAGTGTCCATGATTCAGAGCCATACATTAATATGGAATAGATGTAGCATTTTATAATTCTCATTTTTAACTTGTTTGTAATTTGTTTAGATGTTAATATTTTCCTCATGACATTGAAGGTACCTTTAGCCATTCCTATTCTCCTTTTAAGTTCTGTTTCACATCTGCCATCATTTGTGACTATTTGTCCAAGATATTTATAATGTTTTAATTGTTGTAGTTTCTCTCCAGGTATGTTTATGTTTAACCCCTCTTTTTATTTCTATGTACGGTGAGTAGCTGTTTTCACACCTTATTGATGCAGTCTGTACCCAATATATATTTCTAATCAGTCTGATATCTTTTCCATCCATGCTTATTTCTTGAAGACATTTGATTAATTTTTCATGTTGAACTCTGTCAAAGGCCTTGCTGTAGTCTATGAAGCAAATATAGATACTTTTTGGACTTCTATATATTTATCAATCACTAGTCGGATACTAAGTATAGCTTCTCTGGTTCCTTTGTTTTTCCTAAAACCGAATTGTTCTTCACCGACCTCCGTGCCTATCTTGTTCTTAATTCTTTCATGTATTATCTTGAGATGTATTTTAGTTAAATGACTCATTAGACTTATTGTTCTATATTCTGTACAGTCGACAGCCCTGGGCTTCTTAGGTAGTGGTATGAATATTGATGATGTTAGGTCTTTAGGTATATGGCCTGTTTCGTATATGTCATTACAAAGTGCTGAAATAACACAACCAAGCTATAAACCGCACGCGACGCATTGAGTTAGCTGTCTACATCCTGCAGATCTACAGAGGAAAACACGAAGTTAGCTGTCTACATCCTGCAGATCAACAGAGGAAAACACGAAGTTAGCTGTCTACATCCTGCAGATCTACAGAGGAAAACACGAAGTTAGCTGTCTACATCCTGCAGATCTACAGAAGAAAACACGAAGTTAGCTGTCTACATCCTGCAGATCAACAGAGGAAAACACGAAGTTAGCTGTCTACATCCTGCAGATCTACAGAGGAAAACACGAAGTTAGCTGTCTACATCCTGCAGATCTACAGAAGAAAACACGAAGTTAGCTGTCTACATCCTGCAGATCAACAGAGGAAAACACGAAGTTAGCTGTCTACATCCTGCAGATCTACAGAAGAAAACACGAAGTTAGCTGTCTACATCCTGCAGATCTACAGAGGAAAACACGAAGTTAGTTGTCTACATCCTGCAGATCTACAGAGGAAAACACGAAGTTAGCTGTCTACATCCTGCAGATCTACAGAGGAAAAAACACGAAGCTAAACAGTTTTTTCGGCTCTCACCAATTATCGATTGTCGTGTAAAAATTTAAATGATGTTTTGCTCAATAAGTCATCGACGGCATCCGATCACGCATTTGTGTATTATCGGTGAAGTGTGTATTATCGGTGAAGTGTTTTCTAAGATGTACCGTGAGAGCGTGAAGCCACAGACATGTAAATACTCTCTCAACCTTGGCAACATTCTAGTCATTGTTTGGAAGAAAATCGACAAAGATTATCATGGTTTCCAATTTTTTTTTCTCTCGATCCTTGCTCGTCAATTGCCATGAAAATGTCGAGCATGCGCGTAGATATATATTTTCTTTCTATTACGTACATACTCATACATGCATGAAAATACACAGGGACATTTGCACAAATACACGAACATTCATGTTCTCGGAGACACGCATACACAGGTGAAAACTCTGACCACAGCACATACTGATTCATACATACATATAAGCATATAAACATCGCGTGAATGCTACCGGGTCCGAAAGTAGTACTTACATATAAACATATCACCTGGATGTTACCAGGTCCGAAAGTAGAGAATATAATAGTAATGATATGTATGTCGTAAGCAGCGACTAGAGAGGTTTTAATGAAGGCTTAGCTGTGTATCCAATAGAAGGGAAAAGTGGCCCAAACGTTATTCTGGAATCGGATGTATCGGACTCAAAAGAACATATTTCGTAGACAAGCAATGAACTATGGCATACCACATTCCGTTCTCCGGACAACGTCCGGGTACACATGGCTGAAACTTATAGTCAGAAATAGGCTACCATAGCGGGCGATTTGGGCGTGATTGAATCAGATATATGTATTGTCCACCTCACAGCAATTCATTCCCATTATAAATGTGATACTTATTTGCCTAGTAGGCGTGACTGAACCTGACACATTCATTGTTCAGATGTCAGTTTAGTTACCAGCCTGGTGGCGATGAAGTGAACGGAAAAGGACTGTGCGTGACCATAAAATTACCTGATGTGTCAAACTGACTACACCTCCCTGGCCCTCTCCTTATTTTCCGTACACTGGAGATGTATCTCCTGTTAAAACTAAAAGAGCGCAAACATTCCACCATGAGTAGTAATATGACAGCACAACTGATGGGGAAACTCTCGAGATACTTAATTCTCTTAGAAGAGACATACAAGTAAACCTCATCAGTAGAGATTTCTGTATCGAATCTATGCGGCACATTCGGTACCCATATTCTCAGCAGGGGAAATCAAATAAATGGTAGGACTATTCGTGTCTGCTTCCGTTTAAGATGTCTACTAGCACTTTCGTAATACATAATATCAATCGTCATTACAACGAACGCACAGATTATCAGACTATTGGGTATTGGTACGAAAAAATACACAGTTTCAACCTTAAGGCTTTTTTCAAGAAAATACAAGACATACAGTGAACAAACAGTATAACGACTCAAGATTTCCACATAGCTCATAGGTCAACGAAGATGTAAAGAGCTGTTACAGCTTAAAGGAACTTGTCTGACTCTGCTCGATAGCTGTAGAGATATGGTCTTTCGTCAGGACTTCTAGCTTTATTTGATGAACGCTGTTGATCTGATTTGACATTCGTTTTCGTCACAAACACATTTAAATCCACTTGTAAATAGGAGCATATTCTTGATTTCTATGGCGTCAGACATATCGCGAAGTATGGAGTTGTCTGTTTCCAGGATGAACCGCGTGAAAATACTTTAGAGTCGTGGCTAGTCTACTAGCACTGTAAATATAAAAATGAATAGTTAGGTAAAATGTTACCAATATACGTAAATACAACAATCTAGCAACGAGACACAATTACAGACGACGTTTCGACTACAAAATCTTCATCATGTAAAACAAAAGACCACCACACAAAAAATTACATAGAGACACACATATGCTGTGGTAGTGACAGGAAGAAAAGCAGACGAGATGTGGGGACATGACTGGAAAAACACAAGCGGATAAGCAGGACAAGGAAATATGCACGAGTTAAAGACAAACGTGGTAACATAAGGAGGGCGAAGTACATGAGAAAAGTAAAAGAACAGATCGAGTGAAAACGATACAATATAAGAAGGAATGAAAATCAAATCAAATAAAAAATGTACTTAGCTGGACGATAAGCTGGATGTCTGCAGTGAACGAGAAATGTAGTATTGTAACGGCGAGTTACAAAGTGACCAATAGCAATACAATTGCCTGCTCAAACACTAAACTCTACAACTCAAGGACGCAAGGAAGATCGAGCGTCGACAAAGGCGAGACATAGTAGTAGCAACTCCTCGGACAGTTAAAAGCAGTAAATGGTGAACAGACAATAGTAAGGCACATAGACAGAAACTGGAAGAAAAGGACGGAGCGAGAATTACAGAGCGGTCATAGTTACCCAAAATGGGAATTGGATGAAGCCGAAAGGCGCAGATATCGCGATAACAAAACAACCATGACGCGACTAAAGTGCATAAAGAACAGGAATGAAGTTGGAAGAACATATAGGGTATCATCATCATAAGGTGCCATGTCGGCTGGCGTAGGCGATCATGGCTCTTCACAGCTCTCTATCTCCAGTATTATGTATCACGTTCGTTATTATTCCCTGCCGTGCCAGGTTGTCAAACTGTCTAATATTTTCTCACGTTGACGTCCTATGTCTATGTTGCCTTCAATCTTGCCTGTTGTGACTATGTTCTCCAAACCTGCCTGTCTCATGAAATGGTAATAAAATGAAGATGATCTTTTTCTTATATTATTGATTAAGATGCTTGTCGAATTTGACTCTTTCAACACCTCCACATTAGTTTTTCTGGCAGTCCATGGTATTCCATTATTTCTTCTGGCAGTCCATGATATTCCATTATTTCTTCTGGCAGTCCATGGTATTCCATTATTTCTTCTGGCAGTCCATGGTATTCCATTATTTCTTCTGGCAGTCCATGGTATTCCATTATTTCTTCTGGCAGTCCATGGTATTCCATTATTTCTTCTGGCAGTCCATGGTATTCCATTATTTCTTCTGGCAGTCCATGGTATTCTATTATTTCTTCTGGCAGTCCAGAGGATACCATAGAGAAAATATTGTGAGAAAAGGTGTGAAGTAGGAGAAAATTTACAGTCAGAATCAGTAGTGGCCAACCGGAGGGGCCGTAAAAAACACTGCCTAAATTATGTACTTCAGAGTTTCAGAACAGAAGAGGGTTCAAAATATGTACCCCTGAGATTTGGAACAGAAGAGGGTTCAAAATATGTACCCCTGAGATTTGGAACAAAAGAGTGTTCAAAATATGTACCCCTGAGATATGGAACATAAGAGGGTTCAAAATATGTACCCCTGAAATTTGGAACAGAAGAGGGTTCAAAATATGTACCGCTTAGTTTCAGAACAGAAGCGGGTTCAAAATGTGTACTTTCGAGTTTCGGAACAGAAGCGGGTTCAAAATGTGTACTTTCGAGTTTCGGAACAGAAGCGGGTTCAAAATGTGTACTTTCGAGTTTCGGAACAGAAGCGGGTTCAAAATGTGTACTTTCGAGTTTCGGAACAGAAGCGGGTTCAAAATGTGTACTTTCGAGTTTCGGAACAGAAGCGGGTTCAAAATGTGTACCCCTGAGATTTGGAACAGAAGAGGGTTCAAAATATGTACCGCTTAGTTTCAGAACAGAAGCGGGTTCAAAATGTGTACTTTCGAGTTTCGGAACAGAAGCTGTTTCAGAACTATGTAACCCCCGACAAACCATGGAACACAGTTTGGATGGCAGTCTGTGTGTTCTCTCAGGAATTATTGAGAGAAGCCATGAATATATTATTGAGTAGAACGAGAGGAATGAGAAGGCAGGAAACAATAATCGATCAGGATGCGTACCACAGATACCGCGTCCTTGCTGTGAATGATAATGTGATGGTCTACGGAGTCAGGGTCTTCGTTTCACCAACTCTACCTCTTTCATGCATAGATAGAGAGATAAATAGAGAGAAGGGGAGAGATAGGGCGAGAAACATGTAAAAGCAAAGATCAATTAACATTTGTAATATCGCTCAAAAAGAGAAACAAGAATAAAGCTGAAATAATTAGATAGGATTTAACAATCATCATCAAGTGCCATGCCGGGTATGGATAAACCAAACATGCATTCATAAATCAAATATGCATTCATAAAAAAACATACATTCAGAAATCAAACATGCATTCATAAATAAAACATGCACTCATAAAACAAACACGCATTCAGAAATATGGGAATCAAACATGCATTGATACATCTGGAAATCAAACATGCATTCATACATCTGGGAATCAAACATGCATTCATAAATAAAACATGCTTTCATAAATCAAACATGCATTCAGAAATCAAACATGCATTCAGACATCAAATCTTCATTCACAGATCAAACATGCATTAGTAAATCAAACATGCATTCGTAAATCAAACATACATTCGTAAATCAAACATGCATTCATAAATTAAACATGTCTTCATAAATTAACCATGCATTCATAAATCAAACATGCATTCAAACATCAGACATTCATTCAAAAATAAAACATGTATTCATAATTCAAACGTGTTTTCATAAATAAAACATACACAGAAATCAAATATGCATTCATAAATCAAACATGAATTCATAATTCAGACATGCATTTAGATATCAATCATGCATTCCGATATCATACACGGATTCAGAAATCAAACATGCATTCGATAATCAAACATGCATTCGTAAATCAAACATGCATTCATAAATTAAGCATATATTAAATAATCAAACATGCATTCCTAATTCAAACATGCATTCGGAATCAAACATGCATTCAGATATCAAATATGCATTGACTAATCAAACATGCATTTATAAATTAAACATGTATTCAGCAATCAAAAACGCATTCATAAATCAAACATGCATATCAGAAATCAGGCATGTATTCATAAATCGTAACTTGTCTAAGGTTCCCTGCAGTAACTAGTCTGAGGTCCTCTGCGGTAACTTGCCTTAAATTCTCTGTAGTTGCTTGTCTAAAGTTCTCTGCAGCAGCTTGTCTAAAATTCACTGTATCAGTTTGACGGTATGCAGCTTTCTTTTTGTGAACGTTTCACTCTCTTGAGTTCGATTGGTCGTGTGCTTACAAATGCAATTTTCGGAGATCATGGATTTTTGTCGATTGAAGCTTTAGAGTTGTGTGCTATGAATGGCACTATTTGTAGGTGGTTTTCTGCCTTGTTGAAGTATGTGTGGGGGGGGGGAGGGGGGTGTAGTACATATAAGAAAACCAGAGTACATTAAAGTCAATCTTATATGAAAGTACGCCTCTTGATGAAAGTACCCTTTTTACATCTGTGAGAAGTCAGGTTTTTTCATCTGTAAGAAGTCAGGTTTTTATATCTGTGAGAAATCAGGTTTTTATATCTGTGAGGAATCAGTTTTTTATATCTGTGAGAAATCATGTTTTTACATCTGTGAGATATTAGGTTTTTACATCTGTGAGAAGTCATGTTTTTACATTTGTGAGAAGTCAAGTTGTTTTTTACATCTGTGAGAAATCAGATTTTTACATCTATGAGAAGTCAGGCTTTTATATCTGTGAGAAATCAGTTTTTATATCTGTGAGAAATCAGGTTTTTACATCTGTGCGAAGGCACTGCATACCGCTGAAGATTTGAAGACTCTTGGTATAAAAACAGTTATCGAGGACCACCACCTCAGTTTTACAAAAGAATACAAAAGCTCTACTGCTCGCAATTAATGAGGATAGAAACAAACATAATATTTTCTATATTCAGTCTTTCCTCTGAATGTATATATTTCCTCTGTATATCTATGTATATCATTCCTCTGTATATCATCTGTACGACTTTCCTATGTATATTTCTATATCCTCTGTATATCTTTCCTCTGTATATTCTCTGTATATCTTTCATCTGTATATCTCAAAAAGAGATCAAAAGGCGTAGATAATTGGATTCAGTGTACTCGGCTTACCTCCATATATATTCCGACCCTCTCTACAAAGCGACACGCTACCTGACCAGTGTATCTCTCATAGCACGTAATTACAGCTTCTAGCGATAATTCTCTTTATAAAAAACCCACATTATGAATTCAATGTCAAACTCGGGGTGTGAATCCGAGACCTCTTGAGCACAAAGCGAAAGGTTTAACATCTACGTCTGGGAGATCCCGCGTTCTCTTTTGATCTGCTTTTTCTAAACTTACAATCTCAGTTTCACATACAAGCACATATAAAAAGTACAATCTCAGCTTCACATATACGTAAAGATAAAACTTATTATCTCAGTTTCACATACAAGCACATATAAAACTTCAATCAATCAATAAACTCGTAACCCTTCAGGGTCGTAGGGGTACCACATTGGATGCCTCAGCACACAGAGTCCTCCAGCGAATTCTATCCTCAGCGATGCGAATGAGTGTGGAAATCTTGCCCTGTCCATTCCTTGGTGTTGTCTGTCCATGCCTTTATTTGACCTCCTCTGCTTCTTCCACCTTCGACTGTTCCCTGCGGTATTATTTTTGACAAGGAATCGTGCCTGCATACATGTCCGAACAATGCTAGTTTTCACATATACGTACATATGAAACGTATAATCTTAGTCTCACATTCAAACACATATAAAACTTACAATCTTAATTTCACATAAATTCTTGATTCTTGATTAGAAAACTGGCACCACAGCACGTAGGGCATTCCCATAAGTGCTCCGCCCTCTGTTCCAGCAGCCATTCGACTCGATGGTGTTTCGAGTCCAATGCCGCCGAAACAGACGTCGACATCAGGGCACAACTCTGGCCCTTGCGACAGGTTTCTTTGTTGTTCTGCCCACCCACGCCGTGCCCGTAACTAGTTCAAGCACAACGTCGGTCTGTCTGAACAACATGGTAACTGTTATCGAAGGTTACGACTACTATTTCACACAAAGCACATATAAACGTACAATCTCATTCTCACATTAAGACCATCTGAAACGTACATTCTCGGTTTCACATATAAACAAATATCTCATCTCTTTACATTATACAATCGAACCCCTATATAGCGCATACGTTTATAACAAATTTCCCTATTTAACAACAGTTCTCAAAATCAATTATCGTTACTCTTTATTCAGTATACCCTATATAGCGAATTTCTATTACTACATACATATTCTGTCGGTCCCGACCAAGCTGTTATAATGCGATTTAAAAGTATAAATGTCCCACCTTCTTTCCATCATATTTTCTTCTGTCTATCGTTCCCTTTAGGCACCTCCTGTCTAGTCAGTTTGGTACCATACTGCTATTAACATTACAAGTACTGGCGAAACTCCAAATCGATAGTCATGTTGGTTTTGACCGGATTCTGCCGACTTCGGCTATATACTCGTATCTAGCGATGTTACAGCTGGTTTTTTTGTCCACTAAATCTGGGGTTTATCCGTGGCATAGGGTGCGGGGACTATTTTGGCCACATTTGCCTTAATCTAAGAAATCCTAGACTTTTTAATACTCTAGACATTTAGTCAAAGATGGTTAAACCCGCCTCACTCTTAACGAATTTCAGAAAATAGGTCACAAAAAGTATCACAGATGCGATGGAGTTGCGCGCGAAATTAAGGAAAAAAAAGCAATTTTCTTTTGGTATACTAGCTTCCCTTACTATGACCATTGCCTTATTTATATTGAATTATATAACCTGAGATTATTTAAGTGTTTTTTTTAACGGTCATTTGGGGTTATTTCTAAGACGCCAGTGGTAACACTGCTCGTATCTTTTTATGTATAGAGTTTGTTTTCGTCTCTTATAAGTGTTTTTCTATTTTGAACTTCATTTGTGTTACTTTATTCACATAGGCCTATGTAGATAAATTAAAAACCCACACAGTACATGTCGTGGTAAAAGCAAAGGTATTCGGCGTGTCACACCGTCCACAAGTACCTCCAGGACTCCCGAAAACAATAATTAATGAATTTTTTCATCATTTATTTGCCTCCATATAAATCAAAATATCTATCTATCTATCTATCTATCTATCTATCTATCTATCTATCTATCTATCTATATATCTATCTATCTATCTATCTATCTATCTATCTATCTATCTATCTATCTATCTATCTATCTATCTATCTATCTATCTATCTATCTATCTATCTATCTATCTATCTATCTATCTATCTATCTATCTATCTATCTATCTATCTATCTATCTATCTATCTATCTATCTATCTATCTATCTATCTATCTATCTATCTATCTATCTATCTATCTATCTATCTATCTATCTATCTATCTATCTATCTATCTATCTATCTATCTATCTATCTATCTATCTATCTATCTATCGATCTATCTATCGATCTATCTATCGATCTATCTATCTATCTATCTATCTATCTATCTATCTATCTATCTATCTATCTATCTATCTATCTATCTATCTATCTATCTATCTATCTATCTATCTATCTATCTATCTATCTATCTATCTATCTATCTATCTATCTATCTATCTATCTATCTATCTATCTATCTATCTATCTATCTATCTATCTATCTATCTATCTATCTATCTAATCTGTCTGTCTGTCTGTCTGCCTGTCTGTCTGCCTGTCTGTCTGTCTGTCTGTCAATCTATCTATCCATCTATTTATCTGTCATTCCTATTGTTTTTGTTCTGCTTGTGTTGATGCCAGGCGTCGCATGATTCCATGATGATCGGTCTCTGGTTAATGCATGTTTGTTCGCTTGTTGTGCAGTAATATTATGATATCTGTAACGTCCCTAATCCATCTTCGTCTTGATCTTCCTCTGCCTCTTGTCGCTTTTCTTCTGTTGTATGTTCTTGCTGAATTCTAATATGGGTTCATACTCATTAAGTAGCCGAACCATTTCATTTTTTTTTTCTCATTGCATTTACCGATGTTTTTCCAACAGTTCTTGTAATCTCCTCATTTCTCACATGATCTCTTCTTATTCTGTTTGCTGCTTTTCTTAGAACATCTCATTTTTCGCGCTGTTTGCTTTCTTTCTTGTTCTTTTGTTAATGTCAACGTAGTCAATATATTTCAATGTAAACACACAAAAAACCGCTACTATATATTCACACTTTATTGAGTGTAGAGAGGGGAAGGAGTGACAAACAAGCTAGCCATTTGGTCACGTTCTCCCCCATGATTTTATTGTTTCGATTTCGGGAATTACGAGCGATTAGCTCTTATTTCCTATAAATCAGCAAATATAAACAACAATGTAATTTGCTGTATGCATGTGCTAAGATTAGCAACACTTTGAGTTGCCTATGATAAGATTAACAACATTGAGTTGTCTATGATAAGATTAGCAACACTTTGAGTTGTGTATGATAAGATTAGCAACACTTTGAGTTGTCTATGATAAAATTAACAACACTTTGAGTTGCCTATGATAAGATTAACAGCACTTTGAGTTGCCTATGATAAGATTAGCAACACTTTGAGTTGCCTATGATAAGATTAGCAACACTTTGAGTTGCCTATGATAAGATTAACAACACTGTGAGTTGCCTATGATAAGATTAGTAGCACTTTGAGTTGTCTATGATAAGATTAGCAACACTTTGAGTTGTCTATGATAAGATTAGCAACACTTTGAGTTGTTTATGATAAGATTAGCAACACTTTGAGTTGTGTATGATAAGATTAGCAACACTTTGAGTTGTCTATGATAAGATTAGCAACACTTTGAGTTGTCTATGATAAGATTAGCAACACTTTGAGTTGCCTGTATGCATGTGCTAAGATTAGCAATACTCTGAGTTACCTGTATGCATGTGCTAAGATTAGCAACACTCTGACTTACCTGTATGCATGTGCTAAGATTAGCAACACTCTGAGTTACCTGTATGCATGTGCTAAGAAGCGACAGGTGATTGCTTAGGTAGGTTTGAGAATGAAGTTGACTGTCTTCCACGTAAGGTCACAAAATACCCATTCATGCTGAACTTGGATGTGTCAAGCTGAAAGGCGCATATATCTAATTCAGGCTGTAAACCATGATACACGCATTCCGTCCTCCGGATTACATCCTGCTAACAACGCTTTTTAGAGAACTACTCGTAAAAGAAGAAGTAGCTAAATACTCAGATCATTTATTTCTTAATACATATCATTCTTAGTACTACTTTAAAACGTGACCGTCGAAAGCGGATGTCTCGGGACACTGCTCAAATATAACTGCACCAGAGCGAATTTCATTATCTGGAAAACACCCTGCTGGAAATCTAGTAGGGTCATTGTCCTGCCACACGAGAGATCCAGCGGGAGTGTGAGAATGAATGATGAAAAAGATGAATACATATACATTTTATTTCGTACACAATCAAATAGATATACTTTTCATGTATTCGAACACTTTTTAATTCACTCATTTCAACCCCGCATACTGAGCGTCTCAAAGACAATGGATTATGTTGGTGTGATAGTTATTACAATAATGTCAGTCCTTTCTCTTATACGTCCTTTGTCTGGTAACGTGCCAGAGGTTAGTCATTGTTTGGTTGTTAACTTAGTCCCTCATTGTCTTGTCAATAGTACCACAAGAAGCGAGAAATGGATGCCAGCTACTCCAGGGCATCTGCTGACTGACAATGCCCCTGGAGACCACTCAAACAGCGAGAGTATCGGTAGAGGTGTTGACTGATGAGGGCATACGACTTGGTGGGGACAAGAATTAGAAATCCCACAGCAGTCTCTAAACAATGGTGCAGTTCAGGTACTTGGGTCACGTACTCACAGGTCACGGTATTTTGTCCGGGTCTTTGACAGGGAGATATGGTATATTTCTCGTCTTTGATAGCCAAGGGGCCAGGTTCAATTCCCGGCGCTTTCAATTGTGCATGCGGACGGTTCAGAAAA
The DNA here is from genome assembly GCA_034231615.1 of Meghimatium bilineatum. NCBI lineage: Eukaryota > Metazoa > Mollusca > Gastropoda > Stylommatophora > Philomycidae > Meghimatium > Meghimatium bilineatum. The sequence goes on along the minus strand of CM067315.1, from coordinate 8,202,847 downwards.
TTATGAATAAATTGTACTTACTGCGCAAAACTGAAATCCAACAGTTAGATCCATTAATAGGGTAATACAGTTTTGATAATATTTAATAACACACATAACGACACACACAAATCGACGTTTCGACCAAAAGGCCTTTATCAATACAAACAATTGAAACAAAATTAAAACATATAACAGAAAGCGAACAGTTATGACATGTGACCGTCGATGTCATCACTGTTCGCTTTCTGTTATATGTTTTAATTTTGTTTCAATTGTTTGTCTTGATAAAGGCCTTATGGTCGAAACGTTGATTTTTGTTTGTCATTATGTGTGTTATTAAGTATTATTAAAACTTTATTACCCTATTCTCAGAAAACAATGACAAATTACTAATAGTACACACTGCCGCGAAAATCACAACAACTAACAAATGTTACATTGAAAGTTAACATCCTGAATAGGGTATGCTATCAATTGCTGTTTAAACTACTTTTAAGTTCCGGTCACAGTAAATTCCTTGTGCAATGTGAATGCCTTGCACACAGTGAATGCCTTAAACACAGTGAATTCCTTGTACACAGTGAATACCTCAATGCCCCGCACAACGCGGATATCTTGTACAAAGTGAATTTTCTTATGCGTTTCACAAAGTGACTGTCTTGCACAAAGTGAATACTTTGATGCCTTGGAAAAAGTGAATGCTTTGTACAAAGTGAATGCCTTGATGAAGGGTACAAAGCAAATACCGTAAACAATGTTAATGCATTGATGCCTTACACAAAGGGAATGGCTTGATGCTGTGCACACAGCCAATTTCTTACACAAAGTGAGTACCTTGATGCCTTGTACAAAGTGAATGCTTGCACAAAGTGAATGCCTTGATGTATTGCACAAAGTGAATGCTTTATACAAAGTTAATGTCTTGCACAAAGAATATGCTTTAATGTCTTGCACAAAGTGAATAGATTGATTCCTTGCATATAATGAATGCCTGCGAGTGAATGCTCTGCAGAAAGTGAATGCCTTGATGCTATGTATTAGTGAATGCCACGTGAGAATTCCGTTTGTGCCTTGCACAAAGTGAATGCTTTGTATAAAGTGAATGTCTTTGCACAAAGTGAATGCCATGCACAAGTGATGTAAAGAAACATTAAAACATTATATTAAATACAGTTCATGTGAAACAAAGGTTCGACTGCAGGGGAGGTTGGTCTGTCAAGTAACTAAATAATTTCCTGGCTGAACTTATGACTATATATAGAGAGATAGAGAGGAAGACTAAAATTAGAGAGAAAGACAGAGACGAAATTTGGATAGAAAGAAAGAGGTGAGAGAAAGAGAGGAAGGTATTAGAGAGAATGTGAAGTTAGATATGGAGTTTATATAAATTGAGAAGCCTAGAAAATGAGAGGAAGATTCGAAAATGAGAGGGAGATTAGAAAAAGAGAGGGAGATTAGAAAGAGAGAGGGAGATTAGAATGAAAGAGGAAGATTAGAAAGAGAGAGGAGATTAGAACGAAAGAGGGAGATTAGAAAGAGAGAGGAGATTAGAACGAAAGAGGGAGATTAGAGAGAGGAGATTAGAACGAAAGAGGGAGATTTGAGAGGGAGATGAAGATTAGAAAGAGAGAGGGAGATTAGAAAGAGAGAGGGAGATTAGAAAGAGAGAGAGATTAGAAAGAGAGAGGGAGATTAGAACGAAAGAGGGAGATTAGAGAGAGAGATTAGAAAGAGAGATTGGAAAGTGAGAGGGAGATTGGAAAGAGAGAGGGAGATTAGAACGAAAGAGGGAGATTAGAAAGTGAGAGATTGATTAGAAAGAGAGGAAGATTTGAGAGGGAGATGAAGATTAGAAAGAGAGAGCAAGGTAAGAAAGAGAGAAGACGGTCGAAAAAAGAGAGAGCGGATAAATTAGATAGAAAGAAGCGATCCTTTTATTGAAAGAATGGAAACGTAAATATAGAAATAAAGGAACGTTACATAAAAAGAAAGATAAAGGGCAGATAGAGAGAAAATAATATCAGATAAAAAGAGATAAGAGTAAGGCTAGAGATTAATGCTTCGGTTTGAGGGAATATGAGATGGAGTTACAATTAGATTGAGGAAGGCAGGAAGAAAGATTCAAAGCCACATACAGAAAAAGAGTATCAGAGAGAGAGAGAGAGAGAAAGAGATAGATAGAGAGAGAGAGAGAAAGTAAGACAGAAGACAAGGAATGAGAACGTGCACTTTTTTTTTATGCACCGGGGTCTCCCGTTTGCCCGAAAACTCATCAACATAACCGCGAGAAGGCGGGCTTAGCTTTGGTAGCCATAGCAACGTAGAAATTCTTCCCCCATCCTTTCGTTAGAACTGACGAGGCAGAGGAGAGACCAAAACTGACTAACGACCAAATAAAACCTCCTCCCTCCAACCTCTCGTTGTCTCATCCTCTTGGCGATGTGCTCATGTTATTGGAGGTTATAGAGAAGGAAGATAGAAAGAGAGAAATAGAGAGAGAGAGATAGAGAGAGAGTGAATCACACAGAAAGAGAAATAGATAGAAAGATTGAATCACATAGAAAGAGAAAAAGATAGAGTAAATCACACAGAAGGAAAAACAGATGGAGAGAGTGAATCACACAGAGAAATAGATAGCGAGAGTGAATCACACAGAAAGAGATACAGATAAAGTGAATCACACAGAAAGAGAAATAGATAGAGAGAGTGAATCACACAGAGAAATAGATAGAGAGAGAGTGAATCACACAGAGAAATAGATAGAGAGAGTGAATCACACAGAAAGAGACACAGATGGAGAGAGTGAATCACACAGAGAAATAGATAGCGAGAGTGAATCACACAGAAAGAGATACAGATAAAGTGAATCACACAGAAAGAGAAATAGATAGAGAGAGTGAATCACACAGAGAAATAGATAGAGAGAGAGTGAATCACACAGAGAAATAGATAGAGAGAGTGAATCACACAGAAAGAGACACAGATGGAGAGAGTGAATCACACAGAGAAATAGATAGAGAGAGTGAATCACACAGAAAGAGATACAGATAAAGTGAATCACACAGAAAGAGAAATAGATAGAGAGAGTGAATCACACAGAGAAATAGAGAGAGAGAGAGAGAGTGAATCACACAGAGAAATAGATAGAGAGAGTGAATCACACAGAAAGAGACACAGATGGAGAGAGTGAATCACACAGAAAGAGAAATAGATAGATAATGGAGATCAAGAGATTGACACAGTTTCTATATCTAGATCAATCGTGTGCAAAACAAAATCCGCTGACCACTCCGGCCCGCTAAATCATTTTGACTATTTGCCAGGTTGTTATGAAACTAGTTCAATGTTCTGACATCTGCGGTCGGAAATTGCTACTTGATACTGGCATAGACTTAACAGAATATTTGTTTATGATAATTCATGTGCAGTATTCGATAGTGCCCGCTGATACATAGAGATTGCTATCCTCTGATCTAGATAATCTGAGAGATAGAGACAAAAATAGATAGAAATAGATTGAGAGATAGAGGAATATACATAAAGAAGTAAAGGTTGGCAGAAGAAAAGAAAATACGGATGTAGGTAGTATGAAATACGAGGAAAATACGAAGATAGAGATTAGAGTGGAAGAAAATACGGAGATAGAGATTGGAGTGGAAGAAAATACGGAGATAGAGATTAGAGTGGAAGAAAATACGGTAATAGAGATTAGAGTGGAAGAAAATACGGTAATAGAGATTAGAGTGGAAGAAAATACGGAGATAGAGATTAGAGTGGAAGAAAATACGGAGATAGAGATTAGAGTGGACGAAAATACGGAGATGGAGATTAGGGTAGTCTGAGATACAGAAGGAAATACGGAGATTGAGATAAGAGTGGAAGAAAATACGGAGATGGAGATTAGGGTAGTCTGAGATACAAAAGAAAATACAGACAGGTTATCTGAGATACAGAGGACAACACAAAAATAAAGATGAGATAGTCTGAGATACACACAAAAATACAGATAACAAATTTGCTAATTTGTAGAAAAGTCGCTCTCAAGTGTGGATCCTGGACGTCTGAGATCAGAACAATAGCACCTGGTCTGCCACAAGGAATTCCTCTGTCCCCAATACTGTCTAATGTGAATATATTGAGAATTGCTCAATTGCAAACCTCCAGCAATTGTAGAGTTCTAACATACGCTGATGATATCCTACTGTAAAACATGGGCAGGAACAGAACATATATCACTGACAGTGTACAGTGTGAACTAGATCAATTGTCGATATGCTGCAGAACATACAACGCCTAGCCATCTATCTATCTATCTATCTATTTATCTATCTATTTATCTATCTATCTATCTATCTATCTATCTATCTATCTATCTATCTATCTATCTATCTATCTATCTATCTATCTATCTATCTATCTATCTATCTATCTATCTATCTATCTATCTATCTATCTATCGATCTACCGATCTATATATCTATCTATCTATCTATCTATCTATCTATCTATCTATCTATCTATCTATCTATCTATCTATCTATCTATCTATCTATCTATCTATCTATCTATCTATCTATCTATCTATCTATCTATCTATCTATCTATCTATCTATCTATCTATCTATCTATCTATCGATCTACCGATCTATCTATCTATCTATCTATCTATCTATCTATCTATCTATCTATCTATCTATCTATCTATCTATCTATCTATCTATCTATCTATCTATCTATCTATCTATCTATCTATCTATCTATCTATCTATCTATCTATCGATCTACCGATCTATATATCTATCTATCTATCTATCTATCTATCTATCTATCTATCTATCTATCTATCTATCTATCTATCTATCTATCTATCTATCTATCTATCTATCTATCTATCTATCTATCTATCTATCTATCTATCTATCTATCTATCTATCTACCTATCTACCTATCTACCTATCTAATCTAATCTATCTATCTATCTATCTATCTATCTATCTATCTATCTATCTATCTATCTATCTATCTATCTATCTAATCTATCTATCTATCTATCTATCTATCTATCTATCTATCTATCTATCTAATCTATCTATCTATCTATCTATCTATCTATCTATCTATCTATCTATCTATCTATCTATCTATCTATCTATCTATCTATCTATCTATCTATCTATCTATCTATCTATATATCTATCTATCTATCTATCTATCTATCTGTCTGTGTTTCTGTCTATCTATATATATATATATATAAATCCATATATATGTATATATATACAGTATATATATATATATATATATATATATATATATATATATATATATATATATATATATATATATATATATATATATATATATATATATATATACAGTATATATATATATATTTGTGTGTGCGTATGGATCAGGTCTATATTGGCTTACTTTCTCAATTAAAATATTCTAGTCCCTCTCGCTGACCCTCCTCAATTCATTTGACCTCTACGTGTACATTACAAAGTCTAAGAAAGAGGAGGGTGTAAATGAGAAATGCTTCTGCCTGTTAGTCAGCGTTGTTCATGTCTGCCTTGCTCGTCAGTTTTCTGACGGTAGAAAAGGATCTATCTGGGTTACCATGGATACCGGAGGCCTGCCTTCTTCTTGGTCGTTATGTTGATGGGTTATCTGGGAAAGTAGTGCTTTTTCGTCCTCCCAGAGTGGAAACTATATCGCCATCTTTCTGTTACCCTCCTCACTCGAATTCCTTTATTAACTTTCTAGCTCCGTGTTGTACATTCAATATTATCTATGTTCTGATTTATTTCAGATTTGCTACAGTTTTTGGATGTCATCCAGATTTGTTCATTGACCACAATTGTAATACGTTCTCACACACTCTGCTTTCCTCACTCTCTCTTTCTCTTCTCCCTCCTCTCTCACTCTCCGTCTCCTTTATTTACTCTCTCAATCTATCTCTCACATTATCGTTCCTTCTCTCACGTTCACTCTCCCACCTTTTTCTTTCACGTGCTTCCTCTCTCTCTATCTCCTATTCCATTCTCTTATTATTCCACTTATTCTCTGCCTCTTTTCTTTTCTCTTTCCCCTCTCTCATACACACTCTCTCACTCTCTCTTATGTCCCTTTCCGTTCCCCTCTTTCTATTCCTCACTTTCTATTTTGAACTCTTTATCTCTTCTTCCTTCTGTCTTTACCTCTCCCTCTCTTCCACTCCGTCTCTCTTTTCATCTCTTTCCCTGCCTTCCTCTTTCTCTCTCTCTCACTTTATCCCTCTTTTGTTTTTCTTATTCTTACCATGTCAAACTGCTGAAGATTACCAGAATGCAGCCGGTTAAATGAATGTGCTGTGTCGTAGTTTACATCTTGGCTGCGATGGCTGCACTAAGATCCGACACATCCGACTTCACAATGTTTTATGCATCACTAATAACGTTGATTTTAATAACAATAACAATTTTAGTTCTAACTAAAGTAATAATAACAAGAAACAATAATAACAAGAAGCAATAATGACGAGAAGCAATAATAACAAGAACAAATAATAGCAAGAAGCAATAATGACAAGAAGAAATAATAACAAGAAACAATATAACAAGAAGCAATAATAACAAGAAGCAATAATAACAAGAAGTAATAATAACAAGAAGCAATAATGATAAGAAAAAATAATAACAAGAAACAATAATAACAAGAGGTAATAATAACAAGAAGCAATAATGACAAGAAAAAATAATAACAAGAAACAATAATGACAAGAAAAAAACAAAACAAGAAACAATAATGACAAGAAAAAATAATAACAAGAAGCAATAATGACAAGAAAAAATAATAACAAGAAACAATAATACCAAGAAGAAGTAATAACAAGAAGCAATAATGACAAGAAGAAATAATAACAAGAAGTAATAATAACAAGAAAAAATAATAACAAGAAGCCATAATAACAAGAAGCCATAATAACTAGAAGACATTAATAATACGAGGCAGAATTCTATAAAGAACTTTGTTGAGAGGCAGAGTTCTAGTCTAGAAATAACTTTGGTAGGAGGCGGAGTTCTATAAAGAACTTTGGTTAGAGGCGGAGCTCTATAAATAACTTTGGTTAGAGGCGGAGCTCTATAAATAACTTTGGTTAGAGGTGGAGTTATAGTCTAGAAAGAACTTTGGCGAGAGGCGGAGTTCTATAAAGAACTTTGGTTAGAGGCGGAGTTCTATAAAGAACTTTGGCTAGAGGCGGAGTTCTATAAAGAACTTTGGTTAGAGGCGGAGTTCTAGAAAGAACTTTGGTTAGAGGCGGAGTTCTAGAAAGAACTTTGGTTAGAGGCGGAGTTCTAGAAAGAAATTTGGTTAGAGGCGGAGTTCTAGAAAGAACTTTGGTTAGAGGCGGAGTTCTAGAAAGAACTTTGGTTAGAGGCGGAGTTCTAGAAAGAACTTTGGTTAGAGGCGGAGTTCTAGAAAGAACTTTGGTTAGAGGCGGAGTTCTAGAAAGAACTTTGGTTAGGGGTGGAGTTCTAGAAAGAATTTTGGTTAGAGGCGGAGTTCTAGAAAGAACTTTGGTTAGAGGCGGAGTTCTAGAAAGAACTTTAGTGAGAGGCAGAATTCTAGTCTAGAAAGAACTGGTGAGAGGCGGAGTTCTATAAATAACTTTGTTTAGAGGCGGAGTTCTATAAAGAACTTTGTTTAGAGGCGGAGTTATAGTCTAGAAAGAACTTTGGCGAGAGGCGGAGTTATAGTCTAAAAAGAACGTTGGCGAGAGGCGGAGGTCTAGAAAGAACTTTGGTTAGAGGCGGAGTTCTAGAAAGAACTTTGGTTAGAGGCGGAGTTCTAGAAAGAACTTTGGTTAGAGGCGAAGTTCTAGAAAGAACTGGTGAGAGGCGGAGTTCTAGTCTAGACAGCACTTTGGTGAAAGGCGGACTTCGAGAAAGAACTTTGGTAAGAGGCCATATTCTGATGTAGCCATCAATTCACAATTTTTGGCTTTAATTATTTTCTAGGCAATATAAATACATCATCAGTTTGCCATTGCTCTGTGAATATTACACAATTAAATGCGGTGGGATTTGAACCCGGTACCGTGACCGTCATACACGCTCTCTCTATGTCCCTCAAACAAATTGATTTCCCAGCATACATCTTCTCAACCCTTCCCCTGAGAACATAACAAAATATCGAACGAGCAACCTTTTCTGGCAGCACGAACTTGGCTCTTGCTCTATGCAATTCTGTAGTATTCCCAAGCCTGGTCTCACGAGTGACATTGTGTAGAACATCATTCTTCGCTTCAGTGTAGAGTGAGTTATATCCTTGCTAGACCGTGGCAAGATAGTTGGCAAATGTCCACTGCGAGTGGCAACATAATTTCCACTTGTTACAAAAGCACTAATTTTGAGATTTGATTTTATAATTATGATCGACTAAATAAGACTTATTTATAATTTATAATAATGATCGATAAATAAGACTTATTTATTACTTATATGGATAATATTATCAAAACAATAAAAACACTACCAGACGCTTACCATCCAAATAACCAGCGGCGTAGAGTGAATGTTTAAAGTGGGGTCGCCTAGTGGCTTTCTTTTAGTAGGTAAGTGACTCTCCCCCCCCTCCTTTTTTGCCATAAAAAAACTCCTATTTACGGCCCTTAATAATATTATATCTCAGTAATATTATATGGACTATCAGAAAAACTAATGTAGAGGTGTTGAAAGAGTCAAATGCGAAACGGACCTTAATCAACAATATAAGAAAAAGGTAATCTTCTGTTATTGGCACGTCATGAGACAGGCAGGTTTAGAGAACATAGTCACAACAGGCAAAAATTGAAGGCAACAGAGACAGAGGGCGACAACGTGAGAAAATATTAGTCAGTTTAACAACCTGACATAGCAAGGAAACAACAACGGCTTTGATGCATAATACTTAATACTGTGGACAGAGAGCTGTGGAGAGCATGACCGCCTACGACAGCCGGTATGGCACCTGATGATGATCTCAGTATGTCACACATTATTTATTAACGCTGGATTGTTTGGATTGTTCTGAACTACTCTTTACTGACAATCAGGGTCTACTCCTCAGTATGAATCCTTGACACTATTCTGATACAGACACAGATCCGGTGGGCCATTCATCTGCTACGCATGCCTGGTCATCGACTACCAAAGATACTTCTCCATGGTGAGTTGCAGAATGGCATACGATCTCAAGATGGCCAAAAAGAGGTGCCACAAGGACTTGTTAAAAACCTTAATGAAAGTCTTTGAAATTGACTAAGATACAAGGGAAGAACGTGCACAAAATAGAAATACATGACACTCTAAACAAGAAGCGCATCATCTTGTGAAATTAGATGTGCAACAGCACAACAGCGCAGAGTTGTTAGAAAGTACAGTTGACAAAAAAAACAAACATCTGCAATGGTCATCTCATGCCTGAACTATTCAAGGACATTTGCGGCCGGAATAGGATGTATCTACGAAAACATAAACAAGTACATAACTGTAAGCAAATTACAAAAGTGGATGTAACAAATGATCATCGTTACTTGTGATGGACGATGCAACAATAACCCCACAGTTCAAGTTAGAAACTGCAAGATTACATACACCTACTCAACTAAAGATGCCTTAATAACAACATGAAGAAACAACAGAAGTAATATCTATAGGAAGAGAGACCAATACAATCAACATCAATTTCTTCTTCTTCTTTCGTTCACTTGAAACATGTCTATATCTGTAATTCTGTCTCCTTAATAAAACTCACTGTCTTTTGTAGTTCATACAGTGTCCCATAGAGTTTTGATTCCAGTGTTGTTTCCTCTGGCCAATATGTCTGCCTCAGCGTTTCATGCTCAGAACACTCTTGAAGTATATGTTTGGCACTCTGTGCTGCCTGTCCACATGTACACATGGTTGTGTAATCAACATCAATCAATCAATAAACCCGTAACCCTTCAGGGTCGTAGGGGTACCACATTGGATGCCTCAGCACACAGGCATAAATCAACACACAATCAACATAAAGATAAATGAAACAATGCAAATACCGTGTGAGCATTTTCTTTTGCAGACAGCGGAAAAATAGACAAAGAGTTCGAGACACGAATTCAAAAAAGCAGCCACGTAAATTATGACATAACACCGGTTTTCAAACATAAATCTATTCCGATGGAAACCAAAAGACAAATCATAAATTCAATTTTTATACCAGCATTGCGTTATCAATGTCAGACATGGACACTAGCATTAGAACAAGAGAGAAAGCTAACTACGTTGAGATGTCTAAGAAAAGCAACAAACAGAACAAGAAGAGATCATGTGAGAAATGAGGAGACTACAAGAACTGTTGGAACAACGTCAGCGGTCAAATATATATAAAAACACGGACATCTACTTCTTCATCTGCGTTACTTCTCAAACTCCAGCATATTAGCAGGATGTAGTCCAGAACATGGAATGAGTTGTGCCGTGGTTTACAGCTTTCTTTCTTGCTGCGATATCTGAGAATTTCATCCTGACCTGACATATCCGACTTCATCATGACTTTGGGTCATTTGACACTATATTTGGGTCACTTTAACCATATATAGATGGAACAGCCAATTCACCCCTCTTCCAGAACCTCATTAGTCTCATCTTACGATATACATATAAGGTAAACATTGTTGCTATTCTTTGCTCCCCTTTCGGGCCCTTTAACGTAAGTATGGAGATGATTTAATTTGGGATCGTGTTAATTATGAAGAATATATTTTCTGTTAAACATCTACGTCCCCAATCAGCAGGGAGTATGAGGTTGTAATTATTGATTCCCGTGCCCGTATTATTTTCTGCTAGATCCAGACCAATGGGGTTTTTCTGGCACTATTTTCTGTTAGATCCAACCGCTGTTTCTCTGGTCTTATTTTCTGTTAGATCCAACCGATGTTTCTCTGGTCTTATTTTCTGTTAGATCCAACCGATGTTTCTCTGGTCTTATTTTCTGTTAGATCCAACCGATGTTTCTCCGGTCTTATTTTCTGTTAGATCCAACCGATGTTTCTCTGGTCTTATTTTCTGTTAGATCCAACCGATGGTGTTTTTCTGGAACTATTTTCTGTTAGATCCAACCGATGTTTCTCTGGTCTTATTTTCTGTTAGATCCAACCGATGTTTCTCTGGTCTTATTTTCTGTTAGATCCAACCGATGTTTCTCTGGTCTAAATTTCTGTTAGATCCATACAAATGCTTCTCGTATAATATTTTCTGCTATATGCAGACCGATGTTTCGCTGGCGCTATTGTTTATAATAAATAGGAACATTGACTAGAACAATAGCACAAACCAGACAAACTATTTGACTCTGTTTTTTAATGTTAAATCATCAATACGGATTATGTGATAGCAGACAAAAATAAGGCATTGAGACAAGACATCATTTAACCGTGTCTCTCATCAACTATACCGTCCTCTGAACTTAATGGGAATCGTCCTTCCACAGTGATGCAATTGGACCTTTCCCGTAATTTTTATTGGTTGATTTTGTAAACACTTTCTGTCAACAGCCAATGATGTAGGTCTGTACCAAAAAAAGAACAAGCTAGTACATAATTACAATCCCATCGTGCCTTGTAAGCGAGTATCACGTCATTACGTCATCATCATAACCATGAATATCTCGTGTCCCTCTCCAATTAAATAGTCATGTGGACGCATCTATACCCCTTCAATAGTGACGCTATTTGGCTTTTCCCTTAATTTTTATTGTCACTGTGTGTCGACATCCAATGAAAACACAAAAGTCAGATAACGTCACTTTTGAAGGATGAAACAAATGAGTTTACATGACGTAAAACGACGAGGGGCTCGATATCCCCACACAAATGGCATTTGAAACTAACGACCTTCATCAAGGAAAGAGGGGTTAAAAAAATCTCTATCTGGTGAAGGGAACGGATGTGGCACCAGAGAGTGAGCTGTTAGGGAGCTGCACAATAGGAGCCAGGATAATCGGGGAGAATGGAAGGTGAAAGGGGAAATTAACTAAAGCGAGAGCGTGTTGCGATATCACCCCCCCCCCCCCCCCCCTTGTTGAAGGAGGAGAGCAGAATTTTGTTTTATAAACAAAGCCGAAGGAGGGAAGAGAGAGAGAATTATATGTTGTTACCGACGTGATGGACGGGATGAGAGGTCGTGGTCACTTTGTAACCCAGAAAGCAGCGTAGAATGCGAGTTTTAGACCACATCCTTCTTTCCTATATCTCATGCGGACTGGGCACACCAGTTGGTTGAACGTTAACTGACCCGTTTTTTTCATTGGATGGAAACATAAAGTATACGTAATGGCTAATGAAAACCTCGGTTTAATCTAATCAGAAAACATTAGTGATGTGTTCACGGGAACTTTATCTTGAGAAGGATTCGGTTGGACAAAATCTAAGTTCAAATGTTGAGTGACTACAAAGGAATGCGTACTCATCGGGGAAGGTTTGAAAAGGAGGGACAGACGATGTTAATGAGTAATGGCGAGTTAGCGTGGGCAGATAGGCAGACGTGGACGAGAACCGCACAGCAATGGAGAGCAACACAGTCGGTATCTGTACAGTCGGTATCTGTACAGTCGGTATGAGAGCATTGTTTATCGTTGCCTGCTGTTCCCGCTTGTTACAGCACTTCTGTCAATGAACTGAGATCTCATACATTCTCCACGAAATGTGTATGTGTGTTCGTCTGCATGTGTGTATCTGCCTTCATATATTATATATGTGTGTGTGTGTGCGTGTGTGTGTGTGTGTGCGTGTGTGTGTGTGCGCGTGCGTGCGTGTGTGTGTGTGCGTGCGGGCGTGAGTGTGTGCATGCGTGCATGCGTGCATGGAAACGTGCTTGTCTTTGGATTGTGTTGTGTGTGTGTGCGTGTGTGTGTGCGTGTGCGTGCGTGTGCGTGCGCGCGTGTGTGTGTGCGCGTGCGGGTGTGAGTGTGTGCATGCGTGCATGGAAACGTGATTGTCTTTGGATTGTGTTGTGTGTGTGTGTGGAAATGTGCTTGTGTTTGAATTGTGTATGTGTGTGTGTGCGTGTGTGAAAATGTGCTTGTCTTTGGATTGTGTGTGTGTGGAAATGTGCTTGTCTTTGGATTATTTGAATTGTATCTGAATATCAATGTCAATGAGAGAGAGGGAGAGAGAGAGAGAGAGAGAGAGAGAGAAAGAGAGAAAGAGGAAGTGAAAATATCTATCTATCTATCTATCTATCTATCTATCTATCTATCTATCTATGAGTGGCAGTGTTGCTGTACATGTGTGTGTCAGTACGACTGTGTGCACACACTTAATATAACTATGTAGGTATGCATGAATTCTTCTTCTTCAGCGTTCATTCTCAAACTTCCCTGGATCTCTCTTGTAGGACCATGGTCCTACTAGATTTCCAGCAGGATGTCCTCCAGAGAATGGTAATGCATTGTGCATTGCCGTTTTATTTGCGCCAATGGCCCGACACATCCATCTTCGGCGGAATATACATGAATAAAATTAATACTATAGTCCGTTTATAAATTCGTAATCACACATTCAAGAGAATATTTCAGAAACTGTCTGTTTAATCGCAGAGAACTTTGAAATCCAACTTTTGATTTAAACCAACGCTCAAAAATATTTTTTTTGTAAATGTTAGTAGTTTAACAAGATTTCTCTATAACGTATATGATGTTCGTCCGTCGTGATCGACAATGACCAAAACTCAACCATAATAATAATAACAATAAATAATTAAATAATAAAGTTAATAGTGCGCATATAATAACGTATATACAATATGCACACAATCGACATTGGTTAGAATATAAGATCTTCTACAGTATTCATTCAAGTATACCTAACACAAAGTTTTGTCTAAATAATCGGAACACATCTGCAATGGTGACGTTTCGTTTATATTGTTTGGACATTTTATTTGCTGTGACGGAAAATACAAATATATTGACCAATTAAAGACACGATACAAATTAAGAACGTCACCAATCAAGTCGTTTTCCTTAATAACAGACAGGGCTATGTTGTTGTGTTATTTAAAAACAGGGATGTTTGTTTTTGTTTAAAAAAAAAAAAAACTAACTAGGTATCCTTATTTCTTGTTTTGCACGTGACTGTAGACCATGTTTCAAAATTGAAACACGATTTCCTGAGCGCAAACATTTTGTTTTGACGACCATACGTCACTCATGTTGACACAGTTATCTACTCGTTGGTCACGCCAGAGTGTAGTCAACATATGACCAATAAAAATCACTGAAATAATTAGTTTGACCAATAGCAGTGATGCAATATTTACATTGCATTTCATTCGTGATTTTGTTTGTACAAAAACACCAAAATCTCTGTGCCTCTATGTCTCTATAAGTTTAAAATTTACGTTCAAAGTCCTATTCGACGTGTGGTTATCGTGTTCACGTTTTAGTTTCTTACAATTTACATTCAAATATAATTCAATATGAGTTTGAAGTGCAAATTTATTACAATGCAGAACGTTACCGTTTTACTCTTCAACCATTTTTGCAAAGAATCTAAGGTGAGTTATTTATATTGTGATATTAATAACGTAAAACTCAAACTCAATTGAAATTTTGGTCGTCCATGTGTTGCCGGGGAGGAAAGGGGAGCAAAGAATAGCAATAATGTTTACCTTTCATGCATGTCGTAATAGGCGACTAAGGAGGTTATGGGATGGAATTGGCTGTCCCATCCCATATATGCCCAGTGACCTAAAGCCATGCTGAGGTCGAATGTGTCAGGTCGAAATGCGCAGATATCGCAGCAGTGCTGTAAACCATGGCACAGCCCATTCCGTTCTCCGGACTACATCCTGCTAATCTGCAGGAGTTTGAGAACGAACGCAGAAGAAGAAGAAATTTTGGTTTGGATAGATCATCTTTTCCAATTGGATGAAACAGGGCTCAAAAACAACACATGTTAAGCAATGAAGACAAATTAAAGTTGACGACTTTGACATAGATGTCATAAGGCATGAGATTTTGAAAATGTTTGCTAAAAATGAACTTGTTTCTCTTCGGAAATGAAAAGTAAAATTGCAGATCGATTGCGATATTGAAATATATAAAAAGGTCCCAGTTGAAAAATTTCAAGAATCACCGGTTATTTGAGAAAAACCTTAGGCGGCAGGAATATTATTTGTGAAAATTAAAACCTGATTGCTGCCCAAAGTAAATACCTGACACAGATCCGAGAAGACAAAGTTATGATATTGTATATTTGGACGAATCTTGGGTCAATGCTCACCATACAAATACGAAAGAATGGAAATCAATAAACGGTGAACATAAAAGAAACATTCCAAGCAGTAAAGGCCAATGAATTATACTCACACATGCTGAAAGTAGCAACGTCGGCGTAATCCATGAAGCTGGATTTATTTTCCAATAAAATGTACAGATGGCAGGGAGTATGATGCTGAAATGAATGAACATATTTTCATGCATTGGATGGAGAGCTGTCTTCTTTCAGTTCTAGAAGGACCATCATATTTAGTATTGGACAGTGTTTCCTATCACAATGCAGTATCACAGGAAGACAGAATACCAAATTAATCAAATACGAAAGACCAAAATTTATCCACTTATTTTGTGGATAAATAAGACACGGCTTACTGAGATAAATGTCCACTTCCACTATAATTTAATAATTCTTGAGACTAACGGGAATTGAACCAGTCCGTTCTACGGCACCAAGTCGCCTAGCAACAATTGCACACGCGTTTTTCAGTACTTGACTAACCGCATCTCCAAAAAAGATGCGATTTCATCAAGCCATTCAAATCGTGCACACAAAGTCACCCGAACGGACCAATCGAGACAAGGACTATTACAACAACAACAAACATCCCGTACAGGTATTGAAATATACTCAGTAACAACAAACACATAACATAATATCCGTATTAGTTATACAAGGGCCGATAGGTCTTCTTGTAAACATGGATAACATATATAGACAATATATTTTTGCTTCAAATAATTGTTTATACAAGTAAATTTAAGTAGGAAGCCAGAGGACAATTTTTAAAAATTCTTGAGACTAACGGGAATTGAACCAGTCCGTTCTACGGCACCAAGTCGCCTAGCAACAATTGCACACGCGTTTTTCAGTACTTGACTAACCGCATCTCCAAAAAAAATTTGATGAAGCCCGAATTGTTACAGCGTGTGAAGAAGACAAATAAGACAGGGTTGTTTTAGTCCTGGAAGTAAAAGACTGTGAGGGAGAGGAGATGAATACAGCCCCCATGTAGCAGAGTCACTCACGCATGCGTACTGGCTCCATGGGGGGTTTTCACATTAGCCATTTCATATAAAACAATTAAAAAAATAGACATTTTAACACTGACCACGACATTTATTTGTTTGGCATATTTTAGTTTGGTGAGTTAGAAAAATGTATTCATTTTTACTTAATTGTATGTTTCATGAAATTATGAGAAGTATGTTCTTACAAAAAAAGTTATTAACTTGAAATTTGGCGTTAAACAGTTCAAAAAATCTGCCCATGTCTGGCATCAATAGCAGAGTGTTGACATACAAATGTTGTTTATCACCAGTCTCTTGACTTCCATCGTGATCTTGTGGTTGAGCAGTAATTGATTTAGCTGGTATGTCACTATGTTTGCTTTCTGGCACCTTGTCTCGATCTCTCTGTCTAATTTTCCGTTGTCTGTGAATATATTTCCGAGGTATTTCAATTCAGAAGTTTGTTTCACTTTAGTTTTCCTCCATGACATTGGGTCAAAAGGAAACATCTCAGGAACGACTGGATCACTGAAAGCAAGGGAAACATCTCAGGAACTACTGGACCACTGAAGCAAAGGAAACATCTCAGGAACGACTGGACCACTGAAGCGAAGGAAACATCTCAGGAACGACTGGACCACTGAAGCGAAGGAAACATCTCAGGAACGACTGGAACACTGAAGCGAAGGAAACATCTCAGGAACGACTGGACCACTGAAGCGAAGGAAACATCTCAGGAACGACTGGACCACTGAAGCGAAGGAAACATCTCAGGAACGACTGGAACACTGAAGCAAGGGAACATCTCAGGAACGACTGGAACACTGAAGCAAGGGAAACATCTCAGGAACGACTGGAACACTGAAGCAAGGAAAAGAAAAACATACTATATCTATGACATACACTTTATAAAATTATGTTAAAGATGAAGATATATCATTGTTTATGAGCTCGTACATGGCTAGTAAGCCATATCCTAGGCACAGATGTGTCCTTGGACAAGCCAATCATTGTGTGAACACTGCAGATGGTATTTGATCTTCCCGTGCCTTTTTAGCTGCTCTCCGCTGTTGTTCAGCTGCACTTGGCTTTCAGTGAAGTTTTTAACGAGTCCTTATAGCGATTCTTTTGTCCACACTGAAAATGTATTTCCTTCTTACACTAAAATGTAACCATCTACTGTTCACAAATAACCCACATATTTCAATATATTCACTTGATTTAGACTGATCCCCCTCACGTCTGATATCGACTCTGGAACAATCTACTTTCTTTTGTCAAGTAAATTCAAGTAGGAAGCATGAGGATAAATGAAAATAATTCTTACAGCTGGCGGGAATTGAACCAGGTCTGTTCTACTTGAATTTACTTGTATAAGATATTATTTGAAGCAACATTGTTATGTCTTTATGTTATTTATGTTTACAAGAAGACATATTGGCCCGTGTGTACGAATATGCATGTACTGTGTTTGTGCTTTTGATGATACTTGAATACTTGTACGGGATATTCGTTGATGTTGTAATAGTCATTGTTTCGATTGGTCTGCTCTCAGTGACTTGAGTACACAGGCCGAACGTCTTGACGAGACCACATATTTTTTTGGGGATGTGGTTGGTCAAGTACGGAAAACCTGTTTACTTGTGTTGCAAAGAGATTCAGTACTACTAGAACAGACCTCGTTCAATTCCCGTCAGCTGTAAGAATTCCTTTTATCACCATTGTTACAGTTAGTTATTCCTCTACGGCCGAATTGGGCAATAGGGCGGATGTCTTAGATTTCCATGTCTCTCGTTTCATTGCAATTTGCTTTAGATCTTCATTGTTTCTGATCCCGTCAAGTCCGATGTTGACTCTGGAACACATCCACTTCCTTTTATCACCATTGTTACAGTACTGTAATACAGTAATACTACATCTGTTATTATTGAAATCAATACGATTAGTCATTTGCGATTTTCTGAACCGACGGCAGTAAAGAATC
Organism: Meghimatium bilineatum; assembly: GCA_034231615.1. Taxonomy (NCBI): domain Eukaryota; kingdom Metazoa; phylum Mollusca; class Gastropoda; order Stylommatophora; family Philomycidae; genus Meghimatium; species Meghimatium bilineatum. Next base: position 8,184,591 of record CM067315.1, on the reverse strand, counting down.
AATGCATGAGGAATAATGGTAGTAACAGCTATAAATTTCCTACCAGCAGTCAAGAGCTATGTTAGTCTAAAGACTGCTAATATTAATAGTACAAGAGATAAGGTCATGTACAATAGTACAATTTCCTTGAGTCGAGTTCTGTGACAGACAACATTGGTGACTATGTCAATTCACAACGTTTGGTCGGTGTTCAGTTTATCAAATGCGTTGTTAAGCTGTTGATTTTGTTCCTGTATTTTCCATTTTCGTGTTATCGCTTGTGTATTTTGCCATTGTTTTATAGGAATTATTGTAGCAGCAATATTTTTATGAATTACTAATAGCCTTACTAGAGGCAATTATAGAACCGGAAGGCATTATTTGTAATGACGGAATTGTTTGTTTTATTTGTAATGACGGAATTGTTTGTTTTATTTGTAATGACGGAATTGTTTGTTTTATTTGTAATGACGGAATTGTGTGTTTTATTTGTAATGACGGAATTGTGTGTTTTATTTATAATTACGGAATTGTTTGTTTTATTTGTCACAAACTCCAGGAATTGCAAGAAACTAGCTATTACTTCCTATGTGTAGTAGTGTGGTTTCTTCGAACTTTCTTTCCTGATTCTATCTATCTGTCCGTCTATCTGTGTGCCTGCCTGCCTGTCTGGGTGTGTGTGTGTTTGTCTGTCTAACTATGTATCTATTCGCTAAACTCTTTGTTGCATTTTACCGTCAGGGTTAGAAGAGTTTTCCTGAGACGTCCCTCTTGTGTGCTGAGTATATTGTGGAATTTGTCGCTTCTTTTATTTCGGTAATCCATTGTTTTCGTGGTCAGCCTCTAGGTCTGCCTTCACTGTATCTGTGTATACGTCTGGCATATGAACGATGTGGCCAGTCCAGTGGAGTTGGGACCTAGTCAGTAGGGTATGGATGCTTTGACACATTGTGCTAATAAAATTAGTGGTGTGTGTGTATGTGTGTGTGTGCGCGCACGCCAATGGATGTTCAAAAGCAGACATTATTTCAAAACATGCATCTTTTATTGTAGAACATCCTCTACACCCTGAAATTCTCAAAGTAAAAAGCAATCGACTTAACATAGGAAAGTCATGGATGGGACGAGCAGAGGATATTATACAGAGTGTGTGCAGATTAGAGGATGTGCTACCTGGTGCGGAATGTAGTCGTACGCCCTTAGATTGTCTGACAGCCTTCAAAGTAATAATAACACTCAGAAGAGAATGCAGGGAATGGTGTCCGACAGTGGTGAGTCGGAGTTACTCGCTCTGATTAGTGAAAATTCCAGGGAAGGTGATATGATTGTATATACAGATGGGTCGGTTGAGAGACACATCAGGGTCGCCTGGGCCTTCACGGCTAAATTGTGGCGGAGGGGGAGACCACCAGAGAAGAAAGTGGTTCCTTCGCTCAGACGACAAGCAGCATGACAATGGAGAGTTTGGCAGTAACCAAAGCTTTGCAATGGGTGTGCTAGCAGACTATCTGCAAGCATGCCTGCATACTCAGTGACTCGATGAGCATGATTGTGAAAGTTCAGACGGGATACATTCGGGAACAGTGGCTGGATGCAGTGAAGAATTTTGTATGCGTAAAGTGACTTTCATTTTGGTGCCCGGACATGCGAGAGTCTGGGTTAATGAGAGAGCAGATAGGTTGGCCGCACACGCTGTTACTACGGCTGTTGGTGGAGCGGTGGATTGAGCAGACATTTTGAACGTCCTACGGAAAAACGCACGAATAAATGACTGTATAAGCGACGATGACTCTTGTTACATGACTAGAATAAAGGAATTTGGTTTGAAATGTGGTGTCGCTAGAAAGGAGAGGGTTTCGCGGGCAAGAAAGAATGATGGTCAATCAACGGCGTACTGGGACAGTCAGTCAACGTATAATGGTGGCTACACTCAATGAGAGATCTGAGCACCACTGGGCTTGTCCGGAGTGCAGTGATGATAATCCAATGACTAATTAACTAACTAACTAACTAACATGTATCTTCTCTATTTAATTTTTTTTTAAACAATTACAGAAAAATAAGAAATGATACCATGCTCAGTTCATTCAGCATTAGAAAATTAGCTAAACTTGAACAGTAAAACATTCCTATTATTTCCAGTATTAGTCTGTCTTTAGTGTTCGTAACGGTGAATAGTATATTTCACCAAGTGTAAATTGTAAATAGATTATAGACAATTTACATATTTAATATGTAAATATATTATAGACAATTTACATATTTAATATGTAAATATATTATAGACAATTTACATATTTAATATGTAAATATATTATAGACAATTTACATATTTAATATGTAAATATATTATAGACAATTTACATATTTAATATGTAAATATATTATAGACAATTTACATATTTAATATGCAAATATAGAGTATATACAATTCACCATATTTAATATGTAAAAGATTATTATGAAAGATGTACTATCGTGTGTCGTAGTGTCTGTGTTAAGAGAACTTCCTTATTTTATTTATGGTTGTAAAGCTCTGATATAACTCAATTGGACTAATGACCACGGTTGAAAGGACCGTACCTCACCATAAGAGATCCATATTTACTTAACCAAAAAGTAAATAGATTACATACAATTCGCCATTCTTCTTCTTCTGCGTTCGTTCTCAAACTCTTGCAGATTAGCAGGATGTAGTTTGGAGAACGGAATGCGTGGTGTTAATGTGTACAACAATGCTGCGATATCTGCGCCTTTCAGCCTGACACATCCGATTGGCTTTGGGTCACTCACCTTACATTGGATGGGACAGCCAACTCATCCCATAACCTCCTTAGTAGCCTCTTACGACATGAATGGAAAGTAAAATGTATTGCTATTCTTTGCTCTCCTTCTAGGGTCCCAACAACCCACGGGAATCCCATTCGTCATTCAATAATGGCCTACATTGAAATAAATATAAAATCCTGATTATATTTACTATTTACTTTAAACGCAAGGAAGTATATGTGCACTTTTAGAAAAAAAAAAAAGCCTGGCCTTTTTAAAAAAATGGCTGTGCTCTGACAAAAGTAGCACTCAAATCCTGACTCCTACTAATTCTTTCAAGTATTTTGTATAAATAAAGGAATTGTACACGGTGAAGCCTTTTTTTTTGTTCTTCATTTTAATTTGGTCAAGTGCAACAAGTGTTCGGTTGTTGGTGATAGTCCAACAGTTGCACGAGTCTGTTGTACTGATCTCGTATTTGTAATGTTGTTGGTGATGCAATTTGTTATGTGTTGTAGGTAATCACTAAATCAAATTTAATTACGAACACACAAAACGTATAGTACGAGTATAGTAACATATTGCTTCAATTATGTTTTTTTTTATTATTTCACTTAAAAAGGGACAAATGCATTGGTCACGACAGATAAGATGATGGTATGTGTAATGTTTTCATTTTTTATTCGAAAAAGTAATAAATGAGATCGATATAAAAAAAAAATTTACTAGAACTTCAACATTCCAGAATATATACTAATCATACATCATCATCATGTAATTAAGGTGAATTCATGCCACTGAAAGAACTTACTTCATTAATCCTAAAAATGTGCGTCTGTGACCATGTCGATATCGATAGATACAGCGTCAAAAATGTCAAGCATGAGTGACTATGCTTAGCTCTAGTGTTAATGTCCAGTATGGGAACAAGTTCTCTCGTACTGATGGCCTAATAGCGGTATGGCTACAGGCGTCCATCGTTCAGTGGAAATGGTAAAAGCAAACAATGTATTAGTTACCACGGTGAAATCGAATGTGTCGGGCAATTGCTGCAAATAAAAAGGCGACTCAACTCATTTCCGCCCAGCATTATGCCGAAAATCTAACATGACTATTGTCATGTTACAACATCCTGTAGGAAATCTTGTAGGACCAATGCCCTGTTACAATATCCTGCAGTAAATCTAGTAGGACCTGTTAATCGCTTGTCCTGTTACCAGTCGAGATACACAACAAAATCTCAATAACAAAACAACCCTACAAACTAATAATAAACAGATGAAACATGCTGAACTCAATAACGCTGGAAGGAATTAAATAACGGAGCATAGTAGAGTTTTAAGTGCAACATTTGTTACGTATCCCTGTCACTTGCAATATTTTACTGATTGAATATTGTAAACCATTAAAGAATATGGTTTCCACTCTTTCAGTCCTTGATACTTCGTGCTTTAAATCCTTGAAATTGCATTCTTTGAATCCTTGATATTATCCATCACACCACACCCCCCCCCCGTCCCCACACAGCGATTTTTCTTCAAAAAGCGATGTCATTTTCCATTCAATTTTTAGAATTGTCAAACGATTACACACAAATGACCTGTTTTCATATAGTAACCAAGCGAAACAAATCTATGGTCTTAATACCATATCAATAACTTCTGGTTACATCAGACAATCACGCAGTGCACTAACCATATACAAAATATAGATATGACAAGATTCACGCTTTCATCCTGTGTAATAGTGTGAACCTCTTTCAAGTTGTCTTCCATACATCAGCATATAAGCATAGGGTAATCGGGGGCAAGATGGCGCATGGGGTAAGACGGCGCAGCGGTTTTTCCCGAGCCTACGGGTTTTTTTGCGGTAGGACACGTAACTAGGTCTGGCGGGAAAAACCCATTCTATGACACAACGAAATTTGACAGTTCATGGCCATGTCGTTTTTGAACAATGAGGTAAGTTTGTTTTTCATGGTTCTCAATCTATTTTTTTTTCTTCAAATTTTACTCCTTGTCTTCTAATGTCATTACTGTCATGTCTTTTTACATTTTTAAACTTGAAAACGTATTGTTAAGTTATAAAGCACGTTTCCTTGCCAAGATACATTGTATTTTTTTCGTGAAATTTTATTAAAGTTGCTAACCATGTGATTTGGGAAAAGATGGCACATATTTAGCGAGGCAAGATGACCCTTTTGACTCGCTGCGACATCTTACGCCACTCACTGTGGTCATTAGTCCTACTCATTTTGCACCCATTTAAACAGTTTAATTAACTTTTGCGTTACGTTTCTCTTTAGGAATTACAAGCGGAAGAACGATAACAGGCAACCGGCAGTCATAGATGCACAATCTCCGCCGTTCATAGATGCATGATCTCCTCTAGCCAGATGCACGATCTACGCCGTACATAGGCCTAGCCTTTGTGTTCTATAATTTTCCAATTGATTTTTTGCTTTCAATTCTTCGTTGATTTTGTATGTGTTTGTTTCACTTTCTTTCCTGCGCATTCTTGCCCCAAAAATGTGGCAGAATTTATTTTTTTATACATATGTTAGGAAATTTTGATTCTACACTTAGCTGTATTTTTTCAATAACTTCTCGAATGAAAGATAGGTGGATAAGCTATACACTGATAATAGATTGGTCTTTCATAATTAAATCCAGTTGTTAGAATACGCTAAAATGTGAACAGTGCGCCATCTTGCCCCCCGATTACCCTAAACCTACGATGATAAAAACTTGCCTGATGTCAGAATACTCTGTATATTTTAGTTACTTTTCTTTATATATTTTGTTTTCAAGGTATAGTTTGATAAATTAATGAAGCATTCCAAGACTCTATAGCGAAAATGTATTATTGTTGCTAGGAAATAGCTAAAAATTATATCTTATTTAAAATTCATAATCTTTTGCCAAACGTAGATACAAAACAATATAATTCGTGTCATATGTTTGGTACAATTAGTTTGAACAAATAATTTCGTATTTTGAGGTCTGTAATATATATTTTAAACAATTTAATTGATGAATGAAAATCATATTACTGCCGTCAACTTGTATCTACTCCGTTCCCTCGTCAACGGCTGTCAAGCTTTATTAGCCCTTTATCCCCCCTCCCCCTTCTAATTGTTGGCGTAATATGGACCGTTCCTAAGCAGATATTGGACAAATATAAGGATTTCTAGAATAAACAGGTTATAGACGAATGGGAATAAAAGACACAGCGACCAAACACACATCATTAGAGGAAATTAGAACCACTAATCTTACAGTGTTGCCATGACGCCGGCAAGGCAAATGTTTCTTCAATCATTTCCGGCAGGTATTTATCTGACCCAGTCTTGGTTCTTTAAGCGTCAGCGCCATCTTCACTTCCGGTCTTACTCTAAGTCTGAAATTCTATGATTACTGTAAGGGTCCTGTTTTGGTTTTTTTTTTTAATCATTGTTCTTTAATAATATTCAACGCGGTTTCTTTCAAGAGAGTTCCCGTTGTTTCGTCTTTTACACATAATCCTTTCTCAAACTTCAGGCAATGATCAGAATGAAGCTTAGAAAACTAAATACAATGATTCGTGGTTTACAAATAGTTTACATCATAACTCAGGGTTTCATTGGTGTATTGGTTAAGCTATTTACCTCGTGCTCAAAAAGTAACCGGTTCGAATAAGGCTAATGGCATCATGTTTACATGGTGTATTTTTTTGTTATCGTTGAAGCTACGGAGTTGCGTGCTATGCGCGATACTCTTATCAGGCTACGCGCTGCATGCTTGAGAGAGGCGGAGAACATACTGAGAAATTCTCGTACAATGAAGGTGCATTGTTAATTTTATCTCAAGATATATCTTTTCGTCAAGATGTCTTTTCGTCAAGATATGTATTTTAGCCAAGATTTCTGAAAAATGCTAGAAAAGCATAGGGGATTGATTCGCGAACACGTTTGACCGCATTGTGCTTCTGAGACGGGCTTACCATCAACTCTACCACATTGCCAACACAGAACTCGATAATTACTAGAGTTTATATCATCATTCAATCTAGAAGGTTAAGGTTCAAACATCGGTTAGGATGAAGCTGCATTAATGATTCAGCCTCACATAAGTTGAATCTAACCAAACTCTTCTCCAGATAGTGTCGTGCGCTCTGGTTTCACACAGCACTGCTCATCTTGGCTGATTTTCATAACCGATTTCTGTGCGCTAACCTAGTGGTTATCAGCGTGGGCACAATGGCCACCCTAGGCCTAGAGACCACAGCAACTTGCAAGGAGACCACTGAGAAAATTTTTGAAATTGGAGTCCACATAAACGCTAAATCACACGAACTTTTATCATTAGCGATAATATTTAAAACAAGTATTTTAGCAACCTTGGTGACCTATGAAGAAAGTAAATGACTTTTTTGTTTGTTTCCAGGGCGGCCATGGAACAATAGCTGTCAAAACAAGGAGCACAAAATGTTGAAAACTACTGCGCTAAACCATGACCGAGTCACTACTCTAGTTGATCCGATGTATCCGTTTTTATTGTTGGCTGTCTATAAAAAAAACATTGAAAAAAAAAGTATTTCGAATGAGCCAAGAGTTGTAACGCAACCATGGATTAGGACACAGGTCTCATTTTTAAAGTTGGCCATGGATCATTGCTCACTTTTTGTGTATACTCTCTCGCCAGTCAATCAAAAGTCAATGCGAAGTCTTCAGTGAAGATGTGTAAGACCATCTGGAAAACTTATATCAGGAAAAGGGATTGGTCTAACCCACCAAAAACTTTCTCTTCTGAGTTTGTTCTTAAACTCTTGCTGGTAAGCTAGTTATAATCCAGAGAATGAAATGCGTTGTGTCACAGTTTACAGTTTTGTTACTATATCTGCATTTTTCGGTCTGACACATCCGTTTTCTACATGGTTTTTGGATTATTTACACCCCACAATCCTTATAAACACCCCACAATCCTTATAAACACCCCACAATCCTTATAAACACCCCACAATCCTTATAAAAATCCACACTGCGACATTTGTTCTGCAAAAATGGACTCAAAGGATGTAGAGAAATCATGTCTTTGTACTCAGGTTACCCCATATGCAATCTGCCCCAGTAAACGAAACCACACGTCACTCGCCGAGTACCACTCATGGCACGTAATATGTAGTTTAAAAGTATAATCCCCAAGGAACTCCGGAAAACAAATCCATTTGTCCAAACTGGATAATATAATATAACATTTGTCCAAACTGGATAATATAATATAACATTTGTTCAAACTGGATAATAAAATAAACATTTGTTCAAAATGGATAATAATATATAACATTTGTTCAAACTGAATAATATAATATAACATTTGTTCAAACTGAATAATATAATATAACATTTGTTCAACCTGAATAATATAATATAACATTTGTTTAAACTGGATAATATAATATAACATTTGTCCAAACTGGATAATATAATATAACATTTGTTCAAACTGGATAATATAATATAACATTTGTTCAAACTGGATAATATAATATAACATTTGTTCAAACTGGATAATAAGATATAACATTTGTTCAAACTGGATAATATAATATAACGACATACAATATTATATATTAACATTCTAACGAAAGGTGTTGAAAGAGTCAAATGTGAAACGGACCTTAATCAATAATATAAGAAAGAGACAATCTTCATTTTTTAACCACTCCATGAGACAGGGAGGCTTGGAGAACATAGTCACACCGGGCAAGATTGAAGGCAACAGAGGCAGATGGTGACAACGTGAGAAAATATTATACAATTTGACAACCTGACACGGCAGGAACACAATAACGATCTTGATACATAATATTGGAGATATAGAGCTGTGGGGAGCCATGATCACCCACGCCAGCCGACATGGCATCTGATGATGATGAAGATGATATATTCTGGAGTTACCTGCTGTTTTTTTTTCCAAGGGACGGGTTTTTTCAGGGGATATTGGGTTATTTCTAAAATGCTAGTGGTAACAGTAATTGTAGTGTTTCTCCAGACGTTAGAATATGCTTTCGCATTGTTGTAGTTGTGTTAATATGGCGGGAACGTGAGCTGTTATATAGCGGTATGTACTTCCGTATATATTGAAAAACACTTGTAAACTGGCCATTATGAAAACAAGCCAGCAGAATCTATACAATGAAATGGGAGAACATGAAGCATAAAACGAAATCTCTTAGCGTCGTGAGTCACATTTGGTTGCGGTTTCCGCGTGCCTGCTAAGAGGAGCTGGGATAAATTAGAGGTAACGCACACACACACAAATGGAGGTGGGGGTAGAGGTACCTAATATATTACTGTAAACTCTTACAAACTGGATAAAATGTGCACCAATGTATTCAGGATTTTCTAGACCTTAACACATCTCTTTCCCCTCCTACCCTTGCTCAGTTCCCCCCCCCCCCAGTAAGTTGAAAGTATCGAAAATACACGTGAATAATATTTACAGGGGACGATTTAGTATTTACCACAAGTCGGGACTCAGTTTCATTTTGGTGTTTGAAAAAGGTAAATCGAAAACTGCACATCGTGAATTGGTTGGTATATCCAGCTCACTTAGACATTGCTGCAGAAAAGCCAAAGTCAATAGGTTGTGTTTCTTACTGATGCAATGTCTGTCCTACAATCACTTGACGGCGATAAACTGCCAGACCTGAAGGAAGTCATAAGAGAAGTGAGCATCCAAAGAAGGGTATATATAATCCCACTGTGGTGTACCAGGAAATGAGTAGGGATATAGGCTGGCAAACGATGAAGCAACACCTAGACGAAGAAATCACCTAGCAAGAAAAGAGGGTACTCATCAAAGCTATGAAGAAAGTCGACCTCCTAAAAGATAAAGATCACTATCTTGAATCACAAATGTTTTGTTTTTTTCTACTTGTTCATCACATTTTATTGTGTTTTTCATGTCATGCTCATCTTCGCTTGCGAAGGAGGAACAACATCATCATCACTATCTTGATAGAGCTGAGCAGGTTATTATCTTCCGCATCAAAAGTGTGCACAAGAGACTAAACAGCCACTTACATAGACTAAGACTGGTTTCATCACTTCTGTGTCCTCGTGGGCAGGCAGAACAGACAACGGAACATACCCTGCAGGACTGCATTATATTAGTCCAGTTAAGGGAAGAACACAAGCCTACAGAGATGATATCCACAGAAAAATGTATGCGATTACTGAACTGCTTTCACATACAGCGCTGTTTTTTTTAAAACATTCCGACTTGTTGTGTAGACATGTCGAACTGTCAACACGAGAAGAAGAAGAAGTCGAAGAAGATGCAGCTCATTTGAAGTGAAAATCTAAAGCAAGCAACTCAATAGATCATGCTATATTGTACTGAAATTATAACCACTACGCCACTGAAATCACACTCCATGCCGTTGTTGTCATAATTCTCAGAAATTATGAGTGATTATATCTTACTCCCTTCTAAGACGGACGTGTCGGGCCATTTGCGCAAATAAAACGGCGACATAACGCTTTTCCATTCTCTAGTCAAGATCCTGCTGAAAATCTACTATTATTCTTCTGCATTCGTTCTCAAACTCCTGCAGATTAGCAGAATGTAGTCCGGATAACGGAATGCGTTGTGTCATGGTTTACAGCATTGTTACGATGTCTGCGCCTTTCTACCTGACACTTCCGACTTCAGCACGGCTTTGGGTCACTTACCCTATATGGTATGAGACAGCCAACTCCATCCCATAACCTCATTAGTCACCTCTAACGACACGCATGGAAGGTAAACAGTGTTGCTATTCTTTGCTCCTCTCTCGGGTTCGGCAGCACACATGCGGCTGGAAATCTAGTAAGATCATTGTCCTGCTACACGAGAGATCCAGTGGGGGGGGGGGGGGGGTGAGGCTTAAGAATGACCATAGTTTAACCCTATATTACGCAGTGTAGTATTTTTTTAACAACAAATCAATTCGACTCAAATATTTTCGCCCTTTTCATATTGAAAATTTATCGGTTATTTCCCTTTAAAGTCAGAGATTTATGTGTTCTTGATATTTTCTTGATGAGAAGTGATTTTATGTCTGCATTAAAATTTGTAAAACAATTTGCGCCCAAAAAAATGTGTAAACACATTTTTTTTTATTATTATCATTTCGACCATCATCGTCATTGTCACTACTCATCGTCATCATCAACCCATCATTAATATCATTATCATCTATCATTATCACCCTTATCATCATCATCATTATCACAATTATCCAGATCATCATCACCATGTGGCGTGTAGGTTGTCTTAATAGTTAAAATATCTCTTATAACGATGTACCATCTTTACAGACACGGACGTTAATTCAATTTGGTCAGAGCAGTGGGAATAGAAAGAAAAAGGATGTATCGATTCGGCTCGTCCTGTCACTACGACCTGTGGAATGCGTGTCTTCTTAAAAAGATATCTTTTGTTTTATATATATATAACACGGGCACATATTTTAGGAACTAGAAATGAAGTAACTAGTAAAGGGTTTACAGCAGTCGTCAGTTCTCATTCAAACCTTAACGAACTCCCTCCCAAAATCGCTCTTTTAACAGAACAGGCGGTGTAATATCAGCTTTCAGCGCGTGAGTAGTTCATGTGTGTATATGAGTGTGCACAGTAGCTCATGTGCAAGTGTGTATGCGCGCGCACACAGTAGCGTCTAGTGTTCGTCCAGACGTGAGCGTGTCTGATAAGACACGTAAGGCGAGTTAACTCCGTCAAGTCGAGATTAGTAGTTACCAAGAGTTATGTTTCCTTTTCTAACATCGTACAAAAAGGGTATAGATTCTCTGGAGGTCGTAATGACTGGATTACCAGAAACGCTACCTCCACTATTTTTAATGGCTACAAGTTCTGATATAACTTAATTGACCTAAAGTTCGCGGTTAAAAGGGCGTACCCCCAGGGCCGTGCGGTAGATTTTCTCAGTATTATGCTAGTCTTCGAAATGCCGCCTCTGACAATGTATTTTGATTGGTGCCGCCTAATGTGGCCGCCTCTCTGCACCATAGCACGGTACGGCCCTGCGTATCTCACCAAAAGATAAACTTTCGATTTGCTCAAAAGTATTCACTACAATTATCAAGGCAGCTTGCAGTGTTTTAATGAAACCACAAAGCGTCGTTTATTGGTTGTTTCTCAAAATAGTTACAGTTTCCAATATGACAGGCGCTGCGATTGGTCTTTTAAGAATTACACATCCGCAGATCTACTGTGTCATTTTTCTGTTGCTGACACAGAACGTATAATAAATGTGAAAATGTTATTTTGACCGAATGTGTGAGCATGTATTTATGTCAGCGCGTTATTATGTTTCCCTGCATGTGTCCATGTATGGATATATAGTGGAGTACCCAACCTTTAACACCGCATCAGATTGACCATCGTCCTATATATTTACCACATCCTTATACTGGATACCCTCTCTATACTGACCGTCTCTCTATATACTGATCACCTCTCTGGTAGTTATGAGTTTGCCTCTCTTTTGGAGAGGCGTGCCCTTTCAACCAGCAGACAACAAAGTCCAATTAGGTTATATCAGGACACACTACCATAAAATATTAGAGGTAACAAAGACCTCAATCGTTGATCACCTCTCTATATTAAAACCACAAGTTTATATTATATAGTTTCTATATTTTTCTACATTTACCACCTCTCTATATTAAAACTACAACTTTATATTGTATAGTTTCTATATTTTTCTACATTTACCACCTCTTTATGTACTAACCAACCAATCATTCAAATGCCATGTCGAATGGCGTAGGCGATCATGTTTCTCTATGTCTCTTTGTCTCTTGTGTTGTCAATGATCTCGGTTGGTGAACTTCTACCGTGCCACAATACTAATCCATCTAGTAACTTTTCTCTTTTTCTTCCCGTCTCTTCTCCTCTTGATCTTTCCAGTGGTTTTATTAAGTGTTCAAGCTGTGTTCTTCTCAGCACATGCCCTAGAAACTTTGACTGCCTGACCCTAATGTTTGATATGATTGATATTTTTATGCCAGCATCAACTTGAGTCATCAGCATATCTCAAGTTATTTATTTTGTATCATCGCACTTTTATTCCTGGCATATTTTCTATATTTCATATAATATATTTTGTATACAGGGAGAAAAGATCCGGTGACATTACACAACCTTGCCTGACACCCATTTCTAACTTTTGAAATCTACCTATAGTGTTGTTAACTCTCATCGCAGCCGTTTGTTTCCAATACATATTTCTTACTATTCTTAGATCTTTCCCATCAACGTTAAGATTTTCTAGCAGTTTTATAATCTCTGAATGCTATACTAACCACCTCTCTATATTGACCACCTCACTCTATATAGGGGTTTTCCGGTTCCGGTTCAAGATGTAAGTAGCTGTGTTCTTCATACTTGCTATAGTCGGTTGATCTGTGTCCTAATAAGCACACTCGTAAAACCCCCATTATTCTTGAAACAGAGGTTTACTGATTCTTTATATGATGGAGGTTCGTTTTAATGAGGAAGAATTAAAACAACCCTTAAAAATACCATTCTTAAAGAAGGGGAATTAATAGGCTGTAAGACCATACAGGAACTAAAGCTGCTGGCAGCGGACTGCATTATATGGAGAACCAAAACCTCTGCCCTATGTGTCGCTTGCGGTACAAAAGGAACAAACTAACAAACTCTATATAGACAATCTCTCTATGTTGACCACCTCTCTATATTGGTCACATATTTTTGGTGCAAACACAAACCACATTATTGTATCCGGCTAGTCAGCTGTGCACCGTATTGACCTCCTCCGTATGTTGACCGGTTTGCTACAATCCCTTGGATGGTCACATTATAGATATTTTGCTGCATATGTCCGCATACAGAAGGTCTGGCCAGTGATCTAAAGACAAGATGTAATAGATAATACGATTATGTAGTAATGTATTCTTCTTGCCGAACCGGGGGGGGGGGGTTCGGTTTGAGAAGTCATTTTCACTCTTGAGAGTGAAAGTGTCTTCTCAAATCGGTGCATACTGTCGAGTGAAAGTGTCTTCTCAAATCGGTGCATACTGTCGAGTGAAAGTGTCTTTTAAAATAATTGGACACTGTTGAGTGTGAAAATGTCTTTTCAAATTGGTGCACACTGTTGAGTGTGAAAGTTGTTTTTTTTCAAATAGTGCACACTGTTGAGTGAAGGTGTCTTATCACATTGGTGCACACTGTTGAGTGAAAGTGTCTTCTCAAATTGGTGCACAATGTTGAGTGAAAGTGTCTTATCACATTGGTGCACACTGTTGAGTGAAAGTGTCTTATCAAATCAGTGCAAATTGTTGAGAGCGGAATTTTTTTTGAGAATAGGAAAAAGCTCAGGAGGAAACCATAACCAACATAATTACACAAAATAATACAAAAGCTGTAGGTTAATTGAAAGTGTAAAATGATGTAGAGGATTGACTTCAGAGTACTCGGGTTACCCCATATGTACTCTGTCCTTCTCAATGAAGTGGCCTACCACTCATAGCAAGTAACTCCATTGCTTCAAGCAATAATCCACAAAGATCTATGAAAATATCAACGATGTAAAAATTACCATGCAGGCAGAATGAACCCATGACTACTTGAGCTCAAAGCGAATGTCTTGGCCAATTTGCCAGGGAAACCTCTCCCTAAAAGATGGAATTACACACAAAGATATGGGGGGGGGGGGTGACCTTTTTTGGGTAGCCCCCCCCCCCAATTATCACTGGACACACATCTATGACTCTGGTCCTTATGATTGTAAGACGAGAATCGTAATTGTCTAACCACATATTTGGGAGACAAAAAACACAAGCATGGAACACACTCAATAAGTACAAAATTGAATTTATTATTTTTAGTTTATGTACATTAGACAAGAATAAAGACAAAAGTATTGACTTATTAAAATACTCCATTATTTATGTATTGTGTCATGTGACGTATTCTCTCCAGAACGTTGTCTTCCCAATGAACTCTCTGAACCCTTCTCTGTCTTGGACGATGCGGCTTGCATTTTCCAAATATATATTCATGCTATCTTTAATATTGTCAGTCCATTGTCTTCTAACAGTTGTGTCTCTTTATATGACCAAACAAGCGTAGTTTTCCTTTTTCTATTGTGTTTAGAAAAAAAGAACACTCTGGCATCTTCAATGTGTTTATAATATCTGAGTTTCTCTTGTTTTCCTTCCATGATATTCTAAGGTGCTGAAGAGTTCAACGCAAGACAAGGGACACTAATATCAGAAAGTGACAATCTTTATTTTTTGGACATATTATGAGACACGGAAAGGGGTGGAGGATGGGTCTGGAGAACATACTTACAACAGGCAAGATAGACGGCAAAAGAAATTGTGAACAACAGTGTTCGATAGTCTGACATTGCAGGATGCAAAGAGTCAGCAATGATCCTGATAAGACATACTGAAAATAGGTGTAAAGATCCACAATAGTCTACCCCAGGCACATGATGATAATATGAGCTGGATCCTTTGTTCACAAAATATCAAATCGCTATCACAACTAAGCTGTAAACTACGATGTTAAAATATGATAAGGAGGAGATTGTTATATCCCATCTATTATGTTATGAGCTAAATACGAGACAGTGTTTATCTTGACACTTTTATGTCAGTGTAAGATGATAAAGATTTGAGTATGCATGCAATGAGTCATTTCATGTCAAACGTTTATTTTTAAAACAAAAAGCTTTTCATATTCTCAAAAAATGGATACTAGATTTTCTGTGAAGATTGTGGGTATGGTGTTGACCACAGCATCCCTAATTCTGCTGCTTGTTAATATGCATTTCTGTTTTAAAAACTTTATTAATGTAACTAATTTTTGATTACTAATGAAAAACAAGAGGCAGAGAAAGACCAAGAAGAAGGTGGATTGAAGAAGTCACCATATGTTTTGAAATGTCATAATATTACTGCATATCAATCAACCAAACATGACATGGCCTGTAAACCGATCATCATTCAATTCCGCCACACTTTACAGAAAAACAGCAATAGAATGTATTGAAAAACAATGCCATTCAATCAAATATAGGCTAGAACAGTGGTTTACAATCGGGCAAATGATCTTTATGCTAGCCACATGATCTTGCTTGGATGAGGCACAAAGAAAAGATGGGCAATTAGGAGGATCACAGATTCATCTGAGGTGGTTAAAGTCAGTTCAATATTTGAAAATATTGAAACAATTTATGATATGGTGAAAGATGTTGAAAAATGAAATTTATCAACATACATCTAGCTAGCAAAAACAGTCCTTAGGCACAATTGAAGAGATTTTAATTGTAATTTAATTTGTATGTCTGAGGCTGGTGGGACAAATTTTTACCTGAAAGAGCACTGCAAACAAAAATTATGTTGAGATTTGCCGGACAACTGGTGGTTTTCAACATTTTTTGCTTGTGGTTCCCTTCAAAAAACACATTTTTTTCTATGCCTCTCCATTCATTTGTCTACTTTCTATGTCTAATTTATGTCTACTTTCTTTGTCAATTTTGTATGTCTACTTTCTATGTCTACTTTATATGTCTACTTTCTATGTCTACTTTCTATGTCTACTTTCTATGCTAACTTTCTATGTCTACTTTCTATGCTCACTTTCTATGTCTACTTTCTATGTCTACTTTCTATGCTCACTTTCTATGTCTACTTTCTATGCTCACTTTCTATGCTCACTTTCTATGTCTACTTTCTATGTCTACTTTCTATGCCTACTTTCTATGTCTACTTTCTATGTCTACTTTCTATGTCTACTTTCTATGCTCACTTTCTATGTCTACTTTCTATGTCTACTTTCTATGCTCACTTTCTATGTCTAATTTCTATGTCTACTTTCTATGTCTACTTTCTATGCTAACTTTCTATGTCTACTTTCTTTGTCAATTTTGTATGTCTACTTTCTATGTCTACTTTCTATGCTAACTTTCTATGTCTACTTTCTATGTCTACTTTCTATGTCTACTTTCTATGAGGTTTTATATATTGTGTTTAATATTCAAAAAGCTGCCTATCTATGAATGACTTCCTCCTCCCCTTTTCCTCTGATGGCCCAATTTCCAGTTTTATTTTTGTGAACTCATTGCAACATTGTGCCATCCACATGAAGATCATGTAGCTCAAGCTAAGAACTGTAAAACCTCTCATGTAAATCTGTAAAACCTCTCATGTAAATCTGTAAAACCTCTCATGTAAATCTGTAAAATGATGCTATTTTATATAGCAATGGAACTGATAACATAGAGGTATGGCAGGAATTTTTGTTCATATTTCCATTTCCAGAGTGTCTGGAACGCCTTTCTACCCTAAAGGGCTATGGGTTTGATGATGATACTCTGATTTCATAGAATAGTGGTCAAAAGTTTGATTCCTAGTTCTGGTGGAATTTTGATTTTCAGTGCAAACTTCTCCTGAACCAAAAATCAATTTAGTCTCATGAAATAGGTACCATAAAAAACTAAAACTTAAAAATGAAATCAGCAGAGTGCAGAACAATTCCTAGTATGAGAATTGTGAATTACAATGGAATTATGGCATTCAATTATCCATACAGAAGGGACTGTAATTTTACATAAAACAAATTAATTACAGAGATAAAAATAGAAATATCATAATGTAGAAAAAATATTAACATTTGACAGAAAATACGAGAAAAAGTAGCATCAATACAAAAATAAAATAACATAAATAATATAGTTTTATATATCATAAAAATCAGACTGAATTCATGTTTCAACTAAAAAGGTGGTTCTTTCAATTAAAAAAAAACTCCAGATGAATTTTTTTTGACTGAAGAAAGAATTGAGTATGGTGATTGTTAGGTCAGAATATTTTAGGTAAAATGTACCCCCAAAAAACACTGGCTTATATTTACATGTACCAATATCAACTTATAAAAATATGAAGTACTGTATTTTTTTTTTAGTTATACTCCTAGTTGATTAGTCTTCCCCATCAGACAGTGATGGGTATACATGCTAATGATTCCAGTGGCACGCTGGTTGAATAAGCTTCTCATTCTTCCACACATGCATCTCGTTCTATGAGTATCACACTTACTACTGAATCCCCCAATCCAGCATAAATATAACATCAAATATAGTGTCTATGTCCAGCGAGTTCTCATCAAATAGTTTCTACACATGCTCTTGTCCAGCGAGTTCTCAAATAGTTTCTACACATGCTCCTGTTAAGCGAGTGGCTCATGAAATAGTTTCTACACATGCTCCTGTCCAGCAAGTGCTCATGAAATATTTTCTACACATGCTCCTGTCCAGCAAGTGCTTATGAAATATTTTCTACACATGCCCCTTCACCTTCACTACTAGTTGTTGAAGTGGGTTGATTTATAAACATAATTCCTACGGTAAGAAATCTCAGGTTCTGTTTTAATAAGGAGACATAACAGCATAAAAAAATTAGTAATGGAAGGAATGGTTGGTGGTAGCAGGGCAGCTCAAGACGAAGATGGATAAAAGACATTTCAGATTATTTAAACATACGCTCGGCTGTGGCAGGTCAACCGCTCCAGAAACATGCGTTCAGAAGAAGAGTATGTTCTAGAAAGAATATGTCACCTGAATGAATGCTATTAGCTGAGCACTTTCGGATGCAGATCTTGGTCAAGCTGAAGATATCTGAGGAGGGAGGTAAAAAATGCTGCAACATGACTGTAGAAAGAAGAGCTCTGATGAGAAATTAAGACAAATTTAATCTCATCTGAGAAGAGAGTACTATGAGTATTGATCAGGGTGGTATGGCACAAGAGGCATTAATACAAGATAAAGGAGGTGTCAATACACAACAGATGTCTAGAAAAGGACATAACATTGGATCTCTTCATGTTCTTACCAGCAAGTTTAACCTTGATACCTCTTGTTTATAAATATTTTATTTTTTGTCTTTGTCTGCCTTTCGTTACTTGATAATAAAGACTTTTTTATAAAAATCATTAGTTGTCTTCTTTTCTGATCTGTAAAACAATATTACTTCACACCTTCTGTTTTCTTCTATTGCAACAAAATTTTACAAAATCTGGCAACAATTCATCAATGGATTTCCTGTTACCAAAAATAATTTATATCAAGATTATTCAAACAAGATATGAGTAAATATTTTGTAACAAAACTGTACCATATCGGTAAAAAAAATCATCATATATTTAAATAAAATGTGCTAAATAACATTTTTACATAGAGAAAACAATATAGAATTATCAATGTCTTCTATTTTTTGTTTGCCTTATGTAAAAGTGATATCTAACTTATTTCATACAATTTTTGTTATTTATTTATTAAGTAGGAGCCACATTTAAGTAGATAGGCCTACATTTAGAAATGAAAACAACAGAGTGTGAAAAGTGTTGGAAGGTATGAATAACATAACAGTGAGAAGTGTTGGAAGGCATGAATAACATAACAGTGAGAAGTACAAGGAGAGAAGATCAAAGGCACTGGACACAAGTTAATATGTCTGACAAATTCGAATGACATTTCTGGATATCTGAATATCAAATTCAGATGTGAGACATTCATCAACATGTCTGCTTTTCAGCAACAACTGTTTACATCATATTCATGTAACCCAGATGTTTTACTTACAGATGTAAGACATTTTACTAACAGATGTAAGACATTTTACTAACAGATTTAAAGTATTTATCAACAGATGTAAGACATTTTACTAACAGATATAAGACATTTTACTAACAGATTTAAAGTATTTATCAACAAATATAAGACATTTTACTAACAGATTTACAGTATTTATCAACAGATGTAAGACATTTTACTAAAAGATTTACAGTATTTATCAACAAATATAAGACATTTTACTAACAGATTTAAGACATTTTACTAATAATTTTACAGTATTTATCAACAGATGTAAGACATTTTACTAACAGATTTACAGTATTTATCAACAAATGTAAGACATTTTACTAACAGATTTACAGTATTTATCAACAAATGTAAGACATTTTACTAACAATTTTACAGTATTTATCAACAAATGTAAGACATTTTACCCAACTGAAATAAAAACACTCTCACCAACATAATAGTGGATGATTTGGCTGTGTTAAATAGTAAGAAGTAACTCGTGAAGGAAAGGGCATCTTGTTAAGAACAAAGTTTCATAGTAAATTAGCTGAAAGTTGTAGATGGTGGACAACGTGATTAAATGTAGATAAATTCTTGAAATTATTTAGAGGAATCAATTGCAAAGTGCTCGTGATATTGAGATAGATGATTGTCCATGTTAGTTAGCTTATAAATATCAATGACAGAACACTGGTAAAGTATTTTGAAAAATTCATAACTTGTTCACTGACACAGAAAATCTTGAACCTTTTTTTTTCTGGGTGTCTAGAGAATAATGCACAAAGAAGTGAACACTGTCACCTGAATCTTACATCCAGCATATTGGACTACACTAATTTACATGAGTTCAACATCTATCATACATAACAATCTTACATCCAGCACATTGGAATACAGTAATTTACATGAATCATACACTTAACGTCAACCATACATAACATACTCGGTTAAACTAAATTAACTTTCTGTACTCGCTCCACCAGAAGTTCAACATTGCCGCATGTTTTAAGTACAGTCACTGCCTGGTTGTGTTCAATGGATTGAAAGTCCACATTGTTGACCTTTATCAGAAGAAATATAAAAAATTTAAATTATTATAAACTTCTATAAATATGCGTAGCTTCTTCTTTTCCTATGTTCGTTCTTAACTATTGTAGATTATTAAGGTTTAGTCCAGAAAAAAGAATGCATTATCTTATGGTTTAGCGCTCAGCTGTGACATCTGCACCTTTCACCCTGAGAAATCTGACTTCAGTATGGCTTTACGATCACTTTGATCCTATATGGGATGAGCCAACTCCATTCCAGAATCTTTTTAATCATCTCCTATGAAATTCCTGGTAACAGTGCCGCTATTCTTTGCTTCTTTTCACTTCCCATGAACACACTAGCAATATGCATATCTTGCAACCAAACTAAATCTGTTTGTTTTTGTTTTGTTTGTTTTGCGTTCGCTCCATTGTAACCATCACGGATATCCGTGCGATTTCCGCCGGGAGCGTGATTACGTTGTGCCACCGTTATGCGCCTTGTAGGCCTAGCACATCCGATTTCGGCATAAATCTGTTTTAAGATAACATGCTGAACATTTTCAGAAATATCGAATTATGGTCAATAGACAGAAAGCCCACATTTTTTATGTATACACAGTGAAATCTTGTTATAAATACAGAAATTTGCTATATACAGTACAAACAATATAGAATAAATATAATTGGGGATTTTGAAAAATGTTGTTATATAGGGAAATGTGTTATAAAAGAATGCGCTATAGAGGGATTCTAAAATGTTTAAACTCTTATTATTTTCTGTTAAATATGCATACCTTATTATCACACATAAAAAATTGAATTTAATTGTTGTAAGACATTATGAGAAATAGATATGGGGGTGGGGGGGGTTTCAAGTCAACTTCATCATCATGTGCTGTGGTGTCCTGGGTGGAGGGGGGGGAGTCATTGATTTCCACAACTATATTTCCCTTACAGTGTATCAGTTCTGGTGCTGACTCTCCACCATGTCATGATGTCAAACTACCCAGTATTTTCTCACCTTAACACCATTTATATCTTTTTCCTTTAGTTTTACCTGTTGTTACATTGTATTCTAAACCTGCTTTTCTTTGAGGTCATTAAATGTGATCTGTTCTTTTCTGTTGTTAAATTAACCTTTTTTTAGTGTTACACTGCCTCAATATCTCCTCATTAGGTCGGTGTTACTCTGCCTCAATATCTCATTAGGTCAGTGTTACTCTGTCTCAATATCTCCTCATTAGGTCGGTGTTACTCTGCCTCAATTTCTCCTCATTAGGTCGGTGTTACTCTGCCTCAATATCTCCTCATTAGGTCAGTGTTACTCTGCCTCAATATCTCCTCATTAGGTCCTTTCATCCTGTTCATAGAATCCTCAACCTTCTAATGAAGAATCACATCTCTGTGGCTTCCTACTTGTTTGTATATTTGTTGTCAATGATTGCCTTCCATACAACAGAGTGGATCTATATAGCATTGAAGGATTCTTTTCTTTTCCTTACTTTTAAATGACAAATTAAAAATTAAAACAATAAAAGATGGTTAATGTAAAACCACGGCCACCAGAAACTAGCAATAAATAAAATACTATATTTATGATATAATGTTACTTGATATTCTAACTATCAAATAGTAAAAGTAATGTAAAAAGTAAATAGCAATAAACAAAGGAACAAGAATTTTTTCTACATTACAGTCCAACAGGGGACGTTTTTTTTCATGAAATGAAAACAAACAGGAAACTGAAACATAAAGTTATTTAATTATTTAAAAAAGCACAGAGGTGTCTCACCAACCAACTTTGTGCACTGGAAATGGCAAAAATATGAAAGAAATATGATCATGTAAGTCGAAACTATTTTGTAGGAAAGGGAAATCTTTTTCCACAGAGTATGAAATATTCATTGCACACCTTACAAGATAAGATTGCAGCATATAGTATTTTAATGTACAAATTATTAGGAACTGATCGCTCTACTTGTGCTCAAATCAAACCAGCTACTGCCAAGATGTGCAATGATTTGAAACTAATGTTGCATACAGAATTATGTACAGTGTGTCATGTGATGTATTCTCTCCTCATATTTTTATATCCGAGAACGTTGTCATCCCAATCAACTCCCTGAACGATTCTCTGTCTTTGGCGATGATGCGACTTGCATTTTTCAATGACGTATTCATGCTATCTTTAATATATGTTATCATATATCATCTTCTTGGTCTGCCCTTTCTCCTCTGCCCAGGTGCTCTGTCCTCCATTAT
This sequence comes from Meghimatium bilineatum, assembly GCA_034231615.1. Lineage (NCBI taxonomy): Eukaryota > Metazoa > Mollusca > Gastropoda > Stylommatophora > Philomycidae > Meghimatium > Meghimatium bilineatum. The sequence goes on along the minus strand of CM067315.1, from coordinate 8,161,888 downwards.
TTGTCTTTCTAAACAGTTATGTCTCTTTATATGACCAAACAGGCGTAGTTTTCTTTTTGTCATTGTATTTAGTAACCAACACTCTGGAATATTCAATGTGTTTATAATATCTGAGTTTCTCTGTATTTTTTCTTCCATGATATTCTAAGAATCTTTCTGTAGCATTTCATCTCAAAGACGTTGATCTTCTTTGTCGCTGTTTTACTTAGGATCCATGTTTCACAGCCGTATGTTGTCACTGGTAAATTAAAAGTTGTACAGAAAAATGTACAGTGCGGCCATTAAATACAAGAAATGTGCACAGTGCAGCCATTTTAATACAATAATTATCACTTGAAATTCTCTATGTCAAAATCAGCTGTGCTGGGCCTACAAGGCACATATCAGTAGCACAATGTAACTACGCTCCCGGTGGAAATCGCACCGAAATCCATGTTGATTATTATGGAGTGAACACAAAACAAACAAACAAACAATTTGCATATTTCTCACAATATGCTGCAAGATACTGAAAACCTAATGGATTGTTTCAGTTATGTTAACAAGGATTGCTCAGCTTTGTAAACATAATAAGTATTATGTATATTTACTTCCAATAGCTTGTCCCCAGGGCGCAGTAACTTGGAGGCAGGTCCTTCAGTCATAACTTTTGTCACAAAAATGCCCTAAAATAAAATACATACAAGCTGAAAATTCTGTTGTCTGGATTACACTTATATATGATTATATAGAATTATATAGGAACAGATATATGAAGTCTAGATACTAAAGGAGCACATATTTAAAGTAGGAAAATTGTATGGATAAGTTGTTAGAGAAGTAGACTACCATTAATAGAACAAGTTGGAGAAGTATTATTCACAGAATAAATTAGAGAATTAGAGAAATATCATTCAAAGAAGAACACTGAGAATTAGAACACATAGAACAAGTTAGAGAAATATAAATCATAGAACAAGTAAGAGAAATATAAATCATATAACAAGTTAGAGGAAGCATCTCGTTCTCATGACAGGCCTGACAATATAACATGACCACAGATGCAGAACGCAGAAGAAGAAGAAGAAGAGGAAGCATCATTCATAGAACAAGTCAGAGAAATATCATTCATGGAAAAAGTTGTGAAAGTATAATGTGTAGAACAAGTCAGAGAAATATCATTCATGGAATAACACTGAGAAGTAGTGCTCAAAGAACAAGTCAGAGAAAAATCATTGATGGAACAAGTTGTGAAAGTATAATGTGTAGAACAAGCCAGAGAAATATCATTCATGGAACAAGTTGTGAAAGTATAATGTGTAGAACAAGTCAGAGAAATATCATTCATGGAACAAGTTGTGAAAGTATAATGTGTAGAACAAGTTAAAGATAAAGTTGAAAAACTTATAACAAATTAGAGATGTTTGTTTAGGTCATAGAACAATTTTGAGGTATAACTCACTGAGCAAACAAATAAAATATAGCTGACATAGGAGAACAGATAAGTATAGCTCACAGCAGAGATCAGATAAGTAGCTCACAGAGGAGAAAAGATAAGTATAGCTCACAGCAGAGATCAGATAAGTATAGCTCACAGAGGAGAAAAGATAAGTATAGCTCACAGAGGAAATAAGATAATTATGGCTCACAGAGGAGATCAGATAAGTAGCCCACAGAGGAGAAAAGATAAGTATAGCTCATAATATTTTAAAGAAGTGTCATGTGACGTATTCCTTCCAGAACGTTGCCTTCCCAATGAACTCTCTGAACCTCTCTCTGTCTTGGGCGATGTGGCTTGCATTTTCTAGCGATGTATTCATGTTATCTTTAATGTCGTCAGTCCATCGTCTTCTTGGTCTGCCCCTTCTCCTCTTCCCAGGTACTCTTCCTTCCATTATTTGTCTTTCTAAACAGTTATGTCTCTTTATATGACCAAACAGGCGTAGTTTTTCATTGGAAATTTCTAGGCACAATATTCCCGTAGGTTGCCATTACTTTCGGGAAGGAACAACCGTTAATCGAGCACCGTAAAGAGAACACATTCGTTCTAGTCGGCCATTTTGGCGGAAGCCCAGAAGTATAGCATGAAATAACTTTTAAAGAAGTATAACATGAAATAACTTGGAGAAGCATAGCTCCTAGAACATTTCAGGAATATAGCTCCGCCTCATAGAACAAGTCAAAATGGGACTTCTAGCTCATAAATGAGCCAGAGAATTATAATTCATAAACTAGTAATAAGATAAGTATATAATAGTAATTTTTCAGGGTTTTATAGTTATCACATTGGAAACATCAACAAACAATAAAAAAAACCCTCCAAGAATGCTACCACAATCCTCAGCTATTTGGATAGATGTAGAAAAAAAACAGGATATTTTTTGTCACATCTCCTTCAACTCTCAATAGTTCCTTGTGAAATAGTTTTATAAATTGAGTATATAGTGACGGCAAAATTGAAAGCAACAGAGACAGAGGGCGACAGCATGAGAAAATATTAGACAGTTTGACAACCTGGCACAGCAAGGAAACAACAACGACTTTGATAATTAATACTGTGGACAGAGAGCTGTGGAGAGCCATGACCGCCTACGCCAGCCGGCATGGCACCTGATGATGATACAGTGACTGAGAACACATTCCTCATCTAAGTAATAGTAACTCTCAGTAGACAATGCAAAGAGTGATGCCCCTTTTGTTGTAGTGTGATGTGCAGGCAATGATCTGTGAGAATTCCTGGAAAGGAATCATGCTTATATATAAGAATGGTTTGAGTGTTAGATGCCAGAGAACTGGAGCTTTCCGGCATCTATTATTGGTGGATGCATTCAAGTAGAGAATGGAGCAGCTATGGATGTATCCAAATCAAGTAGAGATTAGAGCAGCTATGGGTGTATCCAAATCAAGTAGAGATTAGAGCAGCTATGGATGTATCCAACTCACGCAGAGATTAGAGCAGCTATGGATGTATCCAAATCAAGCAGAATTTAGAGCAGCTATGGATTTATCCAAATCAAGCAGAGATTAGAGCAGCTATGGATGTATCCAAATCAAGCAGAGATTAGAGCAGCTATGGATGTATCTAAATCAAGCAGAGATTAGAGCAGCTATGGATGTATCTAAATCAAGCAGAGATTAGAGCAGCTATGGATGTATCCAAATCAAGCAGAGATTAGAGCAGCTATGGATGTATCTAAATCATGCAGAGATTAGAGCAGCTATGGATGTATCTAAATCAAGCAGAGATTAGAGCAGCTATGGATGTATCTAAATCAAGCAGAGATTAGAGCAGCTATGGATGTATCCAAATCAAGCAGAATTTAGAGCAGCTATGGATTTATCCAAATCACGCAGAGATTAGAGCAGCTATGGATGTATCCACATCAAGCAGAGATTAGAGCAGCTATGGATGTATCTAAATCAAGCAGAGATTAGAGCAGCTATGGATGTATCCAACTCATGCAGAGATTAGAGCAGCTATGGATGTATCTAAATCAAGCAGAGATTAGAGCAGCTATGGATGTATCCAACTCATGCAGAGATTAGAGCAGCTATGGATGTATCCAACTCATGCAGAGATTAGAGCAGCTATGGATGTATCCAACTCACGCAGAGATTAGAGCAGCTATGGATGTATCCAACTCACGCAGAGATTAGAGCAGCTATGGATGTATCCAACTCACGCAGAGATTAGAGCAGGTATGGATGTATCCAAATCAAGTAGAGATTAGAGCAGCTATGGATGTATCCAACTCACGCAGAGATTAGAGCAGCTATGGATGTATCCAAATCAAGCAGAGATTAGAGCAGCTATGGATGTATCTAAATCAAGCAGAGATTAGAGCAGCTATGGATGTATCCAAATCAAGCAGAGATTAGAGCAGCTATGGATGTATCTAAATCAAGCAGAGATTAGAGCAGCTATGGATGTATCTAAGTAGAGATTACAGCAGCTATGAATGTATCTAAGTAGAGATTACAGCAGCTATGAATGTATCCAAGTAGAGATTACAGCAGCTATGAATGTATCCAAGTAGAGATTAGAGCAGCTATGGATGTATCCAAGTAGAGATTACAGCAGCTATGAATGTATCTAAGTAGAGATTAGAGCAGCTATGGATGTATCTAAGTAGAGATTACAGCAGCTATGGGTGTATCTAAGTAGAGATTACAGCAGCTATGGATGTATCTAAGTAGAAATTACAGCAGCTATGAATGTATCCAAGTAGAGATTAGAGCAGCTATGAATGTATCCAAGTAGAGATTACAGCAGCTATGAATGTATCTAAGTAGAGATTACAGCAGCTATGGATGTATCTAAGTAGAGATTAGAGCAGCTATGGATGTATCCAAGCAGAGATTAGAGCAGCTATGAATGTATCCAAGTAGAGATTAGAGCAGCTATGGATGTATCCAAGCACAGATTAGAGCAGCTATGGATGTATCCAAGCAGAGATTAGAGCAGCTATGAATGTATCCAAGTAGAGATTAGAGCAGCTATGAATGTATCCAAGTAGAGATTACAGCAGCTATGAATGTATCTAAGTAGAGATTACAGCAGCTATGGATGTATCTAAGTAGAGATTACAGCAGCTATGGATGTATCTAAGTAGAGATTAGAGCAGCTATGGATGTATCCAACTCAAGTAGAAATTAGAGCAGCTATGAATGTATCCAAGTAGAGATTAGAGCAGCTATGAATGTATCCAAGCACAGATTAGAGCAGCTATGGATGTATCCAAGTAGAGATTAGAGCAGCTATGGATGTATCCAACTCAAGTAGAAATTAGAGCAGCTATGAATGTATCCAAGTAGAGATTAGAGCAGCTATGGATGTATCCAAGCACAGATTAGAGCAGCTATGGATGTATCCAAATCAAGTAGAGATTAGAGCAGCTATGGATGTAACCAAGTAGAGCTTAGAGCAGCTATGGATGTATCCAAGCAGAGATTAGAGCAGATATGGATGTATCCAAATCAAGTAGAGATTAGATCAGCTATGGATGTATCCAAATCAAGTAGAGATTAGATCAGCTATGGATGTATCCAAATCAAGTAGAGAATGGAGCAGCTACAGATGTATCCAAATCAAGTAGAGATTAGAGCAGCTATGGATATATCCAAATCAAGTAGAGACTAGAGCAGCTATGGATGTATCCACAGTGCAATGATGATGATCTGATGACTAACCAGAGAACAAATCTGCATTTTACATTAAACATATTTTAAAGCAATTTTAGAAAAATGCATCTTTGCCCCAATTACTCATCAAATCACCATGACATTATGGCTATACACTCATATTTTACTTACATCATCTTTATCGTTGTAGGGGTTGCCATGGGAACCAGTGCCACCAGCAATTGAGAAGCCAAGGCCAGGATTTTTATGAATGGTGACACGAAACTGTGGAAACATATAATAAATGGGAGATTCCAGTAAAACTTTGTACCATATCATAGATACATATAAATCAATCAATCAAGTGGCATGCCGACTGGCGTAGGCGATCATGTTTCTCCATGACTCTCTGTCTCTTGTGTTGTCAATAAGCTCAGTTGGTGCGCTTCTACTGTGCCACGATTCAAGCCCATCTAGTAACTTTTCTCTTTGTTGTCCCCAATCTCTTCTCCCTTTGATCTTTCCAGTGGTTATTAAGTGTTCAAGCTGTGTTCTTCTTAGCACATGCCCTAGAAACCTTGGCTGTCTGCCCCTAATGTTTGATATGATTGATCCAGCATCAATGAGAACCTCTGCATTACTATTCAAAAATAGATACATATACAATAAGTAATTATAAAATAGTTTAAATAGGTGTTATTTAGAGCTTTTTACACAAAAATAAATCAATGTTTTCACCAAAAGGTCTTTATCAAGATAGGGACAATGAAACACAGAATTGAAGGAAAAATAAGCTCAAGACCACATGGAATTAAACTATTTGTAACGTCTTATTATGCCATTATTGTACCCGTATTGCAACTGGGGCCTGGACTTATACCACCTGTATGGAAATTGGGGCCTGGACTTACACCACCTGTACGACAATCAAAGCCTGGACTATAATTCAGGGCGTAAAGAATATAGTCACTGTCTTCTTTCTAGCAATGTTGTAGGAGGTGACTACGGAAAGTTGGGGGAATAATCTGACAACCTGTCACTTGTGAAAAAGTAATTGTCACTACATGTCTAAATAATATTATAAGATGAGGGTTTTTTTTTGGTTACAGGTCTATAAAGTACTTGTGTTACTATAGCCCACATGTGATCATCAGACCTTGCATAGCTTTTCTGGTAATTACATAAAGTGTATACAGTTTTTGATGTGTATTAAAGGAAGATAAAAGTTATGAAGTGCTAACCTTTTCTGTGTGTTGCTCTATTGTAGAATCTGGAGTTTCCCTAATGACATCTTTGACATGGGTGATGTCTCTTAGCTGAATGCCTTCAGATCCCTTCACTGATATGTGTCTCTGAGATGAAGAAATTGTTGAAATTTCTGAACCATGAACACCTGAACCTCTTCCAACAGAGTATTCTTTGGCAGAAGTTTTAGAATAACCACCAACACAATCATACACATTATGACTATGACCATACCCACTATCTGTTGAACTGGACACTTGAGAAGATTGTTCTTGACTAGGAATTGTTGTTAAGTCTTCAAAATTTCCAGTGTCAAGTGGGTTGGAGAAATGGTCATATGGCATGTTTTGTCTGGAACTGGGTTGAACTGATCCGTACAAAGCAACACCTGAATATGGTGACTCTCGGGATGATGAGTAATTGTGAATATCGCTTCGTGAGTCTGAAGAATTTGATTGATCGTGTCTTTTTGATCCTGTAGAATAGAGATATCCAGGTCCAATCTGAGAAGCTGATCCTATTTGTGAAGAACTGCTTCCTGATCTACTGGTTTGATTACACTGGTATGAGCCCATACTGGACTTACCATGGACATCACCATGATGAAGTTCTGGACCTATATGATCAATTTCAGCATAGTCTGAGAAGCTTAATTTCTCCCTGGGAGTAGCTGGTAGGTCAGAATATGGTTTCCTACCATGAAACCCACAAGGGGATGATTGAGAACGATTCACATTTGGGGGTCCAATAAGTGAAGACACAGACCCAGAACTAGGTATGTTTGTTACACTTCGTGGTGAGTCCATGCGAATTGATGATGAGTCACTTGAGCATCTGTTCGACCGTGATCCAGGGCTTCTATTTTCTGGTCTTCGGTATGGCGGAGTAGAAGTATAAGGTGGTGGTGTGGCAGCTGGTTGATCGGTTGCCACCACTTGACTAGGCTGGGAAGAAAGCAATTGAAAAACTATTAATGGAATCTATATTTAATTATTAGAACAATTATTCTAAAAAAACACAATTTAACTACTTGGATCATTCATCTGTCACTGGAAGCAGAGAAGGAAGCAAATACTAGGAACACTGTGACCTGTCATGTATAACATAAGTGGCGGCTATGATCAGTTGGCTATCAAATGCTGTGGAACATCAAAAACTATTGTCTATTGTCTTTCCCCAGGTGGTTTGTGATCCATTCTTGCCGTTAAGCATAGGGGTGATTGGAGCTCGAGCTTGCGTTCTAAAGCCAGATGTGTGGCCTCGGCTGTGCTATGACAGTATCTGTACAGGATGTCCCTGACGTTTTCTATCCATCTTTTCTGTGGTCTTCCTCTGGCTTTGTAACCTGATCTCATTTGGTTATATGCTTGTATGGGCAACTTTTCGTGATGCATTCTCATAATGTGGCCAAACCACTTGATCTGTTCTCTCTCTATGTAATCTCTATGAACTTGACTAACAGGAAGTGTTTACTCTAAACCTAACTTACCCGTCACACACACACCATGCACTTTTCTCACACAAGCATACATATTAGTTACAAACACTGAGACATCATGCAGCAAGTTGACCAACATAATAAGGGAAATAACAGTATAAATATATGTGGCTTGCCACCTCAGCGGACATCTAAATTATTTCCCTTATTTTCGAACTAATTTTCAGAAATTAATTTCTATGGCATTATGTTTCCAGATTCTGATATATAAGAAACTAGAAAAGTTTTCAAGCAGATGATAGATCTAGATCTCAACTTAACATTAATAAACGGTTCACCATGGGAATTAGTGGCTACATTTTAATGGACTACTTGATGTCTATACAAACAGACAAGTCTTTTGTTGACTACTTGATGTCTATACCAACAGACAAGTCTTATGTTGACTACTTGATGTCTATACCAACAGACAAGTCTTATGTTGACTACTTGATGTCTATACCAACAGACAAGTCTTATGTTGACTACTTGATGTCTATACCAACAGACAAGTCTTTTGTTGACTACTTGATGTCTATACCAACAGACAAGTCTTATGAATGAACTCTACTATTATCTGGAGCTCTTATTTGGTTTCATATATCTTTGCTTGCAAGGTTCAGCCATTGGGATAGTATGTCTTTCTTAATTATTCATACTGGGGACAATTCTGCAGAATATGTTCAGAAGTCTGTTCACGTGTTCCACAAGTTCACATTGGTATGGCACACAGTTGCATCCTGTGCATGTGCTTATTTAGTCTGTTGCGTCCAGAGGAAGTATGGTGAATAGTAACGCAAAATGAGTTAAACAGGTTACTAAAACACTTACCTAGCCTATTAATAAAAATATATTTAAAAAAGTATATATAAAAAAACATACAATAAAACTAAACAGGACAATTCTCCACGTATCGGCTCAAATTGAACCTTTTTCAAGAGACAAACAACAGAAAACGACAAAATAAAACATCATTTGATGGAGACGGGGCTTGATGAAATATAGACATCTATTTTGTTTTTTATTTTGTCGTTTTCTGTTGTTTGTCTCTTGAAAAAGGTTCAATTTGAGCCGATACGTGGAGAATTGTCCTGTTTAGTTTTATTGTATGTTTTTTTATATATACTTTTTTAAATATATTTTTATTAATAGGCTAGGTAAGTGTTTTAGTAACCTGTTTAACTCATTTTGCGTTACTATTTGTTCATTAGGTTACTGCGGCACCATCCACTTTGTCGGATACCCTCTGACCATTTGGAAGTATGGTGACCTATTACGTCAATTTAGGTAGTCATAGGCGTCTTTTGTCATGTTATTTTCACATCTGATGTTTCTATAGCTCTCTTCTTTATGTGAGATTTCATTATTATTCTGCATACACTCTCCTCCCTTTTTTGGCCACTGACCAGCCATGTTCTTCTAATTCTGTCTATCTATTATCAGTTGTCTATTCCCAGATGGATATGATCAGAATATTCACACTTGCCGTTAAGCATAGGTGTGGTGACTGGGACCTGTAATTGTCTATCCAAGGTCAGATGTGTCACCATGGCTGCTTTGAATCCGTATTTGTTTAGGGTTGTCTTGATATTATCTATCCATCTTTTTTTTCTAGGTCTTCCTCTGGCCTTGTATCTGAATCTTCTGTTTCACTACAGATTGTTTCACTATGAAAACCCACGCTTATCTTTCCCCCGGACATATGAGCGTGGAAGGAAACAAATTGTCTGACCAATTAGCTAGTCCTGCCACCATAACAGGATTTTTAATACAAAATATAGATGTGTTAATGTCTGTGTGCACATGACATTAAATCAAGCGGATAAAGTCAAGTATCTTGTCACTATTTTAACATCAAATGGCAGGTGTTCTAATGAGATCTGAAACAGGATAGCACAGGCCAAATCAACATTTCAAAATATGAGAAGCATTCAATTCAATCAAGTAATATCAATGCATACATGAGTTCGAGTTCTAGGATGTTATATTGAGCCAATTCTTCTTTATAGAAGTGAAGAATGAATGGACTAAACAAAAGTGCACAAGGTAAGCTGGAAGCAATGGAGATGTGGTTTATAAGAATTATGAAAATTCCATGGACAGCAAAGAAATCTAATGTAGAAGTTCTCAGAGATCCTGGAGTAAAACAAATTATAGCAAAAATTAGAAACAGACAAACAAGATTTTTAGGGCATGGAATGAGAAAAGTAAAACTTGAACATTTAGTAACCACCGGAAAGACCAAGGAGAGAAGAGACAGAGGAAGACAAAGAGATAAATTTCTGCTTAGGTTGTCACTGTCGCACACACAAAAATCCCCAGCTGTACTTATTAACAACACAAGAGACAGAGAGTTGTGGAGAAGCATGATCGCCAACTTCCATGATCACCTATGGCACATGATTGATTGAATCATGTGACATAAGAAAAGTGATATGTAACAATAAATTTAATCTTAAGACATTAGTTAAGTTATATATAACAACCAATTTAGTCATATGAGATAAGATAGTGACACCTGACTAACAAATGTGACCACAAAATAATAGAAAAATGATACACAACTAGCACGTTCACACATGAGATAGAAAAATAATAACAATCAAGAATATAAGACATAAGAGAAATGCTATATGACCAACAAGTTCATAAATATGTTGTTATCATGTGACATATTCTTTCCAGAACACAATCTTCCTTATGAATCTACTGAAATTTTCACGATCTCTGGCAAGTTGTTGCGCTTCCTCTAGCGATATGTGCATACATTCCTGAATATCTCTTGTCCAACAATGCAAATTCCAAATGAAAATTTCACACAGCCATAAGGAAATTCTTGGCACAATATTCTCGTAGTTTGCCATTTCTTTCAGCAGGAACATCCAATTATATATGACTATATTAGAACAAATACGTTCTCTTCTCCATCTTGAACCAGAAGTCCATAAATATGACATCAATGAAATACCATATGCCCAACAAGTCTACAAATATAACATCAATGAAATACTATATGCTCAACAAGATTAACTGAGAACAAGAAAAATGATATATAATAAACAAATTCAATCAGATGTCACAGGAAAGAAAATTTAAAAAAAACAAACTTAATGAAAAATATATCCAACAAAACATCCATTTATGAAACAATAGAGACAGGAAGCATATATTTAGCTTTCTACATCTCTGCAACCCGTATACTAATACTTACCAAAGATGTTTGTAATGCTGGTCTCATGTCAACTGCCTTGTACGACTTGCCTGCTTTGTTAATTTTCAAAGCAGCCAAGTTATGAGAGGCAGATTCTCCGATTGCTGGAGCCATTGTCTGATTCTGGATTGTGGTATTTTGATCCAGAAAGTTCTCCTTATGAAATACTGATGGGGAGGGAGTAGTTGAATGAAGAGAATGTTTAGGTAACATCTTCATCTCATTCTTTGGTCTGTTAGATGATGAATGAGAAGAACCTTGGCTCTGATTTGTCTGAGAATGTAATCCATAATTACTTGTCTGTGAGAGACTCATTGGAATCTGCATTGTTGCTCCCATATTTACTTGAGTTTGAAATGAAGACCCCATTGTGTTTGAATGTGAGGACCCTGGATTTATTTGAGTTTGAAATGAAGACCCCATTGTGTTTGAATGTGAGGACCCTGGATTTACTTGAGTTTGAAATGAAGACCCCATTGTGTTTGAATGTGAGGACCCTGGATTTACTGACGTTTGAAATGAAGACCCTGTTGTGTTTGTATGTGATAGTCCTGAATTTGCTTGTGTATGAAATGAAGGTCCCGGCATGCCTGAAAGTAAGGCTCCTGAATGAGGCTGACTAGATGAGTAATGATTACTGCCTGCTGAATCACCAATTCTTTGTCCAGGAGATGGATAATAATCATATCCTGGTATATGTTTATATAACTCATCGTTGGGTACAGTGCTGCCTGTTTTTTCAGATTCATAATAATTACTAGTTCTAATGTGGTTTGATGGTGTCTTGATGGATGGTGTGTTGATGGATGGTGTGTTGATGGATGGTGTGTTGATGGATGGTGTGTTGATGGATAATCTGTCACTAGAAATAATGGATCCACCATGATGAGATGTGTAGTCAATGTTAGGCCTCAGATGCTGAGGCATGTAGTCACAGTTATGTCTGCTGCCATGGTTACGAGATTCAGGCTTCGAAGGGGAATATGACAACAAATTTTTGAATGAAGTTGATATGCCTGATTGAGTTACTGCATCCAAATTATAAGGCATGCTTTGAGCTTCCAAATTTCCAAGATGTTGGTGGTGATGATGCTTTCTTTGATAAGCTGCAGCTGCTGCATTTGCAGTTGGAAATGTGCTGCCTCCAGCATAGCCTTCAATATCACTAGCATAACCAAGACCGTCCCTTCCTCTTGGTATATGTTGATGATGGCTGTAATTGTGATAAGGAATAGGTTGTGACTGCACAGAATAAATTTCTGAACTTGCACCTTGCCTTGATTTATTCTTGACTTCCTGTGGAAAACGAAGCATTTCACCATCACTACGGTAACCAGTATCAGAGTCATATTCTCCCAATCGTCTTGATCTTCTTCCTCTGTGTCTGTTAGCAATTTGTTTTGCATATAAATCATTGTATGTTATTGCTGCTTTGCTTCCAGATGTCTTTATTTCTGTGCCACTGTTGTCTGTCAAATCAGGAACTGAACCAGAACATCGGGACAAATTAGTTTGTCCAGGCGCAACTAGTTGAAAAAACAAATGCAAACTTTAATTTATATATATATATATATATATATATACATATACATACAATTTATACTGCTAATCAAGAACTATATTTGTAATAAACTTTTATAAAGAATAGCACATTAATATATTTCAATAAATAAACCCATAACCCTTCAGGGTCGTAGGGGTACCACATTGGAAGCTTCAGCACACAGAGTCCTCCAGCGAATTCTATCCTCAGCGATGCGGATGAGTGTGGAAATATCTAGCCCTGTCCATTCCTTGATGTTGTCTGTCCATGTCTTTATTTGTCCTCCTCTGCTTCTTCCACCCTCGACAGTTCCCTGCAGTATTGTTTTTGACAAGGAATCGTGCCTGCATACATGTCCGAACCATGCTAGTTTTATATTCTCTGTGTGTGATTATCCATTGTAGTATTTCAGTGGGCAAAAGGTTTAGCTAGTGGTGCCCATCTCCTCTCCAGCTGTCCTTCTGATGTGGTTATATGGATGTGTCTTCACTCTCCATCTCCATTGCACTTTGCTGATGTTGACACTACATCACATTTGAACTTCGCGCTGAGCGCATCGCTACCAATTCACTAGGTATCAACCTTACTTCGTACGTATCCACATTAAGACTTCTAAACTTGATAATACCTTCACTATGTTGTTATCTTTTAATCCATTAACGAGTAACCTTCAAGAAATTATACCAAATTGACATATTTTCCACTGCACACTAATTCACTGAATATAATACATAACATAGATCTGTATCCCTGCTTCACAGAATGAAAACACAATGCAATATTGTCATATTTACAGTAAGTCTGTATCATCAAAAAACAATTAGTATATTTGTAATAAATATTTATGATTAACTCTTCATCTCTTCACATCATCTTCATTTCCATAGAAGATGCACTGGATTCCCTCTCCTCTGGTCACTCCCATTTATATCATTCTCTGTACATCAGATTGTCTCCTTCAGCATCCTCTTCATCATTTTGCAGTGTATCCTTGACTTCTCTAATCCATGACAGTTCTATCTCTTCTCATCAATTTGCCATCCACTATAGCTTTCTATCTTCTTCTTCTTCTTCTTCTGCGTTCGTTCTCAAACTCCTGCAGATTAGCAGGATGTAGTCCGGAGAATGGAATGCATTGTGTCATGGTTTACAACATTGCTGCGATATCTGCGCCTTTCTGCCTGACACATCCGACTTCAGCATGGCTTTGGGTCACTGACCCTATATGGGATGAGACAGCCAACTCCATCTCATAGTCACCTTTTACGACATGCGTGGAAGGTAAACAGTGTTACAATTCTTTGCTCCCCTTTCGGGCCTGGCAACACACGGGCAAGCTTTCTATCTATCTATGTTCCTTCAGCATTGAACACTGTGCATAGAGCAGAATCCAGAATCTCAGTTCGATCAATGTGATGCTACTGTGTGTAATGTGTAATTCTTGCATGTTTTTGAGACCCATAGTCATACCCTCGTCAAACATATACTTCAAGAGTGTTCTGAGCATGAAACGTTGAGGCAGACATATTGGCCAGAGGTAACAACACTGGAATCAAAACTCTATGGGACACTGTATGAACTACAAATGACAGTGAGTTTTATTAAGGAGACAGAATTACAGATATAGACATGTTTCAAGTGAACGAAAGAAGAAGAAGAAGAATACCCTCGTTGATTGATGTTCTGTGAAGAGTCTTTCTTGGTCTTCCTCTTTTTCTTTTACCATCTGGTACCCATTTCAATGCTTGTAGTGGCAGTCTGTTTTCATTCATTCTAAGTACATATCTGATATAAGTCCACCATTTTCTTCTTATTGTATTCTATTACTTGCATATTTAACTTGTGTTCTTCCCAACCAATATTAAAGAATCTTCTATGACATTTATTTTCAAATGAGTTCAATTTCTTCGAGCACCTTTGTCATTTTCCAACTCTCACAACTCTCAACACGGATATCACATTGAAGTTGAACAGTTGTAGTTTGGTATATTTACTTATTGTTTTTAATTTCCAGATGTTCGTTAGGTGGTCAATCACATTTGATGCCAGTGCAACTATAGTTTTACCCACCATTTAATCAGCTCTTTCTTTGCCTCTGACTTCCACATGACCTGGGCAGTAGATGCATGTGGTACTTTGGAATTCTTGAGAAGAGTAGCCTCCTCCTTTCTTGCACATCTCTATCCTGTACAGGATAGTCCTGCAAGTGTTGGTAGTTGTTGTCACCTAACTGAGAGCCACTGTTACAACCTCTATTTCCATTCTCATATTTGATGTTGTTGTGGAATAAGATACTTTTAGTAATTTAATGTAGCAGGCACAATATTCCCGTAGGTTGCCATTACTTTCCGGAAGGAACAACCACTAATCAAACACTAAAGAGAACACATTCATTCTAATCAGCCATTTTAATAGGCAGTGATATGAGTAGGAGGAAAATATCACAAGATGGACAGATTATAGTCTAGCATAGTGCATCACCAATGTAAGAAACAGAAGATGCTGCAAATCCATTGCAGCCAATTTGTGTTGCGGTGATGGAACTTGATGATGATGATAATAAATTATTTGAAAATACTGAGGTAAAAACAAACAATACTAAAAATAAGTGCACATCCAAAGTTTCATAATCTGATAATTTAAGATTATTTACAAATCTCAGATTCTCGATTAGGAGCCAGTATTAAGATATTATAGGTATTCCCATAAAATCTCAGCTCATCAGTTCATCAGCCAACTAAGGTCGTATAGGTCCAATGTTTCATCAATTTTTGGTTGTGCATTCTTCAGAACATGAATGTGCACAATCTTTGTCATCTACTCAAGATTACTAAGACCCTATATATCTGCCCAGAGTGTTTTTCAGACAGATTTAATCATCAATAATATATCTGTCCAGAGTGTTTGTCAGACAGATTTAATCATCAATAATATATCTGCCCAGCGTGTTTGTCAGACAGATTTAATCATCAATAATATATTTGCCCAGAGTGTTTGTCAGACAGATTTAATCATCAATAATATATCTTCCCAGAGTGTTTGTCAGTCGGATTTAATCATCAATAATATATCTGCCCAGAGTGTTTGTCAGTCAGATTTAATCATCAGTAATATTAAAATGGAGTATGAAGCTATGACATGATGAAAACATTTTGTTTAGAAATAGAAAATCATAGATTCAATGTTCATTCCTCCCTTTCTTTTTACTGTGTTCATTCTCAAACTCCTGCGGATTTGCAGAATGTAATCGGGAGAGTGAAATGCATGTGATATGCTATACAGCTTAGCTGCAATATCTATGTCTTTCAGTCTGACACAATCTGACTTCAGCATGGCTTCTGGGTCACTTTGGTCTTCTATGGGATGGGACAGCCAACTCCACACCAAATTTTCTTAGTCGCCTCCTACGACATGCATGGCAGGCAACTGTTTCTATTCTTTGTTCCAATTTTAGGATCAGACAATATAACATTGAGTTCTTTATAGCATGTTTTCAATAATAACATTGACAAACCTTCCTGGTCTTTATTCTTTGCATCTTTTAACATGATCTTGACATCTCCAGAAAAATCTGGTACAGATAGACGATGCTGCATGCGAACTTTATCTTTGAAGAGTTTCTCCTAGGTAAAACATCATTTGATATCAGAATGAACATTTTATAATGTAAAACAGTCTGAGTACCAATTTTAAGTTGGATATTCCAAATAATTACCACTTTGCTAACCAAATTCAAGCGTTGTTGAAGTTCCATTTATAAACCTCAGTGACAAACATCAATGATCATAGAAAACGTTATAATACTTCAGAATGCAGCAACTGTAGTGAAAGTATTACTAGGAATAGCTCATCCGATATAGTACAACATTCCAAAATGACAAAATCAAGGAAATACATTCTCTCAAAATTCATTATGAGTTTTATTCTTGAAAAAATCTGATATTTTGGAAGACGAGTTTTTATGATATATGGAAAGTAACTTCAATTCACTGTCAGCATTATAAGTAGAATATCACACTTGAAATAACTATGAAACTCTCAAATACATTCAGAAAAAGGAAACATTCATTATGAAACAGAAGATTTAAAAACTCTATGATGTGAGTTAGCGTCTATTTAAATGTTTAATTTTGGCAGTGTCATTGTCATAAAAATTTAACACTTTTGAATATGGGAGATAATTATGCTTAGGATTGTTGGTGTGCAAAGAGTTAAAGTACCTGAAACTGAACATCTATATGCTACACTATATGATTGACACATATATCTCTGTGTCTGTGTCATGTGACGTATTCCTTCCAGAACGTTGTCTTCCCAATGAACTCTCTGAACCTCTCTCTGTCTTGGGCGATGCGGCTTGCATTTTCTAGCGATGTATTCATGTTATCTTTAATGTCGTCAGTCCATCGTCTTCTTGGTCTGCCCCTTCTCCTCTTCCCAGGTACTCTTCCCTCCATTATTTGTCTTTCTAAACAGTTATGTCTCTTTATATGACCAAACAGGCGTAGTTTTCTTTTTGTTATTGTGTTTAGTAACCAACACTCTGGAATATTCAATGTGTTTATAATATCTGAGTTTCTGATTTTATCCTTCCATGATATTCTAAGTATCTTTCCGTAGCATTTCATCTCGAAGGCGTTGATCCTCTCTGCCGCTGTTTTACTTAGAGTCCATGTGTCACAGCCGTATGTTGCAACCGGAAAAATAAAAGTTCGTAACATTAGCACTTTCGTTTCTATTTTGTAGTTTTTCCATATATTTTTCAGCCGTGTTATTTACAACATGAAATACTTTTATTAAAATAGTTCAAAAGGCATAGAATTTATTTACAACATGAAATACTTTTATTAAAATAGTTCAAAAGGCATAGAAGATTGACTTCAATGAACTCATGTTATTCTATAAATTGCCACCTTTGCACCTCACAGCAGAGAAGCACGGAGATTACCACTTATTATCCTTCAGAGAATACCACTTAGATCACATAGGTATTAATTCCCTAGAAATGTCTTTAAAAATGTACTTGTAAACAACAAGTTATAGCGTGGCTTCTAACCTCTGACCTCAGAAACACAAGGCAGATGATTTAACCACTATGCCACGGAGATCCCTTTATATCAATATGTAGTGTTGTCTCACTGTTATAACTGATGTAGTGTTGTCTGACTATTTTTATTGATGTAGTGTTGTCTGACTGTTGTTATCAATGTAGTGTTTGTCTCATTGTTGTTATTGATTGATGTAGGATACTTGCATATATATATAATAATGTCTATACCACATATATATATATATATATATATATATATATATATATATATATATATATATATATATATATATATACACATATACTTGTTCTTACATATACAAAAATAAGGTAACACAGATAACTAACGAAAAGCATGCATGATGTTCATATGTTGATGATCACCATTTCAGCTCATCTGGGATGATGGTTAAGATAACATAGTCTGCGAATAATACAGGCAGTGTTCAGCTGTGACTAATGATTCATGCATGCTGGGAATTTTTTTCAAAACTCAAAATTTGTGGGAGAAGTCTGATACATTGAGCAGTTTTTTTCTAGCATGTTTATGTTGAGCAGTTTTTCCTAACATATTTATGTTGAGCAGTTTTTTTCTAGCATGTTTATGTTGAGCAGTTTTTTTCTAGCACGTTTATGTTGAGCAACTTGGTGTCAGATTATTTACAACAGCTGTGCAAACCTTATTATATAACCTTGCAGCAAATGTGCCATTCCTTATTATATAACCTTGCAGCAAATGTGCCATTCCTTATTATATAACCTTGCAGCAAATGTGCCATTCCTTATTATATAACCTTGCAGCAAATGTGCCATTCCTTATTATATAACCTTGCAGCAAATGCACCATTCCTTATTATATAACCTTGCAGCAAATGTGCCATTCCTTATTATATAACCTTGCAGCAAATGTGCCATTCCTTATTATATAACTTTGCAGCAGCTGTGCCATTCCTTATTATATAACCTTGCAGCAAATGTGCCATTCCTTATTATATAACCTTACAGCAGCTGTGCCATTCCTTATTATATAACCTTACAGCAAATGTGCCATTCCTTATTATATAACCTTGCAGCAAATGTGCCATTCCTTATTATATAACTTTGCAGCAGATGTGCCATTCCTTATTATATAACTTTGCAACAGCTGTGCCATTCCTTATTATATAACTTTGCAGCAGATGTGCCATTCCTTATTATATAACTTTGCAACAGCTGTGCCATTCCTTATTATATAACTTTGCAACAGCTGTGCCATTCCTTATTATATAACTTTGCAGCAAATGTGCCATTCCTTATTATATAACTTTGCAGCAGCTATGCCATTCCTTATTATATAACTTTGCAGCAGCTATGCCATTCCTTATTATATGATGCAGACAATTTTTTTATTATTACCATCTGACATTAAAAAACCAAGTCCCTAACTGAAAGTCAAACAATGGAACTCTTGGTGTCATATCAATGTTCTAGCCTCCCAGCCATGCTCCACATCGGATAGAATGTCTGCATAGCACAAGTTTCTGAACTGATTAATGTGTTGAAAGCAGGGAATATTATAGTGACATTCTCAGATAACTTTAACAAAGATTTATGAAACTTTAACAAAGATTTATGAAACTTTAACAAAGATTTATGAAACTTTAACAAAGATTTATGAAACTTTAACAAAGATTTATGAAACTTTAACAAAGATTTATGAAAAGACAGACATGATCATGATGATGATTGTGGTGATGATTGTGGTGATGAAGATGGTGACTTTTCTTACTTTATCAAATTTATACAAGCGGTGAGTCTCCTGTAGTTTTGGAGAAGTTGGTTTTGTGACCCTAGATTCTCTCAATCTCACATCAGCATGCTCAGACTTTGATGAGTAAGCAATTTTCTTCTGACCAGCCTGAAAGTCAAGTCACATTTAAGAACTAATATAACTGCAACTTTCTACACTTAGGCCTATATGTCACATTAAGGAACTATTCAACTGCAACATTCTACACTTACATGTCACATTTAAGAACTATATAACTGCAACATTCTACTGTCACATGTAAGAATTATTTAACTAAAATATTCTACTCTTACATGTCACACTTAAGTATTATTTAACTGCAATAACTCTACTCTTTCAAGCAATTCATATAGGCTTATTAATACCGAAAGCTGTAATTGTCTGAGCAATTTTAGCTTTTCCTGGTCAACAATAGGCTCAAAGAAAACCATGGTCATTTGGAGACTTAAAATTTCCCATATCTTAAAATAGGATAAAAAAGAACCTGATCAAATAGTTGTTTGAAGACTGTTAGTATTTTTAAAACCATTCTTTTGCTGTGGATTTTATCATAAAGAGAAAGGCTATGGAGGTGCGGGGGTTTACCAGGTTTTTCTGTATTCTCTTGTAATGCTAAATATCTCTTGCTGCTCTCATATTGCAAGGCACATCAGTAAAAGGAATAGAGAAAAAAGAATAAAATGAAAGCATTGAGAACCACTGTATATTAGGTACAAGTTAATGCCCAATGCTCAATATAGAGATCTCTTGCTGCCCTGATATCACAAGGTATGCCCCTTCTTATTATCACAAGGAAGAAAGAAGAAGATAGAGAATGATTCTTTCATAAGTTAACACATTTGTTGCAGCTCCTGATCTGTTTTCTTCCATAACATAGCAGGTTTATTGCATCTCCTAATCTGTTTTCTTCCATAAGATAGCAGGTTTGTTGCATCTCCTAATCTGTTTTCTTCCATAAGATAGCAGGTTTGTTGCATCTCCTAATCTGTTTTCTTCCATAAGATAGCAGGTTTGTTGCATTTCCTAATCTGTTTTCTTCCATAAGATAGCAGGTGTGTTGCATCTCCTGATCTGTTTTCTTCCATAACATAGCAGGTTTATTGCATCTCCTAATCTGTTTTCTTCCATAAGATAGCAGGTTTGTTGCATCTCCTAATCTGTTTTCTTTACAGTTAAACATAATGATCAATAAAACTGATGAATGGGTTAACATTAGGTAAAAATATATCAATAAATTTATGTTGTCCAGATGCTGTCTTGTCTTGCCTTGTCCTAGCCACACATGCTGCAAAGCATCGTGGGGAGCCTAAGTCTTCTTTCTAATACCAAATGTGTTGTATTTGTTGTTGTAGTATAATGCTATCAATCCATCTGCCTCTAGGTCTTCCTCTCCACATTTAGAATTCAGTCACTCTATCATTGCTGTTTTAAAAGTGCCCCACTCTTGATCTACACTACCAAAGTCTCAAAGATTCTTGTCATCCCCTCATGCACTGCATGCCTGATTGGTTCTTCATTTAACTTTCTTAAATTCATTGTGAATGTTTGTTTATGTTTGCTATAATTGACACATTTCTTACGGTTGTAGCTGTTATCTAGATTTAAAAAATGTATCTGTTCATCAGAATGTCGAATCGGAAAACCAAACAATCATTTGAAAGAGATGTTGACAGCACAAATATAGTAAATATATATATAATATATACAAATATAGTAAATATATATATAATATACACAAATATGGTAAATATATATATAAATTATAGAAATATTATAAAGTGGGTTAAAGAACAGTTTTGCATGAAGCAAAAACTAGCTCGAACAAATCATTGTCTCAATTAAAAGATCTTTATTAAGATAGAAACAAAGAGAGATCGCTTATTATAGCAAATATCTTATTGGATAAAGCTAGCCTAACTTATCCTTACTTTGAGATTGCATTGACAAATTGATATTATTATTATTAATTCTAATCTTGCCATATAATTTCATTTTCTAGCTATAGGAACCTATACTATGTCTTCTTGTTATGTAATTTTGCAATCTTGTTTTGATTTCTTCTTTTTTACACTTTTATTTCCATTTTATAGTAGGTCTACACTACATTATTTCATGTAGTACCCAGTTATATTAGTGTTCTATTCTGTGTTCATTTGACTCAATCTTGATAAAGAACTTTTTGTTGAAATTTTAATTTATTCCATCTTGTAAAACTTCATGTACAATTGTTATTTAATCAACTTTTAATTTTGTAATAATATTATTTACAACATGGTACACAGTTTTATCATAAGTTTTACCATTCATTAAATCTTTTAAGCACAAACATGGCCAAACCTCATCAAAGTTATTATCTATGGAAGCAGAAGCTGTCGCTGTAACATGGTCATGCTGCCTTTCACCATCTTCAACATTAATCATCTGTCTCAAGGCCAGGTTTCGGGCATGTCTCACCTTCTCTCTCATTTCTTTAGGGTAGGGGGTAGGACATCGAACTAATGTTCCCTAAATAAAGATTTAAAATTGTACATTGTTTAAAAGAAGCAGACAACAGAAGGTAAGCAATCATATTACAACATTTAGTTATCAAGAACAGATAAATATAAGAATTATTGGGGAGAGCAATCACCGTATCCAGATATAATTCTGTGAGCAATATTTCATTCTTTTGTGATGCATGTGTCAGTGTGCTGTTAGCCCATATATAATTATATAAATATATAGCGTCGATGATGTGCAACAGATCTGCATTTAAATACCCACAATTCACGTGATGTAGTGTCATGAGCAACATAAATATGTGCACAGTAGCTTTATAGACACCTTGTAGTTCTACAATATCTGTACATATTTTTGAAGTGTTTCATTTTACACTTCTGTACATTCTATCTAACTGTAGGCTAAGAGGTACATATTAATTGTAGAAACAGACTAAATAATACATGTGTGTTACCCAATGTTCCCTCTAAACTGCATGACTATGTACTGGTACAGCTCATAAAAAAAAAGCAGCGTTCAATATTTATAACTCTGTGCATAACATCTAGACAGAAAATAAAAACTAATAAAAAGTTTTTAAAAAATAGGTCATAAAATACTACTTCAAATGTAATTTGCACACACTGCATTGTAGCTGCCCGAACCACCATCTGATGTTATCCCTAATGGGAGAATCAGTAGCTATCCAAACCACCATCTGATGTTGTCCCTAATGGGAGAATCAGTAGCAACCCAAACCACCATCTGATGTTGTCCCTAATGAGAGAATCAGTAGCTATCCAAACCACCATCTGATGTTGTCCTTAATGGGAGAATCAGTAGCTATCCAAACCGCCATCTGATGTTCCTAATGGGAGAATCAGTAGCTATCCAAACCACCATCTGATGTTGTCCCTAATGGGAGAATCAGTAGCAACCCAAATCACCATCTGATGTTGTCCCTAATTAGAGAATCAGTAGCTATCCAAACCACCATCTGATGTTGTCCTTAATGGGAGAATCAGTAGCTATCCAAACCGCCATCTGATGTCCCTAATAGGAGAATCAGTAGCTATCCAAACCACCATAGGAGACAGATTTTCACTAAATTGCAATTCTCTTGATTTCTGCAGCACAATCGTACTATTGAATGCAGCTTTACATTTGTCGACAATTTGACGGCATGATTTATTGGTAACATATCCTGTTCAAGATGTAGCCACAAATGCAACATTTATTTTGGTTATTGTGATTTTCTAGCAAATATTCTACATTCAAGTAAGTTGTCATTGTTTTTTAACAGTCTGGGTGAACAATCGCTTGTGGCAGGGATTGTACCTAGTAACTTGCCATCTAAAACGAACTGGGCACCACTCCAGCACAACTGCTTTTAATAAGGAAGCAGTACTAAATATTAATGTAGAATTCACCTGAAGTTATGCAAATTGTAATTATTTTGCACATTTAAATTTGCAAATAAGATAACAACTTCAACTGACTGAAATGTTGGACAAACAAATCCAACCTCTTCATCCGAGCCATCAACAAAATCAAAATGAATTTGCTGCCTCCTAAGTCTCTCCTCATCCCACATAGAAGCATGGAAACTCTCACTGTCTCCCATAGGGTCTCTCACATCTGATAAAATAACACCAAAACATATTATGTTAGCATAGGGTCTCTCACATCTGATAAAATAAAACGAAAAATTATTCTGTTAGCATAGATCTAAATTTCATAACCTGTTTAATAATCTTGATTTCTTCCAATTTTTATCACCTCTGTGTAGGGGTTACTTATCAAAGCATTGTGCACCGCTGAGAGTTGGAGGCATTCTGGGTATGAAATCTTCTGTATTTATTCTCAAACTCCTACAGATTAGCAGGATACATGTCTGGAGAATGAAATGTGTTGTGTCATGGTTTACAGCTTAGCTGTGATACCTGCACCTATCCTTCAGACACACCAGGCTTCAGCATTAGTTTTGGATCACTTTGACTACATATAGAGTAGAACAGTGAACTCCACCTCAAATGCCCAATACCTCATTATTCACCTCTAACAACATGCATGAAAGGTAACACTACAGTTTTATTCTTTGCTCCTCTTTCTGGACCAGCAACACTTGGCTGTGGGTATTTTTCTTTTCTTCTTATTTCCTTCACAAACTCCTGAAAATTAGCAGGATGTAGTCTGGAGAACAGAATGTGCAGTGTCATGTTTTATAGGGAAAAAAGAGATACATTATAGAGATACATAAGAGTGTTGCAACAAAATACAAAACACACTAATGACATCAATAGAAACAAATACGTTTCGACTAAAAAAGTCTTACTCAGGGCAAAAACAAACAAGAAATGAATATTACAAATATAGAACCATAATGTAAGAGAGGAGTAAAAGAAGATTATAAAGGAGATGAGATGAGAGAAAGAAAAAAATAAGGAAAAAAACCAATTACAGCAACAACAGAAGAGAGAGTAAAAGGAAAAGCAACAGAGCAAGTATAATGAAAGAAGAAAAATCTTAGTGATATCAAACAAACAAACAAAATACTTATCTGAAATCTTTTGTAGTTGAACACAATTTTTGATTAAAACAAGTTTATTTTTTGTTTTTTATTTTTCTTCTCTTTTTGCTATTCACTTTTATAACTAAATTCTTCACTTCTTTAACTCTGTTCTTTACTTCTCTAACTCTGTTCTTCACTTCTTTAACTCTGTTCTTTACTTCTCTAACTCTGTTCTTTACTTCTCTCTGTTCTTTACTTCTCTAACTCTGTTCTTTATTTTTCTAACTCAATTCCTCACTTTTATAAATTAATTTTTCAATTCCCAAACACTATTTTTCACTTCTCTAACTATGTGCTTCATTTCCCCTATTTTGTTCTTCACTTCTCCAACTCCATAACCTCACTTGCCCAATTATGTTCTTCACTCTCTCAACCCCATTCAGCAATTCTCTAACTCTGCACTTCATTTCTCTTACTCTATTCTTCACTTCTCCAACTCCATAACCTCACTTCCTCAACTATTTTCTTCACTTTTCCAACTCCAATCATCACTTCTCTAACTCTATTCTTCACTTCTCTAACTCTATTCTTCACTTCTCTAACTCTATTCATCACTTCTCTAACTCTATTCTTCATTTCTCTTACTCTATATTGTTAATTTTTCTAACTCTATTCTTCACTTCCCTAACTGTTCTTTATTTCTTTAACCTTAGCACTCTAAATTAAAATTTGAAATTTTTTTTTCCCTGCCACTGAATTCTATTTTGACAATTTGCATTATTTTTGTTGGTGTTTGGAAAACGAAATAACTTATTTTTGTTTTGAGAGGTTTTAAAATAATTGTGTTCGAGTCCACACTGTCAATATTTTCTCTAAACCTAGGTCTAGTGTTTGTAGTCCATGCTGACAATATTTTCTGCTTACAATTGTCCGGTATCATTTAATAATAAAACAAATATATTACTGATATCTACTTTGGAAAAAAATGTAATTCCCAAGAATTTCTCATCATAAAAATCTCAATCCGTAATCATTTTACAATGACTACCAGATGCAACCAGATTCACGCTGACCAGGACAGGTTATTAGAAATTAAAACTACAACTCTAATATTTTTCTCTATTTAAAACTAAATGTAGGAAAAGGAAGTAGAATGTTATTGCTAGCTAGGATTCAGTTATTCTGGTCACCTAAACATCTACAATTTTGTAGTGACACATCAATAAATGAATGCATAGCAAAGGGTGGTGGCCACCGCTGACAGCTGTCTATGGAAAGACATCCATCGGTTGTGGCCACCGGCAACAGCATGCTAAAGGTTAACTAAGGTCATTATTTACATGTTGATAGACTAATAGGCCTACTTGCCGTTCTACATTAACTTTGGTATTGTTTTTAATTTGCATTAGAAAATGCCAAAATATCGTTATATACCCTTACAAAACGTTCCAGTATCTCACCATTCCTTTCCATGTGACCTTGAGGCAGCAGATAGCAAGTGAGTATTTTTCTACCTGTATCTGCATCATACTCTGACTGCAGGGGAATCAGTGGACGAGTCTGTGGATCATAACAGTTGTTGATGCTTATATAATTGTGGGAATACTCTCTAAAAAAGACTTCAGAGTCACACATGTTTTGTTAGAAGGTATTAAAATCTTTCCTTACTTACACCTTTACTGCAGAATGTTACATAATAATCTACACTGATGGGTAAGTTATTTTTCATCAAAATTGCTTGGGATTTTTCTAAATGGTCCTGTGGAAAAACTGTCAAAGAATTCAACTCTGCCTTCCTCATAATCACAAGCACTCTTACGATGAAGATAAATACTGTGACGGGAGTGCTGTTATGGTTCATGTTACAGGAATATTTATACATTTATTCATGTTACAAGAATATTTATACATTTATTCATGTTACAGGAATATTTATACATTTATTCATGTTACAGGAATATTTATACATTTATTCATGTTACAGGAATATTTATGCATTTATTCATGTTACAGGAATATTTATGCATTTATTCATGTTACAGGAATATTTATACATTTATTCATGTTACAGGAATATTTATACATTTATTCATAATGGGTGACTCAATGAACAAACTCAAAAATTGAAGCAGGAGACATCAATGGGTATAGTTACCATCAATGGGTATAGTTACCATCAATGGGTATAGTTACCATCAATGGGTATAGTTACCATCAATGGATATAGTTACCATCAATGGATATAGTTACTTTTATATTTTTATATTTGTGCCGGATATGCGGGTGTTGAGGGTAATGAGCGAGCCGCTACACTTGGTGATGTTTTGTGGTGAGAAAAACATATCCAAGTCATCACAGTTTTAAATATTTTTATGGTTTTGTGTGTTTCCTTTTATTGCTATGTGTTTCTTGAGAAAGGTCCCTTTCTCAACATGGAAAATTGTCATTGTTCTTTGTTTTATTGCTAGTTATTTATTTTTAACATTGATAGTTAGGATTTTATAGTAACCTTTATACTTGATTCAATATTTACACTGGTGAGCATGACCACAGTGTCAAAAGGTATACCAGTGATTTGATCTGACATTACCAATGCACTGTGGAGCCTCATCCACTCAGATTTTGTGAAAGTGTAATTCATGGTTGCTCTAAGTTTGTGCTTATGTAAATCTAAGATGGTTGAAGATTGGTGTAAATATTGGAAGGACTTGTAAACAGAAGCATACTAGTTATACAGAAAGACCGATAAATGAACACTGATAAATGAACACTGATAAATTAACACAGATAAATTAACACCGATAAATTAACACCGATAAGTTAACACCGATAAATTAACGCTGATAAATTAACACCTATAAATTAACACTGATAAATTAACACAGATAAATTAACACTGATAAATTAACACCGATAAGTTAACACTGATAAATTAACACCTATAAATTAACACTGATAAATTAACACCGATAAGTTAACACTGATAAATTAACACAGATAAGTTAACACTGATAAATTAACACCTATAAATTAACACTGATAAATTAACACCTATAAATTAACACTGGAATAGGAACTGTCTGCCATTACACTCTGATGATAATCCACACTCATAATGTATAAACCATTACACTCTGATGATAATCCACACTCATAATGTATAAACCATTACACTCTGGTGATAACCTGCACTCATAATGTATAAACCATTACACTCTGGTGATAATCTGAACTCATAACTTGTAAGCCAATAGATTCTCAAATATTTTAGTGACTTATAATATAACAAGACAGAACCCCATCAAGGATAACTATTTGAAGTGGAGATCGGAGGTAAGTCAAGCCAACAGAAGCTGGAAACTAAGATTAGTCTGGTCATCCCTATATCGAACTGGATCACAGTCCTGCCCAAGCAAACACAGGTGCTGAAGTTGGAGATACCAGCCTGAGAGGTGCACTAGTAACCACTGTATCATGCAACCTGCCTATGTGAACAAGAAGAAGAAGTCAGACATGAAAATCCTTACAGAGATAGAAAGTTAGTAAACTCATCAACAACAGTAGTCAGCCTCAGACTGTCATTATATATAAAGAACTAACAAAAGTTAGTATATTCTATTCAGGATATCCAAGCCAGCATTTTTTGGCTGTAGTTATTTTTGGTGTAATATAAATATGTTCAGCAGGTTGACATTACTTTCTGAGTGGTCCGATTGCACAGCTGCCTGTGATGGGGTTTGAACCCAATACCTTGGCTGTACAAGACTGGCTCTGTAACACCATTTAAAGTGCTAGTCCTGGAATTATATATCAGTAATATCCACATTAGCTTTCTCTGTTCAAACTTTAACTATCTTATACCAAATGTACCCATCTCACCAGTGGGTTTTCAGAACAACGACCATGCAATAGTAAGCTCCTATTAGGTAACATGCATTAGCGAGTCTATCCATTGTGGAAGTTCCACTGTACATCATCTATACAATTATGTATTTAGCCCTCTGAGCAAGGTTTCTTCTCACTGCTGAAAGTTCGAACCTTTTAAGTATGAAATAAATCTCTGGTGAAACTTCTCATTTGCACAAAAGGATAAAAGAGATCTATTTCTCATAATTCTCATAGATTGAAACAAAGAAACCTGATTCTTCAAGCTCTGTTGTTTTTTTTATTAAATACAAGCCAAAGGTAGAAATACCTGATTCTCTGCCAACCACAAAGCCTGCAGTTCCTTTAGTTTGACAATTGAGAATGGAAGATATTGCAGGTGATTATCACTCAAATTGAGCACACGGAGACGAGGGATCCGACCCAGTTCATCAGGAATGTATGTTAGTTTGTTGCTACGAAGAGACAACACTGTAACTCCATTACAGCTGCCCATCTGTAAATGAATCAGAAAAATTTTTGATCAGTGTAGGAAGAAAACTAAAATAAACTAAACAATTCAGAACAATTTCTATCCTGTACAGAAAGAAAGCTATACTAAACAAATCAGAACAATTTGTACCTTCTACAGGAAGGAAATTAAACTAAACTTAATAAAACAGAACAATTTATATTCTGTGCAGAAAGAAAAATAAACTAAACAAATCAGAATACTTTCTACACAGTGTAGGAAGAAAACTAAATTAGTTTACCTCTGATGGTATAACTTGAAGCATGTTCTCATCTGCATAGAAAGTCCGCAAATTTCTCAGAAGCCCAATACTTGTAGGCAGGCTTTGAAGGTCATTTGCACTGACGTTTAATTCTGAAAGAGATGATAGCCTGAGAAAAGGAATAAAAAACAGGTTAATTTCCTAGTAAAATGTATGTGAATGTATGTGCAGAGTTAGAATATGCAGCAAAAGAAGTAATTGGTACATTACTAAGTACTTTGGAGTTGAAAAATTAGAATTTCAGGCAATAAAAATTGGAGACTCATGTTTTTAGAGCTGATGAATGCAAAATAGGAAGAAAAGGCACATTCTCCAAACCAACTGTCTAGGCAAAGTACAAAAAAGATTATACAAAAATCGTGATACTCATCACGTGACATATTCTTTCAAGAACATAGTCTTCCTTATGAATCTACTGAATTCTCTTTGGTCTTGAGCAAGTTGTCCCACCTCCTTTAGGGACATGTGCAGGCATTCCTGTATGTCATCTGTCCGCCGGCGTCTTAGTAAACCTTTACATTTGTTACCTTCTATCGTCCCCTACAATATCACTCTCTCCATACCGTTAAGTCTCTTAACATGACCAAAAAAAACCTAGCTTTTTCTTGAATATGATGTTCAGAAGTCAGCCCTCTTGGATGCTAATTGTGCACCTGGCTTGTTTTCTTTGCTGTCCATGGTATTCTCAGAACTCTTCTGTAGTACTTTAATTCAAATGATGTTATTCTTTTGGACAATATTTTATTTACCTACTTTGCCACAGCTTTCTCACTTGTGTTAATTTGAGTATTTAAATTGCAAACCTTCTCCTAATCTGGATTGAACAATCTCCAGAACTGTTTATATTTTCTCCCAGATATTTGAATTTGTTTACATCTGCCAGTTCTATATTGTCTATTTTGATTATTGGTTTGATCTTTGTTTTGTCTGTTATCATAATTTTGTTTTCTGTGCATTAAGTTATAGATTTTGGATCTCGCTGTATTTCTTTGTTGTTGTCGTTAGTTGTTTCAGTCCCTCAGGATGTGTAGTAAGGAGGACTGTGTCATCTGCATATCTTATTTCTGGAATCTTGTACCCATCGATATTTAATGGATTAAACTCATTTTTCTATAATTCTTCTCTTACATTTCTCATTATATTATCTGAAAGATAAGGAGATCGAGAGCACCCCTGTCACACTCCACTTTGCTCTCTGTTCAGTCATTCAGTTTTACTCCCTTCACTCTTACTGCTACTTGTTGTTCATGGTATATTGTTTTAATAAGATGTATTATGAATTTAGAAGATTTATGAATTTAGGGAAATTCATGTCTTCCATGATGGACCATAGATGGTGATCTTATGTAATACATCTTTGTTAATTGAGGTGAGAAAGAGAGTTCTTAGAAGCTATATTCTGCCAAAGATGGATGTGTTGGGCCATTGGTGCAAATAAAACAGCAACAAAATGCACTTCCATTCTCTGGACTACATCCTGCTGGAAATCTAGTAGGATCATTGTCCTGCTACAAGAGAGATCTAGCGGGAGTTTGAGAATGAACGCTGAAGAAGAAGAAGCTATATAGAACACATTGTGATGAATAGAAATGAATCTTGGACACACAGCAAAACAGTGAAAAATTATATAGAGTTAGCAGAAATGTAGTTTCATAGAAGAATGTTAAGAACACCATGCACAGATAAAAAGTGTAATGCAGATACCTTGGAAAAAGTTCATTCAAAAAGAGAGCTGCTTACCTGCATCAGAAAGAGACAGTCCACATTTTTTTGGACACATCATGAAAAGAGGATAAATGGAACGCATTGTAACACAGGCAAGTTGAAGAGCAAGAGTATAAGGAAAGACCAAGAGAGAAGAAGCTTGACAACCTAGCAATGTGGCATGGGAGAAAATCTGTATCGGGAATGATTGACAGCACACCAAATAGAAAGCTATGAAAAGACATGATAACCAACGCCACAAGAAGAAAAATTCTTCAAAATATTATTGCCACTTTATATGTGTGTGGCTGTGTCTATGGGTCTCACCAAAGGCCCATTAGAAAAATCACCCATGCAACAGAAAACCTTAGTAGATGACATGCTGTTATATTGAGGCTGTCTTATGGAAGCTTTGTACCATGTCATCTATACAAATATAGATACCCTGAATAGAGGCTCCTTTAAGCTGAAAGCTGAACTCCTGTGTATGAAAGAAAACTCAGAAAAACCACTCCACTGCACATAGGAAGTAAGAGCTAATTGCTCACAAGTCCTAACAAACAAACATTGTCACTTTATTTGCATTTAAAGTATTCATTAAGAATTTCTAGGCACTATACTTGCATAATTTGCCATTGCTTAAAAATAGGTCTAGAAATTAAAATATAAATTATTAAATGATGAAGCTCACCAGACATTAATATAAATTATTAAGTCAGACTTTAATATAAATTATTAAGTCAGACTTTAATATAAATTATTAAGTCAGACTTTAATATAAATTATTAAATGATGAAACTCACCCTCCCAGACTTTCTGGCAAAGCATGAAGCTGATTGTCATCAATTTTCAATGTTGTCAGATTGGTCAAGTTACCTAGAATATAGACAAGAATTTTCAATGTTGTCAGATTGATCAATTTTCTAAAATATTGACAAGAATTTTTAATGTTGTCAGATTGGTCAAGTTACCTAGAATATAGACAAGAATTTTCAACGTTGTCAGATTGGTCAAGTTACCTAGAATATAGACAAGAATTTTCAATGTTGTCAGATTGATCAAGTTATCTAAAATATTGACAAGAATTTTCAGTGTTGTCAGATTGGTCAAGTTACCTAGAATATAGACAAGAATTTTCAATGTTGTCAGATTGGTCAAGTTACCTAGAATATAGACAAGAATTTTCAATGTTGTCAGATTGGTCAAGTTACCTAGAATATAGACAAGAATTGAACAACAGGATCAAGAACAGTTAACTGTGTAAATGTGTAACAAAATAAAAATAACGACTTGTCCGTGACACAACAGCCACAAAACTATAAAGTACCTAAGCAAACATCCCTTTCCCATGCCATTAGGATAAATCTGGAAATTCCCATGCCATTGTGATATATTGGGAGTACTCACACCATTGAGACATCTGGGAATTCCCATGCCATTGGGACGCATTGGGGAATACCCATACCATTAGTAAATATAGGGAACTACTGTATTAGGGTAAGCTTTTTTAAACTGACCAATGACATACCTAGGATGATCGGTTGAGCATTCTGCCCACAACTATTACACTTTCAGAAGTTCTGCTACCCATTTCCTTAGTCTGGGTTAACCTGGAAGCAGTTAGGGATCAAAATATTTTTCTCAGTCGAACTGGAAATTTAAAAACTGTAAACTATCAGACAAAACATGAAACTATATACCCGGTAGTCCTTTGAATCAACAGTTTGAAAACTGTATAACAACTATAAACTGTAACAGTAGAATGAGTACTTTATGAAACAACAGTTTCACAATTATTCAGCAAATTTAAAGATACAAAATTAGACTTAATATCAAGCAAAATTTGGACTGAGCTGATAGTTTGTAGTAGGTGTGACGCACTATTACAAAATTCTATGTTTATTACAGTTTCACGCCCAAAGCTCAAAGGCATTCAATTCTTTGAGAAGAAGCCTCCTACTCAGAAGGGGTCTATTTCTGTATGTAGAAGGTATGCTGAAGCATTTTGTATTCAGGAATAAAATCACATGAAAACATGCAACCATTTGGTGGTACCAATGTCTGCTTCTTGTGACCACACAGTTCAAATGACTGAATGGTTGAATGGCTCAATGACTCAATGGTTGAATGACTCAATGACTGAATGGTTGAATGACTCAATGACTGAATGGCTTTTAATATGATTAGCTTCTCCCAATAAAACTAATATTTCCATGGTAATATTTTTTTTCCATGGTATATATTAACATTGCAAGGAAAAAACATCTATTTTTTCTATAATAAAACTGACATAGGCCTGCCTATATAACATTGTAACGAAGAAACACACAATCATTACAGTTTTATTACAGTTGTTTCTTTCCATAATTTGTATATTTAGCTCAAGCACACAATTTGAAAAAGAAATTACCATCTTACCAATAGAGGCAGGAAGCTCAGTAAGATCATTACTTGTGAGATGAAGATCAGCCAAGGCAGTGCATCCCTCGATTTCTGCCGGCAAACACTGAAGCTGGTTGTTGCTTGCATCTAGAAACATCAACTGCTTCAGATTACCAATGTTCTAGAGAAGTGACAAGAACAAATATGAGACAAAATTTGGACACAAAATTGGGACATTGTGAATTTGTATGTTTAACTGTTCAAACTGAGATTCCGAAATTACAGGATTTACACAAAATAGGCCTATATCTGCCTCAAGATTACCGATTTTTCAGTATATTTACTTCACAAAACAGTACCTCACATTAGTTTATTCCCCAGTTGAGGTGGAAATGTTTTTCAGATCGCAATGGCTCCCAGGTCGACCCAGCCTTAAATGGGTACCGGATTAATCCGGGAAGTAAAGACTGCGAGGGAGAGGAGACGGCTACAGCCCTCATTTGCATAGCCTCTGAAATGTGAGATCGCTAACATCTCACACCCCTACGGCATTAATAAATGCTATGGATTACTTTAATTTACTTTTACGTATTATTAATTTACCTCATATTGTCCGGCTCTGTGGCGAAGTGGTACAGTACGCGTCTGTGACGGCAAAGGTACCGAGTTCGATCCTCACCACAGGCAATTGTGCATCCGGACCGTTCAGAAAGCAATGGCAACCTACTGAACATATTTATATTGCCTAGAAAATCACCACTGCCAACAAATGCTGGGTTGATAGCTACGTCCTGGATAGGATATGCTACCATATTAATTACTATTAATAAATCGATTTACACATTTTACTGATGTCATGATAGTTGGCATGATGCTATGATATGGGATAGTTGCTTCATAAAATAGTGTACACGTGTTCACACTAGTGTTAGTGTTTTAAAACCAAAATGATATGTTGAAATTCAGGATTGTTTGTGTTTTCAAAAACAGCTGAAGAAGTCGCTAAGTTTGTACTTGAGGATTCAGAGTATGATGAATTACATTTAGATGATTATTCTGATAATGATATGGAAATAGACTCAGGTGGATCGCTTGAGCGTGAACAAATAGGTCTATTGTTTTGTAAGTAGGTATATAAATTATGACAGTTGCAGTATAAATAACTAAGATCTGTTGGGGTCAGGTCTATTTTTTTGTATA
This sequence comes from Meghimatium bilineatum, assembly GCA_034231615.1. NCBI lineage: Eukaryota > Metazoa > Mollusca > Gastropoda > Stylommatophora > Philomycidae > Meghimatium > Meghimatium bilineatum. The sequence goes on along the minus strand of CM067315.1, from coordinate 8,127,539 downwards.
TTTTTTGCTAAGGAGCCCAAGGACAGGGGCTTTTAAGGGTAAGTTGGCCAGTGTTCAAAGGGTTAAAAGGAAGTTTTACTATTAGCTGTTTTCCTTCCACACCCTTCATGTGCATGTGTGTACCACTGCAGATAGAATCATAAATATTATATTTTCTCCTGCAAACTTCTAGTGATATACATGTTGATGGTACATAGGACCTATGGTTTAGGCCTATTTGTTAAATACACTCCTTGTTTCAGTTATCCAGTTCTAGCCATGGAATGTGTGACACTAAATCTTCTTCTGCATTCATCCTCAAAGTCCTACAGATTATAAGAATGTGTCTTGAGAATGGAATGAACTGTGTCATGGTTTACAGCTTGGTTGTGATATCAGTGAATTTCAGCCAGACAAATCTCACTTCACTTCAGTATAGCTTTGGACAAATCTCACTTCACTTCAGCCTAACTATTGACAAATCTCACTTCACTTCAGCATAGCTATTGATAAATCTCACTTCACTTCAGTATAGCTTTTGTATTATTTTGAACTTCTGTGGGATATGACAACCAACAACACCCTTAATTTTTTAGTTGCCTCTTATGTAGGTCACAGTGTTGCTATTCTTAGCTTTAATTTTTCGAGACAGCAACACACGCATGTGAGCACTACATAAAATATTTAAATATCTTAAATGTAGGCCTAGTAGTATAGTACTTACATTTGCAATTGTAGTAATTTGATTGTTGTCACACCATAGTTCCAACAAGCTCTTCAACCCACCAATCACATCGCTCTGTAAACAAATGTAAAACACAGCTAAGCATTAAAAATAACATTTATATATACCAAAAGGCACTTCATACACACAGAAAAGCACTTTATACACACAGAAAAGCACTTCATACCATTCATAATGCAAACACTTTAACAGATAAGATTCAAAGAAAGCACAAAGTGAAGATAACTGTTAATATTATTCTTCCTCTTCTTCAACAAGAACTATCAGTTGTTACTCTTAGACAGCCCACACCAGTTTGTATAAAGGCCTACATAGACGCCTATGTTTTTTCAAGTTATGATAGACTTCTATATAAAGTGTTTTGAATAGATGGACATGGTGGAAAAGACTTATTGTAGCTTGATGTAGTCCACATTTTAAAAGGATTGGCCTATGATATACCAGTGATGGACAGAATACTGCCTGCAGGCCAAATATGGTCCACCAAGCCATTTCTTCCTAGCCCGCTTGGTTGATCTAAAAGTGCTATAATGTCCTAGCCTGCTAGGCTGATCTAAAAGTGCTATATGTGCTGGCACACAAGGCTAATCTAAAAGTACTTTAGGCTTAATTTCTGGCCCACAAGGCTCTTTAGATTTGGCTTGTAAGGGCAGATGGTAATCTTCCTCATATGTGGGTAGACCCAGTCAAGCTTAGTTTTTCAAACACTTAGTCCCTATATCATTATTAAACACATAACAAGATTATTTCCATGACAAGAGGTCACCCTTGATATGAGACTTTTACTATACTCAAACATATCATTCATAATTACAAAATCTTACTGAAAGCCTTTTGCATAAATCATGGTACATGGACAGATGCTGCACAAAACAAAGCTGCATGGCTCTCTTCAATCGTAAGCAATTGCAGCATCTTGTGGGAAAAGTATAGGGCCTAAGTGCAGCATCTTAGCAGTGAAGATTGACCAGAAAGACACAGATAAAATACAATCTTAAGTGATTATCCCATGCCAACCTGTTCATGAAATTGTCCCATGCCAACCTGTCCATGAAATCATCCCATGTCAATCTGTCCATGAAATCATCCAATGCCAACCTGTCCATGGAATCATCCAATGCCAACTAAACCAAGAACATTGCAGTCAGCATAGAGCTTATTCATCATTAAGCCAAAAACTCTTCAGGGTAACATAAAACAGTAACACACAATTTGTCATGCTTCTATCATCAGTTCTTAGTGTGAATGTGGGGAATTTGTCATACTTCTATCATCAGTTCTTAGTTTGAATGTGATGAATTTGTCATACTTCTATCATCAGTTCTTAGTTTAAATGTGGGGGAATTTGTCATACTTCTATCATCAGTTCTTAGTTTGAATGTGGGGGAATTTGTCATACTTCTATTATCAGTTCCTTGTTTAAATGTGGGGGAATTTGTCATACTTCTATCATCAGTTCCTTGTTAAAATGTGGAGATTTCTAATCCTGTACAGTCTTTACTGTTATCAATGCATCTTTTTATTTTTCCTTTATCTTTCCATTATCCCCACACAAAATTGTTGTGTCCAAAAATTAACATTAATTAGAAGCCAACATTATATGAAAACTTTGTGTTCTCTTACCACTATGAAATATGGACAAGTTATACGAAAACAAACACAATAATGCACAAATTTTTATCTGCATAAATTCCTCAGGTAAGATAAACTCAGTCAAAATTATTATACCAGTTCTGTAAACTCATTGTTGCCAATGTCAAGTCTCTCCAGATGAACCAACCGACTGAAAGAGTATGGCAAAGTCTTGAGGTGGTTTTCTCGGAGTTCCAAAATTTTCAAAGTTACCATTCTGTGGACACAGGATTATGAGAAACTAAAGACTTGACAGGTATTGCAAATATCTGGCATTCAATGTCAACTATGATTGTTTGGTAACGATGAAATATTAGAACTATTGTCAACTATGATGTTTGGCAGTGGTGATATATTAGGACCAATGTCAACTATGATGTTCATGATATAATGAGTGTTAACTCTGATATTTAAACTACTGAACAAATACTATATTTACTTGTGAAGCACTTTATTGTGAAGTGTGATGTTTTCAAACTCAAACACTACAGCGAGTGCTACTTTCACAAAGTCAAACAGGGAAATACTACAGCGAGTGCTACTTTCATAGAGTCAAACAGGGAAATACTACAGTGAGTGCTACTTTCACAAAGTCAAACTGAGAAATACTACAGCGAGTGCTACTTTCACAGAGTCAAACAGGTAAATACTACAGCGAGTGCTACTTTCACAAAGTCAAACTGGGAAATACTACAGTGAGTGCTACTTTCACAGAGTCAAACAGGGAAATACTACAGCGAGTGCTACTTTCACAATGTCAAACTCATTAACTATCATCGTCATGTACTTTAGGCAGTATGTGATGTACAGATAAATGAAAATTTGATGTCAGAAAATTGAAGGGGGACACACCTTTGTCTATTTAGAAAAGGATACAATGATATACATTTAGAAAGGGATACACTTACAGATAATTGGAAAAAATACACTGATAATGAGAAAGGATACACTGATGGATAATTAGATAGGGTACACTGATGGATAATTATAATGGATAAACTGATAGATAATTGGAAAGGATACACTCAGATCTCTTTTTTCTTCTTCATTCATTTCATATTCCTGCAGATTAGAATTTTGTAATTCAGAGAACAGAATACTTCATGTAATGGTTTACAGTTTGGCTGCAATATCTGCATTTTTCAGCCTGACATATCTGACTTCAGCATCATGGCTTCTGAGTCACTGTGGTCTTTTATAGGATCGGACAGCCACCTACATACTAAAAAACCTTCTTAGTCACATTTTACAACTTGCTTGGTAGTTAACAGTGGTGCTATTCTTTTCTTCCCTTTAGATCTCATACAACACATTGATGATACTCAGATATTTATAGAATATCATAATGCAGCAAGCAGGATTTAAACCAAGTTTGCTCTGATGGCACCTATTTGCCTCATAACTTGAGTCAACATGTTTTCCGCATTCGACCACACAGCGTCCTTAAAACAATATGCATTTTTAGACTTCCAACATGTATATTCTCAAGCTACTATGCATATGAACCTGTTGATTGATACACAAACAACAACATACACATACTGCACAGGTATGTAAATTCCTCAAGAACCACAAACATTTAACATTAGCGTTTTCAAGAAGATACTACAAGAACAAATTAGACCGACCTGTTAACATAAATTTATATATGATGTGATACGGTATAAGACCATGCATAGAATACATCGAGAAACAACAAATAAAACGGTTTGGAAAGTTTGGAAACCTTATGAGAATGAACAATAACCAACTACCAACAAAAACATGTAACATAAGAAGATCCGGATACAAGGCCAGAGGAAGACCTAGAACAAGATGGATAGATAACATCAAGACAGCACTGAACAAATACGGATTCAATGCAGCCAATCTGGTGCTGGATAGACAACTAAAGCTCCAGGCCATGACCCCTATGCTTAACGGCAAGTGTGGATATTCTGACCATCATCCACTTGGGGATAGACAATAGTGTACAGAGATGATTGAAAGGTTCAATCCTGGCATATAACCTCCTGCCACATTTGGGACAATCCTGGCATATAATCTCCTGCCACATTTGGGACAATCCTGGCATATAATCTCCTGCCACATTTGGGACAATCCTGGCATATAATCTTCTGCTACATTTGGGACAATCCTGGCATATAATCTCCTGCCACATTTGGGACAATCCTGGCATATAATCTCCTGCCACATTTGGGACAATCCTGGCATATAAACCCCTGCCACATTTGGGACAATCCTGGCATATAATCTCCTGCCACATTTGGGACAATCCTGGCATATAAACCCCTGCCACATTTGGAACAATCCTGGTATAGAAACCCCTACCACATTTGGGACAATCCTGGCATATAAACCCCTGCCACATTTGGGACAATCCTGGCATATAAACCCCTGCCACATTTGGGACAATCCTGGCATTGAAACCCCTGCCACATTTGGGACAATCCTGGCATATAATTCTCTGCCACATATTGGGATACTTATGATCTGAATTGGGTGTCTCTGTGCTTGCTCTATCTTTTCAGACAGCATATTTTTCTCTGCCTCTTAGACTTCATGCTTCTCTGCGAAGGATATTGTTGATTCACTGGATCACTGAAGTTAACAATATAGTTAAATGTAAAAACACCTGTAGCCATGTTACCTGCCAAAGCTGCCAGGTAAGTAGTCCAGGAATATATCGTTAACGTACAGGTAAGACAAATTCGTCAGATGTGTGATCCCTTCTGGGAGCCTGCAAAAAGATAAAAATAAAAAATAAACACATTTTTTGGTCCAAAATATTGTAATCAAAATATGAAATAAGATCAAAATATGAAATAAGATCAAAATATGAAATAAGATCAAAATATGAAATAAGATCAAAATATGAAATAAGATCAAAATATGAAATAAGATAAAAAAATGAAATAAGATCAAAATATGAAATAAGATCAAAATATGAAATAAGATCAAAATATGAAATAAGATCAAAATATGAAATAAGATCAAAATATGAAATAAGATCAAAATATGAAATAAGATCAAAATATGAAATAAGATCAAAATGTTGAATGTACTCAGCTTCTTGTTTTATTGTGTTTATGCTAGTGTTTTTACTTGTATGTGTTTTGTTGTCACTTGTGCCTGCCCCGCCGAAGACGGATGTGTCGGGCCATTGGCGCAAATAAAACGGCGACACAACGCATTTCCATTCTCTGGACTATATCCTGCTGGAAATCTAATAGGACCATTGTCCTACTGCAATAGAGATCCAGCAGGAGTTTGAGAATGAACGCTGAAGAAGAAGAAGACTTGTGCCTGTGATTGTTTTCAACTTTTCACCGTGGTTCTCATACTCCCGCTGGATCTCTCTTGTAGTGGGATATTGGTTCTACTTATTTTCCAGCACGATGTAGTCCAGAAAATCGAGATGAGAAGTGTCACTGTTGTATTTGTGTCAATGGCCCGATGCATCAGACTTCGGCGACTGTAACTAATATGTAGTGTTTTTACCACTTCTACGGAACGGTGGAGGTCTGTAGCGATAACGCTAGAATGCTTACCCTACGTTGCAACCTGTTGTCTGTACTGAGCCAATCTCAACCTCAAACCAACCCACAGACTCTAATTTTTTTTCTGCTGTCTGTGTCGGCTATCACGACAAGAAGAGATCATGTGAGGAATGAATAGATTATATGAACTGTTGGAGCAACGTCTGTGGTCAATTCTTCTTCTGCGTTCGTTCTTAAACTCCTGCATATCAGCAGGATGTAGTCCGGAGAACGGAATGCGTTGTGTCATGGTTTACATCATTGCTGCGATCTCTGCGCCTTTCGGCCTAACACATCTGACTTCAGCATGGCTTTGGGTCACTGACTCTATATGAGATGGGACAGCCAACTCCATCCCATAACTTCTTTAGTCGCCTCGTACATGCGTGGAAGGTAAACAGTGTTGCTATTCTTTGCTCCCCTTTCGGGCCCTGACAACACACAGGCGTGTGGTCAATTATATTGAATAATAGAATAAACAATGGTTCAACCATTTAATTAGAATGAAACCATTGGTGGCCAGTAGCAAGAACATACATGAAATGGAATCTTTTCTTATTCACTTTTTTTTTTAAAGATAGTTTGAAAACACTTTTGGAATGATTAGCTACATGGCTGCGTCAAATCTCGCACGTCTTGAAGAAATCTTTCACAAGATTCCGAGTGACGAATTGAAAGCGGGGTCGAGTAGGCAGAGGTATGTGTTTCAGGGCCATTACCGCGTCACCAGCTCTAGAGGGCGACTGGAACGTTAATCTAGAGCTGTCCTAAATACTACGGGGGTACGAGGAAGGAGAAGAGGTGTCTCGATTAAGGACGAACCATCGAATCTTGTAAGCCCAGTTGGCTCATTCAAATCATTTTTCTAAAGTGATGCACTTCACTTTTCCCGTGATTTTCATTCGCTGGCAAAACACAGTATACAAGAAATGACAAGTGAAAATCACGGAAAACGTTAAACTTGTCACTCTAGAAGGATGATTCCCAATGAGCCGGTAGTTATTCATAGTTGAGGATGGTCACGAGACTGTTGTGCTTGTAAGCAATATATTTCATTTTCTTTAACGTCACGTCTGCATATCTAGTTAGATTGCCGGTACTACTGTCAACATAGAAGACGACATTATTCTGTTTTCTATTCAGATGTGCAAAAGTCAGTAGTATTGTAAAACCGTGATAGATCGGCGCAGAAGACATGTTCACATAATTATTTAGGCCTTCATTATTTCCTTTTCTTGATTATTCCCGTGTTGTCCGTTGGCAAATATTTTATATACTTGGAATCGCAAGTCAAAATTAGGCCCATCCAAGGCTACTCCAAGTATATAAATAGTAACCAATGGAAGTATGACAATAATCACAAACGTACCGAATAAAGGCATGTTTATATTTTGCGGTTAGGTCTTATAGTACAGTAGATGGTCACGCGTAAAACGGTGTCCCATCTTTGAGTCACAAGAATTCACCCCAAACGAAGAAATGACATTTTTGTTAGGCAAACTTCCTCCCCCCTCCCTTGCTGAGTACCTATCTACGGCCCTGGAGGGAGGGGTGGTCTATAAAATCTATACGAAAATGGGAGGTGATAGAAAAGAGTTTGAGAAACGCTGGTTTAGGTTTTTTTATCACAAATATGTTCTTTATGTTTCCTCTCCTTCACTCTCTTTTTCAATATCTCTGTCTTCACTCTCCAGCCCCCTCTCTCCCTCCATCTCTCACTCGCCTTCCTACTCTCACTTTATTTTCCTTGCTCTCTCACTCTTTCTCCCTTTGTTATTAGTTCTTTCTCTCTCTCACCTTTCTCTTTTACTCTCTCACCTTTCTCTTTTACTCTCTCACCTTTCTCTTTTACTCTCTCACCTTTCTCTTTTACTCTCTCACCTTTCTCTTTTACTCTCTCACTTTCTCTTTTACTCTCTCACCTTTCTCTTTTACTCTCTCACCTTTCTCTTTCTCTCTCTCACTTTCTCTTTTACTCTCTCACTTTCTCTTCCACTCCTATTCTTTCTCTCTCTCCCCTTTTTTCTTCGCTTTCACTTTCTCTTTATCAATTTCTGTATATTTCCATCTCACTCTCTTTCCCTGTTCAATATTTCTATTTTTCTCTGTAGTTTCATCTCTCTCTCTCTCTCTCTTCCTCTTTTTCTCTTGTGTATCTCAATCTTTCATTCACATAGCACTATACGTTATATGAATATGACAAACATATTAAGAACAGTAAAAATATGCACAGATCTACGCTCGTCCATTTTGCCATGCACATGATGATGATGTATGTATAAACGGACTTACTTTCCAAGAGGGTTCACACTGGCATCAATTGATCTCAAATACTTGCATCCTTTAATGGTGTCCGGAACATCAATGATACCTGGAAGATTAAATAGACAGAAAGCAATCATGAATGATTTCTGGAAGATCAAAAGACGGAAAGCAATCATGAATGACGAAGCAAACAGTTATTTTCAATAATACATTTGCGGTACGCAATCTAAACGTGGCCAATTGGTCACTCTCTGGGGTACACAATCTAAACGTGGCCAATTGGTCACTCTCTGGGGTACACAATCTAAACGTGGCTAATTGGTCACTCTCTGGGGTACACAATCTAAACGTGGCCAATTGGTCACTCTCTGGGGTACACAATCTAAACGTGGCCAATTGGTCACTCTCTGGGGTACACAATCTAAACGTGGCCAATTGGTCACTCTCTGGGGTACACAATCTAAACGTGGCCAATTGGTCACTCTCTTGGATACACAATCTAAACGTGGCCAATTGGTCATTCTCTGGGGTACACAATCTAAACGTGGCCAATTGGTCACTCTCTGGGGTACACAATCTAAACGTGGCCAATTGGTCAATCTCTGGTATACACAATCTAAACGTGGCCAATTGGTCACTCTCTTGGGTACACAATCTAAACGTGGCCAATTGGTCACTCTCTGGGGTACACAATCTAAACGTGGCCAATTGGTCACTCTCTGGGGTACACAATCTAAGCGTGACCAATTGGTCACTCTCTAAGTCGGGGGTACACAACTAAGTATGACCGATTGGTCACTTTCTAAGTCATAGGTACACAATCTAAGCGTCACCAATTGGTCACTCTCTAAGCCGGGGGTACACAATCTAAACGTCACCAATTTGTCACTCTCTAATCCGGAGGTACACAATCTAAGCGTCACCAATTGGTCACTCTCTAAGCCGGGGGTATACAATCTAAGCGTCACCAATTGGTCACTCTCTAAGTCGGGTGTTCACAGCATTATACATAAAGGCTGCCCATTAATTACCTAACAATTAGAGTGGGGAATCTGATAACGTTGACAGTTGTTGACAAGGGGGAATAGGGATTTGACAGAAGTTCACTTCAACAATACCCGGTTTAAATACAATAATTAAATAGTTTGAATTTGGTTTTTTTCTAAAAATGTGAATTTAAACATGTATTTTCCCCTGCCATAGTTATCTGCAGGAGTTTGAGGATGTTATCACGATGTGCACAGCCATAGTCAAATGTGTTGGGCCATTCGTGAAATAAAACCACAACACGTCTCCTCTCTCTGTACTGCATCATGCTTGAAATATAGTAGGACCATTATCTTGCTACAAGGGAGATATAGAAGAATTTGAGAAAGAATGTATATGTGTGTGTGTGTGGGGGGGGGGGGGGGGTATTCGAGGGAGGAAACGTGTATGGTAGTTCTTGAAACTAAAGCTATAAGCTAACCATTTTTGCTGAAATCCAGTTCCTCCAAGTTAGCCAAGCTTGAAATAGCAGGAGGGATGCTTGTAATCTCGTTGTCGCTAATAGATAGTTTCCTCAGACCGTGGCAATAGAAGAGCTCCTGCAAATAGAAGATACGGTAACAATAGAAGAGTTCATGCAGATATAACAGCTCGTGGTAAACTGTAAATTGCTTAACATGATGATGATAAAATAATCCGAAGGAGTACATGTGTGCCACTCATGCTCCCTATGCCAGGTATCAATGTTTTACTTTCAAATCCAACAGTTATTTCTCTGGAACCCTTCTTTGATATTGAACATGTGTGGTCAACTCCGACTACCTTGGATATATCATTATCTTAACCACGATGTGTATACTTGTAATAGCCACCTGTTTCAACAAACGCTACTTGTAATAGCCACATGTTCTAGCAAATGTTACTGTGTTAACCACCTGTTCTAGCAAATGCTAGCTATATAAAACCATATCCATATTTTTACTAGCTATATAAAACCACAACCATATTTTTACTAGCTATATAAAATCACAACCATATTTCTCACCGACAAATAGATCCTTCCCTATATCATGATCATCTCCTAAGATATCGGGTGATTTTTTTCACAGACACCCTAATCCACTGCTCCATCATTTCTCTACATTCTCTGCCAAGGGTGATTAGGGTCGGTGTTGGATAGTTAAAGCTAACCCATAGTATTTATTAATGCCGTAATAGTGTGAGATGCTAGCGATCTAATATTTTAGTGGCTCTGCTATATGAGGGCGGTAGCCATCTCCTCTCCCTCGCATATTAACTTAATTAAGGCTGAGTCGACGCAGGAGCCGATGAAATCTGAAAAACATTTAAGCTTCAACTGGGGAATGAACAAGGACCACTCATATGCGAAGCGAGTGCGTTAACCCCTGCTCCTCGCAGTCCCGACAGGATTATGTAGAGATGAATAATTATTAGAAGTATACCTGTAACATCATTGAACGAGAATGAGAGCTTGAGGCGTCGCCATCAACATCAGCACGAACATCATTAACATCACTACCACTGCCGACATCATCTTCAACACACATCCTCATCACCAGTTCACACACGCCCCGCCCCCCCCCCTCCAGGCTTTCAAACAACGTTTAAAAAAACACACATCAATTCTTTCCAGTATGGCGTCCAATATATTCCATAATACTTCCCTAATTGGACAGCTAAAATAAAAAATACTTGTCAAATTGCGTACGAAATGACTGGCATTGAACGGTCTACGCTCAATGTAATACATGGGTATGATATGACATCTTTAACTTTCTCACAAATATTATGCCTTCAGATCTGTCAACCGGCGGTAGCTTGCAAACTCATTCAGACTTGATTGATTTTAGTCGGAAGGAGAAACTTCAACAAAATGGACATAAAGTGATATAATTGAACATACATATAAAAGAACATATTATGTCACATATTAAGAATAGAAAACCGGCGTAATAGGCTTAGAAAAGTGTTTACTTTATTGTACTCCGTGTCCCCATATAAACTCTACCCTTCTAAACAGAGCAGCAAAAAAGCATTCATCAGGACAAACAAAAGAGATAGTACAACAATCTTACATGGAGACAAACATGGTTATGATAGGGTTTGTGACCATGTAAGATTCGTTGTACTGTGGTCTTTTGTTTGTCCTGGTGAATGCTTTTAGTCGAAACGTTGTTTGTCTCTGTATCTCGTTGTGAAGTTGTTTTATGTCTTATTTTGGTAACACTTGTATCTATTTTTGTTTATCTTGATATTTGCACTAAAATAAGTTGTCCAGCCTTGTTGTACATCAACAGTGACCATCGACAGACGGCCGATCGGTCGCGCATCAGCAAACACATGAAAGATCCTATCGCATCTAAATAGATCTTTGTGGTTCAATAACGATTGTCTTTCATAAACTACTCACTGTGTCTACTTTTGTAATATCTCGATAATGTCTGGAACAGCATCATGTGCGGTGAAATCCCGTTATAACATTTTGGTCCAGACCGACAAAATATGTATGTAATAACATACAGTACAACCATTACAGAATAAATATAATTGGGATTTTGAAAAGTGTTGTTATAGAGGGAACTTTGTTATAACAGAATGCGCTATAGAGGGATTCCACTGTGTTAAAGTGCGATCAATTATACAAAGCAAATTAGAACTAGAAGTGCATACAACTCACCCTCGGCAAGTCTCTGATCTGGTTAGAATCTGCGTATAGTTCCTCGAGTGTTCTCTCTCTGTTGAATACCTCACTTGGGATGTCAAATAGACTAGAATGTCTGTAGTCAAGCACCCGTACATCCTCTTCGATCTTTTGTTTCACAAAAGGACATTTCTTTACAAACCCTGGCATTTTATCCAGCAGTCAGTCTGGCAGATCCAGAAAGAAGGACATTACAATGAAAGTGTAACTGGACATTACAATGAAAGTGTAACTGGACATTAGAATGAAAGTGTAACTGGACATTACAATGAAAGTGTAACTGTGGACATTACAATGAAAGTGTAACTGTGGACATTACAATGAAAGTGTAACTGGGCATTACAATGAAAGTGTAACTGGAGATTACAATGAATGTGTAACTGGACATTACAATGAAAGTGTAACTGGATATTACAATGAAAGTGTAACTGGACATTACAATGAAAGTGTAACTGGACATTAGAATGAAAGTGTAACTGTGGACATTACAATGAAAGTGTAACTGGACATTAGAATGAAAGTGTAACTGTGGACATTACAATGAAAGTGTAACTGGACATTACAATGAAAGTGTAACTGGACATTACAATGAAAGTGTAATGATTATAATGAAAGTGAACTAAAGTGAAAAAAATGACATTAGAAAGAAAGAATAACAGTGGACGTTGGAAGTACATCATATTTTTGTTTACTATGTATTCAAAAATATTGGTAATGGTCTAAGTATTGCTGTATTTAATATTTGTTCCTCTAAGGTTTCTGATTATCTAATTATCATAGTTTAAAAAAATGTTAATATCGAGTCTAAATTCGCTACTAAATGTGTGAATATGATCTATTAGTCGTCGTAGCTCCGGTTCATTGTAGTTTTTGTAGTTTGTACGCTTTGTAGTTCTCGTTAGGAGCTAAACATCTATTGATTTGTACACAAGCATGTACAATAAACTGACATATACATAAACGTACGCAGAGAATTGTAGCAATTTTACAGAGGTTTACACATATTTGAAATAAAAACTTTGCATATACTAACATAAACCTGCAAAACAAATTGACAGATGATGTACGTAGATCTTCACTACGCGTTTACATATATTTAAATCCAGCCACATGTTTACATTTACATAAATCCAGCAACAAGTATACATTTACATAAATCCAGCAACAAGTTTACATTTACATAAATCCAGCAACAAGTTTACATTTACATAAATCCAGCAACAAGTATACATTTACATAAATCCAGCAACAAGTTTACATTTACATAAATCCAGCAACAAGTTTACATTTACATAAATCCAGCAACAAGTTTACATTTACATAAATCCAGCAACAAGTTTACATTTATATAGGGTCAGCGACCCAAAGCCATGCTGAAGTCGGGTGTATCGGGCCGAAAGGCGCAGATATCGCAGCAATGGTGTAAAACATGGCACAACGCATTCCGTTCTCCGGACTACATCCTGCTAATCTGCAGGAGTTTGAGAACGAACGCAGAAGAAGAAGTTATCTATCCATCCGTGGCTCTCGACATTACAGGCCCTATAGCTGAATTAATGAGGCCTTATTTCGGTACGTTTTTGATTATTGTCACACTTTCTATTGGTTACTATTTATATACTTGGAGTATCCTTGACTATTTTTGGCATGCGATTGCAAGTATATAAATATTAGCCAATAAAAAAACACGGGAATTATCAAGAAAAAGAACAAATGAAGGCCTCATGGATTCAACTAGAAGGCCTGTACCGTCAATGTGGTCAATGAAAATGTGGACCAAATGGTCAATGAAAATTATTAAAATTAACACACACAAAATGGCTCAATATCAGTCCCGTCAAGAGCTACGATCCATCTCTGCCGTCAAGAGCTACGATCCATCTCTGCCGTCAAGAGCCACGATCCATCTCTGTGTAATTTCTTGTCATTCACATCTCTCTTTCTTGCTTATTAATATTTCACCCTTCTTCTGAAACCAGCTAAAATGTCACGTCTCTTTCATCCTCTTTGAAATATCTAGTTATATTCATCTTATGTTTTATTTAAATAGATCTAAGGAATCCAGAACTTCCTCTATTTACATAGACTGCGTCTGTGACACGTGTCAAGCCCTCCTGTACATCAACGTTTCAATAGTCTCATCTCTGCCTTACTAGTATTTGTACTACATCAAACACTGTTCAAACTGACCTGACAATGAACATTTCACACATCATCCACGTGTGTGTGTGTGTGCTTCTCTTAAAGTGTAGGCCCTATGTGTGTGAGTGTTTGTACGTGTATATTAAAAAAAGTGAACAAGAAATACAAATTCTCTACCAAGTGGTCAATGAAAATTATTAAAAATAACACACAAAATGGCTCCATATCAGTTTTACAAATGGGAAAAATACACAGGCTCTACGCTTCGACCACTAGATCTTTGTCAAGATAGGGATAAGCACACAGACTGGAATAGAATAAACACAAAAATATATACTGTATTAAAGTATGTAAGCATCTATGTTGTCATAGGAGAAATTGATGTAAATAGAGTAAAGCATTTATGTTTTCATATGAGAAATTGATGTAAATAGAGTAAAGCATCTATATTGGCTACATATTGAGAAGTAGTTAAAGTGACATTATTATAAGTACAATGTAAACAAAAATATTAAAAAATTAAAATATACTCCACTCAAAACAGTGCAAAGCTTCAACTACCTTCGAGTAACAGTGACATGAACACTATCACTCGAGGATGATGTCAACATAAGAAAATCGTCTTCAACTTATGGAAACCTGACAGAGAGAGAGAGACAGATAAAGCTCAACTACTGAAGACTAAAATAATGATTTTATAAGTCTTGCTTGCTCAGCATATTCTTGTATGGATCAGAAACATGGATCATCAAGTGACATATTCTTTCCAGAACGTAGTCTTTCCTATGGATCTTTTGAATTCCCCGCGGTCTTGAGCAAGTTGCCCTGCATCTTCCAGTGACATGCGCAGGCATTATTGAATGTCTTTTGTCCAACGGCGTCTTGGTCGCGGCCTTTGCCACCTTCTATCATCCCCTCCATTAACAAATTCACGAAAACAGGATTAACATGTTTCATTTGCGGTGTCTTCGCAAAATGAAGTTAGACATATTCGATGTCTTCTTGTCTTCGACATTCATCCTAAAATAAGCAGGGAGAGACGGATTCCAAACGAGAACCTATTTTTGTTTTGATTATTTCCCTTGGTTCTGTTTATAAATTTGTTTATTAATTTAAATATGTATTTATTTAGGACTGTTGTATGAGTGATTAGAATAGGTGTGTGAGTTGGGGTTAGGGTTAATAAATAGATATCCGTTGTCAAATAAACATAGCCAAGGGAAACAATCAAAAGAAAAATTTGACAGTAGGCACATGATAAGGGATTGAACCGTAACTATTAATAACAAAGAATATCTCGTCACGATAATGTGTGTGCGTGCATGTTTATGCTTCGGTATATGCGTGTGTGTTGATTCCATGGCTGGTTGTATTCTACGTCATGAGCAGGTGTGTTTGTTCTTTGTTGTATGATTGATTACAATACGTGAAGTGATTGTCAGGCAACGTACTAGATTTGAGGATTAACACTTGCATGTCGGTCTCATATCATATCTTTTCATCTTAAAGGCTCTTTAATTAAACACTAAAAAAATTAACCCTTTTTAAAAACAGTGGCTTTTGAAGATTGATAAGAAAAGGCTAGAAGACGCTCTCCTATTATAAAAATATAAATCAATCCAAATCACGTGATCAAGTAGTATTGAATAAACATGCGCATGCGGTTGCGTCTGTGGGTCTCACCAATGACTCACTAGACAAACCAACCATGCAACAGAAAACCTTAGTAGATGACATGCCTTTATATTGAGGTAGTCTTCTTCACAGAAGCTTCATGGCACGTCATTTATACAATCCCGTAGTCGTAACCTTCGATAACAGTTACCATGTTGTTCCAACATGCCGACGTTGCGCTTGAACTAGTTACGGGCACAGCGTGGGTGGGGGGAACAACAAAGAAAATTGTCGCAAGGGCCAGAGTTGTGCCCTGATGTCGACGTCTGTTTCGGCGGCATTTGACTCGACACACCATCGAGTCGAATGGCTGCTGGAACAGAGGGCGGAGCATTTATGGGAATGCCCCCACGTGCTGTGAGGCCAGTTTTCTAATCAAGAAGAATAAACATCCCAGTGTAGGGGATGTCCTTAATTACGTCCAATTACATAAATTGGGGGGTCTAGGGGGGAGGGTAGAGTCTGAAAAGGGTTTGACATGTGTTGGTAAGCGGGTTTAATCAAATTTGATGTCAATAAGGTTTTTCTTACACCAATGAAATTGCTATTTTGATCTAAACATTTCCTACACTTTTGTAAAAATATGAGGAAAAAATATGGTTGTTTTTCCGTAATTTTTCCGCTTAAATCGTTATTTTTTTTTTCTTGGGTTGGGAGAGGGAGGGAGTTAACATTGTATGATATAATTAAGCAGGGAGTAAACGTATTCTGAAACCCTGAATTTTTGACTGTTATTGACACGGAAAAAAAAAGGGGGGGGGTGGGTGGTATTTGAAAAGGTATTACGTTAGCAGAACTGCTTGTGTATATCAATTAAATTGTTTTGGTTAGAAACATTTTCCATGATATTGTGAAACAAAACATGTGTTTTCCAACTTTCTGTTCTGCATACATTCTTTTAGGAGGGGGGGGGGGGGGGGGGGTTCAAACATTTGTGCCATAATTAAGGAGGGTTGAGGAGGGTATTGAAATCTTGACAGTTATTTATATTTATATGCTGGGGTGGGGGAGGCAAGTTCAAATGTCTTTAAAGGACAGCACAGGGCGATAAGTTATACTAAACACAGATCAGTTATACTAAACATATACACGTTATACTAAACATAGATAAGTTATACTAAACACAGATAAGTTATACTAAACACAGATAAGTTATACTAAACACAGATCAGTTATACTAAACATATACACGTTATACTAAACACAGATAAGTTATACTAAACACAGATCAGTTATACTAAACATATACACGTTATACTAAACATAGATAAGTTATACTAAACATAGATAAGTTATACTAAACACAGATAAGTTATACTAAACACAGATAAGTTATACTAAACACAGATAAGTTATACTAAACATATACACGTTATACTAAACATAGATAAGTTATACTAAACATAGATAAGTTATACTAAACATATACACGTTATACTAAACATAGACACGTTATACTAAACATAGATAAGTTATACTAAACATATACACGTTATACTAAACATAGATAAGTTATACTAAACACAGATAAGTTATACTAAACACAGATAAGTTATACTAAACACAGATAAGTTATACTAAACACAGATAAGTTATACTAAACACAGATAAGTTATACTAAACACAGATAAGTTATACTAAACATATACACGTTATACTAAACATAGATAAGTTATACTAAACATAGATAAGTTATACTAAACATATACACGTTATACTAAACATAGACACGTTATACTAAACATAGATAAGTTATACTAAACATATACACGTTATACTAAACATAGATAAGTTATACTAAACACAGATAAGTTATACTAAACACAGATAAGTTATACTAAACACAGATAAGTTATACTAAACACAGATAAGTTATACTAAACATAGACGCGTTATACTAAACATAGATAAGTTATACTAAACACAGATAAGTTATACTAAACACAGATAAGTTATACTAAACACAGATAAGTTATACTAAACATAGATAAGGTATACTAAAAATAAACAAGCTATACTAAACATAGACGCGTTATACTAAACATAGATAAGTTATACTAAACACAGATAAGTTATACTAAACACAGATAAGTTATACTAAACACAGATAAGTTATACTAAACATAGATAAGTTATACTAAACACAGATAAGTTATACTAAACACAGATAAGTTATACTAAACATAGATAAGTTAATCTAAACATAGATAAGTTATACTAAACACAGATAAGTTATACTAAACACATATAAGTTAAACTAAGCAAAGTTAAGTTATCTTAAGCAAAGAATAGTTATAATAGACACAGATATGTTATAGTAAACAAACATAACGCACACTAAACAAACAGAACTGTACTCAATAGAATATGAACAAATTAAGATGTGCAGAGCAAAGATACTTACATTATCCTGGTACTGTCATTCGACCTTCACATCGCTGTACGCCAAACAATCCAACCATCAGTCTAAAATTATCCATTTGAACACCACAACAGGATCATTCCTCACTAATAAAAGGCTACGAAACACCGAAATTCCAAATTGAAAGTTTTTGAAAATCCAAAACACTTTTTCAAACTCTTAATAGATAATCCAAAAGGCACATGGCTTAACAATATTCTTGTGTAATCCAGAGTTGACATTGGTCGTTCGAATCTGCCTGCTAAAACGCAGAAGTAAACAGTTCACTGGGTTACTGAGTAAATTTCACAGTCAAAAATACCAGCTCCGCGTACTATGCCTTCAAGTAGCTGACTGTCAACCTACGGCGTATATCGAGGTGCCTTATCGATCCAAAACGGATATTGCAGGAGATTTTTCTTATAATAGTTGAAGTCAAGCAGAACAAATCAGCAAAAAATCAATCAAAAATGGGTAGGATCAATAAAAAGAAACGGATATAACAGTTAATAAAAGTATTGTTCTCTTTTATTCTCTCTCTCTCTCTCTCTCTTGCTAAAATATATATAGGCCTACATCATTTGTAAATTGCATATTGCTTTGTTACCTTTAATTGGAACTTTGTCATAACGGACTTTTGATCGTAGATTTAAAAATAAAGAAATCACATACACAAGAAGTATAGATTGAAAAAAATATATCTTTGTAGGTCTACATTATAGGCTCACACAATTGAGTTGTTAGTTAGAGTGTATAGAAATGTGTTGGAGTGTGTAAAAATGAGTTGGAGTGTGTAGAAATGTGTTGGAGTGTGTAGAAATGGGTTGGAATGTGTAGAAATGTGCAGGAGTGTGTAGAAAAGTGTTGGAGTGTGTAGAAAAGTGTTGGAGTGTGTAGAAATGTGTTGGAGTGTGTAGAAATGTGTTGGAGTGTGAAGAAATGTGTTGGAGTGTGTAGAAATGTGTTGGAGTGTGTAGAAATGTGTTGGAGATGAATGTGTTGGAGTGTGTAGGAATGTGTTGGAGTGTGAAGAAATGTGTTGGAGTGTGTAGAAATGTGTTGGAGATGAATGTGTTGGAGTGTGTAGGAATGTGTTGGAGTGTGTAGAAATGTGTTGGAGTGTGTAGGAATGTGTTGGAGTGTGTAGAAATGTGTTGGAGTGTGTAGGAATGTGTTGGAGTGTGTAGAAATGTGTTGAAATGTGTAGGAATGTGTTGGAGTGTGTAGAAATGTGTTGAAGTGTGTAGAAATGTGTTGGAATGTGTAGGAATGTATTGGAGTATGTAGAAATGTGTAGGAATGTATTGAAATGTGTAGGAATGTATTGGAATGTGTAGGAATGTACTGGAATGTGTATAAATGTGTAGGAATGTACTGGAATGTGTATAAATGTGTAGGAATGTATTGGAATGTGTATAAATGTGTAGGAATGTATTGGAATGTGTAGGAATGTATTGGAATGTGTAGGAATGTATTGGAATGTGCAGGAATGTGTCTGAGTGTATTGGAATGTGTATGAATGTATTGGAATGTGTAGGAATGTATTGGAATGTGTAGGAATGTATTGGTCTATATATCCCTACTATCAAGATATTCGTTTCTTTCTTCTTATTCTGCGTTAGCTCTCAAATTCCTGCAGATTAGCAGGATGTAGTTCAAAGAACGGCACGCGTAGTGTCACGGTTGAGAGATTAGCTGATATATCTGCCCGTTTCGGCCTGACACATCCGACTTCGGTGTGGCTTCTTGATGACGTAACCCTGTATGGGAAGGGATAGATAACCCCAACCCAAAAGCACATTTTTCACCTCTTACGACATGCATGGAAGGTGAAATGTGTTGCTATTTTTTACTCCCATTTCTGGCTCCAGCAACCAGGGCTGGCCCTAACAATTACTGAGCCCAATGCGAAACGGATTGCGCGGGGCCCAGTCTTGGTTGGGAAGAGGATAATAAAATAAATTATAATATGAATTTATGGGCATATGAAGTGCGGGGCCCACTGCGGCCGCATATGTTGCAATGGCCTAAGACCGGCCCTGCCAGCAACATACGATCTTTTTATAAAGGTCATTTGATCAAAACGTTTTCTTGTTTGCTTCAGTAAAAAATGTCATCAACCCCTTGTTTTCACATTTCGACTATAGCCCCGATATAGTATTGCTATATTACTGCTTCTATAGTATTGATATATTATTAGTACAAAAATGATAACCCTTCAGGTTCGTAAGGCTGTCACCATGGAAACATCCGTACATAAATCCCGTCAAGTCTATCAGTTTTCAGTTCCATGTTTGAGTGTGCAGAAATAGAATCATGTCCAATATATCAATTTGTCAACACTAGTAACATAAGAAACGAACCGATACACACAAACAAGAAACTGAGACAAATTATGCACTAAAGATAAGCACGTGTTCTTAGAGTCAAATATCAACATGGCAGCGGTGGTAATAACTTGCATGTCAAGAAAACAGTATTGAATATCGCAGGTTGCAAGACATATTAACATGTCTCAGCACAGTCTTCCATCGCGGGGTTTTATTCGTCGGGTAATTCTGAGATAGAGCAGTTTGTCACAATGCTAGTAATACATCACAAACTTACACTGGATCAATTTTTAAGTGTTGACAGTCGCCAGTGGAAGTACTGCTCACAAAACGTGGCCTACAATGGAACGTATCTGCACACCTTGCAAACACCCCCCCCCCAATTTGAATAACAGCACGCTAGGGCACTCCTCTTGAATACGGTATCATGGCTTCTTTATCTTGTGAAGTCTGCGTTAGGCGACAATGGTTCAACTCTAGTTTATTTTCAGTGGTACAGCACAGGTTATCTGTATGCGAGGTTATCCAGTTAGGCCTTATCCAGCTGCCGTTTTAATAACGCTGTTGACATATTGAACCACGCGGGGGGGGGGGGGACGGGGGGGTTGTTGGGGCAACTGTTTAAGACACTGGTTCTCAACGCGGGCTATATGACCTTCTAGAAGTCTCAAGACCCGAGAAGGAGAGGGTGGCAGGAAGGTGGCCACTTGAACCTTCTTTTTATGATTCACGCAGTGTGGTGTTGGTTGTCATGTCTTTTCACAGCTTTCTTCTTCTTCTTTCGTGTCTCCTGAATAAAACTCAGTCTTTTGTAGTTCATACAGTGGCCTATATAGAGCTTAGATTCCAATGTTGTTTCCTCTGGCCAATATGTCTGCCTCAGCATTTCATACTCAGAACACTCTTGAAGTATACGTCTATTATACTTTGTCCTTCTCTTTTGCATGCTGCCAATTATTTCCGAAACCGATGTTCTCCCATTTCCCCAAAACCAGGTTGTCAAGCATGTGCCCTCTTGGTCTTTCCCTACACCTATTGCTCGTTAACGTGCTTGTCATCAGGATATTACCCATTTTTCCCCTTCGTATGATTTGTCCAGAAATGTGGACTGTATTTCTGATGCAAGTTGGTGAAAGTTAGGGCAGCTCTCTGTTTCAATGAACTTCTTTCAAGATATCGACATTCAGTTTTTTATCTGTGCATGGATTTATTAGCATTCTTGTATAAACCCACATGGGGTGTAAAGGATCTCACATTGCTCTCGTGCCAGACAACCAAGATCCTCCTCGTGTCGCACCCTTAAAACAGAAATACAGCTGCTATTGCTGTAATCCTGGCGAACACTTTTAGGTTCGTGTCCGTGAATGTGTATGCTGTAGATGGAATGATATTTGCTTGCTAAGAGACAGGAAATATCTCCGAGACCTCTACGCCATAAGGTCACTATCGTCAATGATGCACATCATCTCTGCATTCCGTCTCGGTCTGCCTAAATAATAGAAACATTGGAGGGGCAACCAATGTATATTTTTCTAAGATACAGTGATATTACGATCACACACCGAGTCTGATAAAGACAACACACGCTAGAGGGCAGAGTAGTGTACGTGAGCCACTTCAGTGGCAACGAGGCTACGATAGTCCAGCACGAGACCGACTAGTGGAAGTGCTGGTCATACTTGAGAACACACGGAAGTGCACATGTCCCATCACCACTAACCCCATTCAAAGTAGGCGTCATGACTCAAGTATTGGATACACCAACTTTGAACATGCACTTCTGGGTATGGAAAAATGCTTCGAATACAGCTCTCCATTGCACACAAGACAATCATTGAACAAACGTCGGAGAGCGCATTGGTCAAATATCTGACCGAAGCAGTGTTGAGACTCGAACTTTGGACACTGCGGGAAAAGTAGAGGTGATGGGGCGCAAGTCTCTAACGATACTGCAAACCTGGCCCAACTATAATGTCGGCCGCTGCCCAACACGGCTCATACAGAGGAAATTGGGTTCAGTACCTAACGGCCCACTTCGAAGTTCCCCGTCCGATATTTGTATTTTTCCTATTACCTTTGGTAATATACCCAAAGACGAAGAGTCAAAATACACAGACCGCGCCTAGGAAGGTGTATCAACCCTGAGTCTAATTCGACTGTCGTCGTTATCCATCACGGTTCACACAGAAGAAATTAGGTGTGGGAGAGACACAAAGGGTGATAATAGAATGGTCTTCCTACACAAGGAACAGCTCGCTGGTTGCGAAGCGCCTTGTCAGAGAATAGACAAACAATGGGTGACCAAAGCAAACTATCACTTCGCCTCGTCCCGTCTCATGTAACCCCCCCCCCTTCTTGAGTAGGAGGCTCCTCCAATAGGCATTGCATCAAGCCGAAAGATGACGTCTCCTGCGTATGAAATAAACATGAGAAACTTCCCCATTGCACATAGGAAGTAAGAGTTAATCGCTCGTAATTCCTGGCTTCACAAACAAACAATAAAAGTACATCTCTACTGCTCTATATAATTTTTCACTATTCTGCTGATTGTCCACGATTCACTACCATACACTTGAATGACAAACGAAACAAAGAAAAATTAGGAACGGGTTGGATGAAAACATGTTCTCTAAGCGGGTCATAGACAAAATGATTTGAGAACCCCTGGTTGAAGAAACCAAGGAGAAATTGAAGGTAAACTTAGATAACAGTTGGGTGCTGATATGAGTGACTTGAACGTCGCGGCTAGAGAAAGCCTTGTGGTGTTGGCCTTATGAATGTTGGACGCGAATGCGTAGTGATTGGAAATACGGGAAGCAACAGGGGATTTAGGAAGACAAGTCAGCCGCAAGCTATTTTTAGTCATTAGAGTCAAGATTATTGCATCAGGATAACTGGAGATGTGTCTCAAAGATGGTATATATCAAGAGAGATTGTGCATTTGACATTGCGTCATAACGAGTGTCGCAGACATTATTAATGAAAGATTATACATGTGTGATTGTGTCTAAGAGATTGTATATGAAATGTGTATGAATGAGAGACTGTTATTGAGAGATTGTGTATGAGAGATTGTGTATGAGATTGTTATTGAGAGATTGTGTATGGGAAATTGTTATTGAGAGATTGTTTTTGAGAGATTGTGTTCGAGACATTGTGTGAGAGATTATTTATGAGAGATTGTGTATGAGAGATTGTGTTCGCGACATTGTGTGAGAGATTGTGTCCGAGAGATTGTGTATGAGTAATTGTGACTGAGTGATTGTATCCGGGCCATTGTGTCCGCAAGATTTTGTTAGAGAGATTGTACATACGAGATTCTGTCTGAGAGGGCAAGATTGCATATAACTAAAAAGTGACTGTGTCACTAAACCTTTATGTCACACTACTGGATGTTATGTCCTCGTGAACTAGTTTCGAGTCTTATGTACAACCTTTTGAATTTTTTCTCCAAAAACCATCAATGGAATCTTAGATCGTATCTTAGTTGTATCATGTTTCCTTTACCCTTGATAAAGATTTGTATGTGGAAACCTTAGTAAGTTTCTTACGTAAAACGTGTTTCTTTGAGTTTTGATCTTTTGGCACAATGGTACAACATCTGCTTGATTCAAATGTTTGGGGTCTAGCTGATTCACCTTCTTAAGTTATGATTAATTTATCTGCGTGAGATCTACCTTTCTTTGTTTGTTAAATAGGGGATTAACGCCTATTGAGACGGTAAAATGAGTTCTGTTTTGCTCACCTGTATGGCATCTACCTTTGTTTGTTTGCCAAATAAGAGAGAAGAAATTGACATAAATACTTTGTCTAGATACGTTGTCTAGATACTTTGTCTAGATGTTTTGTCTAGATATTTTGTCTAGTTATTTTGTCTAGATTCTTTGTCTAGATGCTTTGTCTAGATACTTTGTCTAATTACTGTGTCTAAATACTGTGTCTAGATACTTTGTCTAAATACTTTGTCTAGATACTTTGTCTAGATACTTTGTCTCAGAATTCGTGACAAGTTTTTGACAACCACGGAAGGGATTTATTAACAGTGCCTAATTAACAGTAATTAATCAACATTTATGTTTAAACAGTACCTAAAATATTATTTTGGACAGCACTTGTGATTAGTTGGTAAAATAAAATAACCTATTATGATGAGATAAGACCCTTTCAACCGCAAACGTTAGTCCAATTAGATTATATCAAAGATTTCTTCTTCTTCTTCTTCATCGTTCGTTCTCAAACTCCCACTGAATATCTCTTGTGGCCGGACCATTGTCCTATTAGACTTCCAGAAGGATGTAGTCCAGAGAATGGAACTGCGTTGTGTCGCCGTTTTATTTGCGCCAATGGCCTGACACATCCATCTTCGGCGGAATATCAAAGCTTTTAGCCATCAAGACTAGCGATGGTTGCGGTTCTGGTGAGCTAGAAACCCCGGGCTCTGGGGATACATTTTTCTAGTCTTATTGTAACCGGTATGAGAATTAGATTATTTTTTATATACTCTCTTTCTGGTCCACCTGTAGAAGGTGTAATTAATTTACCTGTGTCAGAAGTACCGGATTCATCTGTATGAGGTATACTTAATTTGCATCTATGCGATCCTACTAATAATTTACCTATATAAGATCCATCCAACTGATTTACCTGTATGAGAACTAATATACCTGTATGAGAACTCATTTACCTGTATGAGGACTATTTTACCTGTGTGAGAACTGATTACCTGTAACATATCTACTTAGTTCACCTATGTGAGATATTACCAATTTACCTGTATGAAAACTAAGTTGTCTGTAATACGTTCTACCTGATCCAAATGTACAGTGTCGAAAAACTCACGTGTTTGTGTGTGCTCTACCTTATCTACCTGTATTGTTCTTATTAATCCAATCCCCGTAAATTACTAGCAACGTGATCTTGCTTCCTATGTGCAGTGGGGTGGTCTCAAGATCTTCCCAATCAAAATGACCAGATGACTTTTCAAATCCCGGTGGTGTGCACTGCCTTAAGATGTACGCTCGATCCTACTCAGATGACGTCTATATCAAGAAAATAATTTGATCTTTTGCATGGGTCATTCATTGTGCGTCTAGCTTATGGCGAGGTGCTTCACTGCAGGAAAACCATTCTTGTGTAGGAAGATGCCTATATTGCCAACCTAGATGAGGTCCATTTCATTTGTAACATTAAAAAATACGACTGGAGTTCCGAGTTTCAAGCTATTTCCCTCGCAATCGTCTCGTCCTTCTGTGCTAATCCGAGACCCTCGACTGTAGAAGACCTCCGTACAGAATTAATTAAGACCAAATTTGCTATTTTTTAAAATTACTGTCGCGCTCAAGGTTTATCACTATTTATATATTTGGAGTCACAAGCCAAAAAAAAAGCTCAGACTACTCCAAGTATATACATAGTGTCCAACCAAAAGCGTGATAAAAATTAAAAAAACGTAATGAATGGGGTCGTAATTAATTTTGTGTATAGGTCTTATAAGAACTGAAGACAGTCACAGCTAATCTCCCAATTTATCATTAAGGTTTGTGTTTCGACTCTCCGCCATAGATGGTTCATCACCCACTGTGGCATTGGGATAGAGAAACCAATTGTCTGTGTACAGCCACGCTAAGCAACAGTTGTCGGTCTAGTTGGGCTTGGGCGCATGTCATGTGACGTATTTTTTTCCAGAACGGAGTCTTCCTTATGAATCTTAAATCCCCGCAGTCTCTGGCAAGTTGATTGGCCTCCTCTAGCGACAAGTGCCAACAAGTGACAAGTTGGACTTTGGTCGATTGTGTATATCACGGCTGAAGTGCTGCGATACCGGCGAACAAACGTCATGCAAGAAAATGATTTCTTTGTCTTATCAGATGCGGACTATACTTTTGTCTGTATGACTGTGTTGAGAAACGGTTATCCGCTGAACTGGATAGAGGATTACTTCGCATTTGAAGACGAGGATTTTAATCATAATGTAGCCATCAGCCCACCATTTTTTGTCTGTAGAGATTTCTTGGCAGTATTTACTTCCATTAGTTCGTCATTACTTTCTGGGCAGTAAGGATACACAACATTGCATGCGGTGAAATTTGAACGTGGCAACTTGGCCGACACAAATACGCCCTGTATCTCACAACCAGAAGGTATAAACTAATTTACCTGTATGAGATATATCTGACACACCTGTAAGAGAACTAATTAATTTACCTGTACGAGATATATCTGACACACCTGTAAGAGATCTAACTAATGTTATCTTTATCATATCTGCCAACTTTAGATGTTTGACAACTAATTTACATAATGAAATCTGTCCAATCTTCCTATATGAACAAATGCCGGTAGCATATCTACCTGGTAGTTTTTGACTGAAGTGGTGCTCTATAGCAAAACATGTTGAGTGGGTTTGCATGTGAGATTTACCTAGGGCCGTAGAAATGGCTTCCGCAAGGAAATGGGGGGGGGGATTATTCACTTAATTTCGTGCTGTTATTTTATTTTCTTAAGATTTTTGGTTTTCTTCCAAAATTTTGTATAGGGGTGGAGGTGGGGTGGGCTTAATCAAGATAAGGGGGTGTAGTTAAAATGGTGTCTAAGTTCTTAGTAATGAGAGTCATGTCCTAGTTTCCTAAGGAATGGGGGGGTGAGGTGGAGTTGAACCCCTAACACGACCTCCCTCCTCATTTACATGGCTAGGTTTAGCTGATTATTATGAGATCAAAACGAGTTGCACCTGTCTGATATACCTAAGTTACCTGTAAGAGAACAATTCTTCCTAAGAAAGTCTAATAAAATCGCACCTGTCTGATATAACCAAGTTACCTGTAAGAGAACAATTCTTCCCAACAAACTCTAATAAACTCACACCTGTCTGATATACCCAAGTTACCTGTAAGAGAACAATTCTTCCTAACAAACTCTAATAAAATCGCACCTGTTTGATATACCGAAGTTACCTGTAAAAGAACAATTCTACCTGAGAAAGTCTAATAAAATCACATCAAACTGACAATCAGTATTAAAGTAACGTCGATCAAATTGAAGACATTCCAAATCTAGAAACGAACACACCACTTACAAAGGTAAACTATCAGTTTGAGGGCAAATATTCATACCAACAGCAAGAGGACGGAACTGAAAACATAATATAATGCCTGCTGCCGTCAGGTGACCGTGAAATCTAATATGAGTTACCTATGCAGTCGCTAAGACTTGCCTGGTAGTAGGCATTTCTGGGACCAAGTCTCATAACTGTTAGTTAAATATCAGCGTGTCACAATATCAACTGTTGAAGGTGACATATTGCGCTTCGTTAAGATCGAGTCCTGAATCGTTATCAAATAAGCGTATTTTCTCGTTTCGGGAATAGCCTGTGTTGGCAAGAGGAGGTTTTCGGGGAGGTTCAAATCCCGTTCAAAACCCCAACTCATTAGAACTTCAGAATATTACATTTAGGGAGCAAGCAGAGTGGCTAACCTCTTTATCTATAAAAAAAAAAGTTCACAAAAGGTCAAAATCTCGAGAAAAAATGAAAATTATCTTTATTTTTCTTAGGTAATTACCCCTACCTTTGACCACCCATACCCTTGACCACCTCTACCGTCGACCATCCTTACCCTTGACCATCCCCTACCCCTGACCGAAGACGCATCTACCCTCCTGTAATACCTATTTAAATATTTTGTTAATATTAATCACGTGATGCATCTGTGACTATGTCATTGTGATATCTGTCACATCTGTGACTGTCATTGTGATATCTGTCACATCTGTGACTATGTCATTGTGATATCTGTCACATCTGTGACTATGTCATTGTGATATCTGTCACATCTGTGAATATAAAAAACAAATTGGTAGCATATCCTATCCAGGACGTAGCTATCAACCCAGCATGTGTTGGCTGTGGTGATTTTGTAGGCAATATAAACACGTTCAGTAGGTTGCCATTGCTTTCTGAGCGGTCCGGATGCACATTTGCCTGTGGTGAGGAACGAACTCGGTACCTTTGCCGTCACAGACGCGCTCTGTACCACTTCGCCACAGAGCCGGACAGAGCTGTGAATATATCATTGTGATATCTGTCACATCTGTGAATATGTCATTGTGATATCTGTCACATCTGTGAATATGTCATTGTGATATCTGTCACATCTGTGACTATGTCATTGTGATATCTGTCACATCTGTGACTATGTCATTGTGATATCTGTCACATCTGTGACTATGTCATTGTGATATCTGTCACATCTGTGACTATGTCATTGTGATATCTGTCACATCTGTGACTATGTCATTGTGATATCTGTCACATCTGTGACTATGTCATTGTGATATCTGTCACATCTGATATGTTCCGCCGAAGACGTACGAATGTCTTACTCCGCAATCGTAACGTTCGATAACAGTTACCATGTTGCTCCGACAGGCCGACGTTGTGTTTGAACTAGTTTCGGGCACGACGTGGGTGAGCGGAACAACAAAGAAACCTGTCGCAAGGGTCAGAGTTGTGCCCTGATGTCGACGTCTGTTTAGGATGCATTGGACTAGAAACACCATCGAGTCGAATGGCTGCTGGAACAGAGGGCGGAGCACTTATGGGAATGCCCCACGTGCTGTAAGGCCAGTCAAGAATCAAGAACGTACGAATGTCTTTTCGTGAAAGGAAGGTGGTTACACAGACATTAGCAAATAACCTATTTTTTAGGTAAACTCTCATCACTTATTGAAGAAGTATCCAAGACCCTGATTTTCAATAATTATTAGATGATGATGACGATGGTGATGGTGACGACGATAGTGATGACGATGATGATGATGGTGATGACGATGATGATGGTCACGACGATAGTGATGACGATGATGGTGACGATGATGATGATGATGATGACGATGATGGTGATGATGATGATGACGATGATGGTGATGATGATGACGATGATGGTGACGATGATGATGATGACGATGATGGTGACGATGATGATGATGACGATGATGGTGACGACGATAGTGATGACGATGATGATGATGACGATGATGGTGACGATGGTGTCAACGATGGTGACGACGATAGTGATGATGATGATGATGATGATGATGATGATGATGATGATGGTGACGATGGTGTCAACGATGGTGACGACGATAGTGATGATGATGATGATGATGATGATGATGATGATGATGATGATGATGATGATGATGATGGTGACGACGATAGTGAGAATCAACAGTCTGCAGTGTCATGTTCTTAGGCGAAATATTGTGGTCTGCTGATATCTTTGGTGATGTATTGCATCAGGATTGTCTTCCACTTCCATTTGTTTCTTCCACTTTGCTGTGTATGTCTGATGGATTATGGTTTTTGCTTGTTTGTACGATAGTGGGTGTCTGCGGTGTTCCATTTCACTACCTGTTCTTGACAGAGTATCCGCTTTCTCATTTCCCGTGATTCCACAGTGTATGGGTATCCATTGAAAGGCAATAGCCGGGGATTTTTAGATATGTCTGAGCGTATGTTTGATGTTATATAGAAAGCTTTCGTTTGTCCGTGACTAATTGCTCTTATAATACATACTAACGTAATTTAAATAAGATTTTTAATGTTTTCAATTATTGCCGTGATTTTCGTTGGTCATTATTTATATACTTTATGTCACCTGCTAACGCCAGCAAATGAAAAGCGTGGGAATAATTGAAAACATGACACAAAAGGCGTGTTAGATTTCCGTCGATAAGTCTTCTATTGGCGAAAATCATGATGTAGCCTCAAGTAATATACATACACTTTATATCAAGTGACATATTCTTTCCAGAACGTTGTCTTCGTCGTGGATACTCTGAAGGTATCTCTGTCCCGGGCACACATGCCTGCATTGGCCAGAGACATGTGCATATTTTCTTCGATGTCACTCGTCCATCGCCTTCTTGGTCTTCCTCTTCTTCTCTTTCCTGGCACTCTGCCCTCTAGTCACCCTTTCGATACCATCATGTCGCTTTAAGTGTCCAAAATACTGTAGCTTCCTTCTTAGGATGGTATTTAGAAGCCACTGTTCATTTAGTTTCAGTAATTTCAAAACTGTAATGTTCTTCTTTACTGTTCTCTGTTCATGAACTTCGTAAGATCTTTCTACAGCACTTAATTTCAAATGAATTTATTCTTTTGGATATTGTCTTGTTTAAAGTCCATGTCTCGCATATATATGTTGCCACTGGGAAAACGCATTAACTTAAAAGGGTTACTTTAGTTTCGTTATTACTAATTTGCCATAGCATATTCACATACCCATTACCGATATCAGACGTTACTACTATAATCTCCAAGGTACTAAGGTATTAAAATAAAACCCTTTCTAACCTCCCCCCCCCCCCACCAAATCACAAGAATAAAACTTAATCTGGCCGCAGACCCACACAGGTTGCTCACTTCTTCCTATTAACTCCCTCAGTTCTAATCAAATATTACCTGCGCAGGTATCACACGAACACAACACCGACATCCATTCTAATGTCTTATGCTCAACCTGCACTAAGACACCGTTTACCTTATTCTCAAAATGGCGGGGACACTTCTTCTGAGTCCACTGTCAACAAACATTCCATTTTTGTAGCAAGGTCACAGAGAAGAGACAATTTGCTAGGCTAACATACGGCACAGTTGTATTGTACCGGTGGCTTCCTTCAGTCCATGTTGGCAAGTTACGACACCAAATCCAAAGTACACAATATATTTAGACATTTAAGCTGTTAACAAACTACAGGTAAAAGGTTAAAAAATATATTTGAAACCAGCGCAGTGACTAAATAAGGACGGGTGAGTCTTTGTAGTAAATACAGCTAGCAAGTCGCTACAGCAGGTTAGGTGTGACCGTTTACTCTACATGTCTTCTGGCTAATCAAAAATCAAGTCCTATTAATGACTCGTGACTATCGTGTTTCTATTGGACAATACAATCATACTTTGTGTGTGACAGCCAATGAAAATCAAGGGATGGTAAAATAATTCATTTCAGTAGGCCTGATTTCCGATTAGCCGATAAGTCTATATTTTATAGGGCCACAGTTGCGGTAAAAAACCATATATTTTATAGGGCCACAGTTGAGGTAAAGTGCCAGGGGTGCAGAGACGAAGAAGCGAACACCTGTGCTCGCTTCGCTCGCCAGGACCAGGACTCATACTGGTTCAGACCTTGCTACGCCTCCCCGCGGAGCACCCTGGGCAACAGAATAATCTGGCCAAGTTAGCAAGGATCGGACGATCTTCAGCTGAGGTGGGAACCTGCTGTGGACTTGGAAACTTCCAAGAGAGAAAAGACTCTTCCTATCCGCAGTACGTCCCGAGATTGTAAACAAGCTTCAGCAAAACTTTCGACAGCCTTTTCGACTTTTCGCCAAGGCTCAAGAACTTTTCGGCAGTTCCCTGTCCGCACCCAGCGTCGTGATATAACCAAAAAGTCCTTCTTAGAACTAGGTTGAAAGTGACGTGACTAGGCATCCCGAGATGGCCTAGTCGAATCCACTACTCAACAAACAACAAACAAGGTAAAGTGCCATATATTTTATAGGGCCACAGTTGAGGTAAAGTGCCATAGATTTTTCTCCACATGTGTCGCTGATTCTGCTAAGATGCAAAGAAAGAAGTACATTTTTGCACTTTACTGCCATTAATTTCAACAGTACAACGTAAAAAGTAAACGAAAACATTTATCAGATAAAGGTCTCGTAAACTAGTTGCTCTATGCGTCACTCATCTTGGCTGTTCACTGGCTGATAACACAATGTACACGCAGAAGTGAACATTGAAATGATCGGATCAATCACATCAGCCAATATGTGTGATGTTATGTGTGGGACATATTTTGAGAAAACGAGCAGACCGCTAGGATTACTTCCACCACACAAACATACAAATATATACACAAATATACACAAACATACAAATATATACACAAATATACACAAACTTACAAATATATACACAAATATACACACAAATATATAAATATATACATAAATATACAAATACATACACAAATATATGCACAAATATATCAGAACCAGATGTTATAAAAAGTAAACACTCAACTGTAGAAAGTAAAACGAAACTGCACTTTCTTCTGTTTCTTTCTGCCGGCGGGATTCTTCACTTCTTTCGTCATATCCCTCCAAACATTACTGTTGTGTAGTCGACTGGAGCTTCGCGTAGTAATTTTTATATAGCTCGCGGGCCAGTACATATAGTAGGAGCCACTTAAGAATCAACTTAGCGGCCCCGAAACTAAATTACAACGGGACGGATTTGTCAAGCCAGTCGTATTTCCCCCATTCCTGGTATAAAAGTTAACAGTTGACGTAGCCAGCGTCTAACTCTTCTGGAGAGTTCTTCCTCATACGGAACCAGGCTCGCGGATGAGAAACGGTTTTGTACCCGATGGGCCCAGGCACAGTACGTCCAATTGAACTGGGTGAGTTCATAGACGGTGGAACACCTCGTGCCGGATAGACGCGCTCGACAAGCGTCTTGGCGAAGAGGCACTACACACCAGCGTGCCCGGCGACAGATAGACAGGCTGTCACGGACTAAGGAAGCCTACCCGAATTAAAGGCATGACGAAAACGGATGTGCTGGACCTCGGAAGTCCTGACCACAAGTGGCCAACCAAAGTGCAAATAACACAGTCCTACTGTGGAACATGCAGCACAACGTATTTCACGCTCCCCGGCGGTATTCACACGATATATTCGTTGTGGTTATATGAGAGTGAACGCAGAAGAAGAAGAAGAACAGTCGACTTCCGGATCATCGTTCTTCTGTCTGTCGTCACGTTACAACACCAATACCTTCAATAAATTATGTGACTCGATTGAAAGCATCTATCATGCCACCTTTACCTTGTCTTGATTTCCGCCTCTGTTTCCGTGTATCTTTCTATGAAGATACACAACAAAACGAACAACCTTCATCTGTGCAAACTATTCTCACTGGAACGCCTTGTGTCAACAATGTCAACAGACTAAAAATAAAACGTCATTTTCATTGCAAGAAATGAGGCAACAAGAAATTTGCGCTTCCTTAGAGAAACAAAAACAATGTAATGCATATAGATAAACACCATTAAAATATAACTATAATAATGTGGTCCATTTATATAATATGCATTAATGCATGTGTGTAGTTTATTAAAATAAACGTAATATGCATTAATGTATTTGTGTAGTTTTTAAAAAAAATAAATGTGATATGCATTATTATATTTGTAGCTTATGTGGGTTGACAGAGCTGGAAAGGGGGGCAAAGAATAGTAACACTAACACATAAAAAACATGTCGTAAGAGGTGAGTAAGGAAATTTCTTGGGGGTGGTGTTGGCTGACCCATCTCTTGGGGAGTCAAAGTCACTAAGAAGCCATGCTGAAGTTAGTTTAGTTAGTGAGTTTTGTCAATTATTTGGTCAAGTTAGTGAATTAGATAGTGTGTGAGTTAGTTAATTAATTTAGTTAGTTAATTAGTGTAGTTAGTTAAGTTAATGAGTTAGTTAGTTAGTGAGTTAGTTATTTGAATTAGTTGGTTAGTTAGTTAGTTTAGTTAGTTAAGTTAGTTAGTGATTTGGTTTAGTTAGTGATTTGGTTTAGTTAGTGATTTGGGTTAGTTAGTGATTTGGTTTAGTTAGTGATTTGGTTTAGTTAGTGATTTGGTTTAGTTAGTGAGTTAGTTTGTTAAAGGTAGTTAATAATTTAGTTCGTGAGTTAGTTAAGTTAGTGAGTTCGTTGGTTAGTGAGTTAGTTAGTTAGTCTGTCAGTGAGTTAGATAATTAGCGAGTTAGTTACTCTGGACAAGGGCCTGAGTAGTGAGTACACAATTTCACGCAAAGCCAACAGAATGAGAAAAACAACACAAAAATCATCAACGCATAAATAAAGGACAGTGTACTTTACAAACAACCAAATTTGAGACATTGTCCCATCAAATGGATAATATTTAAACTCCAGTTTTATCAAAACAAGAGACAGGATGTTACGGAGAAATATGATCGTCTGCACCACTCAGTAATGCACTATATTGATTGATTACAAAATGTAACACGTTATCAAAGGGCGCTAATAACTTTAATAAGTAGTAACTTTAATAAGTAGTAACTTTAATAAGTAGTAACTTTAATAAGTAGTAACTTTAATAAGTAGTAAGTAGTAACTTTAATAAGTAGTAACTTTAATAAGTAGTAACTTTAATAAGTAGTAACTTTAATAAGTAGTAACTTTAATAAATAGTAACTTTAATAAGTAGGAAGTAGTAACTTTAATAAGTAGTAAGTAGTAACTTTAATAACTAGTAAGTAGTAACTTTAATAAGTAGTTACTTTAATAAGTAGTAAGTAGTAACTTTAATAAGAAGTAACTTTAATAACTAGTAAGTAGTAACTTTAATAAGTAGTAAGTACTAATTTTAATAAGTAGTAAGTAGTAACTTTAATAAGTAGTAAGTAGTAACTTTAATAACTAGTAAGTAGTAACTTTAATAAGTAGTAACTTTAATAAGTAGTAACTTTAATAAGTAGTAACTTTAATAACTAGTAAGTAGTAACTTTAATAAGTAGTAAGTACTAATTTTAATAAGTAGTAAGTAGTAACTTTAATAAGTAGTAAGTAGTAACTTTAATAACTAGTAAGTAAGTAGCTTTAATAAGTAGTAAGTAGTAACTTTAATAAGTAGTAAGTAGTAACTTTAATAAGTAGTAAGTAGTAACTTTAATAACTAGTAAGTAGTAACTTTAATAAGTAGTAAGTAGTAACTTTAATAAGAAGTAACTTTAATAAGTAGTAACTTTAATAACTAGTAAGTAGTAACTTTAATAACTAGTAAGTAGTAACTTTAATAAGTAGTAAGTAGTAACTTTAATAAGTAGTAAGCGATGCTGATCAATTGGAGTAGTAGCCTCTGTATTACTTTGGTGCCATATTTATTTATGTCATAAATAAAACACAAATTTTTCAAGACCGATATAGGAGTGCATCAAGGTTGCATACTTTCCCTAGTACTTTTTAACATTTGTCTTGAATATATAATGCAGGAGGTAGAAGAATTTCTAGAGATCAATAACTATTGGTGGTAGATCACTTTGTAGCTTGCGTTATGCCGATAACATCGATCTTTTGGCTAGTTCCGAATCTGAACTCCAGGAACTCTTCTCAAAGCTGGAAGACGATAGTTCGAAATATGGCCAGGGAATAAGCATTCATAAAAGCAAGATATTGGTGACCAAGATCCCACGAACATCCGGTCACAAAATTGAAGACGTTACCACTTTCAAATATCTCGAGGCCAAAATATGTTACAACAATGGTTGACATGGCAACGGTAGATGTGATTTGGAAAAATAAGATCAATATTACAGTAAAGATCAATCTCTGAGACCAGGCATCAGTCGCTGAGACCAGGCATACTTTAATACGGATGTGAAAGCCGAACACTCAATGCGGACACAGAATGAAAAATGTAAGGCTTTGAATATAAGCACCACAGACGTTTGTTAAGAATTAGCTATAACGAACACAAGACAAATATATTCATCGGTCAGAAAATAATCAAACTTGGTTTGAATAAAAACTAAATCTGTAAGCATCAATACAATGGTGAAAAAAAACCCAAGCGTAGATAGAAGTGGAGAGGGTTACGGGGTTCAACCATTCTCCATTTAGGAAATCAGAAACACTATATTTAGTACTAAGAAATACACTAAATGGTGGCTTACCCCCCCCCCCCCCCCCATTTCCCTCCCTAACGTCATAATGGTTCCCTCCTTCAAAATGTTAACGTCAATACACGAGAAAATTACCTAAAGAAGCGAAGAAATTACCATAATTTTTTTCTTTTAGCTAAACGCTCCTTTGCCGAAGACATACCTACGGACCCGATAAAGGCACAATGATGTTGGGTAGATCACCTGATCCGAATGAGAGATACCCATCTTCCAAGAAACTGATATACGCAGAACTCCATTGATTGGATTCCGCAAGGCAGGAGGACAAAAGAAGCGTTTTAAAGACAAGCGTAAGAATGGCTCACTTCAATGTAGACATAAATTCATGAATGTCTTTCACAAGACAAGTCCAACTGACGCTGCAGAATCAAGATTGGTGCTGCTGCTTCAGAGAACCCCAGAAGAGCTGCTGGTCAACAAAAACGTGGCAGAAGCAAGACAATAATTGCTCAATGTCTCACAGACCACTTCTTCTTTAGCGTACATTCTCAAACTCCCTTTACATCTCTCTCGTAGCAGGACAATGGTCCTACTAGATTTCCAGCAAGATGTAGTCCAGAGAATGGAAATGCGTTGTGTCAGCGTTTTATGCGCACCAATGGTCCGACACATCCGTCTTCGGCAGTAGACCCCTTCAACCTCCCACAAATCTTTGAAGTATGGAAAGAAATTACAGGCATGCATATCATTCATTAGTTACAGTGTGACCATTTGAGTGCAATGTGGACGAAGATGATGGTAACAATAATGATTGCTACAGTATGTATCCAAATGAAATGAGGTACTGATGAAAGCTAAACGGACAAGCATACACTCGGTGCTGATAAATGACAAGCCATTAGATAAAGGGGCATGAGTGTTTAGGCCTTGAAAAATCATAATATTACATTAAGTACAATTACATCTCATATTACATTATGGTATCCCCCCCCCCCCAATTTCTACGGGCTAGGATTTCAGCAACACCGTGTCTCAAATGGTATTCGGCGATCTCCACAGATGAACAACATCAAGATACTGAGTCCATTTCATTATATTCTCCTGCACATTTTTCTACACAAATTGTATACTTTATTTATTTAATTATTTTATCTTCTTCTTCTTCAGCGCTCATTCTCAAACTCCTGCTGGATCTCTCCTGTAGCAGTACTACTAGATCTCCAGCAGGATGCAGTCCAGAGAATGTAAATGCGTTGTGTCGCCGTTTTATTTGCGCCAATGGCC
The DNA here is from genome assembly GCA_034231615.1 of Meghimatium bilineatum. NCBI lineage: Eukaryota > Metazoa > Mollusca > Gastropoda > Stylommatophora > Philomycidae > Meghimatium > Meghimatium bilineatum. The sequence goes on along the minus strand of CM067315.1, from coordinate 8,090,145 downwards.
CAACACATCCGTCTTCGGCGGAATTATTTTATCTAATCCTGTATAGATAAAATTAGAGCTAAATTGCCCAGATTATTGGTGTAGGTGAATAAACACCTGAAGTTAAGAAAAGGTTTACAGTGGCCATGGCTGCCATAACAAGATTAATCACCATTTGAAAAAGTAGGATCACCACCCATGTTAAAATTAACTTATATAGATATTTCGTTCTGCCAATATTTCTATCTGGCTGTGAGACATGGACTCTGACTGCGGAGTTGGAGAGAAGAATGCATGCGTTTGAAAAGAAATTTGTCGAGTATCTGTTGTCGAGAACATAATAGCAATGTCTTTTTATTAGCGGGTCAACAAGAATCACTATTAACAATAGTGGAACTTCGTAAATTCCAGTGGTACAGGTAGGCCTACGTGGTGAGACATCCAGTGTTACAGGTAGGCCTACGTGGTGAGACATTCAGTGGTACAGGTAGGCCTACGTGGTGAGACATCCAGTGTTACAGGTAGGCCTACGTGGTGAGACATCCAGTGGTACAGGTAGGCCTACGTGGTGAGACATCCAGTGGTACAGGTAGGCCTACGTGGTGAGACATTCAGTGGTACAGGTAGACCTACGTGGTGAGACATTCAGTGGTACAGGTAGGCCTACGTGGTGAGACATTCCTAGATGACAAAAGATGTTCTTCAAGGTACGGTGGAGGGATGAAGAACATCAAGTGTATGTGAAGCAGATATGGCTGGATCAAGCACTGGACAGGGTGTGAAGACAACCATGACTTTAGAAACTCATTAGGATAATTGAGGATAGAGATGCGTTGAGATCTTTCTACACCAAATGTCTGAATAAATCCTTTCATTAATAAGACCTCATTATTAGATCCTTCATGATATATCTATTTACATTAAGATGTTTAGGTCATGTGCTGAGAAAAGTAAAACTTAAACATTTAGTAACTACCGGAAAGATCAAGGGGAGAAGAGACAGAGGAAGACAAATTTATGGATGGGTTGTCACTGTGGCACAACATGAAGTCACCAAATGAACCTATTAACAATACAAGAGACAGAGAGTTGTGGAGAAGCATGATCTTGATTAATTGATTAGACCTTATTATTAGATTTAGACTCCACTAATTATTCGATCCCCAATTATTAGACCCTTTAATTATTAGATGGAGAGTTCTGGTTTCGGCCCTGAAGGAACATAGATAGTGATATATTAGATTAGATTAGGATAGTTGGATAGATGGATGGATGAATGGATAGATGGATGAGTGGATAGATGGACAGACAGACGGACGGACATCTAGCTAGCTAGCTAGCTACTAGCTAGATAGATTAGATAGATAGATAGATAGATAGATAGATAGATAGATAGATAGATAGATAGATAGATAGATAGATAGATAGATAGATAGATAGATAGATAGATAGATAGATAGATAAGAAAAGATAAGATAAGATAAGATAAGATAAGATTAGATTAGATTAGATTAGATAGATAGATAGATCGGACGGACGGACGGACGGACGGACAGACAGACAGACAGACAGACAGACAGACAGACAGATATACAGATAGACAGATAGACAGATAGATAGATAGATAGATAGATAGATAGATAGATAGATAGATAGATAGATAGATAGATAGATAGATAGATAGATAGATAGATAGATAGATAGATAGATAGATAGATCGGACGGACGGACGGAGAGATGGATGGACGGACGGAAAGATAGATAGATAGATGGACGGACGGACGGATAGATAGATAGATAATAATTATTAAAGACACTGTCTTTGCTGGCCGATGAGAAAGCACGTAAAAATGTACCAATTGGAGACAATGTACCACACCAACACCTTAGTACACAAACACTTACCTTAGTCTTGGCTCACACAGAGCCAACTACATATCATTATACTATAATATACACAATGCTAAACTAACACATTATCACTGCGCTTGAGTTTCAAGATTTGTATCCTTCAGATTCTCATGTTTTTGATCAGTTTTCTTCAGAGAGAGGAGAACACATTTATAGCAACCACTGTTACCACTAACGTTTTAAAGTAACCTCAAATCGCGCTGTAAAAAAAATCCCAGATAATCACAAGCTACATAATAGATCCAAATTAAGTTATTGCCTAAGATATCAATTAAACAAAAGAAGCGAGTTTGACACTTTTAAAAATTCATTTGCTCATTTTCGTGTGCATTTCTATCTTTTCGTGAGACATTTTTAAAAATCTGTTAATAGACATTTTTTAAAGAAAATTGTCAAGTTTGAGGAAGGGTTTATCAGCCATTTTGATAAATTATTAGTACTTAAAGTCATGTTCTAATCTGCTACGGGTGCTTTAAAAAAACCCCCAGATTATGCCCTATTTGACCAAGATAACCCCAGTATCCAGACGACCTGCCGCATACCCCCAGATATAGTGACAAACCCCAGATATAGTAACAAAATACCAGATGTGGCATCACTGGTAGCAACACAAATCTCAAAGGTTGTTACCTGGTGTAGTTAACCCCGCCAATCCCTGGACTTCACTTCACGTCTGACCTGTTGTCTTTGATGAGCTTGTGTAAACCCAGAAACCAATTGACAACCTTCCCAGGTCGCAACTGTCTCTGTCTATATATTCAAATGACCTTTAAACGTCATGTGAAGTTATGGTGATCCTACATTGTCAAGGTATAAATTCTCAAAGGTGAAATTATACAACATAATTCTTCTGCTATGTTTATTCTCAAACTCCTGTTGGTTGTCGGGATGTAGTCCATAGAATGAAATGTGTAGTGTTATGGCTTGTAGCTTGGCCTTAATGAAACAATAGCTGCTGTGTTGACTGTATGTGTGTCGTACGAGGCGACTAAGGAGGTTATTGGGCGGAGTTAGCTGCCCCAATTACATAAGAGTCAAAATTACACAGAAGTAATGCTGAAGTCGGATGTGTCAAACTAAAAGTGAAGATATCTCAGTACAGCTGTAAACCACGATTAAGCTCATTCCGCTCTCAGGACTAAATCCTGATAAAATTCAGGAGTTTGAGAACGAACGCAGATGGTGGAAAAAGCTAATGTGATATATACTTGCTTTCTGAGATCAGTTTTCAAACGCCATTTCCACAATTTACCAAACGTCTGAGAACCTCAAACATGACATACAGTTCTTACCGTGATACCGATGGTTATCCTTCCTGCCCACATATTTATATCTCTTGTAGTGTATTTTATTTTCCTATATTGAGATTCCCCAAGCCGCAATGGCAATCTAATCAAGTATCCTCTATATTGTAATAGTAGCTTCAAAGAAACACACGCCGCCTAAATTCAGTATTACTATCAAATTGAGCAAATCCTTCTTTGTGGAAGCGAAGCATGGACACTTAAAAAAAATGACCCAAGATAAAATGTAGGCAACTGAGATGTGGTTCTTAAGAAGAGTGATGAAAATTACATGGACAGACAAGAAAACTAATGTAGAAGTTCTCAGACATACTGAAGTAAAATGACAAATTGAGGCACAAATTAGAAACAATCACAATTTTTAGGGAATGTGATGAGAAAAGTAAAACGTGAAGATTTAGTAACCACCAAAAGAATAAGGGAAGAAGAAATATAGGTAGATAATTATTTGGAAGATTTTACCTCCTCCCCCTCCCACTCCTGTCAATAAATCAGGGACCTCTCCTCCTTAATTACGCTAAAAATGTATCCATACCCACGCCCCAGTTAACATTTTTAGCAGTAAAATGTTGCAACAATAACATGAATTGTTTTTAACATTGTAACAATTTAATTTCTGTATAAAACAGAGAAAATTGTGATGTTAAATTTTTACACCCCTCCCCCCCCCCTCTTCGCCATGTCAACAACTTTGTAACTTTTCCAGCTCTTTCTCTCTTTCCACATCCCCCACCCTAATTGTTGACGTAATGTATAGACATTCCGTAAGAGATTGCTTTTGGCTGCTCCTCATCTCATGGAGGATCAAAGTGATCAAAAAGTCGTGCTGAAGTCAGATGTGTTGGTGTGAAACAACACTGGTGTCGCAGCCAAGTAGTAAACCATGAAATGACGCATTTCATTCTCTGAACCATTTCTTGTTAATCTGAAGGTATTTCGGGATGAACGCAGAAGAAGAACAAGTTAATGCTGTGATAAAGACCTGCCTGAAGGTCTCAAAATAAAACTATTGTAAAAATGACCTAAACAACTCACAAAACAACTGTAAAAGTGAACGGTACAACTCACAAAACAACTGTAAAAATGACCTAAACAACTCACTAAACATTGTAAAATGTATGTTAAAACTCGAGAGACAACTGTAAATATGAACGAAACAACTTAAAAGCAACTGTAAATATAAACAGAGAAACTCACAAAATAATTGCGTGTGTGCCAAATGTTTTATATAAATCTCAGGCGTAAGTGGTTGTCCGACTCCATGGCTGCATGAGACAGAACTCGTTTGTCACAGTTAATCTATGGTTGGTTGGTTGGTTGCTGATCCAGCGGTCCATGTGCTCATGCCCTTTGACACAATGCCATTGTGTGATGCAAACTACTGAACTTTTTATGTTGTCTATAAATTACTACAGTAATGGGTTGATGCTGAAAACATCCTGAATAGTGGAAACATCCTGACTTTAGTTCTAGAAGTAAAGGTATGTAATGAGAACAATACATTTATTCTTATTACTTCCCTTTCGCAGAGTATGTATAAATTATATTACTAAATCAATGTCTTGGGTTTTAACAAAAATAACATAAAATTCGGTGTTCGTGGTGGCTGGATTACCAGAATCGTGATCTCCATTATTTCTTTTAACGTACACGATTGAATGAAACTCATCATTTCGCGGGGCCCAGACTGGGTAGGGAAGAGGATAATAAAATAAATTATAATATGAATTTATGGGCCTATGAAAGTGCGGGGCCCACTGCGGCCGCATAGGTTGCAATGGCCTAAGACCGGCCCTGAATACATGGTTATCTTACAAATTGTGTAGATGTTAGATAGACATGGGGTGTAAATAGATCGTTGTCTTACAAATTGTGTAGATGTTAGGCTTAAGGATCAAATACATCGTTGTCTTATAAATTGTGTAGATGTTAGGCTTAGGGATAAAATACATCGTTGTCTTACAAATTGTGTAGATGTTAGGCTTAGGGATCAAATACATCGTTATCTTACAAATTGTGTAGATCACAGAACACACATCTGACATACATAAGCATCTCTTGAAAATTCTTTGTCCGTTGAAAGGTTTTTATATTTCTCTCGTGTAATCCAAGGAATATAAAGGCAACTGCTCGTGGTGCAACCTGTTAACAGATGTGGTTTCAGAGCTCCTGCAAGGCATCTCCATGCTCTTCTTCTTAAACTCTCGCTGCTTAGGAGGATTCAGTCGAGAGATCGAATTGCCTTGTTGCATATTTTATAACATGATTGCAACATCTGCCGCTTTCGGTCTAACACATCTAACTTCAGCGTGGATTTAGGATCCCTTTGACCTAAAGGGTCCGGTTCTGTGGTGGCGTGGTACAGAGCGCGTCTGTTACGGCATAGGTACCGTATTAGGAATCCGCCTCAGTCAAGAATCCGGACCGTTCAAAAAGCAATGATAAACTACTAAACGTAAATACTGTCAAAAGAATGCATACAGTCAAAAGATGCTGGGTTGATGACCATATCATGAACAGCATATGCGATGCCAATGTATTGTTTTGACCCAAAAAAAATGAGACCACGATTTTACCATCAAATTAACTTGGATGTTTGCTGCGACAAGATGGCCGATCACAATTAAGTGACAATGGAGACAAAGACCTCATTTGTTCTCAGTGTCCTGGCATGCTATATGCTTCAAAATCATGGACAACATAATAGCAATACGAAAACAGATTGACCAGCTTCCATTATCGCTGTCCCTCAGAAATTGTGAATATTAAGTGACAAGACAAAGTTACCAACACTGAGGTCCTACACAGTGTGAAATGTCCAGCAACAATATCCGTGCTCAGCCACGGAAAACGAGGCAGATCACTGTTGCAATGCAAACTTGCATGCAATTCATCAGTAAATGCTTGTGTAGTCTCTTTTGACAATTGAAAGAATCTGGTGGAAGATTGAGTCACATGGCAAACAATCGTGCATAGTGGTGCTAAAACAGAACGTACGATCAGAGGCAAGGATTACTAGTCCAGAGATGAAATATTC